>CM038669.1:377503764-378855430 GCA_021605145.1 Aegilops bicornis | reverse complement strand
AGTGCTATGATAATTGCTATGATCCCATTGATTCGTTTGAAATATCCCTTTTTGATGATGCTTGCTATGCTTGTGGCCAAGATGCCAATATGAGTTATGCTTATGGAGATGAACGTGCTATAGTTCCTTATGTTAAACATGAAATTGTTACTATTGCACTCATGCATGATAGTCCTATTATCTTTTTGAATTCTCCCGACTACACTATATCGGAGAAGTTTGCACTTATTAAGGATTATATTGATGGGTTGCCTTTTACCGTTGCACATGATGATTTTCATGAATATAATATGCATGTGCTTGCTGCTCCTACTTGCAATTATTATGAGAGAGGAACTATATCTCCACCTCTCTATGTTTCCAACACGATAAAATTGCAAGAAACTGCTTATGCTATGTATTGGCCTTTACTTGATGTTCATGAATTGTTCTTGTATGACATGCCAATGCATAGGAGAGAGTTAGACTTCGTCATTGCTTGATATATTTTACTTTGTGCTCACTACTAAATCACAAATCATTGTTAATTAAAATTGGCTTTGATATACCTTGGGAGCCGGGTGGATCCATTACTTGAGCACTATATGCCTAGCTTAATGGCTTTAAAGAAAGCGCTACCAAGGAGACAACCCGAAAGTTTTAGAGAGTCATTTATTTCTGTTGTGTGGTTTTATAAAGTTTAAATATAAAAATAATTTGCCAAGATTTGCATTTAGCATGTTTACATTGCTTGTTGGTTTGTGCGGTGCAATTTTATACTGGGATGCCAAACAGTTCTGGAATTTTTTGCACTGTCTTTCTATACAAATTGTTTATTTTTCCTAATTTTTTCAGAATTTTTGGAGTAACAGAAGTATGGTGAATATTCAGATTTCTACAGACTGTCCTGTTTAAGAAAGATTCTGTTTTTGATGCATAGTTTGCTTGTTTTGATGAAACTATCGATTTCTATTAGTGGATTAAGCGATGGAAAAGTTATATTACAGTAGCTAAAATGCAAAAACAAAATATGAATTGGTTTGCAACAGTACTTAGAGTAGTGATTTGCTTTATTATACTAACGGATCTTACCGAGCTTTCTGTTGAGTTTTGTGTGGATGAAGAGTTCGAAGATCGAGGATGTCTCGATATGAGGAGAAGGAGGAGAGGCAAGAGCTTAGGATTGGGGATGCCCAAGGCACCCCAAGTAAATATTTAAGGTGACTCAAGCGTCTAGGCTTGGGGATGCCCCGGAAGGCACCCCATCTTTCTTCAACAAATATCGGTATGTTTTCGGATTTTTTTCGTTCATGTGATATGTGCAAATCTTGGAGTGTCTTTTCCATTTAGTTTTCACTTCTCTTTGATGCACCATGCTGGTATGAGATAGTCCATGGTTGATTTATATAATGCTCTTTGCACTTCACATATATCTTTTGAGTATGGATTTATAGAATGCTTCATGTGCTTCACTTATATCATTTGAAGTTTGGATTGTCTGTTTCTCTTCACATAGAAAACCACCATTTGTAGAATGCTCTTTTGCTTCACTTATATTTGTTAGAGCGTGGGCATATATTTTTTAGAAAGAATTAAACTCTCTTGCTTCACTTATATCTATTTAGAGAGATGACAAGAATTGGTTATTCACATGGTTAGTCATAAAATCCTACATAATACTTGTAGATCACTGAATATGACATGTTTGATTCCTTGCAATAGTTTTGTGATATAAAGATGGTGATATTAGAGTCATGCTAGTGGGTAATTGTGAATTTGAGAAATACTTGTGTTGAGGTTTGCAAGTCCCGTAGCATGCACGTATGGTAACCGTTGTGTAACAAATTTGATGCATGAGGTGTTTCTTTGATTGTCTTCCTTATGAGCGGCGGTCGGGGACGAGCGATGGTCTTTTCATACCAATCTATCCCCCTAGGAGCATGCGCGTAGTGCTTGGTTTTAATGACTTGTAGATATTTGCAATAAGTATGTGATTTCTTTATGACTAACGTTGAGTCCATGGATTATACGCACTCTCACCCTTCCATCATTGCTAGCCTCTTCGGTACCGTGCATTGCCCTTTCTCACCTCAAGAGTTGGTGCAAACTTCGCCGGTGCATCCAAACCCCGTGATACGATGCGCTTTGTCACACATAAGCCTCCTTATATCTTCCTCAAAACAGCCACCATACCTACCTATCATGGCATTTCCATAGCCATTCTGAGATATATTGCCATGCAACTTCCATCATCATCATATACATGACTTGAGCATTTATTGTCATATTGCTTTGGAAGATCATAAGATAGCTAGCATGATGTTTTCATGGCTTGTCCGTTTTTTGAAGTCATTGCTACGCTAGATCATTGCACATCCCGGTACACCGCCAGAGGCATTCATATAGAGTCATATCTTTGTTCTAGTATCGAGTTGTAATATTGAGTTTAAGTAAATAAAAGTGTGATGATCATCATTATTAGAACATTGTCCCATGCGAGGTTATAAAAATAAAAGTGGCCAGAGAAGCCCCCCAAAAGAGAGAGAGAGAGAGAGAGAGAGAGAGAGAGAGGCCAAAGAAGCCTAAAAAAAGAGAAAAACTGAGAGAACAGAGAGAAGGGACAATGTTACTATCCTTTTACCACACTTGTGCTTCAGAGTAGCACCATGTTCTTCATATAGAGAGTCTCTTGAGTTATCACTTTCATATACTAGTGGGAATTTCATTATAGAACTTGGCTTGTATATTCCAACAATGGGCTTCCTCAAATGCCCTAGGTCTTCATGAGCAAGCAAGTTGGATGCACACCCACTTAGTTTTCAGTTTG
Source organism: Aegilops bicornis (assembly GCA_021605145.1). Classification (NCBI taxonomy): domain Eukaryota; kingdom Viridiplantae; phylum Streptophyta; class Magnoliopsida; order Poales; family Poaceae; genus Aegilops; species Aegilops bicornis. The sequence goes on along the minus strand of CM038669.1, from coordinate 378,852,624 downwards.
AGCTTTCATACACTTATAGCTCTTAGTGCATTTGTTGCATGGCAATCCCTACTCCTCGCATTGACATCAATTGATGGGCATCTCCATAGCCCATTCATTAGCCGCGTTGATGCGAGACTTTCTCCCTTTTTGTCTTCTCCACACCATCTCCACCATCATATTCTATTCCACCTATAGTGCTATGTCCATGGCTTGCGCTCATATATTGCGTGAAGGTTGAAAAAGTTTGAAAATACTAAAGTATGAAACAATTGCTTGGCTTGTCATCGGGGTTGTGCATGATTTGAACATTTTGTGTGACGAATATGGAGCATAGCCAAACTATATGATTTTGTAGGGATGAACTTTCTTTGACCATGTTATTTTGAAAAGACATGATTGCTTTATTAGTATGCTTGAAGTATTATTAATTGTCTTAATGTCAAATGATAGACTATTGCTTTGAATCACTCGTGTCTTAATATTCATGCCATGATTAGATTACATGATCAAGATTATGCTAGGTAGCATTCCACATCAAAAATTATCTTTTTTATCATTTACCTACTCGAGGACGAGCAGGAATTAAGCTTGGGGATGCTGATACGTCTCCGTCCTATCTATAATTTCTTATTGTTCCATGCCAATATTATACAACTTTCATATACTATTGGCAACTTTTTATACTATTTTTGGGACTAACATATTGATGCAGTGCCCAGTGCCAGTTCCTGTTTGTTGCATGTTTTTTGTTTTGCAGAAAATCCATACCAAACGGATTCCAAACGAGATAAAAACTGACGAAGATTTTTTTGGAATATATGTGATTTTTGGGAAGAAGAATCAACGCGAGACGCTGCCCGAGGGGGCCACGAGGCAGGGGGCACGCCCCTGACCCTCGTGGTCACCCTGTAAGGCAGTTGGTGCCCTTCTTTTGTCGCAAGAAAGCCAATATCCGGATAGACATCGTGTCCAAATTTCAGCCCAATCGAAATTACGGATCTCCGGGAATATAAGAAACGGTGAAAGGCCAGAATCTGGAACGCAGAAACAGAGAGAGACAGAGAGACATATCTAATCTCGGAGGGGCTCTCGCCCCTCCCATGCCATGGAAGCCAAGGACCAGAGGGAAGACCCTTCTCCCATCTAGGGAGAAGTTCAAGGAAGAAGAAGAAGAAGGGGGGCCCTCTCCCCCTCTCTCCCGGTGGCGCTGGAACGCCGTCGGGGCCATCATCGTCACTGCAATCTACACCAACACCTCCGTCATCTTCACCAACATATCCATCACCTTCCCCCATCTATCTACAGCGGTCCACTCTCTCGCAACCCGTTGTACCCTCTACTTGAACATGGTGCTTTATGCTTCATATTATTATCCAATGATGTGTTGCCATCCTATGATGTCTGAGTAGATTTAAGTTGTCCTATCGGCAATTGGTGAACTGCTATGATTGGTTTAATTTTCTTTTTGTTATGTTTCTATCCTTTGGTGCCCATCATATGAGCGCGCGCGTGGATCTCACCATAGGGTTAGTTGTATGTTGATAGGACTATGTATTGGAGGGAAAGAGTGACAGAAGCTTTAACCTAGCATAGAAATTGATGCATACGGGATTGAAGGGGGACCAACATATCTTAATGATATGGTTGGGTTTTACCTTAATGAACGTTAGTAGTTGCGTATGCTTGCTAATAGTTCCAATCATAAGTGCATAGAATTCCAAGTCAGGGATGACATGCTAGCAGTGGCCTCTCCCACATAAAACTTGCTATCGGTCTAGTAAACTAGTCAATTGCTTAGGGACAATTTCGCAACTCCTACCACCACTTTTCCACACTTGCTATACTAACTTTATTGCTTCTTTACCTAAAAAAGCCCCTAGTTTTTATTCACGTGCTCTTTATATTCTTGCAAACCTATCCCACAACACCTACAAAGTACTTCTAGTTTCATACTTTTTCTAGGTAAAGCGAACATCAAGCGTGCGTAGAGTTGTATCGGTGGTCGATAGAACTTGAGGGGATATTTGTTCTACCTTTAGCTCCTCATTGGGTTCGACACCACTCTTACTTATCGAAAGAGGCTACAATTGATCCCCTATACTTGTGGGTTATCAGTGTGCTGAACATGGGGTGCCGTACGTTCGGTACTTGGATCGGTTGGATCGTGAAGACGTTCGACTACATCAACCACGTTACTAAACGCTTTCGCTTTCGCTCTATGAGGGTACGTGGACACACTATCCCGTATCGTTGCTATGCTTCTCCTGGATAGATCTTGCGTCATTGTAGGAATTTTTTTGAATTATTACGTTCCCCAACAGTGGCATCCGAGCCAGGTCTATCCGTAGATGATATATGCATGAGTAGAACACAGAGAGTTGTGGGCGATAATAGTCATACTTCTTACCACCAACGTCTTACTTTGATTCGGCGGTATTGTTGGATGAACCAGCCCGGACCGACATTACATGACCGCGTCCATGAGACTAGTTCTACCGACGTGCTTCGCACACAGGTGGCTAGCGGGTGTCTGTTTCTCCAACTTTAGTTGAATCGAGTTTGACTATGGCCGGTCCTTGTTGAAGGTTAAAATAACACACTTGACGAAAAATCGTTGTGGTTTTGATGCGTACGTAAGAACGGTTCTTGCTAGAAGCCTGTAGCAGCCACGTAAAACTTGCAACAACAAAGTATAGGACGTCTAACTTGTTTTTGCAGGGCATGTTGTGATGTTATATGGTCAAGACGTGATGAGATATAAATTGTTGTATGAGATAGTCATGTTTTGTAAAAGTTATCGGCAACTGGCAGGAGCCTTATGGTTGTCGCTTTATTGTATGAAATTCAATCGCCATGTAATTGCTTTACTTTATCACTAAGCGGTAGCGATAGTCATAGAAGCAATAGTTGGTGAGACGACAACGATGCTACGATGGAGATCAAGGTGTCAAGCTGGTGACGATGGAGATCATGATGGTGCTTTGGAGATGGAGATCAAAAGGCACAAGATTATGATGGCCATATCATGTCACATATTTTGATTGCATGTGATGCTTATCTTTTATGCATCTTATTTTGCTTAGTACGGCGGTAGCATTATAAGATGATCCCTCACTAAATTTCAAGGTATAAGTGTTCTCCCTGAGTATGCACCGTTGCGACAGTTCGTCGTGCCAAGACACCACGTGATGATCAGGTGTGATAAGCTCTACATTCACATACAACGGGTGCAAGCCAGTTTTGCATGTGCAGAATACTCGGGTTAAACTTGATGAGCCTAGCATATGCAGATATGGCCTTGGAACACTGAGACCGAAAGGTCGAACATGAATCATATAGTAGGTATGATCAACATAGTGATGTTCACCATTTAAAACTATTCCATCTCATGTGATGATCGTACATGGTTTAGTTGACATGGATCACGTGATCATTTAGATGACTAGAGGGATGTCTATCTAAGTGGGAGTTCTTAAGTAATATGATTAATTGAACTTAAATTTATCATGAACTTAGTCCTGACAGTATTTGCATATCTATGTTGTAGATCAATAGCTTGCGTTGTAGCTTCTCGTTTATTTTTGATATGTTCCTAGAGAAAACTAAGTTGAAAGATGATAGTAGCAATGATGCGGACTGGGTCCGTGATCTGAGGATTATCATCATTGCAGCACAGAAGAATTATGTCATTGATGCACCACTAGGTGACAAACCTGTTGCAGGAGCAGATGTCGACGTTATGAACGTTTTGCAAGCTCGGTATGATGACTACTTGATAGTTTAGTGCACCATGCTTTACGGCTTAGAACCTGGTCTTCAAAAACGTTTTGAACGCCATGGAGCATATGAGATGTTCCAAGAGTTGAAATTAATATTTCAGACTCATGCCCGTGTCGAGAGGTGTGAGACCTCTGACAAGTACTTTGCCTACAAGATGGAGGAGAATAGCTCAGCTAGTGAGCATGTGCTCAGAATATCTGGGCACTACAATCGCTTGAGTCAAATGGGAGTTAATCTTCCAGATAATATAGTGATCGATAGTGTTCTCTAGACACTATCACCAAGCTACTAGAACTTCGTGATGAACTATAATATGCAAGGGATGACGAAAACGATTCCCGAGCTCTTCGCGATGCGGAAATTGGTGAAGGTAGAAATCAAGAAAAAGCATCAAGTGTTGATGGTTGATAAACACCACTAGTTTCAAGTAAAAGGGAAAAGGAAAAGAAAGGGAACTTAAAAAAGAATGGCAAGCAAGTTGCTACTCCCATGAAGAAGCCCAAAGCTAGACCCAAGCCTGAAACAGAGTGCTTCTACTGCAAAGGAAATGGTCACTGGAAGTGGAACTACCCTAGATACTTGGCGGATAAGAAGGATGGCAAAGTGAACAAAGGTATATTTGATATACATGTTATTGATGTGTACTTTACTAGTGTTTATAGCAACCCCTCGGTATTTGATACTGGTTCAGTTGCTAAGAGTAGTAACTCGAAAACAAGATTTGCAAGATAAACAAGGACTAGTTAAGGACGAGGTGACGATGTGTATTGGAAATTATTCCAAGGTTGATAAGATCACCATCACACACCCCTTTTACCTTCGGGATTAGTGTTGAACCTAAAATAAATGTTATTTCGTGTTTGCGTTGAGCACGAATATCATTGGATCATGTTTATTGCAATACGATTATTCATTTAAGTCAAAGAATAATTTGTGTTCTGTTTACATGAATAAAACCTTCTATGGTCATACACTTAATATGAATGGTTTATTGAATCTTGATCGTAGTGATACACATATTCATAATATTGATGCCAAAAGATGCAAAGTTGATAATGATAGGGCAACATACTTGTGGCACTGCCGTTTAGGTCATATTGGTGTAAAGCGCATGAAGAAACTCCATGTAGATGGACTTTTGGAATCACTTGATTATGAATCATTTGATGCTTGCGAACAATGCCTCATCGGCAAGATGACTAAGACTCCGTTCTCCGGAAAAATGGAGCGAGCCACTGACTTATTGGAAAAATAATACATACTGATGTATGCAGTCGGATGAGTGTTGAGGCACGTGGCGGGTATCATTATTTTCTAAACCTTCATAGATGATTTGAGCATATATGGGTATATCTACTAAATGAAACACAAGTCTGAAACATTTGAAAAAGTTCAAAGAATTTCAGAGTGAAGTGGAAAATCATTGTAACAAGAAAATAAAGTTTCTACGATCTAATCGCGGAGGGGAATATTTGACTTACGAGTTTGGCCTTCATTTAAAACAATGTGGAATAGTTTCACAACTCACACCACCTGGAACACCACAATGTAATGGTGTGTCCGAGCATTGTAACCGTAATTTATTGGATATGGTGCGATCTATGATGTCTCTTACTGATTTACTACTATCGTTTTGGGGTTATGCACTAGACACAGTTGCATTCATGTCAGGACCCCGATCCTAAATCACACCGATCTAGCATGTAACACATCATATCACTTTGCGGCCTCACGCACGGTATTCCCACGGGTGTCGCCTTACCATGGCCGGGACCGTTTGCGCCTTTTGGCTCACGTATATGATAGTGTCGCTAGCATCCATATGACAAAGAACCGGGCCGACATGGCTAGTCGTGAACCCAAAGCGGCGCTTAACCTATGGGGACAGGCATACATGAATCACATCGAGCATGTCGGTCATCAACGTATAAATTCGGGCTGTAACCTTTGGGCTATGAGGACTCCGGTGACCCGGCTGTAGCAGGCTAGGCGGACTCGAATAACACCGCGTGACATTTCCCGAAGAACAGACATAAGGCGAAGTGAAACACATGCCGCCAGTCAAGTGTCCAAGCGGTAGTCTTTGGGCTAGCAGGACTCAGTGAACCGGGCATAGCGGACTACTATCGCTCAGAAGCACGAGACTACATTTCCCCATATGAGAGGCTGCCAAGGATAAACAACTAGTTTGTCGGATCCCACACATACCAAGCATTTCAAACATACACACAATATGCTCAATATGCGCAGATACAACATGGCATCACAACATAACTCTATGACTCAAATATTTATTCAATAGGCTCCGAGGAGCGAGATATTACAAACATGGGTCTCATGACCCAACACTCGAAACATACAAGTCAAAGCACAAGCGGAAGCTAAACATGTCCGAAAGTACGCACAACTATAAATGAAGAAGGCTGAGAAGCTGACTATCTACCAGATCCTGCCGAGGGCACAAGATCGTAGCTGAGGTAACAAGCTAACCGTCAAGTCCAAGCGGAACTACTAAGCGAGGCCAAGTCTCTACGCAAAACGTAAAATAAGCAAGCGTGAGTACAAACGTACTCAGCAAGACTTACATCGTAACTAACTACATATGCATCATTATCAAAAGGGGGTGGTGGAGTTTGACCGCAGCAAGCCAGCTTTGACTCGGTGGCTATCTGAACTACATTTGCAAGTAACTCTTTTGAGGTGGCGCACACGAGTCCACATATTCACCATATCAATACACCACTATGGATCCGCTCCCGTCTCCCTACGAGAACGCCATCCATAGTACTCACGCTTATCTTGCGCATTTTAGAGTATCCACTTTCACTTGTCTATGAACTGATATAGGCAACCCAGAAGTCCTTCTCCGTGGACACGGCTATTCGAATAGATCATATTAACCTGCAGGGTGTACTTCTTCACACACGCTCTCACCACTTACCGCCGTTTACACGACATGTACTCGGCAACCTTCAAGCGGAAGCCCAACGTGGGTGTCGGCCACGACCTACCTAAACACACAAGTCCCAAGTCCGGGTTTATCGCCTATTCGGGTTCCATCCATGCAGGAGTCCGGCGAGGTTTCCCATACAGCCCGAACGATGTGTACAGGGTTCCCGAGACACCAAACGGGAGAATCGGTACACAGACCCACGGTGCCTACCGCAACACAACCCACCCCTATGGTCAGCGTTGCGTGCGGCCCCGACATACTACAAACACCAGAAACTACTTGCAACTCCCGGACTGAGGACAAGGGTGGTTAAGAAGCCGAGAGGGTCAATTAAGGATCCCAATGCGTGGTAGTAATTGTTTCATGGATCACAAACACAGAACTCAGTTCCTGAGGACGGTCGCAATGAGACAACCCACCATGTACTCCTACATGGCCTCTCACCGCTACCTTTATCAAATCGTGTTCACACACTTAGCTCGCACACAGTAGGACATGCTCACACAACCATTCCAATTCATTCCCGATGAATCAGACCTGACTCAACTCTAAGCGATAGCAGGCATGACAACAAGCATGAATGAGTAGGAACAACATGGCTCAAACAACTCCTACTCATGCTAGTGGGTTTCATCTAATTCTTGTGGAATGACAGGTCATCACGAGGAGGATAAAGGGGTTCAGCTACCGCAACAAGTAACACATGAGTCGTTGTTGTCCTAATGCAGTAAAATAGAGCAGGGCGAGAGAGAGTGGGATTATATCGGAATGGACAAGGGGTTTTGCTTGCACGGCACTTCACGAAGATAATATAGTTCTTCATCGGTGTCATCGAATTCATCGTCGATGCGTGCGTCTACCGAGAGGGGACGATTCACGGCAAACAAGAGAGAACACAATCAATGCGGTGCACATTCACATGAATGACATGTCATGTTAAGATCTGGATTCACCTAATGCAGCGATAATCCAAGTTAATTGAAGTGGAATTCAAACAAGGTTGAACTCCAACTCCAAATGCTAGTTCATAATTTACCCTAATCATGATTCATCCTATTCAGTGAAGTTAACTTGTTCAATCATGCATGAAAGTGCCATAAACAGATTCTTCATATTTTTCTGATCATTTTCATATATAAATTATTTAATTTGGAGTTCTGATTAAAAGTTATGAATATTTGAAGTTTGGGGTATTTTACGAAATTTCTTGAATTAAGTTAAATCTAGAAAAGGGTTTCTTTACGTCGACATGACGTTGGCATGGCGTCATCAGGTCAATAGGGCTGGTCAGGTCAAACTGACCGGTGAGGTCCAACAGTCGATGGCACAACTAATTAACCAAGTTAATTAGCCTTAAGTTAATTCTAACTAAATTGTTTGTGGGGCCAGGGCCCACTAGTCAGCAACTAACTAGCTAACTCACCTAGGTTAATTAGTGTTAAACTAATACTCCCTCCGTTCCTTGATATAAGGTGTATAGATTTTTTAGAAAAATTCCGAAATATAAGGTGTATTGCGCTGCACCACTCATTTGGATAATTTTTTGAGGGATTTGTTTACATTTCCTTATATCACGCAAGCTCCTCTATTTTCTCATGTCAATTAGTCATGTGTAATGTCGCCCAAAACTTGTGAAATTTTCCCTCCATGTGTGTTCTTTAATTTCCGTGCCAAAAACTATACACCCTATATTTAGGAATGGAGGGAGTACTAACTAAAAATGTCAGGGGGTGGCCCACACGTCAGTGACACACGGGGGAGGTCAACCATGGTCAAACTCGGTCAACTCGCCGGAGTTGACCCATGACTCGTCGCCCGGCCGGAGCGAGGCAGCGGAGGTGCGGTTTCCTCCTCCAGCTGACCAAATGGCGGCGGGCGTCTATGTGGCGGCGCTCGTCCGAGTCGAGTAGTGGCAGCGGCTGGGCCTAAGATGGCCGGAGTCGTCACCGGCGTCGACCGTGGTGGTCGCCGGAGTTGAGCGAGCTCGGGCTCGGCCGCAGTGCACTAGGGAAGAAGCCGATGGGCTAGGTGGCATCCAGCGGGCCACCTGAACACGCTCTGGTGCCCCGGGTTCGGGCAGAGGGGCTCGGGAGCGTCGAGCTCGTCGGCAATGGCGGACGGAGGATTCGGGTGCTTTCATGGGCGGCGGCTACGGAGAGAGAGAGAGTGAGAACGACGGTGAGCTCACGAGGTCGAAGACGAGCTCGGTGGCTTGGGGCGACCGGAAGGCGGCGAATCCGTCGATGGAGTCCGTGGCCGTGCTCGGGAAGACGGCTCGGGGCGGCGATGTAGGGCTCTCGCGGTCGAGTGGGTTGGTGTGGATGCCTTGAAGGCCATGGAGGTTCTCCTGGACCCATCGGGAGGCACGCAGGATGGGCCGGTGGCCGCGGTGGAGCTCGTCGGTGGCGGCGGCTCCGTTCGGTGAGCTCAGGGAAGATGGCCAGGGGGGAATAGAGGGAGCAGCGAGTGAGGGAGAGGAGCGAGGGGGCACGGGGCGTCGTCGTGGCGTCTCCGGGCGTCGAGGGGGAGCCAGGCAGGCTGGGAGGGAGGAGGTGGCGTCGGTGGGCGTCGGGCAAGCGCCACGCCTCGCCTCTGCCTCTTGGCGAGAGGAAGACGACAATGGCCGAGGCGGTGGTGGGCTGGGCCACCATTTGGGACAGCGAGGGGGAAGGCTGGGCGGTTTGTGGGCGCCAGGTAAGTGGGCTGCAGGTGAGCTCTCTCTCTTTCTCTAATTATATTCTGTTTTCTATTTTGTTTGCCTCTGTTTGGATTTAGTTTAGCACCAAATCATTTAAATAAATCCTGAAAATAATTGTGGGCATTAACTGAATTATTACAGAGGCCCTTAACTATTTTTCAGAATTGTTGGAGCATTTAAAAATATTAATAGTATTTAAATGCCCCAATTCAAATACAATATGGTTTATTCAAATATCCAAAAATGTCTTGGAAAAATATCCATCATCTCTGGATATGGTTTTCACCCTTTTCCATTAATCATGAATATTTTTGCAAACCAATTTGGGTTTTGAAAATATTTTTTGAATTTGAACCTATTTGAATTGCTTTGGTGCTAGGGCTTGGTCATCCCCATTTCAAATTTAAAAGAAATTTAGACATGATGCATGGATGCAAGAAAATCAAGCTAGGGCTGATGCTGGGTTGTGATAGCTCACCCCCACTAAACAAGAATCTCGCCCGAGATTCAAGACGTGAGGTAAGAGGAAAAAGGGGAGTCGCAAAACTATCACAATCTTCATGATCCGTTTGCCCTTCTTGAAGATGTTGATTTACTCCATCATCTTGGTCTTGACGTCTTTGCTATCGAAATTTTCACTTGACACGACAACGACAAAGAGGAACTCTGCAGAAATTGATCTCCACGAAGATCGAGCACTCAAGATCAACTCGTGGAATGAGATGTCGGAACATCTCGAATTGAGGAACAAAACACATTGAGAGGGATGGAAGAACAAACAACGAGGTTTGATTAGTGGCAACAATTCCACGCTTAGAAAGATGGTGGATGTTGTCAAGGTGGCGAGGAAATATTTACCATGATTCAATAACGGGGCACCTCAGGGGAGGTGACGCGAGGAACTATTCCCTTAAGTGGCAAAAAGAATTACTTTTGATACAAAGATCACTGAAACTCTTCATACCAGCCTAAGGCAATTCACAACGATCGTTTGGCGGAGTGCAAAGGAATGGTACACCCGGACTAGAATGGATGATGTAGACTGCCTTGTTGAAGACAACGCAATGGATGATTTTTGCTTATCACCGGAAATGGATGGGACCCATGGTAAGTCCACTTTTGAAGATAAGCCTAGACAAGAATTACTAAGAAGGCAGCCCATAGTGAAATGGCACAAGGACGGTGTAAGCTGGGAACGAAATACAACTATTGGAATGTTCCAACCATCATATCTGCCTGAGATTCAGATCCGATTGGTGATGGGATACTTCAGACTCAGCATGTCCGAAAAGGAAAGGTTGCAACACAAATCGACGAGAAGACGTTGCGAGATTCTCGGGATATGAACTATGATAGCAAGCTCCAAAACATGAACTGGTTCTGCTACACACATGTGAACATGTTGTCCAAGACAAGAATGACCACATAGTAGTCTTATCATCAAACACTACCGAGTTCAGGTGGGGAACCATCATCGAGGATATCAAAGTCGTTACGCAAGTCCATGGATTAGATCCCAAGCATAGACTTCTTTTCCTTGAACAAGTCAATCAGTGGCTTAGTATGCTAGGAACACGGATGGAGTGGAGGCGGCCAACCTATCAAACCATAGAGTACTTCGCACGTGCATGACTGACTTGGAATGGTTCCATAGGAAACAAAACAAACCTTTCTCGAATTCATGGCGGCAACTTACACCTAAAGCACATGAATTCGAGGAAGTCACTTCTTCCATCCAAGCATAGGCTTCATGAACGGCACACAAAGAAATGCTTACACAAATTTCCAACACTAGGTTGATGTTCAACATGACTCACGGGGGAGGCAAAATGCTACTGATGGGCTCAACAGCAACTCATCGGAATTTCCATATCACTGGACTTCCACCATCATGTGAACACGGTGATAGTATTGGTCAGACCAAAAGATGTAATGGTGTATGCTCGAGGGGTCAATCACGAGTAAGACAACATTACAAATATCGTTGGTTCTGATTTGACTTGACAATGGCCCATACTCAAGTCAAAGTTTTGACAAGGCAATAGATCCAACAAATGATCACAGGGACCAATCGGTGAATATATCATCTTCCTTCAACGCACACTACACAAGAATATCCCTTTGGACGAACTTAGCTAGGCAAGCTTTTATCCTCCAACTCTCCAAGTTGTTGTCTAGCTTAACCAACTAGCTCGAGGATATACAACACAGATTCTTGGAGAAAAGGTGGTTCACAAGAAACCAACTTGATCACGAGCTCAACATAACAGTCAGGAAACAACCCGGTAACACTTCCAAGAGGATATTTGGAAAGTCACGAACCACCGATATGTTAATAAGCTCGAGAACAATCTTGCTTTGAGGCAAGACGATATGATCAGATGAGTGAGGACTTGGTATAATCCTAACTCATCAATCAAAGTGTGCACCAGAAATAAGGACTAGGTAGCACGATCAATCTTAGGATGATGATTTAATAACCAACACGCTAAGAGTGAAAATATTGTCCATTAACTACCAAGCAACGAGGTTGCTAGGAGTATCGATTTCACACATCACAATTCACTCGTCGGCATTCCGGTTTCAACAACTCGGAACCGAGGAATGAATAATGATGGCGAGAAGTATCACTGCATCAAGAATTCATAAGAGAAGGTGCAAATCTCATGACATTATTGACATAAAGATGGTAACACTCTAGATGGAACAGAATCAAAAGCTGGGTTGGCATTTTGACCTGCGGGATACAACTGCTTTGACCCAGTCCTAGATATGGATGAGGCTCTGGAGTTTGTTTCTCCTAGTCATTCCAGAATAGAATGGCTTGATGGACCACAAGAATAATAGACATTGATGAGGACGAGAACACGACTACTCCTGCCTATCAACTGATAGACGGGGATCGGAATACAACTAGGGAGGAACAACTCGAGGAGCATATAACTTTTCGAGTTGTCGAGGCGTGGATTAGTATTTCGAGCAAAGCTCAACATTTCTCCCGCATAACTCATGCAGAAAAGTAGAATTGGCAGATTCACAATTATGAATGGAGAACTCCTCAAGAGTACTCTGATTGTGATCTTTTGGTTCAAAAGAACTTCTGCCATAAATAGTTCATGGCATTTGGAAGAAGGAAATACCACGGACCTCGAGGATCGCCGCATAAGGTTACTAATATCCTAAAGGGGCTAGCAAATACTAACAACATGATGTAGGGTGAATCTCGGGTTCAAGAACCCACGATTAGAATACCTACTAACTAAATTGAATCCCGGGATGCTTTCAAGAATAATGGCCAGAATCATCACACTGGGGATACAAAAGCATTGCTAAATTGCTAGGTGACTTCCTAAACAACTAGGTTCACAATAATAGTAGCTCCAACATCTATGCCGAGGCAGCGGAGTACCTCAACATACTAATTTGTGTGATTAATCTGGCCCGGATGAACATTAGAAATGGAGGGGAGGGATTAGCAACGCATCAGACTATTTAGAGACACAGGATGACTCGGACAAAGATAATCGGTGAACGCTCAAAAATGATTTGAGACATCCTGCAAAAAGGGTGGCATAACCACTCAACATCACAATATCAAGGTTCTGAGATCAACAATTATCATCTGAGAATAGTAGGAACTGAACCGGGCTTAAAACCAACAATCTTATAAGTCTATGGGTTAGTAACACGTCATCCTGATAGATAGATGGGAAGCCTAGTTCTTAACCCCGTAGAAGAGAAGAGGATGACTCAGATCAGAAGGCCATGAGATATAAGGAGTAAAAAGAGCCTTACGTTCCCTTCCACAATCAATTCCCTTATATAACTAAAGCATTTCTAGACACAACTTCGACCAGTTTGGCTTGGTAATCCTGCAGGCAGTCAGGCTCTGATACCAACGCTGCCAGGACCCCGATCCTAAATCACACCGATCTAGCATGTAACACATCATATCACTTTGCGGCCTCACGCACGGTATTCCCACGGGTGTCGCCTTACCATGGCCGGGACCGTTTGCACCTTTTGGCTCACGTATATGATAGTGTCGCTAGCATCCATATGACAAAGAACCGGGCCGACATGGCTAGTCGTGAACCCAAAGCGGCGCTAACCTATGGGGACAGGCATACATGAATCACATCGAGCATGTCGGTCATCAACGTATAAATTCGGGCTGTAACCTTTGGGCTATGAGGACTCCGGTGACCGGGCTGTAGCAGGCTAGGCAGGACTCGAATAACACCGCGTGACATTTCCCGAAGGAACAGACATAAGGCGAAGTGAAACACATGCCCGGCCGATCAAGTGTCCAAGCGGTAGTCTTTGGGCTAGCGAGGACTCGGTGAACCGGTCAGAAGCGGACTACTATCGCTCGAAGCACGAGACTACATTTCCCCATATGAGAGGCTGCCAAGGATAAACAACTAGTTTGTCGGATCCCACACATACCAAGCATTTCAAACATACACACAATATGCTCAATATGCTTGAGATACAACATGGCATCACAACATAACTCTACGACTCAAATATTTATTCAATAGGCTCCGAGGCGAGATATTACAAACATGGGTCTCATGACCCAACACTCGAAACATACAAGTCAAAGCACAAGCGGAAGCTAAACATGTCTGAGTACAGACAACTATAAATGAAGAAGGCCGAGAAGCCCGACTCTCTACTGAGATCTCGCCGAGGGCACAAGATCGTAGCTGAGGTAACAAGCTAACCGTCAAGTCCAAGCGGAACTACTAGCGAGACTGAAGTCTCTCTGCAAAAGCGTAAAATAAGCAAGCGTGAGTACAAGCGTACTCAGCAAGACTTACATCGTAACTAACTACATATGCATCATTATCAAAAGGGGTGGTGGAGTTTGACCGCAGCAAGCCAGCTTTGACTCGGTGGCTATCTGAACTACGTTGCAAGTAACTCTTTTGAGGTGGCGCACACGAGTCCACATATTCACCATATCAATACACCACTATGGATCCGCTCCGTCTCCCTCACGAGAACGCCATCCATAGCACTCACGCTTATCTTGCGCATTTTAGAGTATCCACTTTCACTTGTCTATGAACTGATATAGGCAACCCAGAAGTCCTTCTCCGTGGACACGGCTATTGAATAGATCATATTAACCTGCAGGGTGTACTTCTTCACACGCGCTCACCACTTACCGCCGTTTACACGACATGTACTCGGCAACCTTCAAGCGGAAGCCCAACGTGGGTGTCGGCCACGACCTACCTAAACACACAAGTCCCAAGTCCAGGTTTATCGCCTATTCGGGTTCCATCCGCAGGAGTCCGCCGAGGTTTCCCATACAGCCCGAACGATGTGTACAGGGTTCCGAGAGACACCAAGCAGGCGGCGAATCGGTACGGACCACGGTGCCTACCGCAACACAACCCACCCCTATGGTCAGCGTTGCGTGCGGCCCCAAGATACTACAAACACGAAACTACTTGCAACTCCGGATGAGGACAAGGGTGGTTAAGAAGCCGAGAGGGTCAATTAAGGATCCCAATGCGTGGTAGTAATTGTTTCATGGATCACAAACACGTAACTCAGTTCCTCGAGGGGCCAGTCGCAATGAGACAACCCACCATGTACTCCTACATGGCCTCTCACCGCTACCTTTACCAAATCGTGTTCACACACTTAGCTCACACACAGTAGGACATGCTCACACAACCATTCCAATTCATTCCCGATGAATCAGACCTGACTCAACTCTAAGCAGTAGCAGGCATGACAACAAGCATGAATGAGTAGGCACAACATGGCTCAAACAACTCCTACTCATGCTAGTGGGTTTCATCTAATTCTTGTGGAATGACAGTCATCACGAGAGGATAAAGGGGTTCAGCTACATGACAAGTAACACATGAGTCGTTGTTGTCCTAATCCAGTAAAATAGAGCAGAGGCGAGAGAGTGGGATTATATCGGAATGGACAAGGGGTTTTGCTTGCTCGGCACTTGAAGATAATATAGTTCTTCATCGGTGTCATCGAATTCATAAATCGATGCGTCGTCTCACCGAGAGGGGACGATTCCGCAAACAAGAGAGAACACAATCAATGCAATGCACATTCACATGAATGACATGTCATGTTAAGATCTGGATTCACCTAATGCAGTGATAATCCAAGTTAATTGAAGTGGAATTCAAACAAGGTTGAACTCCAACTCCAAATGCTAGTTCATAATTTACCCTAATCATGATTCATCCTATTCAGTGAAGTTAACTTGTTCAATCATGCATGAAAGTGCCATAAACAGATTCTTCATATTTTTCGATCATTTTTCATATATAAATTATTTAATTTGGAGTTGCTGATTAAAAGTTATGAATATTTGAAGTTTGGGGTATTTTACGAAATTTCCTGAATTAAGTTAAATCGAAAAGGGGTTTCTTGCGTCGACGCCAGCGTTGGCATGACGTCATACGGTCAACAGGGCTGGTCGGGTCAAACTGAGGGTGAGGTCCCAGTCGATGGCACAACTAATTAACCAAGTTAATTAGCCTTAAGTTAATTCTAACTAAATTGTTTGTGGGGCCGGGGCCCACTAGTCAGCGACTAACTAGCTAACTCACCTAGGTTAATTAGTGTTAAACTAATACTAACTAAAAATGTCAGGGGGTGGCCCACACGTCAGTGACACACGGGGGAGGTCAACCATGGTCAAACCCGGTCAACTTCATGGGAGTTGACCCATGACTCGTCGGCGGAGCCAGAGACGGCGGAGGGGTGCGGGTTTCCTCCTCCAGCGACCAAATGGCCGGCGGAGGGCGTCTATGTGACGCGGGCGCTCGTCCGAGTCGAGTAGTGGCAGCGGCTGGGCCTAAGATGGCCGGAGTCGTCACCGGCGTCGACCGTGGTGGTCGCCGGAGTTCGGGCGAGCTCGGGCTCGGCCTGCAGTGCACTAGGGAAGAAGCCGATGGGCTAGGTGGCATCCATGAGCCACAGGCTCTGGTGCCCGGGTTGAGCAGATGGACTCGGGGCGTCGAGCTCGTCGGCAATGGCGGACGGATTCGGTGCTTTCATGGGCGGCGGCTGAAGCGAGAGAGAGGTGAGAAACGACGGTGAGCTCACGAGGTCGAAGACGAGCTTAGCTGGCTTGGGCGGCCGGAAGGCTGACGAATCCGTCGATGGAGTCCGGCAGCCGTGCTCGGGAAGACGGCTCGAAGCGGCGATGTAGGGCTCTCGGTCGAGTGGGTTGGTGTGGATGACGCGAAGGCCATGGAGGTTCTCTGGACCCATCGGGAGGCACGCAGGATGGACGGTGGCCGCGGTGGAGCTCGTCGGTGGCGGCGGCTCCGTTCGGTGAGCTCAGGGAAGAGGGCCAGGGGGGAAGAGAGGGAGCAGCGAGTGAGGGAGAGGAGCGAGGGGGCACGGGGCGTCGTCGTGGCATCTCCGGGCGTCGAGGGGGAGCCAGGCAGGCTGGGAGGGAGGAGGTGGCGTCGGTGGGCGTCGGGCAAGCGCCACGCCTCGCCTCTGCCTACTGGCAGAGGAAGACGACGAGCGGCGAGGCGGTGGTGGGCTGGGCCACCAGTGGGACAGCGAGGGGGAAGGCTGGGCAGTTCGTGGCGCCTGTAAGTGGACTGCCGGTGAGCTCTCTCTCTTTCTCTAATTATATTCTGTTTTCTATTTTGTTTGCCTCTGTTTGGATTTAGTTTAGCACCAAATCATTTAAATAAATCCTGAAAATAATTGTGGGCATTAACTGAATTATTACAGAGGCCCTTAACTATTTTTCAGAATTGTTGGAGCATTTAAAAATATTAATAGTATTTAAATGCCCAAATTCAAATACAATATGGTTTATTCAAATATCGAAAAATGTCTTGGAAAAATATCCATCATCTCTAGATATGGTTTTCACCCTTTTCCATTAATCATGAATATTTTTGCAAACCAATTTGGGTTTTTGAAAATATTTTTTGAATTTGAACCTATTTGAATTGCTTTGGTGCTAGGGCTTGGTCATCCCCATTTCAAATTTAAAAGAAATTTAGACATGATGCATGGATGCAAGAAAATCAAGCTAGGGCTGATCTGGGGCTGTGACAATTCACGTTAAATAGGGCACCATCTAAATCCGTTGAGACGACACCGTATGAACTGTGGTTTAGCAAGAAACCTAAGCTGCCATTTCTTAAAGTTTGGGGTGGCGATGCTTATGTGAAAAAGCTTTAGCCTGATAAGCTCGAACCCAAATCGGAGAAATGCGTCTTCATAGGATACCCAAAACAAACTTGTCGGCGTTCTGGGAACGGGGGTCCCCAGACTTGCCTGCCTGCGGCCTGCGGCGTGGCTCACGTGGGGGCCCAGCGCGGCCCAGCTTCATCAGCCCAAGCTCAAGACCCCCGCGAGGGGCCAAGCCTCACGGCGCAGATGACAGGAACCTTCCTCAGGAGCAGCCTCGTCAGACAAGCTCACGAGGAGGCGGAGAGATCAAGGCAGGGTACCTCACGAGGGTGCCCTGCGACACAAGCCATGACGATCAAGGCCAGGCGGGCGCCGGCCTGCGCAGTGTCCTCATTTCCCCTTTGGTGCAAAGGAGGCAATCACATGCCAAGGCATCAGGCAAAGGTTGCCGCTTCGGTGCAACAAGACCAAGACCAGGAGAGCGGCAGGATGGAGGTCATCGTGGAGCCCAGGATGGCGTCACCGTCAGAGCTTTTGGCAGCCGAAGACCAACTTTAGTCGGGATAAGAGTACTAGATGTTCCCCTTCAAAATGGACAATTGTTGGCGCCCTTCACGCTCATTATTTGGGAAGAGGCCCAGGGCCTCCCTCTATAAATAGGACTAGCCACCAAACGAAGAGGGACACACATCGATCGATCAGATAGATCCCTAGCAGAGAGAGAGAAGCGACTGAACTCACCCAAGCAGTTCATTGCACCAGCTCAAGAAGACCCCTCGCGAGGCTGTTCTCCCATTGTATTGTTCATCATCAGCCCCTGAGGCAATCCACCACACCAAAAACTAGAGTAGGGTATTACACCACAATGGTGGCCCGAACTAGTATAAAACCTTGCGTCCCTTGCGTTGTTCATCGTTCGTAGTTTAGATCCTTCGCAAACCATCAACGCATGCGCTGGTAGGGGAAAGATCTCTGCGCGCACCCCAGTGTTCGAACCTCAAGGGTCCGCCGGAACCCAAAATTCGACATTTGGGGCACCAGGTAGGGGTGCGCCGGAATCCTTCTCCCGCTGGTCGCGTGTGATCTTCCGTCGTGCCCATGGCTGACGCTTGCCGAGCTCGCACCGAGCGCCGGGCTGCTCGCGCCGCTCGAGTCGCCCAGACGGCTCCCGCCGGCGGACGCCCCCGTCGTTCCCCGTCGCCTGCCGCCAACGCCGCCACCGGACCGGCGGGGAACGAGCAGCAGGCCTGTTGGGGGGAGCTGCGCGACCTCTACCTCACCCATCGCGCCGGGCCGGCGCCCCCGGTCGTCGCAGCTCTCCTGGGCGGCTCACTGGCGCCACCTTCGAGCCGCCACGTCAAACCGTTCACCCGCCAGATCGCCACCGCCTCCAAGCACCAGGGAGCCCCGTCGGGCTGGGTGGCGCCCGAGGCCGACCTGCTCTTCAACTCGGACGATCACCCCTCCAACCCCGCCGGGTCGGGTGCGCTTCCAATGCTGTGCACCCCCACCATCTGCGGAGTGGCAGTCACCAGGACCCTCATCAACGGCGGATCCGGCCTCAACGTGCTCTCTGTGGAGGCCTTCAGCCTCCTCATGTGCCGCCAGAGCGGCTCCAGCCCAGCAGGCCTTTTTTGGGAGTCGGAGCCGGTTCCACCGCCTCCCTGGGACAAATCCGCCTCCCAGTGACCTTCGGCGCCCGCGACAACTACCGCACAGAGCTGATCGACTTCGACATCGCCCCCATCGGCCTCCCCTACAATGCCATCCTCGGCTACCCGGCCTTGGCCCGGTTCATGGCAGCAACTCACCCGGCGTACAACCTCATGAAGATGCCCGAGAGAAGCGGCGTCCTTACCGTGTCAGGAAACACCGGAGATGCACTGCATGCGCTCGAGCTTGTTTTCAAGGCGGCTGCAGCGGCACGGCCCGCCAGCACTGACGCCCCCGAGCCCAAGGGGGCTACGTCGTCCATGAAGAAGCAGCTATTCACTCAAAACAAGGCAGAAACCAAGCAGGTACCAGTCAGCGAGGACGGGTCCACTGACGCCACCTTCACGATAGGTGCAAACCTCGAACCCGAGCAGGAGGAGGCCTTGGTGAAGTTCCTGCGCGCAAACAAGAAGGTGTTCGCATGGGGACCTGATCAATTGGCAGGGGTCCCGAGGGGCGTAATTGAGCATCACCTCAACGTGTGCCCCAATGTGCGCCCCGTGAAGCGTAAGCGGCGACAGTCCACAGAGAAACAAGCTTTCATCGTCCAAGAGACCCGCAAGCTAGAAGCAGCAGGGGTTATTCGTGAGGTCCGCTACCCGGATTGGCTGGCCAACCGACTTGTCGTGCCAACGAAAGGGGGAAAGGAACGTATGTGTGTCGACTTCACCAACCTCAACAAGGCCTGCCCACAGGATCAGTTTCCGCTTCCTCGCATCGACCAGATCGTCGACTCCACCACTGAGTGTGACCTGCTGTGCTTCCTGGATGCCTTCTCAGGCTATCACCAAATCAAGATGGCGGTGGAAGGCGTGGAAAAACGGCTTTCCTGACCCCGTGCGGAGTGTACTGCTATACCTGCATGCCGTTTGGATTGCGCAACGCAGGCGCGACCTTTCAGCGGCTGATGCACATCGCCCTAGGCCAACAGCTCGGGAGGAATGCTGAGGCGTACGTCGATGAAATTGTGGTGAAGTATTGGGAGGCAAAAACCCTGATACAGGACTTGGAAGAAACCTTCGCGAGCCTTGATAAAGTGGATCTGCGGCTCAACCCAGAGAAGTGCGTACTTGGAGTCCCCTCGAGCAAGCTCCTGGGTTTCCTCGTGTCCCATAGGGGCATCGAGGCCAACCCTGAAAAGGTCAAAGCAGTCGAAGACATGAGCCCACCAAAGACCCTCAGAGAAATGCTGAACTCACCGGGCGCGTGACCGCGCTAGGACGTTTTATCTCCAAGCTGGGGGAACGAGCATTGCCATTCTTCAAGCTGATGAAGAAGAAGGGCCCCTTTGAATGGACTGAAGAGGCCGAAAAGGCATTCCAAGAACTCAAGAGGTACCTTACCAGCCCTCCTGTGATGGTCGCGCCACGCCCACTTGAGCCCCTGGTGCTCTACCTCGCCGCCACACCCTACTCCACCAGCGCAGCCCTAGTGGCGGTTCGGGAAGAGCACCAGATCAGGGCTGCGTCACACCCGGCCACAGCCCCGGCCTGGCGGCGCAAGACCAAGAAGGCCTTGCGAAGGTCACGGCCTCAGCGGACGGAAACCGGCCTCAGCAGGAAGATGCCCCTAGGACCGAAGAGGCCGCGTCAGGCAGCCAGGCGCTGGGGGCTCCGTCGACTCAGGAGGCGTCAGACCCTCCGGAAGGCATGGGCCTCGTCAGTACTCCTACTCTCGTCGAGCACCCAGTGTACTTCGTCAGCACGGTGCTACGGGATGAGAGGGTGCGGTACCCCATGCGCCAAAAACTCCTCCTCGCGCTATTGGTAGCCACACGCAAACTGCGGCACTACTTCCAAGGTCATCCCATCAAGGTCGTCTCAGCATACCCTCTGGAGAGGGTGCTCAGAAGCCCCAACTCAGTTGGAAGAGTCACCGAGTGGAACATCGAACTGCAAGCGTTTCAGCTAGAATTCAGCACAACCAGAGTCATCAACGGGGCCGCATTGGTAGATTTCATGGCAGAATGGACGGAGGCACCCGGCCTCGAAGCAGGCGAAGACCGATCGCTTTCTCCGGGGAGCGAGGCATCGGACGGCTGGGTCATGTACTTCGACGGGGCATTCTCCCGACATGGCGCGGGGTCCGACGCAGTGCTCGTATCCCCTACTCAGGACAAGCTCTATTACGTCGTGCAACTCTGTTTCCAGCATGGGGAAAAGGTCTCCAACAACGTAGCCGAATATGAAGGCATGATAGCCGGTCTAAGAGCCGCAATTGCTTTGGGGGTAAAGCATCTCATCATCAAGGGCTACTCACAACTCCTCGTCAACTCCTCCAACAAGATATACAAGCCGAAGGACGAGCACATGGAAGCCTACCTCGCGGAGGTTCGCAGGATGGAGAAACAGTTCTGGGGACTGGAGCTGCAGCATGTGCCACACGGCACCAATCAAGAAGCAGATGACATCGCCAAGAGGGCGTCCAGGCGGCTGCCTCAGGAGCCTGGCGTCTTCGAAGAACGACTCTTCAGGCCCTCAGCGGCACCATCACTATCAAGCGCGGCACAACCTCAGGAGGAGCTCCCCCAGCCGCCTGCCTCGGGAGCCCCGGCCTGCGGCCCGGCCTCATGAGCACGCCTGCTCCTGGCGTTGGAACCTCAGAAGGGGTGCTGGATCACAGAGCTCAAGAGCTACTTAATATAGGGGACCCTGCCGAAGAAGGAGGAGGAGGCGGAGCGTGTGGTGCAGCAAGCCACGGCCTACTGCATCAGGGAGCTTTACCGGAGGCGGCCGAATGACGTGTCCCTACGCTGCATTCCCAGAGAGCAAGGGAAGGAATTGCTGGAAGACATACACGGCGGAGACTGTGGGCACCACTCATCGTCGCGAACCCTCGTTGGCAAGGCGTTCCGCAGCGGTTCTCTTGGCCTTCGGTATGACGCAGCTTGAGCTGGTAAAGGCTTGCGAGGCCTGCCAATTTCACGCCAAGCAGATCCATCACCGGCGGGAGGTGCAAACTATACCCCTCTCATGGCCATTCGCAGTTTGGGGGCTGGACATTCTGGGCCCGTTCCCTCGGGCGCCAGGGGGCTATCGCTACCTCTACGTCGCCATGGACAAGTTCACCAAGTGGGCTGAGGTGCAAGCTGTCTGCACCATCCCAGCGGGCTCTGCGGTCAAGTTCATCAGGGGCCTCGTGAGCCGGTTTGGGGTGCCTAACCGCATCATCACCGACAACGGTTCGCAGTTCACCAGCAATCTCTTCAAAACGTACTGTGCTAACCTTGGAACGCAGATATGCTACGCTTCGGTGGCGCACCCGAGCAACGCGGCCGAAGCGAGCCAGCGGAGGTCCTGAAGGGCCTCAAAACCAGGACCTTCAAGAAGAAGCTGGAGGCCTGCGGCAGGGGCTGGCACGACGAGCTCCAGTCTGTGCTATGGTCCATCCGCACGACCGCGACCAAGCCGACTGGCGAGACCCCGTTCTTCCTCATCTACGGAGCAGAAGCTGTCCTCCCTCATGAGGTCAGGCGTCGCTCTGCACGGGTCCTGGCGTTCGACGAGGCGCAGCAGGACACCATGCGGGGGACGGATCTCGTGCTGGGGGAGGAACATCGTCGAGAGGTCGTGCTGCGGGCGGCAAGGTATCAACAGGCGCTGCGGCGGTACCACTGCCGCAACATCCGCCCCAGGACTCTTGAGGTAGGGGACCTCGTGCTCAGACGGGTCCTCTCCAGGGAAGGGTTGCATAAGCTTTCTCCCATGTGGGAGGGCCCGTTCAAGGTTGTTCATGTTTCCAGGCCCGGCTCCGCACGCATGGAGACTCAGGAGGGGGTGCCCATCCCAAACGCGTGGAACATCCAGCATTTCCAGAAGTTCTACCCTTGAAGAAAGGCCGGAGCCTATGAAGAAGGCAAGCGCTGTGAAGCTCGTTTTCTGAGAAAGGCCGGAGCACGTGAAGAAGGCAAGCGCTGTGAAGCTCATTTTTCTGAGAAAGGCCGGAGCACTGTGAAGAAGGCAAACGCTGTGAAGCTCGTTTTCACGAGAAAGGCCGGAGCACTGTGAAGAAAACAAGCGCATGTGAAGCTTCGTTTTCTGAGAAAGGCCTCGAGCCTGTGAAGAAGGCCAACGCTGTGAAGTTCATTTCCAGAAAGGCCGGAGCACGTGAAGAAGGCCAATGCCCGTGAAGCTTGCCGCCCGTGACACTCTCACGTAATAATGAGTTGGGGCTGTACACGCCCCGGAGTCTTAGGAGCGCCGGCCTCAGGCCCTGGGGCTCCCTCCCACGCCTAGTGGCAGCACTTAGCTCCGTGCTGGTGAGAAGATGTCGAAGACTAGATTAGGTGCCGGATGCAGCTTTTTCATTTTCTTTCTGCAGTTGGCTTGTTCATTCCTATTTGAAGTTTTATAGAAGTTGTTGCCGTCTTTGGCTTGTGACTCTTTGTCTTTTTCGTTCTCCTGCCTCAGTTTCTCTCGCGCAAGTCCCGCGAGGGAGCAGCGCGGGCACCCTCGCGAGCTCCCTCGCGAGCGTTTTCTGCCCTTATCATTGAGGCTTTCCTATCCGTATCCACTACGGGAGCACCCCTCCCAGTCCGTGCCCCACGGGCATCGCGACGCGAACACAGGACCTGGGTCGGTCGCCTCCACAACCGAGGCCGGAAGCTACCCCTCCTGACTAATCCTTGCAGGACATGAAGCGTTCGACGAGGCCTCGGCCTCGGGAAGCGAAGACCGCGGCAGGTCCCCCAGAGCCAAGTAATTTCTACGCGCGGGCATGCGGCACAAAAGCATAGCACAGAAATAGCGGGAACAACATGGTAATTAACAGCAACAGTTCAGCACGCCCCCACGGGGCCCTACACTACTTTCTCTTTGCAGGGAAGGGAGAAAAACAAAATAGGCACAACTTGCTCGGCGCCAACTCACGGCGAAGGCTCGCACTGCCTCCGGAGCTCAGCCAGACCCCACCTCGCGCTTCACCGAGGCGGGCTGACCCGCTACCTCCCTCCAGGCGGGCGCGGCGGCACGGGGGCTGGTCGCGGCCACCGATGGAGGAGCTGCTGTCCGAAGGAGAGCCGCCGAAGCTCGACGAGCTCCGAGCGCCGCCGACCACGCGCCTGCTATCATCTTCATCCCGATCATCACCTGGGCTGGGTCCACGGCCGCGGTCATCATCTTCGGGGCAGCACCCGGCACGACGACCGTCTTCTCTGAACACCTTCACGTAGAGGGTGGCGTCGCCGTCGAACTTGGAGTGCAGGGTGCACCGCCGGCTCAGGCAACGCGCGCGGGCAAACTTGCCAGCCGCGGGTCAAGGCCACGCTCCCGGCGATGGGAACCTCCAGCGAAGCCCAGGAGGCCCGGCTGCAATAAACCGTCCTCCTGAAGCCAGAGGCCGCCCGGAGCGCCGGTCGGAAGTTTACCTAAGAAGAAGCGGGGAAGCTGGAGCCAGGTGCTGGTCGGTTCCACTGATACGTCTCCAATGTATCTATAATTTTTGATTGCTCCATGCTATGTTATCTACTGTTTTGGGCAATACTGGGCTATATTATCCACTTTTATATTACTTTTGGTACTAACCTATTAACCGGAGGCCCAGCCCAGATTTGCTGTTTTATGCCTATCTCAGTATTTCGAGGAAAAGGAATACCAGACGGAGTCAAAACGGAACGAAATCAACTGGAGAAGTTATTTTTTGAAGGAAAGCCACCCGATGGACTTGGAGTGCACGTCAGGAAAGAAGGGAGGTGCTCACGAGGTGGGGCGCTCCCACCCACAGGCGCGCCCTGCCTCGTGCCCCGCCCCTTCGGGTCCACCGTGCCCCGCACCCATATATACCTACATATCATAAAACTTCCACAACAGAAGATAGATCGGGAGTTCCGCAAACACAAGCCTCTGTAGCCACCAAAAACCTCTCGGGAGCCCGTTCCGGCACCCTGCCGGAGGGGAACCCATCACCGGTGGCCATCTTCATCATCCCGGCGCTATCCATGACGATGAGGGAGTAGTTCACCCTCGGGGCTGAGGGTATGTACCAGTAGCTATGTTTTTGATCTCTACCTCTCTTGTTATCTCTCGTGTTCACTCTATGGCACGATCTTGATTTTTCGCGATCTTTGCTATTGTAGTTGGATCTTATCATGTTTCTCCCCCTCTACTCTCTTGTGATGAATTGAGTTTCCCCTTTGAAGTTATCTTATCGGATTGAGTCTTTTATGAGAACACTTGATGTATGTCTTGCCGTGCTTATTTGTGGTGACAATGGGATTTCACGTGCCTCTTGATATATGTTTTGGTGACCAACTTGCGGGTTCCGCCCATGAACCTATGCATAGGGGTTGGCACACGTTCTTGACTCTCCGGTAGAAACTTTGGGGCATTCTTTGAAGTTATTTTATGTTGGTTGGATGAATCTGAGATTGTGTGATGCATACCGTATAATCATGCCCACGGATACTTGAGGTGACAATGGAGTATCTAGGTGACATTAGGGTTTTGGTTGATTTGTGTCTTAAGGTGTTATTCTAGTAATGCGAACTCTTTTTTAGATCGATCCGATAGAATAACTTTGAGGTGGTTTCGTACCCTACCATAATCTCTACGTTTGTTCTCCGCTATTAGTGGCTTTGGAGTGACTCTTTGTTGCATGTTGAGGGATTGTTATATGATCTATCTATGTTATAATTGTTGAGATAACTTGCACTAGTGAAAGTATGAACCCTAGGCCTTGTTTCCTATCATTGCAATACCATTTGTGCTCACTTTTATCATTAGTTACCTTTCTATTTTTATTATTTCAGTTTACAAATACCTATATCAACCATCCATATTGCACTTGTATCACCATCTCTTCGCCGAACTAGTGCACCTATACAATTTACCATTGTATTGGGTGTGTTGGGGACACAAGAGACTCTTTGTTATTTGATTATAGGGTTGCTTGAGAGATACCATCTTCATCCTACGCCTCCCACGGATTGATAAACCTTAGGTCATCCACTTGAGGGAAATTTGCTACTGTCCTACAAACCTGTGCACTTGCAGGCCCAACAACGTCTACAAGAAGAAGGTTGCGTAGTAGACATCAAGCTCTTTTCTGGCGCTGTTGCCGGGGAGGTGAGTGCTTGAAGGTATATCTTTATATCTTGCAATCAAATCTTTTTGTTTCTTGTTTTAGCACTAGTTTAGTTTATAAAATAAAACTACAAAAAATGGAATTGAGTTTGTCTCATATGCTTCATCTTTTTAATATCTTTCGTGAGTATGATGGAAAGGAAAATTGTGCCAAAGTGTTAGAAGAAGAATGCATTAAAATGTTTGGCACTAAATATGTGAATGATGAGCATGCTTGCAATGTTGTTAGTGTGAATTCTTTGAATACTCATGATGCTAATGATATGCAAAGCCACAATCTTGGGGAAGCTATGTTTCATGAAGATGATATTTTTTGTCCCCCAATCTTTGATGAGCAAATTTACTATGATGAAAGCATGCCTCCTATCTATGATGATTATTGTGATGACATGTATGCTTTAAATAATAATGATAACCATGAAACTTTTCATCTTGATCTTAATTTTCAATCACATGATAGTTATTTTGTTGAGTTTGCTCCCACTATTATTCATGAGAAGAATTTTGCTTATGTGGAGAGTAGTAAATTTTCTATGCTTGTAGATCATGAAAAGAATGCTTTAGGTGCTGGTTATATTGTTGAATTCATTCATGATGCTACTGAAAATTATTATGAGAGAGGAATATATGCTTGTAGGAATTGCAATAATATCAAGTTTCCTCTCTATGTGCTTAAAGTTTTGAAGTTATGCTTGTTTTACCTTCCTATGCAAGTTAATTCTTGTTCCCATAAGTTGTTTGCTCACAAAATCCCTATGCATAGGAAGTGGGTTAGACTTAAATGTGCTAGTCATATTCTTCATGATGATCTCTTTATGTTTCAATTCTTATCTTTTATGTGAGCATCATTGAAATCATAATGCCTAGCTAGGGGCGTTAAACGATAGCGCTTGTTGGGAGGCAACCCAATTTTATTTTAGTTTCTTGCTTTTTGATTATGTTTAGGAATAAATAATCCATTTAGCCTCTGGTTAGATGTCGTTTTGTGTTTTAATTAGTGTTTGTGCCAAGTAGAACCTTTGGGAAGACTTGGGTGAAGTCTTTATGATCATGCTGTAAAAAACAGAAACTTTAGCGTTCACGAGATTAGCTAGAACTTTTTACTGGAGAGTGATATTTAATTTATTCTTTTTGCAGATGATTACTATAGAGATTTCTCAGGTCCACCAATTTATTTTAGAATTTTTGGATTTCCAGAAGTTTGCGTTAGTTACAGATTACTACAGACTGTTCTGTTTTTGACAGATTCAGTTTTCATTGTGTTGTTTGCTTATTTTGATGAATCTATGGCTAGTAAAATTGTTTATAAACCATAGAAAAGTTGGAATACAGTAGATTTAACACCAATATAAATAAATAATGAGTTCATTACAGTACCATGAAGTGGTGTTTTGTTTTCTTTCGCTAACGGAGGTTACAAGTTTTCTGTTAAATCTTGTGTTGTGAAGTTTTCAAGTTTTGGGTAAAGATTCGATGGACTATGGAATAAGGAGTGGAAAGAGCCTAAGCTTGGGGATTCCCAAGGCACCCCAAGTTAATATTCAAGTATAACCAAGCGTCTAAGCTTGGGGATGCCCCGGATGGCATCCCCTCTTTCATCTTCGTTCATCGGTAACTTACTTGGAGCTATATTTTTATTCACCACATGATATGTGTTTTGCTTGGAGCGTCATGTAATTTTATTTTGTTTTGCTTTCTGTTAGATAGATAATGTTTTGCATCTTTAGTTTCAATAAAAAAGTCAAGGATAGCCTTTGCCATGCATATTTTGCTACTATACATGTTGCTGTTTGAAAACAGAAAGTTTACCGCTGTTGCAAAAATTCTCTAGAAAAGTCAGAGAGCGGTATAATGTTGAATCTTTTTTAATATTGAGCTCTGATAAATTTATTACAGTGGGAATTTTAGTTCATAATTTTTGGAGTTAGGGAAGTATGACGAATCTTGCATTATTTACAGACTATACTGCTTTGACAGATTGCTGTTATGGTTGCATTGTTTGCATATGTTTGCATGTTTAATGATTCTATTTGAGGATAGGAGTATTAAATATGCAGAGGCATTTAGTATGCAATGTTGAATAATAATGTTAGTGATTTGTTACAGTAGTAAATGATAAGGTTTTGCATTGGTTTATACTAACCTATCTCACGAGTTCTTGTTGAGTTTGTTGTGAATGAAGCTTTTGAGAAAAAGAGAAACCATGATATGAGAGGAATGAAGGAGACACAAAGTTCAAGCTTGGGGATACCCAAGGCACCCCAAGATAATATTTCAAGAAGTCTCAAGCATCTAAGCTTGGGGATGCCCAGTAGGCATCCCACCTTTCTTCTTCAACAACTATCGGTTAGTATCGGTTGAGCCTAAGTTTTTGCTTCTTCACATGAGTTGTGCTATCCTTGCAATGTAGTTTTATTTAGCTTTGCTTGTTGTTTCAATAAAATACCAAGATCTGAAATCCTTAAATGGGAGAGTCTTCACATAAGTTGCATAATTATCCGACTACTCATTGATCTCCACTTATATCTTTTGGAGTAGTTTGTTGTTTGCTCTAGTGCATCACTTATATCTTTTAGAGCATGGTGGTAGTTTTATTTTTAAGAAATAGATGAACTCTCATGCTTCACTTATATTATTTTGAGAGTCTTAAATAGCATGGGAGTTTGCTTAAATAATCATAATATGCTAAGCATACAAGATTTGTAAGAATTCTTATGAGTGTGTTGAATACTAAGAAAAGATTGATGCTTGATAATTGTTTTGAGATATGAAGATGGTGATATTAGAGTCATGCTAGTTGAGTAGTTGTGAATTTGAGAAATACTTGTGTTAAAGTTTGTGATTCCCGTAGCATGCACGTATGGTGAACCGTTATGTGATGAAGTCGGAGCATGATTGACTTATTGATTGTCTTCCTTATGAGTGGCGGTCGGGGAATGACGATGGTTTTTTCCTACCAATCTATCCCCCTAGGAGCATGCGCGTAATACTTTGCTTTGATAACTTTTAGATTTTTCCAATAAGTATATGAGTTCTTTATGACTAATGTTGAGTCCATGGATTATACGCACTTTTCTTCCTTCCACCATTGCTAGCCTCTCTAATACCGCGCACCTTTCGCCGGTATCATACACCCACCATATACCTTCCTCAAAACAGCCACCATACCTACCTATCATGGCATTTCCATAGCCATTCCGAGATATATTGCCATGCAACTTTCCACCATTCCGTTCTTATGACACGCTTCATCATTGTCATATTGCTTTGCATGATCATGTAGTTGACATCGTATTCGTGGCAAAGCCAGCATTCATAATTCTTTCATACATGTCGCTCATGAGTCATTGCACATCCCGGTACACCGCCAGAGGCATTTATATAGAGTCATATTTTGTTCTAAGTATCGAGTTGTAATTCTTGAGTTGTAAGTAAATAAAAGTGTGATGATCATCATTTTTAGAGCATTGTCCCAAGTGAGGAAAGGATGATGGAGACTATGATTCCCCCATAAGTCGGGATGAGACTCCGGACGAAAAGAAAAGAACAAAAAAGAAAAGAAGCCATAAAAAAAAGAGAAAAAGCCCAAATAAAAAATAACAAAAATAACAAAAAAATGAGAGAAAAAGAGAGAAGGGGCAATGCTACTATCCTTTTACCACACTTGTGCTTCAAAGTAGCACCATGATCTTCATGATAGAGAGTCTCTCATTTTGTCACTTTCATATGCTAGTGGGAATCTTTCATTATAGAACTTGGCTTGTATATTCCAATGATGGGCTTCCTCAAAACGCCCTAGGTCTTCGTGAGCAAGCGAGTTGGATGCACACCCACTTAGTTTCTTTTGTTGAGCTTTCATATACTTATTGCTCTAGTGCATCCGTTGCATGGCAATCCCTACTCACTCACATTGATATCTATTGATGGGCATCTCCATAGCCCGTTGATACGCCTAGTTGATGTGAGACTACCTTCTCCTTTTTGTCTTCTCCACAACCACCATTCTATTCCACCTATAGTGCTATGTCCATGGCTCTCGCTCATGTATTGCGTGAAGATTGAAAAAGTTTTGAGAATATCAAAAGTATGAAATAACTGCTTGGCTTGTCATCGGGGTTGTGCATGATTTAAATACTTTGTGTGGTGAAGATATAGCATAGCCAGACTATATGATTTTGTAGGGATAACTTTCTTTGGCCATGTTATTTTGAGAAGACATAATTGCTTTGTTAGTATGCTTGAAGTATTATTATTTTTATGTCAATATGAACTTTTGTCTTGAGTCTTATGGATCTGAATATTCATACCACAATTAAGAAGATTTACATTGAAATTATGCCAAGTAGCACTCCACATCAAAAATTATCTTTTTGATCATTTACCTACTCGAGGACGAGCAGGAATTAACCTTGGGGATGCTTGATACATCTCCAACATATCTATAATTTTTTATTGCTCCATGCTATGTTATCTACTGTTTTGGGCAATATTCGGCTTTATTATCCACTTTCATATTATTTTTGGGACTAACCTATTAACCGGAGGCCTAGCCCAGATTTGCTGTTTTATGCCTATTTCAGTATTTCGAGGAAAAGGAATACCAGACGGAGTCAAAACGGAACGAAATCAACAGGAGAAGTTATTTTTGGAAGGAAACCCACCCGATGGACTTGGAGTGCACGTCAGGAAAGAAGGGAGGTTCTCACGAGGGTGGGGGGCGCGCCCACCCCCTGGGGCGCGCCCCCTGCCTCGTGCCCCCCCCCTTCGGTCCACCGACGTACCCCCTGCACCCATATATACCTACGTATCGTAAAACTTCAAAAACAGAAGATAGATCGGGAGTTCCGCTGCCGCAAGCCTCTGTAGCCACCAAAAACCTCACGAGAGCCTGTTCCGGCACCCTGCCGGAGGGCGAACCCATCACCGGTGGCCATCTTCATCATCCCGGCGCTATCCATGACGAGGAGGGAGTAGTTCACCCTCGGGGCTGAGGTTATGTACCGGTAGCTATGTGTTTGATCTCTCTCTCTCTCGTGTTCTCTCTCGTGTTCCCTCTATGGCACGATCTTGGTGTATCCCGAGCTTTGCTATTGTAGTTGGATCTTATGATGTTCTTCCCCCTCTACTCTCTTCTGATGAATTGAGTTTCCCCTTTGAAGTTATCTTATCGGATTGAGTCTTTTATGAGAACACTTGATGTATGTCTTGCCGTGCTTATCTGTGGTGACAATGGGATTTCACGTGCCTCTTGATGTATGTTTTGGTGACCAACTTGCGAGTTCCGCCCATGAACCTATGCATAGAGGTTGGCACACGTTCTTGACTCTCCGGTAGAAACTTTGGGGCACTCTTTGAAGTACTTTCATGTTGGTTGGATGAATCTGAGATTGTGTGATGCATATCGTATAATCATGCCCACGGATACTTGAGGTGACAATGGAGTATCTAGGCGACATTAGGGTTTTGGTTGATTTGTGTCTTAAGGTGTTATTCTAGTACGAACTCTTTTATAGATCGATCCGAAAGAATAACTTTGAGGTGGTTTCGTGCACCGACCATAATCTCTACGTTTGTTCTCTGCTATTAGTGGCTTTGGAGTGACTCTTTGTTGCATGTTGAGGGATTGTTATATGATCTATCTATGTTATAATTGTTGAGAGAACTTGCACTAGTGAAAGTATGAACCCTAGGCCTTGTTTCCTATCATTGCAATACCATTTGTGCTCATTTTTATCATTAGTTACCTTGCTGTTTTTATTATTTCAGATTACAAATACCTATATCTACCATCCATATTGCACTTGTATCACCATCTCTTCGCCGAACTAGTGCACCTATACAATTTACCATTGTATTGGGTGTGTTGGGGACACAAGAGACTCTTTGTTATTTGATTATAGGATTGCTTGAGAGAAGAAGAAGGTTACTTGCAGGCCCAACAACGTCTACAAGAAGAAGGTTGCGTAGTAGACATCATCCACCGACCACACGACAAACTCCGGCAGCACCTCCGCCGAGTGGAAGCGCAGCCTAGGAGGCCGCACGGTCACAATGCGCCCCCCATCGACAACTTGGCGCCCATCGCCGCGTAGGGGATAGCCTCCACGACCATGGGAAGCCGCTACGGGAGCCACAAGATGCTTGCGAGGGCGGCCTCGAGCGCGCTTGGCCGGGGGAGAGTCAGGCCCAACCTGGCGAGCCTTCCCCTTCTCCGCGGCCGAGAACCTCTTCGGCGGAGCCATGGAGAGAAAGGAATAGCAAGAGGGGATGGACTGGAAGGCTTGCGCCGTTCCGTACTTATAGCCGGGGGAGGCCAACCATCGGCCTCCACGATCACAGGTAATCATGACCCATTTCTGCATGTAGGGACTTGTCCAGTCATGCGGTTGCCGAGGCGTCGTGGGGAAGCGGAGACGCCCACGACCAACCTGTTGCCACGCGGCGCCCAAGGCTGCAGGCTGTTGGGGCCCGCGGCACTTCCCACTTGCCCCTTCGCTTCTCTGCTAAGCCAAGTCCGGGCGCGCCTTGGGCCCGGGGGCTACTGTCGGTGTTCTGGGAACGGGGGTCCCCAGACTTGCCTGCCTGCGGCCTGTGGTGTGGCTAGAGTGGGGGCCTAGCACGGCCCAGCTTCATCAGCCCAAGCTCAAGACCCCCGCGAAGGGCCAAGCCTCACGGGGCGGACGACAAGAACTTTCCTCAGGAGCAGCCTCGTCAGGTAGGCTCACGAGGAGGCGGAGAGATCAAGGCAGGGTACCTCACGAGGGTGCCCTGCGACACAAGCCATGACGATCGAGGCCGGTGAGGCGCCCGGCCTCTGTGATCATCCTCATTTCCCCTTTGGTGCAAAGGAGGCAAGCACAGGCCAAGGCATGAGGCAAAGGTTGCCGCTTCGGTGCAACAAGACCAAGACCAGCAGAGCGGCAGGATGGAGGTCATCGTGGAGCCCAAGACGGCGTCACCGTCAGACCTTTTGGCAGCCGAAGACCAACTTTAGCCAGGATAAGAGTACTAGATGTTCCCCTTCAAAATGGCCAATTGTTGGCGCCCTTCCCGCTCATTATTTGGGAAGAGGCCCAGGGCCTCCCTCTATAAATAGGACTAGCCACCAAATGAAGAGGGACACACATCGATCGATCGATCGGATAGAGCCCTAGCAGAGAGAGAGAGAGAGAGAGAGAGAGAGAGAGAGAGAGAGAGAGAGAGAGAGAAGCGACTGAACTCACCCAAGCAGTTCATCGCACCAGCTCAAGAACACCCCTCATGAGGCTGTTCTCCCTTTGTATTGTTCATCATCAGCCCCTGAGGCAATCCACCACACCACAAACTAGAGTAGGGTATTACACCACAACGGTGGCCCGAACTAGTATAAAACCTTGCGTCCCTTGCGTTGTTCATCGTTCCTAGTTTAGATCCTTCGCAAACCATCAATGCGTGAGCTGGTAGGGGAAAGATCTCCGCGTGCACCCCAGTGTTCGAACCTCAAGGGTCTGCCGGAACCCGAAATCCGACAAAACTGTTGGGTACACCTTCTATCACAGATCCGAAGGCAAGATATTTGTTTCTAAGAATGGATCCTTTCTAGAGAAGGAGTTTCTCTCAAAAGAAGTGAGTGAGAGGAAAGTAGAACTTGATGAGGTAATTGTATCTTCTCTTGAATTGGAAAGTAGTTCATCATAGAAAATCGTTCCCGTGATGCCTACACCAATTGGTGAAGAAGCTAATGATGATGATCATGAAACTTCAGATCAAGTTACTACCGAACCTCGTAGATCAACCAAAGTACGATCCACACCAAAGTGGCACGGTAATCCTTCTAGAAGTCATGTTACTAGACCATGACGAACCTACGAACTATGAGGAAGCGATGATGAGCCCAGATTCCGCAAAATGTCTTGAGGCCATGAAATCTGAGATGGGATCCATGTATGAGAGCGGAGTATGGACTTTGGTTGACTTGCTCGATGATCAGCAAGCCATTGAGAATAAATGGATCTTCAAGAGGAAGACGGACGTTGATAGTAATGTTACTATCTACAAAGCTCGAATTGTCGCAAAAGGTTTTCGACAAGTTCAAGGTGTTGACTACGATGAGATTTTCTCACTCGTATCGATGCTTAAGTCTGTCTGAATCATGTTAGCAATTGTCATGTTTTATGAAATCTGGCAAATGGAAGTCAAAAACTGCATTCCTTAATGGATTTCTTAAAGAAGAGTTGTATATGATACAACCAGAAGGTTTTTTCAATCCTAAAGGTGCTAACAAAATGTGCAAACTCCAGTGATCCATCTATGGACTGGTGCAAGCATCTCGGAGTTGGAATAAACGCTTTGCTGAGTTGATCAAAGCATATAGTTTTATACAAACTTGCGGTGAAGCCTGTATTTACAAGAAAGTGAGTGGGAGTACTACAACCTTTCTGATAAGTATATGTGAGTGACATATTGTTGATCGGAAATGATGTAAAAATTTCTGGAAAGCATAAAGGAGTTTTTCAAAGAAAGACCTTGGTGAAGCTTCTTACATATTGAGCATCAAGATCTAGAGAGATAGATCAAGACGCTTGATAAAAAATTTCAATGAGTACATACCTTGACAAGATTTTGAAGTAGTTCAAAACAGAACAGTCAAAGAAGGAGTTCCTGCCTATGTTGCAAGGTGTGAAGTTGAGTAAGACTCAAAACCCGACCACGACAGAAAATAAAAAGATAATGAAAGTCATTCCCTATGCCTCAGTCATAGGTTCTATAAAGTATGCTATGCTGTGTGCCAAACCTATTGTGTACCTCACCATGAGTTTGGCAAGAGGGTACAATAGTGATCCAGGAGTGGATCCTTTGGACATCGATCAAAATTATCCTTAGTAGAATAAGGAAATATTTCTCGGTTATGGAGGTGATAAAGAGTTCATCGTAAAGAGTTACGTCGATCCAAGCTTTAACACCGATCTGGATGACTCTGAGTCTCAATCTAGATACATATTGAAAGTGGGAGCAATTAGCTAGAGTAGCTCCATGCAGAGCATTGTAGACATAAAAATTTGCAAAATACATATAGATCTGAATGTGGAAGACCCATTGACTAAACTTCTCTCAAAAGCAAAACATGATCACACCTTAGTACTCTTTGGGTGTTAATGACATGGCGATGTAAACTAGATTATTGACTCTAGTAAATCCTTTTGGGTATTGGTCACATGACGATATGAACTATGGGTGTTAAATCACATGGCGATGTGAACTAGATTATTGACTCTAGTCCAAGTGGGAGACTGAAGGAAACATGCCCTAGAGGCAGTAATAAAGTTGTTATTTTATATTTCCTTTTATCGTGATAAATGTTTATTATTCATGATAGAATTGTATTAACCGGAAACTTGATACATGTGTGAATACATAGACAAAACAAAGTGTCCCTAGTATGCCTCTACTTGACTAGCTTGCTAATCAAAGATGGTTAAGTTTCCTAACCATAGACATGTGTTGTCATTTGATGAACAGGATCACATCATTAGGAGAATGATGTGATGGACAAGACCCATGTGTTAGCTTAGCATAATGATCGTTAAATTTTATTGCTATTGCTTTCTTCATGACTTATACATATTCCTCTGACTATGAGATTATGCAACTCCCGGATACCGGAGGAACACCTTGTGTGCTATCAAACGTCACAACATAACTGGGTCATTATAAAGATGCTCTACAGGTGTCTCTGAAGGTATTTGTTGGGTTGGCATAGATCGAGATTAGGATTTGTCACTCCGAGTATCGGAGAGTTATCTCTGGGCCCTCTCGATAATGCACATCACTATAACTTTAGCAAGCAATGTGACTAATGAGTTAGTTGCGGGATGATGCATTACGGAACAAGTAAAGAGACTTGCTGGTAACGAGATTGAACTAGGTATAAGGATACCGACGATCGAGTCTCGGGCAAGTAACATACCGATGACAAAGGGAATAATGTATGTTGTTATGCGGTTTGACCGATAAAGATCTTCATAGAATATGTAGGAACCAATATGAGCATCCAGATTCTACTATTGGTTATTGACCAAAGATGTGTCTCGGTCATGTCTACATAGTTCTCGAACCCATAGGGTATGCACGCTTAACGTTCGATGACGATTTGTATTATGAGTTATCTGTTTTGGTGACCGAAGTTTGTTCGGAGTCCTGGATGAGATCGCGGACATGACGAGGAGTCTCGAAATGGTTGAGAGGTAAAAATTGATATATTGGAAGGTAGTATTCAGACACTGAAAGGGTTCTAGAGTGTATCTGGTACATACTGGAGTACCGGAGGGGTTATCGGATCCCCCGGGGAAAGATATGGGCCATATGGGCCATAGGGGGGAGGCTAACCAGCCCAACAGGGGCTGGTGCGCCCCCATAAGGAATGAGGCTGAATTGGACAAGGGAAGGGGGCGCCACCCCCTTTCCTTCTCCTACTCCCGCTCCTTTCCCCCTTTCCCGCTCCGAAGAAGGAAAAAGGGGGGGGGCGAATCCTACTTGGACTGGAGTCCTAGTAGGACTTCCCTCTCCCTGGCGCCCCTTGTTGGCCGGCCCCATCCTCCCCTCCTTTATATACGGGGGCAGGGGGCACCCCAAAGCACAACAGACAATCTCTTAGTCGTGTGTAGTGCCCCCCTCCACAATTTAACAACTCAGTCATATCATCTTAGTGCTTAGGCGAATCCCTGCGCCGGTAACTTCATCATCACCGTCGCCACGCTGTTGTGCTGACGGAACTCTCCCTCGTCATCAACTGGATCAAGAGCTCGAGGGACGTCATCGTGCTGAACATGTGCCGAACACAGAGGTGATGTACGTTCGGTACTTGGATCTGTTGTATCGTGAAGACGTTCGACTACATCAACCGCATTACTAAACACTTCCGCTTTCGGTCTACGAGGTACGTGGACACACTCTCCCATTTCATTGTTATGCTTCTCCTAGATAGATCTTGCTTGATTGTAGGAATTTTTTGAATTACTACGTTCCCCAACAATGCACCCAGCTATAACAAGAGAGCTCGTGAACTGATAACCCACAAGTATAGGGGATCGCAACAGTTTTTGAGGGTAGAGTATTCAACCCAAATTTATAGATTCGACACAAGGGGAGCCAAAGAATATTTGAAGGTATTAGCAACTGAGTTGTCAGTTCAACCACACCTGGAGATTAATTATCTGCAGCAAAGTGATTAGTAGCAAAGTAAAATTATAGTTTTGATAATAGTGTGGCAGCAGTAACGGTAACGGTAACAGTGATAGTAGTAATTTTGTAGCAAGTGTAACAGTGATGAAAGCAGTAGTAACTTAGCAAGTACAATATAGGATAAATTCATAGGCATTGGATCAGTGACTTGTTGGATGATACTCATCATGAGACAGTCATCACCTAGGGCGATACGGCACTAGTTCATGTTCGTCAATATAATGTAGGCATGTATTCCGTAAATAGTCAAACGTGCTTATGGAAAGAACTTGCATGACATATTTTGTCCAACCCTTCCGTGGCAGCGGGGTCATATTGGAAACAAAGGGATATTAAGGCCTCCTTTTAATAGAGAACCAGAACAAAGCATTAACACATAGTGAATACATGAACTCCTCAAACTACGGTCATCACCGGGAGAAGTCCCGGTTTCTGTCACTCTGGGGTTGCCGGATCATAACACGTAGTTGGTGACTATAACTTGCAAGATCGGATCTAGAACATGGATATAATGATGATAACATAAACGGTTCAAATCTAAAATCATGGCACCCGTGCCCAAAGTGACAAGCATTAAGCATGGCAAAGTCATAGCAACATCAATCTTAGAACATAGTGGATACTAGGGATCAAGCCGTAACAAAACTGACTCGATTACATGATGAATCTCATCCGACTCCTAACCGACCAGCGAGCCTACGAAGGATTTACTCACTCCCGGTGGGGAGCATCATGGAATTGGCGATGTAGAAGGGTTGGTGATGATGAAGAACGAAGATCCCCCTCTCCGGAGCCCCAAACGGACTCCAGATCTGGCCTCCCGATGAAGAACAGGAGGTGACGGTGGCTCCGTCTCGTGTATCGCGATAATTCTTTCTCCCTGATTTTTTATGGAAAAATAGGATTTTATAGCGTCGGTTTCAAGGTCTTCTGGGCCACCAGGTGGGGACAACCCACCTGGACGCGCCAGGAGATGGGGGCGCGTCCTGGTGGGTTGTGCCCACCCAGGTGCCCCTCTGCGGTAGGTCTTCGCTCCAGAAATTCTTATTTATTATATAAAAATTCCTCGCAAAGTTTTGTTCCATTCCGAGAACTTTTATTTCTACACAAAAACAACAACAAGGTTGTTTTGCTGAAAACAACATCTGCCCAGGGTTAGTTTCATTCAAATCATGCAAATTAGAGTCCGAAACAAGAGGAAAAGTGTTAGGAAAAGTAGATACGTTGGAGACGTATCAACTCCCCCAAGCTTAAACCTTTTGCTTGTCCTTAAGCAATTCAGTTGATAAACTGAAAGTGAAAAATAAAATCTTTTACGAACTCTTTTGCTCTTGTTTTGCATAAATAAGCTTAAACAGCACCCAGGTTTTCAGCCAACATTATAACTAACCATGCCAACAATAACTCTTAAAGATTATAATGACTCATATCAATGACATAATCAACTAGCGAGCAATAATAAGATAACTCAAACAGTAACACATTGTCAAAACAACCATGATATAATATGACAATAGTGGTATCTCGCTAGCCCTTTCTGAGACCACAAAACATACATGCAGAGCACCTCCAAAGTTCAAGTAGCGACTAAACATTGTAATTCATGGTAGAAAAGATCCAGTCATGATGCACCCAACATTAGCTACACACAATGCATAACTCATGACATCTGCGCTCTCAGGTTCTAGCGCTTGTTTTAGAAGGTGATGACACAACATACAAGTAAATAGATAGTCCCTTCGCAGAGGGAAGCAGTGATTTGCAGAGGTGCCAGAGCTCAAGTTTTTAAAACAGAGATAAATGATATTTTGGGATATGCACCCTTCTCATTTACTTCACGGCCATCAGTTATCAATATCTTCCATGCTAAGCATGCTAGTGGCGGTTCCCAAGTGATAAAAAGTAAAGGTTTTGACTCCATTGGGAGTTTTTGTTTGATTATTTGAGAGATTAACTCTTTTTCTGTTTGCAGTTTGGGACTGGGCATCCCTATTACCGCCCTTTTCTCGTGCAATGGCGAGTGAATAAACACTCGACCTGAGAATAACCCGCTTAACATGGAAGATACCGGCCACCTCTGTCGTTCCATGAGCGACCGAGCACCTAAAAAGGATATTTATTTAGAAGTTTTTAGAGGTGGCACATGCAAATTTACTTAGGACGGCAGGGTAATACCACATATAGGTAGGTATGGTGGACTCATCTGGACTAACTTTGGGTTCAAGGTTTTGATGTACAAGCAGAATTCCCACTTGGTACAAGCGAAGGCTAGCAATTAGATTGAGAAGCGGCCAGCTAGAGAGCAACAACGGTCATAAACATGCATTATGCATAAGTAACATTGGACACTAGCATGAGCAGGATATGAACACCATGAACATAAATATCATAGAGGCTATGTTGGTTTTGATTCAACTACATGCATGAACATGTGCCAAGTCAAGCCACTCGAACATTCAAGGAGGATACCATATCATCATACTACATCACGATCATTTTAGCATAATGTTGATATCCAAGATAAATCATTATCCACTCCCAGCTACTTATGCATGGCATGAGAAACTATAATCTCTAATTGTCATAGCAAACATGTTTAATCATAATGGACTGAATCATGGATACTAGGTTAAACATATTTACACAAACAGAACAAGCCGAGTTCATACTAGTTTCTCTCTGTCACGACCAGTTCATCGAATGTCGTCATTATTGCCTTTCACTTGCACAACCGAATGATGTGAAAATAATAATAGTGCAAGAGTGTCGTGGACTAAGCTGAATCTGCAAACATTTTATTCAACAGCAGAAGACAAGGTAAAATGTGCTCTTTACTAGATCAACAATTATTCATATGAGAGCCACTCAACATTTTCATTGTGGTCTTCTCCTCGGTACAACTCGAATAAAAAGAAAAAAAATTCAGAGAAACACACTGAACACAGGAAAGCTCCCAACAAGCAAAAGACGAACAAGGAAATCTTTTTGGGTTTTCTTTTTAATATTACAAGTAAGCATGCATAGAAAGTAAATTAGCTACAACTAATTTTTTTTGTTTTTCTAAAGTTCTTCAAACACACAAGAAGAAAGCAAGAAAATAAATCTAAGCATGGATGATACAATTAAAAAGTGTGAACACCGACTAATGGATTAAGTGAACATGAATGTAATGTCGGTGGAAACACGTACTCCCCCAAGCTTAGGCTTTTGGCCTAACTTGGTAGTCGATCAGTAGCCTGGATGGTAGTAGGGGTACTGAGGAGTGGGCATCCACTCTTCCCACTACTGAGGATCCTCCGCTACCTCTGCAGCAGCCTGAGCTTTCCGGTAGGGGATGATGTCCGCAGGCATGATCCTATATCCGCCCATGGCAACAGAATCAAGCAAAGCAGGAGCAGGCAGTGGAATAATATCACGAGTTCTCACACTAAAAACCAGGTTATATGGAATAGGGATGTTAGGAGATTTGATATCAGTAAAATGGTGGTGATCCATGGCTTCACGGTCTAGGTAAACCTTGGTCAGAGGGTAATCATGATGGTGTATCTCAACATTAAAGTGAGCT
This sequence comes from Aegilops bicornis, assembly GCA_021605145.1. Taxonomy (NCBI): domain Eukaryota; kingdom Viridiplantae; phylum Streptophyta; class Magnoliopsida; order Poales; family Poaceae; genus Aegilops; species Aegilops bicornis. The sequence continues at coordinate 378,811,480 of CM038669.1, read as the reverse complement.
GCCAAACGAGTAGCAAAAATCCCATCATTTATTTTACCCCTTGGATTTATTAATGTGGAGGCGACGAGCCACAATAGCTCCCAAGCTATAAGTGTTGTCGCCCTCTAGTGCATGACGCAAAATAGCAAGGTCTGGTGAACTGAGTGCACCCTCTAGTGCATGACGCAAAACAGCAAGGTCTGGTGAACTGAGTGCACCCACCTTCTCTCTAGCAAGCAAGCATTTTGCAATGAAAAGAGCAAAGTAATGAACAACAGGAAAATGCAAGCCAGTGGTAGTGATAGCTGACACCCCTCTCTCATCTCCCACTGTCAAAGTGCGATAAAAGGTCTCAAACTTCGCCGGCCTAGGCTCGGCTAAGCTCCCATCAGAAGGGATCATGCATATGTCACAAAATTCAGTAAGTGGTAGCTGATGGTTTTCAGCATATAAATCAAAGCTCACTTCAGGAGGATTATTCCTAGGAAGGAAAGTAAAACTTTGAATAAAGATGTTTGTGAGGATTTGGTGTTGTTCACAGTCATCTGCGATGAAGTCGGTCAAGCCGGCATTAGCAGCATATTGCGTGAACTCCTAAAGGATTCCAGCCTCTTCAAGGAACGGGGTGTGCGGCCATTCACATGGCCGTATGATACGTCTCCAATGTATCTATAATTTTTGATTGCTCCATGCTACTTTATCTATTGTTTTGGACTATATTGGGCTATACTTTTCCACTTTTATATTACTTTCGGAACTAACCTATTAACCGGAGGCCCAGCCCAGAATTACTGTTTTTTTTTGCCTTTTTTAGTGTTTCGAAGAAACGGAATATCAAACGGAGTCCAAACGGAATGAAACCTTCGGGAACGTGATTTTCTCACCGAACGTGATCCAGGAGACTTGGACCTTACGCCAAGGAACATCGGAGGTGGTCACGAGGGTGGGGGGCGCCCCCCTAGGGCGTGCCCCCTGCCTCGTGGGCCCCCTGTTGCTCCACCGACGTACTCCTTCCTCCTATATATACCTACGTACCCCCAAACAATCAGAACAGGAGCCAAAACCTAATTCCACCGCCGCAACTTCCTGTATCCACGAGATCCCATCTTGGGGCCTGTTAGGAGCTCCATGGGAGGGCATCCACCACGGAGGGCTTCTACATCAACACCATAGCCCTCCGATGAAGTGTGAGTAGTTTACTTCAGACCTTCGGGTCCATAGCTAGTAGCTAGATGGCTTCTTCTCTCTTTTGGATCTCAATACAATGTTCTCCCCCTCTCTCGTGGAGATCTATTCGATGTAATCTACTTTTTGCGGTGTGTTTGTTGAGATCAATGAATTGTGGGTTTATGATCCAGCTTATCTATGAATAATATTTGAATCTTCTCTGAATTCTTTTATGTATGATTGAGTTATCTTTGCAAGTCTCTTGAATTATCCATTTGGTTTGGCCAACTAGATTGGTAGTTCTTGCAATGGGAGAAGTGCATGGCTTTGGGTTCAATCTTGCGGTGTCCTTACCCAAAGGATGTAAAGGGTTGCAAGGCACGTATTGTATTGTTGCCATCGAGGATAACAAGATGGGGTATTTATCATATTGCATGAATTTATTCCTCTACATCATGTCATCTTGCTTAAGGTGTTACTCTGTTTTTAACTTAATACTCTAGATGCATCTTTGGATAGCGGTCGATGAGTGGAGTAATAGTAGTAGATGTAGAATCGTTTCGATCTACTTGTCTCGGGCATGATGCCTATATACATGATCATACCTAGATATACTCATAACTATGCTCAATTACATCAATTGCTCAACAGTAATTTGTTCACCCACCATAGAATACTTATGCTCTTGAGAGAAGCCACTAGTGAAACCTATGGCCCCCGGGTCTATTCTCATCATATCAATCTCCATCACTTTTATACTTGCTTTGTTTTTACTTTGCCTTTACTTTTCACTTTGCATCTATATACCAAAAATACCAAAAATATTATCTCTATCAGATCTCACTCTCGGAAGTGACCATGAAGGGATTGACAAACCCTAATCGCGTTGGTTGCGAGTAGCTATCATTTTGTGCAGGTACGAGGGACTTGTGCGTGGCCTCCTACTGGATTGATACCTTGGTTCTCAAAAACCGAGGGAAATACTTACGCTATTGTGCTGCATCATCCTCTCCTCTTCGGGGAAAACCAACGCAAGTTCAAGACGTAGCAAGAAGGATTTCTGGCGCCGTTGCCGTGGAGTCTACGCAAAAGTCAACATACCAAGTACCCATCACAATCCCTATCTCTCGCATTACATTATTTGCCATTTGCCTCTCGTTTTCCTCTACCCCACTTCACCCTTGCCGTTTTATTCACCCTCTCTTTCCCAATCTCCTCCTCTTTTTCCCCTTGCCTTTTCCTAGTCCGTTTGTTTGCCCGTGTGTTAGTTTGCTTGTTTGTCGCGATGGCTCAAGATGCTACCAAATTGTGTGACTTCACCAATACCAATAATAATGATTTCCTTAGCACTCCGATCGCTCCTCTTGCCAATACTGAATCTTGTGAAATCAATACTGCTTTGTTGAATCTTGTTATGAAAGATCAATTCGCCGGCCTTCCTAGTGAGGATGCCGCTACTCATCTGAATAGCTTCGTTGATTTATGTGATATGCAAAAGAAAAAAGATGTCGATAATGATGTTGTTAAGTTGAAGCTATTTCCTTTTTCGCTTAGAGATCATGGTAAAGCGTGGTTTTCATCTTTGCCTAAAAATAGTATTGATTCTTGGAACAAGTGCAAAGATGCTTTTATCTCTAAGTATTTTCCTCCCGCTAAGATTATCTCTCTCAGGAACGATATTATGAATTTTAAGCAACTTGATCATGAACATGTTGCACAAGCTTGGGAGAGAATGAAATTAATGATACATAATTGTCCTACTCATGGTTTGAACTTGTGAATGATTATACAAAAAAATTATGCCGGCGGGAGGCACTTTTATGGAAATTACTTTAGGATATTCTACCAAACTCCTAGATAATATTATGGTTAATTATTCTCAATGGCACACTGAAAGATCTACTAATAGAAAAGTGCATGCGATAGAAGAAATTAATGTTTTGAGTGGAAAGATGGATGAACTTATGAAATTATTTGCTACTAAGAGTGTTTCTTGATCCTAATGATATGCCTTTGTCTACCTTGATTGAGAATAATAATGAATCTATGGATGTGAATTTTGTTGGTAGGAATAATTTTGGTAACAACGCCAGATAGAGGGAATTTTAATCCTAGGCCTTATCCTAGTAATCCTTCTAATAATTATGGGAATTCCTACAACAACTCTTATGGAAATTTTAATAAGATGCCCTCTGAATTTGAGAATAATGTTAAAGAGTTTATGAATTCACAAAAGAATTTTAATGCTTTGCTTGAAGAGAAATTGCTTAAAGTTGATGATTTGGCTAGGAACGTTGATAGAATTTCTCTTGAGGTTGATTCTTTAAAGCTTAGATCTATTCCTCCTAAGCATGATATCAATGAGTCTCTCAAAGCCATGAGAATTTCCATTGATGAATGCAAAGAAAGAACCGCTAGGATGCGTGCTTCCAAAGATGCCTTTATTAAAGCGTGTTCTTCCAATTCCTATGAAAATCAAGATGAAGATCTAAAAGTTATTGATGTGTCCCCCATTAAATCTTTGTTTTGCAATATGAATCTTGATGAAACTGAATATGATCTTCCTTTACCTAGAAGGCGTTCTAAGATACGGAGTTTTTAGATCTTGATGATGAAATTGATAAAAGTGGGATTGAAAGAAATAAAAATCTAGATGTTGCTAAACCCACTATATTGGATCTCAAGGAATTTAATTATGAAAATTGCTCTTTAATTGATTGTATTTCCTTGTTGCAATCCGTGCTAAATTCTCCTCATGCTTATAGTCAAAATAAGGCCTTTACCGAACACATTGTTGATGCCTTGATGCAATCTTATGAAGAAAAACTTGAGTTGAAAGTTTCTATCCCTAGAAAACTCTATGATGAGTGTGAACCTACTATCAAAATTAAAATTAAAGATCATGAGTTTAATGTTTTGTGTGATTTGGATGCTAGTGTCTCTACTATTCCCAAAACTTTGTGTGATTTGCTAGATTTCCGTGACTTTGATGATTGCTCTCTAAACTTGCATCTTGCGGATTCCACTATTAAAAAGCCTATGGGAATAATTAATGATGTTCTTATTGTTTCAAATAGGAATTATGTGCCCGTAGATTTTATCGTTCTTGATATAGATTGCAATCCTTCATGTCCTATTATTCTTGGTAGACCTTTCCTTAGAACGATTGGTGCAATTATTGATATGAAGGAAGGAAATATTAGATTCCAATTTCCATTAAATAGTCATGGAACACTTTCCTAGAAAAAAAATAAAATTACAATATGAATCTATCATGAGTGCCACTTATGGATTGCCTACCAAAGATGGCAATACCTAGATCTATCCTTGCTTTTATGCCTAGCTAGGGGCGTTAAACGATAGCGCTTGTTGGGAGGCAACCCAATTTTATTTTTAGTTTTTTTAGTTTTTGCTTATGTTTAGGAATAAATAATCCATCTAGCCTCTGTTTATATGTGGTTTTATCTTTTAATTAGTGTTTGTGCCAAGTTAAACCTATTGGATCTTCTTGGATGATAGTTATTTGATCTTGCTATAATTTCCAGAAACTTTGCGCTCAGTACCCGAATTGTTAAAAATCACCAAAACGTGATAAAATACTGATTCCAATTGCTGCTGATCAATAAACACATTTTCTAGGTCTTCTAATTTTGGTAGAATTTTTTGAGTTCCAGAAGTTTGTGTTAGTTACAGATTACTACAGACTGTTCTGTTTTTGACAGATTCTGTTTTGCGTGTGTTGTTTGCTTATTTTGATGAATCTATGGCTAGTAAATTAGTTTATGATCCATAGAGAAGTTGAAATACAGTAGTTTTAACACAAATATAAATAAAGAATGAGTTCATTACAGTACCTTAAAGTAGTCATTTGTTTTCTTTCTCTAACGGAACTCACGAGATTTCTATTGAGTGAAGTTTTCAAGTTTTGGGTGAATTCTTTTGATGGATTATGGAACACGGAGTGGCAAGAGCCTAAGCTTGGGGATGACCATGGCACCCCCAAGATAATCCAAGGACACCAAAAATTCAAAGCTTGGGGATGCCCCGGAAGTCATCCCCTCTTTCGTCCACTTCCATCGGTAATTTACTTGGAGCTATATTTTTATTCACCACATGATATGTGTTTTGCTTGGAGCGTCTTGTATTATTTGTGTTTTTGCTTGTTAGTTTACCAAAATCATCCTTGCTGTACACACCTTTTGAGAGAGCCATACATGAATTGGAATTTGATAGAATACTCTATGTGCTTCACTTATATCTTTTGAGCTTGATAGTTTTGCTCATAGTGCTTCACTTATATCTTTTGAGCGTGATAATTTTTGCTCTAGTGCTTCACTTAGATATTTTAAAGAATGGTGGTGGATTTGTTTTAAAAAAACTATTGATCTCTCATGCTTCACTTAGATTATTTTGAGAGTCGTTAATAGCATGGTAATTAGCTTAATGTTAATATACTTGGTATTCAAGATATGTGAAACTTTCTTTTGAGTGCGTTGAATACTAAGATAAGTTTGATACTTGATAATTGTTTTGAGATATCAAGATGGTGATATTAGAGTCATGCTAGTTGAGTAGTTGTGAATTTAAAGAATACTTGTGTTAAAGTTTGTGATTCCCGTAGCATGCACGTATGGTGAACCGTTATGTGATCAACTCGGAGCATGATTTATTTATTGATTGTCTTCCTTGTGAGTGGCGGTCGGGGACGAGCGATGGTCTTTTCCTACCAATCTATCCCCCTAGGAGCATGCGTGTAAAACTTTGCTTTGATAACTTCTAGATTTTTGCAATAAGTATATGAGTTCTTTATGACTAATGTTGAGTCCATGGATTATACGCATTTTTTCCCATTCTTCCACCGTTGCTAGCCTCTCTAATACCGCGCACTTTTCGCCAGTATCATACACCCACCATATACCTTCCTCAAAACAGCCACCATACCTACCTATCATGGCATTTCCATAGCCATTCCGAGATATATTGCCATGCAACTTTCCACCGTTCCGTTTATTATGACACGCTCCATCATTGTCATATTGCTAGCATGATCATGTAGTTGACATCGTATTTGTGGCAAAGCCACCGTTCATAATTCTTTCATACATGTTACTCATGTTTCATTGCATATCCCGCACATCACCGGAGGCATTCATATAGAGTCATATTTTTTCTAAGTATCGAGTTGTAATTGTTGAGTTGTAAGAAAAATAAAAGTGCGATGATCATCATTATTAGAGCATTGTCCCAAGTGAGGAAAGGATGATGGAGACTATGATTCCCCCACAAGTCGGGATGAGACTCCGGACGAAAAAAAGAGGCCATAAAAAAAGAGAAAAGGCACAAATAAAAAAAATGAGAGAAAAAGAGAGAAGGGACAATGTTACTATCCTTTTACCACACTTGTGCTTCAAAGTAGCACCATGATCTTCATGATAGAGAGTCTCTCATTTTGTCACATTCATATACTAGTGGGATTTTTCATTATAGAACTTGGCTTGTATATTCCAATGATGGGCTTCCTCAAATGCCCTAGGTCTTCGTGAGCAAGCGAGTTGGATGCACACCCACTTAGTTTATTTTGTTGAGCTTTCATATACTTATAGCTCTAGTGCATCCGTTGCATGGCAATCCCTGCTCACTCACATTGATATCTATTGATGGGCCTCTCCATAGCCCGTTGATATGCCTAGTTGATGTGAGACTATCTTCCCTCTTTTTGTCTTCTCCACAACCACCATTCCATTCCACCTATAGTGCTATATCCATGGCTCACGCTCATGTATTGCGTGAAGATTGAAAAAGTTTTGAAAATGTTAAAGTATGAAACAATTGCTTGGCTTGTCATCGGGGTTGTGCATGATTTAAATACTTTATGTGGGGAAGATGGAGCATAGCCAGACTATATGATTTTGTAGCGATAACTTTCTTTGGCCATGTTATTTTGAGAAGACATAATTACTTAGTTAGTATGCTTGAAGTATTATTATTTTTATGTCAATATGAACTTTTTTCTTGAATCTTTCGGATCTGAATATACATACCATGATTAAGAAGATTTACATTGAAATTATGCCAAAGTATCACTCCGCATAAAAAATTCTCTTTTTATCATTTACCTACTCGAGGACGAGCAGGAATTAAGCTTGGCGATGCCTGATACGTCTCCGACGTATCTATAATTTTTGATTGCTCCATGCTACTTTATATATTGTTTTGGACTATATTGGGCTTTATTTTCCACTTTTATATTACTTTCGGGACTAACCTATTAACCGGAGGCCCAGCCCAGAATTGCTGTTTTTTTTGCCTTTTTCAGTGTTTCGAAGAAACGGAATATCAAACGGAGTCCAAACGGAATGAACCTTCAGGAACGTGATTTTCTCACCGAACGTGATCCAGGAGACTTGGACCCTACGCCAAGGAACATCGGAGGCGGTCACGAGGATGCCCCCCCCTAGGGCGCGCCCTTGCCTCGTGGGCCCCCTGTTGCTCCACCTAGGTACTCCTTCCTCCTATATATACCTACGTACCCCCAAACGATCAGAACAGGAGCCAAAAACCTAATTCCACCGCCGCAACTTCCTGTATCCACGAGATTCCATCTTGGGGCCTGTTCCGGAGCTCCACCGGAGGGGGCATCCACCATGGAGGGCTTCTACATCAACACCATAGCCTCTCCGATGAAGTGTGAGTAGTTTACTTCAGACCTTCGGGTCCATAGCTAGTAGCTAGTTGGCTTATTCTCTCTTTTGTGATCTCAATACAATGTTCTCCCACTCTCTCGTGGAGATCTATTCGATGTAATCTTCTTTTTGCGGTGTGTTTGTTGAGATCGATGAATTGTGGGTTTATGATCCAGCTTATCTATGAATAATATTTGAATCTTCTCTGAATTCTTTTATGTATGATTGAGTTATCTTTGCAAGTCTCTTGAATTATCCGTTTGGTTTGGCCAACTAGATTGGTAGTTCTTGCAATGGGAGAAGTGCATGGCTTTGGGTTCAATCTTGCGGTGTCCTTACCCAAAGTGATGTAAAGGGTTGCAAGGCACGTATTGTATTGTTGCCATCGAGGATAACAAGATGGGGTATTTATCATATTGCATGAATTTATTCCCTACATCATATCATCTTGCTTAAGGCGTTACTCTGTTTTTAACTTAATACTCTAGATGCATGCTATATAGCGGTCGATGAGTGGAGTAATAGTAGTAGATGCAGAATCGTTTTGATCTACTTGTCTCGGACGTGATGCCTATATACATGATCATACCTAGATATACTCATAACTATGCTCAATTCTGTCAATTGCTCAACAGTAATTTGTTCACCCACCGTAGAATACTTATGCTCTTGAGAGAGGCCACTAGTGAAACCTATGGCCCCCGGGTCTATTCTCATCATATCAATCTCCATCACTTTTATACTTGCTTTGTTTTTACTTTGCCTTTACTTTTCACTTTGCATCTATATACCAAAACTACCAAAAATATTATCTCTATCAGATCTCACTCTCGTAAGTGACCGTGGAGGGATTGACAACCCCTAATCGCGTTGGTTGCGAGTAGCTATCGTTTTGTGCAGGTACGAGGGACTTGTGCGTGGCCTCCTACTAGATTGATACCTTGGTTCTCAAAAAATGAGCGAAATACTTATGCTACTGTGCTGCATCATCCTCTCCTCTTCGGGGAAAACCAACGCAAGCTCAAGACGTAGCACCGTACTTCCGCCAACCTCCAAGGATGTATATCACTATCAGATGACTCCCCAATAGCACCCTTGGAGTTCTTCTTAGAGCCAAACTTCCTAAAGATATTCATGGTTTTCCTATGAAACAAAATTCTCAAATTTATTAGCCCACAAAATTTTCTCAACAAAACTTCACAAAAATGATACCAACTACTCATAGGGATACATAGAGGCCATAGCAAGCATTAAAACTACTTAGAACTCTAAGAATTCAACATGCAAGCTCATCTACAGCAGCACCAAGAGTAGCTAATTATCCAAAATATAAACCACTAAAACAAAAACTAATTGGACAAACGGTGGAGTCACATACCAAGCAACAATCCCCCGAAACAGTTTCAGAAACGGAGCTTCGAGCAAAGAGATCGAAATCCGCGGGTTTGAGAGCAAGAACACGGGAGAGAGAGAGAGAGAGCAATGGAGATTTTTTTCTGGAGGTAAGTGATGATGTGGTGTGAAGAGATAAGTGAGGGGGGCCACATGGGAACCACAACCCACCAGGGCGCGCCTGGGGGTCCTGGGGCGCCCAGGTGGGTTGTGCCCACCTGATGCACCTCCCTCTGATATTATTTGCACCAGAAATTTAGAAATATTTAGAAAATCGCATTAAATTTTGAGGGCATTCTGAGAACTTTTATTTTTGGGTCATTTTGTATTGCACGGGAAATACAGAAAACAGACAAAACATGGCATTTTATTTTATTTAACTAATAAAAACAGAAAACTAAAAGTAGGGACATAAGGTAGTGCTTACTAAATTCATCAACTTCATACCGCTCAAAAATTATCCATTAATAAGGTTGATCAAGTCTTATTAACAACCACTTTTGATTAGCATGAAACCGAAGAACTTTCGTAAATCACTAAGTTACCTCAATGGGGTTATGAATGTCCCCTGAGCAATAAGCATTTCATATTTCTTTTTAACAGTAGGTACAGGTATTTGAAAACTTCCAATAGTGATTGCTGGAGATTTTTCAATAACACCAATACCATTCACTTGGAATTGTTTCTTCGGAAAGTGCGCCGTATGCTCATTACCATTGATATGAAAAGTGATCTTGCTTTTATTGCAATCAATAACAGCCCCTGCAGTATTCAAGAAGGGTCTACCAAGGATAATAGACATGTTGTTATCCTCGTGCATCTCAAGTATAACAAAGTCAGTCAAAATAGTAATATTAGCAACAACAACGGGCACATCCTCACAAATACCGATAGGTATGGCAGTAGTCAGCCATTAGGTGTGAGTTTATTCAAATAAAGTCTTTTATATAAAGAGAAAGGCATAACACTAACACCAGCTTCAAAATCATACAAAGCAGTTTTCACATAATTCTTTTGATAGAGCAAGGTATAGTTGGTATTCCCGGATCTCCAAGTTTTTTAGGTACTCCATCTTTAAAAGTGTAATTTGCAAGCATAGTGGAGATTTCAGCTTCCGGTATTTCTCTCTTATTTGTGATTATGTCTTTCATATACTTTGCATAAGGAGGCATTTTCAAGATATCAGTCAAGCGAGTACACAAAAAGATCGGCCTCGCATTTCAAAGAAAGCTGCTCAAATTCTTCATCATCTTTCTTTTTAGTTGACTTGGGTGGAAAAGGCATAGGTTTTTGAACCCACGATTCTCTTTCTTTACCGTGTTTTCTAGCAATGAAGTCTCTTTTGTCATACCTTTTATTCTTAGATTGTGGGTTATTAAGATCAACAAGTGGTTCTATCTCAACATCATTATCTGGTTCTTTTTCATTATTTGGTTGAGAGTCTGAATGAACCTCGTCATTATCTTTTTCATTATCACTAGGTGAGGGTTCATTACCAGATTCAGTTTTAGCATCTGAGATAGAAGTTTCGTTATCGTTATCAGGAGGTTTTTCTACTTCAGGTTCACTAGAAGTATGCAAAGTCCTATCATTTTTCTTCTTATTTTTCTTTCTAGGACTAGGTGCATCAGTGTTAACTCTTTGTGAATCTTGTTCAATTCTTTTACGGTGCCCCTCAGGGTAAAGATTGATATAGTGGAAGATAGTATTCGGACACCGGAAGGGTTCCAGAGTGTATCGGGTACATACTGGAGTACCAAAGGGGTTACCGAACCCCCGGGGAAAGATTTGGGCCATATGGGCCATAGGAGGGAGGCTAACCTGCCCACAAGGGGCTGGTGCGCCCCCCACAAGGGATGAGGCCGAGTTAGACTAGGGAAGGGGGAGCCACCCCCTTCCCTTCTCCTACTCCCTCTCCTTTCCCCCTTTCCCCCTCCGGAAGAAGGAAAAGGGGGGGGGCGAATCCTACTAGGACTGGAGTCCTAGTAGGACTCCCCTCTCCCTGGCGTGCCCCTTGTTGGCCTGCCTCCTCCTCCCCTCCTTTATATACAGGGGCAGGAGCCACCCCAAAGCACAACAAACAATCTCTTAGCGGTGTGCGGTGCCCCCCTCCACAGTTTAACACCTCGGTCATATCGTCGTAGTGCTTAGGCGAAACCCTGTCCCGGTAACTTCATCATCACCGTCGCCACGCCGTCGTGCTAACGGAACTCTCCCTCGTCCTCAACTGGATCAAGATCTCGAGGGACGTCATCGGAGGTGCTGTACATTCGTTACTTGGATCGGTTGGATTGTGAAGACGTTCGACTACATCAACCGCGTTACTAAACGCTTCCACTTTCGGTCTAGGAGGGTACTGATACGTCTCCAACGTATCTATAATTTTTTATTGTTCCATGCTATATTATATTCTGTTTTAGATGTTTATTGGGATTTATTATACACTTTTATATTATTTTTGGGACTAACCTATTAACCGGAGGCCCAGCCCAAATTGCTGTTTTTTTGCCTATTTCAGTGTTTCGAAGGAAAAGGATATCAAACGGTGTCGGGGCAGGCTGATCTGGCCCACGAACACCTATGGGACCGGCGGACCGAGCCCCTTTCGGTTCGGCGGGGAGCGGAGGTCGCACGAAGAGCAGATCGAGGCGAAGCACGCGAGAGGTTTACCCAGCTTGCGGAGCTCTCCGGAGAGATAATACTCCTACTGCTGCATGTCTAGGTGTATTGCGTTCTTGCTCAGGAGCGCTGAGTGCTACAGTACACACGAGCTGCTAACGAGACTGAGTGTGGAGGGAACTGATCGACCAACCCCTTTCTACGTTGCGCATGGACCTCCTTTTATATGCTCAAGGGGCTCCGACAGGTGGCAACGTAGACGGGGGTACAAATGGAAAAATAGTGGTTGGTACACCTACTTGTACAAAGGTATGTTGTACCATACCTAACCCCGACGGCAGGGACAAAGGCATTAAATGCCCGTCTAGTCGCCCTAACAAAGGCAAACAGGGACCGTCAGGGGCGCCACCGTTCGCCACGATGGCAAACTTGCCAGTGTCGCTTGCCACCTCGCACCGCTGGCTGCACAGCCTCTCGCCACGCGCGCCTGGAAAGGTCCCAGGGCGACACGTTAGTGGATGTGCTGGAGCGTAGGTACAGAGAGGTGGTCTGCTGCGGCAAGCGCCTTGCCGCTGTTGTTGTCTTGTCGCGCCCGGAAGCTTGTCACTCGCCGGGCCTTCCCGGCAAGCTCCTCTTGCCGGGGCCTTGTCTTGTATGTGCCTTGGGTGGCCTTCCCGGCAAGCTCCTCTTGCCGGGGCCTTGTCTCCTTGGCTTAAATACTTTGTTCTTGAATGGCTCCAAAGGAACCATGGAAGATCTTGGCGGTCACCCGGTTAGCCCTGCCGCGGAGGGCTGTAACTGCCCGTGCACAAGTTCGGGATACTAGGGTACCCCTACTCTAGTACACCGACAAACGGAGTCCAACGGAAAGAAACCTTCGGGAACGTGATTTTCGGAACAAACGTGATCCAGAGGACTTGGAGTCTACGTAAAGTAATCAACGAGGAAGGCACGAGGCAGGGGGGCGCGCCTACCCCCCCCCCCCCCCAGGCGCGCCCTCCACCCTCGTGAGCCCCTCGCTGCTGCACTGACGTACTTGTTCCTCCTATATATACCCATGTACCCTGGAAACATCATATACGGAGCCAAATCCCTATTTCCACCGCCGCAACCTTCTGTACCCGTGAGATCCCATCTTGGGGCCTTTTCCGGCGCTCCGCCGGAGGGGCATTGATCACGGAGGGCTTCTACATCAACACCATAGGCTTTCCGATGATGTGTGAGTAGTTTACCTCAGACCTTCGGGTCCATAGTTATTAGCTAGATGGCTTCTTCTCTCACTTTGGATCTCAATACAAAGTTCTCCTTGATCTTCTTGGAGATCTATTTGATGTAGTCTTCTTTTGCGGTCTGTTTGTCGAGATCCGATGAATTGTGGGTTTATGATCAAGTTTATCTATGAACAAGATTTGGATCTCCTTTGAATTATTTTATGTATGATTGGTTATCTTTGCAAGTCTCTTCGAATTATCAGTTTGGCTTGGCCTACTAGATTGATCTTTCTTGCAATGTGGGAAGTGCTTAGCTTTGGGTTCAATCTTGCGGCGCTCGATGCCAGTGACAGTAGGGGAAACGACACGTATTGTATTGTTGCCATCGAGGATAAAAAGACGGGGTTTATATCATATTGCATGAGTTTATCCCTTTACATCATGTCATCTTGCTTAAAGCGTTACTCTGTTCTTATGATCTTAATACTCTAGATGCATGCTGGATAGCGGTCGATGTGTGGAGTAATAGTAGTAGATGCAGAATCGTTTCGGTCTACTTGTCACAGACATGATGCCTATATACATGATCATACCTATATATTCTCATAACTATGCTCAATTCTATCTATTGCTCGACAGTAATTCGTTTACCCACCATCATACTTATTCTCTTGAGAGAAGCCACTAGTGAAACCTATGGCCCCCGGGTCTATCTTCCATCATATTAATCTTCCAACACTTAGTTATTTTTGGCACCGTGTATTTTTGCAATCTTTACTTTTACTCTTTATCATAAAAATACCAAAAAAAGTATCTTATCATATCTATCAGATCTCACTCTCGTAAGTGACCGTGAAGGTATTGACAACCCCTTTATCGCGTTGGTTGCGAGGTTCTTATTTGTATATGTAGGTGCATGGGACTCGTGTGTGGTCTCCTACCAGATTGATACCTTGGTTCTCAAAAACTGAGGGAAATACTTACGCTACTTTACTGCATCACCCTTTCCTCTTCAAGGGAAAACCAACGCAGTGCTCAAGAGGTAGAAGGTACGTGGACAGACTCTCCCGTTTCTTTGCTATGCTTCTCCTAGATAGATCTTGTGTGATCGTAGGAATTTTTTTGAATTACTACGTTGCCCAACAATGAACCCAACTGTAAGAAGAGAGCTCGTGAACTGATAACCCACAAGTATAGGGGATCACAACAGATTCCGAGGGTAGAGTATTTAACCCAAATTTATAGATTCGACATAAGGGGAGCCAAAGAATATTTGAAGGTATTAGCAGCTGAGTTGTCAATTCAGCCACACCTGGAGATTAATTATCTGCAGCAAAGTGATCAGTAGCAAAGTAAAATGATAGTTTTGATAATAGTGTGGCAGCAGTAACGGTAACGGTAACAGTGATAGCAGTAATTTTGTAGCAAGTGTAACGGTGATGAAAGCAGTAGTAACTTAGCAAGTACAATATAGGATAAATTCATAGGCATTGGATCGGTGACTTGTTGGATGATACTCATCATGAGACAGTCATAACCTAGGGAGATACGACACTAGTTCCTGTTCGTCAATATAATGTAGGCATGTATTCCGTAAATAGTCATACGTGCTTATGGAAAGAACTTGCATGACATCTTTTGTCCTACCCTCCCGTGGCAGCGGGGTCCTATTGGAAACTAAGGGATATTAAGGCCTCCTTTTAATAGAGAACTGGAACAAAGCATTAACACATAGTGATTACATGAACTCCTCAAACTACAGTCATCATTGGGAGAAGTCTCGGTTTCTGTCACTCCGGGGTTGCCGGATCATAACACGTAGTAGGTGACTATAACTTGCAAGATTGGATCTAGAACATGGATATAATGATGATAACATAAACGGTTCAGATCTGAAATCATGGCACCCGGGCCCAAAGTGACAAGCATTATGCAAGGCAAAGTCATAGTAACACAATCTTAGAACATAGTGGATACTAGGGATCAAGCCCTAACAAAACTAACTCGATTACATGATGAATCTCATCCAACTCCTCACCAACCAGCGAGCCTACGAAGGATTAACTCACTCCCGGTGGGGAGCATCATGGAATTGGCGATGGAGAAGGGTTGGTGATGATGAAGAACGAAGATCCCCCTCTCCGGAGCCCCAAACAGACTCTAGATCTGGCCTCCCGATGAAGAACGGGAGGTGACAGCGGCTCTTTCTCGTGGATCGCGATAATTCTTTCTCCCTGGTTTTTTTCTGGAAAAATAGGATTTTATAGCGTCAGTTTCAGGGTCTGCGGGGCCACCAGGTGGGGACAACCCACCTGGGCATGCCGGGAGAGGGGGCGCGCCCTGGTGGGTTGTGCCCACCCAAGTGCCCCTATCTGATAGGTCTTGGTTCCTGAAATTCTTATTTATTATATAAAAATTCCTCGCAAAGTTTCGTTTCATTCTGAGAACTTTTATTTCTGCACAAAAATAACACCATGGTAGTTCTGCTGAAAACAGCGTCAGTCCCGGGGTTAGTTTCATTCAAATCATGCAAATTAGAGTCCAAAACAAGAGGAAAAGCATTAGGAAAAATGGATACATTGGAGACGTATCTTGAACTGTGACGAAACCATATAGTGATGCTGCATTTGTTAGTGTGGCATAATGAGTAGGACCAAACAGATCCAGATGAAGTAATTCAAAGGGACGAGTAGAGGTCATGATTGTCTTCGAGGGGTGCTTTGATCTCATCATCTTCCTAGACTCACATGCACCACAAAGATGATCCTTGACGAATTTGACACCCTTGATGCCAACAACATGCTTGTTCTTCATGAGAGTGCTCAAATTCCTCATGCCAGCATGTCCAAGTTGTCGATACCATAGCCAGCATTCTAAGCTTTTGCCAATAGACATGTGGCAGGGTGAGGTCCTGCTGAGAAATCTACAATATACAATTCACCTCTTCGAAATCCTTCGAAGACTTTGGATTTGTTAGTAACCATCAGCACTATGCAACAATATTTGCCTAAGATGGCAACCATATCAAGATCACAAAGCATTGATATGGACTTGAGGTTGTATCCAAGGGATTCGGCAAGCATCACTTTATCCATGCGCCGATCCTTTGAGATAACAACCTTTCCTAGACCCAATACCTTGCTTTTCCCTTTGTCAGCGTATGTGATATGCCTTGGATGTGATGGAGTAAGGGGAGCATTCGTGAGCAAATTCCTATCACCAATCATGTGTCTCGTGCAGCCACTATCCAGGATCCACTCAGTGGCTTCCGGTAGAGTATCCTACAGTACAGTTAGTCGGATAGGCTCCACCAAGACAATTGAAAGTAACAAACATTGTACGAATAGCACACTCAAGATAAGTAGGTCACTTGAAGGATATGACGGATGCTCATTGACAAATCTAGGGACGAATTAAATGGTAGGACCATTTGGACATTTTATCTTGCGCCCCAGAAGATTTTTTAGGCCTCCAACAATTTTGGCAGACTTTCAATTTCATCTGGAGACCTGGCCCTGTAGAATAATTAGTTATTCTTAGCCACCCACATCTGTAAGGGTGGCTAAGAAGCAATGTATCAAAGTGCGTCAATTGAAAATTTAGGCATTGTATAGCTGATGACCCACATGTATAGGGGATCTACAGTAGTCCTTTCGATAAGTAAGAGTGTTGAACCCAATGAGGAGCGGAAGGAAATGACAAGCGGTTTTCAGCAAGGTATTCTCTGCAAGCACTGAAATTATCGGTAACATATAGTTTTGTGATAAGATAATTTGTAACGGGTTTCGGTGTCAAAACCGGCGGATCTCGGGTAGGGGGTCCCGAACTGTGCGTCTAGGCGGATGGTAACAGGAGACAAGGGACACGATGTTTTTACCCAGGTTCGGGCCCTCTCGATGGAGGTAATACCCTACTCTGCTTGATTAATATTGATGATATGGGTAGTACAAGAGTAGATCTACCACGAGATTAAGGAGGCTAAACCCTAGAAGCTAGCCTATGGTATGATTGTTGTTCGTCCTACGGACTAAAACCCTCCGGTTTATATAGACACCGGATAGGTTAGGGTTACACATAGTCGGCTACAATGGTAGGAGATCTACATATCCGTATCGCCAAGCTTGCCTTCCACGCCAAGGAAAGTCCCATCCGGACATGGGACGAAGTCTTCAATCTTGTATCTTCATAGTCCAGGAGTCCGGCCGTGATGATAGTCTGGCTATCCGGACACCCCCTAGTCCGGGACTACCTCAGTAGCCCCCGAACCAGGCTTCAATGGCGGCAGTGCAGTGCGCATATTGTCTTCGGCATTGCAAGGCGGGTTCCTCCTCCGAATACTTCATAGAAGGTTTTGAACACAAGGATAGTGTTTGGCTCTGCAAAACAAGTTCCACATTCCACCGTAGAGAGAATAACTTTTGCACAGATCTGCTGACATATTCCGCGGCGTGACATCACACCACGGCCAGGCCTTTATATGAATCGTTTTTTACCGTTTCACCTTAGCGCGTTTAGCGAGGCAGTTTCCTTGGCACGTCTTATCAAAGCATAGATCGTACCCCCCTTATTCCGGGATTCTCATCAATACGGACGTGGGTAACCCAACCATGCCCGTTAGCATGCCTCCTCTATTGAAGGCGAGTCCTAATCGACCACGGGGTGGGCTCTTGGTATTCAACCTCTTTATAATGAGACCAAGGCCCTCTTCTTTTTACACCCTCCATCGAGTTCGCCTTGCGCTTCGAGTTCCCACACCCAAAGCTTCAGATTCAGGCGCTTCGGACTTTCGACAATGTCCGGCTCCGACCAGCACGGCCGATGGATGTCTTCGTCCGTCACAGAAGAAGAGGTGCTAAAGCTGCGAGACGCCAGGTATCTAACCGGCGAGATCTCGCATAGGCTACCTGCCCCAGGGCAGGTCATTCCCACTCCCGAGCCCGGCGAGAACGTGGTATTCGTGTCCCACTTCCTTCGGGGTTTAGGCTTCCCGACGGATCCCTTTGTGCGGGGGCTCATGTTTTATTATGGGCTGGATTTCCATGAATTGAATCCGGAGTCCATCCTCCATATCTCGTCATTCATTGTCGTATGTGAGGCCTTCCTCCATATTACCCCCCACTTTGGATTGTGGCTCAAGACCTTCAAGGTGGAGCCAAAGATGATCGAGGGACAACAAGCAGAGTGCGGAGGGGCGGTCATAAGCAAATGTGCTGATGCTCCGTGGCCCGAGGGCTCTTTTCAAGAGGAGCTTGGTTTGTGGCAACGGGAGTGGTTTTATATCACCGCTCTGGGGGCACCAAATGGGTGGCGCCCCGCCTTCCGCCAGTCCACCACAGCGGCAAGGCGTCATGGGTCAACAAGGGCTTGACTGGGGCCGTCCAAGGGCGTTCCCTTGCTGCAGGCCGTGTCGAGATCTCTGGAAAGAGAGATCAATCTGGTTGCAGTGGCGCAGGTTATGGTGATCCGACGTCTTCTGCCCTGCAAGTGTCACCCCTCCGCCTGTGGGAATTTAATCCGGAGGGACCACGAGCTCTCCAAAATTTTATGGGCACGGCGCCCGTGGAGATGTATAAACTGTTCTTCGGATCACAAGAGAAGTGTCCGGACCTGACTGAGGACGCAGGACTAAGCTGCAATCGCCCAGATACTCAAGTAAGTAGTCCTGTAACCGGACAAGCTGTTCATTCATTTATCCTATATGTATGCCCTTTAAAGGAGCCGTTTCTTTGAACAGGAGTGGATTGCCAAGGCAAAGTTAATAAGGTGTCCGACTCCCCTCCCGGAGACCACACCGGATCCCATGCTGACCAAGATGCTGAAGGTCGCGCCTTTTGAAGAAGGCGAAGGGGGGAGCGGGGAAGCAACTGCCTCTACGAAGGAGGCTATCAAGGAAGGAGGGATTAAAAGACCCGTCTTTCGAGGAGAGAAGAGGACTGCTTCGGAAGATTCGGAGGTCAAGGCCTCAAAGAGGGGAAGGGACTCTTCATCGGAGAGTCCGGCGCTGGGAAGTAACCCAGCCGCACTATTTCCCCAAGGGAATCAGCCCTCCAGCGAGCCGTAAGTAAAAAGAAGGGGTCTTGTAAATAAGGAACATCCCTGTATTTATTTATGAAGATAACCAAAATTGTACCTTGTAGTTCAGACCTCAGCCCTTCTCAGCAGAGCTCGTCTTCGGGGGATCTTCTTCCGGAGATGATGGAGAGCGAAACGCATCCACCTGTTGCACCCTCATGTGAAACGGATGACCTGGAGGTGTCGTCGCGAGGGTTCCCCAAATCCCGTGGGGCGGAAGGTCCGGCGCCAAGTGGTGTGCGGTCGGAGGAGCTGAAGGATCTGCTCAGGCGAGCGGCTATCTCAGAAGATCACCGTGCTCTAATGGGTACGGTGATTGAAAGAATTGCATCCGCAGAGAGCGGATTACACGAAGCCGCCAGAAGCTTACTGACGGGGTTCGAGGTACGCAAAAATGATGTACCTTCTGACAGTTATGCATATAAAATGCGCCCTGTATAGATAGTAGCCCCTGAGACTCGGGATGTTGTCAAAATTGACAGCGTGTCGAGGATCAAAATCTCAGTTATAACATATCGCCGCTCCTAAACAGGTGGCGGGACGTCCGGTGGCCAGCCGGACTGATGAATATGCCGAACAAAAGTGGCAACTTGACGAGGCGGATGCGGACATCGAGCTGGTCAATAAACGGTTTGATGTGTCACAAGGTATGCGACTTCTACGCGGACACCTAGTAACGGTGCTTGACGCCCATGTCTTACTATTTGTATGCTAAATGCAGATGGTGCCACTGCTGTGGAAGAGCTACGGGCGGAACTCGCCCGAGCGAAAGAGCAAGCCAGAAATAGTAATGCGGTCGCTTTAAGGGCGGCCGAAGAGCTAGAAGCCGAACGGGCTGCTCACTGCTGAAGCAAAGAGGAAATGGCCGAAATGGCCAGAAAATTGAAGGATACTACCGACCACTGCGAGGTTCTTGAAAAAGAATGCCAAGCGGAGCAAGAGGGCCTGAAAAAGGCCGCCGCCGAATCCAAGAATGCCCATTCGGCTTTGAGAGCTGCCAAGGAGGAGCTGAGTCAGGCCGAGGCAATTGCGGCTGGAAAACCGTTTCTGCTGCGGAGGAAATATACGGATCCAAAGTATGCTCAGTTGGATAAGTTGTGGAGTTCGGAGGATGCTTATCTGGACTTGGCGGCGAGCGTTGCGGACGTACTTGAGTACTTCTGGGGCCAGAAAGGGCACCGAAGGGAAGAGCTATATTGGTCGCAATTCCATAGTCCGGGGCGTCCTCTGCTGCTGACCGATCGGTTGGCCGAATGGGCCGAGCTGAATCGATTGTCCGGATTTGCCATGAAGCATGTCTTGACTCACTTGTGGCCGGGCGGACCCAGCCGAAGAGCTATTTTGGTTTAGTGCAGCAGTTCCTTGGTGCGGTACCGCGTATCGACGCAATGAAGCGATCGGCGTGTATTGAGGGAGCGCGGATGGCTCTGGCCCGTGTCAAGACATACTGGGCAGAGATGAAGGCCACCGACGTTGCATCCCAAGATTCGGACAGAAGCCGAGTACCTGCCGAGCACTACTTTGAAGAAGTCCTGCCGGGCGCTCGTTTAATAGAGACGCAGTGCTCGAAGGATATTATGTTTAAATGACATGTACGATTTGTGAAAACAATGTTTTCAATATAATATAAGAGCTTTTTATACTTGTGCGTTCAAGTAGTAAACTACTCCCTGTGCGGCCGTTTATGTATATGTGTATATAACCTGGAAGATGGCAGTCCTTGGCTTCAGCCCCCACGCACATAGTGCGGGGGTGTTTGCAAAGAAAGCGCTTTTTCACACTTAATCAAACGTCTTGGTCCTGTTAAAGAGGTGATAGCGTAGCAAACCAGGCAACCGGACTATAATGCTTTATCACTTTCACTTAGCCATAGGAGTTCGAGGGTGGGGCTACTATATAGCCCTTGGGGCACCGCACTCTCCCGAATTGGAGTGCGTATGTGCACGACCGAAAACCGGTCCTTCGTTAATGCGGAGGAATCCTAAACATTCTAGTGAGTCATCGAGTGGTTGACTAGTCTCTCGCTATATCATGACGGTCGATTTCGGCTTTCTCTCGAGGTGCTCGCCCGAACTGGGGCACAATCGCAGTAGTTCTCCTGGTGCCGCGTTAGCCGATAAAACGAAATGTAAGGCAGCAAAACACAGGAGCCGGGCCAACCCAACATTTGACCAAAGACATGATTCAGAGCTGATGCATATAAGGCCTAACTCGAGATGCCGAACACTCCATAAGGTATTCGGTCTTTATAAAAACGGGCAGAATAATGCCCTAAGCCCCTGGTGTCCAGGTACGTGCAAAAATTCTGGTGCGGCCAATGCCAAAACGCCAGCCTCCTCCTCGGTTGTAGTAAGAAATCGGGGGATGTATATCAACAAGAGACAGTAAAAAAGGTTTACGCAGGGTCTTAATCTGAAAAGAATCCTTGCAACGGGTCCCTACTGCACGTCTGCGCCTGTGTCTCCGTTGTGCCGTATCCTGGACGGGTGTAGCACGTTGTTCATCTATAAAAGAGAGAAACCTAGTTTAAAAGAAAAAGGATCCTGCGAAAGATGTACTTAATATTAAATAAACAGAGTACGGTTCGAAGAAGTGAATAAAATTGAGCTTTATTGTCTCTTGTTATACATGCATGCAGCCCCCCGTATGGGGGTATGCCGCTAGTAGGCACCGGACTCGTCTAGCCGTGTCCGGGGTTTGAATGATCGATTCAGTTTTTGTTTTGACTAGCGGAGCTAGATAGGCGTGGGGCTATCAAGGCAGTCTCCCGTTCTTCCGTGCTAGAGTAACACTTAATACTTCCTCTTAACGAGATGATGCCGCGTGGACCGGGCATTTTAAGTGTTAGAGATGCATAATGCAGTATTGCGTTAAAGCGGGCGAAAGCTTCGCGTCCCAATAGTGCTTGATGGCTACTTTTAAACGGGGCGACATGGAAGATTAACCTTTCGCGACGGAAGTTGTCGGGTGAACCGAACACAACTTCTAGCAGTATGGAGCCCGTACAATGGGCATATGGGTCTGGCATTACTCCTTTAAAGGAGGTGTTGCTACGGCGAATTTTGGTTGGTTTATCCCCATCCTGCGGATTGTGTCCTGATATATCAGGTTTATGTCACTGCCGCCATCCATGAGGACTTGTGTAAATTGGAATCCGTCGATTATAGGATCCAATATCAAGGCAGTCCATCCTGCGTTCCGGATATTTTCGGAATAGTCCTGATGGTCGAAGGTGATTGGTTTTGACAACCAGTGTGCGGCGCGCCTTTTAGTGGGCGCCGCTCTGTTTTTCCCTTTGATCACGTGAAGTGAGTTTACTGTTTTAACCTCTTGTGGGAAAGTCTTTTGTTTTCCGGGGCTCTGCTTGTGGTGCTCGTCGTCATCTTCACTTGGTGTGTCGAGCCCCTTGTGTCCGGGCGTTGATCTGCGGACTGTTTGAAGACCCAACAATTTACGTGGGTATGGTTAGCGTGCCTCCCAGAGTCTTGTGGATTTGACATATCTTGTCCAATATTTTGTTGAAGTTGGATAGCTCATCGCTATTGTCCTTAAGGGGCAGTTTTGTATTGTTCTGCCGTGAGCTTTTGAATCCGGCATTGACTGCCGCGCTCTCTGGACCGTTCCTTTTAATCCGGCGCTGGTCCTTGTTGCGTCATGGTTTCCCATTTCCATCCCTGATTTCGGATGTACTTGGGTCGCTGGTACTGCATCTTGCCAGCCAGCTATCCTCTCCCGCGTAAAAACGGGTCATGAGGCTTGTTAATGCGGCCATTGTTCTTGGTTTTTCTTGGCCGAGGTGTCTGGCGAGCCATTCGTCTCGGACGTTGTGTTTGAAAGCTGCTAAGGCTTCGGCATCCGGACAGTCGACTATTTGGTTCTTTTTAGTAAGGAACCTGTTCCAGAATTTCCGGGCTGACTCTCCGGGCTGTTGAGTTATGTGACTTAGATCGTCTGCATCCGGAGGGCGGACATAGGTCCCCTAAAAATTTGCCTGAAACGCATCCTTGAGCTCTTCCCAGCTTCCAATGGTATTTTCGGGAAGGCTTTTAAGCCAATGCCGAGCTGGCCCTTTGAGTTTAAGGGGTAAGTATTTTATGGCGTGGAGATCATCTCCTCTAGCCATGTGTATGTGGAGGATGTAATCCTCGATCCGAACTCGAGTGGTCATTGTTCCGTCGTATGCCTCTATGTTTACGGTTTGAATCCTGCTGGAAATTCATGATCCAGCACCTCATCGGTGAAACATAGGGGGTGTGCGGCGCCCCTATATTTGGGTGTGCCGTGATCTCGGTGCAGCAAGGTGGCCCAAACCTTTTTGTAGCAAAGGACAAGCCTGGACGAACTCTTATATAAGGCAAAGCACTCCCGAGGACACATGGGAATTACTGTCAAGCTAGTTTTCATCATGCTCATATGATTCGCGTTAGTTACTTTGATAATTTGATATGTGGGTGGACCGGTGCTTAGGTGTTGTCCTTACTTGGACAAGCCTCCTATCGGTGTCAAAACCGGCGGATCTCGGGTAGGGGGTCCCGAACTGCGCGTCTAGGCGGATGGTAACAGGAGACAAGGGACACGATGTTTTTACCCAGGTTCGGGCCCTCTCGATGGAGGTAATACCCTACTCCTGCTTGATTAATATTGATGATATGGGTAGTACAAGAGTGGATCTACAACGAGATCAGAGAGGCTAAACCCTAGAAGCTAGCCTATGGTATGATTATTGTTCGTCCTACGGACTAAAACCCTCCGGTTTATATAGACACCGGATAGGGTTAGGGTTACACAGAGTCGGTTACAATGGTAGGAGATCTACATATCCGTGTCGCCAAGCTTGCCTTCCACGCCAAGGAAAGTCCCATCCGGACACGGGACGAAGTATTCAATCTTGTATCTTCATAGTCCAGAGTCCGCCAACGGTGATAGTTCGGCTACCGGACACCCCTAATCAAGGACTCCCTCAAGAGCCCCCTGAACCAGGCTTCAATGACGACGAGTCCGGCGCGCATATTGGCTTCGGCATTGCAAGGCGGGTTCCTCCTCCGAATACTTCATAGAAGATTTTGAACACAAGGATAGTGTCCGGCTCTGCAAAACAAGTTCCACATACTACCTTAGAGAGAATAACCTTTGCACAGATCTGTTGACATATTCCGCGGCGTGACATCACACCACGGCCAGGCCTTTATACGAATCGTTTTTACTGTTCCACCTCAGTGCGTTTAGCGAGGCGGTTTCCTTGGCACGTCTTAGCAAACGGAGATCGTGCCCCCTTATTCCGGGATTCTCATCAATACGGGTGTGGGTAACCCAGTCGTGCCCATTGGCACGCCTCCTCCATCGAAGGCGAGTCCCGAACGGTCACGGGGAGGGCTCTTGGTATTCAACCTCTTTATAACGAGACCAAGGCCCGCTCCTTTCTTTCAATCTCAATCGAATCCGCCCCTCGCCTCGAGTTCCAACACCCAAAGCTCCAGAGTTAAGCGCTTCGGACCTTCAACGATGTCCGGCTCCGACCTGCACGGCCGGTGGATGTCTTCCTCCGTCACGGAAGAAGATGTGCTAAAGCTGAGAGACGCCAGGTATCTAACCGGCGAAATTTCGCATAGGCTGCCTGCTCAAGGGCAGGTTGTTCCCACTCCCGAGCCTGGTGAGAGCGTGGTATTCGTGTCTCACTTCCTTCGGGGTTTAAGTTTCCGGACGGACCCCTTTGCGAGGGGCTCATGTTTTATTATGGGCTGGAATTCCATGACTTGGATCCGGAGTCCATCCTCCACATCTCGTCGTTCATTGTCGTATGTGAAGCCTTCCTCCGCATTACCCCTCACTTCGGATTGTGGCTCAAGACCTTCAAAGTGGAACAGAAGATGATCAAGGGGCATCAGGCAGAGTGCGGAGGTCTGTTATAAGCAAGAATGCGGACGCTCCATGGCACGAGGGCTCTTTTCAAGAGGAGCTCAATTTATGGCAACAGGAGTGGTTTTATATCACCGCTCCCAGGGGCACCAAATGGGTGGCGCCACCTGCCTTTCGCTCGGGTCCTCCACCGCGGCTGGCGTCATGGGTCAATAAAGGGCTTGACTGGGGGCCGTACAAGGACGTGCCCTTGTTGCAGGGCCGTATTTGAGACCTCCTAGAGAGAGAGAGAGATCAATCTGGTCGTAGTAGCGCAGGTCATGCTGCTTCGTCGCATCCTGCCCTGCAAACGTCGCCCCCTCCGCGTGTGGGAGTTCAATCTGGAGGGACCACGAGCTCTTCAACATTTTATGGGCGCAACGCCCGTGGAGATGTACAAATTGTTCTTCGGATCACAAGCAATGTGTCCGGACTTGACCGAGGACGCAGGTCTGAGCTTCAATCGCCCGGATACTCAAGTAAGTAGTCCTGTACCTGGACATGCTATCCACATATTTATCATAAACTCGCCCTTAAAAGAGCTATCCTTTAAACAGGAGTGGATAGCAAAAGCAAAACTGATCAGGTGTCCGACCCCCCTCCCTGAGACCACGCCGGATCCTGTATTAACCAAGATGCTAGAGGCTGTGCCTTTTGAAGAAGGCGAAGGGGGGAACAAGGGAGCTACTTCCTCCATGAAGGAGGCTATCAAGAAAGGGGGGATCGAGAATCCCTCCCTCCAAGGGGAGAAGAGGACCGCTTCAAGATCCAGGAGACCAAAGCCTCAAAGCGGGGAAGAAATCTTCACGGAGGGTCTGCGGCGGAGATGCCCGGCCGCACTATTTCCCCAAGGAGATCAGCCCTCCAGCGAGTCGTAAGTAAAGGGGGGCGTTTTTTCTTAAATGAGAGGCATCCCCGTTTTATTTCTGAAGGTAACCAAAAGTTTTACCTTGTAGTTCGGATCTCGACACTTCACAGCAGAGCTCGTCTTCAGGGGATCTTGATCCGGAGATGATGGAGAGTGAAACGCCTCCGCCTTCCGTACCGTCCTGCGAGGCGGGCGGCACTGAGGTGTCGTCACGGAGGGCTTCTCCGAATCCGGCGGGGCCAGAAGGCAGCCGTATGCCCCCTCAAAGCCCTCTGTGTCCGGCCTTCGAAAAAGGCCACCGGACGAGTCCGGCACCAACGGGTGTATGGTCGGAGGAGCTGAAGGATCTGCTCGGGCGAGCGTCTATCTCAGAAGATCATCGTACGTTAATGGGTACGATGATTGAAAGGATTTCATCCTCTAAGAGCGGATTGCATGAAGCCGTCGTAAGTTTACTGACGGGTTTTGAGGTACGCAAAATGATGTACCTTCTGACAGTTTTGCATATAAAATGCGCCCGGTATAGATAGTAGCCCCTGAGACTTGGTGCGGTGTCAAAAATTACGGCGCGCCGAGTATCATAACCCCAGGTATAATATACGCTCTTCCTATGTAGGTGGCGAAGCGTCCGATGGCTAGCCGGGCTGATGAATTAGCCAAACTGAAGCGGCAACTTGACGTGGCAGATGTGGACATCACGCTTGTTAATAAGCGGCTTGATGAGTCACAAGGTATGCGACTTCTCCGCGGACACCTGGTAAGGGAGCTTGACGCCCATGCCTTACAACATGTATGCTTAATGCATATGGTGCCGCTGCTATGGGGAGCCTTCGGGCGGAGCTCGCCCGGGCCAAGGAGCAAGCCAGGAAAAGTGATGCGGCTGCCTTAAAGGCGGCCGCAGAGCTAGAAGCCGAACAGGCTGCTCACTGCCTAAGCAAGAAAGAAATGGCCGAGATGGCCGTGAAATTGAAGAATGCTACTGACCGTTGCGAGCTTCTTGAAAAAGAAGATCGAGCGAAACAAGAGGACCTGAAAAAGGCCACCACCAAGGCCAAGGATACTCGCTCTGCAATGAGAGCTATGAAGGAGGAGCTACGTCAGGCCGAAGACATTGCGGCTGGAAAGCCCTTTCTGCTGCGGAGGAAATTGATGGATCCTAAGTACGCTCAATTGGACAGGCTGTGGGGGGCGGAGGATGCTTTTCTGGACTTGGCGGCGAGTGCCGCAGACGCGGCCGAACACTTCCGAGGTCAAAAGGATCACGGAATGGAAGAGCTTTTTTGGTCGCAGTTCCATAGTCCGGAGCGTCCACTTTCCTTAACCGATCATTTGGCCGAATGGGCTGAGCTGAGTAGGTTGTCCCAACTTGCCATGAAGGCTGTCGTGACTCATTTGTGGCCGAAAAGCCCCAAGCTGAAGAGTTATTTTGGCTTGGTGCAACAGTTCCTTGGTGCGGTGCCGCATATCGATGCAATGAAGCGGTCATCATGCATAGAGGGTGCGGATGGCTCTTGCCCATGTCAAGACATCTTGGCGGAGATGAAGGCCACCGACATTGCATCCCAAGATTCGGACAGAAGCCGAGTACCTGCCGAGCACTATTTTGAGGAAGTCCTGCAGGGCGCTCGTTTAATAGAGACGCAATGCTCGAAGGATGTTATGTTTAAATGACATGTTATGATTTGTGAAAACAATGTTTTCAATATAATATGAGAGCTTTTTATACTTGTGCGTTCAAGTATTAAAACACCTCTGTGCGGCCGTTGATGTATATGTGTATATAACCTGAAAGATGGCAGTCTTCGGCTTCAGCCCCCACGCACATAGTGCAGGGGTGTTTGCAAAAAGGCGCATTTTCACACTTAATAAAACGTCTTGGTCCTGTAAAGGAGGTGATAGCGTAGCAAACTAGGCAACCAGACTATAATGCTTTATCACTTTCACTTAGCCATAGGAGTTCAATGGTGGGGCTACTATATAGCCCCTAGGGGCACCACGCTCTCCCGAATTCGGGGCGTGTATGTGCCTGACCGGGAAACGGCCCTTCGTCAATGCGGGGGAATTCTAAACATTCCGTTGGGTCATCGAGTGGTTGACCAGTCTCACGCTATATCATGACGATCAGTTTAGCTTTCTCCACTGAGGTGCTCAACCCGGCTCAACCAGGGCACAATCGCAGTGGTTCTCCCAGCCCTACCTTAGCCGATATAACGGAACATAAGGTACCAAAACATGGGAGCCGGGCAAACCCAACATTTGACCAAAGACATGATTCGGAGCTGATGCATATAAGGCCTAACTCGAGACGCCGAACACTCCCTAAGGTATTCGGTCTTTATGAAAATGGGCAGAATAATGCACTAAGCCCTTGGTGTCTAGGTACGCGCAAAAATTCTGGTGTGGCCGATACCAAAACGCCAGC
Source organism: Aegilops bicornis (assembly GCA_021605145.1). Taxonomy (NCBI): domain Eukaryota; kingdom Viridiplantae; phylum Streptophyta; class Magnoliopsida; order Poales; family Poaceae; genus Aegilops; species Aegilops bicornis. The sequence goes on along the minus strand of CM038669.1, from coordinate 378,783,172 downwards.
CTCCTCCTCGGTTATAGGAAGAATCTGGGGGATGTGTATCAACAAGAGACAGTAAAAAAGGTTTACGCAGGGTATTAATCTGAAAAGAATCCTTGCAACGGGTCCCTGCTGCACGTCTGTGCCTGTGTCTCCGTTGTGCCGTATCTTGGACGGGTGTAGCACGATGTTCATCTGTAAAAGAGAAGAACTTAGTTGAAAAAAAGAAAAGATCGTGCGAAAAAATGTACTTTATGTTAAATAAACAGAGTACGGTTCGAAAAGTGAATAAAATTGAGCTTTATTGTCTCTTGTTGTACATGCGTGCAGCCCCTTGTACGGGGGTATGCCGCTAGTAGGCGTTTATATGTTTACGCCGGACTCGTCTAGCCATGTCTGGGGTTCGAATGACCTATTCAGGTGCTTTGATTAGCGGAGCCGGATTAGTGTGGGGCTGTCAAGGCAGTCTCACGTTCTTCCGTCCTCGAGTAACACTTGGTACTCCCTTTTAATGAGATGATGCCGCGTGGACCGGGCATTTTAAGTGTAAGAGATGCGTAATGCGGTATTGCGTTAAAGCGGGCGAAAGCTTCATGTCCCAGTAGTGCTTGCTAATGGGGCGATGTGGAAGTTTAACCTTTCGCGGCGGAAGTTGTCGGATGACCCGAACACAACTTCTAGCAGTAGGGAGCCCGTACAATGGGCATATAGGCCTGGCATTACCCCTTTGAAGGAGGTGTTGCTACGGCGAATTTCGGTTGGGTCTATCCCCATTTTGCGGATTGTGTCCTGATATAGCAGGTTTAGATTGCTACCTCCATCCATTAGGACTTGAGTAAATTGGAGTCCGTCGATTATAGGATCTAATATCAAGGCAGTCCATCCTGCGTTTCGGATACTTCCGGAGTAGTCCTAATGATCGAAGGTGATTGGTTTTGACAACCATCGTTGGGACTCTTCTGGGATAGACCGTGCGGTGGCGTGTTTCTATGGGCGCCGCCTGTTTTTCCCTTTTGTCACTTGAAGTGAGTTCACTGTTTTGACTGTTTGTGGGAAATTCTTTTGTTTTCCAGTGCTCTACTTGTGGGGTTCGTCATCATCCTCGCTTGGTGTGTCGAGCCCCTTGTGTTCGGCATTGAGTTTGCCGGACTACTTGAAGACCCAACAATCTCTGTGGGTATGGTTTGCAGGCTTCCCGGGAGTACTGTGGATTTGGCATATTTTGTCCAAGATTTTGTTTAGGTTGTATAGATCGTCGCTATTGTCCTTGAGGGGCAGTTTTTTATGATTCTGCCGGGAGCTTCTGAATCCGGCGTTGATTACCGTGCTCTTCGGGCTGTTTCCCTTTGTTCGGCGCTGGTCTTTGCTGCGTCGTGGTTTTCCATTTCCATCCCTGACTTCGGATGTACTTGGGTCGCTGGTACTGCATCTTGCCAGCCAACTATCCTCTCCCGTGCAAAAGCGGGTCATGAGGCTTGTTAATGCAGCCATTGTTCTCGGCTTCTCCTGGCCGAGGTGTCTGGCAAGCCATTCGTCTCGGACATTGTGTTTGAAAGCTGCTAAGGCTTCGGCGTCCGGACAGTCGAACCTGTTCCAGAATTTGCGGGCTGACTCTCCGGGTTGTTGAGTTATGTGAATTAAATCGTCTGCATCCGGAGGACGGACATAAGTCCCTTGAAAATTTGCCTGAAAGGCACCCTCGAGCTCTTCCCAACTTCCAATGGTATTTTCGGGAGGCTTTTGAGCCAATGCCGAGCTGGCCCTTTGAGCTTGAGGGTAAGTATTTTATGGCGTGGAGATCATCTCCTCTAGCCATGTGTATGTGGAGGATGTAATCCTCAATCCAGACTCCAGGGTCTGTTGTTCCGTCGTATGCCTCTATGTTTACGGGTTTGAATCCCGCTAGGAATTCGTGATCCAGCACCTCATCGATGAAACACAGGGGGTGTGCGGCACCCCTATATTTGGGTGTGCCGTGATGTTCGGATATTTGGCGTGTTGCATTGCTTTGAAGAGCTTGCTTTCTCGGCCCATAGATGGACCTAACTGGGCCATCCTTTTGATGCGAATCCTTATGCGGATCGCGTGCCGGCTTGTGTGCGGCGCCGTTTGCCGCTCTCTGTTTGCCATGGAGTCGCCCATCCGACTGGGTGGCCTCCTTGTTTTTTTGTTGTGGGGGCTCTACGGCCTCCTCATCAAATTCGGGCAGTAGTTTTCTCTTTGGGTAGCTCTTTGTTCGGCGACTGTCGCCGTATTTGTCTACGGTATTGAGTACTTTGCTCCATCCGATTCTGAGTGCATCTTCCGCTGTTTTGAGCTTCCGCTTCTGCTTTTCAGGCTACAGCGATGGCGACAAGCCTTTTGTGGAGGTTCTTCTGCTCCAACAATTTTTCCGGCGTGAGATCATCCGGACTATTATCTTCGCCGGGTACGGTTTGTTTATCCAAGTTGTCCTGTTCGGACGGTTGCTCGATAGCATGTTCGTCGTCCACCGGTTTGCCCTGCTCTATGGCTGGGTCTGTGTGGCTGCTGTGTTTGTCGAGGTGGGACTTGGTGCGGCGTTTACGTTGCCGTTTTGACTGCTTTTCGAGGGATTTATCCTTCGTAGTGTCCCGTCGTTCCTCGTCTTCACTTCCTTTAGGTGTATCCACCATGTATACATCGTGGGATGAGGTGGCTGTCCAAAGATCCTATAGGTGCTGGTTCATGGTTGTCTCCTACATCGTCGTCCATACCGTCGATGTCTTCGAAGTCGAAATCAAGCACGTTGTTTAAGCTTTCGACGGTGGCTACAAAGTGGGTGGTGGGTGGGTGTTTAATTTCTTTGTCGTCCGCATCCCAACCTTCCTGACCGTAGTCCGGCCAGGGCTCTCCTGATAAAGAGAGAGACTTTAGTGAATTCATGATGTCGCCAAAGGGCGAGTGCTGAAAGATGTCCATGACATTGAACTCCATAACCGCGCCCAATCGGATTCGATTGGCGAAGTGCGGAGGGTTCGAGTCCGGAGAGGAGTCCGGCACCTTAGAGTCACGGTCTTCGCAGCGACAGGGATGGAGTTTGGCTTAATCGCCGTAGAGATCGTAGCCCCGAGGCGGTGTCCAACCACTCGCCCTCGATCGGTGAGTCGGCTCCGAGCTAAGGGTCGAAGCGGACGCTGGTGCGGCCTCCAGGGCACTGTTCGGCGGCAGAGCTAGATCGTGCCCATCGAAACAGTGCGGCGCGCTTGGCTATGGCTCAAGTCCATCGAAGATCAAGTCTCCGCGGATGTCGGACGTATAGTTCAAACTCCCAAATCTGACCTGATGGCCAGGGGCGTAGCTTTCGATCTGCTCCAGATGGCCAAGTGAATTGGCCCGCAGTGCAAAGCCGCCGAATACGAAGATTTGTCCGGGGAGAAAAATTTCACCCTGGACCGCGTCATTGTTGATAATTGAAGGAGCCATCGGGCCTAAAGATGACGACACAGAGGAACTCTCAATAAAAGCACCAATGTCGGTGTCAAAACTGGCGGATCTCGGGTAGGGGGTCCCGAACTGTGCGTCTAGGCGGATGGTAACAGGAGACAAGGGACACGATGTTTTTACCCAGGTTCGGGCCCTCTCGATGGAGGTAATACCCTACTCCTGCTTTATTAATATTGATGATATGGGTAGTACAAGAGTGGATCTACCACGAGATCAGATAGGCTAAACCCTAGAAGCTAGCCTATGGTATGATTGTTGTTCGTCCTACGGACTAAAACCCTCCGGTTTATATAGACACCGGATAGGGTTAGGGTTACACAGAGTTGGTTACAATGGTAGGAGATCTACATATCCGTATCGCCAAGCTTGCCTTCCACGCCAAGGAAAGTCCCATCCGGACACGGGACGAAGTCTTCAATCTTGTATCTTCATAGTCCAGGAGTTCGGCCAACGGTGATAGTTCGGCTACCCGGACACCCCCTAATCCAGGACTCCCTCACCTCCCATTTATGATTAACCCATGTCGCAAGCATTGGCAACTACAAAAGAAGAATTAAGATAAATCTAACTATAGCATGAAACATGTGGATCCAAATCATCCCCTTACGAAGCAACGCACAAACTAGGGTTTAAGCTTCTGTCGCTCTAGCAACCCACCATCTACTTATTACTTCCCAATGCCTTCCCCTAGGCCCAAATCATGGTGAAGTGTCACGTAGTCAACGTTCACATAACACCACTAGAGGAAAAACAACATACATCTCATCAAAATATCGAACGAATACCAAATTCACATGATTACTTATAACAAGACTTCTTCCATGTCCTCAGGGACAAACGTAACTACTCACAAGCATATTCTTGTTCATAATCAGAGGAGTATTGAATATCATTAAGGATCTGGACATATGATCTTCCACCGAATAAACCAACTAGCATCAACTACAAGGAGTAATCAACACTACTAGCAACCCACAGGTACCAATCTGAGGTTTTGAGACAAAGATCAAATACAAGAAATGAACTAGGGTTTGAGAGGAGATGGTGCTGGTGAAGATGTTGATGGAGATTGACCCCCTCTCGATGAGAGGGTCGTTGGTGATGACGATGACGATGGTTTCCCCCTCCGAGAGGAAAGTTTCCCTGGCAAAATAGCTCCGTTGGAGCCCTAGATTGCTTCTACCCAGGTTCCGCTTCGAGACGGCGACGCTTCGTCCCGCAAGCTTTCTCCTGATTTTTTCCAGATCAAAAGACATCATATTGCAGAAGATGGGCACCGGAGGCCTGCAAGGGGGCCCACAAGCCACACGGGCGCGCCCCCAGGCTTGTGGCCTCCTGGTGGGACCCCTCTGGTATTTTCTTCGACCAATATTTTTTTATATATTCCAAAATAATTCTTCGTAATTTTTTAGGACTTTAGGAGTTGTGCAGAATAGGCCTCTTAGATTTGCTCCTTTTCTAGTATAGAATTCCAGCTATCGGCATTCTCCCTCTTCATGTAAACCCTATAAAATAAGAGAGAAAAGGCATAAGTATTGTACCATAATGTGTAATAACCGCCCATAATGCGATAAATATCAATATAAAATCATGATGCAAAATGGACATATCCACTCCCCCAAGCTTAGACCTCGCTTGTACTCAAGCGAAAGCCGAAATGGATAATCATGTCCACATGTTTAGAGATAGAGGTGTCGATAAGATAAAATACAGACATGAGGGCATCATGATTATCTTTAGAACATCAAAATATAATGACATATAATTTCTTGTGCTAAAGTGACAATTCGTTCACAAGGTAAAGTATGAATCAGAAACTTTATTGAAAACCAACAAACTATGATCTCAATCATTGAAGCAATTGCAATTATCATAATATCGGAAAGAGTAAATGTAAGAGCTTCTGTATAGCAAGCCCGCATACTCAACCATCTTTTAATCTTTCATAATTGCTAACACTCACGTAATACATATGAGTTCAAAGCCTTAGTCAGACACAGCGAAAGATAGGGGCTTATAGTTTCGCCTCCCAACCTTTTACCTCAAGGGTAATGTCAACAATAATAGTTTATGATAACCTACATCCAAGTGGGTATATATATATATATATATATATATATCTGGATCTTTCCCCAACATATAGTGCTTGCCAAAAAGAAAAGGTGTAAAAGGAAAGGTGAAGATCACCATGACTCTTGTATAAAGGTAGAAGGTAAAAGTAAAACATAGGCCCTACGCAAAGGGAAGCATAGGTTGTCATGAGCTTTTATGGTTAGATGCATGAAATCTTAATGCAAAAGAACATCACTTTATATTGCCGCTTGTGATAGAGAACTTTATTATGCAGTCTGTCGCTTTTATTTCTTCCATATCACAAGTCCGTATAAAGCTTATTTTCTTCACACTAAAAGATCATACATATTTAAGGAGCAATTTTTATTGCTTGCACCGATGACAACTTATTTGAAGGATCTTACTCAATCCATAGGTAGGTACGGTGGAATCTCATGGCAAAACTGGTTTAAGGGATGTTTGGATGCACAAGTAGTATCTCTACTTGGTGCAAACGATTTGGCTAGCATAAGACTGAAAGCAAGCTCAACATGTTGGAGGATCCATGACAATATAACTTCTATTCGTATATAAGAAAGCATAACCCATTATGTTGTCTTACTTGTCCAACATCAACTTGGCGATACATATGAGTTCAAAGCCTCAGTCAGACACAGAGAAAGGTAGGGGCTTATAGTTTCGCCTCCCAACCTTTTACCTCAAGGGTAATGTCAACAATAATACTTTATGATAACCTACATCTGAGTGGGTATATATATATATATCTGGATCTTTCCCTAACATATAGTGCTTGCCGAAAAGAAAAGGTGTAAAAGGAAAGGTGAAGGTCACCATGACTCTTGTATTAAGGTAGAAGGTAAAAGTAAAAGATAGGCCCTTCGCAAAGGGAAGCATAGGTTGTCATGTGCTTTTATGGTTAGATGCATGAAATCTTAATGCAAAAGAACATCACTGTAACGCCCGGATAATCAAGCTACAGTAATCCCCTACTAATGATGCCAAGTCATCACTGTTAATGTAGCTATTCTCACTTTGATTCAAAACCAATTCAAATTCAATTTTAAAATAAAGTCAAATAAATTATTTCTCCAAACAGTAAAACAAAAATGTTTGCTGGGTTGCAAATATTCACTAACTAAATGTCATGAGTGATACAACATCATTAGAGATAGCTAATTTCCCCTGGGAATTAAAGCAGTTCCAAATCAGCATTTTTAGATGCTTTTCCATTTGTGAAAAATCCAAATCAATTCAAACTCCTCCCAAACTTTTTGTGCCAGGTGCCAAATATTGTAATGTATTTATTTGGCCAAGTCCCACATTTTATAGAACTCCTTTTGGCAGCTCAAATATTGCATAGCATTTTTCTGTAAAAAGAAAAGAGAAAAAGCAAGGAAAAAAGGAAAAGAGAGAAGCCACCCCCACCCCTTTGCCACACCGGGCTTTAGCCCACCCCAGCAGCCGGCCCACCTAACCTCTCCCGAGCCAGCCAGCCTCCCCGGTCGCCTTCCCTGTACAACCGACCGGGGGAATGGCCGAGCGCGCCCCTCCGCTCCAGCTCGCCGACGTCGAGGGGATAAGACCCCGGCGCCTTGGGCTCCCCTATCCCGTCTCCTCGATCTCCGCCTCCACTCACCTCGCCCCTCTTGCCGAGATCCTTTCCCCTCCTCTAGATCCCCCACCTCCCGACGTGTCCCTTGCCGTCCTCCTTGCTCCGACGTGCCCACCGGCCACCACGCGCGTCTTCGCCATGACGAAGCTCGTCGCCGTCATCCGCTACGCCCCCTGGTGCCATCCGCAAGAGCTCGGAGGCGCTGGAGCGCCGTCACGCCGTCTTCTTCAACCTCCGTCCGCCTCGGATCACCGGAGCTCCACCGCTTCGTTCGTCACCTCCCCTACGCTACAAAGCCGTCAAGGGATTTTCTTAGCCACGTGGTGAGCCGTCGTCCATCCTCCTCTTCCCTCTCATTGTTTCACCGCCGTAGGCCGTCGTTCGCGCTGCCCGGTCTTCGTCCAGTGGCTGAGGTCACCGCGACCATGACCGCGTCCAGCCCCGCGTCGCCGCTCGCCTACCCGTGCTCCTCGCGGTCCCGTGCCCCAGCTCGTTCTTGCCCGCGTCATGTGCGCCCCGCCACGCTCGGAGCCCGTGTGCTCGCTGCTGCGCCCGTGCCAACACACCCGCCGCATAAGCTCGTCGCTTTCGCCGGTGTAGTCCACCACTGCATGGGCCAGGACCACCGCTGGACTCGCCGCACTCCAGGCTTTCGCAGTCCCCCATCCGCTAGTCCTCTCCTCGCCGGAAATGACCTATCGGAGCACCTTCGTTGCGTCAGGAGGTCGCCGGCGTGCACCGCGCCTGCGTGCCCTGCCGCCCCCAGCCACGCCAGCCATGCCCTGCCAAGCCCCGCGCGCCCGAGTTCCCCCGCGCGCGCCTGCAGGCTCCAGCCACGCCCTGCTGCTTCCTTCTCCTGCCCGCTGCTGCTTCCTACCGCGGCTCTCTGCAGCAGCTGCCGCTATCTGCCGTTGCCGCTGCTGTGTTGCTCTGCTTCGCTGCCCCGCGCCACGCTCCCCTTCCCTAACCCCGCCGCCCTACTTGATTAAATGGCCGCGCTTGGTCTGACGCCGGCGCCCAGCTTTTCTGTCGCCTGCCGAACTATACGCACCACAGAACTCCGCCCGCCGCCTCGCCCGCTAAGGCCTATAGGCCATTGCCCAGTAGGCCCCACTGACCCCTTTTTTATAAAAAAAGAGATTAAAAAAATATATGTAAAAAAATAATATATATAATTAATTAATTAATTACTTAATCCTGTTTAATTAACTTTTAAAGTTTAATTAACCTGCTAACTAAACTATGTTAAAGTGCTATTAGCTATTATGTGTATGACAGGGGGCCCCAGCCCCTGTTGACCAGTCAAACATTGACTGGTCAACTGGGACCCCCTGGTCCCTTTGGTCAGCCCCTGGGTGCACTCTGGGTGTGATAACCCACAAGTATAGGGGACCGCAAGCGTTTTCGAGGGTAGAGTATTCAACCCAAATTTATTGATTCGACACAAGGGGGGCCAAAGAATATTCTCAAGTATTAGCAGCTGAGTTGTCAATTCAACCACACCTGGATAACTTAGTATCTAAAGCAAAGTATTTAGTAGCAAAGTAATATGGAAGTAACGGTGACGGTAGCAAAAGTAATATTTTTGGGGTTTTGTAGTGATTGTAACAGTAGCAACAAAAAAGTAAATAAGCGGAGAACAATATGTGAAAAGCTCGTAGGCATTGGATCGGCGATGGAGAATTAGCCTGATGCGGTTCATCATGTAACAATCATAACATAGGGTGACACAGAACTAGCTCCAATTCATCATTGTAATGTAGGCATGTATTCCGAATATAGTCATACGTGCTTATGGAAAAGAACTTGCATGACATATTTTGTCCTACCCTCCCGTGGCAGCGGGGTCCTAGCGGTAACTAAGGTATATTAAGACCTCCTTTTAATAGAGTACCGGACCAAAGCATTAACACATAGTGAATACATGAACTCCTCAAACTACAGTCATCACCGGGAGTGGTCCCGATTATTGTCACTTCGGGGTTGCCGGATCATAACACATAGTAGATGACTATAGACTTGCAAGATAGGATCAAGAACACACATATATTCATGAAAACATAATAGGTTCATATCTGAAATCATGGCACTCGGGCCCTAGTGACAAGCATCAAGCATAGCAAAGTCATAGCAACATCAATCTCGAGAACATAGTGGATACTAGGGATCAAACCCTAACAAAACTAACTCGATTACATGATAAATCTCATCCAACCCATCACCGTCCAGCAAGCCTACGATGGAATTACTCACGCACAGCGGTGAGCATCATGAAATTGATGATGGAGGATGGTTGATGACGACGACGATGACGAATTCCCCTCTCTGGAGCCCCGAACGGACTCCAGATCAGCCCTCCCGAGAGGTTTTAGGGCTTGGCGGCGGCTCCGTATCGTAAAACGCGATGAATCCTTCTCTCTGATTTTTTCTCCCCAAAAGTGAATATATGGAGTTGGAGTTGAGGTCGGTGGAGCTCCAGGGGGCCCACGAGGCAGGGGGCGCGCCCAGGGGGCCGGCGCGCCCCCCACCCTCGTGGAAAGGGTGTGGGCCCCTAGCCTTGATTCTTTTGCCAGTATTTTTTATTATTTCCAAAAATAATCTCCGTGGAGTTTCAGGTCATTCCGAGAACTTTTGTTTCTGCACATAAATAACACCATGGCAATTCTGCTGAAAACAGTGTTAGTCCGGGTTAGTTCCATTCAAATCATGCAAGTTAGAGTCCAAAGCAAGGGCAAAAGTGTTTGGAAAAGTAGATACGATGGAGACGTATCAACGCCCCAAAGCTTAAACCTTTGCTTGTCCTCAAGAAATTCAGTTGACAAACTGAAAGTGATAATGAAAAAACTTTTACAAACTCTGTTTGCTCTTGTTGTTGTAAATATGTAAAGCCAGCATTCAAGTTTTCAGCAAAGATTTTGACTAACCATATTCACAATAACACTTAGGTCTCATGTTTACTCATATCAATGGCATAATCAACTAGCGACCAATAATAAAAAATCTCGGATGACAACACTTTCTCAAAACAATCATAATATGATATAACAAGATGGTATCTCGCTAGCCCTTTCTGAGACCGCAAAACATAAATGTAGAGCACCTTTAAAGATCAATGACTGACTAAACATTGTAATTCATGGTAAAAGAGATCCAGTCATAGTCATACTCAATATAAATTAATAGTAATGGATGCAAATGACAGCGGTGCTCTCCAAATTGGTGCTTTTTAATAAGAGGGTGATGACTCAACATAAAAGTAAATAGATAGGCCCTTCACAGAGGGAAGCGAGGGATTTGTAGAGGTGCGAGCTCGGTTTTAAAGCGTAGATAAATAATATTTTGAGCAGCATACTTTCATTGTCAACATAACAACCAAGAGATGGCGATATCTTCCATGCTACACACATTACAAAGTGTTCCCAAACAGAATGGTAAAGTTTATACTCCCCCTCCACCAACAAGCATCAATCCATGGCTTGCTCGAAACAACGAGTGCCTCCAACTAACAACAGTCCCGGGGGAGTTTTGTTTGCAATTATTTTGATTTGATTTGCTTAAAGCATGGGACTGGGCATCCCGGTGACCAGCCATTTTCTCGTGAGTGAGGAGCGGAGTCCAATCCTCTTGAGAATAACCCGCCTAACATGGAAGATACGGACAGCCCTAGTTGATACATGAGCTATTCGAGCATACAAAACAGAATTTCATTTGCAGGTTTGGAGTTTGGCACATACAAATTTACAGGTAGATACCACATATAGGAAGGTATAGTGGACTCATATGGAATAACTTTGGGGTTTAAGGGATTGGATGCACAAGCAGTATCCCCGCTTAGTACAAGTAAAGGCTAGCAAAAGACCGGGAAGCGACCAACTAGAGAGCGACAACAGTCATGAACATGCATTAAAATTAATAAACATTGAGTGCAAGCATGAGTAGGATATAATCCACCATGAACATAAATATCATGAAGGCTATGTTGATTTTGTTTCAACTACATGCATGAACATGTGCCAAGTCAAGTCACTTGAATCATTCAAAGGAGGATACCACCCCATCATACCACATCACAACCATTTTAATAACATGTTGGCACGCAAGATAAACCATTATAAACTCCTAGCTAATTAAGCATGGCATAAGCAACTATAATCTCTAATTGTCATTGCAAACATGTTTATTAATAATAGGCTGAATCAGGAACGATGAACTAATTATATTTACAAAAACAAGAGAGGTCGAGTTCATACCAGATTCTTTCATCTCAATCAGCCCATCATATATCGTCATAACTGCCTTTCACTTGCACGACCGAAAGATGTGAATAATAATAATAGTGCACGTGCATTGGACTAAGCTGGAATCTGCAAGCATTCAATAAACATGAGAAAACAAGGCAATATGGGCTCTTGGTTAAATCAACAATAATGCATATAAGAGCCACTTCAACAATTTTATAATGGTCTTCTCCTATCGACCCCCAAAGAAAAGAAAAGAAATAAAACTATTTACACGGGAAAGCTCCCAACAAGCAAAAGAAGAACATGAAATCTTTTTGGGTTTTATTTTAATAGTTACTACTACAGCAAGAAAGTAAACTAGCTAAAAGCTACAACTATTTTTTTGTTTTTCTTAAGGTTTTTCAAACACACAAGAAGAAAGCATAAAAAGGAAAATAAACTAGCATGGATATTACAGTGAAAAAGTATGAGCACCGACAACTAGCAATGAGTGTGTGAACATGAATGTAATGTCGGTGAGAAATACATACTCCACCAAGCTTAGGCTTTTGGTCTAAGTTGGTTTATTGCCACGGATGGCCTGGCGGATATCCAAAGTTGTAGTTGGGGTCGTACTGAGATGTAGCAGTTATTGCATCGTGGGCTGCAGCTTGGAGGCGAGCTATCTCAGCCCTCCCCTTATACTCATCCGCCTCCTCTCTAGTTATAAAATATCTCCCTTTTGCCTGAAAATCAAAGAAAGTAGAAGCAGGGAGAGCGACGTGATAGGTGCGTCGTCTGTCAAAGATTAGTCAGTACCGGAGGAACTGATCGTTCCTCTCAACAAAACGATGACGAACCATAGCCTCATAATCTAAATAAGCAAGAGGCAACTCAATATCATCCTCTTGTATGGTTACACCAAGAAAATTAGCTAAACGGGTTGCATAAATTCCACCAAAGAAATCTCCATTAAATCTATTATTATGCAACCTACGTGCAACAATGGCTCCCAAATTATAATGTTTATCTCCTAACACAAAGACTCCACGAGAACACCGAGGTCGGGGACACACATGTGACATGCTTCATCCTTACCATTTATGCACCTACCTATGAAGAGAGAAAAATAATGTATAGCAGGAAAATGAATGCTCCCTATGGTAGCTTGTGCTATGTCTCTAGATTCCCGCACAGCTATACTAGCAAGAAAATCTCTAAATTCAGATTTGCGAGGCCCACTAGTACTACCCCATTGTGGAAGTTTGCAAGCAGTGGTAAAATCCTCTAAGTCCATAGTATAAGAATTTTCATAAAGATCAAACATGATAGTTTGAGAATTGTGTGAAGATGAAAATTCAAACCTCCTCACAAAGGAACTAGTGAGATAGTGGTACTGACGGCACTTATCTGCCTCGAAGCTCTCAAGATCAGCGTTACACACATATGCGTTAAATTCTTCCTTGATTCCTGCTTGATCCATGAAGTCCTCTAAAGGCCATTCACAAGCCCGTACTGGAACGTCTCTTGGTGGTTCATCATCAACATCGCGGATTGCAAGCCTAGGTCCTTGCTTCCTTGAAGGACCACCTTGGTACATTTTCCTGAACATATTTCTTCCTCTGAAAAATTGCTGAAAATTTTAGTAACTTCAAATAAAAGTGAACCAAACTCAACCAAATTGATAGCAACTACTCCTACAAGTGCCTAGAGCCTATATCACGCATTAGAACTACTTGGAACCATATAAATTGGACAAGCAAGCCCAAGAACATGGTCACCTAGGCAGCACAAATTTGTAATGAATAAAGCACTAGAACAAAAACTAATTGGACCAATGGAGGAGTCACATACCAAGGAACAATCCCCCAAAGCAGTTTTGTGAGAGGTGCTTTGAGCAAGGAGATCGAAAATCGCAGCAAAATGAGCTAGAACTCGTGCTTGAGCTGGTTGGTGATTTTTTTTGCGAGGAAGGAGTGTGTGAGTGTAGGAATAAGTGGAGGGGAGCCACCGTGGTCCCATGAGGCAGGGGGGCGCGCCCAGGGGGGTGGGCGCGCCCTGGACCCTCATGCCCAGGTGCTTGCTCCCCCTGCTGTGTTCTCGCTGCCAAATATTCTCAAATATTTCAGAAAAAATTATATCAAATTGGCAGGGCATTTGCAAAACTTTTATTTTCGGAGTGTTTTTATATTGCACGGATAAATCAGAAAACAGACAAAAAATACTATTTTTTACTTTATTTCTACTAAATAACAGAAAGTAAAGAGAGGGTACAGAAGGTTGTGCCTTCTAATTTCATCCATCTCATGCTCATCAAAAGGAATCCACTAACAAGGTTGATCAAGTCTTGTTAATAAACTCATTCCGAATAACATGGAACCGGAGAAATTTCGAATAACACTATGTTACCTCAACGGGGATATGCACGTCCCCAGTAATAAGAATATCATATTTCTTCTTGGCGGTAGGAAGAGGAAATTCAAAACCTCCAAAAATAATTGATGGAATTTTTCCAATAGAGTTTATACTATGAACTTGAGGTTGTTTCCTCGGAAAGTGTACCGTATGCTCATTGCCATTAACATGAAAAGTGTCATTGCCTTTGTTGCAATCAATAACAGCCCCTGCAGTATTCAAAAAGGGTCTTCCAAGAATAATAGACATACTATCGTCCTCAGGGACAAGAATAACAAAGTCCGTTAAAATAGTAATGTTTGCAACCACAACAGGCACATCCTCACAAATACCGACAGGTATAGCAGTTGATTTATCAGCCATTTGAAAGGATATTTCAGTAGGTGTCAACTTATTCAAATCAAGTCTACGATATAAAGAGAGAGGCATAACACTAACACCGGCTCCAAGATCACATAAAGCAGTTTTAACATAGTTTCTTTTAATGGAGCATGGTATAGTTCGTACACCTGGATCTCCTAGTTTCTTAGGTATTCCTGATACGTCCATTTTGCATCATGCTTTTATATCGATATTTATTGCATTATGGGCTGTTATTACACGTTATGTCACAATACTTATGCCTATTCTCTCTCTTATTTTTACAAGGTTTATATAAGGAGGGAGCATGCCGGCAGCTGGAATTCTGGGCTCAAAAAGGAGCAAATATTAGAGACCTATTCTGCACAACTCCAAAAGTCCTGAAACTCCACGAAAGTTATTTTTGGAAATAATAAAAAAAATATTAAGCGGAAGAAGTACGTCAGAGGGGGCCCCACCTGGCCACGAGGGTGGGGGGCGCGCCCCCTGCCTCGTGGGCCCCCTGTTGGCTCTCCGATGGCCATCTTCTGCTATATGAGGTCTTTCGTCGAGGAAAAAATCATAAGCAACCTTTCGATCGAAACTCCGCCGCCACGAGGCGGAACCTTGGCGGAACCAATCTAGGGCTCCGACAGAGCTGCCGGGGACACTTCCCTCCGGAGGGGAAATCATCGCCATCCTCATCACCAATGCTCCTCTCATCGAGAGAGGAAATCTCCATCAACATCTTCACCAAAGACCATCTCCTCTCAAAACCCTAGTTCATCTCTTGTATCCAATTCTTGTCTCCAAGTCCGTGATTGGTACTAGTAGGTTGCTAGTAGTGTTGATTACTCCTTGTAGTTGATGCTAGTTGGTTTATTTGGTGGAAGATCATATGTTCAGATCCTTTATGCATATTAATACCCCTCTGATTATGAACATGAATATGCTTTGTGAGTAGTTACGTTTGTTCCTGAGGACATGGGAGAAGTCTTGCTATTAGTAGTCTTGTGAATTTGGTATTCGTTCAATATTTTGATGAGATGTATGTTGTCTAGCCTCTAGTGGTGTTCTGTGAACGTCGACTACATAACACTTCACCATTATTTGGGCCTAGAGGAAGGCATTGGGAAGTAATAAGTAGATGATGGGTTCCTAGAGTGACAGAAGCTTAAACCCTAGTTTATGCGTTGCTTCGTAAGGGGATGATTTGGATCCATATGTTTCATGCTATGGTTAGGTTTACCTTAATACTTTTATTGTAGTTGCGGATGCTTGCAATATAGAGGTTAATCATAAGTGGGATGCTTGTTCAAGTAAGAATAGCACCCAAGCACCGGTCCACCCACATATCAAATTATCAAAGTACCGGACGCGAATCATATGAACGTGATGAAAAATAGCTTGACGATATTCCCATGTGTCCTCGGGAGCGCTTTTCCTTATATAAGAGTTTGTCCAGGCTTGTCCTTTGCTACAAAAAGGATTGGACCACCTTGCTGCACTTTATTTACTTTTCTTACTTGTTGCTCGTTACAATTTATCTTATCACAAAACTATCTGTTACCACTTATTTGATTTGCAGAGAATACCTTGCTGAAAACCGCTTATCATTTCCTTCGCTCCTCGTTGGGTTCTACACTCTTACTTATCGAAAGGACTACGATAGATCCCCTATACTTGTGGGTCATCAAGACTCTTTTCCGGCGCCGCTTGCGGGAGTGAAGCGCCTTTGGTAGGTGGAATTTGGTAAGGAAAAATTAATCTGATGTGCTGAAATTTCATTGTCACTTGTTACTATGGAAAGTAATCCTCCGAGGGGCTTGTTCGGGTATCTTCATCCCGACCAAAGAGAGCAAAGAGTTGCTCCTCAACCTACTGAACCTATTGCAAATGAAAATGTTCCTTTGAAGTTCCTTCGGGTATGTTAGAAAAACTGCTAGATAATACTTTTTAGGAGATGGAACAAAGCATCTGATGAGCACCTAATCTTTGTGGATGAAGTTTGTGGATTATTTAAGCTTGCAGGTATACCTGATGATGTTGTTAAGAAGAAGGTCTTCCCTTTATCTTTGAAGGGAGATGCATCGACATGGTATAGGCTATGTGATGACACGGGATCATGGAACTATAAACGAATGAAATTGGAATTTCATCAGAAATATTATCCTATGCATCTTGTTCATCGTGATCGCAGTTATATATATAATTTTTGGCCTCACGAAGGAGAAAGCATCGCTCAAGCTTGGGGGAGGCTTATGTCACAGCCCTAGAATTCTGCTTTGTAATTAGTTGCATTAGTGAGTGGCATCCATCCATCATGTTTAAATTCCATTTAAATGTGAATTGGGGAAAGTGGAAAGCCTCAGAAATCATTTCTAAAAATGATCAACATTAAAAATTGCTTCAAACAAACCCAAGAAAATGTTCCTGTTAAGCTATAAAAATATTGGCAAGAAGTAAAACTCAAACCAATATTTTTGGTGTCTCAGGGATATTTATTTTGGGCCTTTGAAATTAAATCAATAAGTATTTGACTTTTGGATTATATTCATTTTATATAGAATATATTTCAAAAGGCCCTGAAATTATTTATGTGCTTTGGAAAAGTCCATAATGGCAACATACAGATATTCAGAAGGTTTTTCCCTGCTTTGATTTACTTTTGAATTTGAATCAGTGGCAAAATAACTAAAACAAAACCGAAAAACAGAAGAAAAAAAAGAAAGCGCACCTACCTGCACAGCCCACCACTGTTGCAGCCCAACTGGGCAAAGCCAGGCGGCCCAGCCCACGCTAAGCCATCTCCTAGCTCCTCGCCAGAGGACGACGCCAGGTGTCGCCGCAAGACGCACCGAGGTTTTTCCACCTCCTGCTTCGTGCTGGCGGCCTCCCCTTCGAGCCTATCCGCGCCTGGAGACGCCCGCGACCCCCTGGACCCTCCCGCTCACTCTCTCGAGCTCCTCTCCCCTCCTCTGGCCTCTCTTCCTCGCGCCGCCGAGCACACCCGAGACCGCCGCTCGCCACTGCCGCGGCCATCGTGCACCCTCACCCTTCCGCTGAGTCCAGAAGCACCGCAGAAACCTTCTCGTCCTCCCAATCGAGCTACGGGACGCCGGGAGGCCCTGCTTCATCGTCATCGCGGTCATCTTCAACCTCGGACACCCGAGCCCCTCACCATCGATTCGCGCCGTCAAGGACGTCCCCGAGCCCACTAACCTAATGCGCCGCCTCCCTGTGAGCTCCTGCTCCCAACCCCTCTCTCCCTGCCGTCGAATCCCTCCTCTAGCCCCCCTGGCCACCGCGACCGAAGCTTGCTGCCGCCGCGAATGTCGCCGTTGTCATTACGGAGGGCCAACGCCACATCCGAGCACCTGGTCGAGCTCCTAGGGCCCCATAGCTTCTGCTTGTGCTCTCCGTTCGCTTGGAATCGAGCTGCAGCCCCACGCCCGCATCTAGCCGAGCTCCGTCCACCGCCATGGTTGCAGTAGCCATCGTCTCGGGCCACCCCGCAGCCTCCCGTGTGATCCCCTGGATGCGCGCGAGGATGGGCATCCCTCTGGTGCCTCCAGCGCATCGAGCCGACCCCTGTAGCGCCGTTCCGAGCAACTCCAACGATCCTTCACCGTCGGGTTTGGTCGCCGGCGTCCAACTCCGGTGGCTGGTGACGTGGCACCGTCATTAGCGCCTAACTAACCCCCCCCCCCTAGAGTCACTGACAGTGGGACCCGCATGTTTAAATCAGCGGGCTAATTTTTCCTGGTTAAGATTAGTTTATAACCGAGCGGGACCCACGTGCCAGAGTTGACCGTGCTGACTTGGCAGTTGACCGACCCCACACGTCAGGTTTGACCTGGACTAGCGCTGTTGACCTGCTGACCTCATGGTTATGTCATGCTAACGCAGTAAATAATTTTTGTATTTAAAATAATTCAGAAATTCCAGAAATTAGTTAAAACTTCTAAAAATCATAGATTCCAACCGTAGCTCAGAATGAAATAATTTATATATGAAAAATTATCAAAAAATTCAATCTATCCATCTGTACTAGTTTCATGCATGAAAAACCAACCTAAACCTGCTGTATAGATGAAAACACATAAAGGGCATTTAAAATGCTTAAGTTTGGAGTTGCATTTGAATCCTTGATTCAAATGAGCACCATTGGACTTGTTGCTGTTTGCATTAGCACAACAACATCACATATACCTGCCATGTTCATGCATCATATTGTGCATTGCATCAATTGTGTTTATTCTCTGTTTGCCAGTGTTGTTCCCCCTCGGTAGACGTTGTTCCGATATTTGTGATCGTTGACACTGATGAAGACCCAATGCTATCTTCAGAAGTGCCAGGCAAGCAAAAACCCCTTGTTTATTCCGATACAATCCCACTCTCTCGCTCCTGCTCTCTTTTACTGCATTAGGACAACAACGCTTCAAGTGCTACATGCTGTGTTAGTTGAACCCCTTTCCTCTGCATGATCTGTCATTGCCACAATAAATAGATGAAACCCACTAGCATGAGTAGGAGTTGTTTAAGCCTTGATGTGCCTACTCATTCATGCTTGTTTGTCATGCCTGCTATTGCTCAGAGTTGTGTCAGGTCTGATTCACCAGGGATGAATTGGAAAGTTGTGAACATGTCCTACTGTTGAGAACTAAGTGTGTGAACATGATTTTGTAAAGGTAGCGGTGAGAGGCCACGTAGGAGTACATGGTGGGTTGTCTCATTGAAACCCTCCTCAGGAACTGAGTTCTGTGTTTGTGATCCATGAATAGTTACTACCACACATTGGGTTCCGGTAACTCGAACCCTCTCGGCTTATTAACCGCCTCGATCTCTGTCCAGGAGTTGCAACTAGTTTCTGGTGTTTGTAGGTTGTGTTAGTAGTTTACCAAGTGGCACCCGGTACAGGTGGGCTTGGGACAGACTAGGCACCGTGGCACGGTGTACCAAGCGTAGATCCATCCGTGGAGGTGGGCTTGGGAACCCTGCACACATCGTTTGGGGCCGTGAGGCGACACCCCGGCCGGATCTCCTCGCGGATGGAACCCGGATAGGCGATAAACCTGGACTAGAGACTTGCGTGGTTAGTCAGGTCATGGCCGACTCCCTCTCCAGGCTTCCGCTTGAAGGTTGCCGAGATACACGACGTGTATATGGTGGTAAGTGGCGAGAGCATGTGTGAAGAAGTACACCTCTGCAGTGTTAACATCATCTATTCGAATAGCCGTGTCCGCGATAAATGACTTCTGGGTTGCCTGTACAGTTCATAGACAAGTGGAAGTGGATACTCTAAAATGCACAAGATAAGCGTGAGTGCTATGGATGGCGTTCTCGTAGGGAGACGGGAGCGGATCCATAGTGGTGTATTGGTATGGTGAATATGTGGACTCGTGTGCGCCACCTCAAAAGAGTTACTTGCAGTTGTAGTTCAGGATAGCCGCCGAGTCAAAGCTGGCTTGCTGCAGTTAAACTCCACCACCCCTTTGTTGATACCGATGCATATGTAGATAGTTCTGATGTAAGTCTTGCTGGGTACATTTGTACTCACGTTTTCCTATTTTATGTTTTGCAGACAGACGTCAGTCTCTCTAGTAGTTCCGTGTGGACTTCGACGTTTAGCTTGATACCTCAGCTACGATCTTGTGCCCTCGGCAGGATCTGGTAGATAGTCAGGCTTCTTAGCCTTCTCATTTGTAGATGTCTTTACTCAGACATGTTAAGCTTCCGCATGTGCTTTGACTTGTATGCTCTGAATGTTGGGTCACGAGACCCATGTTTGTAATATCTCGCTCCTCGGAGCCTAATGTATAAATACTTTGAGCCGTAGAGTTTTGTTGTGATGCCATGTTGTATTTACACATATCGAGCATATTGTGTGTATATTGAAATGCTTGGTGTGTGTGGGATCCGACAACCTAGTTGTTTATCCTTGGTAGCCTCTCTTATTGGGAAATGTAGTCTTGTGCTTCCATGAGCCATAGTAGTCCGCTACAGCCCGATTCACCGGAGTCCTGCTAGCCCAACACTACTGCTCCGGAACACTTGATTGGCCGGCATGTGATTCACATCGTTCCTATGTCTGTCCCTTCGGGGAAATGTCACGCGGTGACATCCGGAGTCCTGCCTTGCCTGCTACAGCCCGGTTCACCGGAGTCCTGTTAGCCCAGTGCTACAGCCCGGGTTCGCACACTGCTGACCGACATGCTCGATGTTGATTCATGTATGCCTATCCCCGTAAGTTAGTGCCACTTTGGGTTCACGACTAGTCATGTCGGCCCGGGTTCTCTGTCATATGGATGCTAGCGACACTATCATATATGTGAGCCAAAAGGCGCAAACGGTACCGGGCCATGGTAAGGCGACACCCGCGGGAATACCGTGCGTTTGGCCGTAAAGTGATATGAGGTGTTACTGGCTAGATCGATGTGACTTGGAATCGGGGTCCTGAGAGCTTTGGTATCAGAGCCTGACTGCCTGTAGGATTACCAAGCCAAACTGGTCGAAGTTGAGTCTAGAAATGCTTTAGTTATATAAGGGAATTGATTGTGGAAGGGAATGTAAGGCTCTTTTTACTCCTTTACCTTATGCCCTTCTGATATGAGTCAACCTCTTCTTTTCTACGGGGATTAAGAACTAGGCTTCTCATCTTTCTATCAGGATCACGTGTTACTAATCCGTAGACCTATAAGATTGATGGATTCAAGTATCAGTTCAGTTCCTACTACTTCCGTATGTTCATAGTTGGTCTCAGAACCTTGATATTGTGATTTTGAGTGGTCATGCCACCATTTTTGCAGGATGTCTCAATCTTTTGAGCATTTACAGCTGTTATGCTGTCCGAGTCATCCCAGGTTTCTAAACTATCTGATGCATTTCCAAATTCTTCCTTCCTGTTCACGGTGTCCTTTTGGTCAGAATAAGCACACTAATCGTACATTGAGGTACTCCTTGCCTTGACATATATGTTGGAACTAGTATTATGACCCTAGGCATCTTAGAGGATCACACAGTAATATGGCCATGTTTTGTGTTCCTAGTGTGATGATTCTGGCCATCATTCTCGAAAGCATTCCATGATGTTATTAGTTAGTAGGTATTCTATTCGTGGGTTCTTGAACCCGAGATTCACTTTACTTACTTCATGTTGATAGTGTTCGCTAGTTCCTTTAGGATATTAGTAACCTTTGGGATAGTCCTCGAGGTCCGTGGTACATCCTTCTTCCAAATACCATGAACCGTTAAGGCAGAAGTTCTTTGAACCAAAAGATCACACTCAGAGTACTCTTGAGGAGTTCTCCATTCATAATTGTGACTCTGCCAGATCTACATTCTCTACATGGGTTATCCGGAAGAAACCTGTTGAACTTGGGTCAACATACTAATCCATGCATCCACAACTCAGAAAGTTATATGCTCCTTTGAGTTGTCCCTCTTTAGCTGTATTCTGACCCTCGTCTATCAACTGATAGTCAAGAGTATGTGTGCATTCGTTCATCGATACCTATTACTCTTGTGGTCCGTCAAGCCATTCTATTTCAGAATGACTAGGAGAAACAAACTCCAGTACCTCATCCATATCCAGGATTGGGTCAAAGTAGTTGTGCTCTACAGATCAAAATGCCAATCCAGCTTTTGTTCTGTTCTACCTTGGAATGCTACCCTCTTTATGTCCGGAATACCATAGGAATTGCACCATCTCTTATGAATTCTTGACGCAGTGATACCTCTCGCCATCGTTGTTTCATCCCTCGGTTTCATGTTATTGTAACCGGAATGCCGACAAATGAACTGTGATGCGTGAAATCAATACTCCTAGAAACTCCGTTGCTTGGTAGTTTGTGGACAATAATCTCATTCTTAGCGTGTTGGTATTGATTTATCATCCTAAGATTGATTGTGCTACCTAGTCCTTATCTCCGGTGCACTCTTCGATCAATGAGTTAGGATTATCCAATCCCTTGCTTATTTGATCACATCGTCTTGCCCTGAAGGCAAGATTGTTCTTGAGCTTAATAACATATCGGTGGTTCGTAATGTTCCGAATATCTTCTCGGAGGTATTACCGGGTTGTTTACTGACTGTTATGTTGAGCTCGTGATCATGTTGGTTTTCTTCTAAACCACCCATTCTCCAAGATTTTGTGTTGAGTACCTGAGCTAGTGGGTTAAGCTGAACAACAACTTGGAGAGTTGGAAGATAAAAGCTTGCCTAACTTAGTTCGTCCAAAGTTTACTTGGAGAGTTGAAAGTTAAATGAGAGGGAATAAAAGGACTTTCCCAAACTTTCATTTTTGCTTTTATGAATTCAAATTCTTTTCATCACAAAACCCTGGAGAGAAGATGACATGACTTCTTCCATTTATTTAAATGACAAGGGGTGTTGAAAATATTTGAATTTCATTTGGAAAAATATTTCCAATTCTGAAACTTTATGCAACTCAATGATTTTCAAGAGCGAAGATAAAATGACTTCTTCAAAACATATGAAATATGAGTTGGGAGTTTCAAAGAATTTAAAATTCAAGGTTCTTTTGAATTTATTTTCAATTTGGAGTTATTTGAGTTTTATTCAAATTATTTTTCTCTAAAAATAAAATATATGAAAAATAGGGTAACATGATTCCCTACATCAGAAAATTGGAGAGAAATTAATTTGAAGTCATTTTGGTATTTTTTAAAATGATTTTGGTTAGATTTTATTAGAGCAGAAGAACTCTTTGCTTTATTTGAATTTGTGTGGATTTTATTTGACATTAGAATAATGTTCATCTTGTAGGAAATATTTTTCTGCAAATTTTGATATATTATATGCCTATATAAAAGTTTTAATTATTTTGTTTTTATTTTAGTTCTGTGAAATTTTGTTTAAAAAAAAACCACAACGCCTTGGGCCAAAGGCCCAAGCCGCCAAAGCCACCGGCCGGCCAAGGCCATCCATCGCGCGAGCCAGGGAGCCGCCGCTTCCTTTTTCAATCCTAGTAGGACTCTTGTCCTATTTCCGTTTATTCCGTACTTGTTTCTAGATCTTTTCTCTCTTGTTTCCTAATCCTAGTCTATTTCTTGTCCCCTACCCCAAGCAAAACCCTCCCCTCCCCAATATAAATACCCAAGCACCCCCCTTCTAACACATAAAACCAACACCTTTCCTCTCCTCCGCAAGAAGACGCCGTCATCAACGCCGCCGCCGCCATAGCCGCCGCCGCCGCCGCCCTACACCGCCGCCGCCCTACGCCGCCGCTGGAGCCCTCGCTTCTTCGAGGTACTAGCCAAGCGCGCCACCTTTCTTTTCCTCGGTTCGGTTTTTCAGAATCGTTCCGGTTTCCGTTCCGGTTTTCTAGATCGGTTTTTCGTTTCGGTTTTCTTTCTGAAACCCTAGATCAGTTTTTATCGCCTGTTTTACTTTCAGGTTTTATTTATCGATCGTCCACCGGACCTTTATTCCTAACGAACGAGATCACCGGTTTGCTTCGGTTAATGAACGTCCGCTCGTTCAACCGTTCGTTGCTTCCTATCTCATCGGATTTATTCCGCTGTTTTTCGATAGCGATTTCAGATCCGATCTTCGTTCTAGTTTATCTTCTCGCTCGTTTGCCGAATTAGGTGATTCAAGCTACCGAGTTTCGTTTGAAACCGCCGTTCCAACTAATCAACTTAAACAAAGTTTTGCTACTGTAAAATTTGACTTAGTTTCAACTTGCTAGAACCGAGTTGTTTTCTTCCATCGTTTGACTTTCGTTGCTTTATTTGATTCGATTCTTTTTGCAACCAGGGTTCTTAAGTTGAACTTTCTGGTTAGATCTTTTATTCGAGATTTACCGTGCATTAGATGAGTACTTATTGTATGCTTGTCCAGAGTGCGCCACTTGTTACTTCGAATCTCTAGGTTTCGCGGATCCTCAGCAAGGCAAGTAACACTTGATCATACTTTTTCTACTACCCAGTTTTATGCATTAGATCTATCCTCAAACACTTGCATGATTAGGATATAATTAAATTGGGGGTTATGGGAAGTAGTTGAGGTAGTACCTATTACCTGTTTTATTACAAAACCCTTGGGAGTTACTTCTACGTTTGCTTATTATGCCATGCTATGCTCGTAGACGTGGATTGGGTTTGAGTGAATATCCATGACAGATGTGAGATTGATATCTAATGGTTTATCTAAGGTGGCAACTTAAACACACATCTGGGTGGATTGAGGCACCTGGTTTCTATCAGGACTTGCCTGTTTTTTTCGGACCGCCACCCAGGCTCAAAGGGATCATAAGATAATTCATACTGGAAACTTCCGTGTGCAGCCACAAGCCATTATGGGCTCTGGCATAGTTGACTAAGTTGTGCGAACTCTTATAGTGGTGGACTAGCAGATGTAGGGGATGTAGGTGTACCGGTCCACCCATCGTAAGGTGCTAGCGCTTCTGAAAGACTATGTCTCGGTCATCCGTCTCTCAAACACCATGTAGTGCGAAAACCCAAACGGAGGCGATCGAGTCTTGTGGGGAAAAGTGCGCAAACCTCTGCAGAGTGTATAAACTAATCATGATTAGCCGTGTCCCCGGTTATGGACATCTTGAGTATCTAGTTCTTGGATTATCCTGTTGATCTCATCATGTTACTTAATAATAATTTGTTTGGGTTTTAATGAGTACTTCTAATTGGGATTGAGAATGCTGTCAACCATTCTCAATGTTTCACAACCACCATGACAGTAAAATAAATTTATTCCATTGTAGTAGGGAAAAATTGGCTTTTTGCAAAAACTGTAACCCTAGAGCTTTCCACCAGCCATATATGCATGTAGTATAGCTTATTCTTTCATTACTCTCTATGTGTTACATTGCCAAAGATATTCCATGTGCTGACCCGTTTTGGCTGCAACTTTTCATGTTGCAGACTTTTCAGACGACGAGTAAGTGATACGTTAGGGTTATGATTTCCTATACTCAACTTTGCCGTTGGTGTTGATGGGAATCCACAACCTTGTTGCTTCCGCTATATTTTGGATCGAGGTAATAGTATTTACGTTATTTCATACATGTGATTTACCTCTGTTATAAATCCTTCTAGTAATGTGTGTGTCAAAGATACCGATCCAGGGATGACACGAAAGCACAGAGACTTGATCCATTCAGGTCGGGTCGCTACAAGATGGTATCAGAGCACATGTTGACTGTAGGACGTGACCCTAGAAAGTGACAAGCCCATAGGAAAGATTTTTCTCTTCAACTTCATTTTCAAAAAGATCTTTTACCTCTCTTCTCTTCTGTGCTTATTCAAATATTCCTATTAGTGAGACCATACCCCTTCCCCCTTTTACCCCTCGAAGATTCGACTGATGAGACCACTCCAAGAAAGACAAGATATTGGACAACTAAGACCATTTGGAATGAAGAGGATTTTACCGTGTAAATGGAAACTACAACTGTTGAAGACTCTGAAGACTATGAGATTTTGAAGGCTCTGAAGAATTCCCAGATTTTTATGACCTAGGAAGGTTACGCTTATGGAATTTGATAGACTAAGGAAGTTGTCAATACCCGAGATCAATGTGTATCGGAGAAAGACCGGAACATGGAGAGTTAGAAACTCAAAGTTTTGTCAAGGAAACCCCAATGCAGGAGATATCAACTATGGAATGATAGCTCATGGAAATGACAGGAGCAGAAACACGCTATCCATGATGTTATCGCACGCTTATGCTATTGTCACCGTGCTGAGTTAAGCATGCATATGCATGGAAGGATTGGAAGATAGAAAGCTGATGGAGCACCTATCAGCAAGATGAAGTGTTAACCTTAGCTGGTGTATCACCAGGATCTGGAGTGTTACATCAAGTTAAATGGACCTACAAGAAGCAGTATTTGATAAGGAGGCGTTTCGTGAAGAACTCAGGACCCAGAAGCTGAAAGTAGCTGTCGAGGAGCAAAACCTTGAGACATCAAAGTTTTGTCAGGAACTGAAGGACAGTAGGACCATGGTTCATGTCAAGGAAGTTGAAACCAGAAGTTTGGAATGCAACTCCAGAAATATTAAAGGACGTCGCGAGAGACTTCGCGTCAACAGAGATGATTTGGCAAAAGAACTTGAGAAGGACAAGCATGATCAGAAGGAGCCATCGGAGACATGACCAAGACTTGAGGAGTTTGATGACGTTGAGATCTATTGACCTTTAGAAGACCAAACCCCTGTATATACCTGCGTTAGATGCGACGATTGTGAGCAGTCATTTGTTTGATGTTTTCCCGACAGCCACAATAAAATCTGCCTTTTCAAAACTTTTGTTTGTATTGTGTGCATCCCTCTCTATCTCTCTTATCCCACCCCAAACCCATGGACCCAATAGAGGATGAATGGAGATGAACTTGTATTTTTCTGGACCGATGAATCAATAGGAGACAGACCGATGGATTCAGAACATGGAGGATCACCCGGAGAATAATCCTATAGCCGGAAAGGATATGACCAAAGACGCTCTTGAGTGCTTTGAAAGAGGTGCTGCTATTTGGTGGAGGATGAACCAAACCATCAATGGATTGCAAGGAGTAACCAGTTGGAAGGAATTTAAGTTGACTTTGCTAAAGTCTTGGTTTGTGTCCCAGAAATTGAGGCCTTATGGAAAGGATATGAAGAAACCTTGTGCATACAAGCTTTGTGGAGAAATAGGACACAACCATAATGAAAATAAGGACGAATACCCTCATAAGCAGAGGATTACCATAGGAGTTAGCCGAGGACTTTCAGGGAACTTCGGTTGGAGATTGTTCCCAAAGGTTTTGTTGCAGCAATGGAAGTTCAGTCTACATTGTTGGGAATGATTCGTGAATCTCAGAAGGATGAGCAAAGGAAAGGCCAAAGGTTTTCGTAAGGATGAGCACGACACCTTATGGTTCGAGGACCGTGTATATGTTCCCAATAATGCAAAGATCAGGAAGTAAATACTTCAGGAGGCTCATGACTCACCATACTCGATTCGCCTGAAACACCAAGATGTATTTGGATTTGAAGGAGTGTTTACGGTGGACTGGTATGAAGAAGGATATTGCAGAGTATGTAGTCGTAGGTGACGTATGTCGAGAGTGAAGGCAGAGCATCGGTTAGTCGGATTACTACAACCTATGCCAATACCCGAATGGAAGTGGGATAAGCTTGGCATGGATTTCATTACCCCATTTCCCAGAACCCGAACGGGACATGATTCTATCTGGGTAGTAGTGGATTCGCTTGACCAAAGTGGCTCACTTTATCCCAGTGTAAACCACCTATACAAGTGCGAAGTGGCCAAGATATATTTGACCAGGATCATATGTCTGCATGGAGTTCCGAGGACCATCGCATCAGATAGAGGAACACAGTTTACCTCAAAGTTTTGGAATCAGCTGCACCACACTTTGGGTACTAGGCTAGAGTTCAGTACATCCTTTCATTCGCAGACAGATGGATAAATCGAGAGAGTCAATCAGATTCTGGAGGACATGTTGAGAGCATGTGCGCTAGGTTATGGATCTAGTAGTGATGATAATCTACCTTACGCGGAGTTCTCATACAAAACAGTTACCCAGCCAGTTTGAAGATGGCCCCTTTTTAAAGCTTTGTATGGGAGAAGGAGCCAGACACCGTTGATGTGGGATGAAGTTGGAGACCGTTAGTTGTTTGGACCAAATGAGATCAAGGAGTCAGAAGAGAATGCTAAGTTGATTCGAGATAAGACTGAAGGTAGCTCAGTCCAGGAAGAATAATTATGCATACTCAAAAAAAAGCGCAAGGAGGTAGTCTATGAAATTAGAGATAGAGCATGTCTTCGTGTGTCCCCTCTGCGAGGATTTAAACGATTTGGAGTTAAGGGAAAGTTAGCCCCGAGATTGAAGGACCATACCAAGTTTTGGAACGTATGGGAGAATTGGCTAACAAGTTGGAGTCACCCGAAGGACTGTCAGGAGTTCATGATGTGTTTCACGATTCCCAGTTGAAGAAGTGACATGCAGAGATGGCCAATATCCCCTGTAAGGACACTTGACCCTGGAAAGGATAATGATGTTCCACGAAGTGGAGTATGGACTTCATAAGTATAAGTTTTTATCTCGGTATGTGGGATATCCCAGGAGTATGAAGAGATGAAGTACTATTGGAGATAAAGGAGGTATAATGTGAGTAATATGGATCAATGGAAATTCCATGATGATTCTTAGTAATCATGTCCTACTTTGGTGCCAATAGAAGGAAGAAAGACATTACAATTGGATGGATTTAAGAATACTAGGAAGTTGGATGTTGGAATAACGATCAGCTGCCCCGATGATGAGTTCAAGGTTTACAAGTGATGAGGTGGGCTATAACCCCACGTGCCCCAGGACTCGCCAAGAAGCAAGCACACTATTCTTTGAAGGAAAAACCTCGGAAGAGTTATGATTTTATCAACCGACGATCCTATAGGAGTTTACATAAAACCCGAGGGTTGTTAAGGAACGATAGATGTTTGTTTGGCTTGCGAGAATCAATGGATTTTCGAACTTGGTTCGTCGACAAGATAAATTCTGCAATGCTTGTGAGGATGACCGAGTGTTAGAATGCGAGATTCGCTAAACCATGTACAAGGAAATGATTTAAAAGCGGGATGGATTGATCACCATACCGACTTACTCTTATTATTCGCTTTGCTATATGGAATGGTAAATCTGAGTGACTTACCTATAGTAGAGAGACGACGATAAAACCCTGTTTAAACCTTAGAATGGTATAAGCATGTTTCCCTTGTACACGGCAGTTGTTGCCAACCGTAGGTTATACGTTGAGGTTCAACCCAGACCCATTTCCTGCAGGACAAACCATAAATTGTTGACCACCATGAGATATCGATAGTTGTTTAGAATTGGCGCCAGACCCGTCAGCTATGAAGACCCTGTTTTGGGATAACCTTACCAAGAAGTAAAGGACAAAGGAATTGAGGAAAAGGTTATGCCACTACCGGAAGAGCCCAGAGAAGGAATTATCCTTAAGATCTAAGAAGACCGACACTGTCAGTAATAAGGATGGAGTATATGAGTTTTTGATGGAACCTTAACAATGCTTCTAAGGGTGGTAGCACCCGAGACCCCGGAGACGATCGATGGATTTTGAAGACCCCTACCATAACCTATTTCTTGCTAGCCTCTCCGAATCTCGAGGACGAGATTCATTTTAAGGGTGGTAGTTTGTAACATCCCAAAATTCTAAATTTTGGAATGTTATAAACAAATAGATAGATTTGATTTGATTGTTTGATTGATTGACTGAAAGTGAGTGAATTCGAAACTTTTTGAAAGTTAAATGAGAGGGAATAAAAGGACTTTCCCAAACTTTCATTTTTGCTTTTATGAATTCAAATTCTTTTCATCACAAAACCCTGGAGAGAAGATGACATGACTTCTTCCATTTATTTAAATGACAAGGGGTGTTGAAAATATTTGAATTTCATTTGGAAAATATTTCCAATTCTGAAACTTTATGCAACTCAATGATTTTCAAGAGCGAAGATAAAATGACTTCTTCAAAACATATGAAATATGAGTTGGGAGTTTCAAAGAATTTAAAATTCAAGGTTCTTTTGAATTTATTTTCAATTTGGAGTTATTTGAGTTTTATTCAAATTATTTTTCTCCAAAAATAAAATATATGAAAAATAGGGTAACATGATTCCCTACATCAGAAAATTGGAGAGAAATTAATTTGAAGTCATTTTGGTATTTTTTAAAATGATTTTGGTTAGATTTTATTAGAGCAGAAGCAATCTTTGCTTTATTTGAATTTGTGTGGATTTTATTTGACATTAGAATAATGTTCATCTTGTAGGAAATATTTTTCTGCAAATTTTGATATATTATATGCCTATATAAAAGTTTTAATTATTTTGTTTTTATTTTAGTTCTGTGAAATTTTGTTTAAAAAAAAACCACAACGCCTTGGGCCAAAGGCCCAAGCCGCCAAAGCCACCGGCCGCCAAGGCCATCCATCGCTATGAGCCGTGGAGCCGCCGCCTTTTTCAATCCTAGTAGGACTCTTGTCCTATTTCCGTTTATTCCGTACTTGTTTCTAGATCTTTTCTCTCTTGTTTCCTAATCCTAGTCTATTTCTTGTCCCCTACCCCAAGAAAAACCCTCCCCTCCCCAATATAAATACCCAATTACCCCCCCTTCTAACACATCAAACAACCACCTCTCCTCTGCTCCTCCGCAGCAGCACGCCGCCGCTCAACGCCGCCGCCGCCGCCATAGCCGCCGCCGCCGCCATAGCCGCCGCCGCCGCCCTATGCCGCCGCCGCCGAGCCCTCGCTTCTTCGAGGTACTAGCCTCAGCGGCGTCACCTTTCTTTTCCTCGGTTCGGTTTTTTCAGAATCGTTCCGGTTTCCGTTCCGGTTTCTAGATCGGTTTTTCGTTTCGGTTTTCTTTCCGAAACCCTAGATCGGTTTTTCTCGCCGGTTTTACTTTCCGGTTTTGTTTAGCAAGCGTTCGCCGGACCGTTCGTCCTAACGAACGAGATCACCGGTTTGCTTCGGTTAATGAACGTCCGTTCGTTCAACCGTTCGTCGTTTTCTATCTCATCGGATTTATTCCGTTGTTTTTCTGATAGCGATTTCAGATCCGATCTCCGTTCTAGTTTATCTTCTCGCTCGTTTATCGGAATTAGGTGATTCAAGCGCCTGGAGTTTCGGTTCGAAACCGCCGTTCCAACTAATCAACTTAAACAAAGATTTGCTACTGTAAAATTTGACTTAGTTTCAACTTGCTAGAACCGAGTTGTTTTCTTCCATCGTTTGACTTTCGTTCTTTATTTGATTCGATTCTTTTTGCAACCAGGGTTCTTAAGTTGAACTTTCTGGTTAGATCTTTTATTCGAGATTTACCCGTGCATTAGATGAGTACTTATTGTATGCTTGTCCAGAGTGCGCCACTTGTTACTTCGAATCTCTAGGTTTCGCGGATCCTCAGCAAGGCAAGTAACACTTGATCATACTTTTTCTACTACCCAGTTTTATGCATTAGATCTATCCTCAAACACTTGCATGATTAGGATCTAATTAAATTGGGGGTTATGGGAAGTAGTTGAGGTAGTACCTATTACCTGTTTTATTACAAAACCCTTGGGAGTTACTTCTACGTTTGCTTATTATGCCATGCTATGCTCGTAGACGTGGATTGGGTTTGAGTGAATATCCATGAAAGATGTGAGATTGATATTTAATGGTTTATCTAAGGTGGCAACTTAAACACACATCTGGGTGGATTGAGGCACCTGGTTTCTATCAGGACTTGCCTGTTTTTTTCGGACCGCCACCCAGGCTCAAAGGGATCATAAGATAATTCATACTGGAAACTTCCGTGTGCAGCCACAAGCCATTATGGGCTCTGGCCTAGTTGACTAAGTTGTGCGAACTCTTATAGTGGTGGACTAGCAGATGTAGGGGATGTAGGTGTACCGGTCCACCCATCGTAAGGTGCTAGCGCTTCTGAAAGACTATGTCTCGGTCATCCGTCTCTTAAACACCATGTAGTGCGAGAACCCAAACGGAGGCGATCGAGTCTTGTGGGGAAAAGTGCGCAAACCTCTGCAGAGTGTATAAACTAATCATGATTAGCCGTGTCCCTGGTTATGGACATCTTGAGTATCTAGTTCTTGGATTATCCTGTTGATCTCATCATGTTACTTAACAATAATTTGTTTGGGTTTTAATGAGTACTTTTAATTGGGATTGAGAATGCTGTCAACCATTCTCAATGTTTCACAACCACCATGATAGTTAAATAAATTTATTCCTTTGTAGTAGGGAAAAATTGGCTTTATGCAAAACTGTAACCATAGAGCTTTCCACCAGCCATATATGCATGTAGTATAGCTTATTCTTTCATTACTCTCTATGTGTTACATTGCCAGCATATTCCATGTGCTGACCCGTTTTCGGGCTGCAACTTTTCATGTTGCAGACTTTTCAGACGACGAGTAAGTGATACGTTAGGGTTACGATTTCCTATACTCAACTTTGCCGTTGGTGTTGATGGGAATCCATAGCCTTGTTGCTTCTGCTTATATTTTGGATCGAGGTAATAGTATTTACGTTATTTCATACATGTGATTTACCTCTGTTATAAATCCTTCGAGTACTGTGTGTGTCAGCATACCGATCCAAGGATGACACGAAAGCACAGAGACTTGATCCATTCGGGTCGGGTCGCTACAATTTGAGTGTGGGCTATCGTCAAATCAAATCAGTACCAACGATGTTCGTAAGGTTGTCTTACTCGTGGTTGATCCCTCGAGCATACACCATTTCATCTTTTGGTCTGACCAATACTAACACATTGTTCACATAATGGTGGAAGTCCAGTGATATGGAAATTCCGATGAGTTGTTGTTGAGCCCATTAGCAGCATTTTGTCTCCTCCATGATTCGTGTTGAACATCCAGCTAGTGTTGGAAACTTGTGTAAGCATTTTCTTCATGCCCCGTTCATGAAGTATATGTTTGGTGAAAGAAGTGACTTTCTCCAAGTTCACGTGCATTAGGTGCAAGTTGCCACCATGAATTTGAGAAAGGTTTGTTTTGTTTCCTCTGGAATCATCCCAAATCAGTCATGCATACGTGCAAAGTATTGTATGGTTTGGTAGATTAATTACCTCCACTCCATACGTATTCCCTAGCACACCAAGCCACTGATTGATTTGTTCAAGGAGAAGAAGTTCCTTCTTAAGAGCTAATCATGACTTATGCAAGGACTTCGTTATCCACAATGATGGTTCCTCACCTGAACTTTGGTAGTGTTTTATTGTAAGACTACTCTGTGGTCCTGCTTGTCTTGGACAACATGTTAACATGTGTGTAGTAGAACCAGCTCATGTTTTGCATCTTGCTATCATAGTTCATCTCCCGAGAGTCTCGCAACGTTATCTCGTCGACTTGTGTTGCAACCTTTTCTTTTCTGGAAATGTTGTCTGAAAAATCCTATTACCAGCCAGATCTGAATCTCAGGCAGATATGATGGCTGGAACATTTCCAAGATCTATGATGTAGGTCCCGACGAGGTTGATGTTCTGGCTGACACACCTAGCCGTAAGATCTATTATTGTAGTATCTTGAACGAGTAATTCAACCCTTCTCCATGAGGATTTGGTATGACTTATTCCACAAGTTGTTCCTTATGGATTTTTGTGCTCCCGAAGTCCGACCTTTGCTTGATGGCCATGTCGATGCTTTTAAGCATGATCGTGATAGCTAGAACATCAGAAGCGGAGTGCTAAATGTCTCTTGGTCGATCGTCCAGATTTCATTCTCTTGGCCTCGCTAAGGAGAAATCTGAGAAAGTATTGTCTTCCTTTGCACCTGCATTGTCCATCACTATTCATCATGGTAGTAAGATGTGTTGCCAGGATCCTCGGCACGGATGTTGGTAAAACCTTGATGACCATGGAAATGCTCAAGTTCTTGAGAGCACACTCAGTCACTAGGTTATATCCTCGGTATCAATTGGAATGTGCCTCCCGTTTGCCGAGTTCTTCTATAACCATAGTTTCCTTTCCGAACTGAGTTTGCCATTTCCCTGAACCCCTTCAAACGATCATCGTGAATAGCTTGATCTTCGAGAAGATCGATTCTTCTAGAGTTTTTCCTTTCTTCTCATGGTCATGTTGGATGAAGTTCTCAAAGCCAGACGTCGAGATCAAGATGATGCAATGAATCAACGTCTTCGAGAAGGACAGTTGGATCGAGAAGATCGTGTTAGCTTTGTGTCCCCTCTATCTTCTTACCTCATGTCTTAAATCTCGGGATGAGATTCTTGTTTAGTGGGGGTGAGTTGTCACAGCCCTAGAATTCTGCTTTGTAATTAGTTTCATCAGTGAGTGGCATCCATGCATCATGTTTAAATTCCATATAAATGTGAATTGGGGAAAGTGGAAAGCCTCAGAGATCATTTCTAAAAATGATCAACATTAAAAATTGCTTCAAACAAACCCAAGAAAATGTTCCTGTTAAGCTATAAAAATATTGGCAAGAAGTAAAACTCAAACCAATATTTTTGGAGTCTCGGGGATATTTATTTTGGGCCTTTGAAATTAAATCAATAAGTATTTGACTTTTGGATTATATTCATTTTATATAGAATATATTTCAAAAGGCCCTGAAATTATTTATGTGCCTTCGGAAAAGTCCATAATGGCAAGATACAGATATTCAGAAGGTTTTGCCCTGCTTTGATTTACTTTTGAATTCGAATCAGTGGCAAAATAACAAAAACAAAACCGAAAAACAGAAGAAGAAAAAAGACAAAGCACCTACCTGCACAGCCCACCACTGTAGCAGCCCAACTGGGTAAAGCCAGGCGGCCCAGCCCATGTTGCCAGTCATCTCCTAGCTCCTGCCAGGAGGACGACGCTGTGTCGCCCGCGCACACACCTGAGGTTTCCACCTCCTGCTTCGTGCTGGCGGCCTCCCCTTCGAGCCTATCCGCGCTTGGAGATGCCCGCGACCCCCTGGACCCTCCCGCTCACTCTCTCGAGCTCCTCTCCCCTCCTCTAGCCTCTCTTCCTCGCGCCGCCGAGCACACCCGAGACCGCCGCTCGCCGCTGCCGCGGCCATCGTGCACCCTCGCCCTTCCGCCGAGTCCAGAAGCACCGCAGAAACCTCCTCGTCCTCCCAATCGAGCTACGGGACGCCGGGAGGCCTTGCTTCATCGTCATCGCGGTCATCTTCAACCTCGGGCACCCGAGCCCCTCACAGTCGATTCAAGGCCACAAGGACGCCCCCGAGCCCACCGACCCATCAGGCCTCCCCGTGAGCTCCTGCTCCCAACCCCTCTCTCCCCGCCGTCAATCCCTCCTCTAGCCCCACGCCACCGGGCCGAAGCTTCTTGCCGCCCTTGAATGTCGCCGTTGTCATTACGGAGGGCCAACGCCGCATCCGAGCACCTGGTCGAGCTCCTAGGGCCCCGTAGCTTCAGCTGGTGCTCTCCGTTCGCTTGGAATCGAGCTGCAGCCCCGCGCCCGCATCTAGCCGAGCTCCGTCCACCGCCATGGTTGCAGTGGCCATCGTCTCGGACCACCCCACAGCCTCCCGCGTGATCCCCTGGATGCGCGCGAGGATGGGCATCCCTCTGGTGCCGCCAGCGCGTCGAGCCGACCCCTGTAGCGCCGTTCCGAGCAACTCCGGCGATCGTCCGCCGTCGGGTTTAACTAACCCACCTAGAGTCACTGACAGTGGGACCCGCATGTTTAACTCAGCGGGCTAATTTTTCCTGGTTAAGATTAGTTTATAACCGAGCGGGACCCACGTGCCAGAGTTGACCGTGCTGACTTGGCAGTTGACCGACCCCACACGCCAGGTTTGACCTGGACTAGCGTCGTTGACCTACTGACCTCATGGTTTTGTCATGCTGACGCAGTAAATAATTTCTGTATTTAAAATAATTCAGAAATTCCAGAAATTAGTTAAAACTTCTAAAAATCATAGAATTCCAACCGTAGCTCAGAATGAAATAATTTATATATGAAAAATTACCAGAAAAATTCAATCTATCCATCTGTACTAGTTTCATGCTTAATTTTGGAGTTGCATTTGAATCCTTGATTCAAATGAGCACCATTGAACTTGTTGTTGTTTGCATTAGCACAACAACATCACATATACCTTCCATGTTCATGCATCATATTGTGCATTGCATTGATTATGTTTATTCTCTATTTGCCGGTGTTGTTCCCCCTCGGCAGACGTTGTTCCGACGCTATGATCGTTGACACTGATGAAGACCCAATGCTATCTTCAGAAGTGCCAGGCAAGAAAAAACCCCTTGTTCATTCCGATACAATCCCACTCTCTCGCTCCTGCTCTCTTTTACTGCATTAGGACAACAATGCTTCAACTGCTACATGTTGCGGTAGTTGAACCCCTTTCCTCTGCATGACCTGTCATTGCCACAGTAAATAGATAAACCCACTAGCATGAGTAGGAGTTGTTTGAGCCCTGATGTGCCTACTCATTCATGCTTGTTTGTCATGCCTGCTATTGCTTAGAGTTGTGTCAAGTCTAATCCACCGGGGTTGAATTGGAAAGTTGTGAACATGTCCTACTATTGAGAACTAAGTGCGTGAACATGATTTGGTAAAGGTAGCGGTGAGAGGCCATGAGGAGTACATGGTGGGTTGTCTCATTGAAACCTTCCTCAGGAACTGAGATCTGTGTTTGTGATCCATGAATAGTTACTACCACACATTGGGTTCCGGTAACTCGACCCCTCTCGACTTATTAACCGCCTCGATCTTTGTCCAGGAGTTGCCACTAGTTTCTGGTGTTTGTAGGTTGTGTTAGTAGTCTACCAAGTGGCACCCGGTACAGGTGGGCTTGGGACAGACTAGGCACCATGGCACGGTGTACCAAGCATAGATCCATCCATCGAGGTGGGCTTGGGAACCCTGCACACATCGTTTGGGGCCGTGAGCGACACCCCGGCCGGATCTCCTCGCGGATGGAACCCGAATAGGCGATAAACCTAGACTAGAGACTTGCGTGGTTAGTCAGGTCGTGGCCGACTCCCTCGCCAGGCTTCCGCTTGAAGGTTGCCGAGATACACGATGTGTACATGTGGTAAGTGGCCTCGGCAGGATCTGGTAGATAGTCAGGCTTCTCAGCCTTTTCATTTGTAGATGTCTGTACTCAGACATGTTAAGCTTCCGCATGTGCTTTGACTTGTATGCTCTGAATGTTGGGTCACGAGACCCATGTTTGTAATATCTCGCTCCTCGGAGCCTAATTTACAAATACTTTGAGTCATAGAGTTTTGTTGTGATGCCATGTTGTATTTACACATATCGAGCATATTGTGTGTATGATTGAAATGCTTGGTATGTGTGGGATCCGACAACCTAGTTGTTTATCCTTGGTAGCCTCTCTTATGGGGAAATGTAGTCTTGTGCTTCCATGAGCCATAGTAGTCCGCTATAGCCCGGTTCACCGGAGTCCTGCTAGCCCAGCACTACTGCTCCGAAACACTTGACTGGCCGGCATGTGATTCACATCGTTCCTGTGTCTATCCCTTCGGGGAAATGTCAAGCGATGACATCCGGAGTCCTGCCTAGCCTGCTACAGCCCGGTTCACCGGAGTCCTGTTAGCCCAAAGGTTACAGCCCAGATTCGACGCTGTCGATCGACATGCTCGATGTTGATTCATGTATGCCTGTCCCCGTAAGTTAGTACCACTTTGGGTTCACGACTAGTCATGTCGGCCCGGGTTCTCTGTCATATGGATGCTAGCGACACTATCATATACGTGAGCCAAAGGCGCAAACGGTACCGGGCCATGGTGAGAAGACACCCGTGGGAATACCGTGCGTGAGGCCGCAAAGTGATATGAGGTGTTACCGGCTAGATCGATGTGACTTGGAATCGGGGTCCTGACAGCTTAAATGAATGTTATATTCATGCCCCAATCATGAGCTCTCAAGATAAATAATTCTTCAAAAATTTTATGCTCGGCTTTCTCGCGATAATCAATCCATGCTCGATACTTCTTGTTCTGGCTCTTTTATGATGAAGACTATTGAATTCAGATGGAATTTATTGGATAGAATTAAACGCAACTCTGAAGATTGGGATATCGACGAAGGTAAGGATCAGGTATGACACCTAAGTTTGATTGTGTTAAATCTTTTATGGATACCGATATTTTCCGTAAGTTTAGCACTAAATATGGACTTGACTCCGAGATAGTAGCATCCTCCAAGGAGAAGTGGTTTAAGTATCATCCTCCCATAGAAGTAAAAGTAGCTGCACCTACTAAAGTTGAAGAAAAGACTGTCACTTATAATGATCCTGTTTTTCCTACTTCTTATGTTGAGAAACCACCTTTCCTCGTTAGGATAAAGGATCATGCTAAAGCTTCAATCAGAGTTCGTAAAAGCAATATTAGAACTTATACACCTCCTGAGCAAGTTAAAGTTGAACCTAATATTGCTATTGTTAAAGATCTCTTGGCTGATAATATTGATGGGCATGTTATTCAATTCTGCAGTGAAACTGCTAGAATTGCCAAACCTTGTGATAAAGATAAACATAGACCTGTGGTGGGCGTGCCTGTTATTTCTGTTAAAATAGGAGATCATTGTTATCATGGCTTATGTGATATGGGTGCTAGTGCTAGTGTTATACCTATTGCCTTATACAACGAAATTAAGCATGATATTGCACCTGCTGAGTTAGAAGATATCGATGTTACAATTAAACTTGCCAATAGACATACTATATCAGCAATGGGAATTGTTATAGATGTTGAAGTCTTGTGTGGGAAAACTAAATATCCTGCTGATTTTCTTGTTCTTGGTTCCCCACAAGATAGCTTTTGTCCCATTATTTTTGGTAGACCCTTCTTGAACACCGTTAATGCTAAGATAGACTGCGAAAAGAATGTTGTTACTATCGGTTTGGGTGATATGTCTCATGAGTTTAATTTCTCTAAATTTAGGAGACAACACCGTGAAGAAGAATTGCCTAGTAAGGATGAAACTATTGGTCTTGCTTCTATTGTTGTACCTCCTAGTGATCCTTTAGAACAATATTTGCTAGACCATGAAAATGATATTTTTATGAATGAAAGAAGGGAAATAGATGAAGTATTCTTTAAACAGGAACCTATTCTGAAACACAATTTTCTGTTGAAACTTAGGATCCTCCTCCACCCAAGGGTGATCCCGAGTTTGAGCTTAAACCATTGCCTGATACTCTTAAATATGCTTATCTTGATGAAAAGAAGATATATCATGTTATTATTAGTGCTAACCTTTCAGAGCATGAAGAAGAGAGATTATTGAAAACTCTGAAGAAGCACCGTGCTGCTATTGGATATACTCTTGATGATCTTAAGGGCATTAGTCCCACTCTATGTCAACATAAAATAAATTTGGAAGAAGATTCCAAACCAGGCCGTGATCATCAACGAAGGCTGAATTCTAAGATGAAGGAGGTGGTAAAAAAAGAAATACTAAAGCTACTTGAGGTAGGTATAATTTATCCCATTGCTGATAGTCAGTGGGTAAGTCCTGTCCATTGTGTCTCTAAGAAGGGAGGTATTACTGTTGTTCCTAATGATAAAGATGAATTGATTCCGCAAAGAATTATTACAGGTTATAGGATGGCAATTGATTTCCGCAAATTAAATAAAGCAACTAAGAAAGATCATTACCCCTTACCTTTTATCGATCAAATGCTAGAAAGATTATGCAAACATACACACTATTGCTTCCTAGATGGTTATTCTGGTTTCTCTCAAATACCTGTGTCAGCTAATGATCAATCAAAGACTACTTTTACCTGCCCTTTAGGTACTTTCGCTTATAGACGTATGCCTTTTGGTCTATGTAATGCACCTGCTAACTTTCAAAGATGCATGATGGCTATATTCTCTGACTTTTGTGAAAAGATTTGTGAGGTTTTCATGGACGATTTCTCCGTCTATGGATCCTCTTTTGATGATTGCTTGAGAAACCTTGATCGTGTTTTGCAGAGATGTGAAGAAACTAATCTTGTCTTGAATTGGGAAAAGTGTCACTTTATGGTTAATGAAGGTATTGTCTTGGGGCATAAAGTTTCTGAAAGAGGTATTGAAGTTGACAAAGCCAAGGTTGATGCTATTGAAAGATGCCATGTCCCAAGGACATAAAAGGTATAAGAAGTTTCCTTGGTCACGCCGGATTTTATAGGAGGTTCATTAAGGACTTCTCAAAAATTTCTCGGCCTCTGACTAATTTATTACAAAAAGATATACCATTTGTCTTTGATGATGATTGCATAGAAGCATTTGAAATACTTCAGAAAGCATTGATCTCTTCACCTATTTTCCAGCCACCTGATTGGAATTTACCCTTTGAAATTATGTGTGATGCTAGTGACTATGCTGTAGGTGTTGTTCTAGGGAAAAGAGTTGATAAGAAATTAAATGTTATCCATTATGCTAGTAAGACTCTAGACAATGCTCAAAGAAATTATGCTACTACTGAAAAGGAATTCTTATCAGTTGTATTTGCTTGTCATAAGTTCAGACCTTATATCGTTGATTCTAAAGTAACTATTCACACTGATCATGCTGCTATTAAATATCTCATGGAAAGAAAGATGCTAAACCTAGACTTATTAGATGGGTTCTCTTGCTACAAGAATTTGATTTACATATTGTTGGTAGAAAAGGAGCTGAGAACCCCGTTGCAAACAACATGTCTAGGTTAGAAAATGTTCTTGATGACCCACTACCTATTGATGATAGCTTTCCCGATGAGCAATTAAATGTCATAAGTACTTCTCATAGTACTCCGTGGTATGCTGATTATGCTAATTACATCGTTGCTAAATTTATACCACCTAGTTTCACATACCAGCAAAAGAAAAAGCTTTTCTATGATTTAAGACATTACTTTTGGGATGACCCACATCTTTATAAAGAAGGAGTAGATGGTGTTATTAGACGTTGTGTACATGAGCATGAACAGGAACAGATCCTACACAAGTGTCACTCCGAAGCTTATGGAGGACACCATGCTGGAGATAGAACTGCACATAAGGAATTGCAATCTGGTTTTTATTGGCCTACTCTCTTCAAGGATGCCTGTAAGTTTGTCTTATCTTGTGATGAATGTCAAAGAATTGGTAATATTAGTAGACGTCAAGAAATGCCTATGAATTATTCACTTGTTATTGAACCATTCGATGTTTGGGGCTTTGATTATATGGGACCTTTTCCAGCCTCTAATGGATATACACATATTTTAATTGCTGTTGATTGCGTTACTAAGTGGGTAAAAGCTATTCCAACTAGTAGTGCTGATGATAACACTTCTATTAAAATGCTTAAAGAACTTATTTTTCCAAGGTTTGGAGTCCCTAGATATTTAATGACTGATGGTGGTTCACACTTTATTCATGGTGCTTTCCGAAAAATGCTTGCTAAATATGATGTTAATCATAGAATTGCATCTCCTTATCACCCATGATCTAGTGGTCAAGTAGAATTGAGCAATAGAGAGCTCAAATTAATTTTGCAAAAGACTGTCAATAGGTCTAGAAAGAATTGGTCGGAGAAACTTGATGATGCATTATGGGCTTATAGAACTGCATATAAAAATCCTATGGGTATGTCTCTGTATAAAATGGTTTACGGAAAAGCATGTCACTTACCTCTCGAACTAGAACATAAGGCATATTGGGCTATTAAAGAGCTCAACTATGATTTCAAACTTGCCAAAGTGAGAAGAGGTTATTTGATATTAGCTCACTTGATGAATGGAGAACCCAAGCTTATGAAAATGCCAAGTTGTTTAAAGAAAAAGTTAAAAGATGGCATGACAAAAGGATACAACAAAGATGAGTTTAATGTAGGTGATTATGTATTGCTATACAACTCTCGCTTAAGATTTTTGCAGGAAAAATTCTCTCTAAATGGGAAGGCCCCTACGTTATCGAGGAGGTCTATCGTTCTGGTGCCATAAAAATCAACAACTTCGAAGGTACAAATTCGAAGGTGGTGAACGGTCAAAGAATCAAACATTATATCTCAGGTAATCCCATAAATGTTGAATCCAATGTTATTGAAACCGTAACCCCGGAGGAATACATAAGGGACACTTTCCGGAACGTTTCAAACTCTGAAAAGGAATAGGTATGGGGTACAGTAAGTAAACCGACTCCAAAATTGTTTTTAAGGCAATATTTCTCCGTTTTGGAATATTTAGAAAAATAGAAGAATAAGAAGCAGTCCGGGAAGGACAACAGGGCCCCACGAGGGTGGAGGGCGCGCCCTACCCCGCTGGGCGCGCCCCCTACCTCATGGGCACCTCGTGTGCCTTCC
The DNA here is from genome assembly GCA_021605145.1 of Aegilops bicornis. Lineage (NCBI taxonomy): Eukaryota > Viridiplantae > Streptophyta > Magnoliopsida > Poales > Poaceae > Aegilops > Aegilops bicornis. The sequence continues at coordinate 378,741,214 of CM038669.1, read as the reverse complement.
GAACTCCGTTTTCTTGCACGATACGTATTTTGGTCGGTAAAAATTCATTATATATTCTCCCGAAGGTTTTGACTCCCGTATCACGCAATAATCCTCTATTCTTGTTTCGAGCTATTTTCCGTCAGGTTGTCAAGGTTGTGCATCATGTCGTCCCCCTCCTCCAACAATGGTGACAACGATGCTTGGATAATGAAGATAGAGCTGAAGAGGGAAGAACCCATGGAGATCAACAAGGATGAAGGGATCAAGAAGACCACGGAGGATCAAGCTCCGGCAGCAGAAGACATCCTTCAACTTGATCATAACCTTCTTACCCGAACTGAGATTGAAGCTTTCAAGATGATTGAGTTAGCTCGTATACAGAACAAGTATCTCACACGTGAAAATATTTTGTTGAAGGAGCATATCGTTACACTCAAGGGCATTATCTGCAAGCTGGAGGACCTCTTACGTTCGATGTGCGACTATCCATCATCACCTCCACCTTCTTCACCAACAAAGAAGGAGACATAATCACATGGGCATGGGCACTCCCCTTGGCAACTGCCAAGCTTGGGGGAGATGCCCCGGTATCGTATCACCATCACACTCCTTTCGTTACCATTTTTCTTAGTTCGATCCTTTTAGTAGTATCATAATCTAGTAGAATAAAGTTTATGGCATGATCTAGTTTTGAGTTTTTGCTTTATGATCTCTCTATGTAATCGAGTCCGTGAGCTATATAATAAAGATTAGTGTCGAGTCAAGGGCTTGATTATTTTGCCATGATCTTAAGTGAATAAAAGAAAAGAGAAAAGAATAAAAAGAAACAAAGAGATCATATTGATCTTATTGAGAGTAATGACTTCACATAGAAAGAGTATGATGATTAAAAGTTGTTGGGAGTTGGCAAACATAGGTTTGTTCATCGTTGCAATTAATAGGAAGTAATAAGGAAAGAGAGGTTTCACATATAAATATATTATCTTGGACATCTTTTATGATTGGGAGCACTCATTAAAATATGACATGCTAAAGAGTTGATGTTGGACAAGGAAGACAACGTAATGGGTTATGTTTTCTAATATCTGAGATAAAGTATGTTGTCATGGATAATCCAACATGTTGAGCTTGCCTTTCCCCTCATGTTAGCTAAATTCTCAGACCAAGTAGAGATACTACTTGTGCTTCCAAAAACCCTTAAACTAGTTTTGCCATGAGAGTCCACCATACCTAACTATGGATTGAGTAAGATCCTTCAAGTAAGTTGTCATCGGTGCAAGCAATAAAAATTGCTCTCTAAATATGTATGACTTATTAGTGTGGGAGAAAATAAGCTTTATACGATCTTGTGTTGTGGAAGAAATAAAAGCGACGGACTGCATAATAAAGGTTCATATCACAAGGCAATATAAAGTGACATTCTTTCGCATTAAGATTTTGTGCATCCAACCATAAAAGCGCATGTCAACCTCTGCTTCCCTCTGCGAAGGGCCTATCTTTTATTATTATCCTCTACCTTATGCAAGAGTCACGGTGATCTTCACCTTTCCTTTTTACATTTTATCCTTTGGCAAGCACAGTGTGTTGGAAAGATCCTGATAGATGTATCTAATTGGATGTAGGGGAGCATGAGTTATTATTGTTGACATTACCCTTGAGGTAAAAGGTTGGGAGGTGAAACTATAAGCCCCTACCTTTCTCTGTGTCCGATTAAAACTCCGTAACCACAAGTATCGCATGAGTGTTAGCAATTATGAAAGACTAAATGATAGTTGAGTATGTGGACTTGCTATAAAGCTCTGACATAGGCTCATTCTGATGTTATGATAAATTGCAATTGCTTCAATGACTGAGATTATAGTTTGTTAGTTCTCAATAAAGTTTCTGATTCATACTTTTGCATTGTGAATGGATTATTACTTGAGCATAAGAAATCATATGACAATATCCATATATGTTGCTGTTATGAGAATCATCATGATGCCTTCATGTCCGTATTTTTTATCGACACCTCTACTGCTAAACATGTGGACATATTTATCGTTATCGGCTTCCGCTTGAGGACAAGTGAGGTCTAAGCTTGGGGGAGTTGATACGTCCATTTTGCATCATGCTTTTATATCGATATTTATTGCATTATGGGTTGTTATTACACGTTATGTCACAATACTTATGCCTATTCTCTCTTATTTTACAAGGTTTATATAAGGAGGGAGAATGCAGGCAGCTGGAATTCTGGGTTGGAAAAGGAGCAAATATTAGAGACCTATTCTGCACAACTCCAAAAGTCCTGAAACTCCATGAAAGTCATTTTTGGAAATAATAAAAAATATTGAGGGGAAGAAGTACACCAGAGGGGGGCCCACCTGGCCACGAGGGTGGGGGTGCGCCCTACCCCCCCAGGGCGCGCCCCCCTGCCTCATGGGCCCTTGCTGGCTCTCCGATGGCCATCTTCTGCTATATGAGGTCTTTCGTCGAGGAAAAATCATAAGCAACCTTTCGGGACGAAACTCCGCCGCCACGAGGCGGAACCTTGGCGGAACCAATCTAGGGCTCCGGCAGAGCTGTTCTGCCGGGGACACTTCCCTCCAGGAGGGGGAAATCATCGCCATTGTCATCACCAATGCTCCTCTCATCGGGAGAGGGCAATCTCCATCAACATCTTCACCAGCACCATCTCCTCTCAAAACCCTAGTTCATCTCTTGTATCCAATTCTTGTCTCCAAGTCCAGGATTGGTACTAGTAGGTTGCTAGTAGTGTTGATTACTCCTTGTAGTTGATGCTAGTTGGTTTATTCGGTGGAAGATCATATGTTCAGATCCTTTATGCATATTAATACCCCTCTGATTATGAACATGAATATGCTTTGTGAGTAGTTATGTTTGTTCCCGAGGACATGGGAGAAGTCTTGCTATTAGTAGTCATGTGAATTTGGTATTCGTTCGATATTTTGATGAGATGTATGTTGTCTAGCCTCTAGTGGTGTTATGTGAACATCGACTACATAACACTTCACCATTATTTGGGCCTAGAGGAAGGCATTGGGAAGTAATAAGTAGATGATGGGTTGCTAGAGTGATGTAAGCTTAAACCCTAGTTTATGCGTTGTTTCGTAAGGGCTGATTTGGATCCATATGTTTCATGCTATGGTTAGGTTTACCTTAATACTTTTGTTGTAGTTGCGGATGCTTGCAATAGAGGTTAATCATCAGTGGGATGCTTGTTCAAGTAAGAACAGCACCCAAGCACCGGTCCACCCACATATCAAATTATCAAAGTACCGAACGTGAATCATATGAACATGATGAAAAGTATCTTGACGATATTCCCATGTGTCCTCGGGAGCGCTTTTCCTTATATAAGAGTTTGTCCAGGCTTGTCCTTTGCTACAAAAAGGATTGGGCCACCTTGCTGCACTTTATTTACTTTTGTTACTTGTTGCTCGTTACAATTTATCTTATCACAAAACTATCTGTTACCACTTATTTTAGTACTTGCAGAGAATACCTTGCTGAAAACCGCTTATCATTTCCTTCTGCTCCTCGTTGGGTTCGACACTCTTACTTATCAAAAGGACTACGATAGATCCCCTATACTTGTGGGTCATCAATTCCACCCTTGAAAGTATAATTAGCAAGCATGGTGGAAATTTCAGCTACTGGAATCTTTCTTTTATTAGTAACAATTTCTTTCGTATACTTGGCATAAGGATTCATTTTAAGCATATCAGTTAATTGCATACGTAAGAAGATAGGTCTAATTTATTTCAGCAAAGCGCTCAAATCCCCATCATCTGTTTTCTTGGATGGTTTAGGAGGAAAAAGCATGGGTTTCTGAACCCATGGTTCTCTTTATTTACCGTGCTTCCTAGCAACAAAGTCTCTCTTATCATAACGTTGATTCTTTGATTGTGGGTTATCAAGATCAACAGCAGGTTCAATTCCTACATCATTATCATTGCTAGGTTGAGCATCAACATAAACATCATCATTAACATTATCACTAGGTTCATCTTCATTACCAGATTGTGTTTCAGCATCAGAAATAGAAATATCATTGGGATTCTCAGGTGTGTCAACAACAGGTTCACTAGAATCATGCAAAGTCCTATTATTTTTCTTTTTCTTCTTTTTAGAAGGACTAGGTGCATCTATATTATTTCTTTGAGAATCTTGCTCAATTCTCTTAGGATGGCCTTCAGGATTCAAAGGTTCCTGAGTCATTTTACCAGTTCTAGTAGCCACTCTAACAACATAGTCATTATTCTTACTATTTAATTCATTGAGCAAATCATTCTGAGCTTTAAGTACTTGTTCTACTTGAGTGGTAACCATAGAAGCATGTTTACTAATGAGTTTAAGTTCACCTTTAACTCTAGACATTAATCACCCAAGTGTTCAATCATATAAGCATTGTGTTTGAATTTTCTACCAAAATAAGCATTAAAGTTTTCTTGTTTAACAATAAAATTCTCAAACTCATCTAAGCACTGTCTAGCAGACTTATAGTGAGGAATATCACCTTCATCAAATCTATAGAGAGAATTTACCTTTACTACCTGTGTCGGGTTATCAAGACTGTGTACTTCTTCAATAGGTAATGGATTAAGATCATATATTTCTTCAACAGGCAGTAAATTAAGACCATGTATCTCTTCAATAGGTGGTAAATTCTTAACATCTTCAGCTTTAATACATTTTTCTTTCATAGATTTCTTTGCCTCTTGCATATCTTCAGGACTAAGAAATAGAACACCCCTCTTCTTCGGAGTTGGCTTAGGAGTTGGGTCAGGAAGTGTCCAATTATTTTCATTGGTCAACATATTATTCAATAGAATTTCCGCTTCATCTGGTGTTCTTTCCCTGAAAACAGAACTAGCGCAACTATCCAGGTGGTCTCTAGAAGCATCGGTTAGTCCATTATAAAAGATATCAAGTATTTCATTTTTCTTGAGAGGATGATCAGGAAAAGCATTAAGTAATTGGAGAAGCGTCCCCCAAGCTTGTGGGAGACTCTCTTCTTCAATTTTCACAAAACTATATATTTCCCTTAAAGCTTCTTGTTTCTTATGAGCGGGGAAATATTTAGCAGAGAAGTAATAAATCATATCCTGGGGACTACGCACACAACCAGGATCAAGGGAATTAAACCATATCTTAGCATCACCCTTTAATGAGAATGGAAATATTTTAAGGATATAAAAGTAGCGAGTTCTCTCATCATTAGTGAACAGGGTGGCTATATCATTTAATTTAGTAAGATGTGCCACAACAGTTTCGGATTCATAGCCATAAAAAGGATCAGACTCAACCAAAGTAATTATATCAGGATCAATGGATAATTCATAATCCTTATCGGTAACAAAGATAGGTGAAGTAGCATAAGAAGGATCATATTTCATGCTAGCATTCAGAGTTTTTTGTTTAAGCTTAGCTAATAGTTTCATAAGATCACTTCTATCATTGCAAGCAAGAAAGTCTCTAGCAGTTTCTTCATCCATAACATAGCCCTCAGGCACAACAGGCAATTCATATTTATTGGGAGAGTCTTCATCATCACTTTCATCAATATTATCAGTTTCAATAATTTCATTCTCTCTAGCCCTAGCAAGTTGTTCATCAAGAAATTCACCAAGTGGCACAGTAGTATCAAACATAGAAGTAGTTTCATCATAAGTATCATGCATAGCAGAAGTGGCATCATCAATAACATGCGACATATCAGAATTAATAGGAGAGGCAGGTTTAGGTGTCGCAAGCTTACACAAAACACAAGGTGAATCAAGTGCAGAGCTAGATGGCAGTTCCTTACCTCCCCTCGTAATTGAGGGATAAATTTTTGTTTTCTCATCTTTCAAGTTCTTCATAGTGACCAGCAGATATAAATCCCAAGTAACTCAAAGAATAGAGCTATGCTCCCCGGCAACGGTGCCAGAAAATAGTCTTGATAATCCACAAGTATAGGGGATCGCAACAGTTTTCGAGGGTAGAGTATTCAACCCAAATTTATTGATTCGACACAAGGGGAGCCAAAGAATATTCTCAAGTATTAGCAGTTGAGTTGTCAATTCAACCACACCGGATAACTTAGTATCCGCAGCAAAGTATTTAGTAGCAAAGTAATATGGAAGTAATGGTAACGGTAGCAAAAGTAATATTTTGGGGTTTTGTAGTGATTGTAACAAAGAGTAACGGAAAAGTAAATAAGCGGAGAACAATATGTGAAAAGCTCGTATGCATTGGATCGGTGATGGAGAATTATGCCGGATGTGGTTCATCATGTAACAGTCATAACATAGGGTGACACAGAACTAGCTCCAATTCATCAATGTAACGTAGGCATGTATTCCGAATATAGTCATACGTGCTTATGGAAAAGAACTTGCATGACATCTTTTGTCCTACCCTCCCGTGGCAGCGGGGTCCTAGCGGAAACTAAGGGATATTAAGGCCCCCTTTTAATAGAGTACCGTACCAAGGCATTAACACATAGTGAATACATGAACTCCTCAAACTAAGGTCATCACCGGGAGTGGTCTCGATTATTGTCACTTCGGGGTTACCGGATCATAACACATAGTAGGTGACTATAGACTTGCAAGATAGGATCAAGAACTCACATATATTCATGAAAACATAATAGGTTCAGATCTGAAATCATGGCACACGGGCCCTAGTGACAAGCATTAAGCATAGCAAAGTCATAGCAACATCAATCTCATAACATAGTGGATACTAGGGATCAAACCCTAACAAAACTAACTCGATTACATGATAAATCTCATCCAACCCATCTCCGTCCAGCAAGCCTACGATGGAATTACTCACGCAGGGCGGTGAGCATCATGAAATTGGTGATGGAGGATGGTTGATGATGACGATGGCGACGGATTCCCCTGTCCGGAGCTCCGAACGGACTCCAGATCAGCCCTCCCGAGAGAGTTTAGGGCTTGGCGGCGGCTCCGTATTGTAAAACACGATGAATCTTTATCTCTGATTTTTTTCTCACCGAACACGAATATATGGAGTTGGAGTTGAGGTCGGTGGAGCTCCATGGGGCCCACGAGGCAGGGGGCGTGCCCCCCACCCTCGTGGCAAGGGTGTGGGCCCCCTGGCCTTGATTCTTTCGCCAGTATTCTTTATTATTTCCAAAAATAATCTCCGTGGAGTTTCAGGTCATTCCGAGAATTTTTGTTTCTGCACATAAATAACACCATGGCAATTCTGAAAACAAATACATCCGGGTTAGTTCCACTCAAATCATGCAAGTTAGAGTCCAAAACAAGGGCAAAAGTGTTCGGAAAAGTAGATACGACGGAGACGTATCAGGGTGCACTGCACCGGGTGCACTTAGCGTTTTTGCTTTTTTTAATTTCGAATTAATATGAATTCCAGAAATTCCAGAAAATAGTTAAAACTTGGAAATTCATATAAAATCAACCGTAAGTCGGATGAAAAAGTTTTATATATGACAAATGCTCAGAAAAATCCAACGAATCCGAATACACTGAATGTCCATCTGTCACATGCCCCTAGAATGCTGAGCATGGAAACCTCTTCGGAAAACGCCAAACACCAGAAAACCTCTTCGGATGTTTTCCCTCTCCGTCTGCAACGCGTAGTACTGCGTTAGAACACCCCTAGTTCTGCTTTTCGTCATGTCATGCTTAGTGGTACCTCTGTTTGCTCTGTATTTACTGTTTCTTCCCCCACTTCTCTCTGGTAGACCTCGAGACCGATGATGCCTCCGTGATCAACTACGTCAACGACGACCGTTCCTTTGCAGCAGAGCTTCCATTAGATTTTGCTACTGTTATTGTTTGCTCCTATTCTGATGCATAGCTTACTTTTGTAACCTGCTCATTCTACCTTACCTGCTTATCCTAAACTACTTAGTATAGGTTGGTTAGTGATCCATCAGTGACCCCCACCTTGTCCCGGTTGCCCCTGCTTCATCATCGAAGACCCGATCAACGGGATCGAAGACCAGGCCCCGGCACCGCACATCACTTTCCCCTTAGTTGCTCGACACTACTTGGTTACTATCGAGTGCCGAGGGTGAGACCTCTTCAGCACTTCTGATGTTAACCATGTAGTGTAGCTATTCGATCGTGGTCATCGAGGGTGATTTCCTCCTTAACAACTTCCGATACGACTCTGTCGTGCAACCCCTCAAGTGTGTACCTCGGGGGTGGTTCCTCTTACGTTCACCTTGATGATTACATCGAGTGGAATTCACCGAGGGTGATTCCTCCGGTTTTCCCCTTGATGTTTGGACACATGGATACTTGGACTTTTCAACTGTTGCTTGGAAAGGCGGGTCGACCCTGAGGGGTACCCGCGAGTGATGTGGAGACGGGTTGACCTGGAGGGTGCCCGCGAGATAATTACGAGGCATGGCCAGGCATTCCTAGCCCTTGCCGCAAGTCCTCGAGACGGGGCAACGAGGTCACATCTTTTGTGAGTCTCTGCTTGTTACCGCGTGCTCCTAATCCACTACGATCTGGATATTTGATCCGAGGGGCCTCTGGCCTAATAGCACTAACCATCACCTGGGCATAGTATGGGCGTTCTGCGTCATATGCATCAGCCGAAGCTTAATAGACGTCAGCGACAAAGCGGCGCGCGCCGGGTTGGACTGGTAAGCACCTGCCGTTTTTAAGGAGGGAGCTAGGTCTGCTCACCGGCTGCGTTCGCAACATGCAGGAGTTCCCGGGAGATGGCCCATGACCCCGGGGGGCATAGGTTTAGTCCGGCGTGCTAACCTCTCTATTAAGCCTAGGTCGGGTTGCGGCGTATTGTTTGGCCGAAGCCGGGCATGACCCAGGAAAATGTGTCCGACCGGAGTTAATCAAGCATGGTGGGTAAGTTGGTGCACCCCTGCAGGGAAGAAAACATCTATCGATAGCCTGTCCTACGGTAACGGACACTCGGAGTTGTATCCTGATCGATACAACTAGAACTGGATACTTGGGATGAGACTTGGATATGAGGTGATAAATGGATAGTATGGCTCTGGGATTGCTTTCTCGCAGGGAGTCGAGAAAGGATCTCTGGCCGAGGTTGATAACACTACTACTACTTTACTTTATGCTACTCTACTCCCTCCTGTTGCTGCAAGATGGTGGTTTCCAGAAGATGCTAGTCTTCGATAGGTTAGGCTTTCCCCTTCTCTTCTGGCATTCTGCAGTCCAGTCCACAGATACAACCCTTTTCATTAATACCGATGCATATGTAGTGTAGATCCTTGCTTGTGAGTACTTTGGATGAGTACTCACGGTTGCTTTTCTCCCCCCTTTCCCCCGTTCTTCTTCTTTTCGGTTGATGCAACCAGATGTTGTAGCCCATGATCTAGATGCCAGCTTCGACGATGACTGCTACTACACTAAGGGTGCCTACTACTACGTGGAGGCCGCTGATGACCAGGAGTAGTTAGGAGGCTCCCAGGAAGGAGGCCTTGCATTTTCGATCGTTGCTACTTTTGTGCTAGCCTTCTTAAGGCAAACTTGTCTAACTTACGTCTGTACTCAGATATTGTTGCTTCGGCTGACTCTTGTGTATTCGAGCTTATGTACTAGAGCCCTCGAGGCCCCTGGCTTGTAATATAAAGCTTGTATTATTTTAATTTGTGTCTAGAGTTGTGTTGTGATATCTTCCCGTGAGTCCTTGATCTTGATCGTACACATTTGCGTTTATGATTAGTGTACGGTCGAATCGGGGGCGTCACAATCACTTTATATTGCCGCTTGTGATAGAGAACTTTATTACGCAGTCTGTCGCTTTTATTTCTTCCATATCACAAGTTCGTATAAAGCTTATTTTCTTCACACTAAAAGATCATACATATTTAAGGAGCAATTTTTATTGGTTGCACCGATGACAACTTATTTGAAGGATCTTACTCAATCCATAGGTAGGTATGGTGGACTCTCATGGCAAAACTGGTTTAAGGGATGTTTGGATGCACAAGTAGTATCTCTACTTGGTCCAAAAGATTTGGCTAGCATAATACTGAAGGCAAGCTCAACATGTTGGAGGATCCATGACAATATAACTTCTATTCGTATATAAGAAAGCATAACCCATTATGTTGTCTTCCTTGTCCAACATCAACTTCGCAATACATATGAGTTCAAAGCCTCAGTCAGATACAGAGAAAGATAGGGGCTTATAGTTTCGCCTCCCAACTTTTTACCTCAAGGGTAAGTCAACAATAATACTTTATGATAACCTACATCCGAGTGGGTATGTATATATATATATATATATATATATATATATATATATATATATATATATATATCTAGATCTTTCCCGACATATAGTGCTTGCCAAAAAATAAAAAGTGTAAAAGGAAAGGTGAAGATCACCATGACTCTTGTATAAAGGTAGAAGGTAAAAGTAAAAGATAGGGCCTTCGCAAAGGGAAGCATAGGTTTTCATGTGCTTTTATGGTTAGATGCATGAAATCTTAATGCAAAAGAACATCACTTTATATTGCCGCTTGTGATAGAGAACTTTATTATGCAGTCTGTCGCTTTTATTTCTTCCATATCACAAGTCCGTATAAAGCTTATTTTATTCACACTAAAAGATCATAAATATTTAAGGAGCAATTTTTATTGCTTGCACCGATGAGAACTTATTTGAAGGATCTTACTATATCCATAGGTAGGTATGGTGGACTCTCATGGCAAAACTGGTTTAAGGGATGTTTGGATGCACAAGTAGTATCTCTACTTGTTGCAAAAGATTTGGCTAGCATAAGACTGAAAGCAAGCTCAACATGTTGGAGGATCCATGACAATATAACTTCTATTCGTATATAAGAAAGCATAACCCATTATGTTGTCTTCCTTGTCCAACATCAACTTTTTAGCATGTAATATTTTAATGAGTGCTTGCAATCGCAAAAGATGTCCAAGATAGTATATTTATATGCGAAACCTCTCTTTATTTATTACTTCCTATTAATTGCAACAATGACCAAAACTATGTTTGTCAACTCCCAGCAAATTTTATTCATCATACTTCTTATCACTACAAAAAAAGACACTTCTGTGATGATACGTGTTTGTCACAGTAGGTCACGTTTTCTATCATGCATGTACATCCATGAAAAATTTATGACAGAATCAAGATAGTCATACATGTGCTGTCGTAGAAGTGTTTCATGACATTACCAAAATTATCATCACGGAAGTGTCCACTTCCATGACAATAAATTGCACGTCATGGAAGTGCTTTCGTCAAGGGTGACTGACACGTGGCATCCACCGTAACGAAACACCGTTAAGTTATCGGGTCCTGTTTTGGATCCGATAACCCGCTAACAGCCCGGACCAATGAGGATTTTCCACGTGTAAAATTCTCATTGGCCGGAGGAAACACGTGTTGGCTCACCGTTGGGACAAATGTCATCCATTCACTGGACAGGAGGCGCCTATGATACGTCGACACGTGGCACAGCCAAACAGAGGCCCATTCCGGTGAAAAGGCCGGCCCGTTTGACTTGGTCAAAAGGTAACGGGCCGGCCTGGAAAGCCTGTTAACGGCCTTTTCGTATATAGCCCATTTACGGCCTGCTAACTCACGGCCCGTTACGGCCTATCTGAATTAAGCCCAGTAGCTTCATCTGGGCCTTCCAATATGATTCCAGCCTGTTCTAACTTCCAGCCCATGTATGGCCCATGATTTCTTTCGGCCCATACGAGACCATTTGTAACTCTTGGCCCATTAACGGCCCGTGGTGAATTTGGCCCGCAATGAACAGTGTACCCCTTTATACCCATTAACGGCCCATTATTCCATTGGGCCGTTTCCAACCCGTGTTATCTTTTGGCCTTCTCAAGGCCCATTTATTCTTGGGCTCATTTCCAGCATTCGGTTACTTACGGCCCGTCATTGGCCTTTTCTGTTTGTGGGCCAAATTCAGCCTGTGGTTACAATCGGCCCGTTTGAGGCCTGTTACTTCGTTGGGCCATTTTCATAACGTCATCAAATACGGCCGATAAATGACGGCCTGTTATTGTCGGCCATGAACAGACGATTCCAAATCTAGCCCGTTTACGGCCCATAATGCAGTCTGTTATTGGCCCAGGTTTGGCCTATCGATCATACGGCACGTAGAAGGCCCATTGATTCTACGACCCGTAGAAGGCCCATTGATGCTACAGCCCGTAGAAGGCCCATTCTTTCTACGGGGAAAAGAAGGCCCATTGTTTCTATGGCCCGTAGGAGGCCCATGGTAACTACAGTAAATATGTAGCCCATGGTTATTGTGGCCTAGTTTAAAAAAATAGGTTATTGCGGCCACTAGCAAACCGCGGGAAAAGAACAACACTAACTACAAGCAAAAAAATAAACAAGACAACAAGGAAATAAATAAGCAAGCAACTTACGCTAGGCTATCACGGCTATTACACATATTACATCCACTGGGCATCAAAGTTCGCCACCAGTGTAAATATAGGGAACGAAGCAGCATATCATATATACTAGTTGTCAAAGTTGGCGACCAGTGCAAATAAACGCCATAGCAAAACAAGTCCAGAACTGAAACCACTTCAAAAGATCTCAAGAAACAATATCCTGGGTATCCATAATGCTGGCAAGATGCTTAGCAAGCTTATTAACTTTCTCTTGTTTGGCGCTTAAATCCTCCAAATAGCTTGTCATTGCACCAGAAAGTATGCATGTGAATTCTGCAGGGACTTCCTTAGTCCTTCAGCTTTCTGTCATAGCACATCTAATCGATGTCTTTCAACTTGAAGCTGAGACTCAAGAAGACGAACTGATTCAGGCAGCAAGTTCGAAGAGCTTGTGCCAGTAGTAGTGGCCAGTAACTCGAACACTACATCAAGACAGGACTTTTGGGTTCTCTCACTGTCGTCAATGTAGTTTTTATCAACTTTCTTGGAGACCAACAGGGATGTCTCACTATCTTGAACCTTATCTGCATTACTTCCTTTACCATTGCATAACGGGGTACTGTTCTCCAATATTTTGTCCACATTCTAAAAGAGAAACAAGCAGACACATCACAGGTTTACCATGTTGTATATAAAACTCATTTTGGTAAATTAGTTCAGTATTAAAGTGCACAGGATAACAGCATGAAACAAACATATATCTATGTACCATGGTCACTTTATGGTCTATATCATTCTAGTTTTTGTTGCCAAATTAATATATAGACACAGTTCAAATAATATTTGTTCAAGACAAAGCAGAATAGACAGAATATAAGTGTGGGAAACTATAGAGCAATAACAACACTTGTAATGTGCATGACATTAGAACATAACTGTTTATTCAATTGAAACTGAAATCAACATAGAGCAAGTTACAACAGCAAACCAGTTAAAGAAATAGGTTTAAAACATACCTGTTGCGCCATTGGAGTTTCAATTCCATCCTTCAAATTTTAAAATAGTTGGTCTGAGTAAATACAGTGATGCAAGAGCAAAGGAGTATGAACCATAGCTACAGAACCTGACCTGAGAACAATTCTTCTTCTCCTTTAAGCGTTGAGTTGGGATTTGGAGTGGTGGTCCTCGTGCTTTGGGCACTGAAGTTCCCTTACTAACTGCTCGTGTTTGGGTGCTCTATGGTGGAGACGGTGTTGTGTCAACTAGAACTGGGTTACTATCTCCTGGGGTTGGGGTTAGAAGGGGTGTAGCTGGTTCTCTGTCCAACTGGGTAGGGGTACAATCTACGAGAGTCTGGGTTATGTGTGGTGGGGCTGGTTCTTGGGCAAGTACAACCGTGGTTCTATCTGCATCAACTGGTAGCACTATCTTTTCTGAAGACCGTGTTGTTACTCCCTTAGATACTGTCATCACCTTCTCCAATTCAAATGGCTGATAAACAAGAAAAGTAATTGAATGTACATACATTGTATGATAGACAGGTGCAATGGATAGTGGGGAATAAAAGAGGGAACGAAATAATTCACATTTATGTTGTCTAACCAAACAGGATAGCATGACACAGTTTCACACACATGATGGCTAACTAAACAGGATAGCATGACACAATTTCACATTATGATGGCTAACTAAAAAAGATGGAAAGACATAGTTCAAAATAAGATGACTATGTAAACAGGATGACATGATATAACTATATAATGTGTTTATTAAATAGGTTGGCATGCCATAATTCACATACATGCCGCCTATGGAAACATGATACCATGATATAATTCCCGGATAGAATGACATAATTCAAAATATGATGACTGTAAACACTAAACAGGATGAGATAATATAACTATATGATGTCTTTATTAAATGGGTTGCCATGCCATAATTGATGCGGAGCATCCCACGATCATCTTCATGGATGCATCTACACCTCCAACGACACCACTAGGACCAATGACAAGAGCCCAAGCAAAGGCTATCGAAGATAAGGTGAAGTTGCTCCTTCCCGAACTATCACTTTTAACACATGAGACATGGCTACTACCTCAAACAAAAACATTATGTGTGATCAGGTACTTGGAGGATAGCCATGGAACATCCACATCCAATGGACAAGACGGCGAGGACACCAAGTGCGAGGGACAAGAAGAAGAGCCGTCATGGAAGCTACAGGCTCCAGACAATCGGCCCAGCCCGGACGTCCGACCCCTGGAGGTCACAACAGCCCAAGGAACCCAGGCCTGCAAACGCTACAGCGGCCGGACGACCGACCAGGACCGGACGTCCGACGACCCCCAGGCTCCGGACGACCGAGTCCCTCCGGACAACCGACACTACGACGACAGAACTGAAACTACGGAAATCCGAGGAAGACCGGACGACCGACAATCGGATGACCGGGCCCCTACGGACGTCCGACGTCGTGGCAACAGAACATAATTTGCGTACATCCGAAGACCTACGGACGTCCGGACCCCCGCGAGCCTCCGGACGACCGGCGCCTCACGGACGTCGGACCCTGGCTGCGTCCAGTTTCGGGCCGAAGCCCATGTACCCTTTCACTTCGCCCCTCTTTGCACTAAGACTATAAATAGACCTCTCCCTCCTCCTAGTTAGGGTTAGCAAAGGATTAGCTCATGTTTGTGTGAGAGCTTTGCTCATCCACTTGGTTACCTTCTCCTCGGAGATCGCGCCTCCATTAGAGAAGATCCTTCCAAGCGGATTCAAGACCCCCTCTTGGGCGTCCCCATCAAGACCTCCTCACGGAGAAGAACTGGTTACCCTTTGTATCGTTCGTTGTTGATTTTGGATCGTGTATCCCCCTTTGTGTTTCGAGGATCTAGCACATGTGTGACTATATCTTGTTGGTTTTGAGAGTTCCTCTTTTGTTTTCCCTCGTTTTCCCCTCGTGTTCTTCATGTTCTTAGTTGGGATCCGCTCTTTTCATGAAAGATCGGCCATATAGGGTTCCACCCTACATCATCTTGGTATCATGAGCCACATTGATCACGATTTCGGAGCCTCCCCTCTTCGTTTTCTAGCTTGATTTTGTTGTGTCCTTCCCTAATTCAAAAATTCCCCACAAAAATAGCCCCAATTTTTTTTGTGATTTGTTGGTGTGATGAAGTTTTGTTGGATTTGATCCATGGATTTGTTTTGCCTTGAGTGGATCTAGCTTTCCCCCATCATCTCCACCATTTCCATCCACAAAATCGCCCGGATTTGAACAATTTCAACACTTCCACCACGAACCCTAGTAGTTCATCCCGTGCCCGAAATCGCCCAGGCACCGGACGTCCGACAGCCTCCGGACGTCCGACGACTGGATGACCGTAAAACCCCAGACGTCCGTACTTCTCTGACAAAACTGAATTTTTCCAAAAAAAATCAGCCACATCCACCACTTCCGCATACACCTTCCTATACCACCACCTAACTTCCACAAACCCTTTCGATACACCAAACCCTACCACCACTTGACTGCTACCAACTCCGACACATTTGGTCGCATTTGGTTTTGAGAATTTGAGTTGTGTTTCATCATTTCCT
Organism: Aegilops bicornis; assembly: GCA_021605145.1. Classification (NCBI taxonomy): domain Eukaryota; kingdom Viridiplantae; phylum Streptophyta; class Magnoliopsida; order Poales; family Poaceae; genus Aegilops; species Aegilops bicornis. Next base: position 378,725,255 of record CM038669.1, on the reverse strand, counting down.
ACGGTGTTTCGGCTAACTAGGAACGGTTCGACATCGACAGCACCGCCACGACTACTACAAACGGTTACATCATTTTGGTAACATCATCTTGGTATTGTGATATCATCATACTTTCTTGCATTTGCATTGATAACTCCATAGCCTTACTTTTGCGTCACTTACCCATCGAAACTAGCCTTTGAGTATTGCCGGCAACGTGACTTGTGCACATTAGTGATCATATACCCATAGCATACATACCATAGTATCGTGGTGCATATCTTGGTATCATCTCTTGTGTTACAAAGTTGTCATCGGATACACAATTCTTATCTTGGTTCGTGAAGCATTGCATGAGAAAAGAGCTCAAACACAAAGAGCCAAACAAGTTTTTAAGCAAAAGGGAAAGATAAGCAAAGAGCTTATAAACAAGAACCATAGCATCATACAACATTAAGATTGTCATACTCGATCATCTTGGATCATATCATCGGAACATCATACACATAGCATACTTGGGATAGAATTCGTTGCATTTTTGCTTAGTAGGTTGTGCACAAGTTCGTATCCGCCTATTGTGCAATCGTGCTAGCGTCTCTCTAAGTGTTGTGCAACAAGAGCATTTTAGTGGACACCACATTTTGGCTCATTCCTTGGTTGCACAACCCCACATTATCTATTTGCGTGTGCGTTTCCGTGTACCATATTTTGCTATTGGTCTACTTGTTCCATTTGAAAATTTGTGAATCTTTTCCAACATTATTGAATCTCACTAACAATTACATCAAAATTTGTGCCACCATCCTAACCAAGCACCACCATAAGCTTTTACTTCTGTAGGTGTGAAAAACCGACAAGAATTGGTACCAATTGTGCTATTTCCTTGTTACACATTGGAGTGATCTTTGATCCATCTTCAACATTGGTCAAGGTACATTTGGTATTGGTTCTTCTCTTTATCCCACTCACATATCTTTGTTTGGAATGATGGATAGGCCAAGTACTTCTACCAACCCACTCTTCCTTCAGCAAGACGACGACCCGAACAACTACGTCACCAATCTACACCTCTTTGGTACACAACGAGCCTTGCATGAAGAGCAACTCGCAATGAGCGACCGCATCGACAACCTCGCCACCGACTTGCGACACACCGAGCAACGAACAAGAGACTACTTCGACAACAAGCTCGACGCACACAAGCACGAGAATGACGCAAGAATGGACAAGATTCGTGACTTGTTGGTCAACCGCTCTTCTACCACTTCGTCCTACTCAAGAAGGAGCCGCTCAAGTCAACACGCCGACGACACTATCTCCGGCTCAAGTACCCCGACATCGAATACTCTTCGTCGTGCCGTGCGTCAAGATCGTCAAGCAAACCGAAATCCTCTACATGACACTGACTCTCAAGAGCATCGATATCGTCAAAACCAAGCTGCATTTGCGCAAGCACAAGAACGGCAACGTCAACGACAACAAGAACAAGAGGAACGTGCGCAACAACATCAAGACGCACAAGACGTCGAGGCACAACGCCAAGAACAACAACTCCGTGAAGCTCGAGCACTTGAGGCGCAACGTGCCCTTCGAGATTCAAGTCGAGCTGTAGCCAACCGAGGCTGACAAGCTCTCCTACAACAAGAAGCGCTTCGCGATGAAGTCCAAGAGAGGATTTTCCAAGCACGTGTGCTTCGACAAGCTCCTCCTCAAGCTCGACAAGCTCCTCCACAAGCTCGCCAAGAACATCAAGTTCAACACGAGCAAGACGACAATGGAAATCCTCCAAGACAAGAACAACATGAGTTCGACAACCCTCCTCGCCAAGAGCAACATGAGATCTTCAATCCTCAACGACATGGGCGTCATCATCCTCGACCCCAACACAATGAAGATCAACGATACGGCAAGCTAAAGTTCACCATGCCCAAGTTCACCGGAAGCAATGGCCCCGAAGAGTACATATCATGGGCATTGATGTCAGGACCCCGATTCCAAGTCACATCAATCTAGCCGGTAACACCTCATATCACTTTGCGGCCTCACGCACGGTATTCCCACGGGTGTCGCCTTACCATGGCCCGGGACCGTTATGCCTTTTGGCTCACATATATGATAGTGTCGCTAGCATCCATATGATGAGAACCCGGGCCGACATGACTAGTCGTGAACCCAAAGTGGCACTAACTTATAGGGACAGGCATACATGAATCAACATCGAGCATGTCGGTCAGCAGCGTATGAATCCGGGCTGTAGCACTGGGCTAATAGGACGCCGGGAACCCGGGCTGTAGCAGGCTAGGCAGGACTCCGGATGTCACCGTGTGACATTTCCCCAAAGGGACAGACACAGGAACGAAGTGTCCTGAGCAGTAGTGCTGGGCTAGCAGGACTCCAGTGAACCGGGCTGTAGCGGACTACTATGGCTCATGGAAGCACAAGACTACATTTACCCATAAGAGAGGCTACCAAGGATAAACAACTAGGTTGTCGGATCCCACACATACCAAGCATTTCAATCATACACACAATATGCTCGATATATGTAAATACAACATGGCATCACAACATAACTCTACGACTCAAGTATTTATTCATTAGGCTCCGAGGAGCGAGATATTACAAGCATGGGTCTCGTGACCCAACATTCAGAGCATACAAATCAAGCACATGCAGAAGCTTAACATGTCTGAGTACAGACATCTACAAATGAAAAAGGCTTAGAAGCCTGACTATCTACCAGATCCTGCCGAGGGCACAAGATCGCTGAGGTATCAAGCTAAACGTCGAGGTCAATGCGGAACTACTAGAGAGACTGAAGTCTCTCTGCAAAACATAAATTAAGCAAACGTGGGTACAAATGTACCCAGCAAGACTTACATCAGAACTATCTACATATGCATCGGTATCAACAAAGGGGGGTGGTGGAGTTTTGACTGCAGCAAGCCAGCTTTGACTCGGTGGCTATCATGAACTACTGCTGCAAGTAACTCTTTTGAGGTGGCGCACACGAGTCCACATATTCACCATAGCAATACACCATTATGGATCCACTCCCATCTCCCTACGATAACGCCATCCATAGCACTCACGCTTATCTTGCGAGTTTTGGAGTATCCACTTTCACTTGTCTATGAACTGTACAGGCAACCCAGAAGTCCTTTACCGCGGACACGGCTATTCGAATAGATGATGTTAACCCTGCAGGGGTGTACTTCTTCACACACGCTCACCACTTACATCGCCGCTTACACGACATGTACTCGGCAACCTTCAAGCGGAAGCCCAACGTGGGTGTCGCCCACAACCTACCTAAACACTCAAGTCTCTAGTCCAGTTTATCGCCTATTCAGGTTCCATCCGCAGGAGTCCGGCCGAGGTTTCCACATACGGCCCCGAACGATGTGTACAGTGGTTCCGTGACACCAAGCAGGCGCCCGCATACCCGCCACGTGCCTACCGCATCACAGCCCACCCTCCTGGCCAGCGCTGCGCACGGCCTCCAGCATACTACAAACACCAGAAACTACTTGCAACTCCTGGACAGAGGACAAGGGTGATTAAGAAGCCGAGAGGGTCCATTGGTTTTGGGCCCAATGCGTGGTAGTAACTGTTTCATGGATCACAAACACAGAACTCAGTTCCTGAGGACGGCTTCAATGAGACAACCCACCATGTACTCCTACATGGCCTCTTACTAATACCTTTACCAAATCGTGTTCACACATTTAGCTCTCAACAGTAGGACATGTTCACACACCTCCGATTCATCCCCGATGAATCAGACCTGACTCAACTCTAAGCAGTAGCAGGCATGACAAACAAGCATGAATGAGTAGGCACATAAGGGCTCAAACAACTCCTACTCATGCTAGTGGGTTTCATCTATTTACTATGGCAATAACAGGTCATGCAGAGGATAAAGGGGTTCAGCTACCACAGCAAGTAACAGATGAATCGTTGTTGTCCTAATGCAGTAAAAGAGAGCAGGAGCGAGAGAGTGGGATTGTATCATAATGAACAAGGGGGTTTTGCTTGCCTGGCACTTCTGAAGATAAATAGTTCTTCATCGGTCATCGAACTCATCGTCGGAACCACGTCTATCAAGAGGGGACAAACACCGGCAAACAAGGAAGAACACAATCAATGCAATGCACAATATGATGCATGATCATGACATGGAAATATGCTGTGATTTGAGCTAATGCAACTAGCTGCAAATTAAATGGAGTTGGTTTGAATCTAAGATTCAAATTCAAACTCCATGTATGACATTTCAAATGCCATTAATTCAAATTGTCATATACAGTAGCATTAGGTTTCTCAAACATGCATGAAAATGCCAGAAACAGATTCCTTGAATTTTTCTGATAATTTTTCATATATAATTTATTTCATTCTGAGCTATAGATTAATTTCTAAGAATTTTTGAAGTTAGCATTATTTTCTGAAATTCCCTGGATAAGAATAAATCCAGAAAAGCTATTAGTGCATCAGCATTGCGTCACGCTGACCTCAGCAGGTCAACTGACCTGGTCCAGGTCAAACCTGTCCGATGGGTCCCGTGTGTCAGTAGTTAGTTAAACTAATTAAGTTTAATTAGCGTTAAACTAACACTAACCTAGTTTAGTTAGCGGCCTGGGGCCCACACGTCAGTGACCCAGGGGGGTCAAACTGGGCCCACCCAGTCAATAGTCAGCGGGTCAACTTGCCGGCGTTTAGCCGCCGGCGAGTCCAGACGCGGCGGTGCGCTGTGGGATCCTCCTGCAGGGCGCTGTTTGGCGCGCGGAGCACAGCTACGAGATGCGGACGCTCGTCTTCATCCAACCATGGTGGTGTCGCGGCCGGGGAGTGGCCGGAGTGGTGCCGGCGACAAGCTCGGCGGTGGCCGAAGCTCGGGTTCAAGTGGGGATGGGGCTGCGGTGCGCAAACGAGCGTGGCGAGGTGCTACGGAGGCTCTACGTGATGCGGGGAGCGCGTTGGGCGCATGCCCGGGACCAAATGGTCACCGGAGCATCACCGGCGACGAGTGCGGGTGGCAGCGCGTGCGGGTGAGTGCGGTGTGGTTGCTATGGTGCGCGGCAGAGCAAACGGAGAGGGGGAGGATGGGAAGAAGCTCACGGTGATCGTCGTGGGGTGGACGGCGAGCTCGGGGGATGACCGGAGCAAACGGGGCGGCGGAGGCGATCTCGGCGGCCGCAGGTTGAAGACGACGATGGTGAAGACGAAACGGAGCTTCCCGGCTCACTTGGCGCGGTGAGGATAGGGGAAGGTCGAGGCGGAGCTCTGGGATGCGTCGGGGAGGTGGGGCACTGGCTGTGGGTGCGGGGTTACGGCGGCGCGTCCATGGAGGCTTCGGCCATGGCAGGGAACGGGCTAGGGAGAGGCGTTGGGGGCAAATGGAGGGGTCCAGGGGGGTCGGGGCGACAACGTGGAGGTCGTCCAGACGTCCAGGGGCGCGGGCGGCAAGCAGGTGGCACCGTGGTGAGCTCAGGCACGCCGGCGCTCACCTCTCTGCCTGCTTGGCGAGAGGAAGCTGGTGATCGGGCCATGGGCCAGTGATCTGTCAGGCCGCTAGGTGAGCGCCAGGTAAGTCCTCTGCTCTCTGCTTTCTGTTTTTCTATTCCTCTTATTCTGTTTTGATTTAGTAAAAATACTAAACCATTTTATAAAATCCTGGAAATAATTATGGGTGCTGTTTGAATTATTCCAATGACCCATAACAACTTCCAACATTTTTGGAGCATCTAAAATATATATAGCATTTAAATAGCTCCAATTCAAATATGTTTGAATTAATTCAAAGCCCAAATATGTCCTGCAAAAATGTAAACCATTTTTGGTAGATGCTTCCACCTCAAACCAGAAATGTTGAACATTTTTAGGGGGCATTTTGAGTTCAATGAAAAAGATTTTATTTTGACCCTAGTTGTCTTCATTTGGTGCTAGGGTTTAAGCATCCCCATTTCAGAATTAAAAGAAATTGAAAATGATGCATGGATGCAATGCCACTAATTACAAAAATATTCTAGGGCTGTAACAACTGAAGGTCGACAAAATCTTTCGCTTGAACAACTACGAAGAAGATAAGAAGATCGCGATGGCATCCCTTGAATTCCAAGACTACGTCCTCATTTGGTGGGAACAAGTCATTGAGCGCCGCGAGGCAAGAGGTGAACCACCAATCACTACTTGGACGCAAATGAAGGATGTCATGAGAGCACGATTCGTGCCAAACTACTACAACTGCGTCCTCTTCAAGAAACTCCAACTACTCAAGCAAGGAACCAAGAGCGTTGAAGAGTACTACAAGGAAATGGAGATTGCCATGATACGAGCCAATGTCACGGAAGATGATGAGAAAACTATGGCATGTTTCTTGAATGGACTCAATCACCCTATCAAGAAGATTGCCGACTTCCAACCATACTCGATCTCATCGAGCTAGTGCACCAAGCCACCAAAGCGGAATGCCAAGTGCAAGATGACTTCAAGTATGCCAAGTTCTCATCCAAGTCCTATGGTTTCTCCAACACCCAAGCTTCAACGACTCCAATACCTTCTATCTCAACCAAGCCATCTACAAGCAACAGCGACAAGTCAAGTTACAAGAAAACTTTGACAACCTCAAGTCGTCCTCCTACTACAAGCAACTTCAAGCTGAAAGTGTCGGATGTGGGGTTCCGTCAAACCCTTAAGGTTCAAACACTGGGGTGCGCACGAAGTCTTTCCCTCCTACCGATCTACGATCTAGCTCGCTAAGATCTTGCGGACGAACTCGACGAACTCGCAACACAGAAAGACACGGGGTTTATACTGGTTCGGGCCACCGATGTGGTGTAATACCCTACTCCAGTGTGGTAATGGTGGATTGCCTCTCGGTCTGATGATGAACGGTACAAGGGAAGAACAGCCTCCTAAGGTTGAGGTGTTCTTGTGCGTATGAACTTGTGGGGTGAGTCCTATCTCTACTAGCTCGGGATCAGTTGCCTCCTACTGTGGTGGCTAGTCCTATTTATAGAGGCCCTGGTCCTCTTCCCAAATATCGAGCGGGAAGGGAGCCAACAACGGCGGGAAAATTTGAAGGGGGTCAGCTAGTACAAGCTATCCTGACAAAAGCGTTCTTCGCCTGCGAAAAGATCTGGGGTGACGCCGTCTTGGGCTCCATGATGACCTCCGCCTTGCCGTCCTCCTGGTCTTGGTCTCGTTGCATGAATATGGCAACCTTTCCCTGATGCCTCGGTACTCTTCGCCTGCGCTGGCCTCCTTAGCACCAAAGAGGAAATAAGGACGCTACGCGCATCGGCGCCCGCCTGGCACCGTACGTCATGGCTCACGTCACGAGAGCCTCGTGAGGTTTGCCCCGCCTTGATATCTCCGCTCCTCGTGAGCCTGCCTGGCTAGGACACTCCAGAGGAGGTCTTGCGTCGTCCGCCTCGCGAGGGTCTTGGGTGCCTTGTTGATGAAGATGGGCCATACGGCCTGCTGCTTAGCCACGCTGTGGGCCGCAGGCAGGCAAGTCTGGGGACCCCCGTTCCCAGAACGCCGACAGTAGCCCCCGGGCCCAAGGTGCGCTCGGGCTTGGCTTCACGGCGAAGCCAAGGGTCAAGTTCGGAGCACCGCGGGCCCCAAAAGCCCGTGGCCTCGGTCGACGCGTGGCGGTTGATTGGACGTGAGCGTCTCCGCTCCCTCGGCAACTGCACGCCCTGACAAAGGCTGGCGCAGGCAGTTCTTCCCTTCATTGCTTCTTCCCTGCCTCGCTCCAGATCCCCTTTCTCGCTCTTCGCCGATGCTATCTCCAGATCTGCTCCACCCTTGCTCTGCTTCTGCCGCCCGTGGCGCCGCGCAAGGTCAAGACCTCCGTAACACTGGATTGGTATGAACCGACCCTTGAGGCGCCCACCATCACGAAGAAGAGCCTCGCCTCCACGCGCCTGCTGACAGCGGGTGAGGGCAATGAGTGGGTGAAGACGGAGCTTCGGCTCACCTCCGACGAGTCGGAACCTGAGGGGAGCACCTTCTTCCCCTTCTTCTCGAGCAGCATCGCCGTCGGGTTGGTTCCTCCCTTCTCTGATTTCTTTTACGAAGTCCTCGACCACTACGGGCTTCAGGCGTTGCATCTCCATCCCAACTCTGTCCTCCTCCTATCCATCTTCGCCTACTACTGCGAGGCGTACCTGCGCATTATTTCGTCCGTGGCGCTCCTTCGCCATTTCTTCTTCCTCCGCGTCAGCGGCGAGCACATCTCCGGGCGTGCTAATTTCGTTGTGTGCGGCAAGCCAACTCGATCTCGAGCACCGGGAAGAGGGCCGACAACATCCGATCCAAATGGGTCATGATGGATGCTCAGCGCGCCGACCCGCGTCTGGCGTTGCCAACGGCGGCGCCCCCTCCCAACGGGGGGTGGCCCAAGGCGGAGCTTGTCGACAAGCGGGCATCGCTGGTGTTGGGGCAGATGATGACCGACCTGAGGCCGGGCAACGCGAGGACGGCCAAGGTAACGGGGGCGATGCTCCTGAGGGAGTTCTTCATGCTGCGGGTTGCCCCACTCCAGGCGCGCGCGCGCCCCCTTTGGGAGCTTGACGAAGAGGAAGACAAGACCCGCCCGAGGCCGGGGGACCTGCCTGGCGATGAATTGGACGCCGTCCTGCGCCTCATAGTCAGGGACAACCAGGAGTACCCGCCTAGCGCCTTCCTTCCCCTATTCAAACGCAGGGACTAGGAGGAATTTGTCGCCTCCAGGCCGACTTTTGATGTGCGCGGGCTGGTGCCGCCGGCGCTTCCGGAAGCCCCTATGGTGCAGAACCCGGTGGAGATGTCTTCTGGTGAGTCCCGCGGAGAGGGAGAAGAGGAGGAGGACTTGGAGAAGACCCTGGAAGAGGTGGGGGAGACTTCCCCTCTGAGCAAGGCCGAGATTCTCCATGCCCTTCCTGATGATGCCGATGCCCATCAAGGGGAGAGGGAGCAGCCTCCCGTCCCAACAAGGAGTAGGTCGTCGCTGGTGGCCCGAGGTGCCGCCTCCGCCCCGATACCTCCTGGGGATAGATCTGGTTCCGCCTCCGCTCCGCCCGGCGCCGCCGGTGTCCAAAGGCCTGCCCCTCAGGTCCCGAAGCTGTCAGGCTTCAAGCCTCTCAAGAGGTCCGTGGATTACGTCGTAGTGGATCGGTAAGTGTCTTAAGCTTTGCTTGGTACTTGCTTGAACTCGTCGCTTCATGAAACTTGCCCTAGGTTGATCAGGATAACATCCTCGGCGAAGAAGAGGAAAGAAGACGCAGCGGCCGTGCCTCCTGCGGAGAAAGGAGGCAACAACGCCCGCATCTCCTCGGCCCGATCGTCCTCGCGAGGCCAAGAGGAGCATTGCCGCATGGAGTCAGCCCCCATGGCCCCGCTGGCTACAGAGGTGCTGGTACTTGGCGCGGCTGACGATGTCCCAGCTGCTCCGGAACCCGCAGTCTCTCAAGCCCTGGTGAGGATGTTGCTTCTTCCTACTGCTGCATCTACGCTTCCTGGTCCTTCTGCTCCCGCTGCCGTCTTGGAGCGTGCCCTTTCGGAGATGACCCAGCTGCAGGCGGATCTCTGGAGCGCGGACCCACGCCTGGTGGCCGGGCGTCTGGAGCTAGCCTCTGGCTGGCTTCACTCTGATCTGGCAGTTCACGCGGCGCTGGGCCAGGCTGCTGCGGCTTTTGAGAAGGAGAAACAATGCGCCGCCAGCGCTGCAGCCGATCGTGAGGCGGCGCTGAAAGACACTAAGGCCTCCCATGACTGCTGCCAAGAGCTAGAGGGCGAGTTGAAGAGCCTGCGCGACAAGCACGCCGAAGAGGTACGATGCCGCCAAGCGAAGGAGGTGGAGATGAAAGCCCGGGAGGAAGCCGTCAAGAACCGTGATGCTGAGCTGGCGGAGCTGGGGAAGAAGCAGGCTGCCGAGCGCAACCGGTTGGAAGAGTTGGAGCGGAAGATGGGGACGAGGGAAGCCGATCTTGATTCCAAGCCGCGAGTCCTAGCCGAAGACCGCCCGGCCTTCGCCGATCTCGAGAAGAGGTCTAGCACGGCGCTGAAGACGCTCTACGAGCACGGCCTGGAGAAGCCTCTGGACATCGACGAGGACGGCCCCGCCCAGCTGCTTCCTCTTGTGGTGAAGGCGCTTGAGGAGGTCGTTGATGGTCTCGGTCCCATGTCGGAGGCAGAAGCTCGCGTCCTGTCTTCGGCCGCGCTGACTCATGTCTTTAGCCACCTGCACCTGCGCGACCCCAACGCTTGCCTTGACGAGCTGCTGGAGCCTGTAGCCGAAGATCAGTACGAGGCGGCTGCCGCGGCCCTGCGTGATCAGGTGGGGGTCTTGCTGAGGAGGTTCCGCGGCTTCGTCTCCGCTCCTCTATCCGGCGTTGTCGATCTTGTGGCTGGTGGTGAAGACAAAGCCGGTCACGAGGGAGCGCCTTCCGCAGGCGCCGGAGACGTCTAGAGGTGGCCTACGGCTGTTCTTCTTACTTCATTCCTGCAACATGTATCATGCCTCGTGGAGGCGTTTAGACCTTTATTTGGTATTGTGAGGAAAATATGCTTGTAATATTTGCTTCGAGATTTTGCGATTTCCTTCCTATTTGCTTTGCGTTCTGCGTCGGCAGAGCCCGGCCCCGCGCATACCTCAACCGCCATTGGGCCGACCGGAGACCAAGACGGACCAAGGAGTGAGGGGCTACGTGACCAGTTAGGCTCCTGAGTCGCGATGCTCAGGAGTCCCCCTTGACGCGCAAACAACATATAGGGAGAGTTCACGACGATAGATTAATGTTCTACGTCGGCAGAGCCGGGCCGCCAAGATACCTCAACCGCATTGGGCCGACCGGAGACCAGGACGGACCAAGGAGTGAGGGGCTACGTGACCAGTTAGGCTCCTGAGTCGCGATGCTCAGGAGTCCCCCTTGACGTGCAAACAATCCCATACCTGCCCTCGCCGATGCCTCGGGAGGGGCACGCGATGCCCAGGTCCGGGGGACCTGGTTGGGTGGCGTGCGCTTGGGCGTGACCCGAGCGCAGCCCCTGTGCCCAGCCCCCATGCATGGCCTTTCCGAGGGGAGGCATTGCGGTAAGGCTGGGCGCTGAGCTCTAGGCTCCCTAAGGTTGGCACGACCGTGGGGTCGCCCTCAGTTGTTTATCACCAGCGCGGAGCATAGTGCTTCCGCTTGTGCATGGGCATAGCCGCTCCTCGGCAGTGTCGTCAGCCAGCACGGAGCATGGTGCTTCCACTTGGACGTGGGACGGGGGCCCCCCTCCGGGAGGAGCCCCCGGGGTGTGTACAGCCCCGCCCTGACACGTGGCTTGCACGGCAGGGCTGCGAGGTGTATCTGGGCACTCGTGAGCCAGCGCGGGACTCACGAGGCCCTACCTCAAGGCGGGTTGCGCCTGGTCTTGAGTCTTGGTGATCAGATGTTCCTACAAAGGCGGTTAGATGCAAGCACTCTACATCCTCGTGTCCTGCCCTCGAGTGAGCTCGGCCGCCACTTGGTATGCTGTGTCATGATGCCGTGGTCAAGGCCAGGGGGTGAGGGCTGGAGAGCCAGTAAGAGCTCCCGAGTCGTGATGCTCAGGAGCCCCCCTTTTAACGTGCAAGCGGATTGCATAGGGTGAACAGGCCCGCGGAGGGCGGCAATCGAGTAGGCGATAGCCATTGGTAGGTTAAGCATAAAGAGCAAATCGACTTGGATAAATGCAGGAAGATACATGCCACTAGGTCTGGCCCGAGCGGCTTGGGGATGATGCAGCCCGAGGGGCGCCCCCAACAAGGTAAGCTAAAGACTTAAGCAAAAGGGATACATGTCACAGGGACGGACCCATGTGGCCTGGGAATAATGCAGCCCGAGGGGCGCTCCCAGCTTAAACAAACTTGGAAGATGTCACCTGGTTCTGTAGACGAAGTAGAGTTGGTGCGGCTGAAGCCACGCGTTGAAGGAATGGCTCCTCATGAGCCATCGGGACCCTGGGCCTTGTGAGGCTCTGGGGGCTCGGGAGGTTCCCTGAAGACCGTCTCCATTTCCTCCAGGACGGCATGGAACCTGGCCCCCTGAGCCGCCAGGACCTACCGCACATTGCGCCGATAGGCCGACGCCATGCTCGGCAAGCCAAAGGGCATGCGAACGTAGCTGTGTGGTGGGCCCTCACAGCGGCCCACACGTGATGGCCAGAAGCGCTCCTGAGATGCGGCCCTGTTGAGCCCTGGGACGTCGACGCAGACACGCAGCCCGGCATCCTCACCTGGATGGGGAGCTGCGCCTTGTGAGCGGCTATGGCCGCGCATGGCTCTTGCTTCTTGCAGTTCCTAGGTGGTCTTGGTGATGAACTCCTGGGTGTTGGGCACTCCTTGCCATGTGCTCTCCTAAGGAAGGTGTGCCGTGAAGCACGCTTCCAAGTGGTGCCCAAGCGCCTCCCTCGTGAGGTTGGCAAGGTCTGAGGCTCTCCAGGAGAGAGCCCCCAAGTCCTGCCCGAGGAGGGCGCTGGGCGCGCTTTCCTATGCGGTGGAGGGAGGCGCCCCTGGAGCGGGCGTTGATCCTGACGAGGCTCCTGACGCGATGCCATCTTCTTGGGGTCCTGCGCTGCGCGTCAGCTTCTTCTTGGGGATGGTCTCCGGAGGGCCTTCACTTCTGTTGTCAGGGTTGTCGATTGCTGCGGCTTGGAAGGCGCGCTCAAGGGAGTACACCGCATCCCTCTCTTCACATGGGACTGTGATGATTCCCCCGCTTCCTGGCATCTTGAGAATGTTGTAGCCGTGGTGAGTGACTGCCATGAACTTGGCCAGGGCTAGATACCTGAGGATGGCATTGTACGGCAGGCGGATGTGTGCGACGCCGAAGTCGATGAGCTTGGTGCGGTAGTTCTTGCGCCCCCTGAAGGTGACAGGCAAGCGGACTTGCCCTATCGGTGTGGTGGAACCGTCAGTCACTCCTGAGAAATGCTTGGTTGGCTGGAGCTGCTCATAGGGCACTTGGAGGTTGTCGAACGTGTCGACGGATAGGACGTTGAGCCCTGCGCCACCTTTGATGAGAGTCTTGGTGACTTGCACATTACTGATGACTGGGGAGCACAGCATAGGGAGTGCGCCAGCAGTGGCTGCGCACTTGAGATGGTCTGCTGAGTTGAAGGTGATGGCGCATTGGGACCACCTGAGTGGGCGCGTGGCCTCGAGCTTGGGGAGCGCCGCGTTCACCTCGCGAGCGAACTGTTTGAAGATGCGCTGAGAGGCTGGTGCCTGAGGGCCGCCCAAGATGCGAGTGATCGCACACGGCTCCTGGAAGCCCCCTGCCCCTCGTCTTGGTGGTAGTCGTCGTTCCTTCTTGGTGGCAGCAATGGGGGAAGACCGGCGTTGCCCTGTGGGCGATCCTCACGAGGCGGGTCCCTCCAGGCGCCCTCGCGAGGTTGGTCCTGCCAGCGGTCCTCACGAGGCCCGTCACGCCACTCCTGGCGCGGGCCACGGTCGTCCCAGCGTCCACCTCCGCCTCCTCCTCCGCGGTCGTAGCCCCGGTCGTTGCGCTCGGGGCGTCGACCGTAGCGTCCTTCCCTTATGGCTCTGAGCTCTTGCCAGTCGCTGGTGTTGTGGGTGTTCAGGTTGTGGAAGGCGCAGAACGGTCAGCCGTTCTTGGACGACTCAGGCTGATCTCTACCTCGCTTAGTGTCGGGCTCCGCTGCGAGCACTACTGCCTCTTTGCGCTTCACGCCCTTGGCCTTGGCCTTCTTCTCCTCTGCCCCTGCAGCTGGCAGCTCAAGGAGAGAGAGGCGCCCCTCCTCTGCTCTTGCGCACTTGGTCGCCAGGTTGAATAGCTCCTGAGATGTGCAAAGCTCCTTGTGGATAGCGAGCTCTTCCTTCACCTTGACGTCACGGATGCCGTCTGAGAACGCGGAGATGATGGCTTCGTCCGTGACCTTGGGGATCTTGAGGCGGGTGTTGTTGAAGCGCTGGATGTACTTCTAGAGGGTTTCTCCTGGTTGTTGCTTGATGCCGCGTAGATCACGAGCGGCCGGTGCAGCTTCTCGCGGCCGCGGGATTTCTTGGCAGCTTCTTTCTTCACGCGCGGGTGCCGGGCGTGATGGATCACGCCGCGGAGGCGCGCGCCTTGGTGCCAAGGCACCATCTTGGGGTTGAGGCGGTGGAGGCATGCCATGAGCCCTGTTGCCCGCGGCTGGTTGAGGGGGAGGCAGAGAGTGGGACGGCGCCGGAGAGCCCCCTGCGGCACGGACGAGCTCAGCGACGCGATCGAACCACTCCTCGTAGAAGTCGTCGACTGGCGGTAACGCAGGAGCTCGTTCGCCGCGAGGAGCGCGGCTCGTGCCTCCATGGGAGCGCGGTGCGCGTGAGACAAAGAACCAGCAGCGGTCAGTGACGGAGTAGCGGTGCGACCATCCTGCCGCACCGAAGGATGGAGCAAGGACGCCTGCTGCTCGTTCCCCGCCGGGCCAGTGGCAGCGTTGGCGATGGGAGACGGAGAACGACGAGGTGGCCCGCCTACGGGAGCCGTCTGAGCGACGCGGGTGGAGAGGGCAGCCTGACGCTCAGCTCGAGCACGGCGAGCATCCTCCATGGAAACGACGGAGCGATGGAGCAACGAACTGATGGAAGGGAAAACTACAGCACACCCCTACCTGGCGCGCCAAGTGTTGAATGTGGGGTTCCGGCAAACCCTTAAGGTTCGAACACTGGGGTGCGCGCGAAGTATTTCCCTCCTACCGATCTACGCTCTAGCTTGCTAAGATCTTGCGGACGAACTCGACGAACTCGCAACACAGAATGGCACGGGGTTTATACTGGTTCGGGCCACCGATGTGGTGTAATACCCTACTCCAGTGTGGTGGTGGTCGATTGCCTCTCGGGCTGATGATGAATGGTACAAGGGAAGAACAGCCTCCTGAGGTTGAGGTGTTCTTGTGTGTATGAACTTGCGGGGTGAGTCCTATCTCTACTAGCTCGGGATCAGTTGCCTCCTACTGTGGTGGCTAGTCCTATTTATAGAGGCCCTGGTCCTCTTCCCAAATATCAAGCGGGAAGGGAGCCAACAACGGCGGGCAAATTTGAAGGGGGACAACTAGTACAAGCTATCCAGACAAAAGCGGTCTTCACCTGCGAAAAGCTCTGGGGTGACGCCGTCTTGGGCTCCACGATGACCTCTGCCTTGCCGTCCTCCTGGTCTTGGTCTTGTTGCACCAATATGGCAACCTTTGCCTGATGCCTCGCTACTCTTCGCCTGCGCTAGCCTCCTTAGCACCAAAGAGGAAATAAGGACGCTGCGCGCACCGGCGCCCGCCTGGCCCCCGCCTGGCACCGTACGTCATGGCTCACGTCACGAGAGCCTCGTGAGGATTGCCCCGCCTTGATATCTCCGCTCCTCGTGAGCCTGCCTGGCTAGGACACTCCAGAGGAGGTCTTGCTTCATCCGCCTCGCGAGGCTTGGACCCTCGCGAGGGTCTTGGGTGCCTTGTTGATGAAGATGGGCCGTAAGTCCTGCTACTTAGCCACGCTGTGGGCCGTAGGCAGGCAAGTCTGGGGACCCCTGTTCCCAGAATGTCGACAGAAAGCTTCTTCATCATCTACCCCAACCAATGAGACCATCAAGACAAGTTCCTTCAAATGCTTCACATGCGGAGGTCGAGGCCACAAGTCCTTTGAGTATGCAAACAACCTCACCATGATCCTAAACGACGATGGAACCTATGACTCCATGAGTGAAGAGGAGATGGAAGCCCTTGATCAAGGGGCCATGCACCGACAAGTGAACAACAAAGATGAAGATGCTCAAATCTTTTGCGACGAAGATTCAAGTCCCGCTCTTGTTTTCTCCAAGTTCTTGACTCTTCAACATCAACAAGACGAAGACAAAAGATGCCATATCTTCCACACCAAGGCCGACATAAATGGAAGGCCCGTCAAGGTCATTATCGATGGAGGGAGTTGTGATAACCTCGCAAGTGAAGAACTTTGCTCCAAACTCCAATTAGCCAAGAAGAAGCACCCGCACCCTTACAAAGTTCAATGGCTAAGCGACACCGGCACCATCCATGTCGATCATAGGGTACAAGTCTCCTTCAATATCGGAGCTTACAAAGACACTTTGGAGTGTGATGTCCTTCCGATGACAGTTTGCCACCTCCTTCTTGGACGACCATGGCAATATGACCGAGGTGTCATCCACAACGGGCGTACAAACTACTATAGCTTCAAGATGAAAGGAAAGGATTACGTGCTACTACCTATGTCTCCAAGCCAAGTGATCGCCGAAAAACAAGCCACCCATCATGGAGAGAATAGTGAGAGAGCGAACCACCAAAAAGAGAGTGAGCGCCACAAGCCCAAATTGAGTGCCTCCACGATGAGCGACAAGAAAAACTTAGTTCTATTTGCCACCAAACGTGAGATGAGAGAAGTGTGTGAGAACCCATCAATTTTCCTACACTATGTCCTATTGTGCAAGGCCGAGGCACCAAAACCTAACACCTCTCACAATCTACCTTTGGTGTTATCTTCTTTATTGCAGGAATTCCAAGATGTTTTCCCCGATGAGCTACCACCGGGTCTACCTCCACTACGAGGCATCGAGCACCGCATCGACCTCATCCCCGGAGCGCCACTTCCAAACAAGGCTCCCTACCGAGTCAACCCCGAAGAACCCAAAGTAATACAAAGACAAGTAAAGCATCTCATAGACCATGGACATGTGCGCGAAAGTTTGGGTCCTTGTGCCGTACCGGTCATTCTTGTGCCAAAAAGAGACGGTAGCTTTCGCTTGTGTTCCAATTGTAGACCTATCAATGCTATCACCGTTCGCTATAGGTACCCCATTCCACGCCTTGATGATATGCTTGATGAACTTAGCGGTGCCACTATCTTTTCCAAAATTGATCTTAAAAGTGGTTACTATCAAATATGCATACAAGAGGGTGATGAATGGTAAACCGCTTTCAAAACAAAGTTTGGCTTGTATGAGTGGTTAGTCATGCCTATGGGTTTATCGGAAGCACCCGGTACTTTCATGCGTCTTATGCATTATGTGTTTCGACCTTATATTGGTGAATTTGTTCTTGTCTACTTCGATGATATCCTTGTTTTTAGCAAATCTCTCAAAGAGCATGTCACCCACCTTCGCACCGTGCTACAAACTCTTCAAAAAGAGCAACTTTATGCTAATATGAAAAAATGCCTCTTTGGTGTTGATAAGCTTGTTTTCTTGGGTTTCGTAGTATCTTCTAAGGGTGTTCATGTTGATGAATCTAAGATCAATGCTATTAAAACTTGGCCCCAACCAACTAACTTGCAACAAGTGCGTAGTTTTATTGGTTTAGCCGGGTTCTACCGTCGCTTTGTGAAGGATTTTAGCACCATTGCATCTCCTTTACATGCCTTGAGTAAGAAAAATGCACCGTTTGTTTGGGGATCATCCCAAGACACCGCATTCAATGATCTTAAGAATTTGCTTACTGATGCTCCCGTGCTTGCATTACCCAACTTTGACAAACCTTTTGAAATTCATTGCGATGCTAGTGGTAATGGCATAGGAGGTGTGTTAACACAAGAGAAGCGCCCCATAGCATATTTTAGTGAGAAACTTTCCGGCGCGCAACTCAATTATCCCATCTATGACAAAGAGCTATATGCTTTAGTGCGAGTTTTGCGTGAATGGGAACATTACCTTCGCCCTCATGAATTTATCATCCATACCGATCATGAAATGCTTAAATATCTTAAGGATCAAAATAATTTGAACAAGCGTCATGCTAAATGGAGTGAATTTATTGAGTCTTTTCCTTATGTCATCAAGTATATTAAAGGTAAGGAAAATGTTGTGGCGGATGCGCTTTCCCGTATATGCATGCTTGTTACTCAACTTGAATTGAATGTCATTGGCTTTCAGCACATAAAAGACTTATATGCGCATGAACCTACTCTTGCTATTCCTTATGCAAAGTGCTTGACCCATCCATCTTGGGAACGATATTACATCAATGATGGTTATCTTATGAGAGCTAACAAACTTTGCATCCCCGAGTCTTCTCTTCGTTTGTTGCTTTTGCAAGAATCTCATGGAGGAGGACTAATGGGACATTTTGGATGCGACAAGACACTTGCTACGCTCTCCAAGAACTACTTTTGGCCTAAGATGTTTCGCGACGTCAACCGCTTCACCAACCAATGCTCTACATGTCGCAAAGCTAAGTCCAAATCTCAATCTCATGGCCTTTACATGCCACTTCCAATTCCATATCAACCATGGGAAGATATTAGCATGGATTTTGTGCTTTGTTTGCCTAGAACTAGAAATGGCAAGGATTTCGTTTTTGTTGTTGTCGACCGATTCTCCAAAATGGCTCATTTCATTCCTTGCAACAAGATAGACGATGCTTCACATGTTGCCAATCTCTTTTGTAGGGAAATCTTGCGACTTCATGGAGTGCCAAAGACGATTGTATCGGACCGCGACGTCAAGTTCTTGAGTTACTTTTGGAAGACCTTATGCGCCAAGCTCGGAATCAAGCTACTATTCTCCACGGTATACCATCCACAAACCGACGGCCAAACGGAGGTGACGAACCGCGTGCTCTCCACTCTTCTCCGCGTGCTAATCAAGAAGAACATCAAGGAGTGGGAGGAGTGCCTACCGATCGCCGAGTATGCCTACAACCGCGCAAGACACTCAACAACCGGCAAGTCCCCTTTCGAGGTCGTCTTCGGATTCAACCCGTTGTCCCCTTTGGACATCCTTCCTCTACCACTACAAAAGTGCGTCAACATGGACGCGAGCACCCGAGTGAACTACCTCAAGAAGATGCATGAAGATACAAGGCACACCATCGAGCGTCAAGTACAACGACTCGCGACAAAGCTCAACGTCAACAAGCAACCCATGATATTCAACATTGGAGATCTTGTGTGGCTACACCTTCGCAAGGACCGCTTCCCCAACGAATGCAAGTCCAAACTTCTACCACGAGCCGATGGACCCTTCAAGGTGCTAGCATGCTACAACAACAAAGCTTACAAGATCGACCTCCCGCCCGACAAGTACAACGTGAGCGACGTCTTCAACATCAAGGATCTTTCGCCCTACCATGGTGATGAAGATTTTGATCCGAGGTCGGATCTTTTCCAAGGGAGGGGAGATGATGCGGAGCATCCCACGATCATCCCCATGGACGCATCTACACCTCCAATGACACCACTAGGACCAATGATAAGAGCCCGAGCAAAGGCTATCAAAGATAAGGTGAACTTGCTCCTTTTCGAACTACCACTTTCGACACATGAGACATGGCTACTACCAAACGGAAACACTATGTGTGATCAGGTACTTGGAGGAAAGCCATGGAACATCCACATCCAATGGACAAGACGGCAAGGACACCAAGTGCGAGGGACAAGAAGAAGAGCCGTCACAAAAGCTACAAGCTCCGGACGACCGGCCCAGCCCGGACGTCCAACCCCTGGAGGTCACAATAGCCCAAGGAACCCAGGCCTGCAAACGCTACAGCTACCGGATGACCGACCAGGACCGGACGTCCGACGACCCCCAGGCTCCGGACGACCGAGTCCCTCTGGACGACCGACACTACGGCGACATAACTGAAGCTACAGAAATCCGAGGAAGACCGGACAACCGGCGACCGGACGACCGGGCCCCTACGGACATCCGACACCGTGGCAACAGAACATAATTTGCGGACATCCGAAGACCTACGGACGTCCGGACTCCCATGAGCCTCCGGACGACCGGCGCCTCACGGACGTCTGTACCCTGGTTGCGTCCAGTTTCGGGCCGAAGCCCATGTACCCTTTCACATCACCCCTCTTTGCACTAAGACTATAAATAGACCTCTCCCTCCTCCTAGTTAGGGTTAGCAAAGGATTAGCTCATGTTTGTGTGAGAGCTTTGCTCATCCACTTGGTTACCTTCTCCTCGGAGATCGCGCCTCCATTGGAGAAGATCCTTCCAAGCGGATTCAAGACCCCCTCTTGGGTGGCCCCATCAAGACCTCCTCACGGAGAAGAACCGGTTACCATTTGTATCGTCTGTTGTTAATTCTGGATCGTGTATCCCCCTTTGTGTTTCGAGGATCTAGCACATGTGTGACTATATCTTGTTGGTTTTGAGAGTTCCTCTTGTGTTTTCCCTCGTTTTCCCCTCGTGTTCTTCGTGTTCTTAGTTGGGATCTGCTCCTTTCATGAAAGATCGGCCGTATAGGGTTCCAACCTACATCAATAATTCAGATAGATGCGGTGTATGTAAACATGATGGCATGATATAATTAAAATATATGATTTATATAGTAAGCAAGTAAGCAGATGGCAATCCATATATGATTTAAAAACTAAGCAATGTAAGACAAGAGGCATGACATGGGTAATATAACCCTGCCAAGTTTGAGCATAGACCTCAGGGGGAAAATAGGACTAGTCATCTTCCTCTGAATCCTCCTCTGAGGAGCTATCCGTAACCAGCGAGATATGTGCTTCGTCAGATAGCATAGTCTGCTCTGAAGACCTTGTTTTCACTCCAGAATTTTCCATCACCATGTCAAATGGCTGATGCACACGAAGAGTAGTTGAATGTACTAACATTCTTGACAAATGTAATATGTAACAAAAAAAGAATGGCCTGATATAATTCACATATAAGATGACTGGCTAAGCAGGATGGCATTGCAAAATTCACATATATGATGCCTGGCTAAACAAGATGGCATTGCATAATTTACATAAACGATGAATAAACTAAACCGATGGCATTCACACAGAGCATGTCTAAACTAAGCAGTTGGCATATTTGATGTATAAAGTAAGCAATGCAAGGCACCATATGCATGATATAACCAACATCAGCATGCCAAGTTAGAGCGAAGACCTCGTGGGGTAAATAGGAGTGGTCTTCTCCTTCTGACAACTATTTGTAAGATAAGTAATTCTGTAAGGGCTCGTTTGAATTGGAGGATTCTAACAACGCAGGGATAGGAAATACACAGTAATACGATAGGAATGCACGTGCAAAACAGAGAATTTAGAAACACAGGATTTCTGCCAATCTGGGTGTTTGGTTCACAAGAATTGGAAGATCACAGGATGCAAAGAAGCAAGGTGAGATTAAGTCAAATCAGAAGAAAATGTATGGTTATGCTATTATGCTACTATCTCTTAGTCTTGTGCTTCATGAATAGGAATTTGAAAAGGAGGACAAGTGGAAATTAAAATTCATACGGTTTTTCTTTCAAGGAGACACTAAAGGAACAAATCCTACAGTTTTCCATTGCTCCATTCCTTTGAACCAAATTCATGAATAGTAGTACCATAGGAAACTTTCCAATTCCTATGTTTTTCCTTCACTTTTCCTTTCAAGCACTGGCGATTCTAGTAGGCAGGCTTGAGCAAGGAAAATCCTACACTCAAAAAATGTTTTTGTGCTACTTTTATTACTTTGGACCCAGGCCACTGCCTTACTAGCTCAACTCCCAGGCCCATCGACAAATGCACAGCTCAAACGCGCAGAGATTAATAATGATGGCGTTCAAGAGAGTCCATCACTGATAGCTAAGTTGCCTGGTACCTCACTGCTTGTCATATAGTAGGAGAAATTAATCGTATTTCATGTTACTATGTGTGCTCAGTGAACAATATATATAACATGTAGAGTAAAAAAGAGATGCAAATAGTGTACAACCTCTTTGGCGAAGCCATGTCGATCTCAGCGTGATTGGGTTGGTCGGTGAGGATGATCCAACTGACTTGGCTGTCGGAGGAGGGGCAGAAGATCTTAGGCGTCTGGAGATGGAGCCCGGGGTACTGCTCCGCTGTGATGGAGGGGTTTCGTCGTTGGAGAAACTCCGGTGAGTTGTACGACGCCGAGGCTGAAGCAGGACAAGAGAGACAACGTTAACCTGAGTGGAATTCTAATAGCATCTCCAATAGATGATGTAAAATACATAACCACAAAGTGCTAGATGTAAAATACATCAGCTACTCATCTCTGAACTTAACTGTCGAAACTGAATTTAACTGTCGAAACTGAACTTAACTGTAGAAACTGATTTTTTCTGTCGAAACTGAACGCACCAGTAGCAGAAAAGTAGTAGCAGCAGCTGCAGCGCCGCGTGCGAGAGCCGGGGCAGCTGGTCGTGTAGCAGCATCAGGTGAGGCTACCCTGAGCCACCAGCCACCACCGGCCAAACAGCTGCCTCGCGCCGCTCGCCGCCGGCGATGCGCCGCCCCGCCCGCCCCGAAACCACTCCCCACCGCCGCCCCGGCAGGCCCTCTAGGCCCCCCCATGCCGAGCAACCACCGCCCCACGCCACTGCCCCACCACCGCCGGCGACCACCGCCCCCACCCTGAACCCTAAGATAGATAGTGGGGTACCTCTCCAGCGAGCCCCCTCCCCATCAAGGTGGTTCTTCCTTAACTCAATGAGCCCCCCCACCCCCTGAAAATCGATCGACCCGAAAGTCGATTCAGTCGACTGAAGTGTAGCTAAATCAGAGCAGCATCGCGAGCAAGAGCAAGAGCGAGAGCAGCAGCGCGAGAAAGAGCAAGAGCAAGAGCAGACCAAGCATTGGACCGAGAGCAAGAGCAGAGCAGCAGCGCGAGCGAGAGCTAGAGCAGCAGCAGCTCCTACTGATGTGGACGTCGCTGCCGAGGGAGCGACATCGTGGAGGAAGTGGCCGGCAACGCCACCATGGATGGAGTCGCGCCGTGTCGGCTCGGGACCGAGCGCCGGCAGCACCGTGAGATCGAATCAAGAAGAAAATGTGGCGATTAGTGTACAACCTCTTTGGTGTCGCCGATTAGGCCTCAGCTTCATCTGAGGAAATGGTGATGATGATGCTCTTCCGGTGGTGCAGGTGAAGACGGTGGTGTGGGAATAGAGGTGGCGCGGAAGACGAGGGGAACGTCGGGGTAGCTCCTTGGAGGTGGACGATGGGGTGGTGCTACCTCTTGAGCACTGCGTTGGTTTTCCATTGAAGAGGAAAGGGTGATGCAGCAAAGTAGCGTAAGTATTTCCCTCAGTTTTTGAGAACCAAGGTATCAATCCAGTAGGAGGCCACACACGAGTCCCTTGCACCTACACAAACAAATAAATCCTCGCAACCAACGTGATAAGGGGTTGTCAATCCCTACACGGTCACTTAGGAGAGTGAGATCTGATAGGTATGATAGGATAATATTTTTGGTATTTTTATGATGAAGATGCAAAGTAAAATAGAAGCAAAATAAAAGGCAACGGAAATAGCTAAGTGTTGGAATATTAATATGATGGAAAATAGACCCGGGGGCCATAGGTTTCACTAGTGGCTTCTCTCAAGAGCATAAGTATTTACGGTGGGTGAACAAATTACTATTAAGCAATTGACAGAATTGAGCATAGTTATGAGAATATATAGGTATGATCATGTATATAGGCATCACGTCTGAAACAAGTAGACCGACTCCTGCCTGCATCTACTACTATTAATCCACACATCGACCGCTATCCAGCATGCATCTAGAGTATTAAGTTCATAATAACAGAGTAACGCCTTAAGCAAGATGACATTATGTAGAGGGATAAACTCATGCAATATGATATAAACCCCATCTTGTTATCCTCGATGGCAACAATACAATACGTGCCTTGCTGCCCCTCATCCTTTGGGAAAGGATACCGCAAGATTGAACCCAAAGCTAAGCACTTCTCCCATTGCAAGAAAGATCAATCTAGTAGGCCAAAGCAAACTGATAATTTGAAGAGACTTGCAAAGATAACCAATCATACATAAAAGAATTCAGAAGATTCAAATATTGTTCATAGATAAACTTGATCATAAACCCACAATTCATCGGTTTCAACAAACACACCGCAAAAGAAGATTACATCGAATAGATCTCCACAAGAGAGGGGGAGAACATTGTATTGAGATCCCAAAAGAGAGAAGAAGCCATCTAGCTAATAACTATGGACCCGAAGGTCTGAGGTAAACTACTCACACATCATCGGAGAGGCTATGGTGTTGATGTAGAAGCCCTCCGTGATCGATGCCCCCTCCGGCGGAGCTCCGGAACAGGCCCCAAGATGGGATCTCACGGGTAGAGAAGGTTGCGGCGGTGGAATTAGGTTTTTTGGCTCCGTATTTGGTAGTTTGGGGGTACGTAGGTATATATAGGTGGAAGGAGTACGTCGGTGGAGCAACAGGGGGCCCACGAGGGTGGAGGGCGCAACAGGGGGCCCTACCTCGTGGCCTCCTGGTTGAAGTCTTGACGTAGGGTCCAAGTCCTCTGGATCACGTTCGTTCCGAAAATCACGTTCCCGAAGGTTTCATTCCGTTTGGACTCCGTTTGATATTCTATTTCTGCGAAACTCTGAAATAGGCAAAAAAAGCAATTACAGGCTGGGCCTCCGGTTAATAGGTTAGTCCCAAAAATAATATAAAAGTGTATAATAAAGTCCAATAATGTCCAAAACAGAATATAATATAGCATGGAACAATAAAAATTATAGATACATTGGAGACGTATCAAGCATCCCCAAGCTTAATTCCTGCTCGTCCTCGAGTAGGTAAATGATAAAAACAGAATTTTTGATGTGGAATGCTACTTAGCATAATTTCAATATAATTCTTCTTATTGTGGCATGAATGTTCAGATTTGATATGATTCAAGGTAAAAGTTTAATGTTGACATAAAAACAATAATACTTCAAGCATACTAACAAGGAATTATGTCTTATCAAAATAACATAGCCAAAGCAAGTTATCCCTACAAAATCATATAGTCTGGCTATGCTCCATCTTCCCCACACAAAATATGCATATCATGTACAACCCCGGTTTTGGCCAAGCATTTGGTTCATACTTTTAACGTGCTTCAGCCTTTTCAACTCTTACGCAATACATGAGCGCAAGCCATGGATATAGCACTAGGGTGGAATAAGGTATAATTGTAGGGGTTATGTGGGAAGACAAAAAAAGAGAAAGTCTCACATCAACGAGGCTAATCAACGGGCTATGGAGATGCCCATCAATTGATGTTAATGGGAGGAGTAGGGATTTCCATGCAACGGATGCACTAGAGCTATAAGTGTATGAAAGCTCAAAAAAGAAACTAAGTGGGTGTGCATCCAACTTGCTTGCTCACGAAGACCTCGGGCATTTGAGGAAGCCCATCATTGGAATGTACAAGCCAAGTTCTATAATGAAATTTCCCATTAGTATATGAAAGTGACAAAATGAGAGACTCTCTATTATGAAGATCATGGTGCTACTTTGAAGCACAAGTGTGGTAAAAGGATAGTAACATTGTCCCTTCTCTCTTTTTCTCTCATTATTATTTTTTGGGCCTTTTCTCTTTTTTATGGCCTCTTTTTTTTAGTCCAGATTCTCATCCCGACTTGTGGGGGAATCATAGTCTCCATCATCCTTTCCTCACTTGGGACAATGCTCTAATAATGATAATCATCACACTTTTATTTACTTCAACTCATGAATTACAACTCAATACTTAGAACAAAATATGACTCTATATGAATGCCTCCGGCGGTGTACCGGGATATGCAATGAATCAAGAGCGACATGTATGAAAAAATTGTGAACGGTGGCTTTGCCACAAATACAATGTCAACTACATGGTCATGCAAAGAAATATGACAATTATGGAGTATGTCATGATAAATGAGACGGTGGAAAGTTGCATGGCAATATATCTTGGAATGGCTATGGAAATGCCATGATAGGTAGGTATGGTGGTTGTTTTGAGGAAGATATGAGGAGGTTTATGTGTGATAGAGCATATCATATCACGGGTGAGGGAGTCCTAGATTAGGGGGTGTCCGGATAGCCGAACTATCACCGTTGGCCGGCCTCCTGGACTATGAAGATACAAGATTGAAGACTTCGTCCCGTGTATGGATGGGACTTTCCTTGGCGTGGAAGGCAAGCTTGGCGATGCGGATATGTAGATCTCCTACCGTTGTAAACCGACTCAGTGTAACCCTAACCCTATCCGGTGTCTATATAAACCGGAGGGTTTTTGTCAATAGGACGAACAACAATCATACCACAGGCTAGCTTCTAGGGTTTAGCCTCTCTGATCTCGTGGTAGATCCACTCTTGTACTACCCATATCATCAATATTAATCAACCAGGAGTAGGGTTTTACCTCCATCGAGAGGGCCCGAACCTGGGTAAAAACATCGTATCCCTTGTCTCCTGTTACCATCCGCCTAGACGCACAGTTCGGGACCCCCTACCCGAGATCCGCCGGTTTTGACACCGACATTGGTGCTTTCATTGAGAGTTCCTCTCGTCATCCTTAGGCCCGATGGCTCCTTCGATCATCAACAACGACGCGGTCAAGGGTGAGACTTTTCTCCCCGGACAGATCTTCGTATTAGGCGGCTTTGCACTGCGGCCAATTCACTTGGCCATCTGGAGCAGATCGAAAGCTACGCCCGCCATCGAAGTTAGATTTGGGAGTTTGAACTACACGGCCGACATCCGCGGAGACTTGATCTTTGACGGATTCGAGCCACAGCCAAGCGCGCCGCACTGTCTCGATGGGCACGATCTAGCTCTGCCGCCGAACAGTGCCCTGGAGGCCGCACCAGCGTCCGCTCCGACCCTTAGCTCGGAGCCGACTCCGCCGATCGAGGACGAGTGGCTGGACACCGCCTCGGGGGCTACGATCTCTATGGCGATTAAGCCGAACTCCATCCCCGTCCTTTGCGAAGACCGTGACTCCAAGGTGCCGGACTCCTCTCTGGACTCCACACCCTCCGCGCCCCTGCCAATCGAATCCAATTGGGCGCTGGTTATGGAGTTCACTGCCGCGGACATCTTTCAGCACTCGCCCTTTGGTGGCATCCTGAATTCACTAAAGTCTCTCTCTTTATCAGGAGAGCCCTTGCCGGACTACGGTCAGGAAGGTTGGGATGCGGACGACGAAGAAATTCAACGCCCACCCACCACCCACTTTGTAGCCACTGTCGATGATTTAACCGACATGCTCGACTACGACTCCGAAGACATCGACGGTATGGACTGATGCTGGAGACGACCAAGAACCAGTGCCTACAGGGCACTGGAAGGCCACCTCGTCATACGACATATACATGGTGGACATCCCAAAAGATGGGAACGGTGATGGAACATCGGAGGATGACCCCTCCAAGAAACAGCCCAAGCGCCGGCGTTAGAGACGCCGCTCTAAATCCCGCCACAGCAAAAACGGTGATTCCGGCACGGGAGATAATAACACCCCGGACAGTGTCGAAGACAACCCCCTCCAGCAGGATTCAACACAGAGGAGGGAGAAGCCAGCCCTCATGAGAGAGCGGCAGGGGAGGTGGAGGACGATAATTATATGCCTCCCTCCGAAGATGAGGCAAGCCTCGACGACAGCATTTAATTTGTCGTGCCTGAGGATCCCGCCGATCAGGAGCGTTTCAAACGCAGGCTTATGGCCACGGCAAGCAGCCTCAAGAAAAAGCAGCAGCAGCAGCTTAGAGCTGACCAAGACTTGCTAGCTGACAGATGGACTGAAGTCCTTGCGGCCGAAGAGTACGAACTCGAAGGCCCCTCCAAGAGATACCAAAACGCAGGCTGCTACCCCAATTAGAGGAGGAAGCACCCAAACTTACATCACCAGCGCATGATGCGGCCGACCGGCCACCCCGTGGCCGCGACAGAGAGGCCCCTAGGCCCTCCATTCAAGCCGCACCCCGGCGTCGCTTGAAAAATACCAAGGCACAGGGAAATGCGCCAGACCTGCGAGACATATTGGAGGACAAGGCAAGGGAAACAAGATCGATCTACGGATCGCGTGGGTGCCCCACAACACGCGACGATAACCGTCACGCCGGATACAGCAATTCCGACCGGGCCGAACACAGTAGACAAAGTTCATTTGAGTTGTGTCGTGATATAGCTCAATACAGAGGCGCCGCACACCCACTATGCTTCAGAGACGAAGTGATGGATCATCAAATCCCCGAGGGTTTCAAACCCGTAAACATCGAATCATACGATGGCACAATAGATCCTGCGGTTTGGATCGAGGACTACCTCCTCCATATCCACATGGCCCGCGGTGATGATCTACACGCCGTCAAATACCTCCCACTCAAGCTTAAAGGACCAGTTCGGCATTGGCTTAACAGCCTGCCAGCAGAATCAATTGGTTGTTGGGAGGACCTGGAAGCCGCATTCCTTGATAACTTCCAGGGCACACACGTGCGACCACCAGACGCCGATGACCTCAGCCACATAATTCGGCAGCGGAAGAATCGGCCGACAATCGGACACGGTTCCTAACCAAGAAAAATCAAATCGTTGATTGTCCGGATGCAAGAGGCCCTTGCAGCCTTCAAACATAACATCCATGACGAGTGGCTTGCCCGGCACCTAGGACAGGAAAAGCCGAAATCCATGGGAGCCCTCACAACACTCATGACCCGCTTTTGCGCGGGAAAGGACAGCTGGCTAGCTCGTAGCAACAACTTGACCAAAAACCCTGGTAGTTCGGATACCAAGGACAGTAATGGTAGGTCGCGTCGCAACAAGCACAAGAGCCGCATTAACACCGATAATGCTGAAGATACGATAGTCAATGCCGGATTCAGAGGCTCTAAACCCGGTCAGCGGAAAAAGCCGTTCAAAAGAAATACTCAGGCCCCGTCCAATCTGGACCGAATACTCGATCGCTCGTGCCAAATACATGGCACCCCTGAAAAACCAGCCAACCACACCAACAGGGATTGTTGGGTCTTCAAACAGGCAGGGAAGTTAAATGCCGAACTCAATGATAAGGGGCTGCATAGGGATGACGAGGAGGAGCCCCGGCCGCCGAACAATAGAGGACAGAAGGGCTTCCCCCCACAAGTGCGGACGGTGAACATGATATACGCAACCCACATACCCAAAAGGGAGCGGAAGCCTGCACTAAGGGACGTATATGCGATGGAGCCAGTCGCCGAAGTTCAACCCATGGTCCTCTGCCCGATCACCTTTGATCGAAGGGACCACCCACTAGCATCCGCCATCGCGATTCGCTGCATTGGTTCTTGACCCAATCATCGGCCAATTTCACCTCAGAGTCCCGATGGACGGCGGTAGTGCATGAACCTGATCTATCGTGATACGATTGCACAAAATGGGCATAGACCCTCAAGGATTAAACCCACAAAGACGACCTTTAAAGGCGTCATACCGGGTGTAGAGGCCAATTGTAAAGGCTCAGTTACACTCGAAGTGGTCTTCGGATCCCCGGATAACTTCCGAAGCGAAGAGTTAATCTTCGACATAGTCTCATTCCGCAGCGGCTATCACACACAGCTTGGACGAACCGCATTTGCAAAGTTCAATGCGGTGCCGCACTACGCATACCTCAAGCTCAAGATGCCAGGCCCTCGAGGAGTAATCACGGTCAATGGAAACACCGAACGCTCTCTCCGAACGGAGGAGCATACGGCGGCCTCGCAGCGGAGGTGCAAAGCAGCCTCTCACAGCAATTCTCGAGTCCGGCTACTAAACGTCCGGGCACCGTCAAGCGCGCCCGGAGTAATCTACAACAAGACCGCCTGGCACGATCCGAGCGCGTGTAGCAATCCGGCTCCAACCCCAGCCCTTGCGAAATTGCGAAGCCAGTACTACGCGTACATAACTACGCTCTGGAGATACCATGGGCATAAGGGGAGGGGCACGACCACGGCACGCCCAGAATGCGGCTCAACCGCACCAAGGGCTCCCGATTGTGTCATTCTTTTTCTTTCTTCTTTTCTCTTACTTTCAGGACTCCGTTTTCCAGAAGCCCTGTCCGGCTCTAGAATTGCCGAACTCACGATGCAACAGCCAGGGAAGCAGAAAGCTACGTCGAGTGTCCAGGTGGTCTCTACTACGAGCATTATACCTGTTTTACATACCATCCCGCAGCTTACCCCTGGAGGGGGACATGTCAAATAATCTCATCCCTTGCTTATCGCACTATTTGCATCGTTCTGCTTTCATTGCAGTACCTTTTTGAACAAACAATACATAGCTTTTTGCCTATTATTGCATTCCTTTTTTATCTATATATATATATATGTTCATTCATGACACGTTGCACCCGTACACTTTGGTACGACCAATACACCAGGGGCTTAAGTACCCCAAAAATATGGTGTGATAAGTCCAAACACTTTCACAAGTGCGGCACCCCGAACTTATAGCATTATATGCATCGGCTCCGAATCATGTCTTGGGTCATTAGTTGGGTTTGCCCGGCTCCCTTGTGTTGGTACCTTACGTTCCGTTATATCGGCTAAGGTAGCGCTGGGAGAACCACTGTGATTGTGCCCCGGTTGAGCTGGGTTGAGCACCTCAGTGGAGAAAGCTAAAACTGACCGTCATGATAGGTCGAGAGTCGGTCGCTGTTCGAGAGGTTTTTTCGGGTCCCTAAAGACTTATGCTGCTTAGAGCGAGGAGTCGGCATTGTCCGGCCAAGGCGTGGATAGCGCCCCGAAGTCGGTGTTCCGAATACTAGGGGCTTCGCCGAAATTTAAAATTGTAGAATTCTATGGCTAAGTGAGAGTGTTCAAGCATGGTAGTCCGATTGCCTTGTTCGCTGTGCTGAGCGCCTCCCTCGAAGGACCCAAACATGGGAACAAGAGCGCTCAGGTTTATCCCAACACCCCAAAGCACTCGTGGCATGGGGGCTGAAGCCAACGACTTGCCATCTCTCAAATTTGATAAACAGCCGCATAGAAGGTAATATTTTAAATTCACAAGCGTTGCTTAGCGCATATGGACAAGTTTTCAGCGTATAGGATGACAAATGCGAGTCTATTCAAAAATTACATCTTTGGAGCATTCACCCGCTATACGGCGGGCACCCTTCAGGACGCCCTCATAGTACATTTCGGGATTGCGATGCTCCTTGCCCTTCGGTGGCCCGTCCGTCACAAGCTTCTCAGCATCCAGCTTGCGCCAGTGCACTTTAGTACGGGCAAGGGCCCGACGGGTACCTTCAATGTAGACGGAGCGCTTGATGACTTCAATCAATGGACAGGCGTCCACCAGCCGCCGCACTAGCCCGAAGTAGCTCCCAGGCATGGCTTCCAGTGGCCACAGCCAAATTATGAGGCCCTTCATGGCCTGTTCGGCGACCTTGTGGAGCTCGACCAGCTGCTTCAGCTGGTCGCTCAGGGGCACCGGATGTCCGGCCTCAGCATACTGAGACCAGAACACCTTTTTCATCGAGCTCCCTTCCTTGGCACGGAAGAACGCGGCAGCATCAGACACACTACGGGGCAGGTCTGCGAATGCTCCTGGAGAGCTCCGGATTCGGGTAAGTAATAGATAATTCACTTTCACATGCTTGCTTTGCATAAAGAATGCCTTACCCGCCGCTATCTTCTTTAATGATTCAATTTCCTGGAGGGCTTTTTGGGCTTCAGCCTTAGCGGCTTTGGCACTCTCAAGAGCCGAGGCGAGCTCGGACTCTTGAGTCTTCGAGTCACGCTCCAAACTCTCGTGTTTTTTCACGAGAGCCTGGAGCTCTTGCCGCACCTCCGCCACCCGCGCCTCCTGCTTCTCTCGCTCGGTGCGCTCCGCGGCCGCTTTGCTTTCGGCCGTGGACACCGCTTCCTTCAGGGTCGCCACCTCGTTAGTGGCCCTACAATACCCACGTTAGTCCTATCATTTTTGCAACCAAATCCTTTCTATAAGGTATTACTTTAATAAGGTATTACTTACCTTCCTTGTCCTCGAGCTGCTTCTTGGAAAGGCCGAGCTCGTTCTCGGACCGCTCGAGGCTCGCTTCAATGCATTGACCTCCATGATCGGTCTGGCAGAGGTCAGCAGCGCAGCCTCATTCCCATATTGACATACTTATGTTAGACTCCTGCGTATATCTTTTTAGATCCTCAGTCCGGCTTTTCTTTCCGAACACCGAACTAAGCATCAGGGACTACTGTCTATGCGGTAATATTTTTACATATTCTAAACTTACCTCAAAGCCTGTTAGAAGGCTGGTACAGACTTCAGTCAGCCCGCTCTTGGCGGACTGAACTTTCTGGATCACCACACTCATAACAGTGCGGTGCTCCTCGTCGATGGAGGCGCCGTTAAGCGCCGCCAGCAAGCTATCCGGTGCCTCCGGATGGACGGAGGTCACAGGCGTCGCAGTCTTGCCCTTCTTACGAAGGGGCCGCTTGCCGGACTTCGGAACCACTGAAGGTTCCGATACGGAGTTCGGCACAGGGCCGTAATTAGAGCCCTCGGGGGTCTCGCCCCCTTTGCGCCCAGAGTCCGGGAGGTCGCCTTGCGGCGCCTCCAGGACCACCTCCTCCTGGCTGGGCCCCTTTTGGGACTCCACCGCGGTGTAAATGCTGCGTCACGAGGAGAGGAGGCGGTCGGAAGTGAAGTGCTATTCACATCCGGCGAATCCAGGAGCCGCTTCGTGAAGCGGCGAGCTCGTCATGGGCGGGCTACATGGTTATATTTGGCGTTAGAAGACACTATGCGACAAATAAAAAGTCATGAGCTATTCCGGAGTCCGGACACTTACGATCTCGCCAGGGGCTTGGCCCTTGGTGGCTACTCCTCCTCGTCGTTGTCGGCGTTGGTGGAGAAGTCCGGAGGAAGGGTCCTTCCTTTCTTGTACCCTCCGGCCTCCCGGCCGGGCGGCCTTCCTTTCTTCTCTCCCCGCTTAGAGAGGCTTCTTTTTCCTCCTCCTCGTCCTCAGAGGAGGATTCCGCCTCAGAGTCGTCGGACGATGAGTCCGACAGCACCTAGCGCCGGGAGCTCCTTCGAGTTCCCGTGGCCTTCTTCTTGGCCTTCTTCTCCGGCACCACGTGAGGTGCCGGAGCCAGCAGCCTGGCTAATCGGGCGTCCCGGCAAGGGGTGAGACGATCAATCTGTCCGGACGTCTTCACCAGTCTGTCAAAGGTTAGGGAGTTTTAGATCCCGCATAGAGTCAAACTATGAAAAAAGAGTCCCATAAAGGGTAAAATAACTTGCCTCGCTGGCTTGACGCTGCGAGCTGAATCCGCGAACTTCGGTAGCGGATGCGGGAGCTTCGGCGCCCTTGAACAGCACCTTCCAGGCATCTTCGTACGTAGTGTCGAAGAGCTGGCTCAAGGTTCGGTGTTGTGCCGGATCAAACTCCCACAAATTGAAGGCCCGTTGCTGGCATGGGAGAATCCGGCGGATGAGCATCACCTGGATTACGTTGACAAGCTTGAGATTCTTGTCCACCAGGTTTCGGACGCAGGTTTGGAGTCCGAACAGCTCTTCCGAATCACCCCATGTCAGGCCCGTCTCTTTCCATGATGTGAGCCGTGTGGGGAAGCTAGATCGAAATTCGGGGGCCGCCGCCCATTGAGAGTCGCGCGGCACTGTGATGTAGAACCACCCCGATTGCAACCCCTTCACGGTCTCCACAAAGGAGCCTTCGAGCCATAGGACTTTGGCCATCTTGCCAACCATGGCATCTCCGCACTCCGCTTGGCGGCTGCCCACTACCTTCGGCTTGACATTGAAGGTCTTCAGCCATAAGACGAAGTGGGGCTGGATGCAGAGAAAGGCCTCGCACACGACGATAAACGCCGAGATGTTGAGGATGAAGTTCGGGGCCAGATCATGGAAATCTAGGCCGTAGTAGAACATGAGCCCCCGGACAAATGGGTGAAGTGGAAAACCTAGTCCACGGAGGAAGTGGGTGAGTAACACCACCCTCTCATGGGGCCTGGGGGTGGGAATGAGCTGCCCCTCGTCGGGGAGCCGGTGCGCGATGTCGCTGGACAAGTATCCGGCCTTCCGCAGCTTTTTGACTTGTCCCTCCGTGATGGAGGAGACCATCCACTTGCCTCCCTCTCCGGACATGGTTGGAGAAGGTTGAGGAGGGATGTGCGGACTTGGGCACTGGAGCTCGAGTGCGCGGAAATGGATCAGCAAAGGAGGAAGAAGGCGTAGGTTAAAAGGTGGATCCTTATCCCCTTATATGGGCGGACGAAGCTATGCGTCCCCCGCCAGCCTGGTAAAACTCGCTTATCTCCCAAGCGCCGTAATCAATGGCGCGGTTGGGTTACCCACTTCCGTATTGATGGGAACCCCGGAATAAGGGGGCACGATCTCCGCTCTGATAAGACGTGCCAAGGAAACTACCTCGCTAAACGCGCTGAGGTGGAACAGTAAAAACGATTCGTATAAAGGCCTGGCCGTGGTGTGATGTCACGCTGCGGAATACGTCAGCAGATCTGTGCAAAGGTTATTCTCTCTACGGTAGTATGTGGAACTTGTTTTGCAGAGCCGGACACTATCCTTGTGTTCAAAATCTTCTATGAAGTATTCGGAGGAGGAACCCGCCTTGCAATGCTGAAGACAATATGCGCGCCGGACTCGTCGTCATTGAAGCCTGGTTCAGGGGCTACTGAGGGAGTCCTGGATTAGGGGGTGTCCGGATAGCCGAACTATCACCGTTGGCCGGACTCCTGGACTATGAAGATACAAGATTCAAGACTTCGTCCCGTGTCCGGATGGGACTTTCCTTGGCGTGGAAGGCAAGCTTGGCGATACGGATATGTAGATCTCCTACCGTTGTAAACCGACTCTCTGTAACCCTAACCCTATCCGGTGTCTATATAAACCGGAGGGTTTTAGTCCGTAGGACGAACAACAATCATACCATAGGCTAGCTTCTAGGGTTTAGCCTCTCTGATCTCATGGTAGATCCACTCTTGTACTACCCATATCATCAATATTAATCAAGCAGGAGTAGGGTTATACCTCCATCGAGAGGGCCCGAACCTGGGTAAAAACATCGTGTCCCTTGTCTCCTGTTACCATCCGCCTAGACGCACAGTTCGGGACCCCCTACCCGAGATCCGCCGGTTTTGACACCGACAACGGGGTTTGGATGCATCGGCGAAGTTTGCACCAACTCTCAAGGTGAGAAGGGCAATGCGCGGTACCGAAGAGGCTAGAAAATTGCGGAAAGGTAAGTGTGCGTATAATCCATGGACTCACATTAGTCATAAAGTACTCATATACTTATTGCAAAAAATTATTAGCCCTCGAAGCAAATTACTACTATGCATGCTCCTAGGGGAAGGGTTGGTAGGAGTTAACCATCGCGCGATCCCGACCGCCACACAAAGGAAGACAATCAACAAATACTTCATGCTCCGACTTTGTTACATAACGGTTCACCATACGTGCATGCTACGGGATTCACAAACTCCAACACATGTATTTTTCAATTCCACAATTACTCAACTAGCACAACTATGATATTACCACCTTTATATCTCAAAACAATTATCAAACATCAAATTTCTCATGATATTATTTAAAGCAAATTGCCATGATATTTTAAGACTCTCAAAATAATATAAGTGAAGCATGAGAGATCAATAGTTTCTATAAAAAAAATCCACCACCGTGTTGTAAAAGATATAAGTGAATCACTAGAGCAAAACTACATAGCTCAAAAATTATAAGTGAAGCACAAAGAGTATTCTAATAAATTCTGAATCAAGTGTGACTCTCTCAAAAGGTGTGTACAGAAAGGATGATTGTGGTAGACTAACAAATAAGGACTCAAATAATACAAGACGCTCCAAGCAAAACACATATCATGTGGTGAATAAAAATATAGCTCCAAGTAAAGTTACCGATGGAAGTAGACGAAAGAGGGGATGCCTTCCGGGGCATCCCCAAGCTTTGGCTTTTAGGTGTCCTTAGATTATCTTCGGGTGCCATGGGCATCCCCAAGCTTAGGCTCTTGCCACTCCTTGTTCCATAATCCATCAAATCTTTCACCCAAAACTTGAAAACTTCACATCACAAAACTCAGCAGAAAATCTCGTAAGCTCCGTTAGCGAAAGAAAACAAAAGACCACTTCAATGTACTGTAATTAACTCATTCTTTATTTATATTGGTGTTAAACCTACTGTATTCCAACTTCTCTATGGTTTATAAACTATTTTACTAGCCATAGATTCATTAAAATAAGCAAACAACACACAAAAAACAGAATCTGTCAAAAACAGAACAGTCTGTAGTAATCTGTAACTAACGCAAATTTCTGGAACTCCAAAAATTCATCCAAGGACGACCTAGAAAATTTAATATTGATCAGCAGCAATTGGAATCAATATTTTATCACGTTCTGGTGATTTTTAACAATTATTTTCGTGAACAGAAAGTTTCTGGAAATTTCTGCAAGATCAACTAACTATCATCCAAGAGGATCCTATAGGTTAAACTTGGCACAAACACTAATTAAAACATAAAAAGACATCTAACCAGAGGCTAGATCAAAGATTTATTCCTAAATAGAAGCAAAAAGCAAAAAACTAAAAATAAAATTGGGTTGCCTCCCAACAAGCGCTATCGTTTAACGTCCCTAGCTAGGCATAAAAGCAAAGATAGATCTAGGTATTGCCATCTTTGGTAGGCAATACATAAGTGACTCTCATAATAGATTAATAAGGTAATTTAATTTTCTTTCTAGGGAAGTGTTCCATGCCTTTCTTTAATGGAAATTTGAATCTAATATTCCCTTCCTTCATATCAATAATTGCACCAATCATTCTAAGGAAAGGTCTACCAAGAATAATAGGACATGAAGGATTGCAATCTATGTCAAGAACAATAAAGTCTATGGGCACATAGTTCCTATTTTAAACAATAAGAACATCATTAATTCTTCCCATAGGTCTCTTAATAGTGGAATCCCCAAGGTGCAAGTTTAAAGAGCAATCATAAAAATCACGGTAACCTAGCAAATCACACAAAGTCTTTGGAATCACTGGCGCCCAAATCACACAAGTCATAGCATTCATGATCTTCAATTTTAATTTTGATAGTAGGTTCCCACTCATCATAAAGTTTTCCAGGGATAGAAAGTTCCAACTCAAGTTTTTCTTCATAAGATTGCATTAAAGCATCAATGATATGTTTAGTAAAAGCTTTATTTTGACTATAAGCATGAGGAGAATTTAGCACGGATTGCAACAAGGAAATACAATCTATCAAAGATCAATTATCATAATTAAATTCCTTGAAATCCAAAATAGTGGGTTCATTAATATCTAGAGTTTTGTCTTCGATCCCACTTTTATCAATTTTAGCATTAAGATCTAAAAACTCCGAATTTCTGGAACGCCTTCTATGTAAAGGTGGATCATATTCAGTCTCATTATTATCAAGATTAATATTGCAAAACAAAGATTTAATAGGAGACACATCAATAACTTTTAGATCTTCATCTTCATTTTCAGAAAAAATAGAGGAACACGCTTTTATAAAGCAATATTTCTTAGCACGCATCCTAGCGGTTCTTTCTTTGCACTCATCAATGGAAATTCTCATGGATTTGAGAGAATCATTGATATCATGCTTAGGTGGAATAGATCTAAGTTTCAAAGAATCAACATCAAGTGAAATTCTATCAACGTTCCTAGCCAATTCATCAACTTTGAGCAATTTTTCTTCAAGCAAAGCATTGAAACTCCTTTGTGAATTCATAAATTCCTTAACACTAGTCTCAAATTCAGAAGGCATCTTATTAAAATTTCAATAAGAATTGTTGTAGGAATTACCATAATTATTAGAGGAATTACTAGGATAAGGCCTAGGATTAAAGTTTCCTCTATACGCGTTGTTACCAAAATTATTCCTACCAACAAAATTCACATCCAAAGATTCATTATTATTCTCAATCAAAGTAGACAAAGGCATATCATTAGGATTAGAAGAAACACTTTTATTAGCAAATAATTTCATAAGTCCATCCATCTTCCCACTCAAAACATTAATTTCTTCTATCGCATGCACTTTATTATTAGTAGATCTTTCATATTGCCATTGAAAATAATTAACCATAATATTATCGAGGGGTTTAGTAGCTTATCCTAAAGTGATTTACATAAAAATGCCTCTCGCGGCCGAATCTAAAATATTTCTAGAAGCGAAATTCAATCCGACATAAATTTTTTGTATAATCATTCACAAATTCAAACCATGCGCAGGGCAATTACGTATCATTAATTTCATCCTCTCCCAAGCTTGTGCAACATGTTCATGATCAAGTTTCTTAAAATTCATAATATCGTTTCTAAGAGAGATGATCTTTGCGGGAGGAAAATATTTAGAGATAAAAGTGTCTTTGCACTTATTCCAAGAATCAGTACTATTTTTAGGCAAAGATGAAAACCAAGCTTTAGCACGATCTCTAAGTGAAAAAGGAAATAGATTCAATTTAACAATATCATTATCCACATCTTTCTTCTTTTGCATATCACACAAATCAACGAAGCTATTTAGATGGGCAGCGGCATCTTCACTAGGAAGGCCGGCGAATTGATCTTTCATGACAAGATTGAACAAAGCAGTATTGATTTCACAAGATTCAGTGTCGGTAAGAGGAGCAATCAGAGTGCTAAGGAAATAATTGTTGTTGGTATTGGTGAAGTCACACAATTTAGTATTATCTTGAGCCATTGTGACAAGCAAGTAATCCAACACACGAGCAAACGAAAAGCAAGCGAAAAAGAGACGAACGAAAAAGAGAGGGCGAATAAAACGGCAAGGGTGAAGTGGGGGAGAGGAAAACGAGAGGCAAATGGCAAATAATGTAATGCGAGAGATAAGGATTTGTGATGGGTACTTGGTATGTTGACTTTTGCGTAGACTCCCCGGCAACGGCGCCAGAAATGGCTCGTTGTCGGGAGTCCAAATCTTGACTTGACCTTGCGTAAGCCTCCCCGACAACGGCGCCAGAAATCCTTCTTGCTGCCTCTTGAGCACTGCGTTGGTTTTCCCTTGAAGAGTAAAGGGTGATGCAACAAAGTAGCGTAAGTATTTCCCTCAGTTTTTGAGAACCAAGGTATCAATCCAGTAGGAGGCCATGCACGAGTCCCTCGCACCTACACAAACAAATAAATCCTTCCAGCCAACATGATAAGGGGTTGTCAATCCCTACACGGTCACTTACGAGAGTGAGATCTGATAGATATGATAGGATAATAATTTTGGTATTTTTATGATAAATATGCAAAGTAAAATAGAAGAAAAGTAAAAGGCAATGGAATAGCTAAGTGTTGGAAGATTAATATGATGGAAAATAGACCCGGGGGCCATAGGTTTCACTAGTGGCTTCTCTCAAGAGCATAAGTATTTGCGGTGGGGGAACAAATTACTATTGAGCAATTGACAGAATTGAGCATAGTTATGAGAATATCTAGGTATGATCATGTATATAGGCATCATGTCTGACACAACTAGACCGACTCCTGCCTGCATCTAATACTATTACTCCACACATCGACCGCTATCCAGCATGCATCTAGAGTATTAAGTTCATAAGAACAGAGTAACGCCTTAAGCAAGATGACATGATGTAGAGGGATAAACTCATGCAATATGATATAAACCCCATCTTGTTATCCTCGATGGCAACAATACAATACGTGCCTTGCTTCCCCATCACATCCTTTGGGAAAGGACACCGCAAGATTGAACCCAAAGCTAAGCACTTCTCCCATTGCAAAAAAGATCAATCTAGTAGGCCAAACCAAACTGATAATTCAAAGAGACTTGCAAAGATAACCAATCATACATAAAAGAATTCAGAAGATTCAAATATTGTTCATAGATAAACTTGATCATAAACCCACAATTCATAGGTCTCAACAAACACACCGCAAAAGAAGATTACATCGAATAGATCTCCACGAGAGAGGGAGAACATTGTATTGAGATCCAAAAAGAAAGAAGAAGCCATCTAGCTAATAACTATGGACCCAAGGTCCGAGGTAAACTACTCACACATCATCGGAGAGGCTATGGTGTTGATGTATAAGCCCTCCGTGATCGATGCCCCTCAAGTGAGCTCGGAATAGGCCCCAAGATGGGATCTCACTGCATGAAGGTTGCGGGTGTGGAATTAGGTTTTTTGGCTCCGTATCTGGTAGTTTGGGGGTACGTAGGTATATATAGGAGGGAGGAGTACGTCGGTGGAGCAACAGGGGGCTCACGAGGGTGGAGGGCGCAACAAGGGGCCCTACCTCGTGGCCTCCTAGTTGAAGTCTTGACGTAGGGTCCAAGTCCTCTAGATCACATTCGTTCCGAAAATCACGTTCCCGAAGGTTTCATTCCGTTTGGACTCCGTATGATATTCTTTTTCTGCGAAACTCTGAAATAGGCAAAAAACAGCAATTCTGGGCTAGGCCTTCGGTTAATAGGTTAGTCCCAAAAATAATATAAAAGTGTATAATAGATCCCAATAATGCCCAAAACAGAATATAATATAGCATGGAACAATAAAAAATTATAGATACGTTGGAGACGTATTAGGTGGCTGAACCGGCAGGACGACGAGATCGACGACGGATCCTCATCCGGTACGGTGGATGAGGGACGTCGAGGTGTTGCTGTGGACGACATCGTCGGGGAAGAGGCTCTGGCTGGGTGGCGGACGGAGGAGGGTGTGGGGCTTCACGGGTTTTCGCGGCGTCGGTGTACGAATGGGTGGGCGGATGGGATGGGAGTGGGGAACAATGGCTTAGGGACGCGCTTGACCGAAATGTGGGGTAAGTTACAAAATTACCCCCACCGATTTGAGCTAGGTGGTTCTTTCGGTTCAGGGGTATCACGGGCATTTCGTGTGTCGGGATTTCACAGGGGGTGGGAGTTTTGGCGCGCGTTGTAATTTTGGAATAGCAAGGCACAGGTTGAGATGGAGGGAGTTGTCGGAGCACAATGAGACAAAGATATATCTTAAATATTTCGGGGTAACAAGGCGCGGGTTGAAATTTCCGGACAAGCTCGACGTGTGCTGTACAAAATCAATTCGCACTTCCGTCGACCAAAAAACAAAAAGAAATCAATTCGCAGCACACTAGAGAGTCTAGTCCCGTGTACTGTACCAAATCAATTCGCACTACAAACGTCATTCAAAACTTTGAATTCATGTTATGTTCAATTAAAATATTTCGCTACGTGTATAATGCATGCAACCTGCTACTCAAATGAACGTTTTAGTGCATTCCAAACATATATACTACCGCTTCAATATGAACTAAATTTGAATTCGTTTGTCTATTTGAATCAGATCTACAATAATGATTGTTGTGAAGTCCAACCATTTGAATTCGTTTCTCTATTTTAATAAGATCTACAATCATCATTATTGTCATGTTAAACCATCGTTTGTGTATTATCTTCACAGCACACCACATGATTACTCTCGAGTTTGATATGAACTATGTGTACTATATGAACTCGAACTCGATTTTTTGAATCCACTTTATGTTGATTTCAAATCACAGTTCATTTCAAGCTCTAGCTAGATCTTCATAATCTAAACCATGTCTCATATGTATAATGTGTTTATCACATAATGTATGGTGCCCCACCCCCTACACCTACAAGTATTTAGATGTGAGTTGCAAACACCACACATTAGCACAAATTCAAATAAAATGTGAGATTGTTCGATATATAGTATTGTTTAGATTGTTCGATATTTAGTTGTAAGCTGCAAACGCCACACATTATCACAAATTCAAATAAAATGTGAGATTGTTCGATATATAGTATGGTTTAGATTGTTTGACATTTTGCTGTGAGTTGCAAATGCCATGCATTATCACATTATGGTATAACATGTGCAAAACCACAAAGACGCTGTATCACCGCTTATATTCATGCATGCATATGTTTATAACACTATGATATCCTATTCAAATATATGAATCCACTTTCATATCAAATTATGATCTTTG
This sequence comes from Aegilops bicornis, assembly GCA_021605145.1. NCBI lineage: Eukaryota > Viridiplantae > Streptophyta > Magnoliopsida > Poales > Poaceae > Aegilops > Aegilops bicornis. Next base: position 378,683,518 of record CM038669.1, on the reverse strand, counting down.
TTAGCCTCTTACACCCACACAATCCTCTAACCTTTGTAGCTAGCACTAACTTTCTCTCGTGCATGCACACACCCTCCTCGCCCTCCCCCTCCCTCAGCATTCTATCCATCGCGCACATAATTTTTTTTCTTTAGGTCGTTCTCCCATAGTCTCCACAACTCCTTTCCGACACACACCAATCGATAAACCTCTCTAGCGCCTACGACATACGTACACACGCACCTTCCATCTCCTCCTTTCGGTGTCCATGCCTCGTGTCTCTCATACGGTCCCACACACGTGTAAACTCTCGCCCCTCTTTTCATCGATCTCACAACCGCACACTCCTACCCATATCTAGCTAGTAGCTCGGCCTCTCGCACCACCTCCTAGCTCCATTCTCTCTGTCTATCCGTCCCGCTGGGCCTTATTTGCCTCTAACAAATGGATGTACACCGACCGATCTCCCGCTATACATATAGCTAGCTAAGTCCTTATAACTCATTTTTCCCACGCGTCGATCGATCTACCTCATTAGTTATGTCTCTCCCTTCCTCTAACAAACAACAATTGATCTACCGATCTAGTTAGGTTTGCCTAGCAAACACATGGTTCCCCTTCATCATCCATACATGCGTCCCGACAGATCTATCACGCACAGGCACACACAAAAACACATCCCCACTCTTATTGATAATATTGCAGTTCTACCCTCAGTTTGTCTAGTAGGCATCTCCCACCATCTTCGAGAAGGAACTCCATCACCCATCCTGCACTCTACCCCTCTCCCTCGCCCTCTCTTTCTCCTCTCTCTCTCTCTCTCTGTCCCAACCTATTTCCCGTCCTTCAGTTATGTATGGATGTCGACCCATCTCCCTCAAGACATAGTTGGGTCTCTCCTTCTCAACACATATACGAGTCATTCTACCTCTTTAGTTAGGCCTCTGCCTCCCCCCTCCCCCACCCCCCACCCCCCCACACACCGATACATCGAGCGCTCTGGTCATGTCCCCCTGCCACACACAAACTTGCCCTATGCCCTCTGACGTTCTGGTAGGTCAGTCGCCCTATATCTTTGACTTGTACACACACAATTTCGATGGCTCTCTTCATCCATCTCGCATCCACCCACTTAATCCTCTCTTCGACTCTATCGATATCTATGACTCCTCCCTCTCTTCTCGTGGATCGCCCCCTCTGGCCCTCTCTATATGATATGGATATGCCTCTATTTCACACCCTTTGCATGCAAAATTTTGTTTGAGATGTCATCGACACATATTCCCACAAATACATTCACGAAATCACAACCCCCCCCCCCAAAAAAACAAAAAGCACTCACGAACGCACACGCCATCTGTCTAGGTTTGTATATCTCTCACACACACCCACGTAGGTGGTGGACGTGCACAAAGAGAAGAGGTGCACGCACGGCGCACGTACTGTTGGAGATATGCCCTAGAGGTAATCATGTATGATGATATTTTCCTATGTGTTTATGAATAAATATAGTCCTTGGACATTATCAATGATGTGTATCAGCAAGTACATGACTTGTTTGTGGGACTATGCACTGTATGATGACTGTCCTAAAAGGTCCCTAGTGGAAAGGGCTGTGTGGACATGCAGCCGACTAGACTAGCATATGACACGGTCGATGGCTTGGTCTCACTAGCCATGGAGCATTGGATGCTAACCGGATAATATGGACTTGGAAAGGTCTGGTCGGATTCGACGTAGTTGGATCCGAGTCGAGATAAGGTCTGAGTCGGACAAACCCAACTATGAGACGCAGCGATATGTCATCTGTGAGTCTCTAGTACAACATATGTTCTATGTCCTAAGACCTGAGCTGACGCATGTACTCGGGATGGTGACAGACTTGCTTTGGGCCGACCAAACGCTACTCCGTGACTGGGTAGTTACAAAGGTAGGTTTCGGGCTTGTCCAGACCCATGCTGCGAGACGTGGTCGAGCAAGATGGGATTTGCCCCTCCGATCAGGAGAGATATACTCTGGGCCCCTCGTGTGATCCGACCAGGATAAGCATGGCCATCCAACAAGGATTATGACATAATCCGGATTGTGGTCGGTATCACTGGAACGAGAAAGAGGTCGGGCTAGCACAAGGATGACAGTCTCGCCTTGAGCCCGACAACATATATCGTGTGGCAAAGGGAACAAAAGTGTGACACGTTGTACATGTTCACCTAACCAGCTTCATAGTCTACTTGGTGGTCGGCACGCCTTGCTAGAGGCCGATACCAACCGTGCAGGTCGGAGGTGATCCGAACTGTGACCAAGCCGACTTGAACCTAAGGGGTTGCGCACTTAAGGGAAGGAACCTACGAGGTCAGTTCGTAGGACACTGGCCGGATGTGATCCGAACTGGGGTAGGAACGTGAGCGAGTAGACTTTGGGCTTTAGGGTCCGTGCAAGGCCCAAGTGTTGAGCCTGCGACGGACGCCTATATAAAGTGGAGGTGCGGCACACTCATGCGGTTGATCGCTTCGGCTGCGACTAGGGTTTGCATGTGTTGCAAATAGCCACCTCCACTCGCCGCCGACTGTGTGATCGGACCTAGCAGTCCGTCGCACGGTGTTCCTCCTGCACGCGCGAATACCATTAGAGGCGGTGCACTTGCGCCGCTCCGGCGAACTCGTACGTGAGGTCAGACGACCGGCTGTTCGAGGGAGATCGAACAAGGAGGAGACGATCCACGCGACGCCGCTTGCCCCAACTCTTCTTCCGCTGCACGGCACTGCGCGTCTAGTGGTAACGAACTGTGATCCATCTCCCGTAGCATGTTTCTGGATGTTCTGCGCGTAGGAAAATTTTAATTTGCAGTCGACGCAACCTACCATAGAACCCAACAGTGTATCAGAGCCTCTGCTATAGGATTTGGTTTCAGATCGTATGCATATTAGATATGTGGAGGCGGCAGATGAGATCTGTTGTTGTTGATAAGATCGGCTATGTTCACGGTTGATGTGATCAACTGCACATGGGGATCGTTGAGGCTATGTTTTCTATAAATTGGGATCAATGAGGTCGTGACACGATCTACCCCTACCGCCCGGTTATCCGCCATCGGGGTTAACAGTGAAACGTAAATCTAAATCGGATTCGCAATGATCGATAAGATCGGTCAGATCAGAGAATTCGGCGGGATCGGGACCGCAGTGTGCGTAGCGCCGTGTATTTCGTACCCGACACACAAACCGGTAGAATGCGATTCTATGCATAACTTTGTTTTGCAGGTCTGATGTGAATAGTATGGCTCATGTGTATATGATGCATGTGTGTAATTTATACGTGGCCTGCGTGTCATGTTTGACAGCCGGCAGGAGCCAAAGTGTTGTCATTATATTGTATAACGACCTACGTGTCGACTTGTGACTCTATGTAAATTCATTACTAGTTGTAGTAGTTGGATAATAGAGATCAGGTTGGCGGCTTGGCGTCCCAACGTGACAAACAAGATGGAGTTCATAGATGGTCCTCGGAATCGGAGCCGACCTGGAAGAACGTCCATGAAGGAGCCATACTATTTCACAATATGTGTTATATTTGTGATTTTTATGCTTCTTTGTTTCTATGCATGTTAGAATGATATAATGATCCCTCATGAATATCAAGCGAATTGCCATCCCCGATGTTGCACCTTCGCACGTCAAGTACGTCTAGTAGTGGGCTCATAAAATTGGGTTGCTGCTGGGTGTCCTTGAGTTGAAGGGTTCGTGTCGGACACGGACATGCACTGCATCAGGTTAACTTGACAAGGCTATCAAAACGGTTTTGGGCCTTGTGGCAAAGTAGGTTGGGAGCCGGGGTATGAGATACCTCACCGACCGACAGGAGTCGTATAGAGATACGATTAGCAAGGAGTTGCTTACCGGATAGGTATGTTGGCTAGCAGTGATGCTAAAGCTCACTAGTCGCATGCGCTAGTCGGATCCTGAATGACTGAGAGTTTGCGGAGGGATGTCGACTTTCATGGGAGTATTTCTGTTTAGGCTAGAATTACTCTACAAAAACACATTGCTTAGTGATTGCATATTTTCTGTTGTAGATCAATGGAACCACCTGCTCAACCCAACTTTGCATTGAAATTAATTCTGGAAAAGGATAAACTGAATGGAACAAACTTTACCACCTGATATAGAAATCTGAGAACTGTTCTCAAGCATGATAAAAAGGAACATGTTCTAGAGGATCCACTTCCAGAGGAACCTGCCGATAATGCTAATGCCACAGCCTAAAAATGCCTACTGTAAACTCGTTGATTTAATCAACGGAGATCAGCTATCTGATGATGGCTTGTATGGAGCTTGATTTGCAACAGCATTTCGAAAATGTTGAGGCTTACGATATGATCGAGAGTCCCAAGAGCATGTTTCAGACACAGGCTAGGACCGAAAGGTTCAACTTCTGGCGATCCTTGATGGATTGCAAGCTGAAGGAAGGTGATCCACTGAGCCCACATGTGATCAAGATGATCGGATATGTGCAAGCTTTGGATCGTTTGGGCTTCCTGCTCTTGGATGAGCTGGCTACTGATGTTGTTCTGGGTTCTCTTCCGCCCAGCTATGGGACGTTCATCTTGAACTATCATATGCATGGCATGGATAAGAAGCTCACTGAATTGCATAGGATGCTCAAGGTGGTAGAGCAGGATATTAAGAAAGGCACGCATCAAGTGTTGATGGTGCAGAAATCAGCTAAGTTCAAGAAGAGCTGGTCCAAGAAAAAGGCTAAGGCAAAGGGCACGGAGACGGTAACCTCTGCCGCTGCAATCAAGTCTGGACGGACTCGAACACCATTTGCTATCACCGCAAGGAAACCGTCCTTTGGAAGAGGAATCAGCAACTGGCTTGCAGAGCATGGCAAGAAGGCCGGGAATGCTGCTTCTCGCAAAGGTACACTTGTTGCATATGTTATAGACATTTACCTTGCTGACATACCTAGTATCTCTTGGGTATTTGATATCGGATCGGTTGTTCATATTTGCAACTCGATGCAGGGGCTGGTAAGAACTAGGCGTGTGGCACAAGGGGAGATTGACATTAGGGTCGGCAACAAAGCAAGAGTTGCTGCTTTGGAGGTCGGCACGATGCAGCTCCAACTTCCTTCCGTATTCATTGTGGAATTGAATAATTGTTATTATATTCCTACACTTAGTCGGAACATTATTTCTGCCTCATGTTTGATGAGTCAAGGTTATGAATTCAATTTAAAGGACAACGGTTGTTCGATATTTTTGAATGGTATGTTCCACGGCTATGCACCCATTGTTGATGGGCTATTTATATTGAATCTAGAACAGGAACCGGTCTATAACGAGAATGTCAAGAGGCATAAGCCTAATGAGATAAATCCGACATACTTCTGGCATTGCCGGCTTGGACACATTAGTCTAAAACGCATGAAGAAGTTCCATGATGATGGGCTCCTAACTTCGTCCGACTTCGGGTCGTTCGAGACATGTGAATCATGCTTGCTCGGCAAGGTGACTAAGTCTCCTTTCGCAAAGAGTTGCGAGAGGGCGTCCGAGCTGTTGGAGCTTATACACAGTGATGTGTGTGGTCCAATGAGCACAACCGCCAGAGGTGGCTATCAAGATTTCGTGACTTTTACCGACGACTTGAGTAGATATGGATATATCTATTTGATGAGGCACAAGTCGGAGACTTTTGAAAAGGTCAAAGAGTTTCAAAACGAGGTTGAGAATCAGCTCGGCAAGACTATAAAGCTTCTGCGATCTGATCATGGAGGTGAGTACATGAGCCAGGAGTTTGATGACCATCTGAAAAAGTCGAGGTATAGTACCTCAGCTCACACCTCCTGGTACGCCATAGAGAAATGGCGTGTCGGAACGGAGGAATAGGACCTTGTTGGACATGGTCCGGTCTATGATGAGCAAATCGGATTTACCCTAGTCATAATTGGGATACTCTCTAGAAACTGCAGCTTTCACACTAAATATGGTACCATCAAAATCCGTAGACAAGACACCACATCAGATGTGTACCGGAAGACTCAGTTTGTCTTTTCTAAAGATTTGGGGCTGTGAAGCATTTGTCAAGCGACTTATGTCAGACAAGCTTACACCTAAGTCGGATAAATGCATATTCGTGGGATATCCGAGGGAAACCTTGGGATATAGCTTCTACAACCGTGAGGAGAACAAAGTGTTTGTTGCTCGGAACGAGGTTTTCCTTGAGAAAGAGTTTCTCAGTCGGGAGGCCAGTGGGAGGACGGTCCGACTCGAAGAAATTCGAGGACCACTCGGGGACGGCTCGGCTGGTGATGAGATCATACCGGAGTCAGTCAGGGAACCTGTAGTGGAAGCGGCACCGGAACCACGGAGGTCGGAAAGATTGTGCAGAGTGCGTGATGTATTGTTGCTAGAAAGCGACGAGCCGGCCACGTATGCGGAAGCGATGGTGAGCCCAGATTCCGAGGCATGGCTGGAGGCCATGAGATCCGAGTTAAAGTCCATGGATGAGAATCAAGTCTGGGACCTGGTTGATCCGCCACCTGGCGTAACTGCCATTGGATGCCAATGGGTCTTTAAGAAGAAAACCGATGTGGATAGAAATGTTCAGATCCACAAAGCTCTGCTTGTCGCTAAAGGTTATGGACAGGTTCAAGGAATTGACTACGACGAGACTTACTCGCCGGTAGCGATGCTGAAATCGGTGAGGATCATACTAGCTATAGCTGCATATTTCGATTACGAGATATGGCCGATGGATGTCAAAACGGCTTTCCTTCATGGAAATTTAACCGAGGACATATATATGATACAGCCCGAGGGTTTTGTCGATCCGACTAGCACTAGTAAGGTATGCAAGCTCAAGAGATCCATTTATGGGTTGAAGCAAGCATCTCGGAGTTGGAACATTCGTTTTGTTGAGGTCGCCACAGGTCTCGGTTTCATCAAAAGCGAAGATGACTCTTGTTTATACAAGAAGTTAAGTGGGAGCTCGATAGTGTTTTTGATCTTGTATGTAGACGACATACTATTGATCGGGAACGATGTTTCGATGTTAAACTCGTTCAAGGGATCATTGAATGGCAAGTTTTCAATGAAGGACCTTGGCGAGGCAGTATATATTTTAGGCATTAAGATCTATAGAGACAGATCGAGGAGGCTGCTCGACTTAAGCCAGAGCACGTACATAGATAAAGTGTTGAAGCGGTTCAACATGTGTGAGGCATAGAAAGGGTTCTTTCCACTCTCACATGGTATAAAGGCTAAGAGAGACTCAGAGTCCTTCGACATCTGATGAGCGAAGCAGGATGAGTAGGATTCCGTATGCCTCGGCAATCGGATCCATCATGTATGCCATGATATGTACAAGGCCTGATGTTGCTTTTGCAATAAGCCTAACAAGTAGATACCAGGCCAACCCAGGTGAGAGTCAAGGGCCGCGGTAAAGACTATTTTGAAGTACCTGAAAAGGACTAAAGAGATGTTCCCAGTTTGTGGAGGTGAGGAAGAGCTCGTCGTAAGGGGTTACGTTGATGCTAGTTTCCAAACCGACAGAGATGATTGTCGATCACAGTCCGGATTCGTGGTATCGTCCTAAGCAAGTGGAGCGATTACCTTTGGATGAGTTCCAAGCAGGATACAGTAGCCGATTCTACCACAGAAGCCGAATACATTGCGGCTTGTGAAGCTACAAAGGAAGGTGTTTGGATCCGGCATTTTCTGTATGATCTTGGTATCTTCCCAGCCTCGGTGAAACTGTTGGACCTTTATTGTGATAATTATGGTGCCATCGCACAAGCCAAGGAGCTGAGGAATCACCACAAGGTCAGACACATAGATCAGAAATATCACCTGATACGAAAGATCGTAAAGAATGGTGATGTAGAGTTATGCAAGATTCACACGGATGCAAATGCTGCAGATCCGTTGACTAAGCCGCTTCCACAACCAAGCATGAGGGGCATGTTAGAGCTATGGGCATTCGATGTCTATTTGATTGACTCTAGTGCAAGTGGGAGACTGTTGGAGATATGCCCTAGAGGCAATCATGTATGATGATATTTCCTATGTGTTTATGAATAAAGATAGTCCTTGGACATTATCAATGATGTGTATCAGCAAGTACGTGACTTGTTTGTGGGACTATGTATTGTATGATGACTGTCCTAAAAGGTCCCTAGTCGAAAGGGCTGTGTGGACGCGCAGCCGACTAGACTAGCATATGACACGGTCGATGGCTTGGTCTCACTAGCCATGGACCATTGGATGCCATCCGGATAATATGGACTAGGAAAGGTCTGGTCGGATTCGACGAAGTCGGATCCGAGTCAAGATAAGGTCTGAGTCGGACAGACCCAACTATGACACGCAGCGATATGTCATCTGTGAGTCTCTAGTACAACATACGTTCTATGTCCTAAGGCCTGAGCTGACGCATGTACTCGGGATGGTGGCAGACTTGCTTTGGGCCGACCAAACGCTACTCCGTGCCTGGGTAGTTACAAAGGTAGGTTTCGGGCTTGTCCAGTCCCATGCTACGATACGTGGTCGAGCAAGATGGGATTTGCCCCTCCGATCAGGAGAGATATACTCTGGGCCCCTCGTGTGATCCGACCAGGATAAGCATGGCCATGCGACAGGGATTATGAGATAATCTGAATTGTGGTCGGTATCACTGGAACGAGAAAGAGGTCGGGCTAGCACAAGGATGACAGTCGTGCCTTGAGCCCGACAACATATATCGTGTGGCAAAGGGAACAGAAGTGTGACACGTTGTACAGGTTCACCTAACCAGCTTCATAGTCTGCTTGGTGGTCGGGACGCCTTGCTAGAGGCCGCTAACAACCGTGCAGGTCGGAGGTGATCCGAACTGTGACCAAGCCGACTTGAACCTAAGGGGTCGCGCGCTTAAGGGAAGGAACCTACGAGGTCGGTTCGTAGGACACTGGTCGGATGTGATCCGAATTGGACTAGGAACGTGACCGAGTAGATTTTGAGCTTGAGGGTCCGTGCAGGGCCCAAGTGTTGAGCATGCGACGGACACCTATATAAAGTGGAGGTGCGGCACACTCATGCGTTGATCGCTTCGGCGCTGCGACTAGGGTTTGCATGTGTTGCGAATAGCCACCTCCACTGGCCACGATCGTGGTGATCGGACTTAGCAGTCCGCCGCACGGTGTTCCTCCTGCACGCGCGGATACCATTAGAGGCGGTGCACTTGCGCCGCTCCGGCGAACTCGTACGTGGGGTCAGACGACCGGCTGTTCGAGGGAGATTGAACAAGGAGGAGACGATCCACGCGGACGCGCTGCCCCAACTCTTCTTCCGCTGCACGGCACTGCGCGTCTAGTGGTAACGAACTATGATCCATCTCCCGTAGCATGTTACTGGATGTTCTGCGCGTAGGAAAATTTTAATTTGAAGTCGACGCACCCTACCATAGAACCCAACTGTGTATCAGAGCCTCTGCTATAGGATTTGGTTTCAGATTGTATGCATATTAGATATGTGGAGGCGGCAGATGAGATCTGTTGTCGTTGATAAGATCGGCTATGTGCACGGTTGATGTGATCAACTGCACATGGGGATCGTTGAGGCTATGTTTTCTGTAAATCGGGATCGATGAGGTCGTGACACGATCTACCCCTACCGGTCGGTTATCCGCCATCGGGATTAACAGTGAAACGTAAATCCGAATTGGATTCGTGATGATCGATAAGATCGGTCAGATCTGAGAATTCGGCGTGATCGGGACCGCCGTGTGCGTAGCGCCGTGTATTTCGTACCCGACACACAAACCGGTAGAATGCGATTCTATGCATAACTTTGTTTTGCAGGTTTGATATGAATAGTATGGCTCATGTGTATGTGATGCATGTGTGTAATTTATTCGTGGCCTGCGTGTCATGTTTGTCAGCCGGCAGGAGCCAAAGTGCTGTCATTATATTGTATAACGACCTACGTGTCGACTTGTGACTCTATGTAAATTCATTACTAGTCGTAGTAGTTGGATAATAGAGATCAGGTTGGCGGCTTGGCGTCCCAACGTGACAAACAAGATGGAGTTCGTAGATGGTCCTCGGAGTCGGAGCCGACCTGGAAGAACGTCCATGAAGGAGCCATACTATATCACAATATGTGTTATATTTGTGATTGTTATGCTTCTTTGTTTCTATGCATGTTAGGATGATCCCTCATGAATATAAAGCGAATTGCCATCCCCGATGTTGCACCTTCGCACGTCAAGTACATCTAGTAGTGGGCTCATAAAATTTGGGTGCTGCTGGGTGTCCTTGAGTTGAAGGGTTCGTGTCGGACACGGACATGCACTGCATCAGGTTAACTTGCCAAGGCTATCAAAACGGTTTTGGGCCTTGTGGCAAAGTAGGTTGGGAGCCGGGGTATGAGATACCTTCGACCGATGTGAGTCGTATAGAGATACGATTAGCAAGGAGTTGCTTACGGATAGGTATGTTGGCTAGCGTGATGCTAAAGCTCACTAGTCGCATGCGTTAGTCGGATCCTGAGTCACCGCGAAGTTTGGAGGGATCTTGACTTGATGGGAGTATTTCTGTTTAGGCTAGAATTACTCTACATAAACACATTGCTTAGTGATTGCATATTTTCTGTTGTAGATCAATGGCACCACCTGCTCAACCCAACTTTGCATTGAAATCAATTCTGGAAAAGGATAAACTGAATGGAACCACCTGGTATAGAAATCTAAGAATTGTTCTCAAGCATGATAAAAAGGAACATGTTCTAGAGGATCCACTTCCAGAGGAACCTGCTGATAATGCTAGTGCCACAGCTAAAAATTCCTACTGTAAACTCGTTGATTTAATCAACGGAGATCACCGTCGATGATGGCTTATATGGAGCCCGATTTGCAACAGCATTTCGAAAATGTTGAGGCTTACAATATGATCGAGAGTCTCAAGAGCATGTTTCAGACATAGGCTAGGACCGAAAGGTTCAACGTCTGGCGATCCTTGATGTATTGCAAGCTGAAGGAAGGTGATCCACTGAGCCCACATGTGATCAAGATGATTGGATATGTGCAAGCTTTGGATCGTTTGGGCTTCCGCTCTTGGATGAGCTGGCTACTGATGTTGTTCTGGGTTCTCTTCCGCCCAGCTATGGGACGTTCATCTCGAACTATCATATGCATGGCATGGATAAGAAGCTCACTGAATTGCATGGGATGCTCAAGGTGGTAGAGCAGGCTATTAAGAAAGGCACGCATCAAGTGTTGATGGTGCAGAAATCGGCTAAGTTCAAGAAGAGCTGGTCCAAGAAAAAGGCTAAGGCAAAGGGCACAGAGACGGTAACCTCTGCCGCTGCGCCGAAGTCTGGACCGGACTCGAACACCGTTTGCTATCACTGCAAGGAAACCGGTCACTGGAAGAGGAACTGTAGTAGGTGGCTTGCAGAGCATGGCAAGAAGGCCGGGAATGCTGTTTCTGGCAAAGGTACACTTGTTGCATATGTTATAGACATTTACCTTGCTGACATACCTAGTAGCTCTTGGGTATTTGATACCGGATCGGTTGTTCATATTTGCAACTTGATGCAGGGGCTGGTAAGAACTAGGCGTGTGGCACAAGGGGAGATTGACATCAGGGTCGGCAACAAAGCAAGAGTTGCTGCATTGGAGGTCGGCACGATGCAGCTCCAGCTTCCTTCCGGATTCATTAAGGAATTGAATAATTGTTATTATATTCCTGCACTTAGTCGGAACATTATTTCCGCCTCATGTTTGATGAGTCAAGGTTATGAATTCTATTTAAAGGACAACGGTTGTTCGATATTTTTGAATGGTATGTTCCACGGCTATGCACCCATTGTTGATGGGCTATTTATATTGAATCTAGAACAGGAACCGGTCTATAACATGAATGTCAAGAGGCATAAGCCTAATGAGATAAATCCGACATACTTACGGCATTGCCGGCTTGGACACATTAGTCTCGAACGCATGAAGAAGCTCCATGATGATGGGCTCCTAACTTTGTCTCGACTTTGGGTCGCTCGAGACATGTGAATCATGATTGCTCGGCAAGATGACTAAGTCTCCTTTCGCAAAGAGTTGCGAGAGGGCCCGAGCTGTTGGAGCTTATACGTGATGTGTGTGGTCCAATGAGCACAACCGCCAGAGGTGGCTATCAAGATTTCATGACTTTTACCGACGACTTGAGTAGATATGGATATATCTATTTGATGAGGCACAAGTCGGAGACTTTTGAAAAGTTCAAAGAGTTTCAGAACGAGGTTGAGAATCAGCTCGACAAGACTATAAAGCTTCTGTGATCTGATCATGGAGGTGAGTACATGAGCCAGGAGTTTGATGATCATCTGAAAACTCGAGGTATAGTACCTCAGCTCACACCTCCTGGTACGCCACAGAGAAACGGCGTGTCAGAACGAAGGAATAGGACCTTGTTGGACATGGTCTGGTCTATGATGAGCAAATCGGATTTACCCTTGTCATTTTGGGGATACGCTCTAGAAACTGCAGCTTTCACACTTAACAGGGTACCATCAAAATCCGTAGACAAGACACCACATGAGATGTGGACCGGAAGACTCAGCTTTGTCTTTTCTAAAGATTTGGGGTTGTGAAGCATTTGTCAAGCGACTTATGTCAGACAAGCTTACACCCAAGTCGGATAAATTCAGATTCGTGGGATATCCGAGGGAAACCTTGGGATATAGCTTCTACAACCGTGAGGAGAACAAAGTGTTTGTTGCTCGGAACGGGGTTTTCCTTGAGAAAGAGTTTCTCAATCGGGAGGCCAGTGGGAGGACGGTCCGACTCGAAGAAATTCGAGGACCACTCGGGGACGGCTCGGCTGGTGATGAGATCATACCGGAGTCAGTCAGGGAACCTGTAGTGGAAGCGGCACCGGAACCATGGAGGTCGGAAAGATTGCGCAGAGTGCATGATGTATTGTTGCTAGAAAGCGACGAGCCGGCCACGTATGCGGAATCGATGGTGAGCCCAGATTCCGAGGCATGGTTGAAGGCCATGAGATCCGAGTTAAAGTCCATGGATGAGAATCAAGTCTGGGACTTGGTTGATCCGCCGCTGGCGTAACTGCCATTGGTTGCAAATGGGTCTTTATGAAGAAAACCGATGTGGATGGAAATGTTCAGATCCACAAAGCTCGGCTTGTCGCTAGAGGTTATGAACAGGTTCAAGGAATTGACTACGACGAGACTTACTCGCCGGTAGCGATGCTGAAATCGGTGAGGATCATACTAGCTATAGCTGCATATTTCGATTACGAGATATGGCAGATGGATGTCAAAACGGCTTTCCTTCATGGAAATTTAACCGAGGACGATATATGATACAGCCCGAGGGTTTTGTCGATCCGACTAGCACTAGTAAGGTATGCAAGCTCAAGAGATCCATTTATGGGTTGAAGCAAGCATCTCGGAGTTGGAACATTCGTTTTGATGAGGTCGTCACTGGTCTCGGTTTCATCAAAAGCGAAGAGGACTCTTGTTTATACAAGAAGTTAAGTGTGAGCTCGATAGTGTTTTTGATCTTGTATGTAGACGACATACTACTGATTGGGAACGATGTTTGGATGTTAAACTCGGTCAAGGGATCATTGAATGGCAAGATTTCGATGAAGGACCTTGGCGAGGCAGTATATATTTTAGGCATTAAGATCTATAGAGATAGATCGAGGAGGCTGCTCAGCTTAAGCCAGAGCACGTACATAGATAAAGTGTTGAAGCGGTTCAACATGAGTGAGGCGAAGAAAGGGTTTTTTCCACTCTCACATGGTATAAGGCTAAGCGAGACTCAGAGTCCTTCGACATGTGATGAGCGAAGCAGGATGAGTAGGATTCTGTATGCCTCGGCAATCGGATCCATCATGCATGCCATGATATGTACAAGGCCTGATGTTGCTTTTGCAATAAGCCTAACAAGTAGATACCAGGCCAACCCAGGTGAGAGTCACTGGGCAGCGGTAAAGACTATTTTGAAGTACCTAAAAGGACTAAAGAGATGTTCCTAGTTTATGGAGGTGAGGAAGAGCTCGTCGTAAGGGGTTACGTTGATGATAGTTTCCAAACCGACAGAGATGATTGTCGATCACAGTCCGGATTCGTGTACGTCCTGAACGGAGGAGCAGTGCACTGGATGAGTTCCAAGTAGGATACGGTGGCCGATTCTACCACAGAAGCCGAATACATTGCGGCTTGTGAAGCTGCAAAGGAAGGTGTTTGGATCCGGCATTTTCTGGATGATCTTGGTATCTTCCCAGCCTCGGTGAAACCGTTGGACCTTTATTGTGATAATTCTGGTGCCATTGCACAAGCCAAGGAGCTGAGGAATCACCACAAGGTCAGACACATAGATCGGAAATATCACCTGATACGAAAGATCGTAAAGAATGGTTATGTAGAGTTATGCAAGATTCACACGGATGCAAATGTTGCAGATCCGTTGACTAAGCCGCTTCCACAACCCAAGCATGAGGGGCACGTTAGAGCTATGGGCATTCGATGTCTATTCGATTGACTCTAGTGCAAGTGGGAGACTGTTGGAGATATGCCCTAGAGGCAATCATGTATGATGATATTTCCTGTGTTTATGAATAAAGATAGTCCTTGGACATTATCAATGATGTGTATCAGGCAAGCACGTGACTTGTTTGTGGGACTATGCATTGTATGATGACTGTCCTAAAAGGTCCCTAGTCGAAAGGGCTGTGTGGACGCCAAGAACCGACTAGACTAGCATATGACACGGTCGATGGCTTGGTCTCACTAGCCATGGAGCATTGGATGCTAACCGGATAATATGGACTTGAAGAATCTGGTCGGATTCGACGTAGTCGAATCCGAGTTGAGATAAGGTCTGAGTCGGACAGTCCCAACTATGAGACGCAGCGATATGTCATCTGTGAGTCTCTAGTACAACATACGTTCTATGTCCTAAGACCTGAGCTGACGCATGTACTCGGGATGGTGACAGACTTGCTTTGGGCCGACCAAACGCTACTCCGTGACTGGGTAGTTACAAAGGTAGGTTTCGGGCTTGTCCAGACCCATGCTGCGAGACGTGGTCGAGCAAGATGGGATTTGCCCCTTCGATCAGGAGAGATATACTCTGGGCCCCTCGTGTGATCTGACCAGGATAAGCATGGCCATGCGATCAGGATTATGAGATAATCCGAATTGTGGTCGGTATCACTGGAACGAGAAAGAGGTCGGGCTAGCACAAGGATGACAGTCTCGCCTTGAGCCCGACAACATATATCCTGTGGCAAAGGGAACAGAAGTGTGACCTGTTGTACAGGTTCACCTAACCAGCTTCATAGTCTGGTTGGTGGTCGACACGCCTTGCTAGAGGCCGCTACCAACCGTGCAGGTCGGAGGTGATCCGAACTGTGACCAAGCCGACTTGAACCTAAGGGGTCGCGCAGGGTAGGGAAGGAACCTCCGGGGTCGGTTTGTAGGACACTGGTCGGATGTGATCCGAACTGGACTAGGAACATGACCGAGTAGACTTTGGGCTTTAGGGTCCGTGCAAGGCCCAAGTGTTGAGCCTGCGACGGACGCCTATATAAAGTGGAGGTGTGGCACACTCATGCGGTTGATCGCTTCGGCTGCGACTAGGGTTTGCATGTGTTGCGAATAGCCACCTCCACTCGCCGCCGATTGTGTGATCGGACCTAGCAGTCCACCGCACGGTGTTCCTCCTGCACGCGCGGATACCTTTAGAGGCGGTGCACTTGCGCCGCCCGCGAACTTCAGACGTGGGGTCAGACGACCGGCTGTTCGAGGGAGATCGAACAAGGAGGAGACGATCCACGCGGACGCGCTGCCCCAACTCTTCTTCCGCTGCACGGCATTGCGCGTCTAGTGGTAACGAACTGTGATCCATCTCCCGTAGCATGTTCCTGGATGTTCTGCGCGTAGGAAAATTTTAATTTGCAGTCGACGCACCCTACCATAGAACCCAACACGTACTCCTGTCTCTTTCCAACCACACCCGTGCGGATACACGGTGGAGCTCATTTTTGTATGAAAAGGCAGCCCACGTGGGAATTTGACACGTGTACTGGTTGTCCACTTGTTGGAGGATCGTCTACCACGGGTGAACAAACAAATTGCAACTTGATGCGTTATGTTAAAAAAGAGGCAAACCATGTGGGACCTACCTTAGAGGCAAGGCTCTATACACTGGAGTACTTTTGATGTGTCTCGTCAACTTGCAGAACGAGGAGAAGCTTGTTTAGTACGCCGTCTCTCCCGCCCACGGGTGCGGTGGCTCGCAGGATGAGGTGAAGCTTGCTTACTAGTATGTCTTACGCCCGCTCCCTCGCCCATGCGCGCGGTTGCTCGCAGGACGAGGAGAAAAATTTACTACTCCCTCCGTTTACTCCTCGTCCCTACCTTGGTTAGAGAGATTATCATATTGTTTTGAATATATGTCCTTTAGTAGATTTCAATATGAACTACTAGTATATACTCCAAACGCTGGTGTATATAGACATATTTTAGAGTGTAGAGTCACTCATTTTGCTCCGTATGTAGTCCATATTGAAACAGACGTAATAGTACGCACTCTCCCTCGCCCCTCGACCCTCGTCCATGTGGTGGACGTGCAGCAATTCATTCGGTCTCATATAACCAGAATGATATACTGCAGTACCATTATTGCTCGACTTCCCGAAGAGGCAAAGAGCCAATCGCAAGGTTAATATTTTGGAGATGCCAAGCGCAAGGTTTATAGGAGAACGAGTAGTAGGTGCCGCGTCATTTATAAATAAAGTTTTTTTCTTCAGTGGCACGTACGCAATATAAATAGGTTCATATGGAGAGAAAAGGAAACCGCTCCACTATATACATAGGCAGGACGAGCCTACACGGTTGCTTGCTGGGGTTGCTCTCTTCAGTCTTCACACTCTCCCGCACAAAACGACTATGGCCACATCTCTAACATCCCTTCGGATCACGTCTGCCGGGGGAAGGGGTGGATGCTTAGTGTAGATGCGGTCGCCGTCGCCGACGGCGAAAACCCACTGTCGGCACGTCCCGATCAGGGGTCCCCACCGTTCTCCCTCACAAAGCCGGTGAGGTTGATCACTGCCGCGACGTGGGCAGTTGCCTCCTCCCGCCGCCCTCCTCTAGGTTGAGCTATGTGCCGACATCCCTCAGGTACAACTCCCTTTACAGCCGGCTTGCACCACTGCTCCAGCTGCCTACATCACTCCATGTGGATATTTCTCTACTTCTTTGCCCCGCACATACCTCTACTGGCTTCTATGTACTATATTTTTGATGAGTTTATGTCTCATCAACTAGTCCCAGTAATCTTATTCTAATCACGCTTCTTCAATTTCTTTGCCACAGGGATGCTCATCTCGATTTTGGTGAAACTACACAAAAAGATCCGATGGTCAAAGGGTTGCAAACTTCATTTCTTCGGAACCTCCAATGTTGCCAGCAAATTAAAGCCTGGTTAGGGTTTACGGTTCAAGAGCTAGGGACTACATGGATAGTTTTTTTTCTTTAGCTGTCTCTGTTCCAAAATAAGTGTCAACTTTAGTAGTAGTACAACTTTGTACTAAAGTTTGCATAAAGTTGAGACACTTATTATGGAACGGAGGGAGTACATATTGGCTATGATCTGTCAATCATTGAGATGCAATAGCATGCATGTTAGTCTCCTTTGTATTTGATGAAATGTTGCAAGGGGCAACCTTGGACGCAAGATACATGAAACAGAAGGTGGAAGCTTCATAGCATTGTACAAATTTATCTCGCTGATAAATTACAGTACGTACTATACTAGTACTATGTAAAGAGTTAGGTGTCGCACGGTGTCCGGAAAATATGGTGATATTGTGAGGTGGGCCATGTAATCACTGAGCCTGCGTGTTTTCAATGCTCTCGCACTCCTCCACTGAGAATGGAGAAAATTGTAATCTAGTAGTACCTCCTTTCGCCGAAAGCGTGGGACATCCAACAGTCCTACCACCTCAGTAATAATGACCAATGAGCCATCAAATCACATAGACCCAGCAGTTAGTTGGACGGAAGAAGCAACCATCACTCTTGAATCTGCTTCTCCCTTCAACGCAGGCGCCAGTGAGAGGTCGCGTCCGCTCTGCGCGGGCATGAATGCGGCGGCACCGATTCTTTGGAGCGGTGCTGACCGTTTCAGGCGGGAAGCGTGCGCGGGTGATGTAGGGGCTTTGGGTGGGCCAGGTTGGTCAGGAGCGGGCGTGGCAAATGTCCCGCCTGTCCCGATCGGACGCCCGGAAACGAGAGGATGCACCGACGCTCGCGGCTAAATCGTACACTACACACCATCTCTCTGTAGGAGTAGGTCGATGTGTCGCTCTCTCTAACACACATGCTTTTAAACACACACACACGCAGCAGCACACAAGGCCCGAGGTAAAATGAGTCTATATCTCAATTAATGAAGACTTGCATGTTACCATCCATATGTTACTACCTACTATGAAAGTACTATGACCAGCCTAGCAATGACCAGCCCAGAAACGAGAGTAGTAACATAGACTAGTAACATATGCATGTTACTAGTCCAAGTTACTCACCACTATGATCAGCCTAGCAATGTAACCAAACGCTCCTTAATTACTCTGCCTTGTTATCTCCCCCGGAAACCCAATGCATGGAGCGCAACTACGCTTTGATGCATGCGAGTTAATACGTGGCCCTTTATGGTAGCTAAAACGGCATCTCTTAGTTGTTGTGATTAATTGTTGCGTTTAGAGACAGAAATCAGGGCTTTGATTGGAGGAAGGACCAGTCAAGTTTCTCCTTCTCCTCGAATCTGCTTGCACATCGTTTTGAAAAAAAAAATATGCTTGCACCTTGGTCCCGCTGCACCTTCTAACGTGACTTATTACACCTAGAAGGAGGGAGTAGTACGAGGTACAGTGGCACACTGACTTAGGTTGAATACAAGTGCCCAAAATTGTGTGCATGTTATAATATAGATTCACTTAAAATAGTACATCAGTGAACAGAGGGATCAATTGGACAGTGTTCACGAGCAGTAGTGAGATGTGTGAGGTAAGATACACCGCTGGCGCTTTTAATTTTTCTTATTAATTTGTTTGTTTCACCCTCTGACTGGTGGGACCCAACGTACTACGTGGAGAAAAGTAAGGTGACTAAGGCTGCATTATTTCTGTACTACCAACATTGCTTTAAATCCCAAAAGACCTTACCACCAAAGCCACATGACACGATTATGATTTAAATCCCAATGACTCCCACGCAAAAAAAACACACGGCATGCTTGTCACACGAATGCAGGAATGTATTAAAGGTTATTTTCCTCTCGTTAAACATAACGTGGGGGTGGTGTAGCTGGTTAGCCTGTTCGCTCATCAAACTTGAGGTCTCGGGTTCGATAACTACACTTGAGCATAATTTTGTTTTTGTTCTACTTCTTTCTTCCACCCAATGATAGGTAGGCCCCGCATGACAGAGAGAGAAAGTGATCTGGGGCGGTGCCAAGAGGATTCTTTGACTGGTCAAAATGGATGGATACGGAGCTATACGATCTCGTAGTGACCGTATAATCACCTCATCACGTATACGCTATAGCCTCAGCGCTTGTTTTCTTGGGTTTGCACTCTTCACACTCTCTCTCCAGTATATATATACACGCTGGAGCCTCAACGCTTGTAGTTGCTCTCTTCACACTCTCTCACCCTCTCCAGATCTAACCAAGACTTCATTGGCCTCTCTCTCTCCCCTCACTGCTGGTCAAAGAGTGCGGTGATCCGGCCCACCGGGAAGGGAAGGAGGCTTAATGTCGTCATTGTCGGCAAGGGAGGAATCCACCATCGGGCAGCTGTTCTCTTTCACCCAACAAGTGCGGGAGGGCCTCCGACCCTTCTTCTTCCTTGCCGCCAGACATAGTGTGGGCCGAACAGCCTCCGCCCACGAACCACACCCAAGAACCTTAAGGTATAATTTACTTATTCCACATGCATTGCTCTAGCTGCATGTGGGCTTTTTCTGCTTCTGCACTCGAATCTAGGTGTTGGATCAAACAGGAAAGTAGTGGGGAAAGTTGTATTGCATGAATCTTGGACATGGATCAAAGAGGAAAGGAAGGGGGGAAAGTACTAGTAAAAACTGGCTATCCAGCACCTACATTGGTCGAAAAGGGGAAACAATGACAAACGCAGTACGCACATCTGTAACGAACTGATCTTTTGTTTTGGGGGACAAGGTTGTAGAGTTTGAGCGGGACTAGATTTGTTGCGCTCACATAGGGAAAGGTGTCTAAAGATAACAAAACTGGGACCAACACAAGTATGCTCCTTGGTTGTTTTTGTTCTTTATTGCAACAGACTGTGCATCACCCCTTCATACATCGATAGATGCACATGGTGCTGGTGCGTCCACTGTCCCGTGCAACTCTTTAGATGTTGTTAATCTAAGGCCCTGTTTGGTTAAAAACTCCCTAGTCCCTACCTGCTTGGTTCCAGGGACTAAACATGGACTAGAGGTTATTAAATGACATGCTAAAATACCATGTTACCCCTAGTAATGAACTAATAGAGACAAGTTGCGATGCGGGGCAGGGGCAACTGTTGGAAAAAGTCCCAAAAAGACTCTCCCTCGGTATCTTCTTTCTTTAGTCCCTAAAAGTCCTCCTGTTTGGTTTAGATGGGACTGACACAGACTTTTTGTAGTCCCTACACCAAAATGTCCCTGTAAACCAACACCCTCTAATAATGCCGCTGGAAAATTGATGCAATGCCACAGTTAAAAGCAAATTACATGTTTAACGAATTTTATTGTTAATATAATCTCTCTGCTAATATTAACCAATGCCACCGTTTGAGAAATGCTACTGTCTTGCTTTCTTTCCCATTTAGATAAGTTAGATGCTTCTTTTTGTTGGCTTCTGTGTCATCCACCGTTATTGACCACTAGTTGTTTCCTTTGCACCTCTGTGTAAACAGGGTTATCTACTTCACCTCGTTGCTATTGTGACCTTTTGTTGCACTGCACAAAACACTTTTGTTTTAAGAGTGTTTTGTGCAGTTCAACCAAAATGTTACACCGACTACGACAAGACTGTGCGCCGCCTGCGGTGGTGGTGCACGGGCATCAAGGGCAGCGTCCACATTAGGAAAGGGTCCCGGTGGCCATCGCGGGATGCCGCGCCTTCACTCCTGAGCTGCGTAGCATCGCGTGGTCGGGCAAGTTCAAGCCAGACCTACCTCCACGATACGATGGCACCCCCGACCCCATGGAGTTCCTGCAGCTCTACGAGCTGAGCATCGAGGTGGCCAACGGCGACGAAAAAGTCATGGCGAACTGGTTCCCCATGGCTCTCAAGGATGGTGCCCGCTCATGGCTCCTGAACCTGCCTCCAGGTTCCATGTCCTCCTGGAACAAGATGCGCGACCGCTTCTTCACCAACTTCCAGGGCACTCGCGACCGCCCTCCGGCCGCGTGTGACCGGCGCCGTGTCAAGCAATAGCTAGGAGAGACCCTCCAGAAGTACATCCAGCGCTTCAACAACTTTCGCCTCAAGGTCCCCAAGATGACGGACGAGGCCATCATCTCTGTGTTTTCTGATGGCGTCCGTGATGTCAAGATGAAGGAGGAGCTCGCCATCCACGAGGAGCTATGCATGTCCTTAGAGTTGTTCAACCTGGTGACCAAGTGCACAAGGGCTAAGGAAGGGCGCCTTTCCCTCCTCAAGCTCCCAGCTGCCGACCTGGAGGAGAAGAAAGCCAATGCCAAGGATATGAAGTGCAAGGGAGTGGCCGTGCTCGCGACGGAGCCGGACACAAAGCGCGGCCTGGACCAGCCCGAGTCATCCAAGAGCATCTGGCCATTCTACGCCTTCCACAACGTTCACAACCACAACACCAACGACTGTCAAGAGCTCAGGGCATACGAGATGGACGCCTCGGTCGATGCCTCGAACGCAATGACCGGGGCTACGACCGAGGAGGAGGACATGGCGGAGGACGCTCGGACGACCGTGGCCCTTGCCGGGAGTGACGTGACAGGCCTCGTGAGGACCGCTGGCAAGACCAGCCTCGTGAGGGCGCCTGGAGGGATCAGCCTCGCGAGGACGGCCCCCAGGGCAACGCTGGTCTTCCTCTGCTGCCGCCACCACTAAGAAGGAACAACAACCACCATTAGGACGAGGGGGCTGGGGGCTTCTAGGAGCCGCGGGCTATCGCCTGCATCCTGGGCGGAGCTCAAGCCCCAGCCTCTCAGCAAATCTTCAAGCAGTTTGCTCACGAGGTGAACACAGTCCTCCCCAGGCTCGAGGCCACACGCCCGCTCAGGTGGTCCAAGTGCGCCATCACCTTCAGTTCGGCAGATCAGCTCAAGTGCGCGGCCACCACTGGCGCTCTCCCGATGCTTTGCTCACCCGTCATCAGCAACGTACAAGTCACCGAGACCCTCATAGACGGCGGCGCAGGGCTTAACATCCTGTCCTTCGAGATGTTTGACAGCCTTCAAGTGCCTTACGATCAGCTTCAACCTACCAAGCCCTTCTCAGGAGTGACCGATGGTTCCACCACGCCGATAGGGCAGGTTCGCCTCCCTGTCACCTTCGGACAGCGCGAGAACTACCGCACTGAGATCACTGACTTTGACGTCGCCCACATCCGTCTTCCATACAATGCCATCCTCGGGTATACGGCCCTGGCCAAGTTCATGGCAGTGACACACCACGGCTACAACGTCCTCAAGATGTCGGGGAGCGGCAGAATCATCACAGTCCCCTGCGAAGAAAGAGATGCGGTGTGCTCCCTCGAGCGCGCCTTCCAAGCAGCATCAATCGAAGACACCAACATCAATGCAGTCCAGTACCCTCCAGACGTCATCCCCAAAAAAGAAGAAGCAGCAGCTCCGCGCAGGGCCTCAGGAGAGCGGCGCCGCAAGTGGAGCCACGTCAGGATTGGCGCCCACGCCTGGGGCGCCTCCCTTCCTCGCATAGGAAGGCGCGCCCAGCGCCCTCCTCGGGCAGGGCTCGGGGGCTCTCTTCTAGAGGGCCTCCGACCTTGCCAACGTCACGAGGGAGGCGCTCAGGCACCACGTGGAGGCGTGCTTCGTAGCACGTTTCCCTCAGGAGGACACCGAACGAGGAGCGCCCGGCGCTCAGGATTTCATTGCCAAGACCACTCAGGAACTGCAGGATGCAAGAGCCATGCGCGGCGACCGCCACTCATCTGGCGTGGCTCCCCCTCCAGACGAGGATGGCGGGCTGCGCGTCTACGTCGACGTTCCAGGGCTCAACAGGGCCGCATCTCATGAGCTCTTTTGGCCTTCACGCATGGGACGCTGCGAGGGCCCACCTCACAGCTATGTTTGCATGCCTTTTGGCCCGCCGAGCGTAGCGTCCGCCTTCCAGCGCAACCTGCGGAGCATCCTGGCGGCTCAAGAGGTCAGGCACCACGTAGTCCTGGCGCAGATGGAGACGGTCTTCAAGGAACCGCCCGGACCCCCAGAGCCTCTCGAGGCTCAGGGTCCCGGTGGCTCGTGAGGAGCAACCCCTTCACCACGTGTCTTCAGCTGCCCCAACATTCCTTCAACAACAGAACCAGGTGCCATCTTCCAAGTTTATTTAGCTGGGAGCGCCCCTCAGGCTGCATCACTCCCAGGCTGCGTGGGTCTGTCCCTATGGCATGTATCCCTTTACATCTTTAGCTTACTTTGTTGGGGGCGCCCCTCGGGCTGCATCATCCCCAAGCCGCTCGGGTCTGACCCAATGGCGTGTATCGTTCTTGCACTGACCTAAGCTAGTTTGATTCTCATGCATCACCTATCTATGATTATCACCTGCTTGATTGTCACCAACCATGGGAGCTGTTCAAGCTGGAACGACGCTTGTGCTTGGGCCCGTCCCTGCAACATCGATAAATCTGAGCGGTCGGTTTCTGACCCGAGGCACGCCCCGTGCGCATCACCTCACCAGGCCCTCAGTGCCTTCATTCTCTTACGGAGCTACCAGTGGCCGGCCGGCAAATATAATGGCAAGTTGTGCCCCTCCTCGCGCTGACTTGCAGGAACCTCCCGAGGACAATAGCGGGTGGTACCGCGGGCTCCCTCTTCTCCCATGTGATTTGCTTGCGCGTTAAAAGGGGGGCTCCTGAGCATCACGAATCAAGAGCTCCTACTGGCTCTCCAGCCCTCACCCCCTGGCCTTGACCACGGCATCGCAACCTGGCATACCAGCGGCGGCTGAGCTCGCTCGAGGGCCCGGACCTGAGGACGTAGAGCATGAAGGAGAGCATGGGGAGGAAGGGGAAGCACGCACGGGCCTAACTTAGATGCGCCACGACCGCCGACGCACAAGTCTGGTGCAACGCAAGGAAACGACTCCAGACTGCCAAGATAAGTTTCGCGCTTGGACCAACCAATCGCTACGACACGGGATTCTCACATGCTGCAGCCCTACCACGGCAACATCGCCTCCCTTTCTTACCTGTCGGTGGCTGCTTGCACGCTAAAGGGGACCTCCTGAGCATCGCCTCTCAGGAGCTCTTACTGGACCTCGGGCCGCTCACCTCCGGTCCTTGACCACGGCATCGCGACCTGGCATACCAGCGACGGCTGCAGCCTACCTGGGGACCGGAACCTGTCAGCGTAGAGCACCAAGCCGTCGCGAGGATAGAAAGGGGAGACTAAGCCGAAGCAGGACACGCGCTTGCACAATTTCATAATAAGGATAATGCCAACAAAAGACATTACAGGTTCTTTACACGCCCCCACTGGGTTCGTTTCGATTCCTCGCAGGGAACAAAAGAAAGGAAATTCAAGGAGCCCTATCTACACACGCTGATACGTCTCCAACGTATCTATAATTTTTGATTGTTCCATGCTATTATATTATCTGTTTTGGATGTTTATGGGCTTTATTATACACTTTTATATTATTTTTGGGACTAACCTATTCACCCAGAGCCCAGTGCCAATTTCTGTTTTCCCCTTGTTTCAGTGTTTCGAAGAAAAGGAATGTCAAACGGAGTCCAAACGGAATGAAACCTTCGGGAGAGTTATTTTTGGAAAGAAAGCAATCCAGGAGAATTGGAGTGCACATCAGGGGATCAACAAGGAGAGCACGAGGCAGGGGGGCCCGCCCACCCCCTAGGCGCGCCCTCCACCCTCGTGGGCCCCTCGTGGCTCCCCTGACCGACTTCTTTCGCCTATATATATATATCCATACACCCTAAAAACTTCTGGGAAGAGAATAGATCGGGAGTTCCGCCACCGCAAGCCTCTGTAGCCACCAAAACCCAACCGGGACCCTGTTCCGGCACCCTACTAGAGGAGGGATCCCTCACCGGTGGCCAGCTTCATCACCCCGGCGCTCTCCATGACGAGGAGGGAGTAGTTCACCCTCGGGGCTGAGGGTATGTACCAGTAGCTATGTGTTTGATCTGTCTCTCTCGTGTTCTTAAGATGGTACGATCTTGATGTATCGCAAGCTTTGCTATTATAGTTGGATCTTATGATGTTTCTCCCCCTCTACTCTCTTGTAATGGATTGAGTTTCCCCTTTGAAGTTATCTTATCGGATTGAGTCTTTTAATGATTTGAGAACACTTGATGAA
The DNA here is from genome assembly GCA_021605145.1 of Aegilops bicornis. NCBI lineage: Eukaryota > Viridiplantae > Streptophyta > Magnoliopsida > Poales > Poaceae > Aegilops > Aegilops bicornis. The sequence goes on along the minus strand of CM038669.1, from coordinate 378,657,932 downwards.
TGTCTTGCGTGGGATACCCGTGGTGACAATGGGGTATTCTATTGATCCACTTGATGTATGTTTTGGTGATCAACTTGCGGGTTCCGCCCATGAACCTATGCATAGGGGTCGGCAAACGTTTTCGTCTTGATTCTCCGGTAGGAACTTTGGGGCACTCTTTGAGGTTCTATGTGTTGGTTGAATAGATGAATCTAAGATTGTGTGATGCATATCGTATAATAATTCCCACAGATACTTGAGGTGACATTGGAGTATCTAGGTGACATTAGGGTTTTGGTTGATGTGTGTCTTAAGGTGTTATTTTACTACGAACTCTAGGGCTGTTTGTGACACTTATAGGAATAGCCCAATGGATTGATCGGAAAGAATAAATTTGAGGTGGTTTCGTACCCTACCATAATCTCTTCGTTTGTTCTTCGCTATTAGTGACTTTGGAGTGACTCTTTATTGCATGTTGAGGGATAGTTATATGATCCAATTATGTTATTATTGTTGAGAGAACTTGCACTAGTGAAAGTATGAACCCTAGGCCTTGTTTCAACGCATTGCAATACCGCTTGTGCTCACTTTTATCTTTAGTTACCTTGCTGTTTTTATATTTTCAGATTACAAAAACCTATATCTACCATCCATATTGCACTTGTATCACCATCTCTTCGCCGAACTAGTGCACCTATACAATTTACCATTGTATTGGGTGTGTTGAGGACACAAGAGACTCTTTGTTATTTGGTTGCAGGTTGCTTGAGAGAGACCATCTTCATCCCACGCCTCCCACGGATTGATAAACCTTAGGTCATCCACTTGATGGAAATTTGCTACTGTCCTACAAACCTCTGCACTTGGAGGCCCAACAACGTCTACAAGAAGAAGGTTGTGTAGTAGACATCAAGCTCTTTTCTGGCGCCGTTGCCGGGGAGGCTAGGTAAGCGGCACCCACACCCCGTGAACTAAGATCTTTTCTGGCGCCGTTGCCGGGGAGGTGAGTGCTTGAAGGTATATCTTTAGATCTTGCAATCCAATCTTTTTGTTTCTTGTTTTAGCACTAGTTTAGTTTATAAAAGAAAACTACAAAAAAATGGAATTGAGTTTGTCTCATACGCTTCATCTTTTTAATGTCTTTCGTGAGTATGATGGAAAGGAAAATTGTGCCAAAGTGTTAGAAGAAGAATGCATTAAAATGTTTGGCACTAAATCTTTGAATGATGAGCATGATTGCAATGCAGTTAGTATGAACTCCTTGAATATCCATAGTACTAATCATAATTGCACTAGTTATGATGAAAATGTCTCCTATAAACATGTCAACTTTTGTGGAGTGCATTGGGTTTGCAAGTACATACCAAATAGGGAAGATAGATATTGCAATAGGCATAAGTATTTAGAAACTAAATGGTTGCAAGAAAGGCTAAATGTGAGTGCTGAAAATTTAAAATATCTTTACCGTACTTGTGAACTTTGCAATGAACATGGTCATTTAAATATCAAATGCAAATTGTTTCATGATCGAATCTTGTCCAAAAATTGTGATGACTTGATTTCCCTTGCACATCATAATGAACTTAGTTTGCTTTTGGGTTATGAAGAAATGAAACGTCAAACTAAGCATATTCCAGAATATAACCTTGAGAAATTCCTCGATATTGATCTAGAAGAAATTTATATGTATTGTGCGGTGAATTGCATCGAAAATCCTTATATTGCCAATTACATAAAGAAAAGAAAACAAATAGAAGATGAAGAGAATACTAATGAAAGGTAAGGGACTTCCCAATACCCTCCTATTATTTCTTATGATGAATCAGTTAATGAGGAGGAGCTTTCTATTCAACCAATCTCATCAATAAGGAGCTCAAAAAAGAGGGATAAACCCGCACATGATGTGAAGAAGAAAAAGAAAAAACGGAGAAGCAAACGTAAAAAGGTATCCCTCCCAAATGATGTTGCTCCTACTACTCATTGTGATGATGATAATTGCTATGTTATTGGTGCTATCCATACTATTAATAATGAGAGTGATTATGCCTATGATATGAAAAGGCCCAAGCTTGGGGATGCTATGTTTTATGAAGATGATATATTTGATAATATATTTGCTGCAATTAATGTTTGTCCCAAGCTTGGGGATGACACGTTTAATGAAGATGATATTATTAGCCTCCCAAGTTTTGATATGCAAATTTGTTATGATAGCATGCCTCCTACGTATGATGATTATATTGATGAAAGTGGGTTTGGAAGAGTGTCAACTTTAGGAAGTAATGATCCCACTATTTTGGAGGATGTTGAATCTTATTTTGATAATTATGAAAGTGGATCTGGAGAGGTCATGACTTTATTTAGTGATGAATCCACTATTTCGGAAGAGGTTTCAATCGATTATGATGAGAGCAAAGTAGCTACTTATGATGATTATTGTGATGAAACTTATGCTATAAAGAGTAGTGATGATTATATTTATAAAACTTGTCATGATTATGATTACCCCTTTTCTGAACATTACTCATTTAATGTGGAAACAATTTATAGTATTCAAGTCTCTTATGATACTCCCACTATCCCGAATGAGAAGAATTTTGCTTGTGTGGAGAGTAGTAAATTTTCTATGCAAGTAGATCATGAAAAGAATGCTTTAGGTGTTGGTTATATTCTTGAATTCATTCATGATGCTACTGAAAGTTATTATGAGGGAGGAATATATGCTTGTAGGAATTGCAATAATATCAAGTTTCCTCTCTATGTGCTTAAAGTTTTGAAGTCATGCTTGTTTTGCCTTCCTATGCTAGTTGATTATTGTTCCCATAAGTTGTTTGCTTACACGATCCCTATGCGAAGGAAGTGGGTTAGACTTAAATGTGCTAGTCATATTCTTCATGATGCTCTCTTTATGTTTCAATTCTTATCTTTTATGCGAGCATCATTGAAATCATCATGCCTAGCTAGGGGCGTTAAATGTTAGCGCTTGTTGGGAGGCGACCCAATTTTATTTTTGCCTTTTGCTTTTTGGTTCTGTTTAGGAATAGATAATCACCTAGCCTCTGGTTATATGTGGTTTTATGTTTTAATTAGTGTTTGTGCCAAGTAAGACCTATAGGATCTTCTTGGATGATAGTTATTTGATCTTGCTGAAAATTCCAGAAACTTTCTGTTCACGAAAATAATTGTATAAAATCACCAGAACGTGATAAAATACTGATTAAAATTGCAGCAGATCAATAAACAAATTATCTAGGTCGTCCTATTTTGGTAGAACTTTTGGAGTTCCAGAAGTATACGTTTGATACAGATTACTACAGACTGTTCTGTTTTTGACAAATTCTGTTTTCTATGTGTTGTTTGCTTATTTTGATGAATCTATGAGTAGTATCAGAGGGTATGAACCATAGATAAGTTGGAATACAGTAGATATCACACCAATATGAATTTAGAATGAGTTCATTACAGTACCAAAAGTGGTGATTTATTTTCTTATAAGAACGGAGCTCGCGAGATTTTCTGTTAAGTTTTGTGTTGTGAAGTTTGCAAGTTTTGGGTAAAGATTCGATGGACTATGGAATAAGGAGTGGCAAGAACCTAAGCTTGGGGATGCCCAAGGCACCCCAAGCTAATATTCAAGGACAACCAAGAGCCTAAGCTTGGGGATTCCCGGGATGGCATCCCCTCTTTTGTCTTCGTTCATCGGTAACTTTACTTGGAGTTATATTTTTATTCACCACATGATATGTGTTTTGCTTGGAGCGTCATTTTATTTTCTTTAGCTTCGCTTGCTGTTTGAATAAAATACCAAGTTCTGAAATTCTTAAATGTTAGAGAATCTTCACATAGTTGCATAATTATTCGACTACTCATTGATCTTCACCTATATTTTTTGGAGTAGTTTGTCGCTTGCTCTAGTGCTTCACTTATATCTTTTAGAGCACAATGGTGGTTTTATTTTGAAGAAATAGATGAAATCTCATGCTTCAATTATATTATTTTGATAGTCCTAAACAACATGGTAATTTGCTTTGGTTATGAATTTAGTCCTAATATGATGGGCATCCAAGATGGGTATAATAAAAACTTTCATATAAAGTGCATTGAATACTATGAGAAGTTTGATACTTGATGATTGTTTTGAGATATGAAGATGGTGATATTAGAGTCATGCTAGTGGATTAGTTGTGAATTTTAGAAATACATGTGTTAAAGTTTGTGATTCCCGTAGCATGCATGTATGGTGAACTGTTATGTGATGAAGTCGGAGCATGATTTATTTATTGACTGTCTTCCTTATGAGTGGCGGTCGGGGACGAGCGATGGTCTTTTCCTACCAATCTATCCCCCTAGGAGCATGCGCATAGTACTTCGTTTCGATAACTAATAGATTTTTGCAATAAGTATGTGAGTTCTTTATGACTAATGTTGAGTCCATGGATTATACGCACTCTCATCCTTCCACCATTGCAAGCCTCTCTAATACCGCGCACCTTTCGCCGGTATCATACACCCACCATATACCTTCCTCAAAACAGCCACCATACCTACCTATTATGGCATTTCCATAGCCATTCCAAGATATATTGCCATGCAACTTTCCACCGTTCCGTTCATTATGACACGATCCATCATTGTCATATTGCTTTGCATGATCATGTAGTTGACATCGTATTTGTGGCAAAGCCACCGTTCATAATTCTTTCATACATGTCACTCATGAGTCATTGCACATCCCAAAGACACCGTCGGAGGCATTCATATAGAGTCATATTTTGTTCTAAGTATTGAGTTGTAATTCTTGAGTTGTAAGTAAATAAAAGTGTGATGATCATCATTATTAGAGCATTGTCCCAGTGAGGAAAGGATGATGGAGACTATGATTCCCCGACAAGTCGAGATGAGACTCCGGACGAAAAATAAAAAGAAGAAGAAAAAAAAGAGGCCATAAAAAAAGAGAAAGGCCCAAATAAAAAAATAAAAAAATGATAGAAAAAGAGAGAAGGGACAATGTTACTACCCTTTTACCACACTTGCGCTTCAAAGTAGCACCATGATCTTCATGATAGAGAGTCTCCTATGTTGTCACTTTCATATACTAGTGGGAAATTTTTCATTATAGAACTTGGCTTGTATATTCCAATGATGGGCTTCCTCAAAATGCCCTAGGTCTTCGTGAGCAAGCGAGTTGGATGCACACCCACTTAGTTTCTTTTGTTGAGCTTTCATATGCTTATAGCTCTAGTGCATTCGTTGCATGGCAATCCCTACTCACTCACATTGATATCTATTGATGGGCATCTCCATAGCCCGTTGATCGCCTAGTTGATGTGAGACTATCTTCTCCTTTTTGTCTTCTCCACAACCACCATTCTATTCCACATATAGTGCTATGTCCATGGCTCACGCTCATGTATAGCGTGAAGATTGAAAAAGTTTGAGAACATCAAAAGTATGAAACAATTGCTTGGCTTGTCATCGGGGTTGTGCATGATTTAAATATTTTGTGTGATGAAGATAGAGCATAGCCAGACTATATGATTTTGTAGGGATAACTTTCTTTGGCCATGTTATTTCTAGAAGAAATAATTGCTTTGTTAGTATGCTTGAAGTATTATTGGTTTCATGTCAATATTAAACTTTTATCTTGAATCTTATGGATCTGAACATTCATGCCACAATAAAGAAGATTACATTGATAAATATGTTAGGTAGCATTCCACATATTTTTTTTTTTGTTTTTATCATTTACCTACTCAAGGATGAGCAGGAATTAAGCTTGGGGATGCTGATACGTCTCCAACGTATCTATAATTTTTGATTGTTCCATACTATTATATTATCTGTTTTGGATGTTTATGGGCTTTATTATACACTTTTATATTATTTTTGGGACTAACCTTGTCGGGGAGGCTGATCGTACCCACGAACACCTATGGGGCCGGCGGACCAGGCCCCTTTGTGGTTCGGACGGGGGCGGAGATCGCACGAAGAGCGGATCGAGACGAGGCACATGAGCAGTTTACCCAGCTTCGGAGCTCTCCGGAGAGATAACACTCCTACTGCTGCTTGTTTGATGTATTGTGTTCTTGCTAGGGAGGCGTGCGAGCTACAAAACCTAAGCGTGAGCGATCTGGTTTCTAGTGAGTCGAATGAACCGAACCTCCAACCCCTTCTATGTTGCGCATGGGCCTCCTTTTATATGCTCAAGGGTCTCCGGCAGGTGGCAACATAGGCGAGGGTACAAATGTAAAAACAGGAGTTGGTACACCTACTCAACAGTGTACTGATGCAAAATACCTAACTCGACGGCAAGGGACAAAAGCAATAAATGCCCGTCGTTGTCGCCCAAACAAAGGCAACAGAGACCGTCAGGTGTGCCACCGCCGCCACAATGGCAAGCTTGTCCGCCGCTTATCGCTGCTCTCCGCCGGCTGCACAGCCTCTCGACACGCTGCATGGAATGGTCCCATGGCGACACGTTGCAGGATGAGCTGGAGCGGAGATGGAGAGGTTGCTTGCCGCGGCAAGCGCCTTTGCCGCCGAATCCTTGTCGCGTCCGGAGGCTTGTCGCTCCGAGCCTTCCCGGCAAGCTCCTCTCGCCGGGCCTTGTCTTCGCATGCCTTGAGTGGCCTTCCCGCAAGCTCCTCTTGCCGGGCCTTGTCTTCTTAATCAAATACTTTGTTCTTGAATGGCTCCAAAGGAACCACGGAGGATCTTGGCGGCGACGAGGCAAAACCCTGCCGCTGGTGTCAGAATCGTCTGCGGCACGAGTACGGGATACTAGGGTACCCCTACTCTAGTACACCGACAGGAGCCCCGGCTGGGCACAGACGGTGCCGAGCAATCGCCGGGCCAGGCCCAAAACAGTGCATGGTCACACGCAGCCTCGACCACGTCGCAACTTGCACCGGACCCACCACGACCCCCACTAACGGCACGCACCGGACGTGGCGCCGTGCGAGAGATCGTGGGCGTGGTCGTGGGGGTTTCTTTATTAGGAAAAGCGGAACGTCCGCCCCCTCCCCCTCTTTATAAGCGGAGAAAACAGGGGCAGGCCGTCCACTCCTCCATTGCTGTCTTGTCAAGAAAACCACCGCCGCTCCCCCCTTCTTCTCCAGTGCGAAGAGAGCAGCGCCCCGCCCCCCTTCGCCACAAGCGCGCTCACCGCCGTTGGTTTCCTCCGCCGCCCTCGCCATGGCTCCGTAAGCCGACAAGGAGAAGGGCGTCAAGTCGGCTGAAGCGCAGCGGCTCACGGCGTTGCGCAAGGAGCGGGCCATCTCCCCCCCCAGCTCGGCGCAAGGTAGCTGCGGGATGTCTTCTATCTCTTTTGGTCGACGGAGACGCGTGCGCATCCACGCATGAAGGTACTCCCCGCGTTCGCTTCTGATTTGGCCCCAACTGGGTACCCCTTTTTTGCCCTTTTCTTCTATTGCGGGCTTTGCCCGCCTTTTCCGGAAGTTCTTCTGCGATATCATGAACACATTTGGCCTCCGCCTCCTTGATTTCACCCCCAACGCCGTCTTGACCATGGCAGTTTTCGTGCATCTTTGGAAAACTTTGTCGGAGTCCACCCAAATGTGGCATTCTTCTGCCACTTCTTCGTGCTCTGCCGAGAGAGAGGAGAGCCACTTGCCGGAGGGATAGCTTGGGTCTCCGTGGATCGGCAAGAAAGAAGCCTATCTGGAAGGAGAGTTCCGCAACAAGTGGGAGGAGTGGAGAGCCAATTGGTGTTGGGTCAGAGAGGAGAACCCGCAGCCCTTCATCGCTGCAGGCGCCAAACCCCAATAGTGCGCGGCAGATTGGAGTAACTTGGCGCCGAGGATGCGAGGTTGAAGATAGCTGTGACCGGATTTTGTGCCTCGGGCTTGCCGGATTAACCGTAGGCGCAGTTGGCGCAGACTTCCTTCACCGCAGACGCTTCCCTTGCAGGAGAGGAGGAGGCCTGCTTGGGAGTTCCAAAATGCGGCAGACATCATGAGGTTGCGCCTGGCCTGAACTGAATTTCACCGTCTTGGAGTTGGATGCGATGCTGCTAGAGCTGTTCAAGAACGCACCCGATCACCCCGAGTGGTTTAGGTTGCCGAGGGGGTCGCCCCATTGTGCAACAACTTCGGCGCCGACCGCATCCGCGCCATGATGCCGTTGCCAGCGATTCCCATGGGATCGTTCCAACTGGCAGGAGCCCCGACGAGGTCGTGCAGCAGTTCTTCGACGACTTGGAAGAAGTGCCGATCCGCCCGACGCAGCGAAAAGGCTCACTCGCGACACTATCGGCGAGGAGATGGCGCGCATTGCCACCGCTGGGTGGAGGAGGCGGCAGCTGCCGCTACCGGAGCCTTTGGGTATACCGTGGAGGAGGCGGACGCCAAGGCGGCAAGCCTTGCCGAGCGAAGGGAGATCACCGGCGAGGACGAGCTTGTCGAGCCCGAGGCCGGGTCGAGTGGACCCGCCGAGGGCGCTTCTTCTCCACCGCCCAGCGACTTACCGCCAGCGGAGCCCCCGGTTCCGCCGAAGAGACGTCTTCGCAAGGCCGGAGACGAGCCGGGGCGGCAGACTGGCCCACAGCAGCAGCACCGCGCGATGCGCTCCACCGCGGCAAGCGATGTTGCTGCGGGAGCGCCTCACACTGCTGCGACAACTGGGCCGAGATCTTCTCAGGCCACCGCCGACGCCTCCGCCAAGCGGCCAAGAGAGCCCACTCCCCCGCCTCGCCGCACCGGAGGCGAGCCGGAGTTTGACTTCTCCGCGCTCAGCTCCGAGGAGGAAGGCGAAGAGTAAGCTCTTGAGATTGTGCTTGTATTTCTTCATTTTTATTGCTTCATCTTGAATCTGATTTGCTTGCTCGGGCTCTTTCCTTTTCAGGACGCTGGCCCAGAGAGCGTCGAAGAGGGCTAAGATCCCTACGGTCGTCGTTGAGGACGATTCTCCCGTGGCAACAGGGGACGCGTCCGAGACCCCCTTGCCGGACCCGGCAACCCTTCCTCAGAGCAGCCCCCAGCACAGCCCCCAGAGTAAGTGTGCAGTTTTCTCCTTACTATTAGGTGTGCAGGGGTGCCCCTTCTTCGTTGATACCTGATTGTTTGCTTGTGTAGGAGCAGAGCAGCCTCATCAGGAGGGCTCGGAAGCCGCCCCCGAAATCCTGTCTGCTGCCACTACGCCGCCAAGGGAGGAATCTCCGGCAAGGGAGCGCCCTCCGACAAGGGAGGCCACTCCGGCAAGGGACAGCGCCAGTGACCCTCCAGTGGTCGAGGCCATGGCTGCGGATCCCGTTGCAGGTAATTTCCTTACACGAAAATTTCCCTTGGGATTGCTTTCTTTTGTTTCTTGCTTGACTGCTCTTTCTTCGTCTGACGCAGAGCCGATGGAGGTCGAGGCCGCCGGCGAGGAGGAAGCGCGCGGCAACACCGACGAGGCCGCCGTCGAGGAAGAAGAGGTCGTTGCTGTGGAAGAAGAGGCCGCCGCCGACGAGCCTGTTGGCGAGAAGGCCACCGAGCTGCCGACGCAGAAGCCGGGCGAGGGGTCGGGCGATCGTGACCGACGGCCCCTGAGGCCGCAGGAGCGCCAGCGCTACACCGACAGCCGACTCCCGCCTGGCTTGCCAGTTCGAGGAGCTCCACCGACGCCTACCTGAAGGCTGGCGAGGGTGTCTTCATCAAACTCCCCTGGGAACCGAGCTCCAGGGCGCCGGTCGAGGGAGAGACCTTCGACGGCGAGCTATTCGCCTCTGCTGGGCTGACGCTGGTGGACGCGCCAAGCAGCAGCAGCTGCGAGTCTGAGGAGGAGCAGCTTGAAGAAGCATTGTCGCTTCATCCGCGCCCGGCAAGCCAAGTTGGAGTCCCGGGAAGCACTTGTCGCGAGGGCAGGAGCGGACATGGAGAAGCGTGCAGAAGAGCTCCGGAGCGCCAACCAAGAAACTCTCCGCGACGTAGCAGAAGCGCGGGGGCAACTTGCAGAAGAGCGCACGGCCTTCATCCTTGAGAAGGCCGCAGCTGAGGAGGAGCAGCGGCTGGCCGAGAAGCTCTCCGCGCAGAAAGCGAGCTGGCTCAGCGGAAGGTCAACCTGGACAGCCACGAAGAAGACCTTGCAGCGAGGAGTCACTTGGCGGGCGCTTAAGGAAGCGGCGATCGCCACCGCAGCCGCCGAGGCCGCCAAGGAAGAGCTGAAGGCGAAGGTGGCACACCGGAGGCCAGCCTCAAGAAGAGCGGCGAAGAGCTTGCAGCGCTTAAGCATGAGCGAGAAGGACGCCTACACTCTTGGCAAGCTGCAGAGTCGTCTCGCTGATAGGGGCAAGGAGCTCGACGCTGCCAAGGATTCCAAGGCGGATCTTGAGCTGAAGCTGACCACTCTGACGCAGACGTTGGACGGCGCCAGAGAGCGGGAGGTGGGTTTGTTGGAGATGATCAAGGCCAAGGAGGAGCTGCTAGCGACGCTGCCTCCACCTGCAGCACCTTGAGGGAGAGCGTGGAGCACTGGATCGAAAGTCTTGTGGACACCGCCACGACATCCACAACGAGCTGATGGAGCTGGGATGGCGGACCTTGCATACTCCTCCGACGAGCATCTCCAACCCAGCGCCAAACTCAGTTTATTCTTCAAAGGCGCAGGACGGGTCTCCAGCGACTCGGGAAGAGGTCCCAGCAGCTGGCCGAGGAATCACGCCAGATCTGCAGGAGCCCTCGAGAAGGTGTTGATAAAGGTGGCCTTCCGCAATCCGGGCCTCAACCTTAACGGCGTCCTCAGATCCTTGCCACCAGATGGCAACGTGGAGGAGCTCAAAGCCCTTGTCGCACCCATTGTGGACAAGGTGAACAAGATCAAGCGGATTGATGGCGACCGCGTAGACTAGGTCGCCAATTTTATCTTTCCCTTGTCGCTGCTAATCATGTTTAGAACACTTTGTTAGATCAGCGACAAGTTATTTTGTAATATACTCTATCTTAGGCGATCAATGCAATGTTATTTCCTCTACTTGATTCCTTCCTTTGTACGTTTCTGCCTTACGCATTTGGGGGACTTGTCGGTGCGGGAACTTTTGCCGCGAGCGCTGAGTGCGGAACGTCAGCAGCCTGCTGGCAGTGCCGCCTCCGACAAGCAACCTTGTCGCGACTAGCCGCAGCTCACTTAAGTTGTTGAGCGGACTCGAAACAAAGTAAGGGCGCGACTAGCCTGCAAGTTGGTTCCTCTGCGCACAGGTTTTCCATACAAAGTACTATCGTTCGAGGAAGATAACTTAAAAATTTAAAAATTGATTGCTCAAACTTTGACAACTTAGCTTTTCTGTCTCTTGCTTCACGATGAGGCGAAACTTCCTCGAGCGGTGCCTGGTCCATAGTATTATCTTCTCCTTCCCCCCTGGTTAACTTGTGCGCGAGGGAGCCTTCCTTTCTTTGAGAAAAGAGAAAGAAGAGGAAATAAAGTTATGGAGCCTAGCGGCTCGATTTTGCTTACGGGTGTGGTTGCTGCACAAAGTGTTAGTCAAAACATGCGATAAAATGATGAAAGCATGAATTTGACAAGTTGTGCGCAACACATGAGCTTCTTCGATGCATCGGGTCTGCGCCCGGCTTTGTACAAAGGATTACATGCAACAGCGGCAAGACTTGTACAAAAGGTGGTTGCCTGAACGGGTTCTGGCAACCGCACCCTATGGGTAAAACTTATGAAGATGCTCAATGTTCCAGGAGTTGCTCACCGGGATTTCATCTTCGATCTCAAGGCGGACAGCGCCAGGCCTAGTGACTCGTTTCACCCGATAAGGGTCTTCCCACTTCAAGGCCAACTTGTTTGAATTCTTGGCGGACTGAACGCTACCAAGAACAAGGTCGCCTTCCTCGAGACTTCTGGCACTAACTCTGCGACTATGGTAGCGACGCAAAGCTTGCTGGTAGCGAGCAGCTCGCACAGCGGCCTGAAGACGATCCTCCTCAAGGAGCAGCGCGTCATCTTGTCGCAGCTGCTCTTGCTCAAGCTCATCATAAGCGAGCACTCGAGGCGATCCAGATACGAAGTTCCGTGGGGAACTGCCTCTGCTCCATAGACTAGAGCAAAAGGTGTCCGGCCGGTGGCTCAATTTGGCGTCGTCTGATCGACCAAAGAACCACCGGCAGCTCCTCGATCCAGCTTTCTTCCGCACTTGTGCAGCCTGTCAAAAGTTACGGTCTTGAGCCCGAAGACTTCAAAGATTTGCCCTCTTCGCTTGACCGCTGCTTCTCGTGTGAGCAACGGAAGCAAAGCAGACCTTTGGCGCCGAGATCTTGGACGTCTTGCATGAAGGTGCGATCAGAATTGTGTGCCGTTGTCGGTGATGATCCTGTTAGGGATTCAAACGGCAAACAATCGACCAAGAACTTGATCACGATCGCGTTGCCACCTTCCTCATCGCTTCCACTTCCGCCACTTTGTGAACTTGTCGATGGCGACGCATAAGTACTCAAAGCCCCGACACCTCGGGAAGGGGCCGAGGATGTCGAGCCCGGCACCGAAAATGGCGGGATAAAGGGATCGCCCGGAGAGCTTGAGCTGGCTGGTGTATCTGTTTGGAATGGAACTGCACGCTTCACACTTGGTTACTTGTGCAGTTGCATCACGGAGGGCTGTCGGCCAGAAGAAACCTTGCCGGAAAGCTTTGCCGGCAAGTGCTCTTGCGCCAATGTGGTGACCACATATGCCTCCGTATCTCTCGCCAACAGCTTCGCCCATCTTCCCAGGAATACACTTCAATTTCACACCGTTGAGTCTTCTTACATGCGGTATCTTGTCGACAAACTGGTACATACCGATCGCCGGGCTACTCTTTCCGCTTCTTCTTGCTCTTCGGAAGTTCTCCGTCTCAAGGAAATGGACAATCTGCTGCGCCCATCTGGAGCTTGCGGCTCGACAACAAGGACTAAAGGCACATCACCTGCTGCGGAGCATCGGCTTCTACGGCAAGAACCTGCGGCTCTGCCGAGCTTGACGCCCCGCAAGCTTGCCGAGCAAAACTTGTCGGAAGCGTCTGCTTCAACGAAACAAACCCTGGGGCTTGTCGGAGCAGACTGCCCCTCAACACTGTTGGTATTGATCTTGGGGACATTCGCAACGACGGCTTCGGGAAGCTCTGCCGGAAAGTAGTTACCAAAGATCAACTTCCTCTTCTTGCTTTGTCCAGTTGATGGTGTTACGGTTGGTTGAGTCAGCTTGAGCACGAAAATCCCTGGTTCCACAGGCAACTTAAGTGCAGCGCACTTTGACAAAGCCACAAGCAATATCATTCTCGAGCTCTTGGAACATGTTCCATTTGCAGGCCGTCAAAGTGCTCTTCTAGCTTTCTCACTTCATCAATGTAGGCTTCCATCAACGGACTCTGGTAATCTTTGTTCACTTGGCGGACGACAAGTTGCGAGTCACCCCTGACAATAAGCTTTTTGATCCCAAGGTCTACTGCGATCCTGAGACCGGCAAGCAAACCTTCATACTATGCAGTATTGTTTGTTGCTTGCTCCTTGGGAAAGTGCATCTGGACTACGTACTTGAGGTGTTCTCCGGTGGGTGCGATAAGCAGCACACCGACACCGGCGCCTTGCAGCGAGAAGGCACCATCAAAGTACATCAGCCACTCTTTGCTTGCTTCCTTGACGGGAATGCTCGTCTCCGGAATTTCTTCGTCTGGCGTTGGTGTCCATTCTGCTATGAATTCTGCCAACGCTCTGCTTTGGTTAGTTGATGTGCTTTCAAACTTGAGACCAAAGCTTGACAGTTCCAATGCCCACTCGACAATCCTGCCCGTTGCTTCCGGATTCTGCAGTATCCTCTTCAGCGGAAAGCGAGTGACAACTGTGATCTCATGTGCTTGGAAGTAATGGCGCAGCTTTCTCGAGGCCATGAGGAGGCCGAAAAGCAATTTCTGCACACCAGAGTACCTTGACCTAGCCCCCTGCAGGAGGGAGCTGACAAAGTAGACTGGGCGCTGCACCATTCTCTTCTGCGTCTGGTCATGCGTCTGCGCGGATTCGCCCTTGTCGGGACCAGAGCTTGTCGGCGAAGCCCCCTGCTTGTCGCTGGACGTGCTTGTCGGGGTTGCTGGCTCGTCATTCGCCTCCCTCTCCGCTACTAACGCAGCACTAACCACTTGATTGGTTGCTGCTATATATAGCAGCAACTTCTCTTGTGGCTTAGGTGCGACAAGTGTTGGAGTGGAGGACAGGTATCTCTTCAAGTCCTACAGCGCAGCCTCCGCTTCGGAGTCCATTTCATTGGACCTGCCTTTTTCAAAATCTTGAAAAATGGCGAGGCGGCGCCAGCCAGAGACCTAGAAATAAACTCCGCCGAGAGCAGCCACGCAACCGACAAGTCTTCGTACATCCTTGACGCGCTTTGCTGCTTCAATCTGCTCAATGGCCTTGATCTTGTCGAGATTAGCTTCAATCCCTCGTTGAGACCACGAAGAACCCGAGAAGCTTGCGGAAGGGACTCCAAACACGCACTTCTCGGGGTTGAGCTTAAGGTTGATCTTGCGCAGATTTGCAAAGGTCTCGCCCAAATCTTGAACTAGAGTTGCTTTGTCCTTGCTTTTGACCACTATGTCATCCATGTAGGCTTCTACATTTCGCGTGCATCTGCGGCTCAAAAGCCGCCATGGACTACCCTTGCAAATGTTGAACCAGCATTCTTCAAACCGAAAGGCATCCGTATGAAACAGTATGTGCCACATGGTGTAATGAATCCGGTCTTCTCCTCATCTTCTTCAGCCATGAAGATTTGATGGTATCCTGAGTATGCATCAAGAAACGAAAGCAAACCACATCCAGCCGTGGAGTCAACAATCTGGTCAATGCGCAGCAAGGGAAATGGATCTTTGGGACAAGCTTTATTAACATCCGTGAAGTCAATACAAAGTCTCCATTTTCCATTTGCCTTGGCGACGACTACAGGATTGGCCAACCACGAGGATGGAGCACTCCTCGACAAGGCCTGCCGCTTCCAGCTTTCTTGATCTCTCTCGCTATGAATTCTTGGCGCCCACCGCTTGCTTCCGGACTTTTTGCTTGACGGGCCGTGCATGAGGACAAACGCCAGCGGTGCTCAATCACTTTCCTGAAACGGGGATGTCGACGGTTGCCATGCAAACACGCCGACATTCGCCCGCAGGAAAGCAACGAAGCGAGCCTTCCTATTTAGGGTCAAGAGAGGCACCGATGGTAAATGTACCACCGTGCCGCCCTCCTTGGCGGGCACCTTCTTGGTCTTTGGCGGAGCCACCATCTTCTTGCACTTGCCGGTGGAGCTCGATGGTGCGTCCTCGACGGTAGCGCAGCACTCCGAAGAGGTGCGCTTGCCGGAGTAAGCATCAGAGCTCTTGCCGGACTTGGACTTTGTCTTCTTCCCCCCGGGAGCTTCAGCGGCAAGTGTTTGGCAATCTGCCGCGGCTGCTGCATCCCGGTAGATCTTGTCGGTGCAGATAAGGGCATCCTTCTTGTCGCCATGGACAGAGATGACGCTTATCGGGCCTGGCATCTTGAGTAAGTTGTAGGCGTAGTGAGAGGCTGCCATGAACTTGGCGAGTGCCGGACGGCCAAGTATCCCATTGTAAGGAAATGGGAAATCGGCAACGTCGAATGTAACCCTCTCAGTCCTAAAGTTCAGCTCACTGCCAAATGTTACCGGCAACGTAATCTTCCCCTTCGGCTTGCTCCTTCCCAGATTGATTCCTTGGAAGGTGTCGGTCTCTTCGAGCTCATTGTCAGGATTTGAAGCTTCGGGAGCACCGCGAGGAGGAGATCAGATTCAAGCCGGCCCCGCCGTCAACTAGCATTTTGGTGACCTTGAGGTTGCGGATGGTTGGTGAGACCAACATCGGCAAGCACCCGACCGCGATTATGCGATCGGGTGGTCCTCAATATCAAAAATGATAGGCGGCCGGACCACATGAGAGGCTTGTGTGACTCTACGGATGGTTCCGCTGCATTGACCTCCCGCACCCATTGCTTGAGTTGGCGGTGGGAGGTATGCAGGAAGCACCTCCGGCCAACGCAGAGGACCTCTGTGGCTTTCTCAAACTCCCGCTCATCAGCGTCGCCGTCTTCCATATCTTCGCTGTCGTCATCATCTTCATCCTTGTCGCGCCGCTGGAGGTCTGTCTCCTTGCCGTTGCTTGGCCTTGCCAGCGGCGTCCTCCCCGCCGGGACGCTTTCTTGCTTGCTCCCCGCACCTTCTTGGGCCTTCTCTTTGTCGCGCCGCTCGTATTTCAGCCCTCTGTTGTTCGACAAGCTGCTCGACCTTCTTGCAGCTCTGGAGGTCGTGGCCCTTGAGCGGTGGATCTTGCAAGATTACTACTTGCCGGAGCCGTTACGCTTGTCGGCGGCCGCCACCGGCTGGTGGTTGGCGCTGGCAACCTCCTTGCTGGAGCCACCAGCCTTGGCGTTCTTGTCGCCACCTCCGTTGCCGGACTGCTCAACAGCTAGCACTTCTCTACCTTTCTTCTTCCTGTTGCCTCGCTGCCGGCCCTTCTTTGCCGGGGTGGCCTCCTCACTGTCAGATCCTGCTTCCGCATTCTCTCCTGGGAGTCTCCTCCCTTCCTCAGCGCGTGCACACTTGTCGGCCAAGGCGTACAACTCGCTGACGTCCTTGACTTTGCACATCGCCATCTCCTCCCTCATCCTGCGGTTCCGCACATTCTGATGAAACGCGCTGATCACCGCGGCAGGGTGGACGTCTGGGATGTTGTAGTGCACACGGACGAATCTTTGAATGAACTTGCGCAGGGACTCTCCTTCCTTCTGGGCGAGCAGATGAAGGTCACTCTCTTGTCCATGAGGTTTGTGGCCACCTGTGAAGGCGCCAACAAACTGATGAAACAGATCTGCCCAAGAGGATATGGAGCTGTCCGGCAAGTGCATGAGCCAAGATCTGAAGTTGGGCATGAGAACTAGCGGGAATTAGTTGGCTAGGATATTGTCTTCCCGACCCCTCGCAGCCTGCACCGAGATGGTGTAGATGCTGAGGAACTCCGACGGATGCGCCCTGCCATCATACTTCTCCGCACGCGTCTGGTTTGAAGTTTTTACGGCTGGGCCACCGGACTTGCCGCAGCTCACGAGTGAGCGTGGGGCAACCTACCGCAGACGGCAAGTCGCCTGGCTCCTCCGACACGCCGCACGTCAACAGAAGGCCCAGCGCTTGTCGGACCGACGCCGCGCTTCTCTCCGGCGCTGGCGCGAGTTCGAGTGTCCTCTTGTTGTCGCTCATGAAGAACTTGGTGCTGATCGCGGCGAGCTCGCGGATCCGACGACGCGGTGGAGTCGCTGTCGAGGTGGATCCGGTGAGTCGGCGATCTTGGCCTTCGTGGCGGAGAGTGCGTGGTGGTTGCACCTCCGACAGTCTCGTCGCCACCGGCTCGTGCCTTGTCGTCTTGCCGCGGCAATGATGGCGTTGGTTGCCGTGGAGCGTCGCCGTTGGCAAAGCCGATGAGGCTCCGGATGGTGGCCCTCCACTCGTCGACCTTGTTAGCCGTTGGAGGGTAGTCGAGGAGCAGCTGAGCTCTCGCCAGAGCTTCTGCTGGAGTAGTGGGTGGCATTGGCGAACGGTGCGAGGAGCGGGATATGCTCGGACTTCTAACTATGTTAGAAGGAGCAGCACCACGTCCGGGCGACCGTATCTCACTCGTGCCCGACATGTTGGCGCCGCATGCTTTGGTCTTGAGGGTCTCGATCCAACGAACGTATGGCATTGTCAACGCCATGACGTTGTTGGTCCCGTCTCTGAGATGGGCGCGGGGGATGCTTGTGAACGCCGAGGTTTGTGGGGCCTTGTCCTTGGACTTGGCAACGTCGCGGACACCTTCGCCGGGCGCCCGTTCCTCCGCCGGGCGTCTGCCCCACCACCCGCTTTGCTGCGGTGAGGGTGGGTACGACGCTGACGGCTCTGCTGCCGCCGAGGCCTTCTTCTTCGGTGGCATGTTGGGGAAGATGTTGAGGACGCTGCTCGTGTGAACGTCGGATCAGATTCACACGGCCTCGACGCTTCTACCGGCGCGCCAAAGATGTCGGGAGGCTGATCGCACCCACGAACACCTATGGGGCGGCGGACCAGGCCCTTTGTGGTTCGGAGGGGCGGAGATCGCACGAAGAGCGGATCGAGACGAGGCACACGAGCAGTTTACCCAGCTTCGGAGCTCTCCGGAGAGATAAAACTCCTACTGCTGCTTGTTTGATGTATTGTGTTCTTGCTAGGGAGCGACGCGAGCTACAAAACCTAGCGTGAGCGTATCTGGTTTCTAGTGAGTCGAATGAACCGAACCACCAACCCCTTCTACGTTGCGCATGGGCCTCCTTTTATATGCTCAAGGGGTCTCCGACAGGTGGCAACATAGGCGAGGGTACAAATGTAAAAACAGGAGTTGCTACACCTACTCGAGCGATTATGCGATGCAAAATACCTAACACCGGCGACAAGGGACAAAAGCAATAAATGCCCGTCGATGTCGCCCAAAGCGATTACTGCGACAGACCGTCAGTGCGCCACCGCCGCCACGATGGCAAGCTTGTCGGCGCCGCTTATCGCTGCTCTCCGGCTGGCTGCCTGACCTCTCGACACGCGTGCATGGAATGGTCCCATGGCAACACGTTGCAGGATGAGCTGGAGCGGAGATGGAGAGAGGTTGCTTGCCGCGGCAAGCGCCTTGCCGCGGCCGAATCCTTGTCGCGCTCCGAGCCTTCCCGGCAAGCTCCTCTTGCCGGGGCCTTGTCTTCTGCATGCCTTGAGTGGCCTTCCCGGCAAGCTCCTCTTGCCGGGGCCTTGTCTTCTTAATCAAATACTTTGTTCTTGAATGGCTCCAAAGGAACCACGGAGGATCTTGGCGGCGACGAGGCAAAACCCTGCCGCGGGGTGCTGCAACTGTCCGTGCACGAGTACGGGATACTAGGGTACCCCTACTCTAGTACACCGACAAACCTATTGACCCAGAGCCCAGTGCCAGTTTCTGTTTTTCCCTTGTTTCAGTGTTTCGAAGAAAAGGAATATCAAACGGAGTCCAAACGGAATGAAACCTTCGGGAGAGTTATTTTTGGAAAGAAAGCAATCCATGAGACTTGGAGTGCACGTCAGGGGATCAATGAGGAGAGCACGAGGCAGGGGGGGCGCGCCCACCCCCCTGGGCGCGCCCTCCACCCTCGTGGGCCCCTCGTGGCTCCCCTGACCGACTTCTTTCGCCTATATATATCCATATACCTTAAAAACTTCGGGGAAGAGAATAGATCAGGAGTTCCGCCGCCGCAAGCCTCTGTAGCCACCAAAACCCAATCGGGACCCTGTTCCAGCACCCTGCCGGAGGGGGGATCCCTCACCAGTGGCCATCTTCATCATCCCGGCGCTCTCCATGACGAGGAGGGAGTAGTTCACCCTCGTATTGAGGGTATGTACCAAGAGCTATGTGTTTGATCTCTCTCTCTCTCTCGTGTTCTTGAGATGGTACGATCTTGATGTATCGCGAGCTTTGCTATTATAGTTGGATCTTGTGATGTTTCTCCCCCTCTACTCTCTTGTAATGGATTGAGTTTCCCCTTTGAAGTTATCTTATCGGATTGAGTATTTTAATGATTTGAGAACACTTGATGTATGTCTAGCGTGGGATACCCGTGGTGACAATGGGGTATTCTATTGATCCACTTGATGTATGTTTTGGTGATCAACTTGCGGGTTCCGCCCATGAACCTATGCATAGGGGTTGGCACACGTTTTGTCTTGATTCTCGGTAGAAACTTTGGGGCACTCTTTGAGGTTCTATGTGTTGGTTGAATAGATGAATCTGAGATTGTGTGATGCATATCGTATAATCATTCCCACGGATACTTGAGGTGACATTGGAGTATCTAGGTGACATTAGGGTTTTGGTTGATGTGTCTCTTAAGGTGTTATTTTACTACAAACTCTAGGGCTGTTTGTGACACTTATAGGAATAGCCCAATGGATTGATCGGAAAGAATAACTTTGAGGTGGTTTCGTACCCTACCATAATCTCTTCGTTTGTTCTCCGCTATTAGTGACTTTGGAGTGACTCTTTGTTGCATGTTGAGGGATAGTTATATGATCCAATTATGTTATTATTGTTGAGAGAACTTGCACTAGTGAAAGTATGAACCCTAGGCCTTGTTTCAACGCATTGCAATACAAAGGCTTTGGAATATTATTTCCGGGCACTAGAACGAAACCCCTTCTTACCGCAAGCTTTTAATGCGTGTGCTCACTTTTATCTTTAGTTACCTTGCTGTTTTTATATTTTCAGATTACAAAAACCTATATCTACCATCCATATTGCACTTGTATCACCATCTCTTCGCCGAACTAGCGCACCTATACAATTTACCATTGTATTGGGTGTGTTGGGGACACAAGAGACTCTTTGTTATTTGGTTGCAGGGCTGCTTGAGAGAGACCATCTTCATCCTACGCCTCCCACAGATTGATAAACCTTAGGTCATCCACTTGAGGGAAATTTGCTACTGTCCTACGAACCTCTGCAATTGGAGGCCCAACAACGTCTACAAGAAGAAGGTTGTGTAGTAGACATCAAGCTCTTTTCTGGCGCCGTTGCCGGGGAGGCTAGGTAAGGGGCACCCACACCCCGTGAACTAAGCTCTTTTCTGGTGCCGTTGCCGGGGAGGTGAGTGCTTGAAGGTATATCTTTAGATCTTGCAATCGAATCTTTTTGTCACGTTTTACGATACGGAGCCGCCGCCAAGCCCTAAAACCTCTCGGGAAGGCTGATCTGGAGTCCGTTCGGGGCTCCAAAGAGGGGGATTCGTCGCCGTCATCATCATCAACCATCCTCCATCACCAATTTCATGATGATCACCGCCGTGCGTGAGTAATTCCATCATAGGCTTGCTGGACCGTGATGGGTTGGATGAGATCTATCATGTAATCGAGTTAGTTTTGTTAGGGTTTGATCCTTAGTATCCACTATGTTCTGAGATTGATGTTGCTATGACTTTGCTATGCTTAATGGTTGTCACTAGGGCCCGAGTGCCATGATTTCATATCTGAACCTATTATGTTTTCATGAATATATGTGTGTTATTGATCCTATCTTGCAAGTCTATAGTCACCTACTATGTGTTATGATCCGGCAACCCCGAAGTGACAATAATCGGGACCACTCCCGGTGATGACCATAGTTTGAGGAGTTCATGTATTCACTATGTGCTAATGCTTTGTTCTGGTTCTCTGTTAAAAGGAGGCCTTAATATCCCTTAGTTTCCATTAGGACCCCGCTGCCACGGGAGGGTAGGACAAAAGATGTCAGGCAAGTTCTTTTCCATAAGCACGTATGACTATATTTGGAATACATGCCTACATTACATTGATGAATTGGAGCTAGTTACGTGTCACCCTATGTTACGATTGTTACATGATGAACCGCATCCGCATAATTATCCATCACCGATCCAATTCCTACGAGCTTTCCATATCTTTGGTTTACACTTATTTACTTTCCTGTTGCTACTGTTACAATCACTACAAAACACCAAAAATATTACTTTTGCTTTTATTACTCTTTTGTTACCGTTACCACTATTATCATACTACTTTGCTACTAAATACTTTACTGCAGATATTAAGTTATCCAGGTGTGGCTGAATTGACAACTCAATTGCTAATACTTGAGAATATTCTTTGGCTCCCCTTGTGTCGAATCAATAAATTTTGGTTGAATACTCTACCCTCGAAAGCTGTTGCGATCCCCTACACTTGTGGGTTATCAAGACTAATTTCTGGCGCCGTTGCCGGGAGCATAGCTCTATTCTTTGAGGTCACTTGGGATTTATATCTGCTGGTCACTATGAAGAACTTGAAAGATGCTAAGACAACAATTTATCCCTCAACTACGAGGGGAGGTAAGGAACTGCCATCTAGCTCGCACTTGATTCACCTTCTGTTTTGAGTAAGCTTGCGACACCTAAACCTGCTTACGCTATTCGCTTACGATATGTCGCATGTTATTGCTGATGCCACTTCTGCTATGCATGATACTTATGATGAAACTACTTCTATGCTTGATACTACTGTGCCCCTTAGTGAATTTCTTGATGAACAAATTGCTAGGGCTAGAGAGAAAGAAATAATTGAAACTGATCATCTTGATGAAAGTTATGATGAAGATAGGCCTGCTACTCCTGAGGGTTATATTTTTGATAAAGAAGCTTCTGCTGCCATTTTTGCTTGCAAAGATAACAATGAGCTTAGAAGGTTATTAGCTAAATGGAGTAAGGAATCTCTTAGAGATAGAATGAGGCCCGACCCTGCTTTTGCTACTTCACCTATTTGTGTTCTTGATAAGGATTATGAATTCTCTGTTGATCCTGATATAATTACTTTGGTTGAATCTGATCCCTTTCATGGCTATGAATCTGAAACTGTTGTGGCACATCTTACTAAATTAAATGATATAGCCACCCTGTTCACTAATGATGAGAGATCTCGTTAATTTTATATCCTTATAATATTTCCGTTCTCATTAAAGGGTGATGCTAAGATATGGTTTAATTCTCTTGATCATGGTTGTGTGCGTAGTCCCCGCGATATGATTTATTACTTCTCTGCTAAACATTTCCCTGCTCATAAGAAACAAGCTGCTTTGAGGGAAATATACAACTTCGTGCAAATTGAAGAAGAGAGTCTCCCACAAACTTGGGGGAGGCTTCTCAAGTTACTTAATGCTTTGCCTGATCATCCTCTTAAGAAAAATGAAATACTTGATATCTTTTATAATGGACTAACCGATGCTTCCAGAGATTACGGATAGTTGTGTTGGTTCTCTTTTCAGGAAAGAACACGGATGAAGCTGAAATTCTATTGAATAATATGTTGACAAATGAAAATAATTGTGCACCTCCGAGCCAGCTCCTGCTCCAATTCTGAGCCTATTCCTAAACCAACTCAAGAAGAGAGGTGTTCTATTTCTCGATCTGAAGATATGCAAGAGGCAAAGAAATCTATGAAAGAAAAAGGTATTAAAGCCAAGATGTTAAGAATTTACCTCCTATTGAAGAAATACATGGTCTTAATTTACACTTTGTTGAAGAAACATATGATCTTAATCCATTACCTATTGAAGAACCTCATGGTCTTGATAACCCGACACAGGTAGTAAAGGTAAATTCTCTCTATAGATATGATAAAGCTGAAGTCCCTCCTACTAAAATTGCTAGTCAGTGCTTGGATGAGTTTGATAACTTTATGTTTAAGCAAGAAGACTTCAATGCTTATTTTGGTAGACAATTAAACAAAATACCTATATGATTAAACACTTGGGTGATTATATGGCTAATGCTAGATGTGAACTTAAACTCAATAGCAAACATCCTTCTATGGTTACCACTCAAGTAGAACAAGTACTTAAGGCTCAAAATGATTTGCTCAATGAAATGAATAGTAAGAAAAATGATTATGCTGTTAGAGTGGCTACTAGGACTGGTAGAATGACTCAGGAACCTTTGTATCCTGAAGGCCACCCTAAGAGAACTGAGCAAGATTCTCAGAGAAATAATATTGATGCACCTAGTTCTTCTAAAAGGAAGAAAAATAAAAATGATAGGACTTTGCAAACTTCTAGTGAACCTATTGTTGAACCACCTGAGAATCCTAATGGTATATCTATTTCTGATGCCGAAACACAATCTGGTAATGAACATGAACCTAGTGAAAATGTTAATGATGATGTTCATGATGATGCACAACCTAGTAATGATAATGATGTAGAAATTGAACCTGCTGCTGATCTTGATAACCCACAATCAAAGAATCAACGTTATGATAAGAGAGACTTTATTGCTAGGAAACATGGTAAAGAAAGAGAACCATGGGTTCAGAAACCCATGCCTTTTCCTCCCAAACCATCCAAGAAAAAGGATGATGAGGATTTTGAGCGCTTTGCTAAAATGATTAGACCTATCTTTTTGCGTATGCGGCTAACTGATATGCTCAAAATGAATCCTTATGCTAAGTATATGAAAGATATTGTTACAAATAAGAGAAAGATACCGGAAGGTGAAATTTCCACCATGCTTGCTAATTATACTTTTAAGGGTGGAATACCAAAGAAACTTGGAGATCGAGGAGTACCTACTATACCATGCTCCATTAAAAGAAATTATGTTAAAACTGCTTTATGTGGTCTTGGAGCCGGTGTTAGTGTTATGCCTCTCTCTTTATATCGTAGACTTGATTTGAATAAGTTGACACCTACTGAAATATCTTTGCAAATGGCTGATAAATCAACTGCTATACTTGGCCGGTATTTGTGAGGATGTTCCTGTTGTGGTTGCAAACGTTACTATTTTAACAGACTTTGTTATTCTTGATATTCCCGAGGAAGATAGTATGTCTATTATTCTTGGAAGACCTTTTCTAAATACTGCAAGGGCTGTTATTGATTACAAAAAAGGCAATGTCACTTTTCATGTTAATGGTAATGAGCACACGGTACCCTTTCCGAGGAAACAACCTCATGTTCATAGTATCAACTCTATTGGAAAAATTCCATCGATTATATTTGGAGGTTTTGAATTTCCTCTTCCTACTGTCAAGAAGAAATATGATATACTTACTATTGGGGATGTGCATATCCCCGTTGAGGTAACATAGTCTTATACGAAATTTCTCCGGTTCCATGTTAGTCGGAATGAGTTTGTTAACAAGACCAGATCAACCTTGTTAGTGGATTCCTTTTGATGAGCATTAGATGGATGAAACTAGAAGGCACAACCTTCTGTACCCTCTTTATACTTTCTGTTATTTAGTTGAAATAAAGTAAAAATAGTATTTTTCTGTCTGTTTCCTGATTTATCTGTGCAATATAAAATAACCCGAAAATAAAAGTCCACCAAATGCCATGCCAAATTAATATGATTTTTTAGAGAATATTTGAGGGTTTATTGTACTTTGAAAACATCATGGGGAGCTACCACTGCCACGAGGGTGGAGGGCGCGCCTACCCCCTGTATGCGCGCCCGCCTCATGGGCCCACGGTGGCCCTCCTCCACTTATTCATGCACCCATCCTCTGCTTCTTCCTCCCACAAACACGAATATCTGGCTCAAGCACGAGTTCCAGCTCACTTTGCTGTGATTTTCGATCTCCTTGCTCAAAGCACCTCTCACAAAACTGCTTGGGGAGGTTGTTCTTTGGTATGTGACTCCTCCATTGGTCTAATTAGTTTTTGTTCTAGTGCTTTATTCTTTGCAAATTTGTATATGGTTCCAAGTAGTTCTAATGCTTGATAGAGGCTCTAGGCACTTGTAGGAGTAGTTGCTATCAATTTTATTGAAGTTGGTTCACTTTTGTTTGAAGTTACTAAAAATTTCAGATTATTTCAGAAAATAATGAAGAGACTTTTGAGGGGCTCATCGAGCCGAAGCTCGAAGGAAAAACAAAATGAAGAAGCACAGAGGCCCAAATATAATTTGCCTCGTACCGCGGAGGTCCGGCCGTGTGAATGGCCTTCCGACGACTTCTTGAGACAAGTCGGGATTTATGAGGATTTTTATTCGTTGGTTGAGAATGCTGGCCTCACCGACTTCGTCCGCGACCAACGTCATCAGTATCTCTTGCTCACTAATACTTTTGTGCAAAACTTCTACTATTTTCCTAAGGAATCACCTCCTTCAGTAGAGTTTCATTTATATGACGTTGTTAAGAAGATGCCATTAGCTGAATTTTGCAAGGTTTAAAAAATACCCTATGAGGGTACCTTAGAAGAACCACATCGTGAGGATGTGGAAGAATTTATTAACACCATCACTGTGGGGGAAACCAGGAAGGTTTCCGATGCAAGAATCACTAGCATACATTTTCCTGTTTTACGCTACTTTGCCTTATTTGCTAGTCGTTGCTTGATTGGTCGCGGAAACTGTGGAAACCTTAGTGTTCCTGATATTATCATTTTGTTCCATGGTTTATACCTCGATAACACTGTTAGTATGGGCGGAATTATTGCTAAATGGTTAAGTTTGAACCGTACTAAAGGCCCCATCTTTGGAGGTATTTATGCTTCGCGCCTAGCTGCACATTTTAACATACCCATTAGGCTTTATGAGAAAGAAGAAAAATTGCTGCCTAGTGCTTATTTAGATTATAAGAGTATGCTAGCGCATGATTTTATTGTTAAGGGCAAGGAAGGGGAGCTTAAATATAAATTGTACTTTGATAAACATCACCCTGAGACTATTACTTTGCCTGCTCCTTCTTTGTTTAACTTGTCTGAAGGTCTTTACCTCGTTTCGTGGGCGGCCATTCAAGCCTATCGAAATCCTGCACCAGCCCCGGAGCCGGAGCCACAATACGAGCCTCCACGCCAGTCTGTTTATTCTTGGGATCCGGAGATGGCTGCCAGCCAGTGGTAGTCAGAGTCCTCTTCATCACAGTACGACCCCAGCTACACTTACGTGTATCCACTAGTCCATCCCTGGCAATGAACCAACTTAGGCCAAAAGCCTAAGCTTGGGGGGAGTATGTATTTCCCACTAACATTACATTTATGTTCACACACAAGCATTACTAGATGTTGGTGCTCATACTCTTTCACTGTAATATCCATGCTAGTTTATTTTCTTTTTCCTGCTTTCTTCTTGTGTGTTTGTCAAACTTTAAGAAAACAACAAAAAATTAGTGTAGCTTCTAGTTAGTTTACTTTTCCTGCTGTAGTAGTAATAATTAAAAAACCCAAAAATATTTCCCGTTCTTCTTTTGCTTGTTGGGAACTTTCCCGTGTAAATAGTTTTATTTCTTTTCTTTGGGGGTCGATGGGAGAAGACCGTGATTAAATTGTTGAAGTGGCTCTTATATGCATTACTGTTGATTTAACCAAGAGCCCATATTGCCTTGTCTTCTCCTGCTTATTGAATGCTCGCAGATTCCAGCTTAGTCCAATGAACCTACACTCTTATTATTATTCACATCGTTCGGTCATGCAAGTGAAAGGCAATAATGACGATATATGATGAATTGATTGGGATAAGCGAAGCTGGTATGAACTGGACCTCTCTTGTTTTTGTAAATATGATGAGTTCATCGTTCTTGATTCAGCTTATTATGAATAAACATGTTTGCAATGACAATTAGAGATCATAGTTGCTTATGCCATGGTTGATTAGCTATAAGTTATAATGGTTTACCTTGCGTGCCAACATGCTATTAAAATGGTTGTGATGTGGTATGATGGGGTGGTATCCTCCTTTGAATGATTTAAGTGACTTGACTTGGCACATGTTCACACATGTAGTTGAAACAAATCAACATAGCCTTCACGATATTTATGTTCATGGTGGATTATATCCTACTCATGCTTGCATCCAATGTTTATTAATTTTAATGCATGTTCATGGCTGTTGTCGCTCTCTAGTTGGTCGCTTCCCAGTCTTTTGCTAGCCTTCACTTGTGCTAAGTGGGAATACTGCTTGTGCATCCAATTCCTTAAACCCCAAAGTTATTCCATATGAGTCCACCGTACCTTCCTATATGCGGTATTTACCTGCCGTTCCAAGTAAATTTGTATGTGCCAAACTCTAAACCTTCAAATAAACATTCTGTTTTGTATGCTCGAATAGCTCATGTATCAACTAGGGCTGCCCTTATCTTCCATGTTAGGCGGGTTATTTTCAAGAGGAGTGGACTCCGCTCTTCACTCATGAGAAAATGGCTGGTCACCGGGATGCCCAGTCCCATGCTTTAAGCAAACTAAATCAAAATAATTGCAAACAAAACTCTCCCCGGGACCTTATGTTTGGAGGCACTCGTTGTTTCGAGCAAGCCATGGATTGCTGCTTGTTGGTGGAGGGGGAGTATAAACTTTACCATTCGGTTTGGGAACCGCCTATAATGTGTGTATCATGGAAGATATCGCCATCTCTTAGTTGCTATGTTGACAATGAAAGTACGCCGCTCAAAATATTATTTATCTCTATTTCAAAACCGAGCTCTGGCACCTCTGCAAATCCCTGCTTCCCTCAGCGAAAGGCCTATCTATTTACTTTTATGTTGAGTCATCACCCTCTTATTAAAAAGCACTAGCTGGAGAGCACAACTGTCATTTGCATCCATTACTGTTAATCTATATTGGGTATGACTATGATTGGATCTCTTTTACCACGAATTACAATGTCCAGTCAGTCTTTGATCTTTAAAGGTGCTCTGCATTTATGTTTTGCAGTCTCAGAAAGGGCTAGCAAGATACCATTTTGTTATATCATATTACGATTGTTTTGAGAAAGTGTTGTCATCCGAGATTTATTATTATGACTCGGTAGTTGATTATGCCATCGATATGAGTAAACATGAGACCTGAGAATTATTGCAAATGTGGTTAATTATAATCTTTGCTGAAAACCTAAATACTGGCTTTACATATTTACAACAACAAGAGCAAACAGAGTTTGTAAAAGTTTTTATTTTTCTCTTTTAGTTTATCAACTGAATTGCTTGAGGACAAGCAAAGGTTTAAGCTTGGGGGAGTTGATATGTCTCCGTCGTATCTACTTTTCCAAACACTTTTGCCCTTGTTTTGTACTCTAACTTGTATGATTTGAATGGAACTAACCCGGACCGACGCTTGTTTTCAAAGACAATTGCCATGATGTTGTTTTATGTGCAGAAAACAAAAGTTCTCGGAATGACCTGAAACTCCACGGAACATCTAGTTAAAAATAATAAAAAAATCCTTGCCAAAGATGAAGACCAGGGGGCCCACACCCTGTCCACGAGGGTGGGGGGCGCCCCCCTAGGGCGCGCCCTACCTCGTGGGCCCCCTGGAGCTCCTCCGACGCCAACTCCAACTCTATATATTTGCTTTCGTGGAAAAAAATCAAGGAGAAGAAATCATCGCGTTTTATGATACGGAGCCGCCGCCAAGCCCTAAAACCTCTCGGGAGGGCTGATCTGGAGTCTGTTCGGGGCTCCGGAGAGGGGGATTCGTCGCCGTCGTCATCATCAACCATCCTCCATCACCAATTTCATGATGATCACCACCGTGCGTGAGTAATTCCATCGTAGGCTTCCTGGACGGTGATGGGTTGGATGAGATCTATCATGTAATCGAGTTAGTTTTGTTAGGGTTTGATCCTAGTATCCACTATGTTACGAGACCGATGTTGCTATGACTTTGCTATGCTTAATGCTTTTCATTAGGGCCCGAGTGCCATGATTTCAGATCTGAACCTATTATGTTTTCATGAATATATGTGTGTTCTTGATCCTATCTTGCAAGTCTATAGTCACCTACTATGTGTTATGATCCGGCAACCTCGAAGTGACAATAATCGGGACCACTCCGGTGATGACCATAGTTTGAGGAGTTCATGTATTCACTATGTGCTAATGCTTTGTTCGGTTCTCTATTAAAAGGAGGCCTTAATATCCCTTAGTTTCCATTAGGACCCGCTGCCACGGGAGGGTAGGACAAAAGATGTCATGCAAGTTCTTTTCCATAAGCACGTATGACTATATTCGGAATACATGCCTACATTACATTGATGAATTGGAGCTAGTTCTGTGTCACCCTATGTTATGACTGTTACTTGATGAACCGCATCCGACATAATTATCCATCACTGATCCAATGCCTATGAGCTTTCCATATACTGGTTTACACTTATTTACTTTCCTGTTGCTACTGTTACAATCACTACAAAACACCAAAAATATTACTTTTGCTTTTATTACTCTTTTGTTACCGTTACCACTATTATCATACTACTTTGCTACTAAATACTTTACTGCAGATATTAAGTTATCCAGGTGTGGCTGAATTGACAACTCAGTTGCTAATACTTGAGAATATTCTTTGGCTCCCCATGTGTCGAATCAATAGATTTGGGTTGAATACTCTACCCTCGAAAGCTGTTGCGATCCCCTACACTTGTGGGTTATCAACCGGCCTCTTAAGGAAGACAACATAATGTGTTATGTTTTCTTATATCTGAGATAAAGTATATTGTCAGGGATCATCCAACATGTTGAGCTTGCCTTTCCCCCTCATGCTAGCCAAATTCTTTGCACCAAGTAGAGATACTACTTGTGCTTACAAATACCCTTAAACCCAGTTTTGCCATGAGAGTCCACAATATCTACATATCGATTGAGTAAGATCCTTCAAGTAAGTTGTCATCGGTGCAAGCAATAAAAATTGCTCTCTAAATATGTATGATTGATTGGTGTGGAGGAAATAAGCTTTATACGATCTTGTGATGTGGAAGAAATAAAAGCGACGGACTGCATAACAAAGGTTCATATCACAAGTGGCAATATAAAGTGACGTTCTTTCGCATTAAGATTTTGTGCATCCAACTCTGAAAGCGCATGGCAACCTCTGCTTCCCTCTGCGAAGGGCCTATCTTTTATTATTATCTTCTACGTTATGCAAGAGTCATGGTGATCTTCGCCTTTCCTTTTTACATTTTATCCTTTGGCAAGCACAGGATGTTGGAAAGATCGTGATATATATATATATATATAAATAAATATATATATATATATATATATATATATAATTGGATGTGGGTTAGCATGAACTATTATTGTTGACATTACCCTTGAGGTAAAAGGTTGGGAGGCGAAACTATAAGCCCCTATCTTTCTCTGTGTCCTATTAAAACTCCGTAACCACAAGTATTGCGTGAGTGTTAGCAATTGTGAAAGACTAAATGATAGTTGAGTATGTGGACTTGCTAGAAAGATCTGACATAGACTCTTTCTGATGTTATGATAAATTGCAATTGCCTCAATGACTGAGATTATAGTTTGTTAGTTCTCAATAAAGTTTCTGATTCATACTTTGCATTGTGAATAGATTATTACTTAAGCATAAGAAATTATATGACAATATCCATATATGTTGCTGTTATGAGAATAATCATGATGCCCTCATGTCTGTATTTTATTTTATCGACACCTCTACCTCTAAACATGTGGACATATTTATCGTTATCGGCTTCCGCTTGAGGACAAGCGAGGTCTAAGCTTGGGGGATTTGATACGTCCATTTTGCATCATGCCTTTATATCGATATTTATTGCATTATGGGCTGTTATTACACATTATGTCACAATACTTATGCATATTCTCTCTTGTTTTACAAGGTTTACAATAGGAGGGAGAATGCTTGAAATTTGGAATGCAGAAATTTGGAAAAGGAGCAAATATTAGAGACCTATTCTGCACAACTCCAAAAGTCCTGAAACTCCACGAAAGTTATTTTTGGAAATAATAAAAAATGCTGGAAGAAGAATCCACGTCAGGGGGGCCTCCACCTGTCCACGAGGGTGGGGGCACGCCCTACCCCCTAGGCGCGCCCCGTGCCTCGTGGGCCCCCTGTTGGCCCTCCGGTGCCCATCTTCTGCTATATGAAGTCTTTCGTCCAAAGAAAACTCATAAGCAAGCTTTCGGGACGAGACTCCACCGCCACGAGGCGGAACCAATCTAGGGTTCCGGCAGAGCTGTTCTGCCGGGGACACTTCCCTCCGGGAGGGGGAAATCATCGTCATCGTCATCACCAACGCTCCTCTCATCGGGAGAGGGCAATCTCCATCAACATCTTCACCAGCACCATCTCCTCTCAAACCCTAGTTCATCTCTTGTATCCAATTCTTGTCTCCAAGTCTGGGATTGGTAGCTGTAGGTTGCTAGTAGTGTTGATTACTCCTTGTAGTTGATACTAGTTGGTTTATTTGGTGGAAGATCGTATGTTCAGATCCTATATGCATATCAATACACCTCTGATTATGAACATGAATATGCTTTGTGAGTAGTTACATTTGTTCCTGAGGACATGGGAGAAGTCTTGCTATTAGTAGTCATGTGAATTTGGTATTCGTTCGATATTTTGATGAGATGTATGTTGTCTATCCTCTAGTGGTGTTATGTGAATGTCGACTACATGACACTTCACCATTATTTGGGCTTAGAGGAAGGCATTGGGAAGTAATAAGTAGATGATGGGTTGCTAGAGTGATGAAGCTTAAACCCTAGTTTATGCGTTGCTTCGTAAGGGGCTGATTTGGATCCTTATGTTTCATGATATGGTTAGGTTTACCTTAATACTTCTTTTGTAGTTGAGGATGCTTGCAATAGGGGTTAATCATAAGTGGGATGCTTTTCCAAGTAAGGACAACACCCAAGCACCGGTCCACCCACATATCAAATTATCAAAGTACCGAACGCGAATCATATGAACGTGATGAAAACTAGCTTGACGATAATTACCATGTGTCCTCGGGAGCTCTTTTATCTATATAAGAGTTTGTCCAGGCTTGTCCTTTGCTACAAAAAGGATTGGGCCACCTTGCTGGACTTTATTTACTTTTGTTACTTGTTGCTTGTTACAAATTATCTTATCACAAAACTATCTGTTACCTATTATTTCACTGCTTGCAGAGAATACCTTGCTGAAAACTGCTTATCATTTCCTTCTGCTCCTCGTTGGGTTCGACACTCTTACTTATCGAAAGGACTACGATAGATCCCCTATACTTGTGGGTCATCAAGACTCTTTTTCCGGGCGCCGTTGCCGGGGAGTGAAGCGCCTTTGGTAGGTGGAATTTGGTAAGGAAAATTTTATATAGTGTGCTGAAATTTACTGTCACTTGTTACTATGGAAAGTAATCCTCTGAGGGGCTTTTTCGGGGTATCTTCACCCTGACCAGTAGAGCAAAGAGCTGCTCCTCAACCTACTGAACCTACTGAAAATGAAAATGTCTACTTTGAGATTCCTTCGGGTATGATAGAAAAAATGCTAGCTAATGCTTTTGCAGGAGACGGAACAACGCATCCTGATGAGCACCTAATATATGTGGATGAAGTTTATGGATTATTTAAGCTTGCAGGTGTGCCTGATGATGTTATTAAGAAGAAGGTCTTCCCTTTATCTTTGAAGGGCGATGCATTGACATGGTATAGGCTATGTGATGATACGGGGTCATGGAACTACAGACGATTGAAATTAGAATTTCATCAGAAGTTTTATGCTATGCATCTTGTTCATCGTGATCACAATTATATATATAATTTCTGGCCTCGCGAAGGAAAAAGCATCGCTCAAGCTTGGGGGAGGCTTAAATCAATGATATATTCATGCCCCAATCATGAGCTCCCAAGAGAAATAGTTATTCAAACAATTTATGCTCGGCTTTCTGATAACAATCCACCATGCTTGATACTTCTTGTGCTGGCTCTTTTATGATGAAGACTATTGAATTCAAATGGGATTTATTGGAAAGAATTAAACGCAACTCTGAAGATTGGGACCCCGACGAAGGTAAGGAGTCAGGTATGACCCCTAAGTTTGATTGTGTTAAATCTTTTATGGATACCGATGTTTTTCGTAAGTTTGGCACTAAATATGGACTTGACTCTGAGATAGTAGCTTCTTTCTGTGAATCTTTTGCTGCTTATGTTGATCTCCCTAAGGAGAAGTGGTTTAAATATCATCCTCCAATAGAAGTAAAATTAGATGCACCTATTAAAGTTGAAGAAAATACTATCACTTATAATGATTCTATTGTTCCTACTTCTTATGTTGAGAAACCACCTTTTCCTGTTAGGATAAAGGATCATGCTAAAGCTTCAACTGTGGTTCGTAAAAGCAATATAAGAACCTATACACCTCCTGAGAAAGTTAAAGTTGAACCTAATATTGCTATCGTTAAGGATCTCTTGTCTGATAATATTGATGGGCTTGTTATTCATTTCCGTGATGAAACTGCTAGAATTTCCAAACCTTGTGCTAAAGATAAACATAGACCTGTGGTAGGCATGCCTATTATTTCTGTTAAAATAGGAGATCATTGTTATCATGGCTTATGTGCTATGGGTGCTAGTGCTAGTGCAATACCTATTGACTTATACAAAGAAATTATGCATGATATTGCACCTACTGAGTTAGAAGATATTGATGTCACGATTAAACTTGCTAATAGAGATACTATTTCACCAATGGGAATTGTTAGAGACGTTGAAGTCTTGTGTGGGAAAACTAAATATCCTGCTGATTTTCTTGTTCTTAGTTCCCCACAAGATAGCTTTTGTCCCATTATATTTGGTAGACCCTTCTTGAACACAGTTAATGCTAGGATAGATTGCAAAAATGATGTTGTTACTATTGGTTTAGGTGATATGTCTCATGAGTTTAATTTCTCTAAATTTTGTAGACAACACCGTGAAGAGGAATTGCCTAGTAAAGATGAAATTATTGGTCTTGCTTCTATTGCCGCGCCTCCTAGTGATCCTTTAGAACAATATTTGCTAGACCATGAAATGGATATGTTTATGAATGAAAGAAGGGAAATAGATGAAGTATTCTTTAAACAGGAACCCATCTTGAAACAAAATTTGCCTGTTGAACTCCTAGGGGATCCTCCTCCACCCAAGGGTGATCCTGTGTTTGAGCTCAAACCATTGCCTGATACTCTTAAATATGCTTATCTTGATGAGAAAAAGATATATCCTGTTATTATTAGTGCTAACCTTTCAGATCATGAAGAAGAGAGATTATTGAAAACTCTGAAGAAGCACCGCGCTGCTATTGGATATACTCTTGATGATCTTAAGGGCATTAGTCCCACTATATGTCAACATAAAATAAATTTGGAGAAAGATGCCAAACCAGTGTGTGATCATCAACGACGGTTGAATCCTAAGATGAAAGAAGTGGTAAGAAAGGAAATACTAAAGCTCCTTGAGGCAGGTATAATTTATCCCGTTGCTGATAGTCAGTGGGTAAGTCCTGACCATTGTGTCCCTAAGAAGGGAGGTATTTATGTCGTTCCTAATGATAAAGATGAATTGATTCCGCAAAGAATAATTACAGGTTATAGGATGGTAATTGATTTCCACAAATTAAATAAGGCTACTAAGAAAGATCATTACCCCTTACCTTCCATCGATCAAATGCTAGTAAGATTATCCAAACATACACATTTTTGCTTTCTAGGTGGTTATTCTGGTTTCTCTCAAATACCTGTGTCAGCCGATGATCAATCAAAGACCACTTTTACTTGCCCTTTCGGTACTTTTTCTTATAGACGTATGCCTTTTGGTTTATGTAATGCACCTGCTACCTTTCAAAGATGCATGATGGCTATATTCTCTGACTTTTGTGAAAAGATTTGTGAGGTTTTCATGGACGATTTCTCCGTTTATGGATCCTCTTTTGATGATTGCTTGAGCAACGTTGACCGAGTTTTGCAGAGATGTGAAGAAACTAATCTTGTCTTGAATTGGGAAAAGTGCCACTTTATGGTTAATGAAGGTATTGTCTTGGGGCATAAAGTTTCTGAAAGAGGCATTGAAGTTGATAAAGCTAAAGTTGATGCTATTGAAAAGATGACATGTCCCAAGGACATCAAAGGTATAAGAAGTTTCCTTGGTCACGCCGGTTTTTATAGGAGGTTCACTAAGGACTTCTCAAAAATCTCTCGGCCTCTGACTAATTTATTACAAAAAGATATGCCATTTGTCTTTGATGATGATTGTGTAGAAGCATTTGAAATACTTAAGAAAGCATTGATCTCTGCACCTATTGTTCAGCCACCTGATTGGAATTTACCCTTTGAAATCATGTGTGATGCCAGTGATTATGCTGTAGGTATCATTCTAGGGCAAAGAGTTGATAAGAAATTAAATGTTATTCAATATGCTAGTAAGACTCTAGATAATGCTCAGAGAAATTATGCTACTACTGAAAAGGAATTCTTAGCAGTTGTATTTGCTTGTGATAAGTTCAGACCTTATATTGTTGATTCTAAAGTAACTATTCACATTGATCATGCTGCTATTAAGTATCTTATGGAAAAGAAAGTTGCTAAACCTAGACTTATTAGATGGGTTCTCTTGCTACAAGAATTTGATTTGCATATTATTGATAGAAAGGGAGCTGAGAACCCCGTTGCAGACAACTTGTCTAGGCTAGAGAATGTTCTTGATGACCCACTACCAATTGATGATAGCTTTCCTAATGAACAATTAAATGTCATAAATGCTTCTCGTACTGCTCCATGGTATGCTGATTATGCTAATTATATTGTTGCTAAATTTATACCACCTAGTTTCACATACCAGCAAAAGAAAAAGTTTTTCTATGATTTGAGACATTACTTTTGGAATGACCCACATCTTTATAAAGAAGGAGTAGATGGTGTTATTAGACGTTGTGTACATGAGCATGAACAGGAGCAGATCCTACGCAAGTGTCACTCCGAAGCTTATGGAGGACACCACCTTTGGAGACATAACTGCACATAAGGTATTGCAATCCGGTTTTTATTGGCCTACTCTCTTCAAGGATGCCTGTAAGTTTGTCTTATCTTGTGATGAATGTCAAAGAATTGGTAATATTAGTAGACGTCAAGAAATGCATATGAACTATTCACTTGTTATTGAACCATTTGATGTTTGGGGCTTTGATTATATGGGACCTTTTCCTGCCTCTAATGGATATACACATATTCTAGTTGCTGTTGATTACATTACTAAGTGGATAGAAGCTATTCCAACTAGTAGTGCTGATCATAACGCCTCTATTAAGATGCTTAAGGAAGTTATTTTTCCAAGGTTTGGAGTCCCTAGATATTTAATGACTGATGGTGGTTCACATTACATTCATGGGGCTTTCCGTAAAATGCTTGCTAAGTATGATGTTAATCATAGAATTGCATCTCCTTATCACCCACAGTCTAGTGGTCAAGTAGAATTGAGTAATATAGAGCTCAGATTAATTTTGCAAAAGACTGTTAATAGATCTAGAAATAATTGGTCCAAGAAACTTGATGACACATTATGGGCCTATAGAACTACATATAAAAATCCTATGGGTATGTCTTCGTATAAAATGGTTTATGGAAAAGCATGTCACTAACCTCTAGAACTAGAACATAAGGCTTATTGGGCTATTAAAGAACTCAATTATGTTTTCAAACCTGCCAGTGAGAAGAGGCTATTTGACATTAGCTCACTTGATGAATGGAGAACCCAAGCCTATGAGAATGCCAAATTGTTTAAAGAAAAGGTTAAAAGATGGTATGACAAAAGGATACAAAAGCGTGAGTTTAATATAGGTTTTTTGCAGGAAAACTTCTCTCTAAATGGGAAGTTCCTTACGTTATTGAGGAGGTCTATCGTTCCGGTGCCATAAAAATCAACAACTTCGAGGGCACAAATCCGAAGGTGGTGAACGGTCAAAGAATCAAACATTATATCTCAGGAAATCCTATAAATGTTGAAACCAATGTTATTGAAACCATAACCCCGGAGGAATACATAAGGGACACTTTCCGGAACGCTTCAGACTTCGGAAAGGAATAGGTATGTGGTACGGTAAGTAAACCGACTCCAAAACAGTTCTAATGGCAATATTTCTCCATTTTGGAATATTTAGAAAAATAGAAAAATAAGAAGCAGTCCGGGAAGGACACGAGGGTGGAGGGCGCGCCCTACCCCCTGGGCACGCCCCCTACCTCGTGGGCACCTCGTGCACTCTCCGGACTCCGTTTTCTTGCACGTTACGTATTTTGGTCAGTAAAAATTCATTATATAATCTCCCGAAGGTTTTGATTCCCGTATCACGCAATTATCCTCTGTTGTCACTCGTCTCCGGAGTCTCGTAGGGCTCGGGAGAATCGTTGGACTCCCAAGTGGCACCACTGCTGATGGATGAGTCACTGGCGAGGTGGGCGGCAGGCCTAGCTCCTGCCGCGGCACCGTTCAGGCGGCCTCTCCGGGGCAGCACTCCAAGCGCCGGCCTTCCGCATCGAAGACCTTGAAGAACATGGTGGAGGCATCGTCATACCTGAAGTGGATCGCAAGGGCGTCTTCCGTGCGGCAAACCTAAGCAACCTCGCCCCAGCCACGGGTCCTGAAGATCTTGCCCGGGGAGACGGCTTCCACTTCCGCTCCGGTCGCCGGGGCGTCACAGTCGGCGTGCTGCAGCCATAGCTCGAGGGGCCCCCTCGGCGGCATCTCGGCGCAGAAGAACTGGGGGAAGCGGATCCAGGTGGGCGTATGCATCACCGCCCATAGCACGAGTTCGCGCAAGGAGTCCATGGCGTGGGCCCCTGGGGTGACGGCGTGTGCCACCATGGCGTGTCGACCACGGCCGTGGCGTGGGCGGTGCCGCTCGCCGCCTCTTCCTCCTGAGCCCTCGGCTAGGGCATATAAAGTCAAGTCAATGAATACCCGAGAGGTGGCCGCTCGTACCAAGGCCTTGTCACCTCCTGCCTCACGACTACGTCACGACGGTGGACCGGCCTCTTAAGGAAGACAACGTAATGGGTTATGTTTTCTTATATCTGATATAAATTATATTTTCATGGATCATCCAACATGTTGAGCTTGCCTTTCCCCCTCATGCTAGCCAAATTCTTTGCACCAAGTAGAGATACTACTTGTGCTTCCAAATACCCTTAAACCCAGTTTTGCCATGAGAGTCCACCATATCTACCTATGGATTGAGTAAGATCCTTCAAGTAAGTTATCATCGGTGCAAGCAATAAAAATTGTTCCCTAAATATGTATGATTGATTGGTGTTGAGGAAATAAGCTTTATATGATCTTGTGATGTGGAAGAAATAAAAGCGACAGACTGCATAATAAAGGTTCATATCACAATTGGCAATATAAAGTGACGTTCTTTCGCATTAAGATTTTGTGCATCCAACTCTGAAAGCGCATGGCAACCTCTGCTTCCCTCTGCGAAGGGCCTATCTTTTATTATTATCTTCTACCTTATGCAAGATTCATGGTGATCTTCACCTTTCCTTTTTACATTTTATCCTTTGGAAAGTACATGATGTTGGAAAGATCCTGATATATATATCTAATTGGATGTGGGTTAGCATGAACTATTATTGTTGACATTACCCTTGAGGTAAAAGGTTGGGAGGCGAAACTATAAGCCCCTATCTTTCTCTGTGTCCGATTAAAACTCCGTAACCACAAGTATTGCGCGAGTGTTAGCAATTGTGAAAGACTAAATGATAGTTGAATATGTGGACTTGCTAGAAATATCTGACATAGACTCTTTCTAATGTTATGATAAATTGCAATTGCCTCAATGATTGAGATTATAGTTTGTCAGTTCTCAATAAAGTTTCTGATTCATACTTTGCATTGTGAATAGATTATTACTTAAGCTTAAGGAATCATATGACAATATCCATATACGTTGCTGTTACGAGAATAATCATGATGCCCTCATGTCCGTATTTTATTTTATCGACACCTCTACCTCTAAACATGTGGACATATTAATCGTTATCGGCTTCCGCTTGAGGACAAGCGAGGTCTAAGCTTGGGGGAGTTGATACGTCCATTTTGCATCATGCTTTTATATCGATATTTATTGCATTATGGGCTGTTATTACACATTATGTCACAATACTTATGCCTATTCTCTCTTATTTTACAAGGTTTACATAAGGAGGAGAATGCCGGCAGCTGAAATTCTGGGCTGGAAAAGAAGCAAATATTAGAGACCTATTCTGCACAACTCCAAAAGTCCTGAAACTCCACGAAAGTTATTTTTGGAAATAATAAAAAATGTTGGAAGAAGAATCCACGTCAGGGGGCCTCCACCTGTCCACAAGGGTGGGGGGGGCGCGCCCTACCCCCTGCCTCGTGGGCCCCCTGTTGGCCCTCCGGTGGCCATCTTCTGCTATATGAAGTCTTTCGTCCGAAGAAAAATCATAAGCAAGCTTTTGGGACGAGACTCACGCCACGAGGCGGAACCTTGGCGGAACCAATCTAGGGCTCCGGCAGAGCTGTTCTCATTGGGACACTTCTCCGGAGGGGGAAATCATCGTCATCGTCATCACCAACGCTCCTCTCATCTGGAGAGGGCAATCTCCATCAACATCTTCACCAGCACCATCTCCTCTCAAACCCTAGTTCATCTCTTGTATCCAATTCTTGTCTCCAAGTCCGCGATTGGTACACATGAGGTTGCTAGTAGTGTTGATTACTCCTTGTAGTTGACACTAGTTGGTTTATTTGGTGGAAGATCATATGTTCAGATCCTATATGCATATTAATACCCCTCTGATTTTGAACATGAATATGCTTTGTGAGTAGTTACGTTTGTTCCTGAGGACATGGGAGAAGTCTTGCTATTAGTAGTCATGTGAATTTGGTATTCGTTCGATATTTTGATGAGATGTATGTTGTCTATCCTCTAGTGGTGTTATGTGAACGTCGACTACATGACACTTCACAATTATTTGGGCCTAGAGGAAGGCATTGTGAAGTAATAAGTAGATGATGGGTTGCTAGAGTGGCAGCAGCTTAAACCCTAGTTTCTATGTTGCTTCATAAGGGGATGATTTGGATCCACATGTTTCATGCTAAGGTTAGGTTTACCTTAATACTTCTTTTGTAGTTGCGGATGCTTGCAATAGGGGATAATCATGAGTGGGATGATTGTCCAAGTAAGGACAACAACCAAGCACCGGTCCACCCACATATCAAATTATCAAAGTACCAAACGCGAATCATATGAACGTGATGAAAACTAGCTTGACGATAATTCCCATGTGTTCTCGGGAGCGCTTTTCTCTATATAAGAGTTTTTCCTGGCTTGTCCTTTGCTACAAAAAGGATTGGGCCACCTTGCTGCACTTTATTTACTTTTGTTACTTGTTTCTCATTACAAATTATCTTATCAAAAAACTATCTGTTACCTATTATTTCAGTGCTTGCAGAGAATACCTTGCTGAAAACCGCTTATCATTTCCTTCT
Source organism: Aegilops bicornis (assembly GCA_021605145.1). Lineage (NCBI taxonomy): Eukaryota > Viridiplantae > Streptophyta > Magnoliopsida > Poales > Poaceae > Aegilops > Aegilops bicornis. Next base: position 378,617,207 of record CM038669.1, on the reverse strand, counting down.
GCTCCTCGTTGGGTTCGACACTCTTACTTATCAAAAGGACTACGATAGATCCCCTATACTTGTGGGTCATCAGGGGTCCCCAGACTTGCCTGCCTGCGGCCCACGGCGTGGCTCCACCCGCGGCCCAGTACGGCCGTCTTCACCAGCAAACGCTCAAGACCCTCGCGAGGGGCCAAGCCTCGCGAGGCGGACGACACAGACCTCCTTGGGGCAGCCTCACCAGGCTGGCTTGCGAGGGGCGGAGAGATCAAGACAAGGCGAACCTCGCGAGGTTCCAATGACGTAAGCCGTGATGACCAAGGCCAGGCGCGTGCAGTGTCCTCATTTCCTCTTCGGTGCCAAGGAGGCAAGCGCAGGCGAGGAGTACCGAGGCATCAGGCAAAGGTTTCCATATCGGTGCAATGAGACCAAGACCAGCAGGACGACAGGACAAAGGTCACCGTGGAGCCCAAGACAGCGTCACCACCAGAGCCTTTGGCAGGCGAAGACCACCTTTAGTCAGGATAGCTTGTACTAGCTGTCCCCCTTCAAATTTGCTGTCGTTGGCTCCCTTCCCGCTCAATATTTGGGGAGAGGACCAGGGCCTCTATAAATAGGACTAGCCACCACAGTAGGAGAAAAGGGATCTGAACGGAGCCTCAACCCAACTCATCTTGAGAGAGATCATCCTCACCCACACAAGTTCACCAAGCACAAAAACACCTCTCCTCAGGAGGCTGTTCTTCCCGTAGTACTGTTCATCCTCCGCCCAAGAGGCAATCCACCATACCACACTGGAGTAGGGTATTACACCACAACGGTGGCCCGAACCAGTATAAATCTCGTGTCTCTTGTGTTGCGAGTTTGTCGAGCTAGGCTTTGAGATCGCCGTGAGGCTGAGGGCGTGATTAGGTAGGGGAAATCTTTGTGCGCACCCCAGTGTTCGAACCTCAAGGGTTTTGCCGGAACTCGAAATCCGACATATCTCACCTAATTCTCTTCTTTCATTCATAAACATATCATTTTCATGGTCAAGCAAATATTGTTCTAAAGGATCAGTAGGGGGCACGACAATAGAAGCAAGACCAACAATTTCATCCTTACTAGGTAATTCTTTATCATGAGGTTGTCTATAAAATTTGGAGAAATTAAACTCGTTAGACACATCCTCAAATTTTACACTAACAGTTTCTTTCTCACAATCTATCTTAGCATTGACAGTGTTCAAGAAGGGTCTCCCAAATATAATGGGACAAAAATCATCATGTGGGGAACCAAGAACAAGAAAATCATTAGGAAATTTTATTTCCCACACATGACTTCAACATCTCTAACAATCCCAATTCGTGAGATAGTATCTCTATTTGCAAGCTTAATAGTAACATCAATATCTTCTATCTCAGCAGGTGCAATATCATTCATAATTTCTTGATATAAGGTAAAAGCAATTGCACTCACACTAGCACCCAAATCACATAAGCCATGATAACAATGATCTCCTATCTTAACAAAAACAACAGGCATGCCAACAACAGGTCTATATTTATCTTTATTATCGGGTCTAGCAATTCTAGCAGCTTCATCACATAAATAAATAACATGGCCATCAATATTATCAACCAAGAGATCTTTAACCATAGCAATACTAGGTTCAACTTTGATTTGTTCAGGGGGTGTAGGTGTTCTAGTATAACTATTACGAACCACAACTGAAGCTTTAGCATGATCATTTATCCTAACAGAGAAAGGTGGTTTCTCAATATAAGCACTAGGAATAACATGATCAACATTGTAAGTAATAGTTTCTTCCTCGGCTTTAATAGGTTCTACTACTTTCACTTCAATGGGAGGATGATATTTAAACCACTTCTCCTTTGGGAGATCAACATGAGTAGCAAATGATTCATAGAAAGAAGCTACTATCTCAGAGTCAATACAATATTTGGTGCTAAATTCACGAAAAGCAACGGTATCCATAAAAGATTTAACACAATCAAACTTAAGATTTATACCCGACTCCTTACCTTCGTCGAGCTCCCAATCTTCGGAGTTGCATTTAATTCTTTCCAATAAATCCCATTTGAATTAAATAGTCTTCTTCATAAAAGAACCAGTATAAGAAGTATCGAGCATGGATTGATCATTACAAGAAAGCCGAGCATAAAAATTCTGAATAATAACTTCTCTTGAGAGATCATGATTGGGGCATCAATATAACATTGACTTAAGCCTCCCAAGCTTGAGCGATACTTTCTCCTTCACGAGGCCAAAAATTATAAATATAATTCCGATCACAATGAACCAGATGCATAGGATAAAACTTCTAATGAAATTCCAATTTCAATCGGTTATAATCCCAAGTCTCAATATCGTCGGATAGCCTATACCATGTCAATGCCTTCTCCTTCAAAGATAAAGGGAATAACTTCTTCTTGACTTCATCCTCGGGCAAACCTTCAAGCTTAAATAATTGACAAACTTCATCCACATAGATTAGATGCATATCAGGATGTAATGTTCCATGTCCTGCATAAGGATTAGCTAGCAGTTTCTCTATCATACCGGAAGGAATTTCATAATAAATATTTTCAGTAGGTTCAGTAGGTTGAGGAGAAACTTCTTGTTCTACTGGTCGGGTTGAAGACACCCCAAACGATCCCCTCAAAGGATTACTTTCCATAGTGATAAGTGACAGTAAGTTTCAGCATGTAGTATAAATGTTTCCTTACCAAATTCCACTTACCAAAGGTGCTTCACTCCCCGGCAACGGTGCCAGAAAAGAGTCTTGATGACCCATAAGTATAGGGGATCTATCGTAGTCCTTTCAATAAGTAAGAGTGTCGAACCAAATGAGGAGCGGAAGGAAATGACAAGCGGTTTTCAGCAAGGTATTCTCTGCAAGCACTGAAATTATCGGTAAAAGGTAGTTTTGTGATAAGATAATTCATAACGGGTAATAAGTAACAAGTGTAACTAAGGTGAAGCAAGGTGGCCCAATCCTTTTTGTAGCAAAGGACAAGCCTGGACGAACTCTTATATAAGGCAAAGCGCTCCCGAGGACGCATGGGAATCACTATCAAGCTAGTTTTCATCATGATCATATGATTCGCATTCGTTACTTTGATAATTTGATATGCGGGTGGACCGGTGCTTAGGTGTTGTCCTTACTTGGAAAAGCCTCCCACTTATGATTAACCCCTCTCGCAAGCATCTGCAAATACGAAAGAAGAATTAAGATAAATCTAACCATAGCATGAAACATGTGGATCCAAATCAGCCCCTTATGAAGCAACACATAAACTAGGGTTTAATTTTCTGTCACTCTAGCAACCCATCATCTACTTATTACTTCCCAATGCCTTCCCCTAGGCCCAAATCATGGTGAAGTGTCATGTAGTCGATGTTCACATAACACCACTAGAGGAAAGACAACATACATCTCATCAAAATATCAAACGAATACCAAATTCACATGATCACTTATAACAAGACTTCTCCCATGTCCTCGGGAACAAAAGTAACTACTCACAAAGCATATGCATGTTCATAATCAAAGGGGTATTGAATATCATTAAGGATCTGAACATATGATCTTCCATCGAATAAACCAACCAGCATCAACTACAAGGAGTAATCAACACTACTAGCAACACACAGGTACCAATCTGAGGTTTTGAGAGAAAGATCGGATACAAGAGATGAACTAGGGTTTGAGAGGAGATGGTGTTGGTGAAGATGTTGATGTTCATTAACCTCCTCTCTATGAGAGGATTGTCGGTGATGACAATGACGAGGATTTCCCCCTCCGGGAGGGAAGTATCCCCGGCGGAACAGCTCCGCCGGTGCCCTAGATTGCTTCTGCCCAGGTTCCGCCTCGAGACGGGGGCGCTTCGTCCCGAAAGCTTTCTCCTGATTTTTCCCAGGTCAAAAGACATCATATAGCATAAGAGGGCACCGGAGGCCTGCCAGGGGGCCCACAAGCAAGAGGGGCGCGCCCAAGGGGTAGGACGTGCCCAGGGGGTAGGGCGCGCCCCCAGGCTTGTGGCCTCCTGGTGGGTCCCCTCTGGTATTTTCTTCGCCTAATATTTTTTATATATTCCAAAATAATTCTCCGTAAATTTTTAGGACTTTCGGAGTTGTGCAGAATAGGTCTCTCAAATTTGCTCCTTTTCCAGTCCAGAATTTCAGCTGCCGGCATTCTCCCTCTTCATGTAAAACTTATAAAATAAGAGAGAAAAGGCATAAGTATTTTACCATAATGTGTAATAAGATCCCATAATGCGATAAATATCAATATAAAAGCATGATGCAAAATGGATGTATCAGTAGCAAATGAATTTCTCTTCACAAGGGGGTTACAATACTCAAATGAATATGCTGAGAAATTCTTCGTAGATTTGTGAACATAATAGTTCAAAGAATAATGCACATATTCATCAGACCAATAACCATTTCCATGCAAAACAGAGGCATTAGTACGACTATAAGTGGGCCTGCGACCATTTGAAGACTTTGGTCCATGTGAAGAATTTTTCCTGGGGGTTTTTGTTCTTCATCGATGGTATCATGAAGACATTTGGTTGAAGATTTTCCATAAGGCTTCTGGGCACCCAGATTTTCTTCATTCGGGGACTATTCCTATAATTAGTTCCAAGAAATCCAACAAATACTTCACCATTCTGATTTATGAACAGTTTATAGTTGGAGCCAAATGACTCATTAGAGGAATATGAAGTATCACAGTTATACCAGACAAAGTGGATGGACCCACATGTGTCCCTTTTGCAGGTACCCAGATGGTTTTGGGGTACTGCTTAGGTTTCCAGTATGATCCATCAGCAATGATTTTTGCTTTCAAATGCAATACCCTCTTTCCTAGGATTCCTGTTCAAGATCTACTTCTTAAGCACACCTTTAATTTTTGTACATGCCTGCCATATACAATTCCTTCAACCCTACATTTTTGTCACAATCATTTGTGTCTTCCTCAGATGAAGGGTTAGTGTCCACAAAGACAGTTGAAGACATTGCACTTTCAGAAGCATTTGAACATTCAGCTGAAGAATTTGCATTTTCACGTTAAAGGCATTTCGAGCAAGGTGGCACAAACTCTTCCGGAGTAGTACTAATCAGTTGAGCGAGCAATGAGTCATTTTATTTTTCAAGATCATCATGAGATGCTCTCAATTTTTTGAGAACTTACTTAATTACTTTGAAGAAATTCATAGGAAATCTTCTCATGATCGGCTGAGAGGGCCACATGACAACTTTGAAGTTTGTCATACTTTGACTGAAGACTATTAAGATCGTTAGTCAAAGATTAACTTTAGTCCATTTCCTCATCCAATAGATCATCACTTTTGTCTAGCCGTTTTTTGAATCTTTTCCATAGAAGTTTGTTGCTCAGTTGCAATTTTAGCAAGTTTCTTATAGCTAGGTTTAGATTCACATTCAGAGTCATCATCACTGGAAGTATCAAAGTCGGCATCACATGAGGATACCTTGGAACCTTTTGCCATGAAGCAATAGGTGGGAGCAGAGTCGACATCGCAATCCTCAATGTTGGTGACATAGCTATTTTCTTCACAGTTGAGGATGGACTTGCTGAAAAAATCGGTAGTGAGAGCTAGGCTCGCCACACCCGATTCTAACTCCTCCTCAGATTAATCATCTTGCTCTTGATCAAATTCTTCCTCGGAATACATTTCCTTGCGGATGAATGCATGTGCTCTACTGGAACTGCTCTTCTTGTATGATGAGGACTTTGATGAAGACTTTGAGGATTTCTTCTTCTTCTCATCAGAACTATCATCCTTGCTTTTATTCTCTGAGTTCTTTGCCCAAAGAGGGTAGTCAACAATATAGTGGTCGGGCTTCTTGCATTTATGGCAAGTTCTCTTCTTGTAGTCTCAAGTTGAAGCTTCTTTGGTGTTCTTTGATTCATACTTTGAAGACTTTACAAAGCGATTTCTATTTGAAATCTTCTGGAATTTCTTCACCAACATTGCAAGTTCTCTGCCAATTTCTTCAGGGCCACCGGAACTGCAGTCAGATTCTTCTTTAGATGAAGAAATTGCTCTGGCCTTTGCTTTTTTTCCTTCAGGGCACGAGGTCTTCCATAGCTTGGACCATACATGTCTCTTTTCTTAGCCAGCAGCGGAGGAAGGAAACGAACTGCGCGTGTGCACAGTCATGGAGGTCGGGAAATTCAAACAAAGGAGGTCTCAAGAAGCAAGGAAGGCCACGCCCATAGTATGAAGAGTCCGGAGAAGATCTAGGGTCACAATGCCTGCGACCACCGCCATGATTGGGGGCTATTGTGTCGGGACCCCGATCCTAAGTCACACCGATCTAGCATGTAACACATCATATCACTTTGCGGCCTCACGCACGGTATTCCCACAGGTGCCACCTTACGGCCCGGGACCGTTTATGCCTTTTTGGCTCACGATATGATAGTGTCGCTAGCATCCATATGACAAAGAACCCGGCCGACATGACTAGTCGTGAACCCAAAGTGGCACTAACTTACAAGGACAGTATACATGACCCAAAGAACGAACGTGTCGGTCATCGGCGAAAGTGAATCCGGTCAGTAGTAAATTGGCTAACAGGACTCCGGAGAATCCGGGCTGTAGCAGGCTAATAGGACTCCGGTAGACACCGCGTGACATTTCCCCGAAGGGACAGACACAGGAACGAAGAAGGACACATGCCGGCCAGCCTAAGTGTTCCGGAGCAGTAGCAACTGGGCTAACAGGACTCCGGGAATCCGGGCTGTAGCAGACTACCATGGCTCAGTGGAAGCACTAGGAGACATTTCCCGGTAAGAGAGGCTACCAAGGATAAACAACTAGGTGTCAGGACCCCGATTCCAAGTCACATCGATCTAGCCGGTAACACCTCATATCACTTTGCGGCCTCACGCACGGTATTCCCACGGGTGTCGCCTTACCATGGCCCGGGACCATTTGCGCATTTTAGCTCACGTATATGATAGTGTCGCTAGCATCCAAATGACAGAGAACCCGGTCCGACATGACTAGTCGTGAACCCAAAGTGGCACTAACTTACGGGGACAGGCATACATGAATCAACATCGAGCATGTCGGTCAGCAGCATGCGAATCCGGGCTGTAGCACTGGGCTAACAGGACTCCGGTGAACTGGGCTATAGTAGGCTAGGCAGGACTCCGGATGTCACCGCGTGACATTTCCCCGAAGAGACAGAAACATGAACGAAGTGAATCACATGCCGCCACCAAGTGTTCGAAGCGGTAGTCTTTGGGCTAGCAGGACTCCGGTAAACCGGGCTATAGCGGACTACTATGGCTCATGGAAGCACAGGACTACATTTCCCCATAGGAGAGGCTACCAAAGATAAACAACTAGGATGTCGGATCCCACACATACCAAGCATTTCAATCATACACACAATATGCTTGATATGTGTAAATACAACATGGCATCACAACAAAACTCTACGAATCAAAGTATTTATCCATTAGGATCCGAGGAGCGAGATATTACAAACATGGGTCTCATGACCCAACATTCAGAGCATACAAGTCAAAACACATGCGGAAGCTTAACATGACTGAGTACAGACATCTACAAATGAAAAAGGCTGAGAAGCCTGACTATCTACTGTGTCCGCCGAGGGCACAAGATCGTAGCCGAGGTATCAAGCTAAACATCAAGTCCACAAGGAAGTACTAAGCGAGACCGACGCCTCTCGCAAAAACATAAAATAGGCAAACGTGAGTACAAATGTACCCAGCAAGACTTACATTAGAACTATCTACATATGCATCGGTATCAACAAAGGGGGTGGTGGAGTTTAACTGCAGCAAGCCAGCTTTGACTCAGTGGCTAACCTGAACTACGATTGCAAGTAACTCTTTTGAGGTGGCGCACACGATTCCACATATTCGCCATATCTATACACCACTATGGATCCGCTCCTGTCTCCCTACGAGAAGGCCATCCATAGAACTCACGCTTATCTTGCGAGTTTTAGAGTATCCACTTTCACTTTTCGATGAATTGTTATAGGCAACCTAGAAGTCCTTTACCGCGGACACGGCTATTCGAATAGATGATGTTAACCCTGCAGGGGTGTACTTCTTCACACATGTTTCCACCACTTAGCGTCTGCACACGACATGTGCTCGGCAGACTTCAAGCGAAAGCCGACGTGGGTGTAGACCACGACCTGACTAACCACAAAAGTCTCTAGTCCAGGTTTATCGCCTATTCGGGTTCCATCCGTGAGGAGATCCTGCCGGAATTTCACTCACAGCCCCAAACGATGTGTGCAGGGTTCCCGAGACACCAAACGGGCGCCCGGTACACCGTGCCATGGTGTATCTACCGCATCATAGCCCACCCCTAGAGTCAGCGCTACGCACGGCCTCCAACACATATCCTACAAACACCAGAAACTAGTTGCAACTCCTGGACAGAGGACAGGGCGGTTAATAAGTTGAGCGGGGTCATATTTCAGGGCCCAACGTGTGGTAGTAGCTGTTCATGGATCACAAACACATAACTCAGTTCCTGAGGATAGTTTCTGTAAGATAACCCACCATGTACTCCTACATGGCCTCTCACCGCTACCTTTACCAAATCGTGTTCACACACTTAGCTCACACACAGTAGGACATGTTCATCACCATTCCAATTCATCCCCGATGAATCAGACCTGACTCAACTCTAAGCAGTAGCAGGCATGACAAACAAGCAAGAATGAGTAGGCACATCAGGGCTCAAACAACTCCTACTCATGTTAGTGGGTTTCATCTATTTACTGTGGCAATGACAGGTCATGCAGTGGAAAAGGGGTTCAACTACCGCAGCATGTAACATTTGAATCGTTGTTGTCCTAATGCAGTAAAATAGAGCAAGAGAAAGAGAGTGGGATTGTATTGGAATGAACAAGGGGGGTTTTGCTTTCCTGGCACTTCTGAAGATAATATAGTTCTTCATCGGTGTCATCGAACTCATCGTCGGAACCACGTCTACTGAGAGGGGACAAACACCGGCAAACAAAGAAGAACACAATCAATGCAATGCAACAATTATGATGCATGATAATGACATGGCAATATGATGTGATTTGAGCTAATGCAGCTAGAAACAGAAGGGTTTGAGTTGATTTGAACCAAAGGTTCAAATTCAAATTCAAACTATGAATTTCCAAAGTTCATTTACATGTTTTGATCTATATAGCAAGGTTAAGTTGCTTTATCATGCATGAAAATGGTACAGATGGAGAGTTGGATTTTTCTGATCATTTTTCATATATAATTTATTTCATTCTGAGCTACGGTTGATTTTACATGATTTTTAGAAGTTTTGGGTATTTTCTGAAAATAATAAATCATTTCTGATTTATTTCAAAATTCCGTAAAGTAATCATCGGCCACCGACGTTAGGGTGATGTCAAGAAGTCAACCGGCTGGTCCGGTCAAACTGCACTGTGGGGTCCATCGTCGATGACCCAATGCATCCTAGGGTCAATGACAGGTGGGTACGGTCAACAGACACGTCAGCATAGTCATCTCCGACGCGTGGGTCCTGCTGGGTTCTAAACTAAACAAAACAGAAAATAAACCCGGTGTTAATTAGGCGTGGGGCCCAGCTGTCTGTGTCACTAGAGGGTTTAATTAGTGGGTCATTAGCCACTAATGATGCACACGTCACCTAAACGGCGATTAGCCGCCGATGCTAAGCAGGACACGGCGGCGCTCCTTGTCCGGGCGACTCCGGCGATGAGAGCATGCGCGGTTGGTCTCTAGGGGTGCAGCGCGACGAGGCGCATCGGGTGGTGGCATCGAGACGGCTGGAGGTGGAGCGAAGCGATGGTAGCGGCTACAAGCGCGACGGCTGGAGCTACGGGCGCGTTCGGGCGCGGGGCTGCAGTGCTCGGTCGGGCAAACAGAGTGGCTAGGCGGCCCCCTGGAGGCGCTAGGAGCACTATGGTGCCACGAGGGCAAGTAGAGGAAGCTCGGGAGCGCGGGGCTCAACAGCCATGGCGGCGGCGAGCTTCGGCCAAGGTCGGTATCGCGGCTAGGGGACGAACGCGTCGACGGGGAGAGCAGCAAGAGGCGCAGGGGCTCACAATGATACCGTAGTGTAGGTCAGTGGGCTAGGGGACGGCTTGGACGGGGCGGATCGACGCCGGCGATCTCCGGGCAGAGGCGGCGGGGACGAGCTCGATGGCGACGCTTCCGGGCGTCTGGGCTTGCTTCCTTCGTTGGGGAGACGTAGGATACGATGGTGTAGCTCCCAGAGACGGAGAGGGATCAAGGGGTGGCCGGTGTCCGTGGCTATGGCGTGCGACGGTGACGGACCCGTTCGGATGGGTTAGAGGAAGAGGTCCAGGGGAGGGGAGAGGCCACGGGTGAGGGAGAGAGAGGTCGGGGGTGTGTGGCGTCGTCCAGACGCGTCGGGGCAGCGGCGGGAAGCAGGAGGTGGCCGGGCGCGTGTCGGCGTGAGTCGGCTACGCGCGCTGCCTATTGGCGCGGGGAGGAAGACGACAGGGAGCCGGGAAGGTGGGCTGGGCCAGCCACTTGGGCTCCACGTAAGGCCCAGGTACTATCTCTCTCTCTCTCTCTCTCTCTCTCTCTCTCTCTCTTTCTCTTTTATAAATCTTTGTGTTTTCTATTTTTTTGCAGTATGTTTTAACTTAGTTTAAATACCAAATCACTTTATAAAATTCTGCAAACTTTTATGGGCACTATTTGATTTAAACCAGAGGCCCTCACCAAGTTTCAGAATATCTCGAGCTACTAAATATTTTATAGAAATTAATAGCTCCAATTCAAATACATTAAGAAATAATTCAAAAATCCAAGAATGACCTAGAAATATGTTCATCATTTTTGGCAGAGGTTTTCACCTTTATCATAAACCATGAACATTTTTCAAAGGGCATTTTGGGTTCATTAAAAATATTTTTAATTTGATCCTAGTTGCATTTCATTTGGTGCTATGGTTTGAACATCCCCGTTTCAAGTTTAACTGAATTTTAAACATGATGCAACACCAGATGCTTACACTAAGCATTACCAGAACTAGGGATGTGACAACTCACCCCCACTAAACAAGAATCTCGTCCCGAGATTCAGGACGTGAGGTAAGAGGACGGAGGGGACACAAACTAACACTATCTTCATGACCCAATACTTCATGTTGATCTTAACGTCTTTGCTTTCGAGATCTTTATCCAGCACAACGATGACAAAAAGCGACTCTATAAGAATTGATCTTCTCGAGGATCGAACAACTGACGATAAACTCACGGAATGATACATATCAATATCTTTCGAGTTGAGACGCAAACACACATCAGGAGCAATGGAAACAAGCGGATGACAAAGGTTCAATTTGGTAGGCAACAATCCCACACTGGAGTAGGATGGTGCATGGTTTCAAGATAGCGATGAAATAATTGCCATGATTTGGGGCACCTTAGGGGAGGTGACTCGTAGAATTATTCCCTTAAGTGCTAAAGAATTACTTTTGATCCATAGATCATTGAAACTCTTCATACCAGCCTGAGGCAATTCACAATCAATCATTTTAAGGAGTTCCAAAGAATGACATAGTCGGACTAGGATGGATGATGTGGACTACCTTGTTGAAGACAACGCAATGGATGATTTTTGCTTATCATCGGAAATGTATGGGACCCATGGCAGGATGGCACAATGGCGGTGCAAGCTGGGAACAAAATGCAAATGTTGGGAATGATTCCAGTAACTGGGGATAAACTCAACAGTAGAGAGTGATTCCACCGTTTGAATGGTTCTAGCATAATCGAGGAAACCGAGAGCACAAGGACCCCTAAGGAACAACTCCTAGAATAAGTTGCACTAAATCCTCATGGAGAAGATGGTAAAATAGCTCAATGAAGTTACTACAATGATAGACCTTCTGGCTAGCTGTGTCTGCCAGAACATCAGCATTGTCGGGACCAACATCATAGATCTTGGAAAAGTTCCAACCATCATATCTGCCTGAGATTCGGATCTAGTTGTTAACATGATATTCCAGACTCATCAAGTCTAGAAAGAAAATGAAAGTTTGCAACACAAATCGACGAGATGACATTGGAAGATTCTCGGGAAATAAACTACGGTAGCATGCTCCAAAACATGAGCTGGTTCTGCTAAACACGTGTGAACACGTTGTCCCAGACAAGCATGACCACATACTAGTCTTACAATGAAACACTACCGAGTTCAGGTTGGGAACCATCATCGAGGATAACGAAGTTCTAACATAAGTCATGATTCTTAAGAAGGAACTTCTTCTCCTTGAACAAATCAATCAGTGGCTTTGTGTGCTAGGGATACATACAGAATGAGGATGACCAGTCTATCAAACCATAGAATACTTTGCACATGCATGACTAACTTGGGATGATTCCAGAGGAAGCAGAACAAACTTTCTCAAATTCATGGCGGCAACTTGCACCTAATGCACGTGAACTTGGAGAAAGTCACTTTTTACACCGAACATATGCTTCATGAGCTAGCATGAAGAAATGCTTTCAAAGTTTCCAACGCTAGCTTAATGTTCAACATGAATCATGGACAAGATGAAAATATTGTCGATGGGCTCAACAATAGGTCATCCAAATTTCCATGAAGATAGAATTCCACAACTATGTGAATAAAGCGATAGCATAGGTCAAACCCAAAGAATATAATGGTGTATGCTCGAGGAAACAACCACGAGTAAGACAGCATTACGAATATCGTTGGTTCTGATTTGATTTGACGATATCCCATACTCAAATCAAAGGTTGGATAAGGTGATAGGTCCCATTAACTAATCACGAAGGTCAATCGATGAAAATACCATCTTCCTTCAACACACATACAAGATATCCCTTAGGAGTGAACTAAGCCGGACAAAGATTTTATCTTCCAACTCTCCAAGTTATTGTTTAGCTCAACCAACTAGCTCAGGGGTATCCAACACATTCTTGGAGAAGGGGTGGTTTATAGGAAACCAACTTGATCACGAGCTCAACATAACGGTCAGGGAGCAACCTGGTGATACTTCCGAGAAGATATTCGTAAAATCACGAACCACCGATATGTTACTAAGCTCGAGAACAACCTTGCTTTTCAGGGCAAGATGATATGATCAAAAGAGTGAGGGATTGACACAATCCTAACTCATTGATCGAAGAGTGCACCAGAATTAAGGACTAGGTTGCACAATCTCTCTTAGAATGATGATTCAAAAACCAACACGTTAGGAATGAGAATATTTTCCATTTACTACCAAGCAACGAGTTTCTCGGAGTATTGATTTCACACATCACAATTCACTTGTCAGCATTCCGGTTACAACAACACAAGGACCGAGGAATGAATGATGATGGTGAGAAGTATCACTGCATCAAGAATTCATAATAGATGGTGCAATTCCTATGATATTCCTGACATAAATAGGGTAATACTCCAAGGTATAATAGAACAAAAACTGGATTGGCATTTTGATCTGTGGAATAGAACTACTTTGACCCAATCCTGGATATGGATGAGGTACTGGAGTTTGTTTCTCCTAGCTATTCTAAAGTAGAATGGCTGGACGGACCACAAGAATAATAGGCATTGATGAACACTATCGCACACATACTCTTGACTATCAATTGATATACGAAGGTCAGAAGACAACTAAAGAGGGACAACTCAAAGGAACATATGTTTCTCTGAGTTGTGGATGCATGTATTAGTATGCCGAACAAATTCAACATATTTCTTCCAGATAACCCATGCAGAGAGGTAGGATTGGCAGAGTCACAATATAGAATGGGGAACTCATCGAGAGCACTCTTGTTGTGATCTTTTGATCCAACAAACTTCTGCCATAAGTGGTTCATGGTATTTGGAAGAAGGAAATACCACGGACCTCGAGGACTATTGCAAAGGTTACTAATAACCTAAAGGAACGAGCAAACACTATCAACATGAAGTAAGTATGGTGAATCTCGGGTTCAAAACCCAGGAATAGAATACCTACTAACTAAATGGCATCACGGGATGCTTTCGAGAATGGTGGCCAGAATTATCACACTGGGGATATAAAGCATTGCTAGATTAGTGGGTAGTTCTCTAGGATGCCTAGGGTCATAATACTAGCTTCAACATATATGTCAAGGCAATGGAGTACCTCAACAGACCATTAGTGTGCTTAATCTGGCCCAAAGGGACGCGAAAGCAGAGAGAAAGGATTTTGCAAATGCATCAGATTGTTTGGAAACATGGGATGACTCGGATAGCATAACGACTGTAAATGCTCAAAAATATTTGGGACATCCTGCAAAATGGTGGCATAACCACTCAACATCACAATATCAAGGTTCAGGTTCAACTAACAACATACTAAAAGTAGTAGAAACTGAATTGAGGCCTGAAACCAACAATCTTATAAGTCTCTATCATAGTAACTCGTCATCCTAATAGATAAATGAGAAGGCCTAGTTCTTAATCCCCATAGAAAAGAAGAGGTTGACTCAGATCAGAAGGCATAAGGTAAATGAGTAAAAAGAGCCTTATGTTCCCTTCCCCAATCAATTCCATCATATAACTAAAGAATTTCTAGACTCAACTTTGACCTGTTTGGCTTGGTAATCCTACAGGCAGTCAGGCTCTGATACCAAAGCTATCAGGACCCTGATTCCAAGTCACATCGATCTAGCCGGTAACACCTCATATCACTTTGCGGCCTCACGCACGGTATTCCCACGGGTGTCGCCTTACCATGGCTCGGGACCATTTGCGCCTTTTGGCTCACGTATATGATAGTGTCGCTAGCATCCATATGACAGAGAACCCGGGCCGACATAACTAGTCGTGAACCCAAAGTGTAACTAACTTACGGGGACAGGCATACATGAATCAACATCGAGCATGTCGGTCAGCAGCGTGCGAATCCGGGCTGTAGCACTGGGCTAACAAGACTTCGGTGAACCGGGCTGTAGCAGGCTAGGCAGGACTCCGGATGTCACTGCGTGACATTTCCCGAAGGGACAGAACCAGAACGAAGTGAATCACATGCCAGCTAGTCAAGTGTTCAAAGCGGCTGATCTTTGGGCTAGCAGGACTCCGGTGAACCGGACTGTAGCGGACTACTATGGCTCATGGAAGCACAGGACTACATTTCCCCATAAGAGAGGCTACCAAGGATAAACAACTAGGTTGTCGGATCCCACACATACCAAGCATTTGAATCATACACACAATATATTCGATATGTGTAAATACAACATGGCATCACAAAAAAAACTCTATGACTCAAAATATTTATTCATTAGGCTCCGAGGAGTGAGATATTACAAACATGGGTCTCATGACCCAAGATTCAGAGCATACAAGTCAAAACACACGCGGAAGCTTAACATGTCTGAGTTCAGACATCTACAAATGAAAAAGGCTGAGAAGCCTGACTATCTACCAGATCATGCCGAGGGCACAAGATTGTAGCTGAGGTTTCAAGCTAAACGTCGAAGTCCACACGGAACTACTAGCGAGATTGACGTCTCTCTGCAAAACATAAAATAGGCAAACGTGAGTACAAATGTACCCAGCAAGACTTACATCAGAACTATCTACATATGCATCGGTATCAACAAAGGGGGTGGTGGAGTTTAACTGCAGCAAGCTAGCTTTGACTCAGTGGCTAACCTGAAATACGATTGGAAGTAACTCTTTTGAGGTGGCACACACGAGTCCACATATTCACCATATCAATACACCACTATGGATCCGCTCCCGTCTCCCTATGAGAAGGCCATCCATAGCACTCACGCTTACCTTGCGAGTTTTAGAGTATCCACTTTCACTTGTCTATGAACTGTTATAGGCAACCCAGAAGTCCTTTACCGCGGACACGGCTATTCGAATAGATGATGTTAACCCTGCAGGGGTGTACTTCTTCACACATGTTTCCACCACTTAGCGTCTGCACACGACATGTTCTCGGCAGACTTCAAGCAAAAGCCGACGTGGGTGTAGACCACGACTTGACTAACCACACAAGTCTCTAGTCCACGTTTATCGCCTATTCGGGTTCCATCCGCGAGGAGATCCGGCCGGAGTTTCACTCACAGCCCCAAACGATGTGTGCAGGGTTCCCGAGACACCAAACGGGCGCCCGATACACCGTGCCACGGTGTATCTACCGCATCATAGACCACCCCTAGGGTCAGCGCTACGCACGGCCTCCAACACATATCCTACAAACACCAGAAACTAGTTGCAACTCCTGGACAGAGGACAGGGCGGTTAATAAGACGAGCGGGGTCATATTTCAAGGCCCAATGTGTGGTAGTAGCTGTTCATGGATCACAAACATAGAACTCAGTTCCTGAGGACGGTTTCAATGAGACAACCCACCATGTACTCCTACATGGCCTCTCACCGCTACCTTTACGAAATCGTGTTCACACACTTAGCTCACACACGATGGGACATGTTCATCACCATTCCAATTCATCCCCGATGAATCAGACCTGACTCAACTCTAAGCAGTAGCAGGCATGACAAACAAGCAAGAATGAGTAGGCACATCAGGGCTCAAACAACTCCTACTCATGCTACTGGGTTTCGTCTATTTACTGTGGCAATGACAGGTCATGCAGAGGAAAAGGGGTTCAACTACTGCAGCATGTAATAGTTGAATCGTTGTTGTCCTAATGCAGTAAAATAGAGCAGGAGCGAGAGAGTGGGATTGTATCGGAATGAACAAGGGGGGTTTTGCTTGCCTGGCACTTCTGAAGATAATATAGTTCTTCATCGGTGCCATCGAACTCATCGTCGGAACCACGTCTACTGAGAGGGGACAAATACCGGCAAACAAAGAAGAACACAATCAATGCAATGCAAAAATTATGATGCATGATAATGACATGGCAATATGATGTGATTTGAGCTAATGCAGCTAGCAACAGAAGGGTTTGAGTTGATTTGAACCAAAGGTTCAAATTCAAATTCAAACTATGAATTTTCAAAGTGCATTTACATGTTTTGATCTATACATCAAGGTTAATTTGCTTTATCATGCAAGAAAATGGTACAGATGGAAAGATTGGATTTTTCTTATCATTTTTCATATATAATTTATTTCATTCTGAGCTACGGTTGATTTTATATGATTTTTAGAAGTTTTGGGTATTTTCTGAAAATAATAAATCATTTCTGATTTATTTCAAAATTCCAGAAAGTAATTACTGCGTCAGCCTGACGTTAGGGTGATGTCAGCAAGTCAACCGGGCTGGTCCGGGTCAAACCAGACCAGTGGGGTCCACTGGTCAGTGACCTAGTGCATCCTAGGGTCAATGACAGGTGGATCCGGTCAACAGACACGTCAGCACAGTAAACTCCGACGCGTGGGTCCCGCTGGGTTGTAAACTAATCAAAACAGAAAATAAACCCGGTGTTAATTAGGTGTGGGGACCAGCTGCCTGTGTCACCGTAGGGTTTAATTAGTGGGTCATTAGCCACTAACGATGCCCACGTCACCTAAACGGCGATTAGCCGCCGATGCTAAGCAGGACGCGGCGGCGCTCCTCGTCCGGGCGACTCCGGCGATGAGAGCATGCGCGCCTGGTCTCTACGGGTGCAGCGCGACGAGGCGCGTCGGCTGGTGGCATCGAGACGGCTGGAGTTGGAGCGAAGCGATGGCAGCGGCGACAAGCGCAGCGGCCGGAGCTACGGGCGCGTTCAGGCGTGGGGCTACAGTGCACGGGCGGGCAAACGGAGTGACTAGGCGGCACCCTGGAGGCGCTAGGAGCACTATGGTGCCATGAGGGCAAGTAGAGGAAGCTCGGGAGCGCGGGGCTCAACAGCAATGGCGGCGGCGAGCTTCAGCCAAGCTCGGTATCGCGGTTAGGGGACGAACGCGTCGACGGGGAGAGCGGCAAGAGGCGCAGGGGCTCATAGTGATACTGTAGGGTAGGTCAGTGGGCTCGGGGACGGCTTGGACGCGGCGGATCGACGCCGGTGATCTCCGGGCAGTGGCGGCGGGGACGAGCTCGATGGCGACGCTTCCGGGCGTCTGGGCTTGCTTCCTTCGTCGGGGAGACGTAGGATATGATGGTGTAGCTCCCGGAGACGGAGACGGATCAAGGGGTGGCCGGTGTCCGTGGCTATGGCGTGCGGCGGCGACGGACCCGTTCGGGTGGGTTAGAGGAAGAGGTCCAGGGGAGGGGAGAGGCCATGGGTGAGGGAGAGAGAGGTCGGGGGGTGCGTGGCATCGTCCAGACGCGTCGGGGCAGCGGCGGGAAGCAGGAGGTGGCCGGGCGCGTGCCGGCGTGCGTCGGCCATGTGCGCTACCTATTGGCGCGGGGAGGAAGACGACAGGGAGCCGGGAATTTGGGCTGGGCCAGCCACTTGGGCTCCAGGTAAGGCCCAGGTACTATCTCTCACTCTCTGTCTTTCTCTTTTATAAATTTTTCTGTTTTCTATTTTTTTGCAGTATGTTTTGACTTAGTTTAAATACCAAATCACTTTATAAAATTCTGCAAACTTTTATGGGCAGTATCTGATTTAAACCAGAGGCCCTCACCAAGTTGCAGAATATTTGGAGCTACTAAATATTTTATAGTAATTAATAGCTCCAATTCAAATACATTAAGAATTAATTCAAAAATCCAAGAATGACCTAGAAATATGTTCATCAGTTTTGGGAGAGGTTTTCACCTTTATCAGAAACCATGAACATTTTCAAAGGGCATTTTGGGTTCATTGAAATTATTTTTAATTTGATCCTAGTTGCATTTCATTTGGTGCTAGGGCTTGAACATCCCCATTTCAAGTTTAACTGAATTTTAAACATGATGCAACACCAGATGCTAGCACTAAGCATTACCAGAACTAGGGATGTGACACTAGGTTGTCGGATCCCACACATAGCAATACACATTACACGTACGCATAACATGCAAGTATGTGCTGTACAACATGGCATCACAACATAACTAGACAACTCATACAGATAAAGGCCCAGAAGAGCCACTTAGCATTTATTACAAACAGGGGTCACATGACCCATCATTTAGAGCATACAAACAACGGAAGCATAACATGTATGAGTACAGACAACTACAAATGAAAAAGGTTGAGAAGCCTGACTATCTACAAGACCCTCCCAAGGGTACAAGATCATAGCTGAGGTAACAAGCTAGTCGTCGAAGTCCATGCAGAACTACTACTGAGACAGAAGTCTCATCTGCAAAAGCATAAATTAAGCAACGTGAGTACAAAGGTACTCAAAGAAGACTTACATCGATCCTATCATACAAGCATTAGTATCAAGGAGGCAATGTGGGGTTCAGTTGCAGCAAGCCAGCTTTGACTCAGTGGCTAACCTATTCTACGACTACAAGTAACTTCTTTGAGGTAAGAAAGCGCACACGAGTCCACTAATCACCACATCAATACACCACTATGGATTCATTCCCGTGTCCCTACGAGAAGGCCATCCATAGCACTCACACTTGTCTTGAGCATTTTAGATTATCCACTTCAAGTTGTCTATGTACCACGTAAGCATCCAAGAAGTCCATAACCGCGAACCCGGCTATTCGAATAGATCATGTTAACCCTGCAGGGGTGTACTTCTTCACACACGCTCTCGCCAATTACCGCCATGTACACGTCATGTATCTCGGCAACCTTCAAGCAGAAGCCTGGCGAGGGTGTCGGCCATGACCTAACTAAGCACACAAGACTCTAGTCCAGGTTTATCGCCTATTCGGCAATGATAGGAACACATCATGGCTCAATCAACTCCTACACATGCTAGTGGGTTTCAACTATTTACTGTGGCAATGACAGGTCATTCAGAGGAATGGGTGCAACTACCGCGGCATAAAGTAGCAGTTGAATCGTTGTTGTCCTAATGCAATAACGGAGAGTAGGAGAGACAGAGTGGGATTGTATCGGAATGAACAAGGGGGTTCACTTGCCTGGTGGATCAACAGGGGGGCACTGCTCCTCTGGCAGGTACTCTGGATTAGTCTCCGGAGCAGGACCTATCGAGAAGGAACGGTGTCGGCAAACAAAACACAAGCATATGCAAAAATATTATGCATGAACATGGCATGAATATGTGATGTTGTTTGAGCTAATGCAACTAGCATTCATTTGGTTGAAGTCCATTTGAACCAAAGGTTCAAATGCATCTCCAAAATAAGCTCTTATAAATGACATTTATATGTTTTCACTTATACAGTAGGTATAAGTTGGTTTGTCATGCATGAAACTAGTACAGATGGATAGATTGGATTTTTGGATAATTTTTCATATATAAATTATTTCAATCTGAGCTATGATTGAATTTCTATGAATTTTTGAAGTTTATAACAATTTCTGGAATTTCCTGATTTGTTTTAAATACCAGAAAAGAATAACTGCGTCATGCATGCGTCAGTAGGTCAACGGCGCTGACCAGGTCAAACTTGACGTGTGGGGTCCACACGTCAGTGACACGGTTAGTTAACAGGGGTAATTAGCCTAACTAAAAGGATTAGTGGGCGCTGGGGCCCAGTTTCAGTGTCTCTAGGGGTAATTAGTGCCTAACTAAGAAGGCCACGTCAGCCCGCCGGAGTTCTCGTGGCGCCGACCAATACCGCGGCGGCGACTTGCCGGACTTGCACTACAAGCGGCGGCTGGACGCGCGGAGACCACCGGGGCGTAGCCCGTCGTCGTCCGCATCCAGGGGAGCACGTGGGAGGTGCGGGGGCACCAGAGCGGAGTCAGAGCGGAGCTCGCGGCGGCGGCCGGAGCTCGGCTCGAGCGGCAGGAGGGCTAGAGGGCGCAGAAGGGCAGGGAAGTAGGGGGAACAACGGCGGGGTTCACAGCGGTGTTGTGGGGGTGCCCTTCGGCTCGGGGGAGGCGCCGGAGAAGACGCGCGATCGCCGGCGATCTCGGAGGCCGAATATGAAGACGACGGTGACAGCGGCTCTCCAGGGCTTCCCGCGTCGCGTGGATCGACGGAGAGGTAGACGGAGACGTGGCGGAGCTTCTCGGCATGAGGAGAGGGCGTGGGGGAGGCAGTAGCTATGACAATGGCAAGCGGCGGCGACAGTAGCGATCGGGTGGGTCGAGAGAGAGGGATCCAGGGGAGGGGGAGGAACGAGAGAGAGAGAGAGAGAGAGAGAGAGAGAGAGAGAGAGAGAGATCCGGGGGCGTGGCGTCGTCCAGGGCATCCAGGGCGACGAGGGGGTGAGGCAGACAGGGCAGGAGGTGGTCGGACGCGTGGCTGCATGCACCGAGTGCGTGCCCCTGTCCTCCTGGCGCGAGGAAGGGGACGACTGGCACGACCTGCTGGGCCGCTGGGCCAGGCCAGGCTGCACAGTGACGGGCTGCACAGGGAGGTAAGTGCAGGTCGGTTTTCTTCCTTTCTTTTTATTTTTGTTTTCTGTAATTTGTTTTTATTTAGTTTTAAACACTAAATCATTTTATTTACTTCTGTCAATTTTTGTAGGAACTAGTTGGATTGCTCCAAAACTCCTCACCAATTAACAGAATATTTGGACATATATTATATATATAACAAATATATATCCAAAGCAAATAATTATGCATTAATTCCAAATGGCCAAAATAAATATCTATGAGCTCCTAAAAATATTTGTTTGAATTTTACCTCTGACCAATATTTTCAGAGAGCAACATGACCATTTTCTTGGACCCTTTTGGAGCAATTCTTATCTGGGTTATTACCAGAAATGATTTCTAAGGGTTTCACAAATCCCCATTTCAAATTTAAATGAAATTTAAACATGATGCACACATGACTAGCTAGTCTAGGTCATACCAGAACTATGTGACAACTCGCCCCCACTTGAAAGAATCTCGTCCCGAGATTCAGGAGTCGATGGAAAGAAGGTGGGGTACTCCAGTCGAAGACGATCTTCTCGCTCCGAGGTAGCTTCTCTCTCGGAATGATGAGACCACTGAACCTTGAGAAACTTGATCTTCTGATGTCGAGTGACACGCTCTGCTTGATCAAGAATGCGAACAAGGTACTCTCGATAAGTGAGGTTATCTTGGCGATCAAGTGTTTCATGGTCCACTCCACGGATGGGATCCGAAAAGCAACGCCTGAGTTGAGAGACGTGGAAGACATTGTGCACTCTGGAAAGATGTGGGGGTACTTCCAACTGGTAGGCAACCTCTCCTCGTTTAGCGAGAATGAGAAAAGGACCAATGTAACGAGGAGCCAACTTGCCCTTGATACCGAAATGATGGGTACCCTTCAAGGGAGTAACCCGAAGGTAAGCCTTGTCGCCAACTTCATAAGCCACTTATGACGACGGTCATACTGGCTCTTTTCACGAGATTGGGCTGTTTTCAAATTCTCACGAATGATGCGAACTTGCTCTTCTGCCTCCTGGATCATGTCCGGTCCAAAGAATTTTCTTTCACCAGTTTCTGACCAGTTCAAAGGAGTTTGACATCTTCGTCCATACAGAATCTCGAAAGGAGCTTTCTTGAGACTGGATTGGTAGCTATTGTTATAAGCAAACTCAGCGAAAGGAAGACACTTCTCCCAATCCATACCAAATGAGATAGCACAAGCTCTAAGCATGTCTTAGAGAATTTGGTTGACCCGTTCCACCTGACCACTTGATTGAGGGTGGAAAGCAGTACAGAAGGAAAGATGGGTTCCCATGGCAGTTTGGAAACTCTCCCAGAAATGAGAAGTGAAAAGACTACCACGGTCTGAATTGATCTCTAGTGGAACACCATGAAGTGACACTATTCGAGAAATGTATAAGTTAGCAAGCTGGCTAGCAGTGATACTCTCTCGAACAGGAAGGAAGTGAGCCACTTTGGAAAGACGATCAAAGACTACTAAGATAGCGTTATTCCCTTTCTTGGTCCTGGAAAAGCCGGTGATGAAGTCCATACCAATGTTATCCCATTTCCACTCAGGAATGGCTAAAGGCTGAAGGGTGCCAGCATGCCTTTGATGCTCTGCCTTAACATGACGACAAACGTCACAATTAGCAACGAAGTCGGTGATTTCTCTCTTCATCCTAGTCCACCAGAACCTCAGGTGTAGGTCCTGATACATCTTAGTACTACCGGGATGAATCGTGAGAGGGGATTCATGCGCCTCCTTAAGGATCAATTTCTGCATTTGCTGACTCTTGGGAACCACCAAGCGGTTCCCAAAGTAAACAACACCTCGTTCATCCATAGAGAAACAACCAGCTACTCCCTTGGATATATTTTTCTTGATTCGGGAGATTCCCGTATCATGCTTCTGGACTTCTATGATATGATCCACAAGAGTAGGCTTCGCCACCAAGGTAGAAAGGAATCCTTGAGGAGCAATGTGAAGGTTAAGCTTACATAATTCCTCATGGAGAAGTGGTTGGCCCTGTTGCAACATGAGATTGTTGCAATAGGACGTACGACTTAGTGCATCAGCCATGACATTGGCTTTGCCTAGGGTGTAGGTAATCCCTAAATCAAAATCTGAGATCAACTCCAACCAACGTCTTTGCCTAAGGTTCAAATCTGGTTGGGTGAAGATATACTTGATACTCCGGTGATCGGTGTAAATCTTGAAACATTTACCAAGAAGGTAATGTCGCCATGTCTTAAGTGCATAGACTACGGCTGCAAGCTCTAGATCATGTGTAGGATAATTATCCTCATGTGGATGCAACTGTCGAGATGCATAGGCAATCACATGACGATCCTGCATAAGAATGCAACCTAGTCCCTGTCGTGAGGCATCACAATAGATAACAAAGTCCTTAGTGAAATCCGGTGGCACAAGTATGGGAACCAAAGTCAGGCGTCTTTTCAGTTCCTGAAAAATGTACTCACACTGTGGGGACCACTCAAACTTTTATCTTTCTTGAGAAGTTCCGTGAGGGGTTTGGCCACCTTAGAGAAGTTTTCAACAAAGCGGCAACAATAACTGGCTAGACGAAGGAAACTCCTAACTTGTTTAACCGTTTCAGGTGGAGTCCAATCAAGAACGGCCTGAACTCTCTCGGGATTGACAGCAATGCCCTTACCAAAGATCACGTGGCCTAGGTAGGTCACTTCTGGCAACCAAAATTCGCACTTGGAGAACTTGGCATAAAGGCGGTGCTCTCTGAGTTTATCTAACACAAGTCTAAGATGTTCGGCATGCTCTTCCTCGTTCTTCGAGTAAATAAGGATGTCATCGAGGTAAACCATGACGAACTTGTCTAAATACTCCATGAAGATCGAGTTCATCAAGCGGGAGAATGTAGCCGGAGCATTGGTTAGACCAAAGGACATAACAGTGTACTCGTACTGGCCATAACGAGCGACAAAAGCTGTCTTAGGAATGTCCCCGTTTCTAATCTTGATTTGCTGGTAGCCTAACCTCAAATCCATCTTGGAAAAGACTGAGGATCCAGCGAGCTCATCATACAGGTCGTTGATCCTGGGGAGCGGATACTTGTTCTTTATCATGAACAAATTAACGGGACAATAATCTACAACCATCCGGTCCGTACCATCCTTCTTCTTGACGAAGAGGACGGGGCAAGCCCAGGGAGAAGAACTAGGACGGATGAAACCCTTTTGCAAGGACTCATCAAGTTGTTTCTTAAGCTCGGCTAGTTCTAGGGGTGCCATCTTGTAAGGTCCCCTAGAAATTGGGGCGGTTCCTGGGATAAGATCTATGACAAACTCTACATCTCTGTCAGGTGGAATCCGGGAAGTCACGGACTACCGGGATATCTTCAAGGTCTGTAAGAGGGTTGGCATTAAGAGAATAAAGCTGATGCTTTGCAACTCTAGTGGAGACAGTGACTATCTTGCCAGATGGATGTGTAAGCTGAACATACCTGGTGTAACAATCAATCTTGGCATAATGAGCTTTCATCCAGTCCATACCCAAGATGATGTTAATATCTGTAGACTTGAGAGCTATAAGTGATGCAAGGAATACAGGTCTGTCGACAAGGATTTCATTACCATGGCTTACACTAGAAGTTTACCATTTGGATCCAGGAGTTTGAATGACTAGTGGAGAGGGCATATCACAAAATGATATGTTGTGAAAGCTGGCATAGCTTTCAGAACTGAAGGAGTGAGATGCTCCAGTATCGAACAAAACCGATGTTGGATGACAGTTGACAAGGAGTGTACCAAGAACGACATCCGGATCATCATGAGCGTTTCTAGCTGAGACGTGATGCACACGTCCATGTTCAGTGGGAGCTGACTTGACACTGATCATCTTGCGTGATGGCTTACCACGGCCAACAGACTTCTCGGGCTGGGGTGGAGCATAACTGGCCTGAGAGCAGTCACGTGCATAGTGTCTTGGCTCTCCGCATGTGAAGCAAGTCCCTGAAGTAGGACGTGGACCCGCATTGACAAGCGGTCTACCAATAGGCCTGGGTGGAGCATACTGCTGAACTGGGTGAGGTGCCACATAAGATGGCCTCGGTGAATATCCGGGTGGAAGAGCAGAGTTCGGAACCCAAATCCGGCACTTATGAGAACTAGAACCGGAGGAAGAAACTAAATCACGGGTGTGCTTACGAGACTCCTCGTAAGTGAGCTGAGCTGTCTCCGCATTAATGGCCTTGTTCACAAGAGCCTGGAATGTATTGCAATGGTGCAAGTGGAGATCACGACGCAACTTGGGGTTAAGACCCTTCCGGAATCTAGCCTGCTTCTTGGCGTCTGTGGACACTTCTTCTGTAGCATAGCGGGCGAGGTTCTCAAACTCTCTACTGTAATCATCAACAGCCATCTTATCATGGGTGAAACTACAAAACACTTCTCTCTTGCGGTCAATGAGAGCTTGAGGAATGTGATGTTCAGGAAAAGCTTCAGTGAAATCTCTCCAGGTAGGTATCTGACCAGCTGGAAGCATAGCATCATGGTTTTTTCACCAAAGACTAGCAGGACCTTCCAGGTGATATGCCACATAGGTGACCTTGTCACCTTCAGCTACATTCGTAGAACGCAGCTTATGAGTGATACTATGGAGCCAGTCATCTGCATCGAGTGGCTCAATGGAATGATGGAAGGTGGGTGGGTTCAGACCAATGAAGTCGGTGATGGAAACCAACTCATTACGCTGATGGGCGGTGTTCTGCTCAATCCGTGCTAACAAGCGATTAGACTCTCTCCTTTTCCTCTCCATCTCTAACATGAACTCTACCAACGAAGACTGGTCGGGAGGATCCTCATCACTACCATCTTCGTGGTTCTGGCTACGAGCAGCAGAACTTCGGTTAACCCCGAACATCCTGAAGAACGGAACCAAGGAAAACAAGGATGGATTCATCATCAACTATAGGATACAGAATGTAGCACAAGGAAATTAGTATCTTCCGAACTACTAGGACAATTCCGGCAGCATGACGGCAGTAAAATGCTCAAAATGAGACATCCTGCTATGATGGGGTAGTACCATACTCAACATCATCACTCAAGGTTCTGTGATAGTACTAAACAACTACACCGGAAGTACTCGAGAACTGGAATATGACTCTGATCAACCAATCCTAAGAGACTACGGAGTAGTAACTCGTGATCCTGATAGATAGAAGAGAAAGCCTAGTTCCTTAACCCCGTAGGAAAAATAGGATGACTCAGATCAGAAGGGCATAAGGTATAAGGAGTAAAAAGAGCCTTACGTTCCCTTCCACAATCAATTCCCTTACATAACTAAAGAATTTTGAGACTCAACGTCGACTAGTTTGGCTTGGTAATCCTACAGGCAGTCAGGCTCTGATACCAAAGCTGTCGGGACCCTGATCCTAAGTCACACCGATCTATCATGTAACACATCATATCACTTTGCGGCCTCACGCACGGTATTCCCACGGGTGCCACCTTACCTGGCCTGGGACCGTTCACGCCTTTTGGCTCACGTATATGATAGTGTCGCTAGCATCCATATGACAAAGAACCCGGGCCGACATGACTAGTCGTAAACCCAAAGTGGCACTAACTTACGTGGACGAGCATACATGACCCAAAGAACAAACGTGTCGGTCATCACGAGTGAATCCGGCTGTAGCAGCCGGGCTAACGGGACTTCGGAGAATCCGGGCTATAGCAGGCTAACAGGACTGATAGACACCGCGTGACATTTCCCGAAGGGATGCACAGAACGAAGAAGGACACATGCCGGCCAGCCTAAGTGTTCCAGAGCAGTAGCAACTGGGCTAACAGGACTCCGGGAATCCGGGCTGTAGCAGACTATCATGGCTCAGTGGAAGCACTAGGAGACATTTCCCTTTAAGAGAGGATACCAAGGATAAACAACTAGGTTGTCGGATCCCACACAAAGCAATACACATTACACGTACGCATAACATGCAAGTATGTGATGTACAACATGGCATCACAACATAACTCAACAACCATATAGATAAAGGCCCAGAAGAGCCACATAGCATTTATTACAAACAGGGGTCACATGACCCATCATTCAGAGCATACAAACAACGGGCATAACATGTCTGAGTACAGAAAACTACAAATGAAAAAGGCTGAGAAGTCTGACTATCTACAAGACCCTCCCAAGGGTACAAGATCGTAGCTGAGGTAACAAGCTAGTCGTCGAAGTCCATGCAGAACTACTACTGAGACAGAAGTCTCATCTGCAAAAACATAAATTAAGCAACGTGAGTACAAAGGTACTCAGCAAGACTTACATCAGATCCTATCATACATGCATTAGTATCAAGGAGGCAATGTGGGGTTCAGTTGCAGCAAGCCAGCTTTGACTCAGTGGCTAACCTATTCTATGACTACGAGTAACTTCTTTGAGGTAAGAAAGTGCACACAAGTCCACTAATCACCACATCAATACACCACTATGGATTCATTCCTGTCTCCCTACGAGATGGCCATCCACAGCACTCACACTTGTCTTGAGCATTTTTGAGTATCCACTTCAAGTTGTCTATGTACCACGTAAGCATCCAAGAAGTCCATAACCGCGGACCCGGCTATTCGAATAGATCATGTTAACCCTGCAGGGGTGTACTTCTTCACACACGCTCTCGCCACTTACCGCCATGTACACGTCATGTATCTCGGCAACCTTCAGGCGGAAGCCTGGCAAGGGTGTCGGCCACGACCTAACTAACCACACAAGACTCTAGTCCAGGTTTAGCGCCTATTAGGGTTCCATCCGCAAGGAGATCCGGCTAGGGTGTCACTCACGGCCGCAAACGATGTGAGCACGGTTCCCAAGCCCACCATCTGGGTGCCACTTGGTACACCGTGCCACCTATGCCTAGTCTGTCCCAAGCCCACCCTGTCGGGTGCCACTCGGTAGAAAAATAGCACTACCTACAAACACCAGAAACTAGTTGCAACTCCTGGACAGAGATCAAGTTGGTTAATAAGTCGAGAGGGGCCGAGTTATCGGAACCCAACGTGTGGTAGTAGCTAGTCATTGGACAACATACACAAAACTCGGTGCTTATGGACGGTTCCACTGACACAACCCACCATGTACTCCTACATGGCCTCTCACCGCTACCTTTACCAAATCATGTTCACATGCTTAACTCTCAGCATCAGAACATGGCATAACACTCCAATTCATTCCCAATGAATTAGACCTGACACTACTCTAAGAAATAGCAGGCATGGCATGGTAGGAACACATCATGGCTCAATCAACTCCTACACATGCTAGTGGGTTTCAACTATTTACTGTGGCAATGACAGGTCATGCAGAGGAATGGGTGCAACTACCGTAGCATAAAGTAGCAGTTGAACGTTGTTGTCCTAATGCAATAACAGAGAGCATGAGCGAGAGAGTGGGATTTTATCGGAATGAACAAGGGGGTTCACTTGCCTGGTGGATCAACAGGGGGGCACTGCTCCTTTGGTAGGTACTCTGGATCGGTCTCCGGAGGAGGACCTATCGAGAAGGAACGGTGTCGGCAATCAAAACACAAGCATATGCAACAATATGATGCATGAACATGGCATGAATATGTGATGTTGTTTGAGCTAATGCAACTAGCATTCATTTGGTTGAAGTCCATTTGAACCAAAGGTTCAAATGCATCTCCAAAATAAGCTCTTATAAATGACATTTATATGTTTTCACTTATACAGTAGGTATAAGTTGGTTTGTCATGCATGAAACTAGTACAAATGGATAGATTGGATTTTTCTGATAATTTTTCATATATAAATTATTTCAATCTGAGCTACATTTGAATTTCTATGAATTTTTGAAGTTTATAGCAATTTCAGTAATTTCCTGATTTGTTTTAAATACCAGAAAAGAATAACTGCATCAGCATTGCGTCATGCCTGCGTCAGCAGGTCAACAACACTGACCAGGTCAAACCTGACGTGTGGGGTCCACACGCCCACACGTCAGTGACACAGTTAGTTAACAGGGGTAATTAGCCTAACTAAAAGGATTAGTGGGTAATGGGGCCCAATGTCAGTGTCTCCAGGGGGTAATTAGTGCCTAACTAAGAAGGCCACGTCAGCCCGTTGGAGTTCTGGCCGGCGGCGACCAATACGCGGCCGCGACTCGCCGGACTTGCGCTACGAGCGGAGGCTGGACGTGCGGAGACCACCGGGGCGTAGCCCGTCATCGTCCGCATCCAGCGGAGCAGGTGGGAGGCTACGGGGGTGCCGGAGCTCGCCAGAGCGGAGCTCGCGGCAGCGGCCGGAGCTCGCTTGAGTGGCAGGAGGGCTAGAGGGTGCAGAAGGGCAGGGAAGTAGGGGGAACGACGGCGGGGCTCACAGCGGTGTCGTGGGGGTGCTCTTCGGCTCAGGGGAGGCACCGGAGAAGACGCGCGATCACCGGCAATCTCGGCGGCCGGAGATGAAGACGACGACGACAGCGGCTCTCCAGGGCTTCCCGCGTCGCGTGGCTCGACGGAGAGGTTGACGGAGCATGGCGGAGCTTCTTGGCACGAGGAGAGGGCGTGGGGGAGGCGGTAGCTACGGCAACGGTGAGCGGCGGCGACGACAGCGCTCGGGCGGGTCGAGAGAGAGGGATCCAGGGGAGGGGAGGAACGAGAGAGAGAGAGAGAGAGAGAGAGAGAGAGATCCGGGGGGCGTGGCGTCGTCTAGGGCGTCCAGGGCGACGAGGTGGTGAGGCAGACAGGCAGGAGGTGGCCGGACGCGTGGCTGCGCGCACCGAGCGTGTGCCCCTGTCCTCCTGGCGCGAGGAAGGGGACGATCGCACGGCTCGGCTGGGTCACTGGCCAGCCAGTATAAAGTGATGGGTTGCACAGGGAGGTAAGTGCAGGTGGGTTTTCTTCCTTTCTTTCTATTTTTGTTTTCTGTAATTTGTTTTGATTTAGTTGTAAACACTAAATCATTTTATTTACTTTTGTCAATTTTTGTAGGAACTAGTTGGATTGCTCCAAAACTCCTCACCAATTAACAGAATTTTTGGACATATATTATATATATAACGAATATATATCCAAAGCAAATAATTATGCATTAATTCCAAATGGCCAAAATAAATATCTATGAGCTCCTAAAAATATTTGTTTGAATTTTACCTCTGACCAATATTTTCAGAGAGCAACATGAACATTTTCTTGGACCCTTTTGGAGCAATTTTTATTTGGGTTATTACCAGAAATGATTTCTGAGGGTTTCACAAATCCCCATTTCGAATTTAAATGGAATTTAAACATGATGCACACATGACTAGCTTGTCTAGGTCATACCAGAACTAGGGATGTGACGTATTGACAGGGCTAAGACCCGGGGTGGCTAACCAAGACAGGTCAAGTGAAGGGGTGGACCAAAGCCCAAGGGGGCCAACAAGGGCATACCTGACCTTGTGACGACTTGGTCTTCAGGACAAGGAGGGTGGCGGCCTAGATCGCATCTCCCCTTACAAAAACCCTAACCTCCCAAGTCTATATAAGCGGAGGTCGGGAAACTCCTAGGGCATCTCATCTAGAGAAAGACAACTCTTGGTAGCAATCTTCATCTCCATTGTAACCCCTCGCACGAGGTATCCAATCACCATGAATAACAAGAAAAATAAGGAAGTATAGTATTACTCTTTGGAGGCACGAACCTAGGTAACTTGTGCATGCGAGCTCAATCCCGGTACTTCCGACCTCACCAGGAACCCTACCGAGGGATCTGATGGGATTTCGTACCGTCAACTTCTCATCATTTTCACACTCTCAATCGGATTAGGTTTTGGCTTTCCAATGAACTTTGCTAGAATCAATTTTGACTCTCAGCAATTTTAGTGACTTGTGCTTCCATTCTCGTAGTTCATCCTTCTAGAGCATGCACATCATTAGTCGGTCTAGAAATCTTACTTGTCAATTAACCAAGTAAGTTATCATGATTCTTCAAGATATCGGTAAACATCTTATTTTGCTCACTTTGGCTAGTAATAAAAGTTTTCAGAGTTTCAACCAAAGAAATTCTATTACCATTGCATGTTCCATTAAAATTATTGGGGGCTCCACTACTATTAGGATAACATGGTCTAGGAACATACCCATTATTTTTCCAGTAGGGGTTGTAGTTATTGTGAGCAATGAAATTAACATCATTAACATCTTCTTTAGTAATTGCATTAATAGGTACCTCTTCTTTAAGGTTCATAGCATGGATGACCTCATCAAGTTTTGCGGTCATCTCTCTGTTCTTATCCTCGGAGATAACACGACCTTTCTACATGCCATTGGGCATGGTTCTCTTGCATATTGTCCGGTAATTGCTTGGCTTCGTGAATTGGTCTTCCCGTAATAGTTCCACCCGCAGATGTATCAAGTATTCAACATGGGAGTAAGATCATTATAAAATATATGCGGAATTAACCATTCTTCCATCCTGTGATTAGGATAATTTCTTATAGCCTCGTTCATGTGATCCCATGCAAGCGCTAGTGGCTCACGTTCTTCCTCCTTAAAACCTATTATCTGTGAACAAAGTTGCATAATTTTTGCAGGGGAACAAAACTTAGATAAAAATCTGCTGCTACACGCAGTCCCTTAAGTTATATTATCTCTAGGCAAAGCTAGAAGTCATTCTTTAGCTTTTCCTCTCAAGGAGAAAGGAAATAGGTGCAACTTCAAAGCGCCGGCTTCATAGTCTTTAGTGCGTGTCATGTCATGCAACTTAGAAAAGTTGTGCGAGTGCATACCGACATCTTTTGAAGTAGAGCCTTCAAATTGGTCTTGTTGAACATTTTTATTAAGTGAGGCTTAATTTCATATAGCTCTGCTGCAACATTAGGTTGCACAATAGGTGCACACATAAAGTTCTCATTTGGAGCAGCAAAATCTCCAAGGTTTTGAGCCATAATAATATTTTGGGGGGTTATGATAACCCGACTAGAAATCAAAATAAGAACAAGAAAAAAACTGAAATAGAAACTCTGACGCAATCACTAGTGACATGATGCCTCCCCGACAACTGTGCCAGAAAAGGTTGTTGTTGCCCTTAGAGATCCGGTTTGGATAGTGAAGGTTTCACTTCCTTTCCCCCAGGGAGTAACCCTGTGTTATCAAAACCATGAGAGAATGTGCACTATAACAAAGGCTCTAACAAGTTCTTGCAAGAGAATTAAATTCTAGTTTTTTGTAACCGAACCTTGAAAACCTTAGGAGTGTAAACACTAGAATAAAACTGACATGGGTATGAGGTCTTGTTTCTAACAACCATATATTTATGCTCGGGATCATCATGATATTAATTTGTGCTCTAGAAAACACCCGTTAAGATGTGCTTGCAATGCAATGAAGTGGGTGTGTCCAAATTACATCTTGACCAGTGCATGACCTGCATGCCACGCACAGACACTTACTGTCTTGTGGGGTTACCCTGGTTATTAAGAATAAAATTCAGATAAAAAAACATTGGGCATTTAATGACCACACCTCATGAACCTTTATGTACGGGTGTTTAGAATAACGTTCTTTGTCCTCCCTGCTCCTAACCTCCTCATCAAAGTTCGAGATCCTGGGTACCTGCAGGGTCGTAGAATGAGAAAGAGACAAGACAAAACTCCATAGCAATTAGATACATACATGACGTTAATTATTCAAAGCCATTCCATCGATCCCTCATAAAAAATACATTGGGTTGCAAGCCTATGCCTCAACCCATTGCCTTCTTGAATTACTCACACATGATCACCATATAGCAAGAGGAAATCATCAAAGAATATATACAGATGAATGGTTTATTGATAATATGTCTTACAATGGTTGTGGGATGCGATACACGATTACAAGTATGGCTAACTTGGAGGAGAGATGCTGCTGTGATGGAGGTGGCGGCGAATATGGTGATGAGATGGGAATGGTGGCGACTAGGGTTGGAAGATGGCTTCTATGGTGTTCTCGACGCTCTCCTCGTCATTTTGTATTGCCTTTTTGTGATTCTGGTATGGGACCCTTAATAAATGTTGTTCGGGTGGACCTTATAGAGCTGTCATCACCTGGTACGAGCATGCGCGTGAAGGAAATATGCACTAGAGGCAATAATAAAGTTATTATTTATTTCCTTATATCATGATAAATGTTTATTATTCATGCTAGAATTGTATTAACAGGAAACATAATACATGTGTGAATACATAGACAAACAGATTGTCACTAGTATGCCTCTACTTGACTAGCTCGTTGATCAAAGATGGTTATGTTTCCTAGCCATAGACATGAGTTGTCATTTGATTAACGGGATCACATCATTACAAGAATGATGTGATTGACATGACCCATTCCGTTAGCTTAGCACACGATCGTTTAGTATGTTGTTATTGCTTTCTTCATGACTTATACATGTTCCCATGACTATGAGATTATGCAACTCCCATTTACCGGAGGAATACTTTGTGTGCTACCAAACGTCACAACGTAACTGGGTGATTATAAAGGAGCTCAACAGGTGTCTCCGAAGGTACTTGTTCGGTTGGCGTATTTCGAGATTAGGATTTGTCACTCCGATTTTCAGAGAGGTATCTCTGGGCCCTCTCGGTAATGCACATCACTTAAGCCTTGCAAGCATTGCAACTAATGAGTTAGTTGTGGGATGATGTATTACAGTACGAGTAAAAAGACTTGCAGAACGAGATTGAACTAGGTATTGAGATACCGACGATCGAATCTCGGGCAAGTAACATACCGATGACAAAGGGAACAACGTATGTTGTTATGCGGTCTGAATGATAAAGATCTTCGTAGAATATGTGGGAGCCAATATGAGCATCCAGGTTCTGCTATTGGTTATTGATCGGAGACGTGTCTCGGTCATGTCTACATAGTTCTCGAACCCGTAGGGTCCGCACGCTTAACGTTACGATGGCGATGCTTATATTATGAGTTTATATGTTTTGATGTACGAAGGTTGTTCGGAGTCCGGATGTGATCACGGACATGACGAGGAGTCTCGAAATGGTCGAGACATGAAGATTGATATATTGGAAGCCTATGTTTGGATATCGGAAGTGTTCCGGGTGAAATCAGGATTTTACCGGAGTACCGGGAGGTTACCGGAACCCCCCGGGAGGTAAATGGGCCTTAGTGGGCCTTTACGGAGAAGAGGAGAGGCGGCTAGGGCTGGGCCGCGCGCCCTCCCCCCTTAGTCCGAAAAGGACAAGGAGAGGGGGGCGGCGCCCCCCCCCCTCCTTCTCTCCCTCCTCTTTCCCCCTCCCGAATCCTATTCCAACTAGGAAAAGGGGGAGTCCTACTTCCGGTGGGAGTAGGACTCCTCCTGGCGCGCCCTTTTCCTGGCCGGCCGCACCCCCCTTGCTCCTTTATATACGGGGGCAGGGGGCACCTCTAGACACACAAGTTGATCAGTTGATCTCTCCCAACCGTGTGCGGTGCCCCCCTCCACCATAGTCCACCTCGATAATACTGTAGCGGTGCTTAGGCGAAGCCCTGCGTCGGTAGAACATCAACATCGTCACCACGCCGTCATGCTGACGAAACTCTCCCTCAACACTCGGCTGGATCGGAGTTCGAGGGACGTCATCGGGCTGAACGTGTGCTGAACTCGGAGGTGTCGTACGTTTGGTACTTGATCGGTCAGATCGTGAAGACGTAGGACTACATCAACCGCGTTGTGCTAACGCTTCCGTATTCGGTCTATGAGGGTACATGGACAACACTCTCCCCTCTCGTTGCTATGCATCACCATGATCTTGCGTGTGCGTAGGAATTTGTTTTGAAATTACTACGTTCCCCAACAGTGGCATCAGAGCCTGGTTTTATGCATAGATGTCATATGCACGAGTAGAACACAAGTGAGTTGTGGGCGATATAAGTCATACTGCTTACCAGCATGTCATACTTTGGTTCGGCGGTATTGTTGGACGAAGCGGCCCGGACCGACATTACGCGTACGCTTACGCGAGACCGGTTCTCCCGACGTGCTTTGCACAAAGGTGGCTAGCGGGTGTCAGTTTCTCCAACTTTAGTTGAACCGAGTGTGGCTACGCCCGGTCCTTGCGAAGGTTAAAACAGCACCAACTTGACAAACTATCGTTGTGGTTTTGATGCGTAGGTAAGAACGGTTCTTGCTAAGCCCGTAGCAGCCACGTAAAACTTGCAACAACAAAGTAGAGGATGTCTAACTTGTTTTTGCAGGGCATGTTGTGATGTGATATGGTCAAGACATGATGCTAAATTTTATTGTATGAGATGATCATGTTTTGTAACCGAGTTATCGGCAACTAGCAGGAGCCATATGGTTGCCTCTTTATTGTATGCAATGCAATCGCCCTGTAATGCTTTACTTTATCACTAAGCGGTAGCGATAGTCGTAGAAGCATAAGATTGGCAAGACGACAATGATGCTATAATGGAGATCAAGGTGTCGCGCCGGTGACGATGGTGATCATGACGGTGCTTTGGAGATGGAGATCACAAGCACAAGATGATGACGGCCATATCATATCACTTATATTGATTGCATGTGATGTTTATCTTTTATGCATCTTATCTTGCTTTGATTGACGGTAGCATTATAAGATGATCCTCACTAAATTATCAAAGTATAAGTGTTCTCCCCGAGTATGCGCGCTGCCAAAGTTCTTCGTCTTTGAGACACCACGTGATGATCGGGTGTGATAGGCTCTACGTTCAAATACAACGGGTGCAAAACAGTTGCACACGCCGAATACTCGAGTTAAACTTGACGAGCCTAGCATATAACAGATATGGCCTCGGAACACGGAGACCGAAAGGTCGAGCATGAATCATATAGTAGATATGATCAACATAGTGATGTTCACCATTGAAACTACTCCATCTCACGTGATGATCGGACATGGTTTAGTTGATTTGGATCACATGATCACTTAGAGTATTAGAGGGATGTCTATCTAACTGGGAGTTCTTAAGTAATATGATTAATTGAACTTAAATTTATCATGAACTTAGTACCTGATAGTATCTTGCTTGTCTATGTTTGATTGTAGATAGATGGCCCGTGTTGTTGTTCCGCTGAATTTTAATGCGTTCCTTGAGAAAGCAAAGTTGAAAGATGATGGTAGCAATTACACGGACTGGGTCCAGAATTTGAGGATTATCCTCATTGCTGCACAGAAGAATTACGCCCTGGAAGCACCGGCGGGTGCCGAACTGCTGCAGGAGCAACACCAGATGTTATGAACGTCTGGCAGAGCAAAGCTGATGACTACTCGATAGTTCAGTGTGTCATGCTTTACGGCTTAGAACCGGGACTTCAACTACGTTTTGAATGTCATGGAGCATATGAGATGTTCCAGTAGTTGAAGTTAATATTTC
The DNA here is from genome assembly GCA_021605145.1 of Aegilops bicornis. Lineage (NCBI taxonomy): Eukaryota > Viridiplantae > Streptophyta > Magnoliopsida > Poales > Poaceae > Aegilops > Aegilops bicornis. The sequence continues at coordinate 378,580,457 of CM038669.1, read as the reverse complement.
AATCAAATGCCCGGATTGAGAGATATAAAGTCTCCAATAAGTTCTACAGCTGCAAGATGGAGGAGAATAGTTCTGTCAGTGAGCATATACTCAAGATGTATGGGTATAATGATCACTTGATTCAACTGGGAGTTAATCTTCCGGATGATAGCATCATTGACAGAATTCTCCAATCACTGCCACCAAGCTACAAGAGCTTCGTGATGAACTATAACATGCAAGGGATGGATAAGAAGATTCCCGAGCTCTTCGCAATGCTAAAGGCTACGGAAGTAGAAATCAAGAAGGAGCATCAAGTGTTGATGGTCAACAAGACCACTAATTTCAAGAAAAAGGGCAAAGGGAAGAAGAAGGGGAACTTCAAGAAGAACAGCAAGCAAGTTCTTGCTCGGAGAAGAAACCCAAGTCCGGGCCTAAGCACAAATCGAGTGCTTCTACCGCAAGCGATCGGTCACTTTGGAATCGGAACTGCCCCAAGTATTTGGCGGATAAGAAGGATGGCAAGGTGAACAAAGGTATATGTGATATACATGTTACTAATGTGTACCTTACTAATGCTCGCAGTAGCACCCGGGTCTTTGATATTGGTTACATTGCTAATATTTGCAACTCGAAACAGGGGCTACTGATTAAGCGAAGATTGGCTAAGGACGAGGTGACGATGCGCGTGGGAAATGGTTCCAAAGTCGATGTGATCGCGGTCGGCACGCTACCTCTACATCTACCTTCGTGATTAGTATTAGACCTATATAATTGTTATTCGGTGCCGCGTTGAGCATGAACATTATATCTGGATCTTGTTTGATGCGAGACGGTTATTCATTTAAATCAGAGAATAATAGTTGTTCTATTTATATGAGTAATATCTTTTATGGTCATGCACCCTTGAAGAGTGGTCTATTTTTATTGAATCTCGATAGTAGTGATACACATATTCATAATGTTGAAGACAAAAGATGCAGAGTTGATAATGATAGTGCAACTTATTTGTGGCACTGCCGTTTAGGTCATATCAGCGTAAAGCGCATGAAGAAACTCCATACTGATGGACTTTTGGAACCACTTGGTTATGAATCACTTGGTACTCGCGAACCGTGCCTAATGGGCAAGATGACTAAAACACCGTTCTCCGGAACTATGGAGAGAGCAACATATTTGTTGGAAATCATACATACAAATGTATGTGGTCCGATGAATGTTGAGGCTCGTGGCGGATATCGTTATTTTCTCACCTTCACAGATGATTTAAGCAGATAAGGGTATATCTACTTAATGAAACCTAAGTTTGAAACTTTTGAAAAGTTCAAATAATTTCAGAGTGAAGTTGAAAATCATCGTAACAAGAAAATAAAGTTTCTACGATATGATCGTGGAGGAGAATATTTGAGTTACGAGTTTGGTCTACATTTAAAACAATGCGGAATAGTTTCGCAACTCATGCCACCCGGAACACCACAACGTAATGGTGTGTCCGAACGTCGTAATCGTACTTTACTTGATATGGTGCGATCTATGATGTCTCTTACTGATTTACCGCTATCATTTTGGGGTTATGCTTTAGAGACGGCTGCATTCACGTTAAATAGGACACCATCAAAATCCGTTGAGACGACGCCTTATGAACTATGGTTTGGCAAGAAACCAAAATTGTCGTTTCTTAAAGTTTGGGGCTGCGATGCTTATGTGAAAAAGCTTCAACCTGATAAGCTCGAACCCAAATCGGAGAAATGGATACCCAAAGGAGACTGTTGGGTACACCTTCTATCACAAATCCGAAGGCAAGACTTTTGTTGCTAAATTTGTAGTTTTTCTAGAGAAGGAGTTTCTCTCGAAAGAAGTGAGTGGGAGGAAAGTAGAACTTGATGAGGTAACTGTACCTGCTCCCTTATTGGAAAGTAGTTCATCATAGAAACCGGTTTCTGTGACACCTACACCAATTAGTGAGGAAGATAATGATGATGATCATGAAACTTCAGATCAAGTTACATCGAACCTCAGAGATCAACGAGTAAGATCCGCACTAGAGTGGTACGGTAATCCTGTTCTGGAAGTCATGCTACTAGATCATGAGGAACCTACGAACTATGAAGAAGAGATGGTGAGCCCAGATTCCGCAAAATGGCTTGAAGCCATGAAATCTGAGATGGGATCCATGTATGAGAGCAAAGTGTGGACTTTGGTTGACTTGCCCGATGATCGGCAAGCAATTGAGAATAAATGTATCTTCTAGAAGAAGACTGACGCTGATGGTAATATTACTGTCTACAAAGCTCGACTTGTTGCGAAAGGTTTTCGACAAGTTCAAGGGATTGACTACGATGAGACCTTCTCACCCATAGCGATGCTTAAGTCTGTTCGAATCATGTTAGCGATTGCCGCATTTTATGATTATGAAATTTGGCATATGGATGTCAAAACTGCATTCCTGAATGGATTTCTAGAAGATGAGTTGTATATGATGCAACCGGAAGGTTTTATTGATCCAAAGGGAGCTAACAAAGTGTGCAAGCTCCAGGGATCCATTTATGGACCGGTGCAAGCCTCTCGGAGTTGGAATAAACGCTTTGATAGTGTGATCAAACCATTTGGTTTTATACAGACTTTTGGAGAAGCATGTATTTACAAGAAAGTGAGTGGGAGCTCTGTAGCATTTCTGATATTATATGTGGATGACATATTGCTGATTGGAAATGATATAGAATTTCTGGATAGCATAAAGGGATACTTGAATAAGAGTTTTCAATGAAAGACCTCGGTGAAGCTGCTTACATATTGGGCATCAAGATCTATAGAGATAGATCGAGACGCTTAATTGGACTTTCACAAAGCACATACCTTGACAAAGTTTTGAAGAAGTTCAAAATGGATAAAGTAAATAAAGGGTTCTTGCCCGTGTTACAAGGTGTGAAGTTGAGTAAGACTCAATACCCGACCACTGCAGAAGATAGAGAGAAGATGAAAGATGTTCCCTATGCTTCAGCCATAGGCTCTATCATGTACGCAATGCTTTGTACCAGACCTGATGTGTGCCTTGCTATAAGTCTAGCAGGGAGGGACCAAAGTAATCCAGGAGTGGATCACTGGACAGCGGTCAAGAACATCCTGAAATACCTGAAAAGGACTAAGGATATGTTTCTCGTTTATGGAGGTGACAAAGAGCTCATTGTAAATGGTTACATTGATGCAAGCTTTGACATTGATCCAGACGATTCTAAATCGCAAACCGGATACGTGTTTACATTGAACGGTGGAGCTGTCAGTTGGTGCAGTTCTAAACAAAGCGTCATGGTGGGATCTACGTGTGAAGCGGAGTACATAGCTGCTTTGGAAGCAGCAAATGAAGGAGTCTGGATGAAGGAGTTCATATCCGATCTAGGTGTCATACCTAGTGCATCGGGTCCAATGAAAATCTTTTGTGACAATACTGGTGCAATTGCCTTGGCGAAGGAATTCAGATTTCACAAGAGAACCAAGCACATCAAGGGACGCTTCAATTCCATCCGAGATCTAGTCCAGGTGGGAGACATAGAAATTTGCAAGATACATACGGATCTGAATGTTGTAGACCCGTTGACTAAGCCTCTTCCACGAGCAAAACATGATCAGCACCAAGCCTCCATGGGTGTTAGAATCATTACTGTGTAATCTAGATTATTGACTCTAGTGCAAGTGGGAGATCAAGGAAATATGCCCTAGAGGCAATAATAAAGTTATTATTTATTTCCTTATATCATGATAAATGTTTATTATTCATGCTAGAATTGTATTAACCGGAAACATAATACATGTGTGAATACATAGACAAACAGATTGTCACTAGTATGCCTCTACTTGACTAGCTCGTTGATCAAAGATGGTTATCTTTCCTAGCCATAGACATGAGTTGTCATTTGATTAAAGGATCACATCATTAGAAGAATGATGTGATTGACATGACCCATTCCATGAGCTTAGCACACGATCGTTTAGTATGTTGCTATTGCTTTCTTCATGACTTATACATGTTCCCATGACTATGAGACTATGCAACTCCCGTTTACCGGAGGAACACTTTGTGTGCTACCAAACGTCACAACGTAACTGGGTGATTATAAAGGAGCTCTACAGGTGTCTCTGAAGGTACTTGTTGGTTTGGCGTATTTCGAGATTAGGATTTGTCACTCCGATTGTCGGAGAGGTATCTCTCGGCCCTCTCGGTAATGCACATCACTTAAGCCTTGCAAGCATTGCAACTAATGAGTTAATTGCGGGACGAGTAAAGAGACTTGCCGGTAACGAGATTGAACTAGGTATTGAGATACCGACGATCGAATCTCGGGCAAGTAACATACCGATGACAAAAGGAACAACATATGTTGTTATGCGGTCTGACCGATAAAGATCTTTGTCGGTGTCAAAACCGGCGGATCTCGGGTAGGGGGTCCCGAACTGTGCGTCTAGGCGGATGGTAACAGGAGACAAGGGACACAATGTTTTTACCCAGGTTCGGGCCCTCTCAATGGAGGTAATACCCTACTCCTGCTTGATTAATATTGATGATATGGGTAGTACAAGAGTAGATCTACTACGAGATCAAGGAGGCTAAACCCTAGAAGCTAGCCTATGGTATGATTGTTGTTCGATCCTATGGACTAAAACCCTCCGGTTTATATAGACACCGGATAGGTTAGGGTTACACAGAGTCGGTTACAATGGTAGGAGATCTACATATCCAGACGCCAAGCTTGCCTTCCACGCCAAGGAAAGTCTCATCCGGACACGGGACCTAAGTCTTCAATCTTGTATCTTCATAGTCTTGGAGTCCGCCGTGATGATAGTTCGCTATCCGGACACCCCTAGTCCAGGACTCCCTCAATCTTCGTGAGAATATGTGGGAGCCAATATGAGCATCCAGGTTCCGCTATTGGTTATTGACCGGAGACGTGTCTCGGTCATGTCTACATAGTTCTCGAACCTGCACGGTCCCGCACGCTTAACGATAATGGCGATGCTTATATTATGAGTTTATATGTTTTGATGTACTGAAGGTTGTTCGGAGTCCCGGATGTGATCATGGACATGACGAGGAGTCTTGAAATGGTCGAGACATCAAGATTGATATATTGGAAGCCTATGTTTGGATATCGGAAGTGTTCCGGGTGAAATCAGGATTTTACCAGAGTACCGGGAGGTTACCGGAACCCCCCGGGAGGTAAATGGGCCTTAGTGGGCCTTTACGGAGAAGAGGAGAGGCGGCTGGGCTGGGCCGCGCCTCCCCTTAGTCCGAATAGGACAAGGAGAGGGGGGCGGCGCCCCCCTTCCTTCTCTCCCTCCTCTTTCCCCCTCCCGAATCCTATTCCAACTAGGAAAGGGGGAGTCCTACTCCCGGTGGGAGTAGGACTCCTCCTGGCGCGCCCTCTCCCTGGCCGGCCGCACCCCCCCCTTGCTCCTTTATATACGGGGGCTGGGGGGCACCTCTAGACACACAAGTTGACCAGTTGATCTCTCCCAACCGTGTGCGGTGCCCCCCTCCACCATAGTCCACCTCGATAATACTGTAGCGGTGCTTAGACGAAGCCCTGCGTCGGTAGAACATCAACAGCATCACCACTCCGTCGTGCTGACTAAACTCTCCCTCAACACATGGCTGGATCGGAGTTCGAGGGACGTCATCGGGCTGAACGTGTGCTGAACTCGGAGGTGCCGCACGTTCGGTACTTGATCGGTCGGATCGTGAAGACGTACGACTACATCAACCGCGTTGTGCTAACGCTTCCGCTTTCGGTCTACGAGGGTACGTGGACAACACTCTCCCCTCTCGTTGCTATGCATCACCATGATCTTGCGTGTGCGTAGGAATTTTTTTGAAATTACTACGTTCCCCAACAGCGCGCTCGTCAGACGCCGTCTTGTGCTCTGGATAGAGGGCGCACCTTCAGTTTTCTTCATCCCTTCTCCATTTTCACAAATTCCTTGATGACTTACCTTCATACTTGGCCTATTTTCCAGGGGAAACTAATCCAAAGAAGATTTCGAGATCTCTCACATTCATTGGTCATTAGTAGCAATATTAGAGTGATTTTTTATGGATTTCCAAGATCCGATCTGAGATGGTCTCACACTCTTCATCGCCCAAGCTCAACACCTCATCTCTGATGATGGTGCTCTGTTCCATACTCAAAGTCAGACATGAGGTATATATCATGCTATTATCGTGAGTAGGGTTGGGCATTCGGTTCCACCGAACCGAACGGTTTGGTGCTTCGGTCCTTATACAATTTTGGTTCTTAGAAAATGCTAACCACTTGGGTAAGAGAAAATCACCTGGCCGACAAATCGGTGCCCCGAAAGTTTGGTTCGGCGATCGGTTTTAACCCAAGGAAATCGAACATGTTTGATAGTAGGGCTTACAGGTGATGGAAGAAAGAAAATTGACAGAAAAATTGAGTGATGGAAGAAGGGGAAATCAAATTTTCCTAGCAGTAGCATGCTTGTGTACTACTGCAGTACTCAACTTCTCGTCAATGGATGAACAAAGTAAACAAACAATTCCCAGCGGGTGATAAAAGAGATAAAGGGAAGAAGATGCAATCCAGTGGAACAAGAAGATACGAGGGGAGGGAAGAAATAAGCTTCCTCAAGACTTTGGCTGCAAGGCTGTTGTTAATAACCTGTGGCCTGCCGTCGTCTACTGGGGATGAGGGCAGGAAGAAGCATGGCAGCTAGGTAAGGATTGGGGAATCGGGAGTCCCTCGGTGTGTCATCCTTGTCTGCAAGTACAATCCTTTTCTATGAATCCAGTATGATGCGTGTGAAGGATGTTGGCCTACTGGGCCACTTTTCGTTGCTGGGCTTCTGGGCTCATTCACTTGTTAGCCTGCAGTTCGGTGTTTTCGGTCACTTCGGTGCATTGTGCATGGAAACCGATATCACCGAATGAAATTCGGTTTTCTCCAGTTCAGTACCGAACAGAGCATCGAATTTTCGGTTTTCAGTTTAATTGGCTTCAGTTCCGGTTTTTTCGGTGCGGTTTTAGGTCCTCCGTTTTTTTGCCCACCCCTAGTCGTGAGCTAGAATTAATTCTTAGGTCTGGACAGGTGCGTCAGTGTGGTATTCGATCTGGTTTGACACCCAGCTTGAAAACGCGAGATCGCGAGAATTTGAGTTGTATTCTAGGTTCCCAAACCTGACGATTCATCCAGGAGCAAAACTTTTGCTCTAGCCGAGGTGGTCAGTCGAATCCGCATGGAGCGTGATGCTACCAAAGACAAAAAGTCGTCCTGGAAAGAAGGTCAAGCCACAGCCGACGTGATCATCGATCTGGAGGCGTGCCATCGGATTGCTTCGATTACGCATAGGGACCTATGTAGGCTACCAATGTCGGAGCTAAATTCGGTAGATCTCGGGTAGGGAGAACCGATCAGGTAGCTTGGCATGATGGTAACATGAGACATGGTGTCTACCTAGGTTCAGGCTCTCCCAAAGAGATAATACCCTGTTCCTGCTTTGATTGTATTATTGTCAATGGGGTACGAAGTATAGGTGATCTACCACGAGGACGAATGTGAATGAGTTCGGGCATCTACGACCTTCACTCTTGGTTTATATAGATACCGGGGGTGCCTAGGGTTTACATATGTCGGTTGCATCTAGGGACAAACGTATCGGGGACTACCTCTAAATCTGGAGTATGCTCCAAGTCTTTGAGAGATTCCTTCTTGGCACTTTCAGGCTTAGACAAACAAGGCCCATCAGTTGATAACCTTAGGGTCATCGGCCCAGTCCATGCGATTGGTGACCGACATAGTGAGTACCCCCTAATCTAGGACTCCATCAAACGGTGTGATGGGCATAAAAATATCACTCATCGCGTTGTCTGAAGAAATAAGGTGATTTGGTGGCATTGTGGCTAATGGTGTTACAAACTCTGGCTTGTTTATAGTGATGCCAATACTCTTAGACTTCTTGACTGGCTTCTAGACCTTTTGTGAAACCTTATTGAACCTGCAACTAATCCTCGACTGGTTTTGGTAATTAAAAACAACATATACATCATTGATCTAACATTCATTGCAAATATATTTTAGAAAATATCAATGATTGGCATGGCAAGGACTAATGGATGTGGACCCCTCAAGACATCAAGGACAAGAATTAGCTACTCCAAGACTCTACATTTTTGGTTTAGTGATCCAAGATCACATTGAGTCCCTTAGGAAAGTCAATACTATTAAAAGGGGATGAGGTATTATTGATGAGGCTGTTGCTCATGTGCTTTGTGGTATTGCTCCAAAAACCCTAAATCACTTTCTCAAAACACATTTGGCCAAACCCTAATTTCCTATCTCAGCCCCACCAAAATTATCCTATCCAGACTCACCGAGATGATCACTAGCAATTTGGTTTGACCGAAAAGGATATCGATCCCACCAAGATGAATTGACCAAGTTTCTGTGATGAAATTATTTCACTTCGGAATCACCGAGTTAAAACAATCAGAATTTCTGAGACAGAGTTCTGCCCTAGCGATTGCACTTTGGTCCCTCCAAGTTGTTCCACTTTGGTCCCATCGAAAATCCCAACGTTCATACCTTTTACACTAATAGGTCTCATCGAGTTTTACATTTGGTCTCACCGATTTGGGTCAAAAGTGTATAACAATTGGATTTGGGCTGAAGGCTATTTATACCCCTCCCCCCCCCCACCTACTCTCTAAGAGAGCCATCAGAATGAAACACAACTTCCACCATTCATTTTCTGAGAGAGAACAACCTACTCATGTGTTGAGATCAAGAGATTCCGTTCCTACCATTTTTACCTTAATTTCTAGCCTCTTCAAGTTGCTTTCTGCTCCAATCCTTCTCCTACCCAAGCCAAATATGTGTGAGAGAGATTGAGTGTTGAGGAGTCTATCATTTGAAGCACAAGAGCAAGGAGTTCATCACCAACACAACATCTATTACCTTTTGGTGAGTGGTGTCTCCTAGATTGGTTAGGTGTAACTTGGGAGCCTCCAAGATATGGAGTGGAATCAAGGAGTTTCTAAGGCAAGGAGATCGCCTACTTCGTGAAGAACTACCCGTGCGAGGCTAGTCCTTCGTGGATAGAGGCCATGGTGGAACAGACAAGGTTGCTTTTTCATGGACGCTTCATGGGTGGAACCCTCCATGGACTCGCGCAACTGTTATCCTCCGTGGGTTGGAGTCTCCATCAACGTGGATGTACGATAGCACCACCTGAAGGAAATATGCCCTAGAGGCAATAATAAAGTTATTATTTATTTCCTTATATCATGATAAATGTTTATTATTCATGCTAGAATTGTACTAACCGGAAACATGATACATGTGTGAATACATAGACAAACAGAGTGTCACTAGTATGCCTCTACTTGACTAGCTCGTTGATCAAAGATGGTTATGTTTCCTAGCCATAGACAAAGAGTTGTCATTTGATTAACGGGATCACATCCTTAGAAGAATGATGTGATTGACTTGACCCATTCCCTTAGCTTAGCACTTGATCGTTTAGTATGTTGCTATTGCTTTCTTCATGACTTATACATGTTCCTATGACTATGAGATTATGCAAATCCCGTTTACCGGATGAACACTTTGTGTGCTACCAAACGTCACAACGTAATCGGGTGATTATAAAGGTGCTCTACAGGTGTCTCCGAAGGTACTTGTTGGGTTGGCGATTTCGAGATTAGGATTTGTCACTCCGATTGTCGGAGAGGTATCTCTGGGCCCACTCGGTAATGCACATCACTCAAGTCTTGCAAGCATTGCAACTAATGAGTTAGTTGCGGGATGATGTATTACGGAACGAGTAAAGAGACTTGCCGGTAACAAGATTGAACTAGGTATTGAGATACCGACGATCGAATCTCAGGCAAGTAACATACCGATGACAAAGGGAACAATGTATGTTGTTATGCAGTTTGACCGATAAAGATCTTCATAGAATATGTGGGAGCCAATATGAGCATTCAGGTTCCGCTATTGGTTATTGACCAGAGACGTGTCTCGGTCATGTCTACATTGTTCTCGAACCCGTAGGGTCCGCACTCTTAAAGTTCGATGACGGTTATATTATGAGTTTATGAGTTTTGATGTACCGAAGGTTGTTCGGAGTCCCGGATGTGACCACGGACATGATGAGGAGTCTCGAAATGGTTGAGACATAAAGATCGATATATTGGATGACTATATTTGGATACCGGAATTGTCCCGGGTGAGATCGGGATAGTACCGGAGCTCGGGGAGGTTATCGGAACCCCCCGGGAGGTATATGGGCCTTAATGGGCTTTAGTGGAAAGGAGGGGAAAGGAGCAAGGGAGGTTGCGCCCCCCCCCCCAAGCCCAATCCGAATTGGGAGGGGGACCGGCTCCCCTTCCTTCCTCCCTCCTTCCTCTTCCTTCCCTCTCCCTCTCCAAATAGGAAAAGGAGGAGTCCTACTCCCGGTCGGAGTAGGATTCCCCCCTTGGGCGCGCCCCCTCCCCTTGGCCCCTCTCCTTCCCCCTTTATATATGGAGGAGAGGGGCACCCCATAGACACAACAATTGATCTCTTTGATCTTTTAGCCGTGTGCGGTGCCCCTCTCCACCATAGTCCACCTCGATTATATCGTGGTGGTGCTTACGCGAAGCCCTGCGTCGATAGAACATCATCATCGTCACCACGCCGTCGTGCTGACGGAACTCTCCCTCAAAGCTCGGCTGGATCGGAGTTCGAGGGACGTCATCGAGTTGAGCGTGTGCAGAACTCGGAGGTGCCGTGCGTTCGGTACTTGTTCGGTCGGATCGTGAAGACATACGACTACATCAACCGCATTGTGCTAACGCTTCCGCTTTCGGTCTACGAGGGTACGTGGACACACTCTCCCCTCTCGTTGCTATGCATCACCATGATCTTGCGTGCGTAGGTATTTTTTTGAAATTACTACGTTCCCCAACAGTGGCATCTGAGCCAGGTTTTATGCGTAGATGTTATATGCACGAGTAGAACACAAGTGAGTTGTGGCCGATACAAGTCATACTGCTTACCAGCATGTTACATTTTGGTTCGGCGGTATTGTTGGATGAAGCGGCCCGGACCGACATTACGCGTATGCTTACGCGAGACTGGTTTTACTGCCGTGCTTTGCACACAGGTGACTAGCGGGTGTCAGTTTCTCCAACTTTATTTGAATCGAGTGTGGCTACGCCCGGTCCTTGAGAAGGTTAAAACAGCACTAACTTGACAAACTATCGTTGTGATTTTGATGCATAGGTAAGAACGGTTCTTGCTCAGCCCGTAGCATCCACGTAAAACTTGCAACAACAAAGTAGAGGACGTCTAACTTGTTTTTGCAGGGCATGTTGTGATGTGATACGGTCAAGATGTGATGAGATATAAGTTGTTGTATAAGATGATCATGTTTTGTTGAAGTTATCGGCAACCTGGCGTAAGCCTTATGGTTGTCCCTTTATTGCATAAGATGCAAGCGCCAAATAATTGCTTTACTTTATCGCTATGCGATAGCAATAGTTGCAAGAGCAATAGTTGGCGAGATGACCATGTGACGACACATTGATATAGATCAAGATGATGGAGATCATGGTGTTATGCCGATGATGATGGAAATTATGACGATGCTTTGGAGATGGATATCAAAGGCACAAGATGATGATGGCCATATCATGTCACATATTTTGATTGCATGTGATGTTTATCTTTTATACATCTTATTTTGCTTAGTTCGACAGTAGCTTTATAAGATGATCCCTTACTAAAATTTCAAGGTACAAGTGTTCTCCCTGAGTATGCACCGTTGCCAAAGTTCGTCGTGCCGAGACACCATGTGATGATCGGGTGTGATAAGCTCAATGTTCATCTACAACGGGTGTAAGACAGTTTTGCACACGTAGAATACTCGGGTTAAACTTGACGAGCCTAGCATATGCAGATATGGCCTCGGAAAACTAGAGACCGAAAGGTCGAACGTGAATCATATAGTAGATATGATCAACATAGTGATGTTCACCATTGAAAACTACTCCATCTCACGTGATGATCGGACATGGTTTAGTTAATTTGGATCGTGTGATCATTTAGATGACTCGAGGGATGTCTATCTAAGTGGGAGTTCTTAAGTAATATGATTAATTGAACTTTAATTTATCATGAACTTAGTCCTGGTAGTATTAGCATATCTATGTTGTAGATCAATAGCTCGCGTTTAGCTCCTTTGTTTTATTTTGATATGTTCTAGAGAAAACTAAGTTGAAAGATGTTAGTAGCAATGATGCGGATTGGATCCGTGATCTAAGGATTTTCCTCATTGCTGCACAGAAGAATTATGTCCTTAATGCACCGCTAGGTGACAGAACTATTGCAGGAGCAGATGCACACGTTATGAACGTTTTGACAAAAGCTCGGTGTCGGTGTCAAAACCGGCGGATCTCGGGTAGGGGGTCCCAAACTGTGTGTTTAGGCGGATGGTAACAGGAGAAAGGGGACACGGTGTTTTTACCCAGGTTCGAGCCCTCTCGATGGAGGTAATACCCTACTCCTGCTTGATTAATATTGATGATATGGGTAGTACAAGAGTAGATCTACCACGAGATCAAGGAGGCTAAACCCTAGAAGCTAGCCTATGGTATGATTGTTGTTCGTCTCTGGACTAAAACCCTTCGGTTTATATAGACACCGGATAGGTTAGGGTTACACAGAGTCGGTTACAATGGTAGGATATCTACATATCCGTATCGCCAAGCTTGCCTTCCACGCCAAGGAAATTCCCATCCGGACACGGGACAAAGTCTTCAATCTTGTATCTTCATAGTCATGGAGTCCGGCCGTGATGATAGTTCGGCTATCCGGACACCCCCTAGTCCAGACTCCTCGGTAGCCCTGAACCAGGCTTCAATGACGAAGCCGGCGCGCAGATTGTCTTCGGCATTGCAAGGCGGGTTCCTCCTCTGAATACTTCATAGAAGGTTTTGAACACCAGGATAGTGTCCGGCTCTGCAAAACAAGTTCCACATAACACCGTAGAGAGAATATTTTTGCATAGATCTGCTGACGTATTCCGCGGCGTGACATCACACCCCGGCCAGGCCTTTATATGAACCGTTTTTTACCGTTCCACCTTAGCGCGTTTAGCGAGGCGGTTTCCTTGGCACGTCTTATCAAAGCATAGATCGTGCCCCTTATTCCGGGATTCTCATCAATACGGACGTGGGTAACCCATCTGCGCCATTGATTACGGCTCTTGGGAGATAAGCGAGTTTTACCAGGCTGGTGGGGGACGCATAGCTCCGTCCGTCCATATAAGGGGATAAGGATCCACCTTTTCACCTACACCTTCTTCCTCCTTTGCTCCTTCATTTCCGCGCACTCGAGCTCCAGTGCCCAAGTCCGCACATCCCACCTCAACCTTCTCTAACCATGTCAGGCGGGAGGCGGGTGGATGGCCTCCTCCATCACGGAGGGGCACATCACAAGACCTGGGAGGCGGATACTTGTCCGGCGATATCGCCAAGACAGGCTGCCCGACGCAGGGCAGCTCATTCCAACCCCAGTGCCCCATGAGAGGGTGGTGTTTCTCCCCACTTCCTCCATGGACTAGGTTTTCCACTTCACCCATTTGTCGGGGGGCTCATGTTCTACTACGGCTGGACTTCCACGACATGGCCCCAATTTCGTCCTCAACATCTCGGCGTTTATCGTGCGTGTGCGAGGCCTTCCTCTGCATCCAGCCCCACTTCGGCCTATGGCTGAAGACCTTCAATGTCAGGCCGAAGGTTGTGGGCGGCCGTCAAGCGGAGTGCGGAGGCGCCATGGTTGGCAAGATGGCCAAAGTCCTATGGCTCGAGGGCTCCTTTGTGGAGACAATAATGGGGTGGCAACGGGGTGGTTCAACATCACTGAGCCACGCGACCCTGAATGGGTGGCGGCCCCCACACGGCTCTCGTCATGGAAAGAGACGCGCCTGACGTGGGGGAATTCAAGCGAGCTATCCGGACTCCAAACATGCGTCCGAAACCTGGTGGACAAGAATCTCAGGCTTGTCGACGTAATCCAGGTGATGCTCATCCGCCGGATTCTCCCATGCCAACAACGGGCCTTCAATTTGTGGGAGTTCGATCCAGCACAGCACCGAACCTTGAGCCGGCTCTTCGACACTACGTATGAAGATGCCTGGAAGGTGCTGTTGAAGGGCGCCGAAGCCCCCGCATCCGCCAACAAAGATCGCAGAGATACAGTTTCGCGTCAAGCCGGCGAGGTAAGTTATTTTACCCTTTATGGGACTCTTTTTTCATAGATTGACTCTATGTGGGATCTAAAAACTCCCTAAACTTTGACAGGACTGGCTGAAGACGTCCGGACAGATTAACTGTCCGGCTCCTTTGCCAGAAGACCCAGCGGACGCCCGATCGACAAGGACGAGGAGGATTGGCCTACAAGGGCCAAGCCCCTGGCGAGATCGTAAGTGTCCGGATACCCATGGCTTTTTATTATTGCAGAGTGTTCTCTAATGTCAAACAATCGTGCAGCCCGCCCAAGGGCGAGTTCGCCGATTCATCGGCGGGTCCACAGGCTCGTCGGAAATGGAGAGTACTGCCCAACCGCCTCCTCGCCTCACGCTGACGAAGCGCGATGGGGCCCCAAAGGGGCTTGGTCAAGAGGAGGTGGCGCAGGAGGTGCCACAAGGCAACCTCCGGACTCAGCGTGGGGGCAAGACCCCCAGGGGCTCTAAGCCCGACCCTTGTCCGGACACCATGCCGGAACCTTCAGCGGTTCCAGAGTCCGGCAAGCGGTCCCTTCGCAAGAAGGGTAAGACGCTGGTGTCCTCCGTCCAACCGGGGGCACCGGATAGCTTTCTGGAGGCGCTCAACGTCTCCTCCATCGAGGAGGAGCACCGCCTTTGTTATGAGTGCGGTGATCCGGACAATTCGATCCATGAAGAGCGGGCTGACCAAGCTCTGTACTCAGCCTTCTAATGTGCTTTGAGGTAAGTTTAGAATATGTAAAAATATTACCGCATAGACAAGAGGCCTCGATGCTTAGTTCGGTGTTCGGAAAGAAAAGCCGGACTAAGTATCTAAAAAGATATACGCAGGAGTCTAACATAAGTATGTCAATATAGGAATGCAGGTTGCGCTGCTGACCTCTGCCAAGACCGATCATGGAGGTCGATGTGTTAAAGCAGAGCCTCGAGCGGTCCGAGAACGAGCTCGGCCAAGCCAAGAAGCAGCTCGAGGACAAGGAAGGTATGTAGTACCTTATTAAATAAATATCATATAGAAAGGTTTCGGTTGCAAAAGATAACAGGAATAACATGGGTACTGCAGGGGCCACGAACGAGGTGGCGACCCTGAAGGAAGCGGTGTGCATGGCCGAAAACAAAGCGGTCGCAGAATGCACCGAGCGAGAGAAGAGGGAGGCGCAGCTGGCCAAGGTACGGCAAGAGCTCCAAGCTCTCGTGGAAAAACACTAGAGTTTGGAGCGTGACTCGAAGACTCGAGAGTCCGAGCTTGCCTCGGCTCTTGAGAGTGCCAAAGCTGCTAAGGCCGAGGCCCAAAAAGCCCTCCAAGAAATTGAGTCGTTAAAGAAAGCGGCGGGTAAGGCATTCTTTATGCAAAGCAAGCACGTGAAAGTGAATTACCTATTACTTACCCGGATTCGGAGCTCTCCAGGAGCATTCGCAGATTTGCCCCGTAGTGTCCGATGTCTTTGCCGCATTCTACCGCGCCAAGGAGGGAGCTCGACGGAAAAGGTGTTCGGTCTCAGTATCTTTGAGGCGGACATCTGGTGCCTGAGCGACCAGTGAAGCAGCTGGTCGAGCTCCATAAGGTCGCCGAACAGGCCATGAAGGGCCTTATAGCGCGGCTGTGGCCATTGGAGGCCATGCCCGGGAGCTACTTCGGCTTGGTGCAGCGGCTGGTGGATGCCTGTCCACGGATTGAAGTCATCAAGCGCTCCGTATGCATTGAAGGTGTCCGTCGGGCCCTTGCCCGTGCTAAAGTGCACTAGGGCAAGCTGGATGCGGAGAAGCTTGTGACGGACGGGCCACCGAAGGGCAAGGAGCAACGACGCCCGAAATGTACTATGAGGGCCTCTGAAGGGTGCCCGCAGAATAAGCGGATGAGTGCTCCAAAGATGTAATTTTGAATAGGCTTGCATTTGTTATCCCAGACGCTGAAAACTTGTTCATATGCGCTAAGCAACGCTTGTTAATTTAAAATATTACCTTCAGGCGGCCGTTTATCAAATTTGAGAGATGGCAAGTCGTTGGCTTCAGCCCCCATGCCACGAGTCTTTGGGGTGTTCGGGATAAACTTGAGCACTCTTGTTCCCATTCTTGGGTCCATCTAGGGAGGCGCTCAACACAACGAACAAGGCAACCGGACTTATAATGCTTGAACACTCTCACTTAGCCATAGAATTCTATAATTTTAAATTCCGCAAAGCCCCTAGTATTCGGAAGACCGAGTTCGGGGCGCTATCCACGCCTTGGCCGGACAACTACGGTTCCTCGCTCTAAGCGGCATAAGTCTTTAGGGACCCGAAAAAACCTCTCGAACAGCGACCGGCTCTCGCCCTATCATGACGGTCAGTTTTAGCTTTGCCCACTGAGGTGCTCGACCCAGCTCAACTGGGGCACAATCGCAGTGGTTCTCCTGGTGCAACCTTAGCCGATATAACGGAACGTAAGGTACCAAAACACGAGAGCCGGGCAAACCCAACTATTGACCCAAGACATGATTCGGAGCCGATTCATATAATGCTATAAGTTCGGGGTGCCGCACTTGTGAAAGTGTTCGGACTTGTCACACCATAATTATGGGATACTTAAGCCCCTGGTGTATTGGTCGTACCAAAGTGTACAGTTGCAACATGTCATGGAATGAACATGTGTATAGATAAAGGAAGTAGTGCAATAATAAGCAAGAGCTATGTATTGTTTATTCAAAAAGGTACTGCAATGAAAGCAGAACGATACAAATAGTGCAATAAGCAAGGGATGGGACTATCTAACATGTCCCCCTCCAGGGGTAAACAGGTATAATGCTCGTAATAGAGACCACCTGAACACTCGACGTGGCTTTCTCCTTCCCTGGCTGTTGCATCGTGAGTTCGGCGATTTTAGTGCCGGACAGGACTTCTGAAAGACGGAGTCTTGAAAGTAATAAAAAGGAAGAAAAAGGAAAAAGGAAAAGACTGACACAATCGGGAGCCCCTGGTGCGGTCGAGCCACATTCTTGGCGTGCCGTGGTCTTGCCCCTCCCCATATGTCCATGGTATCTCCAGAGCGTAATTATGTATGCGTAACACTAGCTTCGCAATTTTGCGAGGGCTGGGGTTGGGGCCGGATTGCTACGCGTGCTTGAATCGTGCCAGGCGGTCTTGTTGTAGGTTACTCCGGGCGCGCTTGACAGTGTCCGGACTATTAATGGCCGGACTCGAGAGTTGCTGTGGGAGGCTGCTTTGTACCTCCGCCGCGAGGTCCGCCGTGAGCTCCTCCGTTCGGAGAGAGCGTTTGGTGTTTCCATTGACCGTGATTACTCCTCGAGGGCCTGGCATCTTGAGCTTGAGGTATGCGTAGTGCGGCACCGCATTGAACTTTGCAAATGCGGTTCGTCCGAGCAGTGCATGATACCCGCTGCGGAATGGGACGATGTCGAAGATTAACTCTTTGCTTCGGAAGTTATCCGGGGATCCAAAGACCACTTCGAGTGTAACCGAGCCCGTACAACTAGCCTCTACACCCGGTATGACGCCTTTAAAGGTCGTATTTGTAGGTTTAATCCTTGAGGGGTCTATGCCCATTTTGCGCACTGTATCCTGATAAAGCGAGTTCATTTCTGCCGCCCGTCCATCAGGACTCTGGTTAGGTGAAATCCGTCGATAATTGGGTCAAGAACCAATGCGGCAAAACCGCCGTGACGGATGCTAGTGGGGTGGTCCCTTCGATCGAAGGTGATCGGGCAGGAAGACCATGGGTTGAACTTCAGGGCGACTGGCTCCATCGCATATACGTCCCTTAGTGCACGCACTTGCGTATATCATGTTCACCATCCGCACTTGCGTGGGAAAACCCTTCTGTCCTCTATTGTTCGGCGGCCGGGGCTCTTCCTCGTCATCGCTATGCAGCCCCTTGTCATTGAGTTCGGCACTTAACTTGCCTGCTTGCTTGAACACCCAACAGTCCCTGTTGGTGTGGTTGGCTGGTTTTTCGGGGGTGCCATGTATCCGCATGCGATCGAGTATTCGGTCCAAGTTGGACGGGCCCTGGGTATTTCTTTTGAATGGCTTGTTCCGATGACCGGGTTTAGAGCCTCTGAATCCGGCATTGACGGTCGTATCTTCAGTGTTATCGCCGTTAATGTGGCGCTTGTTCTTGCTGCGACGCCGACCGCCATTGCTGTCCTTGGTATCCGAACTATCAGGATGTTTGGCCAAGTTGTTGCTTCGAGCTAGCCAGATGTACTCTCCCGCACAAAAGCGGGTCATGAGTGTTGTGAGGGCTGCCATGGATTTTGGCTTTTCCTGTCCTAGGTGTCGGGCAAGCCACTCGTTGCGGATGTTATGTTTGAAGGCTGCAAGGGCCTCTGCATCCAGGACGATCAACGATTTGATTTTTTCTTTGTTAGGAACCGTGTCCGTAATTGTCCGGCCGATTCTTCCGGCTGCTGGATTATGTGGCTAAGGTCATCCGGTGTCCGGTGGTCTCACATACGTGCCTCGAAGTTATCAAGGAATGCGGCTTCCAGGTCCTCCCAACAACCAATTGATTCTGCTGGCAAGCTGTTGAGCCAATGTCGAGCTGGTCCTTTAAGCTTGAGTGGGAGGTATTTGATGGCATGTAGATCATCACCACGGGCCATGTGGATATGGAGGAGATAGTCCTCGATCCAGACCGCAGGATCTGTGGTACCATCGTATGATTCGATGTTTACGGGTTTGAAGCCCTCGAGGATTTGATGATCCATTACTTCATCTGTGAAGCATAGTGGGTGTCGGCGCCTACAGATTGGGCTATATCACGGCGTAGCTCATATGAGCTTTGTCTCGTGTGTTCGCCCGGCCGGGTTTGTTGTATCCGGCGCGACGGTAATCATCCCGCGTCGTTGGGCGCCCACGCGATCCGTAGATCGATCTTGTATGTTTTGCCTTATCCTCCAATATATCTCACAAGTCCGGCACGTTTTCCCGTGCCTTGGTACTTTTTGAGCGGCGTCGGGGTGTGGCTTGAGCGGAGGGCCGAGAGGCTTCTCTGTCGCGGCCATGGGGTGGCCGGTCTGCCATGTCGTGCGCTGGTGACTTGGGTGCTTCCTCCTCTAATCGAGGCAACGACCTTCGTTTGGGGTAGCCTTTGGAGGGGCGTTCGAGTTCATACTCTTCGGCTGCAAGGACTTCAGTCCATCTGTCAGCTAGCAGGTCCTGGTCAACTCTAAGCTATTGCTGCTTTTTCTTGAGGCTGCTTGCCGTGGCTATAAGCCTGCGTTTGAAACGCTCTTGTTCGGCGGAGACCTCAGGCACGACAAATTCGTCGTCGTCGAGGCTTGCCTCATCTTCGGAGGGAGGCGCGTAATTATCGTCCTCGACCTCTCTTTCTGCCGCACTGTCGTGTGGACTTGCTTCTCCCTCCTCCTGCGCCGAGTCCTGCTGGAGGGGGTTGTCTTTGGTACTGTCCGGGGTGTTATTACCTCCCGTACCGGAATCACCGTTTTTGCTGTGGTGGGATTTAGAGCGGTGCCGCTGATGCCGGCGCTTCGGTTGCTTTTTGGAGGGGTCATCCTCCGTTGTTCCATCGCCGTTCCCATCTTTTGGGATATCCACCATGTATATGTCTTATGACGAGGTGGCCTTCCAGTGCCCTGTAGGCGCTGGGTCTTGGTCGTCTCCGGCATCGTCGTCCATACCGTCGATGTCTTCGGAGCCGAAGTCTAGCATGTCGGTTAAATCATCGACAGTGGCTACAAAGTGGGTGGTGGGTGGGCGTTGAATTTCTTCGTCGTCCGCATCCCAACCTTCCTGTCCGTAGTTCGGCAAGGGCTCTCCGGATAAAGAGAGAGAGACTTTAGTGAATTCAGGATGTCGCCAAAGGGCGAGTGCTGAAAGATGTCATGACAATGAACTCCATGACCGGGCGCCTAATCGGATTCAATTGGCGGGCGCGGAGGGTTCGGAGTCCGAGAGGAGTCCGCACCACAGTCGAGGTCTTCACAAAGGACAGAGATGGAGTTCGGCTCAATCACCGTAGAGATGGTAGCCCCCGAGGCGGTGTCCAACCACTCATACTCGATCGGGGAATCCGGCTCCGGATTAAGGGTGGGAGCGTAAGCTGGTGCGGCCTCCAGGGCACTGTTCGGCTGCAGAGCTAGATCATGCCCATCGAGACAGTGCAGCACGCTTGGCCGTGGCTCGAATCCGTCGAAGATCAAGTCTCCGCGGATATCGGCCGTATAGTTCAAACTTCCAAATCTGACCTGATGGCCAGGGGCGTAGCATTCGATCTGCTCGGATGGCTGCGAATTGGCCCGATGGCAAAGCCGCCCGAATACGAAGATCTGTCCAAGGGAGAAAAGTCTCACCTGGACCGCGTCGTTGTTGATGATCGGAAGGAGCCATCGGGCCTATCGGTGACGACATGCAGGAACTCTCAATGAAATCACCAACGCCGGTGTCAAACCGGCGGATCTCGGTAGGGGGTCCCGAATCGTGCGTCTAGGCGGATGGTAACAGGAGACAAGGGACACGGTGTTTTTACCCAGGTTCGGGCCCTCTCGATGGAGGTAATACCCTACTCCTGCTTGATTAATATTGATGATATGGGTAGTGTTGGGGATATAACTACTGAGTGTAAACCGCCCTGAAGGGGCCGGGTTACCCTCATCCATGATCAGGGCCCACGGAGGAGGCCCAAAGCCCAGAGGCGGATTAGGATCCATTCATGTAAATCGCCTTAGTCTTGTAACTTGAGCTGTAAGATAAGAGAGAAGAGACCGAGCCGGAGACTTGTATGAGCCGGATCGGGACTCAGAGACCGGCCAAGGCCAACCCGTATATAAGGGGACGACCCGCGGCGAAGTTAAAGGTAGAGAATTCGAGGCCGAGGCGAAGCTATTGCTCCTAGGCGCTGAAATCACATCAATCCCATCACAACTAGGCGAGGCTTTTACCTTCATCGAAGGGGCCGAACTAGTATAACTCCCGTGTCTTTGTGTCCGCTTTAACCCCTCTAGGTTAACCCGTACGATGGCCCTGTGACTAAGTCCTTTCATGAGGACATCTGCCGTGACGATTCCACGACAGTTGGCGCCCACCGTGGGGCTATCGCACGATGGTTTGATGATCTTAGAGGGCAAGTTCGAAGGACTCGAAGGCTATGCTGTGGGCCGGATGACTAAGAGTCATCGCGGCAAGCTCTACATCGACGATGCGGACTGGGGCCCCGAGGCCGGCTCGGTTGAGTACGGATACCGGGTCCCCTTCGGCGGCATACACGTGTTCATCGGCAAGATCGGCGAGCCAGGGCCTGGCCGGACATCTCGCACCGACCTCGCCGAGACGGCTCGGCGGGCGAAGAAGAGTCCTGCCACAGCTAAACCGGCGGTCGGGGCGTGCTTTCGTGAGTCGTCCACGGAGACTACGAGGACGGATCAGCATCTAGCGGCGAAACCGTTGTCTACTCACGGTGACGAGTCGTCGGCCGGAGAAACCGAAGTCTGCATCGGTACCGCAAGATGGCCAGATCGGGGCTGTTCCGACGGTGAGAGTATTCGGACCCTTTGATCTACCCAACCGGTTGGAATCTTCATGGCGGTACGCATAGCGGCGCTTCACTCTTCGACCGAGGCGCCTCGACGCCGGTTCAACAGCGGTGATGGCAGCCGGGAAGGAGGCCTGGCGCCGGCTCAAGTTTTATCAGAGCTTTTCGACGCATTGGCTGTGCTCATGGCAGAGGCTAATCCGCCGGATCAGGACCTGCACAATGCGGAGATTGCAAAGGTGAGGGAACAGATCACTAAAGCTAAAGCGGACCTGGCAGCCGCAGACGTGAGGATGGCGGCTGAACGGGCCGCTTTGGATCTTATGAGCTTATAGGCTCATCTTTGGATCGAGCGTCGCATGAAGTCATGAAAAGGAAGTACAGATCCCGTTTACCTTCGGTTTTCGAGGGAAGAGAGCTTTTCAATACCCCAGGGGCTGGGACCAGTAATCCGCCGCCGGTGGTAAACCGGCCGGAAGCACCTAGGACGGCCACGCCGGTTCAGCCCCGTGTGATAGATCTGCCTCGCCATCGCATCGTGGCGCCGCTTCTGCATCGCAGACACCTCCGGTCACTACTCCAACCCGATGGATAACCTTGTTGCGGCTGCGGCACGGTTGGAGGCGATTCAATTGAAGGTGATTCACCATAGGCGGTAGAGACACGCCGGGTTAAGGAGCTCCTCGGGCGGCCTGGCTCAACAGGAAGCGTATTCATACAGTCGGGATCGGATCCACTCTACCCCCCGCCCAGGCCGGAGCCACAGCCGGCGCGCCGACGAAACGGCCGTGTCAAGCAATGCGCAGCGTGGTCCGCCTCGCGGTAACAACCCGGCGGGTGGCTTCGAAGATGCTCAAGTAGTAGTGGACTGCGCCAGGGCACGTAGGGAGGCCGAGTTAGCAGCACAATCTGAGGATCATCAGCTCGCGCCGGTTCGTCCGACCATCTTCGAACCAGGGGTCACGTCTGGCTCTTTGGGGGTGCCTTGCCTCGTCCCCGCTTTACGCAACGTGCGTTTGCCCAAGGACTTCAAAGGACCACGCAAGGTGCCCAATTATACTGCCGATTTGGCTCCAGAAGCATGGATAGAAAGCTATGAGATGGCCATGGAGATGCTGGATCTGGGCAAAGCTGCGTGTGCGAAGTATTTCACAATGATGTTGGAAGGTACGGCCCGGACTTGGTTGAAGAACTTGCCGCCCAACTCGATCAGTTCATGGACCCAGTTGCGGACCCGGTTCATTCAAAATTTCAAAGACACTGTAAGCAGCCCATATACGTGGTGGATTTAGCGGCTTGTGTCCAAGCGGAGGGAGAATCCACAACCCATTGGGTGCGCCCGCGTTTGGAAGTTTTACATTCTTGAGACGGATCAACCCCGATTCCGCGATCTTAACCTTGAAGCCAATTGCGGTTTGAACCGTTGAAATTGAAGCTGGAGTCGCATGAAGCGCTTTTTGCAATGACATGGGCACTCTAATGGGCGTTTTGGTAAAGTATGCTGATTACGATAGTACCAAGGATCCCGAGTGCGAGGATGACGAAGTGGGGAAGGGAAAACAGAACAGCAACTCCAGAGGCCAGCAGCATCATTCGGCAGGCAATGGAGGGAACAAGCGTAAAGCAAACGGTAACATGGGCTTTGTAGCCAACACCAACGCGCAGGACAAGGGTCAGCGGCGCAAGGGTAAGCAATCAAACTGGGGCGGTCACAATCCGGATCGTCTGAATTACATATTGAATCAACCTTGTCCGAAGCATGGGACGAAGGAGGCACCGGCAAACCACCTTTGGAAGGATTGTTATATTATGCAGGAGTTCAAAAACTCTAATTCTTTCCGGTATGATCAAGGGCCCGGCAGCGGTTCGTGGTCCGCCTCGGTTCTGATGGAGGAAATCCGGCCCAGGGTTCGGTGGTAATCTGGCGGGCAAGGCAATCGTAGTAATCGAACAATCGAGTAATGTAACGATCGAGCAATCGTAACCAAGGGGTTACAATCAACAACAGCAGCGATCGGGTTACCAAATTAACCCAAAGCAGTTGAGCGGTGGGCAGTACCACGCCTTTACCACCAGCTTGGACAGACGAGACCGAAAACTTCGAAGCGGGCGTCGGTGTTGTTGAACCGGCTGCGCCGCATTACCTACGCTGGTCAGAGCAACCTATCGTATGGAGCAGAGAAGACCATCCTCCCCGGGTTTACAATCCGGGTCAGTTAGCCCTGGTGGTGGCGCCTCAGGTAGGAGGATACAAGTTTACCAAGGTGCTTATGGATGGAGGGAGCAGCATCAACATCCTGTACTACGAGACCTTCCGGCGTATGGGGTTAACGGATAGGCATCTTAGGCCATCCAGCCTGATATTTCACGGCGTGGTGCACGGCAAGTCGGCATACCGATCGGTAAGATAGCTCGAAGTGGCCTTTGGGGACGAACATGACTCGGATCGGAAGCGTTGACGTTTGAGGTGGTGAAAATTCAAAGCCCTTACCACGCCCTCTTCGGGCGGCGGCTTATGCTAAGTTTATGGCGCGCCCTGTTATGTTTATTTGCAGCTGAAAATGCCGGGTCACAAAGGGACGATAACGGTTCATGGGAGCTGCTTAGGATCGCTTTGGAGTGCGAGGAAGGTGATGCGGCTTATGCAGAGTCGGTTTGTGCCATCGAGGAGCTAAAGTATTATAAAGACAATGTTGACCCGGCGGATATGACCCCTTTAAAGAAGCCAACTCTGAGCACAATCCGGATTTGAAGTTCAAGTCGGTGGTGAGACGAAGCTTGTTGATTTTGTGCCCGGCGATTCGTCCAAGCAGTTCACCGTCGGTGCCAACTTGGATCCTAAATAGGAAAGCGCTCATCGAGTTCATCCGTGAGAATCGGGACATTTTTGCATGGAAGTCTTCGACATGCCGTGTGTACCGAGGGAACTCGCTGAGCACACTCTTAATGTTGACCCCAAGTACAGACCGGTAAAGCAGTTTCTTCGCCGGTTTAATGAGGAAAGGCGCAAGGCCATTGGAGAGGAAGTTGCTAGGCTCTTAGCGGCAGGCTCTTAGCGGCCATTGGAGTGGCTTGCTAATCCGGTGTTGGTCCTTAAGAAGAATGGCACTTGGCGCATGTGTGTGGATTACACAGATCTTAACAAAGCTTGTCCAGCAGATCCTTTCGCCCTCCCCCGCATTGACCAGATTATTGATGCTACGGCGGGTTGTGAGCGTTTGAGCTTTTTGGATGCGTATTCCGGTTATCACCAGATTAAGATGGCGGTCAAGGACCAGGAGAAGACGGCGTTTATCACCCCTTTTGGAGCCTTCTGCTATGTATCTATGCCTTTCGGGCTCAAGAGCGCCCAAGCAACTTATCAGCGTTGCGTACAGAATTGCTTGCACGAACAGATCGGTCGTAACGTGCACGCTTATATGGATGACATCATGGTGAAGTCAAGGTAGAAGGAAACCTTGATTGAGGATTTAAAGGAAACTTTTGACAACTTGCGGGTGTACAAGATGATGCTCAACCCGGCCAAGTGCGTCTTTGGTGTTCCGGCAGGCAAGTTATTGGGCTTTCTTGTGTCCAACAGGGGGATCGAAGCTAATCCGGACAAAATTACGGCTATCACCTCCTTGGCTAAGCCAAGGTGCATCAATGATGTCCAGCTTGGCAGGCGGATTGCTGCGCTAAGCGGTTTATCACCGCCTAGGCGAGAAGGCCATTCCTTTGTACCAGATCTTTGAAGAAGATGGATCGGTTTGTCCGGAGTTGACCGCCGATGAAGCATTGGAGGATTTGAAGCGGCAGTTGGCCAACCCGCGGTTCTCGCCGCTCCCATTGACAAAGAGCCGCTGCTGTTATATGTTGTCGCTAATGCCAGGGCGATTAAGCGTGGCCATTGTGGTGGAAGCGAAGGAGGCAGGAAGGAGTATCCGGTTCAACGGCGGTTTATTACATCAATGAGGTCCTCATTGAGTCTAAGCAGAGATATCCACATTGGCAGAAGCTGGTATATGGGGTCTTTATGGCAAGCCGGAAGCTAAAGCAATATTTCCAGGGGCACCCCATCATGGTGGTCAGCTCAGCTCCCTTGGGTGACATCATACAGAACCGGGAGGCGACTGGCTGGATTGCTAAGTGGGCTATAGAGCTGGGGCCGCACGGTTTAAGGTATGTGCCTCGGACGGCAGTAAAATCTCGAGCACTTGTGGATTTCATTAATGATTGGACGGAGTTGCAAGCGCTGAAGAAAAGCCGGATCATACCTATTGGACCATCCACTTTGATGGGTCCGAGCAATTGAGGGCTCGGGGCTGGAGTCGTATTAACTTCCCCGCGAGGTGACAAGTTACATTACGTTCTCCGCTTAATGTTCCCTTGTACTAACAATGCAGCTGAGTATGAAGCTTTACTCCATGGTCTCCGGATGGCTAAGGAAATGAATCTCACCGGGTTAAATGCTTTGGTGACTCGGACTTGGTGGCCCAAATAAGTATCGGTACTTGGGATTCCAAAGATCCACTCATGGCTGCATACCGTCGGGAGGTGGATGTTGTCGCAGGTACTTTAAAGGATATCGGTGGACCATGTGGATCGTCGGAAGAACGGCGGTGATGCTTTAAGCCGGCTAGGCTCTCAACATAAACCAGTCCATAACGTCTTCCTTGATGTCTCGCACAATCCGCCGATTAAGCTTCCCGATGAAGTTGATTTGGCTATTCCTGATCCGGAGGCTCAGTTGGTGGCGGCCTTGCATGTCATTCCGGATTGGACGCTCCCTTATTTGGCATACATGAACCGGGGCGAGTTACCAGAAGATGAGACGTTGGCCCGGCAGATAGTTCGGGCGGTCTAAGTCTATGACCATTGTTAATGGCGAGTTGCATCATTGCGATGTGTCGAGGCGTTTCAGCGTTATGTGTCCCCGAGGAGGGTTGTGAGATATTGCGAGAGATCCATGAAGGGGACTGTGGTCACCACGCCGGTTCAAAGTCCTTGGTGGCCAAAGCGTTCCGCCACGGGTTCTATTGGTTGTTGCCCATGCCGATGCGTAAGATCTGGTCCGACGATGTGATGGTTGCCAAAAGTTTTCCAGACGTGCTCATGTACCGCCCAAGAATTGAGGATGATTCCAATTACTTGGCCGTTTGCGACATTTGGGGCTGGATATGGTCGGACCTTTCAAAAGGTCCAAGGACAAGAAGACCCACCTTTTGGTGGCGGTCGACAAATTTACAAAGTGGGTGGAGGCGAGCACATTAGCAAGTGTGATGCGGCCACGGCGGTTCAGTTCATCAAAAGGTGATTTTCGGTTTGGGTTTCCACAGTATCATCACGGACAATGGCACCAATTTGTCCAAGGAGTCATGAAGGCGTTTTGTGAGCGAGAGCATATCCGCTTGACGCTTTCTTGATGGCCCACCCGCAGTCCAATGGTCAAGCGGAACGAGCTAATCAGGAAATCTTGAAAGGTATCAAACCCCCGCTTATGGTCCCTTTAGAGAGGACGCCGGGTTGTTGGGTGGAAGAGCTTCCATCGGTGATATGGAGCATCAACACTACCCCTAGCAGATCTACTGGATACACGTCGTTCTTTATGGTCTATGGAGCGAGGCGGTCCCGCCAAATGATATCCGTCACGACTCACCTCGGGTGGCAGCTTATGTTGAGGCGGATAGCGAGGCTGCACGGCAGACGCGTTGGATCGGCCGGATGAAGAGCGAGATATGGCAGCTGCTCGTTCGGCGGTTTACCCGGCAGGATCTTCGTCGGTATCACGGTCGGCGGAGTTAAAACCAGAACCTTTCGGAAGGAGACTTGGTGCTTCGGCTCATTCAAGACCAGAAAGATATGCACAAGCTATCCCCACCTTGGGAAGGGCCTTTTGTGGTCAAGAAGAATCACACAACGGGTCATACTATCGATTGATGTTCGAGAGCGAAAGGACTCACGCACGTCAGAGGAGGAGACCAACAGGCCATGGAACATAGCTCATCTTCGGCCTTATTATACCTGAGCCATCGGCTCCACTTATGTACATATTAAGACAATGTATATATTATGAATAAAGGCAATAAACCGGATCCTCGGCTAAAGCGGGGTATACATTACGTAAAAGTCCGGTTTGGGTACATGGGGATGTTGTCGTAAAGCAGCCTCGGTTTAACCCTTGGTCTTGCTTTTCATAAGTTTTTGTCACTTGGGGGCTTGGTCGTGTCGAACCAATGCAACACCTTTTGACGGGCGAAAGCCACCAGATCACTTGGGGACATGGTCACGTCTGAACCGATCACGCCTCTTGGTCGGCCTAAGGCCATAGAATCACTTGGGGCTTGGTCGAACCCGAACCATTGCAATGCCACTTGATCGGCATAATGCCACGATTTCAGTTGGGGACCTGGCTGACTTGCACCATCGCTACACCTTATAGGGAGCTTGGTCCTGTCCGACCATGGTAACGCCATCTGATCAGGCTCAATAAAGCCTCTTCTTGCAAACGGTTTTTATCATTGCCTTTGTTTCCATATGGTTTGCATACCAGTTATTTGACTTTTTGTTGGCCTTCTTAATCCGGCGCTTTTTTCCGGTTTGATTTTTTCTGTTAACATCCCATTATGGAGTAACAGGGGGCTTGTCATGACACGACACGGTTTACACGGTAAACCGGTATTATACACACAGGAGTTGTTCTCCTTGGACGGTAATGGTTTATACAACCTCCGCCCCAAGTTTGGCTAGGCCAACCGCATGCCCATATTGGCGGTATTTTTGGTATCACAAAGTTTCGATCATATACATCAATACTTTCTTATGTAAATATATAGGCGTCCCAAGCCGGGCTAGAGATGCAAGCCGTGGCGTGTTTAAGAATTTGTGATTGCAGGAAAAATACATTGAAGGTTTCAATACTTCAAACCAAAGTATCAGCACCGCCGCAAAAAAGTTACAGACGGAGGGTATAAAGACATGTTCAAGAACAAAGTGCTAGCTATTCTATTACAAGCCGTCCAAGGCCCAGTGGTTCGCATGGCGTTATGGCGGTAACCACGAGGCATCACCGGCTCGACGGATTAAGCTTCCTCGCCGGGTTGACGTGAGGAAGAGGCGTTGGCGTCGGTTCAACTTCTTCTTCTTCATCACCCAAAGCCGGAAGTCGTTGGTAGACCAGTCAATCCGGGTTAAGGCACGAAAGACAGCCTCTTCACTTATAAGCTCGGTAGGATCAACATCAGGGGCATAAGTGTGCTTACGGATTGGAGGAACAAGGCTCGCACTTCGGAATGACAAACTCCACCCGCTTGTTGTTTGCGTCATAAAAAGAGCGGTAAACCGCCAGTTGGCTTGCTGCCAGTTGACTTCGCCAAATGACGCATCTCCTTTGTTACTCGTTTGAGCGCCATTATCAAAGGCTTCACCGTTCTCTTGAGCGCTGGGAAACCCTTGGCTATATCAGCCGGATCAAGGTTCCGCTATCCACGCCTTGGCGCGAATCAAAGCGATAGAGTGCCAGCGGGCCGCGGACCGTTTCAGCTCTTCAGCTGCGCGGAATCATGGATGTACCCGGTCCAAAGGTGTGTCTTTGATCAAGGCGGAGCTGTGTTGTCATCCGATGTGGCACATATGACTCATTGGCGCCGCATACAGCTGCTCGATCAGGGTGTAAGTGGCCTTGAGCTTCTTCCGCACGTCAGAGCCCAAATGAGCAATACGCTTGCCTGCACCCGGTTCAGATAGCTCAAGTTAAACCGGCGGCAACATCAAAGCAGGTGTATTCAGTGCAAATGTTCTTACCAAAGATGGCAGAGGTCATGGCATGAACTTGGCGCTTCAGTGTGGTAAGCTCTTCGGTCACCGGTTTAAGAGCTGATCCAGCATCTTCTGCCCGTTTTGTCAAACCGGCTTTCTCGGTGTCCCATTTGGCCCGCTTCGGACGTATATCCCTCCTTCATTTGTTCCATAGTGGCCAAGGCAGTTCTCAATTCGCCCTTGGCCTTGGTGGTCTCTGCTTGTTGAGTATCCAAGTTGGCACGAAGGTCCTTGAGTTGCACGGTTTCTTTGGTATATTTCATTCTGATAACAAAGGGAGCACGTTAGTTGTGTTATTATAAAGTCCCAAGCTCAATACAAGTATTCAACTTGGCACTTGCGGGCTAATGGCTAATTGATCACAGTTCGGTATGGGATACAGAAATTAAGTCCCGGTTTAACTATGCTAAAGTTGAACCGACCCTTGGGGGCTACTACGCAGCAAAGGTACAAGACAGGCATAAATCCTTACCTCATAGCGGTCCTTCATGCGATTTACTGCATCGGCTTCAAGGTCACGGCTTGTGTAGAGCCGGTTCGAAAAGCCGGAGTGAAGTTCTTGGGCGAGAAATTGTCATAAGCTGACAGATCAGTTTTCCCTTATCTTTGCTCATAGTGGCAGACTCTCCTTGGCGCTGTGTTTTGCTAAAGCGACCGGTTGGCTAGGGTGGTGTAGCCAGTGCCCGCCACAATAACATCATCATTTTTGGCGGGCTAGCCGGATCGGGCGGTCTTCTTTGGGCTTGGTGCCTTCATGCTCGCTCGGCGGTTCAATAGTTACGACCCGCCTCGTGGTCGGACTCGGTGGAAGCAGGATGCGAGGTTTCCACTTGGGCCTCCGGTTCAGTTTACGGCGGATCGGCAATATCGTCTCGGTACAACTCGCCAGAGCTATTCTTAGCGACTTCAAGATTTTCGCCTGTTGCTCGGGGTCTTTGCGGAACAGCATCTCGCAGTAGGCTCAAGAGTTTTGCTTTTTTACTCAAGCGAGCCTTGGTGCTGCAGTGTTCGTAATTAGAGTAAGATAAATCGACCAACGCAACTATACAATCAATTGGCGGACAGAGGTATGATACTTACCTGCAGCAACTTTAAGCGGAGGCGATATGCGTGGTTGATGAACCGCCAGAGGAGTTGGAAGAGGCCTGATAATTCGGGTCAGACGGATTGAGAGGATATCGGAAGAAACCCTTTAAGGGATAACGTTTTTCAGGAGAACAAGTCACCTCTGGACGACGCTTCCGGGTTGGTGTATCTGGTAAACCGGAGGAGAGAATCTGTTGACCACTGTGCCGGGTTGTACGGCGCTCTTCAGCCTGCTGTGTCTTCAAATAAGCATAGGAATGAGATTTTTCACTTTCCGAACGGCGCGACGAATTAATTCTTTTAACCGGCACGAGGTCGGGGTCGGAAGAAAGAAGGATTACCTCAACATGGTCGGCATGGCTGGCTTCAGCATCATCCTGGGAATTAAATTTGTCAGTAAAGGGAAGAATAAAAAGGGACAAACTATAAGAAGAAACACAAGGTGGCGAGCCGGTTTACCTCAGCTTCGGATTCTTCATCTTCCGGCGGATCAGAAGACCCGGCGGTTTTCTTGCCCGCCTTTTTGGTAGCCTTGGACTTTATACGCGGAGCTCGGGCCAGTTTGGTCCGCCTCCAGAAAGAGCTGTTAGCCTGCGAGGTAACAAGGATTAATGAATATCAACAAAGTATTAAGGGCCCGAAAAGCGGTGAGCAGAGCCTTACCGCAGGCGGTTGGTTGGCAACACAGAACGGAGCCAACCCGGTTAGGCTGCAGACGGAGATTGGTTCATCAAGCATCCTCTTCTGATCTCTGTGACCTCAAGTTCAGTTATTGGTAATTTGTGGCGTCTTTGAGGGTCTTTGAGGCTGCCGGTATATTCGTGCATCAATCCGGGCCGGGCGGCTTAAGGGCAAGATGCCCCAAGAAACCCAAAGATTGCACAAGGTCCACACGGTTAGTCCATTGGCCATTAGAGCCCGGAGTTTAATGATCCGAGGTGCAAAGTTCTTCCGTTCATGGCGGTTAAGCGTGAAGGCAGCGGATGATTGTTGCTGAGCCGGTGAGGACGGTAGCCCGACAAAGGATTCTCGTTGGCGGGAAGCAGTGTTCGGCGAGAACCAGGTTTGGTTCCAATCTTTTGGATGGTTGTGGTGTTTGGCGTGGGGAAAGTCCGCTTCCTTCCTCTTCTGGATTGAAACGCCGCCCAGCTCTGTGTTGGGACCATCAGAAAATTCCGTACGACGGTTCAAGTGAAAAAAGTCTCGGAACAGCTCCACAGAGGGTTCTTCTTGAAGATAGACTTCACAGAACACTTGAAAATTGCATATGTTTGACACGGAGTTGGGACCAATGTCCGTGGATGGAGTTGAAAATCGGCAAGGACATCCGGAAGAATTTTGATCCGTGGGCAAAATCCCGATCTAAGTGTTGCACAAATACAATTACTTCTCCTTCTTGCGGATCGGAGGGCATTCGCCATCCGGAACCCGCCGATGGGCGACATTTTAGCAGCCAAAGCGCCCGGTGGTGACGTATCCGTTGAGTTGCGTCTCGGTGGCCTTAGACCGGACCCAATTGCACGCTGCGAATTGCGGGGCCATTCCGGAAGATCAAGGCTGCGAAAAGGAAAACGGTTCACCGTTAAGCGGTTCAGCGCATTATACAATGTTAAACCGCAATTGACGGCCAGTTTCGATTCGGTTTAGCGAGGACTAATGGAGTGACGGGTTAGTTATCAAAAGGTTAAACCGCCAAAAGAGACAAACCTGAAAAATTTACTAAGTATGGACAGAAACAGGTTTCACACGCGAATGGAAGTGATTTAGATCTACCGAAGGTTCAGTGAAGAAAATCTTTGCGACCTAGCAAGCCTCGTAGAGGGCAGGAATGTTCGTAAGGCCCCTAAACAAGAAGATCTGGGCAAAATAAAAGATGAACAAGGAGTAAAATCGATGGCGGGCGGCCGCCGCGACAGATGTGTACCACGGCGAATCATACGGCTATGGCGGGGACAGGTATAAGGACACTATGATGAACACCTATGAACTATAGAAGGAACAGGGACCTTCGATGCGGATCTAGGGTTCAAGAGGAGCCTTACTCGGTGCGCCGAAGCGGGCGGAGGAGCTTAAAGAGCTTCGGTCCAGTCATGGCGTAGCGCCTGGGCCGACGCGCAATGAAGGTCGGCAAGGGGCGGCGGAGCTTCAGAGCCAGAACGTCGCGAGGAAGAAGAAGAGCGGAAGAAGAAGAGAAAGGGCCTGCCGGTCTATTTATAAGGGACCGGGGCAGTTAACAAAGCGCGAGAATCGAGGAGTCAAAAGCGGCGGACGGCGCAGCGGTCGCCTCGATTTCCGGGATAGCATTAAATGAAAAGGGAATCTTGCTGTTTGGATTTCTTTATTAAAGCTGACGTCAAGGCGCCTGCTATGCGGTGGTCGGAGGATGACGTCACGGCGGTTCAAGCAAATGGCGGTTTACTGAAGATGTTGAAGATTCACATGAACTGGTTCAAGTCAATCTGGGCCTAATGTTGGGGATATAACTCACGAGTGTAAACCGCCCTTAAGGGGCCGGGTTACCCTCATCCATGATCAGGGCCCACGGAGGAGGCCCAAAGCCCAGAGGCGGATTAGGATCCATTCATGTAAACCGCCTTAGTCTTGTAACTTGAGCTGTAAGATAAGAGAGAAGAGACCGAGCCGGAGACTTGTATGAGCCGGATCGGGACTCTGTAGACCGGCCAAGGCCAACCCGTATATAAGGGGACGACCAGTGGCGAAGTTAAAGGTAGAGAATTGAGGTCGAGGCGAAGCTATTGCTCCCTAGGCGCCAAATCACATCAATCCCATCACAACTAGGCGTAGGCTTTTACCTTCATCGAAGGGGCCGAACTAGTATAACTCCCGTGTCTTTGTGTCCGCTTTAACCCCTCTAGGTTAACCCGTACGATGGCCCTGCGACTAAGTCCTTTCATGAGGACATCTGCCGTGACGATTCCACGACAGGTAGTACAAGAGTAGATCTACCACGAGATCAAGGAGGCTAAACCCTAGAAGCTAGCCTATGGTATGATTGTTGTTCGTCCTACGGACTAAAACCCTCCGGTTTATGTAGACACCGGATAGGTTAGGGTTACACAGAGTCGGTTACAATGCTAGGAGATCTACATATCCGTATTGCCAAGCTTGCCTTCCACGCTAAGGAAAGTCCCATCCGGACACGGGACGAAGTCTTCAATCTTGTATCTTCATAGTCTTGGAGTCCGGCCGTGATGATAGTTCGGCTATCCGGACACCCCCTAGTCCAGGACTCCCTGACTCGGTATGATGACTACTTGATAGTTTAGTGCACCATGCTTTACGGCTTAGAACTGGGACTTCAAAAATGTTTCGAACTCCACAGAGCATATAAGATGTTCCAAGAGTTGAAATTGGTATTTCATACTCATGCCCGTATCGAGAGGTATGAGACCTCTGACATTACTTTGCCTACAAGATGGAGGAGAATAGCTCAACCAGTGAGCATGTGCTCAGATTGTCTGAGTACTACAATCACTTGAATCAAGTGGGAGTTAATCTTCCAGATAAGATAGTGATTGGCAGAGTTCTCTAGTCACTATCACCAAGTTACTAGAACTTTGTGATGAACTATAATATGCAAGGGATAACGGAAACGATTCCCAAGCTCTTTGTGATGCTGAAATCGTCGAAGGTAGAAATCAAGAAAAACATCAAGTGTTGATGGTTGACAAGACCACTAGTTTCAAGAAAAGGGCAAAGGGAAGAAGGGGAACTTCAAGAAGAACGGCAAGCAAGTTGCTGCTCAAGTGAAGAATCCCAAATCTGGACCTAAGCACGAGACTAAGTGCTTCTCCGCAAAGGGACCGTCATCGAAGCGGAACTGCCCCAAGTATTTGGCGGATAAGAAGGATGGCAAAGTGAACAAAGGTATATTTGATATACATGTTATTGATGTGTACTTTACTAGTGTTTATAGCAACCCTGCGGTATTTGATACTAGTTCAGTTGCTTAGAGTAGTAACTCGAAACGGGAGTTGCAGAATGAACAAAAACTAGTTAAAAGTGAAGTGGCGATGTGTGTTGGAAGTAGTTCCGAGATTGATATGATCATCATCGCACACTCCCTATACTTTCGGGATTAGTGTCGAACCTAACTAAATGTTATTTGGTGTTTGCGTTGAGCATGAATATGATTTTATCACGTTTATTGCAATACGGTTATTCATTTAAATTAGAGAATAATTGTTGTTCTGTTTACATGAATAAAACCTTCTACGGTCATACACCCAATGAAAATGGTTTGTTGGATCTCGATTGTAGTGATATACATATTCATAATATTGAAGCTAAATGATGCAAAGTTAATAATGATAGTGCAACTTATTTGTGGCACTGCCATTTAGGTCATATTGGTGTAAAGCGCATGAAGAAACTCCATGCTGATGGGATTTTGGAATCACTTGATTATGAATCACTTGATGCTTGCGAACCATGCCTTATGGGCAAGATTACTAACACTCCATTCTCCGGAACAATGGAGCGAGCAACTGACTTATTGGAAATAATACATACTGATGTATGCGATCCGATGAGTGTTCAGGCTCACGACGAGTATCATTATTTTGTGAACTTCACAGATAATTTGAGCAGATATGGGTATATCTACTTGATGAAACATAAGTCTGAAACATTTGAAAAGTTCATATAATTTCAGAGTGAAGTGGAAAATCATCGTAACAAGAAAATGTTTCTACGATCTGATCATGGAGGAGAATATCTTAGTTACGAGTTTGGTC
This sequence comes from Aegilops bicornis, assembly GCA_021605145.1. Classification (NCBI taxonomy): domain Eukaryota; kingdom Viridiplantae; phylum Streptophyta; class Magnoliopsida; order Poales; family Poaceae; genus Aegilops; species Aegilops bicornis. The sequence goes on along the minus strand of CM038669.1, from coordinate 378,545,073 downwards.
TTCATTTGAAACAATGCAGAATAGTTTCGCAACTCACGCCACCTGGAACACCACAGCGTAACGGTATGTCCGAACATCATAACTGTACTTTATTAGATATGGTGCAAACTATGATGTCTCTTACCGATTTACCACTATCATTTTGGGTTTATGCATGAGATATAGTTGCATTCACGTTAAAAAGGGCACCATCTAAATCTGTTGAGATGACACCGTATGAACTATGGTTTGTCAAGAAACCAAAGTTGTTGTTTCTTAAAGTTTGGGGTTGCGATGCTTATGTGAAAAAGTTTCATCCTGATAAGCTCAAACCCAAATCGGAGAAATGTGTCTTCATAGGATACCCAAAGGAGACAGTTGGGTACACCTTCTATCACAGATCCGAAGGCAAGACATTCATTGCTAAAAATGGATCCTTTCTAGAGAAGAAGTTTCTCTTGAAAGAAGTAAGTGGGAGGAAATTAGAACTTGATGAGGTAACTGTACCTGCTCCCTTATTGGATAGTAGTTCATCACAGAAATTTGTTCCTGTGAACTCCTACACCAATCAGTGAGGAAGCTAATGATGATGATCATGTAACTTCATTTCAAGTTACTACCGAACCTCGTAGGTCAACCAGAGTGAGATCCGCACCAGAGTGGTACGGTAATCCTGTTCTGGAGGTCATGTTACTTGACCATAACGAACCTACGAACTATGAGGAAGCGATGATGAGCCCACATTCCGCAAAAATGGCTTGAGGCCATGAAATCCTAGATGGGATCCAATGTATGAGAACAAAGTGTGGACTTTGGTTGACTTGCCCGATGATCTGCAAGCCATAGAAAATAAATGGATCTTCAAGAGGAAGACGGACGCTGACAGTAGTGTTACTATCTACAAAGCTAGACTTGTCGAAAAGGGTTTTTGACAAAGTTCAAGGTAATGACTACGATGAGATTTTCTCACTCGTTGATATGCTTAAAGTCTGTCTGAATCATGTTAGCAATTGCCGCATTTATGAAATCTGGCAAATGGATAAACAAAACTGCATTCCTTAATGGATTTCTTAAAGAAGAGTTGTATATGATGCAACCAGAAGGTTTTGTCGATCTTAAAGGTGCTAGCAAAATGTGCAAGCTCCAGCGATCCATCTATGGACTGGTGCAAGTATCTCGGAGTTGGAATATATGCTTTAATGAGTTGATCAAAGCATATAGTTTTATACAGACTTGCGGTGAAGCCTGTATTTACAAGAAAGTGAGTGGGAGCACTACAGCATTTTTGATAAAGTATATCTGAATGCCATATTGTTGATCGGAAATAATGTAGAATTTTCTGGAAAGCACAAAGGAGTATTTGAAAGGAGTTTTTCAAATAAAGACCTCGGTGAAGCTGCTTACATATTGAGCATCAAGATCTATAGAGATAGATCAAGACGCTTGATAAGTTTTTTCAACGAGTACATACCTTGACAAGATTTTGAAGTAGTTCAAAATGAAACAGTCAAAGAAAGAGTTCTTGCCTGTGTTACAAGGTGTGAAGTTGAGTAAGACTCAAAGCCCGACCAAGGCAGAAGATAGAAAGAGAATGAAAGTCATTCCCTATGCCTCAGTCATAGGTTCTATAAAGTATGCCATGCTATATACCAGATCTATTGTATACTCTACACTGAGTTTAGCAAGGGAGTACAATAGTGATCTAGGAGTAGATCACTGGACAGCAGTCAAAATTATCCTTAGTGGAATAAGGATATGTTTCTCGATTATGGAGGTGACAAAAGGTTCGTCATAAAGGGTTACGTGGATGCAAGTTTTGACACTGATCCAGATAACTCTAAGTCTCAATCTGGATACATATTGAAAGTGGGAGCAATTAGCTAGAGAAGCTCCGTGCAGAGCATTGTTGACATAGAAATTTGCAAAACACATACAGATCTGAATGTTGCAGACCCATTGACTAAACTTCTCTCACAAGAAAAACGTGGTCATACCATGGTACTCTTTGGGTGTTAATCACATAGCGATGTGAACTAGATTATTGACTCTAGTAAACCCTTTGGGTGTTGGTCACATGACGATGTGAACTATGGGTGTTAATCACATGGTGATGTGAACTATTGGTGTTAAATCACATGGTGATGTGAACTAGATTATTGACTCTAGTGCTAGTGGGAGACTGAAGGAAATATGCCCTAGAGGCAATAATAAAGTTATTATTTATTTCCTTATATCATGATAAATGTTTATTATTCATGCTAGAATTGTATTAACCAGAAACATGATACATGTGTGTATACATAGACAAACAGAGTGTCACTAGTATGCCTCTACTTGACTAGCTCGTTGATCAAAGATGGTTATGTTTCCTAGCCATAGACAAAGAGTTGTCATTTGATTAACGGGATCACATCATTAGGAGAATGATGTGATTGACTTGACCCATTCCGTTAGCTTAGCACTTGATCGCTTAGTATGTTGCTATTGCTTTCTTCATGACTTATACATGTTCCTATGACTATGAGATTATGCAACTCCTGCCATGGGAGGAACACTTTGTGTGCTACCAAATGTCACAGCGTAACTTGGTGATTATAAAGGTGCTCTCTGTGTGTCTCCGAAAGTACTTGTTGGGTTGGCGTATTTCGAGATTATGATTTGTCACTCCCATTGTCGGAGAGGTATCTCTGGCCCACTCGGTAATGCACATCACTTAAGCCTTGCAAGCATTGCAACTAATGAGTTAGTTGCGGGATGATGTATTACGGAACGAGTAAAGAGACTTGCTGCAGAATTTAGATTGAACTAGGTATTGAGATACCGACAATCGAATCTCGGGCAAGTAACATACCGATGATAAAGGGAACAACGTATGTTGTTATGCGGTTTGAGTGATAAAGATCTTTGTCGGTGTCAAAACCGGCGGATCTCGGGTAGGGGGTCCCGAACTGTGCGTCTAGGCGGATGTTAATAGGGGACAAGGGACACGATGTTTTTACCTGTGTTCGAGCCCTCTCGATGGAGGTAAATCCCTACTCCGCTTGATTAATATTGATGATATGGGTAGTACAAGAGTAGATCTACCACGAGATCGGAGAGAGGCTAAACCCTAGAAGCTAGCCTATGGTATGATTGTTGTTCGTCCCTACGGACTAAAACCCTCCGGTTTATATAGATACAGGATAGGGTTAGTGTTACATGTAGTCGGTTACAATGGTAGGAGATCTACGTATCCGTATCGCCAAGCTTGCCTTCCACGCCAAGGAAAGTCCCATCCGGACACGGACGAAGTCTTCAATCTTGTATCTTCATAGTCCAGGAGTCCGCCAACGGTGATAGTTCGCTATCCGGACACCCCCTAATCCAGGACTCCTCAAGAGCCCACGAACCAGGCTTCAATGACGACGAGTCCGACGCGCATATTGTCTTCGGCATTGCAAGGCGGGTTCCTCCTCCGAATACTTCATAGAAGATTTTGGACACAAGGATAGTGTCCGGCTCTGCAAAACAAGTTCCACATACCACCGTAGAGAGAATAACCTTTGCACAGATCTGCTAACGTATTTCGTGGCGTGACATCACACCACGGCTAGGCCTTTATACGAATCGTTTTTACTGTTCCACCTCAGCTCGTTTAGCGAGGCGGTTTCCTCGGCACGTCTTATCAGAGCGGAGATCGTGCCCCCTTATTCCGGGATTCCCATCAATACGGACGTGGGTAACCCAACCGCGCCATTGATTACGGGCGCTTGGGAGATAAGCGAGTTTTACCAGTGGCGGGGGACGATAGCTTCGTCCGTCCATATAAGGGGATAAGGATCCACCTTTTCACCCACGCCTTCTTCCTCCTTTGCTCATCCATTTCACAAGACTCGAGCTCCAGCGCCCAAATCCACACCTCCCTCCTCAACCTCCTCCAGCCATGTCCGGAGCGGGAGGCAAGTGGATGGTCTCCTCCGTTACGGAGGGACAAGTCATAAAGCTGCGGAAGGCCGGATACTTGTCCAAATGACATCGCACCAGCTCCCCGACGAGGGGCAGCTCATTCCCACCCCAGTGCCCCATGAGAGGGTGGTGTTCCTCACCCACTTCCTCCGCGGACTAGGTTTTCCACTTCACCCATTTGTCCGGGGGCTCATGTTCTACTACGGCCTGGATTTCCTCGATCCGGCCCCGAACTTCGTCCTCAACATCTCGGTGTTTATCGTCTTGTGTGAGGCCTTCCTCTGCATCCAGCCCCACTTCGGCTTATGGCTGAAGACCTTCAATGTCAAGCCGAAGGTAGTGGGCGGCCGCCAAGTAGAGTGCGGAGGTGCCATGGTTGGCAAGATGTCCAAAGTCCTATGGCTCGAGGGCTCCTTTGTGGAGACCATAAAGGGGTGGCAATCGGGGTGGTTCTACATCTCCGAGCCGCGCGACTCTCAATGGGCGGCGGCCCCCGAATTCCGATCCGGCTTCCCCACACGGCTCACTTCATGGAAAGAGACTGGCCTGACGTGGGGTGATTCGGAAGAGCTGTCCGGACTCCAAACCTGCATCCGAACCCTGATGGACAAGAATCTCAGGCTTGTCAATGTAGTCCAGGTTATGCTCATCCGCCGGATCCTCCCATGCCAACAACAGGCCTTCAAATTGCGGGAGTTCGATCCGGCACAGCACCAAACTCTGAAAAGGCTCTTCGACACTACGTATGAAGATGCCTGGAAGGTGCTGTTCAAGGGCGCCGAGGCTCCTACATCCGCCATCAAGATCGCGGATTCAGCTCGCAGCGCCAAGCTACCGAGGTAAGCTATTTTGCCCTTTACGGGACTTGTTTTTCATAGTTTGACTCTATGTGGGATCTAAACTCCCTTACCTTTGACAGGACTGGCGTAACACGTCCGGGAAGGTTAACTGTCCGGCTCCCTTGCCAGAAGATCCAGTGACGCCCGCTTGACGGGAAGCCGGGCTCCGGCACCTCACGTGGTGCCGGAGAAGAAGGCCAAGAAGAAGGCCACGGGGACTCGAAGGAGCGCCCGACGCCTGGTGTTGTCGGACTCTTTGTCCGACGACTCTGAGGCGGAATCCTCCCCTGAGGACGAGGAGGAGGAAAAAGAAGCCTCTCCCCCAGCGGGGGGAGAGAAGAAAAGGAAGGCCGCCCCGACTAGGGAGGCCGGAGGGTCCAAGAAAGGAAAGACCCTTCCTCCGGACTTCTCCACCAACGCCGACAACGACGAGGAGGAGTGGCCACCAAGGGCCAAGCCTGGGCGAGATCGTAAGTGTCGAGACTCGGAATAGCTCATGACTTTTATTTGTCGCATAGTGTCTTCTAACGCCGAATATAACCATGTAGGCCGCCCATGACGAGCTTCGCCGCTTTGTCGAAGCGGCTCCACTGGATTCGTCGGATGTGAATAGCACTTCACTTCCGACCGCCTCCTCTCCTCGTGGACGCAGACGACACCGCGGTGGAGTCCCAAAGGCCCGACCAGGAGGAGGTGGTCTGGAGGTGCCGCAAGGCGACCTCCGGACTCGGGCGCAAAGGGGCGAAACCCCGGAGGGCTCTAAGTCCGGCCTGTCTGGGACTCGATCTCCGGATCCTTTAGTGGTTCCGAAGTCCGGCAAGCGGCCCCTTCGTAAGAAGGGCAAGACTGCGACGCCAGTGACCTTCGTCCATCCGGAGGCACCGGATAGCTTGCTGGAGGCGCTTAACGGCGCCTCCATCGACGGGAGCACTGCACTGTTATGAGTGTGGTGATCCAGAAAGTTCAGTCCGCCAAGAGCGGGCTGACCGAAGCTTGTACCAGCCTTCTAACAGGCTTTGAGGTAAGTTTAGAATATGTAAAAATATTACCGCATAGACAGTAGCCCCTGATGCTTAGTTCGGTGTTCGGAAAGAAAAGCGACCGAGGATCAAAAAGATATACGCAGGAGTCTAACATAAGTATGTCAATATGGGAATGCAGGCTGTGCTGCTGACCTCTGCCGCACTGACTGCGGAGGTCAATGCATTGAAGCAGAGCCTCGAGCGGCCCGAGAACGAGCTCGGCCTTGCCAAGAAGCAGCTCGAGGACAAGGAAGGTAAGTAATACCTTATTAAAGTAATACCTTATAGAAAGGATTTGGTTGCAAAAATGACAGGACTAACGTGGGTATTGTAGGGGCCACAAACAAGGTGGTGACCAAGGAAGCGGTGTCCACACCAAAGCAAAGCTGCCATGAGCGCACTGAAGCGAGAGAAGCAGGAGGCCCGGGTGGCGGAGGTGCGGCAAGAGCTCCAGGCTCTCGTGGAAAAACACGAGAGTTTGGAGCGTGACTCGATGACTCGAGAGTTCGAGCTCGCCTCGGCTCTTGAGGGTGCCAAAGCCGCTAAGGCCGAAGCCCAAAAAGCCCTCCAGGAAATTGAATCATTGAAGAAGATAGTGGCGGGTAAGGCATTCTTTATGCAAAGCAAGCATGTGAAAGTGAATTATCTATTACTTACCCGAATCCGGAGCTCTCCAGAGCATTCGCAGATCTGCCCGTGGTGTAACCGATGCCGCCGTTCTACCGCGCCAAGGAGGGAGCTTCGACGAAAAGGTGTTCTAGTCTCGATATCTTTGAGGCCGAACATCCGGTGCCTCGAGCGACCAGTGAAGCAGCTGGTCGAGCTCCACAAGGTCGCCGAACAGGCCATGAAGGGCCTCATAATTCGGCTGTGGCCATTGGAAGCCATGCCTGGGAGCTACTTCAGGCTAGTGCGACGGCTGGTGGACGCTTGTCCATGGATTGAAGTCATCAAGTGCTCCGTCTGCATTGAAGGTGCCCGTTGGGCCCTTGCCCGTGCTAAAGTGCACTGGGGCAAGCTGGATGCTGAGAAGCTTGTGACGGACGGGCTACCGAAGGGCAAGGAGCATCGCAAGCCCGAAATGTAGTATGAGGGTGTCTCAAGGGTGCCCGCCTTTATAGCGGGTGAATGCTCCAAAGATGTAATTTTGAATAGACTCGCATTTGTTATCCTCAGACGCTGAAAACTTGTTCATATCCGCTAAGCAATGCTTGTGAATTTAAAATATTACCTTTTGTGCGGCCGTTTATCAAATTTGAGAGATGGCAAGTCGTTGGCTTCAGCCCCCATGCCACGAGTGCTGGGGTGTTCGGGATAAACTTGAGCGCTCTTGTTCCCATTCTTGGGTCCTTTGAGGGAGGCACTCAACACAACGAACAAGGCAACCGGACTATAGTGCTTGAACACTCTCACTTAGCCATAGAATTCTATAATTTTAAATTTCGGCGAAGCCCCTAGTATACGAAAGACCGAGTTCGGGGCGCTATCCATGCCTTGGCCGGACAATGCCGACTCCTTGCTCTAAGCGGCGTAAGTCTTTAGGGACCCGAAAAAACCTCTCGAACATCGACCGGCTCTCGCCCTATCATGACGGTCAGTTTTAGCTTTCTCCACTGAGGTGCTCGACCCAGCTCAACCGGGGCACAATCACAGTGATTCTCCCAGCGCTACCTTAGCCGATATAACGGAACGTAAGGTACCAAAACATGGGAGCCGGGCAAACCCAACTATTGACCCAAGACATGATTCGGAGCCGATGCATATAATGCTACAAGTTCGGGGTGCCACACTTGTGAAAGTGTTCGGACTTATCACACCATATTTTTGGGGTACTTAAGCCCCTGGTGTATTGGCCGTACCCAAGTGTACGGGTGCAATGTGTCATGAATGAACATATATACAGATAAAAAAAGGAGTGCAATAATAGGCAAAAGAAATGTATTGTTTATTCAAAAAGGTACTGCAATGAAAGCAGAACGATACAAATAGTGTGATAAGCAAGGGATGTGATTATTTGACATGTCCCCCTCCAGGGGTAAGCTGCGGATGGTATGTAAAACAGGTATAATGCTCGTAGTAGAGACCACCTGGACACTCGATGTAGCTTTCTTCTTCCCTGGCTATTGCATCGTGAGTTCGGCAATTCTAGAGCCGGACAGTGCTTCTGAAAAACGTAGTCCTGAAAGTAAGAGAAAGAAGAAAGAAAAAGAATGACACAATCGGGAGCCCCTGGTGCGGTCGAGCCGCATTCTGGGCGTGCCGTGGTCGTGCCCCTCTCCTTATGCCCATGGTATCTCCAAAGCGTAGTTATGTACGCGTAGTACTGGCTTCGCAATTTCGTGAGGGCTGGGGTTGGGGCCGGATTGCTCTGGCGATGCTTTCGGATCGTTCCAGGCGGTCTTGTTGTAGGTTACTCCGGCGCGCTTGACGGTGTCCGGACGTTTAATAGCCGGACTCAAGAATTGCTGTGAGAGGCTGCTTTGCACCTCCGCCGCGAGGGCCGCCGTGTGCTCCTCCGTTCGGAGAGAGCGTTCGGTGTTTCCATTGACCGTGATTACTCCTCGAGGGCCTGGCATCTAGAGCTTGCGGTACTCGTAGTGCGGCAACGCATTGAACTTTGCAAATGCGGTTCGTCCAAGCAGTGCGTGATAGCCGCTGCGGAACGGGACTATGTCGAAGATTAACTCTTCGCTTCGGAAGTTATCCGGGGATCCGAAGACCACTTCGAGTGTAACCGAGCCCGCATAATTGGCCTCTACACCGGTATGACACCTTTAAAGGTCGTCTTTGTGGGTTTAATCCTTGAGGGTCTATGCCCATTTTGTGCCTTTGTATCCCGATAGAGCAGGTTCAGTTGCTACCGCCGTCCATCGGGACTCTAGTGAGGTGGAATCCGTCGATGATTGGGTCAAGAACCACGCGGCGAATCCGCCGTGGCGGATGCTAGTGGGGTGGTCCTTCGATCAAAGGTGATCGGGCAGGAGGACCATGGGTTGAACTTTGGGGCGATCGGCTCCATCACATATACGTCCCTTAGTGCACGCTTACGCTCCCTTTTGGGTATGTGGGTTGCGTATATCATGTTCACCGTCCGCACTTGTGGGGGAAGCCCTTCATCCTCTATTGTTCGGGCGGCCGGTCTCCTCCTCGTCATCGCTATGCAGCCCCTTGTCATTGAGTTCGCATTTAACTTGCTCGCTGTTTGAAGACCCAACAATCCTCGCTGGTGTGGTTGGCTAGTTTTTCGGGGTGCCATGTATTTGGCATGAGCGATCGAGTATTCGGTCCGCATTGACGGGCCCCGAGTATTTCTTTTGAACGGCTTTTTCCATCGACCGGGTTTAGAGCCTCTGAATCCGGCATTGATCGCCGTATCTTCAAAGATTATCGCCCGTCAATGCGGCGCTTTGTGCTTGTTGCGACGCCGACCGCCATTACCGTCCTTGGTATCCGAACTACCAGGGTTTTTGGTCAAGTTGTTACTACGAGCTAGCCATTTGTCCTCTCCGCGCAAAAGCGGGTCATGAGCGTTGTGAGGGCTGCCATGGATTTCGCTTTTCCTGTCCTAGGTGCCGGGCAAGCCACTCGTCATGGATGTTATGTTTGAAGGCTGCAAGGGCCTCTGCATCCGGATAGTCAACGATTTGATTTTTTCTTGGTTAGGAATCGTGTCCGTAATTGTCCGCCGATTCTTCCGCTGCTAAATTATGTGGCTGAGGTCATCGGCGTCGGTGTTCGCACATATGTGCCCCGGAAGTTATCAAGGAATGCGGCTTCCGTGTCTTCCCAACAACCAATTGATTCACCGGCAAGCTGTTAAGCCAATGCCAAGCTGGTCCTTTAAGCTTGAGTGGGAGGTATTTGATGGCGTGTAGATCATCACCGCGGGCCATGTGGATATGGAGGAGGTAGTCCTCGATCAAAACCGCAGGATCTGTTGTGCCATCGTATGATTCGATGTTTACGGGTTTGAAACCCTCGGGGATTTGATGATCCATTACTTCATATATGAAGCATAGTGGGTGTGCGGCGCCTCTGTATTGAGCTATATCACGACGCAGCTCAAATGAGCTTTGTCTACTGTGTTCGGCCCGGCCGGAATTGTTGTATCCGGCGTGACAGTTATCATCACGTGTCGTGGGGCTCCCACGCGATCCGTAGATCGATCTTGCTTGCCTTGCCTTGTCCTCCAATATGTCTCGCAGGTCTGGCGTGTTTCCCCGTGCCTTGGTACTTTTCGAGCGACGCCGGGGTGCGACTTGAATGGAGGGTCTAGAAGCCTCTCTGTCGCGACCACGGGGTGGCCGGTCGGCCGCATCATGCGCTGGTGATGTAGGTTTGGGTGTTGCTTCCTCTAATTGGGGTAGCAGCCTGCGTTTTGGGTATCTCTTAGAGGGGCGTTCGAGTTCGTACTCTTCGGCTGCAAGGACTTGATCCATCCGTCTGCCTAGCAAGTCTTGGTCAGCTCTAAGGCTGCTGCTTTTTCTTGAGGCCGCTTGCCGTGGCCATAAGCCTGCGTTTGAAACGCAGCTCTGTTCGGCGGGATCCTCGAGCACGACAAATTCGTCGTCGCCGAGGCTTGCCTCATCTTCGGAGGGAGGCATATATTTATCGCCCTCCACCTCCTGCCTGCCGCTCTATCATGAGGGCTGGCTTCTCCTCCTCCTCTGTCTGAATCCTGCTTTGGAGGGGTTGTCTTCGCAACCTTGTCCGGGGTGTTATTATCTCCGTGCGGAATCACCGTTTTGCTATGGCGGGACTTAGAGCGGCCTTGGCCGACGCCGGCGCTTGGGCTGTTTCTTGGAGGGTCATCCTCCGCTGTTCCATCGCCGTTCCCATCTTTTGGGATGTCCACTATGTATATGTCGTATGACGAGGTGGCCTTCCAGTGCCCTTTAGGCGCTGGTTCTTGGTCGTCTCTAAATCGTCCATACCGCCGATGTCTTCGAGTCGAAGTCGAGCATGTCGGTTAAATCATCGGCAGTGGCTACAAAGTGGGTGGTGGGTGGGCGTTGAATTTCTTCGTCGTCTGCATCCCAACCTTCCCGACCATAGTCCAGCCAGTGGCTCTCCGATAAAGAGAGAGACTTTAGTGAATTCAAGATGTCGCCAAAGGGCGAGTCTTTGAAAAGATGTCCGCGCGATGAACTCCATGACCGCGCCCAATCGGATTCGATTGGCCGGGGCGCGGGAGGTTCGGAGTCCGGAGAGGAGTCCGGCACCTTGGAGTCCCGGGATTCGCAAAGGACAGGGATGGTGTTCGGCTCAATCGCCATAGAGATCATAGCCCCCGAGGCGGTGTCCAACCACTCGTCCTCCAGGGCACTGTTCGGCGGCAGAGCTAGATCGTGCCCATCGAGATAGTGCGGCGCGCTTGGCTGTGGCTCGAATCCGTCGAAGATTAAGTCTCCACGGATGTTGGCCTGTAGTTCAAACTCCCAAATCTGACCTGATGGCCAGGGGCGTAGATTTCGATCTGCTCCAGATGGCCAAGTGAATTGGCCCGCAGTGCAAAGCCGCCGAATACGAAGATCTGTCCGGGGAGAAAAGTCTCACCCTGGACCGCGTCGTTGTTGATGATCGAAGGAGCCATCGGGCCTAAGGATGACGACACAGAGGAACTCTCAATGAAAGCACCAATGTCGGTGTCAAAACCGGCGGATCTCAGGTAGGGGGTCCCAATCGTGCGTCTAGGCGGATGGTAACAGGAGACAAGGGACACGATGTTTTTACCTGAGTTCGGGCCCTCTCGATGGAGGTAAAAACCTACTCCTGCTTGATTAATATTGATGATATGGGTAGTACAAGAATAGATCTACCAAGAGATCAGAGAGGCTAAACCCTAGAAGCTAGCCTATGGTATGATTGTTGTTCGTCCTACGGACTAAAACCCTCCAGATTATATAGACATCGGATAGGGTTAGGGTTACACAGAGTCGGTTACAATGCTAGGAGATCTACATATCTGTATCGCCAAGCTTGCCTTCCACGCCAAGGAAAGTCCCATTCGGACACGGGATGAAGTCTTCAATCTTGTATCTTCATAGTCCAGGAGTCCGGCCAACGGTGATAGTTCGGCTATCCGGACACCCCCTAATCCAGGACTCCCTCAATCTTCGTAGAACATGTGGGAGCCAATATGAGCATCCAGGTTCCGCTATTGGTTATTGACCGGAGACGTGTCTCGGTCATGTCTACATTGTTCTCGAACCCGTAGGGTCCGCACGCTTAAAGTTTGATCACGGTTATATTATGAGTTTATGAGTTTTGATGTACCTAAGGTTGTTCGGAGTCCCGGATGTGATCACGGACATGACGAGGAGTCTCTAAATGGTTAAGACATAAATATCAATGTATTGGACGACTATATTTGGATACCGGAATGGTTCCGGGTGAGATCGGGATAATACCGGGGCTCCGGGAGGTTATCGGAACCCCCCGGGAGGTATATGGGCCTTAATGGGCTTTAGTGGAAAGGAGGGGAAAGGAGCAAGGGTGGGGGCGCCCCCCCCCCCCCAAGCCCAATCTGAATTGGGAGCCCCCCCCCTTTCCTTCCTCCCACCTTCCTCTTCCTTCCCTCTCCCTCTCCAAATAGGAAAAGGAGGAGTCCTACTCCCGGTGGGAGTAGAACTCCCCTTGGGCACGCCTCCTCCCCTTGGCGGCCCTCTCCTCCCCTTTATATCTGGAGGAGAGGGCACCCCATAGACACAACAATTAATCTCTTTGATCTTTTAGCCGTGTGCGGTGCCCCTCTCCACCATAGTCCACGTCGATTATATCGTAGCGGTGCTTAGGCGAAGCCCTGCGTCGGTAGAACATCATCATCGTCACCACGCCGTCGTGCTGACGAAACTCCCCCTCAAAGCTCGGCTGGACCGGAGTTCGAGGGACGTCATCGAGTTGAACGTGTGCTGAATTCGGAGGTGTCGTGCGTTCGGTACTTGGTCGGTCGGATCGTGAAGACGTACGGCTACATCAACCGCGTTGTGCTAACGCTTCCGCTTTCGATCTACGAGGGTACGTGGACACACTCTCCCCTCTCGTTGCTATGCATCACCATGATCTTGCGTGTGCGTAGGATATTTTTTGAAATTACTACGTTCCCCAACACCACCTATCGGAACCACGCCAAAAATCTCCGTGTCTCCATTACGTTTGAAATCTCCAAACCCCTCATTTTCTTACATGTACTATGATTTACTTTGTGCTGCTATACTCTTAGAGTTGCATGTGTAATGTGATACTAGACTAGGTAAAATTGCTAAAATCTGCCCACAACTAAAACTGAGAAAAGGATAGACTTTTCTTTGGTCAGGTAGTCTAATCACCCCCCTCTAGACATACTTTCGTTCCTACAAGTGCTATCAGAGCTTTGGTCTACGTTGCTATGCTCTCCGTAGCCTTGGTTTCATGACCTAGGAGTGTATGGCGTCTAGTGAGGGTAATTATAATCGTTAGGTCTTTTGGCACCAATTTTTTTTTTGAATTTTTTGAAAAAAAATTCTCCAGATTATACTATTCATGGTGGTATCATAAGAGCTAAAACTCGGATGGACACTTTCCAACACTCTTGTCATGAATGCAAATGACATTGACATATAGGTGATGTTTTCGAAATATTTTGGTATCTTATTTGCATTTTTATAATTTAGTATAAATTTGTTATGAAGTTTTTAAAGTGATGGTCAAACGGTCAACGTGCAAAAGCATAAGAGCAGTGAAGTGACTTGGACATAACCAATGAAATTTGGAAATTAGGGATGTAACAACCGAGTGGGACACAACTAGGGGCATAAAACAAATTATCCCATTAAAAATGTTCAATCGTATTAACAAATGTTTGTCTTATAATTAAAAATTTTATTATTTTTAAAAATTCATCATATATTAACAAAATCAATATCTACTTTATTGTTATCCTTTTTGTGTTTAACATGTACCTAATTTTTTCATACACATTGTACATTTTTTCCGTATACATCAGCGTTTAACATTTTTTTTCAAATACATGTTTTGATGCCTAGTTTTTCCCATACATATTGTACATTTTTTGAATACATTTAGAACATTTACTAATATTCTTTCGAATACTTGTTTTGAACATTTTCTTAATACACATACATTGGATAATTTTTAAGAAATGTCACAAGGATTTTGTTGGAAACACTTGAACAATTTTTAACATGTTATATACAGTTTTTTGAATTGTACTAAATATATTTTTCTATTGAATGATTTGTTTACATTCATAACAGTTTTATAAAACGTCACATGCATTTTTTGAAATGCGAGAACATTTTCGTAATGTCACATACATTTTGTTTGAATGGTACAAACATTCTAAAAGGTTAAATAGAACATTTTTCTATACTACATTTTACAATTTTCCTTTGTGTGAAGAACACTTTCATAAAAAATAGTAATTTATTTTTATAAGTATATGTGTTTAGTATTTTTAATGAATAAAAAGGAAAAAAAACATGCACGACGAAGCCACGTGTGCCGGCCTAATACCGGCTCTGCTGCAAGCGACTCTCGTATAGGACTCGCTGTGGGCGGGACGTACCGCGGGCGAATCCTATACGGCGCCCTCAGCGGGGAACCCCTATTCCTCGCACAGCGACTCCTCGCGTCTGGGGGGGAGCCCACATTGGCCGGCCCAGCGACGCGAACGCAAAGCCTGTTTTTTTTTGTTTTTTCTTCTGTTTTCTGTTCTCGCTTTTGCTTTACTTTTGTACTTTTATTTATGTTCCAATATATATGTATAAACTCTACAAAAACACATTTAGAAAAATATTGAATAAGTTTAATAAAATTTTGAAAAAGTATAAAAATGTTAAACAAGTATTTGAAATTTTTAAGTAAATATTAAAATATTGAACAAGTATTTGAAAATATTGAAAAAGTATTGGAAATTGTTGAACAAATATTTGAAAAATGTTTAACAAGCATTTGAAAATGTTGAAGAAGTATTTAAAATTTTGAAAGAGTATTCATAAAATGTTGAAAAATTATTTGAAAAACGTTGAACAAGTATTTGAAAAATGTTGGACAAGTATTTGGAAAATGTTGAACAAGTATTATAAAATTTTGAATAAGTATTAAAAATGTTGAATAAGTATTTGACAAATGTTGAATAAGTATTAAAAATTGTGGAACGAGTATTAAACAAATGTTGAACAAGTATTTGAAAATGTTCAATCAGTATTTCAAAATGTTGAATATGTAATACAAAATGTTTAAAGGGTATTTGCAAAATGTTGAACATGTATTTAGAAAATGTTGAATAAGTATTAAAATGTTGAACTAGTATTTTACAAATGTTGAATAAGTCTTCAGAAACTGTTGAACATGCAGACAAAAAATACTGAGCATTATTAACAATATGTAACATATACCAAAATTTAGAGTGAAAACAAAAATAAACATAAGAAATACAAAAAAAACTAAAAATGGAGAAGAAAAGGAAAAACTAAACAAAAAATGAAGAGAGAAAGAGAAAACCAAACTAATACGGAGAAGAAAAAAGAAAACCAAAAAAAGATGAAGAGAGAAAAATAAAACCAAACAAATGTGGAGAATAAAAACGAAAACCAAACGAAAAACTAAGAAAACACTGTAAAAATCAAAAAGAAAAAACAAAACAAAAAACTAAAGAAAACGGCTGCAGTAGCCTCAAGTAGAATGTGCCCCTTGTTCTTATCATGATGGGAACTTGGTGTAGTGGTTAGGGTGGCGTGCGTTACGCGTGGACATCAGTGTTCAATACCTTTTTTTTAGTAACTCCGGGTTCGATACCTCGTTCTCGTGCACTGCTTGCGCGTGAATGGGCTGGCCCAATTTGACGCGAGGGAGGAAAAAGCTTCAGTGATTGAAGATACTTGTATCGCTTAAGACGATAAATAGTCGTCGCGCCCTCAGCGCCCTTTTCTCCAGTTCACACGGGCGCACGCCCTCCCTCCGCGATGGGCCGGCCCATTTTCATTTTTTCCCATTTTCGGAATGGCTGCAAAAAAGGACATGAGGGGGAATCAAACCCACGCCGCGGGGTTCTTTCAATATTTTTCTTTCTTTATTTATTTTTCAAACTCGCTAGTTTTTTTTCAAAATCAATGAACTTTTTTTCAATTTGATGAACTTTCTTTCAAATTTGATGAAGTTTTCTTTAAAATTGATGAATTTTTTTCTAATTTAGTGCACTTTTTTTCAAAATGATGAACTTCTCTTCGAAATTCCATGAACTTTTTTCAAATTAGATAAACTTTTTACCAAATCAATAAACATTTTTCAAATTCAATGGACTTTTTTTGAAAATCAATGCAAAATTTTCAAATTCGATGAACTTTTTTTGAATTGAATCATCTTTTTTTAAATCCGGTAAAATTCTTTTCAAATTCGATGAACTTTTTTAACAAATTCATGAACTTTTTCTGAAGTCTGTGAATATGTTTTCAAAGTTCGTGAACATTTTTGAATTCATGATTTTTCTTCAATTTTTTGTGTTCTTTTTTGCTTTTTTTATTTTTTTGAAAAGTCAACTGGTCAACCACGACTGGTCAAACAGTGCTCGAGCGACTAGGGGTGGGAACGGATGAATCAATTGAACAATTGCCTTACCTGGGCTGGCTCATGAGCAATGGCGCGTGGGCGCCCGTTCATCCTAGTGGCGCTTAAGGCGCCTGGCCCAGTACCCTAACTGTGGGCTTCAACTAGTCCAGCAAATGCAAGTGAACGACTTAGCTTGGCCTAGATTTCTATTGTTAGGGTTTCTCGTGGCGCTGCCGCCGTCATTTGAGTCCCCTCGCCTTTAGCTGCGATCTTGGCGCTGAGAGGTGGGGGGACCTCGGATCTTCAAGACCTCTATGTTCTTCGCCATCGTTTATTGATCATCATAGTTTTGTGAAAATAAGTTTGCTTTTGCTCTTTAGGCGGTACCATGAGATTAGAGAGTTTTCTGTCCTCGCAGATCCGATTATTCAGATTTGAGTTCTTGTTGCTATGCCAAGCCCTTTTTGTTGGTCTGATTCTTTGTGGAGGTGAAACCTTTCATCAACACTATGGTGAAGATATAGTGATTCGATGACCTGCACTTCTAGGGGATCATCTCCAGCCCAAGTACGTTCATCGATCAAGACTTTCCATCTTTTTGGATGTGCGACTCAAGGCGCTTTCAAAAACCATTATTGGTAATGTTCAGGTGAAAGAGTGACAATATCGTTGCTCCAGTCCAATTGCAGCCTCTTTACCGAAGTCTTTGAAGTATTTCTTCGAGCAGAGATTGACGCCGCGAAGAAGGTGTTTTCAAGAGATTTTGTTATAATTCTTAGTCACATGAATTACTTTGTATTTTCTTGGATCTTAGGTCCAAATCAATGTACCTGTAATTGTTATGAATATGAATAAAATTACAGATGTTTCTAAAAAAATAATATTAGCTTGAGTTACAGGTGTAATTCTTAGCCGAGCTCCAAAAGGGATTATCGCTTGAGGAGAAAGGCGTTTTGGAGGCCTTTATTTTTCAAAAAATCAAATTCAAACTTTTGTGGTTCAAATAATTCTGAAAAAATATATGCGTGTACGTAAGGATGTAACCCACATGTGTGTAAAAATTCATGATGAAATACCTTGAGTTGCGACCTGTACAAAAAAGACAAATTCATGACCTGAGAGGATGAATAGTATCACGTGTTAAACAACCACAGGTTTGTCTTTTTTACACAACCTTCATTTTAATGTATTTTGAACAGAAAATTTACACATATGTGTATTATGCCTTCATGTATGTGTGTATTTTTTTTCAGAATTTTTTAAGCTGTAAAAATATGAATTTCAATGAAATTTTAAATTTGAATTTCGAGGCCTCACGGGAGGCCGAGCTCCAAAAGGGATTTCCGCTTGAGTTCACCCTTTCTAAGAAGAAAGCAGAAACAACTTGCTTCCACTCAATCATGCGTTGTAAGTGCATCTCCACTCTTTCGTCCCAGCACATAGGCCGGCGCTCTTTCGGGCGCTCGCCCGGCGATTTTTAGGCCCTAAGGGCGATCTACGTACCAGCCACGCCCCCAGGTGCCGCCTCCAAGGCGTCACAAATTCAAAGTTGATCCGTTTCCCGCTCCCAAAAAAGCCACCAGCCGGCGATCAGCGCCACAGTTCGGCGATCACGTTGCCACAATCCGGCGGTCAAATAACAAGTTCGGCTTGCAAAAGAAAGGACGAACGCGTTGCATTCAGCTCAAATGACAGTGTCGGCCTTCGGCGTCAGTGGATTCGGCGTGCGAGGGCTGGTCGGCGTCGGCGCCGCTTCTGCGATGGGCGTTGTCGAGGCATCATCGCTCGGGCTTGGCGGCGGCGTAGGTGTCGGCGCCGCAGTCGACGGCATCTGGTTCAGGATGAGGCCACGCTCAGCCAGGTACCACGCCTTGACCGGCCCGTCCATCGCCGACATGTCCGCGCCGCCCATTAGGAAAGCTAGGTCGGTGTTCCTCTTCTTGGCGGCGATGTTGGTACGAAGCAGGTCGAGCTTGACAGCGTTGTTCGTCATCAACGCCGACCACCGCTCCACGGTTTTCTCTTCCCGCTGGGCGGCCCGGGTCTGGGCATCGGCGATGCAATGCTCGATGGACTCTTGCACACGCACGATGGCTGACTCGGCGTGTTTCCCCTTCTTGGCCCCTTTGTTGCCGTTCGGGCGCCCGTCGGACGCGCCTGACATCGGCGTGTCCGGCTTGTACGTCTCCTTGGCCTTGGCGAGGGTGCGCCTGGTATCCTCCTACTTCTCGCACTTCTGGATCCGCTTTGAAGTAGGGGTCGACGAGTTTGCGCTCGTCGAACTCGGCCTTGATGCGCTCCCTATGCGTGTCGATGCTCTGGTTCGTGCTGGTGATCGGGTCGAGGCAGACGACTTCCCACGCTTCTGCGAGGCACTCGTCCTCCTTGGACGCCCACTTGATGCGCGGCTCGCCGGTCCTGGTTGCCCGCTTCTTCTTCTTCTTCCCTTTCCTCGCCGAAGCAGACGCTGGCTCCTCCTCGTCCTCCTCCTCTGGCTCCTCGCCGTAGTCGAGCTCACCGTCCATGTCGCCGTTGAGGTCCATTGTGCCCTCTTGGGTAGTGAACCCGGGGGAGGCGGCGGCGGCGGCCGAGCCGGTCATGATGATGTCGTCCATGTCGGCCTCCGTCACGTCGGTGTCGCCGAAATGCGACGAGGAGGCTTGTGAGAAGAGCAGCACGCCACGGCAGAGAGGTGGCGTCGGGGAGGCTGCGTAGGCCGGCGGTGAGTAGGTGTACGGAGGGTATTGCATGCCGGCGAAGGCGAGTGAGGGCGTGCGTTGGGTCGGGTGACCATGGGGGAAGGTGATGTTGGGGTTGAACCCGCCGTGCGCGGCGCCGTCGGCGTAGCCTGGCGACGGCGTGCACCCCCAGGGTTGTGGCGACGACGAGAAGCCGGCCGGAGACCCGACGCTTTGCTGGCTCCAGGACGCGTACGGGCCGTGGCCGCCGGGTGGATTCATCATCCCCGCGCGAGCCGCCTCGGCCTGTTCGGCCGAGCGCTCTTGCTCCACCACCGCCGCAGCCGCGAGCGCCGCCCTGTCCCGGGCCTTCTTGGTGTTCGCCCTGTTCCATCGGTCGATGGTGACAGCCTCCCGGTGCTGAACTTCCGCCCTCCAGTCGGCGTTAGACATGCCCGGGGGTTTGGACGACAACGCCCTCTGCTTCCTCTGCTTCGGCTGGGCAGCGGTGGCGGTGGCATCCGTCACGGCGCGGGGACCACATACTTCTTCGGCGGCATGGCCGCTGGCTGGAAGGGAAGGAGGAGGAGATTGACGGGAAGAATGGAGAATAAGGGAAGCCGGGGGAGCGGGGGGAGCGGGAGGAAATGGCGGGAAAAGGGCCTCCTCTCGCCGACAAAGCGGCCCCACGCCCTTTTTCGCTTCTGCCGGCGCCCCCAGGCGACCCCCGGGCGCTTGGGTTCGGCTCGGGTGCACCGGCTGTTATTTCGGCTCAAACCGGTGCTAAATGAGATCCTGAGGCGCGACTGGGTCGATTTTCGTCCGCCAACATTAAAAAATCGGCTGGAGGGGCCTGCTGGGAACACGGCTGGAGATGTTATAACTACAAAAGGAGCAAGTCCCTAAAAAAACGACAGAAGGAGCGAGGGTGCAGCTGGCTCACACCTCGCACGTCGTGAACACTAGCTTACCTGAGAAAATCTTCTTTCCTTTGACTCCTTGAAGCATACGTGCTCTCAACTTGAACAGTACTGTACTATAAAGAAAAATTGAACTCCATGTTGCCTGTATTGGTGTAAAAAAAGACGCGAGACAGTAGAAATTTCTGCCTGCTACATATATTTATAAAGTTTTGGGTTTTTATGTATACGAAGTCAGAAAAAAAAAAGACATGGTCCGGCAAAGGCTTGTTTTGATCATATCCATTTCACCGTTGCTGCACTGCACAAAAGGATAATCGTGCAATTGAAAGGCGCAACCCTCGATGCCGATGCCGATGCCAAAGTACACTTGCCATCCAGCCTAGCTAAAGCAGCATGCACGGTTGTTGACGGAAACGGAGGCGTAGGGTCGAGCTAAGCTAAGGGCAGAGAGATTCCCACTCCCCTTCCGTTCCGTTTGAGGCAGGCAGGCGTCCGAATTCTGATTCCCAAACAGCATTCCCTCTCCCGCGTGCACGCCCGGTTTGGTCTGATTTGTCATCCACAAAAGCAGCTCCACCCGATTAATTTAACCTATCATCATCACCATCATTTCTTCGTACGCTACTTCGGTTACTAGTTTATCTGGACTTAGTTCCAGCAGAGGAAGCTGAAGTGATGAAGCCACTCCGATTGATAATTATCATCATCCATGAAACCGAAAGAATAGAATAGCATCTGGTATCAGTTATCGCATCGACACTATAGACAGCCCAACCAACGGCCACGAAAGATTCCCTGCCTTTCCCTTCACCTTCCACCATCATCGACCCGTGACAGGAATGTGCTTCGGCTAGGGCTAGTCACAAACAACCCTCTCAAGTTTCCCATCGATCACACCACTGCTACTGCCACTGACTCACAAATCAATCTACTAGTGCTACCTGATGAACGAACTTGCAAAAGATGCAAAAGGAATTCAGCAAGGAGAGGCCGGCAACCACTGCACTGCATTGCATGCTCTGTTGCGCCCTGAAGGTGGCCCTGCAAAAGTCAAAAGACAGAGACTCCAAGTAAACCATATCATACACTACCCTACTATATCCCTGACCTCACGGCAAGGTCAGTATGCGTCTAGTATGATAATACTGCGACAGTACATACTGATGTGTACAGATCACCTATATGTATGTATGTATAATTAAGCAGCAGCTCAGCTGCCTGTAATATACTACTCCTGTATGACCATTAGTGTAAGGATTTTAAGACCTAGCTTGTTCCAAACTTGTACTCCTAATTCTCTCCGCGAGTTCTCGCGACAGTTTTAAAAGGGTAACCCGTGCTTTCGCCTTATCTGTACTCCTTGTTGGGGTCCTTGGTTGTCTATAGGAGCTCACTACTACAGCTGTTTCATTATTAGAAAAGATAAAACAAGAATGAATACACCTCTCAAGGACCAATTATTGGTGCGCTCATTGATAAACAAGACGAGGTTATCTCTTGATCCAAGTAAAGTAGCGGAATACTAGTCCTTACAATATTATTTGTTAGAGGACTTTGTAGTGACCCTGGCTCCATTTCATTAATGAAACCAAATACTTCCTCCGTCACATAATGTAAGACGTCTTACCTTATGAGACGGAGGAAGTAGTTCACAATTTATTCGTCCGCAGAAGACAGCATACGCGCTGCTTCAGAGTCTGCTACTTAAAATTCAACCTAAAAGAAAATTACATAGATCAAACCAAAAGCATCACCACCACCAGCTGCACACGAACAAATGATCATCGACGTTCCAGGGTAGCAGGCTGGCGGCGAAGAGTGATCTAAGTAGCGGAACACCCAGTCGCATCAAAAGACATTAGCAAGAGTGGCCACAACAGAAGAGGAGGGACTCGAGCTAGCTGCTCTAGACTTCTTCGCACCACAGCCAAGTGCCCTTTTGCACCCTCTAAGCACAACACCATCCACACCATAGCCAAGTGCCCTTTTGCACCCTCTAAGCACAACACCATCCACTGAGATAGACTTACAATAATTATTCGCCAAATCACTTGTATCCTCATCCACTGAGCATGATTGAAAACAATGTCATTACAATTTTTTTCCACAATGCCCACATAGTAGCAACGTGTGCAACACTCGCTACACGGTGCTTATTGTCACTAACCCACTAGCTAGAAATACTGAGCAAGTTAACTTCATGCACAAAGCCAGTGCGTTTAACAACAGTACGACCAACCTCCAAAGCTACAAAACATTCAAAAAACAAATGACCACATGCCTCTATTTCAGAAATGAGCACAGCCTCGCCTTCAAGCAGTGGGCACGGGGAAGATTCTATCGATGCCTTGAGAGAGACCATTTCGTGCAGGACTGTTGTGAGCCTTCAGGTGTCTTGGCTTCCTGCATCTACGCCACAGGGAGCGGAACTGTCGGCGCCGTCCGGTCATGCCGGATGCTCCCTCACACGATCTTCACAACTCGCCTCCTGGGTCACCTCATGCTTGCTTGTGGGCCAAGATTGCAGCGCAGCCACCTGTGGGAGATGATTGTTATGCATTGTTGCGGCATCCGAAGGTCCATGGCGTCTTTCGCCATGTTCAAGAGTCCTACGACACTTGCAATGCACATCATGCCGATGTTGTTGTGTGTGATGTCACTGATAAGGCCGTGTTGGATTAGTGGTTGCAGGCTACTTTTACAGCTCAATTGGCGTTGTTTCGTTTGTAGATCCAGGACATGGTGGCTGAGGTGATCCAACATGTGCATGAGGAGGTTTCATCCTTCATGATCTGGTCGAAGTGTGTTGTCGTCTTGGACCATCCTCAGGTCACCTCTGTCGACGTGGGGCTAGATGGCGCATTTGGTCCTTGCTCCCTCGTGCATCGCACCTCGTCACCGTCTTCAATGATGGCATTGGTTGCGGCCTATCGTGCACTTTATGAGGACTGTTGTGCAGCTTATGAGGAGAAGGGAGGCTTGCCTGTCGTGTTGTGCTCCGAGATGATGCCGAATGTTGCTTTACCTAAGGATGGCACCGAGGTTACCTGATACGTCTCCAACGTATCTATAATTTATGAAGTACTCATGCCATGTTAGTAATAATTTATATGGTTTTGATGCACTTTTATATGAATTATATGATTTTCATGGACTAACATATTAACCTAGTGCCCAGTGCCAGTTGATGTTTTCTGCTTGTTTTTGGTTTCCCAGAAAATACATACCCAAAAAAGTCCAAACGCGACGACACTTTTTGACATTTTTTTGGAACATAGGAGACCCCCGATGCTTTGAGAAAGTACCAGAAGAGCCACGAGGAGGTGACAAGGTACTTGGGCACGACCAGGGGGTGGCCATGCCAAGATACCTTGTGGGCCCCCTGTGGCACCTCTTCGCGTGATTCCAACTCTGGAAATTCTTATAAATAGGGAAACCCACGAAAGTTAATCTATAACTACAACTCCGCCGCCACAAGTCTCTGTTCTGAAGAGATCCCATCTGGAGCCCTATTCCGGCACCCTATCGGAGGGGGAATCATCACCGGATGACATCTTCATCATCCCGACGGCCACCATGACGAGGAGGGAGTAGCTTACCGTCGAGGCTGAGAATATGTACTAGCGGTTATGTGTTTGATCCCTTTCTTGTGTTCTTGATTTGGCATGATCTTGATGTACTACGAGCTTTGTTAATATAGTTGGATCATATGGTGTTTCCCCCCTCTATCTTGTTGTGATGGATTGAGTTTTTACCTTTGAGGTTTAACTATTATCGGATTGAATACTTTTTGGAGTTGAGAACACTTGATGTATGTCTTGCATGTGGATACCCGTGGTGACAATGGGGTGTTCTATTGATTCAGTTGATATATGTTTTGGTATTCAACTTGCGGATTCCCGCGGTGACATTGAGGTAATCTATGCATAGGGGTTGATACACGTTTTCGTCCTTCTTTCTCTGGTAGAAACCTTGGGGCAATCTTTGAAGTTCTTTGTGTTGGATTGAATATCATGAATCTGAAGTTTGTTTGATGCATATTGAATAATCAACTCACAGATACTTGTGGTGACATTGGAGTATCTAGGTGACATTAGAGTTGGTTGATGTGTATCATATGGTGTTATTTTAGTACGACCTCTAGGGCTGTTTGTGAACTTATAGGGATGACTCAATAGATTGGGAAAACATAACTTTGAGGTAGTTTCATACCCTACAACAATTTCATCATATGTTCTCCGCTAGATAAGAACTTTGGAGTGATTATTTGTTGCACGTTGAGGGATTTTTATATGATTCAATTATGTTAGCACTGTTGAGAGATTGCACTAGTGAAAGTATGAACCCTAGGCCTGGTTTTCAAGCATTGCAATACCGTTTTTACTCCATTTTTCACTTGCTACCTTGCTATTTTTCTATTTTCACATTACAGAAACCTATCTCTACTATCCATACTACACTTGTATCACCATCTCTTCGCTGAACTAGTGCACCTATACAATTTACCATTGTATTTGGTATGTTGGGGACACAAGAGATTTCTTGTATTTGGTTGCAGCGTTGTTTGAGAGAGACCATCTTCATCCTACGCCTCCCACGGATTGATATATCTTAAGTCATACACTTAAGAGAAATTTGCTATTGTCCTACAAAACTCTGCGCTTGGAGGCCCAACATGAGTCTACAAGAATAAATTGTGTTGTAGACATCATTGCCCTTGTGGAAGACCAGAATGAAGCTAGGATTCAGCAAGCATGTGATTCATTGACGAAAGTGGTGGAAGTGCCTCCTTCGCTGGAGCATTTGGAGGTGGACTCGTCGATGACCTCATGTGTGGGACATTTATCGTCTATGTCATGTGTGTAGCTGGAGGCGCCTGAGTCCATAGCGCCGGTGGTTCCTATGGTTGATGATGTCGTGTGGGTGGTTCCTGTTGATGATGTCGTGCGGCCGGCAAATTGGTGCCTGCTCCCAGGAGCATCGCTAGTAGCATCTTAGTTGTTGACAACTACATCAAGAAATACAATGAGTTTTACGATCTCCTTGACAAATGGGTGGCTGATCAGCCAGAATCCAACCATAGAAGTGGCGACCACCCCAAGGAGAAATCAAATAGGGAGAAGTGAAAGAAGAACAAATTCAAGAAGGGTGGCATCAACCAATGACGTCCGCGGTCTCATCATGGAGGGTGCTCTATTATTATCATTGTCAGTGTTCTCGTAAGGAGTTCCGTTGTGTTCTACATGTGCCGAAGGTTGCAATTGTTGTGCGTTGGGAGGACCGCATGTGCGGTTATGGTGTTTCGTGCTTGTGAGTAGAACACTTATAAGTAGTTTGTATCTATTTTCACCCAGTTTCGCGTAAATTAACAAGGCAATTTTCTTCTTCTTAATTAATAAACGAGGCAAATCTTTTGCCTTCGTTTAAAAAAACGCAGGTGAAATCAGGCACATGCTGTCTTTTGTTCAAATTGTCTCTGGTAAGTAACTTATTATTGACCAACAACCACAAGTAAATATGTGTTCTAGGTGGGATAGCTACTTTCCATATTGCGGGCAATTGAACAGGTAGAACACCTCTAAAATTAATTACTGCATATAATGAACTACAAAGTATCTTTTTTCTTGATAAAGGGCATTTTTATTATCTCAAAATGTAGCATCAAGAGGATACAAAACATTATGAGTAACCGCCCGGCATCTGCATAACTAAGATGCACAACCAAGCCACAGAAGTCTAACAAAAGGAAATGTAAGAAAGCCGACAAATCTGCAATGGTAAAGTCCTATAGACTGACATTATGCCTATGTCGAAAGTGGCGTGGATCGATCCGGAGGTTATGTTGTCATCCATGTTGGGAAAAAACCTCCATAGCCGCCTGCTCCAGTCGAGTACACGCCGCCTTCAACAATGGTGGGTGCTCTGGTCATTGTAGCGTAGACCATGTATGAAGCGAGTACGTACAATAGAAAATAATCAATATAGAAAAAGCACTTTTTTCATTGAAAACCAAATCATTTCTACATAGCCAAAGCGACCAAAGTAAGGCATACGCTTCCACCCTTATAAGCATTTTGAACCAATTTGGAATATCGTCGAACCAATGACCAAATATATTGGCAACTCTTGTCGACGGATGCAAATTTGACGCTATTTGGATGACTGACCATGTAGAACGTGCAAACTTGCATTGGAAAAGGAGGTGTTTGATTGTATCGTCATGACCACAAAAGCAACACTGCTTACTTCTTGGCCAGTTGTGTTGTGCAGGGTTGTCTTTGATTAACACAACTTCCCTACGAAGATACCACACGAAGATTTTAACTTTTAGTGGAATCTTCGACTTCCAAAATTTCTTGTTATTACTCACCGATACCTCAGAACAATAAAGAGGTATGGTGAAAGGGGATCGCCTTGCCGTAGACCATTTTTGCAGTTAATCCAAGGGCCTGGGATTCCATTTAGGAGGACCGCGGTCTTACTTGAGACAAGTAAAGTTCTGATCCAGGCAACAGTTCTAGGCGGGAAACCCCTTGCGAGCAAGATTAGAAGAAGAGAATCCCAACAGATTGAGATGAAAGTTTTCCGGAAGTCGAGTTTGAACACCATAGTGGGTGCATTTCGAATGCGGTAGGCACTGAGAAGGTTGGCAGCATAGATAAAGTTCCCAGCAATGCACCTCGCCGAGATAAAGCCGATTTGGTCTCCATTAACGAGGAGAGGAGTGAGTGGTTTAATCCTATTTGTTATAACTTCAATGATCACCTTAGTCGGGCAGTTTTGGAGAGATATGGATCTGGAGGCATCGGGGGTTCTCGCCGAGTCTTTTTTTGGGAGGAGGATCATGCGGGCTCGGTTGAAACGCTCAACATCGACCCAAAGGTTGGCGAAGTCATCGAAAAAAGGGAAGATCACATGTTTGATGTTAGGCCAAAATTTTCGGTAGAAACCTGGTCCAAGATTGTCTGGCTGAAATTGCAACTAATCCCCGGGTGGTTTTGGTAATTCATAACAACATATATCTCATTGAACTAAAGTCCATTCAAGTTAAAGATTTTAGGATGTTCAATGATTGGCATGGCAAGGACAAGTGATGTGGACCCCTCAAAATTCTAAGGACATGGATTGGAAAAAGCTCAAGACTCTACATTTTTTATTAAGTGATCCAAGATCACATTGAGTCCATAGGAAAGCCAATACTATTAAAAGGGCATGAGGTTTTGATTATGATTTGTTTGCTCAAGTACTTAGTGATATTGCTCCAAAACCCTCAACTAGTTTCTCTATCCAAATATATCGAAAACCCTACATTCCAACTCGGCCCCACAAAAATTTCCCTATCCGGACCCACCAAGTTCATCTGGCCACTACCACCACCAGACCCTAACAAATCAGATCCACCGATATGGTTCTCGGTCCCACCAGTTTTGCCTACCAAACCTTCTGTAACCAGTTGCAATTATTTCGCTCTCACCGAGTTTTGCGATTGGTCCCACCGAGACAGCTTGGCAAACCTTCTGTAACTTGTTGCAATAATTTCTGTCTCACCGAGTTTTGCAATCGGTCTCACCGAGACAGTGTGCCAACCTTTCTGTTGCCTTATTTCTTCACTTCGGATGCAATTGGTGCCACAGAAACGAGGCTTGTCCAGTCAAAAAAAAAAGAAACGAGGCTTGCCCTAACCATTGCACATCGGTTCATCCAAGTTGTTTCCAGTCGGTCCCACCGAGACCTCCAACATTCATATCTTTCACACAGGTCGGTGCTACCGAGATTTCTGATCGGTGCCACCGAGTTGGGTTAAAAGTGTGTAACAGTTGGATTTCGTGTGGAGGCTATTGATACCCTCCACCCCT
The DNA here is from genome assembly GCA_021605145.1 of Aegilops bicornis. NCBI lineage: Eukaryota > Viridiplantae > Streptophyta > Magnoliopsida > Poales > Poaceae > Aegilops > Aegilops bicornis. Next base: position 378,517,283 of record CM038669.1, on the reverse strand, counting down.
CTTACTCAGTAAGAGAGCCATCAGAACGTGCCTACACTTCCACTACTCATATTCTGAGAGAGAACCACCTACTCATGTGTTGAGATCAAGAGATCCATTCCTACCATTTGAACCTTGATCTCAAGCTTTCCCAAGTACCTTTCACTCAAATCCTTCTTCCACCATAGCCAAATCTGTGTGAGAGAGAGTTGGGTGTTGGGGAGACTATCATTTGAAGCACAAGAGCAAGGACTTCATCATCAACACACTGTCTATTACCTTTTGGAGAGTGGTATCTCCTAGATTGGTTAGGTGTCGCTTGGGAGCCTCCGACATGATGTGGAGTTCAACCAAGAAGTTTGTAAGGGCAAGGAGATCGCCTACTGTGTGAAGATCCGCCCGAGTGGGGGCAAGTCCTTCGTGGATGATGGCCATGGTGGGATAGACAAGGTTGCTTCTTCGTGGACCCTTCGCAGATGGATCCCTCCATGGACTCGCCCAGTCGTTACCTTTCGTGGGTTGAAGTCTCCATCAACATGGATGTACGATAGCACCTGAAGGAAATATGCCCTAGAGGCAATAATAAAGTTGTTATTTATATTTCCTTATATCATGATAAATGTTTACTATTCATGCTAGAATTGTATTAACCGGAAACTTAGTACATGTGTAAATACATAGACAAACAGAGTGTCCCTAGTATGCCTCTACTTGACTAGCTCGTTAATCAAAGATGGTTAAGTTTCTTGACCATAGACATGTGTTGTCATTTGATTAACGGGATCACATCATTAGAGATTGATGCGATGGACAAGACCTGTTAGGACCCCGATCCTAAGTCACACCGATCTAGCATGTAACACATCATATCACTTTGCGGCCTCACGCACGGTATTCCCATGAGTGCCACCTTACCTGGCCCGGGACCGTTTGTGTCTTTTGGCTCACGTATATGATAGTGTCACTAGCATCCATATGACAAAGAACCTGGGCCGACATGACTAGTCGTGAATCCAAAGTGGCACTAACTTACAGCGACAGGCATACATGACCCAGCAACGAACATGTCGATCATCAACGTATGAACCCAAGTCGTAGAAAGCTACAAGGACTTAAAGGAACAACGCGTGACATTTCCCTGAAGGGACAGACACAGGAACGAAGAAGGACACAAGCCGGCCAGCCTAAGTGTTTCGGAGAAGTAGCAAGCTGCCATGGCTCAATGGAAGCACTAGGAGACATTTCCCCGTAAGAGAGGCTACCAAGAATAAACAACTAGATTGTCGGATCCCACCCATACCAAGCATTTCAAAATCATACACACAATATGCTTGATATGTGCAAATACAACATGGCATCACAAAAAAACTCTACGGCTCAGAGTAGTTATTCAAAAGGCTCCGAAGAGTCATACATAGTATGAATTACAATCATGGTCACATGACCCAACATACAGAGCATAAAAGCAACGGAAGCATAACATGTCTGAGTACAGATAACTACAAATGAAAAAGGCTGAGAAGCCTGACTATCTATAAGACCCTCCCAATGGTACAAGATCGTAGCTGAGTGATACGTCTCCAACGTATCTATAATTTTTGATTGCTCCATGCTATATTATCTACTGTTTTGGGCAATATTGGGCTTTATTTTCCACTTTTATATTACTTTTGGGACTAACCTATTATCCGAAGGCCCAGCCCAGATTTGCTGTTTTTTGCCTATTTCAGTATTTCGAAGAAAAGGAATATCAAACGGAGTCAAAACGGAACGAAATCAACTGGAGAAGTTATTTTTGGAAGGAAAGCTACCGGATGGACTTGGACCCCACGTCAAGGAAGGAACGAGGAAGCCACGAGGGTGGGGGGTGCGCCCCCTGCCTCATGGGGCCCTCGTGGCTCCCCTGACATGCTTCTTCCGCCTATATAACTCCACGTACCCTAAAACTTCCAGAACAGAGATCAGATCAGGAGTTCCGCCGCCGCAAAACCTACAGAGCCACCAAAAACCAATCGGGACCCTGTTCCGGCACCCTGCCGGAGGGGGGAACCCTCACCGGTGGCCATCTTCATCATCCCGGCGCTCTCCATGACGAGGAGGGAGTAGTTCACCCTCGGGCTGAGGGTATGTACCAGTAGCTATGTGTTTGATCTCTCTCTCTCTCTCGTGTTCTTGATTTGGCACGATCTTGATGTATCACGAGCTTTGCTATTATAGTTGGATCTTATGTTTCTTCTCCCCCCTCTACTCTCTTGTAATGGATTGAGTTTTGCCTTTGAGGTTATCTTATCGGATTGAGTCTTTAAAGATTTGAGAACACTTGATGTATGTCTTGCCGTGCGTATCTGTGGTGACAATGGGATATCACGTGATTCACTTGATGTATGTTTTGGTGATCAACTTATGGGTTCCGCCATGAACCTATGCATAGGGGTTGGCACACGTTTTCGTCGTGATTCTCCGGTAGAAACTTGGGGCACTCTTTGAGGTTCTATGTGTTGGTTTGAATAGATGAATTGAGATTGTGTGATGCATATCGTATAATCACGCCCACGGATACTTGAGGTGACATTGGAGTATCTAGGTGACATTAGGGTTTTGGTTGATTTGTATCTTAAGGTGTTATTCTAGTATGAACTCTAGGGTTGTTTGTGACACTTATAGGAGTAGCCCAACGGATTGATTGGAAAGAATAACTTTGAGGTGGTTTCGTACCCTACCATAATCTCTTCATTTGTTCTCCGCTATTAGTGACTTTGGAGTGACAATTTGTTGCATGTTGAGGGATAGTTATATGATCCAATTATGTTATTATTGTTGAGAGAACTTGCACTAGTGAAAGTATGAACCCTAGGCCTTGTTTCCTATCATTGCAATACTGTTTGTGCTCACTTTAATTGCTTGCTACCTTGCTGTTTTTATATTTTCAGATTACAAAAACCTATATCTACCATCCATATTGCACTTGTATCACCATCTCTTCGCCGAACTAGTGCACCTATACAATTTACCATTGTATTGGGTGTGTTGGGGACACAAGAGACTCTTTGTTATTTGGTTGCAGGGTTGCTTGAGAGAGACCATCTTCATCCTACGCCTCCCACGGATTGATAAACCTTAGGTCATCCACGTGAGGGAAATTTGCTACTGTCCTACAAACCTCTGCACTTGGAGGCCCAACAACGTCTACAAGAAGAAGGTTGCGTAGTAGACATCACTGAGGTAACAAGCTAAACGTCGAAGTCCACGCGGAACTACTAGTGAGACTGAAGCCTCTCTGCAAAAACATAAATTAAGCAAACGTGAGTACAAATGTACGCAGCAAGACTTACATCAGAACTAGCTACATATGCATCAGTATCAACAAAGGGATGATGGTGTTTAACTGCAGCAAGCCAACTTTGACTCAGTGGCTATCCTGAACTACGTCTGCAAGTAACTCTTTTGAGGTGGCGCACACGAGTCCACATATTCACCATATCAATACACCACTATGGATCCACTCCCGTCTCCCTACGAGAAGGCCATCCATAGCACTCACGCTTATCTTGCGTATTTTAGAGTATCGACTTTCACTTGTCTATGAACTGTATAAGCAACCCAGTAGTCCTTTACCGCGGACGAGACAATTCGAATAGATCATGTTAACTCTGCAGGGGTATACTTCTTCACACATGCTCTCGCCACTTACTGCCATGTACACGTCATGTATATCGGCAACCTTCAAGCGCAAGCCTGGCGAGGGAGTCGGCCACGACCTGACTAACCACACAAGTCTCTAGTCCAGGTTTATTGCCTATTCGGGTTCCATCCGCAAGGAGATCCGGCCGGGGTGTCACTCACGACCCCAAACGATGTGTACAGGGTTCCGAAGCCCACCAAACGGGCGACGCATGGTACACCCGGCCACGGTGCCTAGTCTGTCCCAAGCCCACATGTACCAGGTGCCACTTGGTAGACTACTAGCACTACCTAGAAACACTAGAAACTAGTTGCAACTTCTGGGCAGAGATCGAGGTGGTTAATAAGTCGAGAGGGGCACTTAAGCATTCCAATGTGTGGTAGTAACTATCTTGGATCACAGACACATAACTCAGTTCTTGAGGACGGTCCCAATGAGACAACCCACCATGTACTCCTACATGGCCTCTCATCGCTACCTTTACCAAATCATGTTCACACACTTAGCTCTCAATAGTAGGACATGTTCACCACATTCCAATTCATCCCCGATGAATCAGATCTGACACAACTCTAAGCAATAGCAGGCATGACAAACAAGCATGAATGAGTAGGTACATCATGGCTCAGGCAACTCCTACTCATGCTAGTGGGTTTCAACTATTTACTGTGGCAAAGACAGGTCATGCAGAGGAAAGGGTTCAATTACCACAACATGTAACAGTTGAATCGTTGTTGTCCTAATTGAGTAAAAGAGAGCAAAAGAGAGAGAGAGAGAGAGAGAGAGAGAGAGAGAGAGAGAGTGGGATTGTATCGGAATGCTCAATAGGGGTTTGCTTGCCTGGCACTTCTGAAGATAGCATTGTATCTTCATCAGTGTCATCGAACTCATCGTCAGAACATACGTCTACTGAGGGGGAACAACCACCGGCAACAGAGAAAGAACACAATCAATGCAATGCAACAATATGATGCATGATCATGTCATGGAAATATGATGTTCATTGAGCTAATGCAACTAGCAAAAAAATTAAATGAAGTTGGTTTGAACCCAAGGTTCAAATTCAAACTCCACATGTGGTTATTTAAATGCCATTCATTTGATTTGTCCTAAACAGTAGCCAAAAGTTGTTCTAACATGCATGAAAATGGTACAGCTGGATAGATTGGATTTTTCTGATAATTTTTCAAATATAAATTATTTCATTGGGAGTTACGGTTTAATTCCTATGAATTTTAGAAGTTTTAAACATTTTCTGAAATTTCCTGGATTATTTTTAATCCTGAAAATGATTTACTACGTCAGTGTGACGTCAGCAAGTCAACAGGGGCGGTCCAAGTCAGAACTGACACTGGGGCCCACACGTCAGTGAGTCAGGGGTGAACTAAGTTTAGTTAGAAACTAACTAAAAGTTAAACATGACCCTGGGCCCCACTTGTCATTGACCCGTGAGGGTTAGTTAGGGCTAAATACGCGATTAACCGGTGGCTAATCGCCGGCGAACATACAGGACGGTGGGGGCTCGCCGAAATTCCTTCTCCGGCGACCATTTGTCGCATGGGTGTGTTCTACGGGGTCGTGGGAGTGAGTTGCGTCCAACGATGCCATCAGTTGTGTCGGTGTTCTGGGAACGGGGTTCCCTAGACTTTCCTGCCTCCGGCCCACGGCGTGGCCCAGCCAGCAGGCCGTACGACCCATCTTCATCAACAAGACATCCAAGACCCTCGCGAGGGGCTGAGCCTCGCGAGGCGGATGACGCAAGACCTCCCCAGGAGTGACCTTGCCAGGCAGGCTCGCGAGGAGCGGTGGTATCAAGGCGGGGCAAACCTCACAAGGCTCTCGTGACGTGAGCCATGACGATCGACACCAGGCGGGCGCCAGCGCTCGCAGCATCCTCGTTTCCTCTTTAGTGCTAAGGAGGCTAGCGCAGGCGAGGAGTACCGAGGCATCAGGCAAAGGTTGCCTTATCGGTGCAATGAGACCGAGACTAGGAGGACAGCAAGACGGAGGTCATCGTGGAGCCCAAGACGGCATCACCACCAGAACCTTTTGCAGGCGAAGACCACTTTTGTCAGGATAGCTTGTACTAGCTGTCCCCCTTCAAATTTGTCCGCCGTTGTTGGCTCCCTTCCCGCTCAATATTTGGGGAGAGGACCAGGGCCTATATAAGTAGAGCTAGCCACCATAGTAGGGGCATCGAGCAGTTCATCCAGATCTCACACACGAGTTCACCAAGCACAAGAACACCTCAACCTCAGGAGGCCGTTCTTCCCCTTGTACTGTTCTTCATCAGCCCAAGAGGCAATCCACCACCACCACACTGGAGTAGGGTATTACACCATAATAGTGGCCCGAACCAGTATAAACCTCGTGTCTTTCTGTGTTGCGAGTTCGTCCACGAGATCTTAGCAAGCTGGGTCGTGGATCGGTAGGAGAGAAAGACCTCGCGCGCACCCCAGAGTTCAAACCTTAAGGGTTTTCTGGAACCCCACATCCGACATTTGGCGCGCCAGGTAGGGGTGCGCCGTAGCTTCTCCCTCGTCGATCCGCTGATCTGTCGCTCTGTCGTCTCCATGGCCGACGCTCGCCGCGCTCGAGCTGAGCGCCGGGCTGCCCTCACCGCCCGTGTTGCTCAGACAGCTCCCGTCGGCGGGCCACCTCGTCGTTCTCTATCTCCCACCGCCAACACTGCCACCGGCCCGACGGGGAACGATCAGGCGTCCTCGCTGCATCCATCGGTGCGACAGGACGGCCGCACCGCCACTCCGTTGCTGACCCCGGCCAGTTCTTCGTCTCATGCACGCCGCGCTCCCATGGAGGCGCGGGCCGTGCTCCTCGCGGCGAACGAGCTCCTGTGCTACCGCCCAGTCGACGACCTCTACGAGGAGTGGCTCGATCGCGTCGCCGAGCTCGTCCGCGCCGCAGGGGGCTCCCCGACGACGTCCCTCTCTCTGCCTCACCCTCAGCCACCACGGACCACGAGGCTCATGGCGCGCCTCCACCACCTCTGCCCCAAGACGGTGCCTTGGCACCAAGGCGCGCGGCCCCGCGGCTTGATCCACCACGCCCGGTGCCCGCGCGCGAAGAGAAAAGCTGCCAAGAAATCCCACGGCCACGGAAGCTTACGTGCCCCGCATGATGGACCAGGAGTACGCTCCAGAAGACAACTCCAACTCGTTCCTCGGAGAAGATTGGGAAGAAGGGACGCTAGAAGTGGAAGCCTTCCAGGAACCGACGGGGAACCACAACAACCGCGCCGGCAACAACAACCACAGGGTACCACTAATCTCTCAGGAGCAAGCTTATGCTAACCATGGGCCACAAGTGAATCAGGTCACGGCGTCGGTCGACGGCCCTGGCGCGACAACATCCTTGCCGCCGGGGGAAACACGTTGGGCGCTGCGCGGAGGGAGCCAGGAGTCGGGTGACGTCCGGAGGTAGGCCCTCTGCCGGGGAGGCTTCGACAACCCTTCCCCCGGCAGAGGACCCGTGGTCGCCGAGGGCGCCGTGGGCGTCCCCTTTCCCTCTTTTGTGTCGTCCTGGTAGCCAGTCGGCTCAAAGGAGGTCAAGGGTGGCGCAAGGCGGGGCCCTCGTCAGGCGATATGAAGCAAAGCCGGTACATGTGAAGAAGGCCCAGCGCCTGTGATGCTCGCCGCCCGTGACACTCTCACGTAATAATGATTTGGGGTTGTACACGCCCCTGAGTCTCAGCAGCGCCGGCCTCAGGCCCTGGAGCTCCCTCCCATGCCTAGTGGCAGCACTTAGCTCCGCGCTAGTGAGAAGACTTGAAGACCAGAAGACTAGACTAGGTGCCGGACGCGGCCTTTTTCTTTGGATCTCTCTTTCTGTAGCTTTGCTTTCTGGATCTGGATTTAAGTTGAAGCTGAGTTTTTATTGATGCGCACGGGGGGTGACTTTTCTCCTTCGAGCAATTTCTTGCTTTCTGGATCTTGTTTCGTCTGGGACTCATGTCCGTCACCTTCCCCTTACGAGCTCCTCGCGAGCGGGACTGCACAAAGCGCACACACGCCAAGCGCGCCCCAGCGCTACAGCTGGTGCTCACCTCTTGTGGGGCCCCTTCTGACGGAGCAACAAGCTCCGCAGGATTCTCAGAAACTCGGCGCCTCGCGGCCCAGCTCGAAGCTGGCGCTGACTAAGGTAAACCACGACAGAAAACTCGCCCCTGGATTCACGAGTTCTCGAGGGCACATACTCAATATCGCATAGGAAAGTAAAGGCTGCAACTTGCTTACTTGAGGGGCTCCCCCTCTCAAAATGCTCTTACAAGTCTTCCAAGGGCCACACCTGAGTTTTGTGTACAGGACGAGACGACACGAGAACATGGAATCAGCTAGAAATGTCACTCGCTACATCGCCCTCAGACGCGTCACTCGCGTCGTCATCATGTTCGTTGGCACTGTCGCACCTGCCGGTGACGCCCCCATCGCCGTCGTCGACCACGTCGCCCTCACCTGTGACGGCCAGCACCGCGTCATCCTCCGAAGCGAAGGCCCTGACCAACGCGTCCACATTGTCCTCAACCCAACGCGCCAGGTCGCCCCGGCCGTGGGCACGGGGGCGATGGCAGCGTAGAAATCAAAGTTGGGGTCGGCACTCAGAAGGTGGCTGAAGACACGGAAGAAAGCACGCTCAAGCAGGCCACGCCCCCTTTCCTCCACAAGCTGGCGAGCTCTGTCAGATCGGGCCTCCAGGCGCGTCACCACCTTGGTGAAGAAGGTCAGGTGGCTGGCATAGTCATTCGAGTGAGGGGCCGGTGCATTCTCGTCGCAAATATGGCCCAGGGCGGTATTGGCCCAGGGCGGTATTGGCCCTATATAAGTAGAGCTAGCCACCACAGTAGGGGCATCGAGAAGTTCATCCAGCTCCCACCCACGAGTTCACCAAGCACAAGAACATCTCAACCTCAGGAAGCTGTTCTTCCCCTTGTACTGTTCTTCATCAGCCCAAGAGGCAATCCACCACCACCACACTGGAGTAGGGTATTACACCACAACGGTGGCCCGAACCAGTATAAACCTCGTGTCTTTCTGTGTTGCGAGTTAAATCCGAAAGGTTAAATCCATGAGATCTTAGTGAGCTGGTTCGTGGATCGGTAGGAGAGAAAGACTTCGCGCACACCCAGAGTTCAAACCTTAAGGGTTTGCCGGAACCCCACATCCGACAAGTTGGTCGCGGGGTGGCCGGAATCGTCGACGGCATCGAGCTGGGCGGCGGTGGCGCTCGGCACATGTGGGCAGCGGTGCTACGGTGCATGGGCGAGTCAGCAAAAGGGCTAGGCGGATTCCTGGGGGCACCAGGAGCTCGTTTCCATGCCTAGCAACAACGACACAGGCTGAAGTGGTGGTGCATGACATGGCTGGCAGCGGCGAGCTTCGGCCGCGGTGGTCAGTGGGGTTAGAGGAAGAAATCGGCCGAGGGGAGAGAGGGTTTGGGAGCAGGAGCTCATGGCGAGGCGGAGGAGCAGATTAGTGAGCTCGGGGTCGTCTTGTAGTCGACGAATCGAGCGGCGGCATCCGGCGGTTCCCAAGGTTGAAGACGACCAGATGGCGGCGATGCAGGGCCTCCCGTGATGTGTGGCTCGGTGTAGAGGACGGATGAGATGTTGCGGAGCTCAGGGACGTGTTGGGGAGGCGAAGCGGTGGCTCTGGCCGCGGCAACAACGAGCGGCAGCAACGGCGTGCTCGGGTGCGAGCAGAGGAGCAAGGGAGGGAGAGCCAGAGGAGGGGAAGGCCTCGAGGAAGAGTGAGGGAGGTCCAAGGTGGCGTGGCATTGTAGAAGGCCTCCGGGGGAAGGAGGGGGCATCCAGGCAGGGAGGAAGTGGTGGCGCGGCTGCGGCATGCTCGGCACGCAGCTGCTTCTCCTCCTGGCAGGAAGAAGAAGACAACTCTGCCCCTGTGGGCTGGGCTGCTACAGTAGTGGGCTGACCAGGTAAGCTTCAGGTGAGTTTCTATTCTCTATTTCTTTCTGTTTTATTCTTCTGTTTTGAATTAGTTTCTAAACCAAATCATTTATGTAGCTTCTGAAAATTATTATGTGTCTAGATACAACATATTCAGAGCCACTCATAAATTTTCAGAATTGTTGGACATATAATTCTTTTTAGGAGAATTAAATCCAACTCAAATACTTATTGATTTAAATCCAAATGGCCAAAATAATTCCTCAAAAATGTTCCATATTTTTGGTTTGGGTCAAAACCCTTGCCAAAAATATCAAACATCATTGAAGTGCATTCTGGACACATGGGATGCATTTTCCAGGGTTATTTGCCCTTCTTTTAATTATTCTTTTAGGCTTTCAAATTTCCTGAGTTCAACTTTCAGAATTACATGATGCATGGATGCAAAGCCCCTAATTACAAGCATTATTCTATGGCTATGACAACTCACCCCCACTTAACAAGAATCTCATCCCGAGATTCAAGACGTGAGGTAAGAAGACAGAGGGGACACAAAACTACACAATCTTCATGATCCAACTGCCATTCTCGAAGAGGTTGCTCATTGCATCATACTAATATTGACGTCTTTGCTTTCGAGATCTTTGTCCAACACGATACAACAGAAAGGAACCCTACAAGTATCGATCTTCTTGAAGATCGAGAAACTCATGATCAACTCATGGAATGAGATGTAAGAACATCTCTTGAGCTGGGACACAAACACACATCAAGAGGGGTGAAAAGAAACAGATGACGATGGTTCAATTCGGTGGGCAACAATTCCACGCTTGAGTAAGATGGTGCATGGTTTCAAAGTTGTGGACTCATAAAGTTATTCCCTTAGGTGGAAATAAGAATTACTTTTGATATATAGATCAGTGAAACTCTTCATACTAGCCTAAGGCAATCACAAACGATCGTGTGAAGTAGCTTGAAGAAATGGCGTACTCATACTAGAATGGATGATGTGGACTACCTTGTTGAAGACAATGCAATGGATGATTTCTTCTTATCATCGAGAAAAGATAGGGCCCAGGGTAAGCCCACTTTGAGGATGATCCTGAATAACAATTAATGAGAAGGCAGACCATAGTAAAATGGTACAATGGCGGGTGCAAGCTGGGAACAAAATGCAAATGCTGGGAATGATTCTAGTAACTGGTGGAAAACCCAATAGTCGAGAGTGATTCCACTATTTGAATGGTTATAGTATAATCAAAGAAACTAAGAGAACAAGAATCCCCAAGCAACAACTTCTAGAATAGGTCGCACGAAATCCTCATGGAGAAGATGGTCAAATAGCTCAATCAAGATACTACCGTGATAGATCTTCCGACTAGGTGTGTTGGCCAGAACATCAACCTTGTCGGGACCTACATCATAGATCTTGGAAAAGTTCCAACCATCATATCTGTTTGAGATTCAGATCTGGTTGGTAACAGGATATTTCAGACAACGTTTCTGGAAAAGAAAGTTTGCAACACAAACCGACGATATGAAGTTGCGAGATTCTCGGGAAATGAACTATGATAGAAAGCTCCAAAACATGATCTGGTTCTTCTACATACATGTGAACACGTTGTCCAAGACAAGCATGATCACATAGAAGTCTTACAACAAAACACTATCGAGTTCTAGTTGGGAACCATCATCGGGGATATCGAAGCCCTTACATAAGTCTTGCTCTTAAGAAGGAACTTCTTCTCCTTGAGAAAATCAATCAGTAGCTTAGTGTGCTAGGGATACACATAGAATGAAGGTTGCAAGTCTCCATACCACGGAATACTTCGCACATATGCATGACTGACTTGGGATGATTCCATAGGAAGCAAAAACAAGCTTTCTCGAGTTCATGGCGGCAACTTGCACCTAATGCACGTGAACTTGGAGAAAGTCACTTCTTACACCAAACATATACTTCATGAACGGGACATGAAGATAATGCTTACAAAAGTTTCCAACACTTGCTTTATGTTGAACATGAATCGTGGAGATGATGAAAATGTTGTCAATGGGCTCAACAACAATTTATCGAGATTTCCATATAGATGGAATTCCATAACTATGTGAACAAACTAATAGCAATGGTCAGACCAAAAGAATATAATGTTGCGTGCTCGAGGAATAACCACGAGTAACACAACATTACGGAATTCGTTGGTACGGATTTGATTTGACGGTAGCCCACACTCAAACCAAAGTTTTGACAAGACAATAAATCCAACAACTGATCACGAGGTCCAATCGATGAAGATATCATCTTTCATCAACACACACACACACACAAAAGATATCCCTTAGAGATGAACTAAGTCGGACAAGCTTTTATCTTCCAACTCTCCAAGTTGTTGTTTAGCTTATCCAACTAGCTCAGGGGTATCCAACACAGATTCTTGGAGAAAGGGTGGTTTACAAGAAACCAACTTGATCACGAGCTCAACATAACGGTCAGGGGACAACCTAGTGATACCTCCGAGAAGATATTAGAAGAATCACGAACCACAGATATGTTATTAAGCTCGGGATAGATCTTGCTTTCGAGGCAAGATGATGTGATCAATTAAGCAAGGATTGACATAATCCTAACTCATTGACCGAACAGTGCACTAGGGAAAAATGGACTAGGTAACACGATCAATCTTAGAATAGTAATTCAATAACCAACACGCTAGGAATGAAATTATTGTCCATTAACTACCAAGCAACAAGGTTGTTAGGAGTATTGATTTTACACATCGCAGTTCACTTGTCGGCATTCTGGTTGTAACCAACACAGATACCGAGGAATGAAGAATGATGGAGAGAAGTATCATTGCATCAAGAATTCATAAGAGGGTGTGCAATTCTCGTGATACTCTTGTAATGAAAGAGGGTGATACTCCGAGGTAGAACATAACAAAAGCTGGATTGGCATTTTGATCTGCAGGATACAACTACGTTGACCCAATCCTAGAAATGAATGCGTTACTGGAGTTTGTTTCTCCTAGTCATTCCGAAATAGAATGGCTTGACGGACCACAAGAATAATAGGCATCGATAAACACGAATACACAACTACTCTTGACCAACAATTGACAGACGAAGGTCAGATAACAACTAAAGAGGGACAACTCAAAGGGACATATATCGTTCTAAGTTGTGGATGCATAGATTAGTATGTCGAGCAAAGCTCAACATTTCTTCCGGATAACCCATGCAGAAATGTAGAACTGGCATATTCACAATGTAGAATGGAGAACTCATCAAGAGCACTCTGGTTGCGATCTTTTGGTTCAAAAGAACTTCTTCCATAAGCAGTTCATGCTATTTGGAAGAAGGAAATACCACAAACCTCGAGGACTATAGCAAAGGTTACTGATATCCTAAAGGAACTGGCAAACACTATCAACATGAATGAGTAGAGTGAAGCTCGGGTTCAAAACCCCAGGAATAGAATGCCTACTAAATAAATGGCATCACGGGATGCTTTCGAGAATGACGCCCAGAATCATCACGCTGAGAACACAAAACACGACTAGATTACTAGGTGATTCTCTAAGATACCCTAGTGTCAAAATAATAGCTTCAACATATACGTCGAGGCAATGGAGTACCTCAACACACCGATTAGTTTGCTTAATCTGACCCAAAAGGACACCGGGAACATGGGGGAAGATTTGCAAGTGCATCAGACTATTTAGAAACCTAGGATGACTCGGACAGCATAACGGCCGTAAATGCTCAAAAAGATTTTGAGACATCCTGCAAAATGGTGACATAACCACTCAACATCACAATATCAAGGTTCCGAGACCAACTGTTATCACACGGAGGTAGTAGAAACTGAATTGAGGCTTGAATCCATCAATCCTATAAGCCTCTAGCATAACAACTCGTCATCCTGATTGATAGATGAGAAGGCCTAGTTTCTTAACCCCGTAGAAAAGATGAGGGTGACTCAGATCAGAAGGACATAAGGTAAAGGCGTAAAAAGAACCTTACATTCCCTTCCACAATCAATTCCCTTATATAAATAAAGCATTTCTAGACTCAACTTCGACCAGTTTGGCTTGGTAATCCTAGAGGCAGTCAGGCTCTGATACCAAAGCTGTCAGGACCCCGATCCTAAGTCACACCGATCTAGCATGTAATACATCATATCACTTTGCGGCCTCACGCACGGTATTCCCACGGGTGCCATCTTACCTGGCCTGGGACTGTTTGAGCCTTTTGGCTCACGTATATGATAGTGTCGCTAGCATCCATATGACAAAGAACCCGGGCCGACATGACTACTCATGAATCCAAAGTGGCACTAACTTACACGGACATGCATACATGACCCAGCAATGAACGTGTCAATCATTAACGTATAAACCCAAGTCGTAGCAAGCTACAAGGACTTAAAGGAACAATGCGTGACATTTCCCCGAAGGGACAGACACAGGAACGAAGAAGCACACATGCCGGCCAGCCTAAGTGTTCCGGAGCAGTAGCAAGCTACCATGGCTCAGTGGAAGCACTAGGAGACATTTCCCCGTAAGAGAGGCTACCAAGAATAAACAACTAGATTGTCGGATCCCACACATACCAAGCATTTCAAAATCATACACGCAATATGCTCGATATGTGCAAATACAACATGGCATCACAATAAAACTCTACGACTCAGAGTATTTATTCAAAAGGCTCCAAAGAGTCATACATAGTATGAATTACAATCATGGTCACATGACCCAACATACAGAGCTTACAAGCAATGAAAGCATAACATGTCTGAGTACAGACAACTACAAATGAAAAAGGCTGAGAAGCCTGACTATCTACAAGACCCTCCCAAGGGTACAAGATCGTAGCTGAGGTAACAAGCTAAACGTCGAAGTCCATGCAGAACTACTAGTGAGACTGAAGTCTCTCTGCAAAAACATAAATTAAGCAAACATGAGTAAAAATGTACCCATCAAGACTTACATCAGAACTAGCTACATATGCATCAGTATCAACAAAGGGATGGTGGGGTTTAACTGCAGCAAGCCAGCTTTGACTCAGTGGCTATCCTGAACTACGTCTGCAAGTAACCCTTTTGAGGTGACGCACACGAGTTCACATATTCACCATATCAATACACCACTATGGTTCCGCTCCCGTCTCCCTACGAGAAGGCCATCCATAGCACTCACGCTTATCTTGATCATTTTAGAGTATCCACTTTCACTTGTCTATGAACTGTATAAGCAACCCAGTAGTCCTTTATCGCGGACGCGGCTATTCGAATAGACCATGTTAACCTTGCAGGGGTATACTTCTTCACAAACGCTCTCGCCACTTACCGCCATGTACACGTCATGTATCTTGGCAACCTTCAAGCGGAAGCCTGGCGAGGGAGTCGGCCACGACCTGACTAACCACACAAGTCTCTAGTCCAGATTTATCGCCTACCCGGGTTCCATCCGCAAGGAGATCTGGCCGGGGTGTCACTCACGGCCCCAAACAATGTGTATAGGGTTCCCAAGCCCACCAAACGGGCGACGCTTGGTACACCCGGCCACGGTGCCTAGTCTGTCCCAAGCCCACCTGTACCGGGTGCCCCTTGGTAGACTACTAGCACTACCTACAAACACCAGAAACTAGTTGCAACTCCTGGACAGAGATCGAGGCGGTTAATAAGTCGAGAGGGGCACTTAAGCATTCCAATGTGTGGTAGTAACTGTCTTGGATCACAGGCACATAACTTAGTTCCTGAGGACGGTCCCAATGAGACAACCCACCATGTACTCCTACATGGCCTCTCATCGCTACCTTTACCAAATCGTGTTCACACACTTAGCTCTCAATAGTAGGACATGTTCATCACATTCCAATTCATCCCCGATGAATCAGACCTGACACAACTCTAAGCAATAGCAGGCATGACAAACAAGCATGAATGAGTAGGCACATCATGGCTCAGGCAACTCCTACTCATGCTAGTGGGTTTCAACTATTTACTATGGCAAAGACAGGTCATGCAGAGGAAAGGGTTCAACTACCACAACTAACAGTTGAATCGTTGTTGTCCTAATGAAGTAAAAGAGAGTAAGAGCGAGAGAGTGGGATTGTATCGGAATGATCAATGGGGGTTTGCTTGCCTGGCACTTCTGAAGATAGCATTGTGTCTTCATCAGTGTCATCAAACTCATCGTCAGAACATACGTCTACTGAGGGGGAACAACCACCGGCAACAGAGAAAGAACACAATCAATGCAATGCAACAATATGATGCATGATCATGTCATGGCAATTTGATGTTCATTGAGCTAATGCAACTAGCAACACAACTAAATGAAGTTGGTTTGAACCCAAGGTTCAAATTCAAACTCCACATGTGGTTATTTAAATGTCATTCATTTGATTTGTCCTTAAAAGTAGCCAAACGTTGTTCTAACATGCATGAAAATGGTACAAATGGATAGATTGGATTTTTCTGATAATTTTTTGTATAAATTATTTCATTTGGAGTTATGGTTTAATTCCTAAGAATTTTAGAAGTTTTAAATATTTTCTGAAATTTCCTGTATTATTTTAATCCAGAAAATGATTTACTACGTCTGCCTGACGTGAGTGTGACATCAGCAAGTCAAGAGGGGCGGTCCAGGTCAGACCTAACACTGGGGCCCACACGTCAGTGACTCAGAGGGTTAACTAAGTTTAGTTAGAAACTAACTAAAAGTTAAACAGGACCCTGGGCCCCACTTGTCATTAACCCGTGAGGGTTAATTAGGGCTAAATACGCGATTCACCGGTGGCTAATCGCCGGCGACCATACAGGATGGTCGGGGCTCACCGGAATTCCTTCTCCGGCGACCATTTGTCGCGTGGGTGGGTTCTACGGGGTCGTGGGAGTGAGCCGCGTCCAAGGGTGCCATCAGTTGGTCGCGGGGTGGCCGGAATCATCGACGGCGTCGAGCTGGGCGGCAGTGGCGCTCGGCACATGTGGGCAGCGGTGCTACGGGGCACGGGCGAGTCAGCAAAAGGGCTAGGCGGAATCCTAGGGGCACTAGGAGCTCGTTGCCATGCCCAGCAACGATGGCACAGGTTGCAGTGGTGGCGCACGACAAGGCAGGCAGCGGCGAGCTTTGGCCGCGGTGGCAAGTGGGGTTAGAGGAAGAAATCGACCAAGGGGAGAGAGGGGTTGGGAGAAGGAGCTCACGGCGAGGCGGAGGAGCAGATTAGTGAGATCGGGGTCGTCTTGTAGTCTGCCAATCGAGCGGCGGCATCCGGCGGTTCCCAAGGTTGAAGACAACCAGATGGCGGTGATGCAGGGCCTCCTGTTATGCGTGGCTCGGTGTAGAGGACAGACGAGATGTTTCGGAGCTCGGGGACGTGTTGGGGAGGCGAAGCGGTGGCTCTGGCTGCGGTAACAGCGAGCGGCGGTGATGGCATGCTCGGGTGCGAGCAGAGGAGCGAGGGAGGGAGAGCCAGAGGAGGGAAGGGTTCGAGGAAGAGCGAGGGTGGTCCAAGGGGTGGCGTGGCGTTGCAGAAGGCGTCCAGGGGAAGGAGGGGGCAGCTAGGCAGGGAGGAGGTGGCGGCGCGGCTGCGGCATGCCCGGCACGCAGCTGCTTCTCCTCCTGGCAGGAAGAAGAAGGCAGCTCTGCCCGTGTGGGTTGGGCTTCTACAGTAGTGGGCTGACCAGGTAAGGTTCAAGTGAGTTTCTATTCTCCGTTTCTTTCTGTTTCTTTCTATTTTATTCTTTTGTTCATTTAGTTTCTAAACCAAATCATTTATGTAGCTTCTGAAAATTATTATGTGTCTAGATACAACATATTCAGAGCCAGTCATAAATTTTCAAAATTGTTGGACTTATAGTTCTTTTATAGGAGAATTAAATCCAACTCAAATACTTATTGATTTAAATCCAAATGGCCAAAATAATTCCTCAAAAATGTTCCATATTTTTCGTTTGGGTCAAAACCCATGCCAAAAATATCAAACATCATTTAAGTGCATTCTGGAAACATGGGATGCATTTTCTAGGGTTATTTGCCCTTTTTTAATTAATTCTTTTAGGCTTTCAAATTTCCTCAGTTCAACTTTCAGAATTTAGACATGATGCATGGATGCAAAGCCACTAATTACAAGCATTATTCTAGGGATGTGACAAGACCCATCCGTTAGCTTAGCATAATGATCGTTTAGTTTTATTGCTATTGCTTTCTTCATGACTTATACATATTCCTCTGACTATGAGATTATGCAACTCCTGAATAACGGAGGAACACTTTGTGTGCTATCAAACTTCACAACGTAACTGGGTGATTATAAAGATGCTCTACAGGTGTCTCTGATGGTGTTTGTTGAGTTGGCATAGATCGAGATTAGGATTTGTCACTCCGTGTATCGTAGAGGTATCTTTGGGCCCTCTCGGTAATGCACATCACTATAAGCCTTGCAGGCAATGTGACTAATGAGTTAGTTACGGGATGATGCTGAAACAAGTAAAGAGACTTGCCGGTAACAAGATTGAACTAGGTATGATGATACCGATGATCGAATATCGGGCAAGTAACATACGATGACAAAGGGAATGACGTATGTTGTTATGCGGTTTGAACAATAAATATCTTCGTAGAATATGTAGGAGCCAATATGAGCATCCAGGTTTCACTTTTTGGTTATTGACCGGAGATGTGTCTCGGTCATGTCTACATAGTTCTCGAACTCGTAGTGTCCACACGCTTAACGTTCGATGACTATTTGTATTATGAGTTATGTGATTTGATGACCGAATTTTTTCCGAGTCCCGAATGCGATCACGGACATGACGAGGAATCTCGAAATGGTCGAGAGGTAAAGATTTATATATTGGAAGCTCATATTCGTACACCGAAATGATTCCGGAGTGATTCGGGTATTTTTCGAAGTACCGGGAGGTTACCGGAACCCCCTGGGGAAGTAATGGGCCTTATTGGGCCATAGGGGAGAAGAGCAGGCAGGCCAAGGAGAGGTGGAGGCCCCCATGGAGTCCGAATTGGAGTAGGGGAGGGGCGGTGCCCCCCTTTCCCTTTCCTTCTCCCTCTCCCTTTCCCTCTTTCCTACTTCGGAAAGGAAAGGGGAATCCCACTAGGACTTGGGTCCTAGTAGGACTCCCCAGCATGGCGTGCCCCCGAGGCCGGTGGCCTCCTCCTCCCCTCCTTTATATACGGGGGCAGGGGGCACCCCAAAGCACAACAGACAATCTCTTAGCCGTGTGCGGTGCCCCCCTCCATAGTTTAACACCTCAGTCATATCGTCATAGTGCTTAGGCGAAGCCCTGCGCTAATAACTGTTGGAAACATGCCCTAGAGGCAATAATAAATTAGTTATTATTATTATATTTCCTTGTTCACGATAATCATTTATTATCCATGCTATAATTGTATTGATAGGAAACTCAGATACATGTGTGGATACATAGACAACACCATGTCCCTAGCAAGCCTCTATTGGCTAGCTCGTTGATCAATAGATGGTTACGGTTTCCTAACCATGGACATTGGATGTCATTGATAACGGGATCACATCATTAGTAGAATGATGTGATGGACAAGACCCAATCCTAAGCATAGCACAAAGATCGTAGTTCGTATGCTAAAGCTTTTCTAATGTCAAGTATCATTTCCTTAGACCATGAGATTGCGCAACTCCGGATACCGTAGGAATGCTTTGGGTGTACCAAAGCGTCACAACGTAATTGGGTGGCTATAAAGGTGCATTACAGGTATCTCCGAAAGTGCTGTTGGGTTGGCACGAATCGAGACTGGATTTGTCACTCCGATGTAAACGGAGAGGTATCTCTGGGCCCACTCGGTAGGACATCATCATAATGTGCACAATGTGATCAAGGAGTTGATCACGGGATGATGTGTTACGGAACGAGTAAAGAGACTTGCGGTAACGAGATTGAACAAGGTATCGGCATACCGACGATCGAATCTCGGGCAAGTACAATATCGCTAGACAAAGGGAATTGTATACGGGATCGATTGAGTCCTTGACATCGTGGTTCATCCGATGAGATCATCGTGGAACATGTGGGAGCCAACATGGGTATCCAGATCCCGCTGTTGGTTATTGACCGGAGAACGTCTCGGTCATGTCTACATGTTTCCCGAACCCGTAGGGTCTACACACTTAAGGTTCGATGACGCTAGGGTTATAAAGGAAGTTTGTATGTGGTTACCGAATGTTGTTCGGAGTCCCGAATGAGATCCCGGACGTCACAAGGAGTTCGGAATGGTCCGGAGGTAAAGATTTATATATGGGAAGTCCTATTTTGGTGTAGGAAAGGTTTCGCACTTTATCGGTATTGTACCGGGAGTGCCGAAAGGGGTCGAGGGGTCCACCGGGGGTCCACCTGCCCGGGGGCCACATGGGCTGTAGGGGTGCGCCTTGGCCTATATGGGCCAAGGGCACCAGCCCCAAGAGGCCCATGCGCCAAGATATAAGAAAAAGGAAGAGTCCTAAAGGGGAAGGCACCTCAGGGGTGCCTTGGGGAGGATGGACTCCTCCCCCTCTTCGCCGCACCCCTTCCTTGGAGGAAGGGGCAAGGCTGCGCCTCCCCTCTCCCTTGCCCCTATATATAGTGGAGGGAGGAGGGCATCCACACATGAGCCTGGCGCCTCCCTCCCTCCCGTGACACCTCCTCCTCTCCCATAGGTGCTTGGCGAAGCCTGCAGGATGCCACGCTCCTCCACCACCACCATGCCGTTGTGCTGCTGTTGGATGGAGTCTTCCTCAACCTCTCCCTCTCTCCTTGCTGGATCAAGGCATGGGAGACGTCACCGGCTGTCACGTGTGTTGAACGCGGAGGTGCCGTCCGTTCGGCACTCGGATCTCGGTGATTTGGATCACGGCAATCACGACTCCTTCAACCCCGTTCTCATGAACGCTTCCGCTTAGCGATCTACAAGAATGCGTAGATGCACTCTCCTTCCCCTCGTTGCTGGTTTCTCCATAGATAGATCTTGGTGACACGTGAAAATTTTGAATTTACGCTCACGCCCCCAACAGTGGTATCAGAGCTAGGTCTATTGCGTTGATTCTTTGCACGAGTAGAACACAAAGTAGTTGTGGGCGTTGATTTTGTTCAATATGCTTACCGTTACTAGTCCAATCTTATTTCGACGGTATTGTGGGATGAAGCAGCCCGGACCGACCTTACACGTACTCTTACGTGAGACAGGTTCCACCGACTGACATGCACTTGGTGCATAAGGTGGCTAGCGGGTGCCGGTCTCTCCCACTTTAGTCGGAACGGATTCGATGAAAAGGGTCCTTATGAAGGGTAAATAGCAATTGGCATATCACGTTGTGGTTTTATGTAGGTAAGAAACGTTCTTGCTAGAAATCCAAAGCAGCCACGTAAAACATGCAACAACAATTAGAGGACGTCTAACTTGTTTTTGCAGGGTATGCTATGTGATGTGATATGGCCAAGTAGAATGTGATGAATGATATGTGATGTATGAGATTGATCATGTTCTTGTAATAGGATTCACGACTTGCATGTCGATGAGTATGACAACCGGCAGGAGCCATAGGAGTTGTCTTTATTTATTGTATGACCTGCGTGTCATTAAACAACGCCATGTAATTACTTTACTTTATTGCTAACGGTAGCCATAGTAGTAGAAGTAATAAGTTGGCGAGACAACTTCATGGAGACACGATGATGGAGATCATGATGATGGAGATCATGGTGTCATGCGGTGACAATAATGATCATGGAGCCCGAAGATGGAGATCAAAAGGAGCAATATGATATTGGCCATATCATGTCACTACTATATAATTGCATGTGATGTTTATTATGTTTATGCATCTTGTTTACTTAGAATGACGGTAGTAAATAAGATGATCCCTTACAAATTTCAAGAATTGTCCTCCCCGACTGCACCGTTGCTACAGTTCGTAAACTTCTAAGCACCACGTGATGATCGGGTGTGATGGATTCTTACGTTCACATACAACGGGTGTAAGACAGATTTACATAGCAAAAACACTTGGGGTTAACTTGGCGAGCCTAGCATGTACGAGACATGGCCTCGGGAACACAGAGACCGAAAGGTCGAGCATGAGTCGTATAGTAGATACGATCAACATGAAGATGTTCACCGATGTTGACTAGTCCGTCTCACATGATGATCGGACACGGCTTAGTTGACTCGGATCATGTAATCACTTAGATGACGGAGGGATGTCTATCTCGAGTGGGAGTTCATAAGATGAACTTAATTATCTTGAACATAGTCAAAAGACCTTTTGCAAATTATGTAAATAGCTCGCGCTTTAGTTCCACTATTTAAATATGTTCCTAGAGAAAATATAGTTGAAAGTTCAAAGTAGCGATTATGCGATCAGTAGAAAGCTTATGTCCTTAATGCACCGCTCGGTGTCTTTGAACCCCAAGCGATAAATGTGGATGTTGCGAACATCGGACATACACGTTTTGATAACTACGTGATAGTTCGGTTGAACGGTTTAGAGTTGAGGCACCAAAGGCGTTTTTCGAAGCGTCACGGAACATGAGATGTTTTGAGGATGAAATTGGATTTCAGGCTCGTGCCCACGTCAAGAGGTATGAGACCTCCGACAATTTTCTTAGCCTACAAACTAAGGGAGAAAAGCTCAATCGTTGAGCTTGTGCTCGATTGTCCGAGTGCAACGATCACTTGAATCGAGTGGGAGTTGATCTTCTAGATGAGATGGTGATGTTTCTCCAAAGTCATTGCCACCAAGCTGCTAGAGCTTCGTGATGAACTATAACATATCGAGGATAGATATGATGATCCTTGAGGTATTCACGATGTTTGACACCGCGAAAGTAGAAATCAAGAAGGAGCATCAATTGTTGATGGTTGGTGAAACCACTAGTTTCAAGAAGGGCAAGGACAAGAAGGACACTTCATGAAGCGGCAAATCGATTCTTGCTCGATTGAAGAAACCCAAGGTTGAACCCAAACCCGAGACTAAGTGCTTACGTAATAAGGGGAACAGCCATCGAGCGGAACCACCCAGATACTTGGTAGATGAGAAGGCTGGCAAGGTCGATAGAAGTATATTTGATATACATTATGTTAATGTGTACTTTACTAGTACTCCTAGTAGCACCAGGGTATTAGATACCGGTTCGGTTGCTAAGTGTTAGTAACTTCGAAATAAAAGCTACGGAATAAGCGGAGACTAGCTAAAGGTGAGCCGACGATATGTGTTGGAAGTATTTCCAAGGTTGATGTGATCAAGCATCGCGCTCCCTCTACCATCGAGATTGGAGTTAAGCCTAAAATTGTTATTTGGTGTTTATGCGTTGAGCATAGACATAATTGGGTTATGTCTATCGCAATACTGATTATTCATCTAAGGAGAATAATGGTTACTCTGTTTATTTGAATAATACCTTCAATGGTCTTGCACCTAAATAAATGGTTTATTGAATCTCGATCGTAGTAATACACATTTTCATGCCAAAAGTATAAGATAGTAATGATAGTACCACTTACTTGTGGCTTCGCCATATAAGTCATATTGGTGTAAAACGCATGAAGAAGCTCCATGTTGATGGATCTTTGGACTCACTCGTTTTGAAAAGTTTGAGACATGCGAACCATGTCTATTGGTGTAGACGCATGATGAAACTCCATGCAGATGGATCGTTTAGACTCACTTGATTTTGAATCACTTGAGATATGCAAATCATACCACATGGACAAGATGACTGAAAAGCCTCGGTTTCAGTAAGATGGAACTAGATAGCAACTTGTTAGAAGTAACACATTTTGATGTGTGCAGTCCAATGAGTGTTGAGGCATGCGATGAATATCGTTATGTTACGACTTCACAGATGATTCGAGTAGATGTTGAGTATATTTACTTGATGAAACACAAATCTGAATTATTGAATGGTTCAAGTAATTTCAGAGTGAAGTTTAAGATCTTCGTGACAAGAGGATAGAATGTCTATGATATGATCATTGAGATGAATATCCGAGATTCTGAGTTTTGGCACACAATTAAGACATTGTGCAAATTGTTTCACAATTAATACCGCTGGAACACCATAGTGTGATGGTGTGTCCGAACATCATAGTTGCACCCTATTGGATATGGTGCGTACCATGATGTCTCTTATCGAATTACCACTATCGTTCATGGGTTAGGCATTAGAGACAACCGCACTCACTTTAATAAGGTACCACGTAATTCCGTTGAGATGACACCGTATGAACTATGATTTAGAGAAACCTAAGCTGTCATTTCTTAAAGGTTTGGGGCCGCGACGCTTATGTGAAAAAGTTTCAGGTTGATAAGCTCGAACCCAAAGCGGATAAAATGCATCTTCATAATACACCGAAAACAGTTGGGTATACCTCCTAATTCAGATCCGAAAGCAATAGGGATTGCTTCTTGAATCGGGTCCTTTCTCGAGGAAAAGTTCGTCTCGGAAAGTTGAGTGGGAGGATGGTGGAGACTTGATGAGGTTATTGAACCGTCACTTCAACAAGTGTGTAGCGAGGCACGTGAAGTTGTTCCTGTGGCACCTACACCAATTGAAGTAGAAGCTTATGATAGTGATCATGAAACTTCGGATCAAGTCACTACCGAACCTCGTAGGACGACAAGGACGCGTACTGCTTCCGAGTGGTACGGTGATCCTGTCTTGAAAGGTCATGTTGCTAGACAACAATGAACCTACGAGCTATGGAGAAGCGATGGTGGGCCCAAATTCCGACAAATGGTTAGAAGCCATGAAATCCGAGATAGGATCCATGTATCATAACAAAGCATGGACTTTGGTGGACTTGCCGTTGATTGGCAAGCCATTGAGATGAATGGATCTTTAAGAAGAAGGCGGACGTGGGCGGTAATATCACCGTCTATGAAGCTCGACTTGTGGCGAAGAGTTTTCACAAGTTCAAGGAGTTGACTACGATGAGTTTTTCTCATCCGTAGCGATGCTTAAGTCCATCGGAATCATGTTAGCATAAGCTGCATTTATGAAATCTGGCGGATGGATGTCAAAATGAGTTTCCTTACCGGTTTCGTAAGGAAAGGTTGTATGTGATACAATCGAGAAAGTTTTGTCGATCCTAAGGATGCTAAAAGGTATGCTGGCTCCAGCGATCCCTTCTAAGGACTGGAGTAAGCATCTCGGAGTTGGAATGTGCGCTTTGATGAGATGATCAAAGATTTTGGGTTTTATACAAATTTTATGAGAAACTTGTATTTCCAAAGAAGTGAGTGGGAGCACTATAGAATTTCTGATAAGTATATGTTGTTGACATATTGTTGATCAGAAATGATGTAGAATTTCTGGAAAGCATATAGGATTATTTGAAAAGTGTTTTCAATGGAAAACCTGGATTAAGCTACTTGAACATTGAGCATCAAGATCTATGAGGATAGATCAAAAGCGCTTAATGGTACTTTCAAATGAGCATATACCTTGACATGATCTTGAAGGTGTTCAAGATGGATCGGTCAAAGAAGGAGTTCTTGCGACATGTAAGGTATGAAGTTAAGACTTAAAGCTCGACCACGGCAGAAAAGAGAGAAAGGGCGAATGTCGTCCCTATGCTTCAGACGTAGGCCCTATAGTATGCTATCTTTGTGTACCGACCTTAGGAAGTGTGCCATGCCATGAGTCGGTCGAGGGTACAAGAATGATCCGAGAATGGATCATTGGACATGATCAAAATTGTCCTTGGAGTAAATAAGGACATGTTTCTCGATTATGGAGGTGATAAAGAGTTCGATGTAAAGGGTTACGTCGATGCAAGCTTTAACACCTATCCGAAAGTGACTCGAGTAGCAAACCGGATACGTATAGTGGAGCAACCGTTTGGAATAGATCCAAGTGGAGCGTGGAAGCAACATTTATAATATGACCTAGAAATTTGCAAAGCACACACGGATCTGAAAGGTTCAGACCCATTGACTAAAAACCCGTTGACTAAAACCTCTCTCACAAGCAAAACATGATCAAACCTCAGAACTCATTGAGTCTAAATCACATGATGATGTGAACTAGTTCTGAGACACTAGTAAACTCTTTGGGTGTTAGTCACATGGCGATGTGACATATCAGTGTTAATCACATGACGATGTGGACTAGATTATTGACTCTAGTGCAAGTGGGAGACTGTTGGAAATATGCCCTAGAGGCAATAATAAATTAGTTATTATTATTATATTTCCTTGTTCACGATAATCGTTTATTATCCATGCTATAATTGTATTGATAGGAAACTCGAGATACATGTGTGGATACATAGACAACACCATGTCCCTAGCAAGCCTCTATTGGCTAGCTCGTTGATCAATAGATGGTTACGGTTTCCTAACCATGGACATTGGATGTCATTGATAACGGGATCACATCATTAGTAGAATGATGTGATGGACAAGACCCAATCCTAAGCATAGCACAAAGATCGTAGTTCGTATGCTAAAGCTTTTCTAATGTCAAGTATCATTTCCTTAGACCATGAGATTGTGCAACTCCGGATACCGTAGGAATGCTTTGGGTGTACCAAAGCGTCACAACGTAATGGGTGGCTATAAAGGTGCATTACGGTATCTCCGAAAGTGCACATTGGGTTGTACGAATCGAGGCTGGGATTTGTCACTCCGTGTAAGCGGAGAGGTATCTCTGGGCCCCACTCGGTAGGACATCATCATAATGTGCACAATGTGATCAAGGAGTTGATCACGGGATGATGTGTTACGGAGCGAGTAAAGAGACTTGCGGTAACGAGATTGAACAAGGTATCGGTATACCGACGATCGAATCTCGGGCAAGTACAATACCGCTAGACAAAGGGAATTGTATCACGGGATCGATTGAGTCCTTGACATCGTGGTTCATCCGATGAGATCATCGTGGAACATGTGGGAGCCAACATGGGTATCGGATCCCGCTGTTGGTTATTGGTGGAGAACGTCTCGGTCATGTCTACATGTTTCCCGAACCCGTAGGGTCTACACACTTAAGGTTCGATGACGCTAGGGTTATAAAGGAAGTTTGTATGTGGTTACCGAATGTTGTTCGGAGTCCCGGATGAGATCCCGGACGTCACGAGGAGTTCCGGAATGGTCCGGAGGTAAAGATTTATATATGTGAAGTCCTATTTTGGTCGCCGGAAAGGTTTCGCACTTTATCGGTATTGTACCGGGAGTGCCGAAAGGGGTCCGGGGGTCCACCGGGGGGGTCCACCTGCCCCGGGGGGCCACATGGGCTGTAGGGGGTGCGCCTTGGCCTATATGGGCCAAGGGCACCAGGCCCAAGAGGCCCATGCGCCAAGATATAAGAAAAAGGGAAGAGTCCTAAAGGGGAAGGCA
Source organism: Aegilops bicornis (assembly GCA_021605145.1). Taxonomy (NCBI): domain Eukaryota; kingdom Viridiplantae; phylum Streptophyta; class Magnoliopsida; order Poales; family Poaceae; genus Aegilops; species Aegilops bicornis. The sequence goes on along the minus strand of CM038669.1, from coordinate 378,490,326 downwards.
CCTCCAGGGGTGCCTTGGGGAGGATGGACTCCTCCCCCTCTTGGCCGCACCCCTTCCTTGGAGGAAGGGGCAAGGCTGCGCCTCCCCTCTCCCTTGCCCCTATATATAGTGGAGGGGAGGAGGGCATCCACACATGAGCCTGGCGCCTCCCTCCCTCCGTGACACCTCCTCCTCTCCCATAGGTGCTTGGCCGAAGCCTGCGGGATTGCCACGCTCCTCCACCACCACCACGCCGTTGTCTTGCTGTTGGATGGAGTCTTCCTCAACCTCTCCCTCTCTCCTTGCTGGATCAAGGCATGGGAGACGTCACCGGGCTGTACGTGTGTTGAACGCGGAGGTGCCGTCCGTTTGGCACTCGGATCTCCGGTGATTTGGATCACGAGGAGTACGACTCCTTCAACCCCGTTCTCATGAACAGCTTCGCTTAGCGATCTACTCGGGTACGTAGATGCACTCTCCTTCCCCTCGTTGCTGGTTTCTCCATAGATAGATCTTGGTGACACGTAAGAAAATTTTGAATTTCTGCTACGTTCCCCAACAATAACTTCATCATCACTGTTGCCACGCCGTCATGCTGACGGAACTCTCCCTCGACTCTCTACTGGATCAGGAGCTCGAGGGACGTCATCGTGCTGAACGTGTGCTGAACACGGAGGTGTTGTATGTTCGGTACTTAGATCGGTTGGACCGTGAAGACGTTCGACTACATCAACTGCGTTACTAAACGCTTCCGCTTTCGGTCTACGAGGGTACGTGGACACACTCTCCTGTCTCGTTGCTATGCATCTCCTAGATAGATCTTGCGTGATCGTAGGATTTTTTTTGAAATACTACGTTCCCCAACAGCACCACCTATCGGAACCACACCAAAAATCACCGTGTCCCCATTGTGTTTGCCTTCTCCAACCCCTCCCTTTACTTACATGTGCAATGTCTTACTTTCCGTTTCTATACTCTTAGAGTTGCATGTGTAGAGTGCTGCTTGACTTGTCGTAATTGCTAAAATCTGCCTACAACTAAAATTGGGAAAATTTTAGGTTTTATTTGGTCAAGTAGTCTAATCACCCCCCTCTAGACATACTTTCTATCCTACAAGTGGTATCAGCGCTTTGGTCTCCGTAAGCCGTGGTTTCCATTACTTTGGTCACCATAGCCTTGGTTTCACAACCGAGGAGAGTATGGCGTCTAGTGAGGGTAATTATCACCATAGATGTCCATATTTTGATGGTACCAATTTTGCTAGTTGGAAGCATAGATGAAAACACATATTCTTGGACACAACCCCGCCATTTGGGCTGTTGTTCGTATTGGCTTGCAAGGTGAATTACCTGATCGTGAAGCGACCGCAGAAGAATTGATGATGTTGCAGTCCAATGCTCAAGCTTGTGATATTCTCTTCAATGGTTTGTGCCCCGAGGAATTCAACAAAATCAGCCGCCATGAGAATGCAAAGGAAATTTGGGATACTTTGGTTGATATGCACGAAGGTACCGAGTCCGTCAAGGAATCGAAGTTGGGTGTGCTTCAATGTCAACTTGACAAGTTCATGATGAAGGATGGTGAAGGAGTCGCTAAAATGTACTCTAGGCTTGCTCTCATCACAAATGAGATTGCCGGCTTAGGAAGTGAGGAGATGACCGACAAGTTCATCACAAAGAAGATCCTTAGAGCCTTGGATGATAAATATGATACCATGTGCACATTGAACCAAATGATACCCAATTATAAATATCTCAAGCCCACGGAAGTTATTGGAAGAATTGTTGCTCATGAGATGTCACTCAAGGATAAGGAGAAGCTCCACAACAAGCCAAGTGGTGCTTACAAAGCTTCAAGTGATGCTCCTACAACATCAAGTGACAAGCTAGTCTTCAATGTGGAATTAAGTCTAATGGTGAAAAACTTCAACAAATTCTACAAGAGTAGAAGCAAAGATAGAAGCTGCAAGTCAAGGTCCTACAATGAGAAAAGATCCTCTAGTCATGATCGTAATTGCTACTATTGTGGAAGACCCGGACACTACTCCTATGAGTGTACGACACCTTACAAGAAAAGAGAACACTAGTACAATGAGGTTCTATACAAACGGTTTTTAACGCCTTTCCGCGATGGCATTTGGAACCGTCGCCTAGTGAGTGTGGGTGATAGGGGGGTCCTTCCCACACGACCCAGAAATCGTCGGTGATATGCCCTCCTGGCACACACACTCAGCAAAATGAGGTCGTGTGCGACCCGCGAGTGCTCAAATACGGAAATACGTATAGTAGAGCTAAAAAAGTACAATTATACAGGCAAAATCATTTTCGGTCGCAAGTACATCCCACACAGTTAGCCACTGCTAAACATTTCCGTTCGTATATACATCCCACACAGTCGCTCCAAGGAAAACGTTTCTGTTCGCAAGTACATCACACACAATTTTCCCAGTTAAATCGTTTGTGATAGCGTTTCCATTGCGCACGGTATTGACAATTTTATCGTTTGCATTATTGAATGCATCACACACGGTGCGTAGAAGAAATTGTGTGTCAAGGGTTGTCCATCACACATAGTTTTTATGTGGTAAACATTTGCGCCAGGTGGCCTAACGCAAACAGTTTTCAAGAGGATGTCGTGTGTGATTGTTCATTAATCTAACACGGTTTATTCCTAGAAACAGTGTGCGTTATTGAATGCATCGCACATGGTGTTTTCTCAATACCCGTTTGCAATAGAAAAACCCAATTAGCAAGCTAATTATCCGATTATTAATAATCCATTTATTAATCTAATTAACATTTCATATTAAGCACACAATATATTTCATTTTCGTAATTGAAATACATCAGAGTATAACATCATATAGCTTCAGCACTCAGCTACCCCATTAAACAACTACACCAGCACCAAGTTTCACATGCAACATCTATAACCTTTCAAAATTAGCATCATAGACGGTACATAGACAGATGTATCTCATCTAGAAAACTTCTAAAGCAGAAGGCGGATATTGATCCTTAATTGATGTTGAAGGTCTTTGTAACTTTAGGCCAGTGCCTGTGGATGATTAACCGTCCATCCTTCGTCGTCTTCAGGAACACTTCAATATTGAACCGTGGGTGTTGTATGAATACCTTCCTCACCTCCTGACCATACAGGTGGTTTGAGAGGTAATCATCAGTGAACTGCTTTGGAAAGTCCTGAAAACAAGGATGTGCATAAATATCTTCTCTATATTGGAAATGGGGCAAAGGAATAAAAAAGTCAAGGTATAATAGTTAGTACCATGTTGTAGTGAATCGATGTCTTCTTCATTGTGCAGACAAAAGATCTTGTTGTTTTTGTCGCTAAATTTCTTTATCCTAACAATCTTTACGAAGTTTCTTGACTTGGTGATATTCATGGACTACTCATTTCCCCATATGCAAAAGGTTCGAACAGTGGGTCAAAACCTCCGGCAGGACCTACATGTGCAAGACCAAATTGTTAAAAACCTAAATATTAGAATGGTTCCTGCAATTGCACAATAATGTGCTATTAGACAACGGACTATGCACGTGCTAACCTCGATTGTAAACCTCAGTGCTTCCCATTGTTTCCCTGCAACACATATAAGGTACTTCGTCATCAGGTTAAGTAAGGGTTCGCATGCTATCAGTAAAATATGTCGATGAAAAATAAGCACATTGCAGATTCATCAGATTAATTCAAGCCACATGGAAAAACCATTTATCCAAACCAAGCATGATTAAGAACTAGGAAATGTAGCACTTGTATATGTTACTCATGTATTAACTGCAACCAAATTCGATTTATTCCTCACATGCACAACAATACAAAATTCTACCCACAACAATTGAACATCGCATTCTTGAGAAGCCCGAACCAAGCAGTTAACTAAACACCACAACAAATGAACCAAACATTAATCGAAAGCACCACATTGCACAATATGACATACTCCTAATAGAAGATCAGACAGTTAACCAAACCAAGCATGCTTAACAACTTGGAAATATAGCAATTGTATTTGTTTCTCATGTATTTTTTCCGAGAAACTGTTTCTCATGTATTTACTACAGCCAAATTCAATTTATTCCTCACATGGTATACAATAACAGAATGCACCCATAACTATTGAACATCGCATTGCAGAATTGAACCAAATAGTTAACTAAACACCACTACACAAATGATCCAAACGTTAACTTAGCACCACATTGCACAATGTATAACCACACCAAATTTTTCCGAGAAACTGTTTCTCATGTATTTTGTAAAGATAAATTCGATTTATTTCTCACATGGAAGACAATAAAAAATTGCAGCCTGAAGAATTGAACATCACATTTGCAGAACTGAACCAAACAGTCAACTGAAGATGAAAACTAATTAACAAAACAGTTAATAAGTGAGCACCACACAGCACGACATATAGAACATATACACTAGAGCAACAGATTGCATGGTAAAATTAGATAGCACAATTCACTAGAATTTGTAAAGGAAAGGCAGGAACAACACACGTAACGGGTAAACCGTGCATGCTTAACCGGCGTAGCTAGCAAATGGAAAGGTGCTCCTCCAAGATCTGGGGGTCGGCATGAATGGCAGCCATCGTGACCTCATCCGCGCGTGCGGCCGCGATTTGCTTCTCCGCTGCCAAATGCTCCTTGAGATCCTGGCTATACTGCGTGCACCATGGCTTAGGGTGGCGCTTATTTGGTGGAGGGGTCGGTGATTTGGGTGGAAGGTGTCGCGCTCGCGCCGGCGGTCGGGGCATGTGGGATGTGGAAGGAGGAGGAGGATGGGGGTCGGGTGTGGATTACCTGCCTGGATAGGCAAGGCCGAGCAACGTGAAGGAGGGTCGCCGGCGAGGAGGCGGCGCTGCAAGCAAGGAGTGAAGGTTTTAACTTGGAAAGGAAGGCAGAAACAGGGGAAATGTGGCTTTTGGTAAGGGGGAGGGGGCGGGGAGGTAGATATTTCCACGGAAGCCGAAAATTTGGAATCGTTTCAGCGAAAATCTTGGTAGCATAAAGTGTCATCGGACACGGTCCCTTATTGAAGCGTATGCGATATGGGAACATCACAAACGATTCAGATAGCTTAACCGTGTGTGATGAGTTTGAATGTCAAAAATTTTGGTTCGAATTTCCCTGGTTACAGTGGTCATCCACGTCATTGCATAATTTGGATACACAAAGGAGACTACAGCACACCCACACTTCTTAATCGAGCAAGTTTGGCAATTAAACAGAGCAAGCTGACCTAAACATTACTCTAACAAATTAAAGACCGACGCTCTTAATTAAACAAAACAAAGAGTACTAGTACTACGGCTAGTGCTCGTCGATCTCCGCCACCGCCTCCATGTCCAACTTGCGCCCAATGATCTCCTAGGGAAGGGGCTCCAGGGCATCAATCGCACCATACTCCGCAAGCATCTCGCCATCCGCGTCCGCCATATCTTTGGAATAGGCCGCCACGAGCTGGGCGTGGGCGGCCGCGATCTGGGCTTTGGTGGGCTCCGTCGTGGCAAGGACTGCCAGCGAGAACGAACAGCTTTCTCCGAACTCTCGGCGATTGCCAACTCTTCGGCCGTGGGTTGCCGACCGTTGTCGGAGAAGCTTCGTTCAATTTGTGCGGTGACTGCCATGAGCTGGGCGTGGACGGCCTCGACATGGTAGTGGGCGGCCTCCAGCAGGGCTAAGGCCACCGCTGCGGAACAGAAAACTGATGTGCCGCTATCGCCAGTTGCTATCACCGAGGCTGATGCTGCTGCCGCCGCCTGAGAAGCAATAGCGTCCGTTTGGGCTGCCTTGGCCGCCCAGACGCAGATTGCGGTCGCCCTCACGAAGCTTGTTAGCATGCGTCTGGCGGCTGCGGCCGCGCTCTCACCGGAGTGGGCCGCCGAAGTTGCCCTCACGATGCGGGTCCATGTCCCCATCTTTCAACGGCGATGATTGAACAGTGAAATGATATTTGGGGAGTGAGCTAGTGTGCTTCACACACCGGCCGTGGACCATAGCCGACGCACCTTCTAGCGTAAGCCATAGGCATACTATACACCAACGGTGCTCCAAGATATTTTGTGCTGCATCTCACACGGTTGGTGATAATAAACTATGTGCGATCTACTTGATTTTTCGTCTTGATTTGAATTACTTAATGGGGTCACAGCTGCAAAGGATGGTGTTTGAATTGCTAGAAATTTTTGTTGGGGAACGTAGTAATTTCAAAAATTTCCCTACGCACACACAGGACCATGGTGATGGCATAGCAACGAGAGGGGAGAGTGTTGTCTACGTACCCTCGTAGACCGTAAGCGGAAGCGATCACAACGTAGAGGAAGTAGTCGTACTTTCTCCTCGCGATCCTGCCGATCCCAGCGCCATTACTCCGGCACCTCCGAGTCGATGATGACGAGAGGAAGTAGTCGTCGTTCTCCTCACGATCCAACCGATCACAGCGCCCGTTACTCGGCGCCTCCGAAGTTCTTGGCACACGTTCAGCTCGATGACGCTCCACGGGCTTCGATCCAGCAAAGCTCCGGGGAGGGAGTTCCGTCAAGACGACGGCGTGGTGACGATCTTGATGTTTCACCGTCGCGAGGGCTTCGCCTAAGCACCGCTACAATATGACCGAGGTGGAATATGGTGGAGGGGGCACCGCACACGGCTGAGGCGATCTCAAGGATCAACTTGTGTGTCTATGGGGTGCCCCCTGCCCTCGTGATATATAAAGGAGCAAGGGAGGAGGAGGCCGGCCCTATGTTTGGCGGCCAGGGGAGTCCTACTCCCACCGAGTAGGATTCCCCTTTCCTAGTCCAACTAGGAATCCTTCCATGTAGGGGAGGAAGGGAGAAGGAAGTGGAGGAGTAGGAAGGTGGCGGCCCCTTTTCCCTAGTCCAATTCGGACTAGAGGGAGGGGGGCGCAGCAGCCTTTTCCTCTTCCCACTAAAGCCCATCAAGGCCCATTACTTCTCCCGTAACTACCGGTACTCCGAAAAATAATTCGAATCACTCGGAACCTTTCCGAACTCCGAATATAGTCGTCCAATATATCGATCTTTACGTCTCGACCATTTCGAGACTCCTCGTCATGTCCCCGATCTCATCCGGGACTCGAACTCCTTCGGTACATCAAAATACATAAACTCATAATAACGTCATTGAAACCTTAAGCGTGCGGACCCTACGGTTCGAGAACAATGTAGACATGACTGAGACACATCTCCGGTCAATAACCAATAGCGGGACCTGGATGCCCATATTGGTTCCTACATATTCTACGAAGATCTTTATCGGTCAGACCGCATAACAACATACGTTGTTCCTTTTGTCATCGGTATGTTACTTGCGAGATTCGATCGTCGGTATCCAATACCTAGTTCAATCTCGTTACCGGCAAGTCTCTTTTACTCGTTACGTAATGCATCATTCCGTAACTAACTCATTAGCTACATTGCTTGCAAGGCTTATAGTGATGTGCATTACCGAGAGGGCCTGTAGATACCTCTCCGGCAATCGGAGTGACAAAACCTAATCTCGAAATACGCCAACCCAACAAGTACCTTTGGAGACACCTGTAGTACTCCTTTATAATCACCCGATTACGTTGTGACGTTTGGTAGTACCCAAAGTGTTCCTCCGTAAACGGGAGTTGCATAATCTCATAGTTACGAGGAACATGTATGTGTCATGAAGAAAGCATTAACATACTAAACGATCAAGTGTTAAGCTAACGGAATGGGTCATGTCAATCAGATCATTCAACTAATGATGTGACCTTGTTAATCAAATAACAACTCCTTGTTCATGGTTTAGGAAACATAACCATCTTTGATTAACAAGCTAGTCAAGTAGAGGCATACTAGTGACATCTTGTTTTGTCTATATATTCACACATGTATTATGTTTCCGGTTAATACAATTCTAGCATGAATAATAAACATTTATCATGAAATAAGGAAATAAATAATAACTTTATTATTGCCTCTAGGGCATATTTCCTTCAGTCTCCCACTTGCACTAGAGTCAATAATCTAGTTCACATCATCATGTGATTCAACACTAATTTTCACATCTGTATGTGATTAACACCCATAGTTCACATCGTCATGTGACCAACACCCAAAGGGTTTACTAGAGTCAATAATCTAGTTCACATCGCTATGTGATTAACACCCAAAGAGTACTAAGGTATGATCATGTTTTGCTCGTGAGAGTAGCTTAGTCAACGGGTCCATCACATTCGTGAGCCGTATGTATTTTGCAAATATTCTACGTCTACAATGCTCTCGCGATTTGGAGCTACTCTAGCTAATTGCTCCCACTTTCAATATGTATCCAGATTGAGATTTAGATTTATCCGGATCAGTGTAAAAGCTTGCACCGATGTAACTCTTTGACGGGCTCTTTTATCACCTCCATAATCGAGAAATATTTCCTTAGTCCTCACTAAGGATGTTCTTTGACCAATGTCCAAAGTTGATCTACTCCTAGATCACTATTGTACTCCTTGCCAAATTCAGAGCAAGGTATACAATAGGTCTGGTACATAGCATAGCATACTTTATAGAACCTATGGTGATGCATAGGGAATGACTTTCATTCTCTTTCTATCTTACTGCCAGTGGTCGGGTTTTGAGTCTTACTCAATCTCACACCTTGTAACACAGGCAAGAACTCTTTCTTTGACTGTTCCATTTTGAACTACTTCAAAATCTTGTCAAGGTATGTATTCATTGAAAAACATATCAAGCGTCTTGATCTATCTCAATAGATCTTGATGCTCAATATGTAAGCAGCTTCACCGAGGTCCTTCTTTGAAAAACTCCTTTCAAATACTCCTTTATGCTTTGCGAGAATAATTCTACATTATTTCCGATCAACAATATGTCATTCACATATACTTATCAGAAATCTTTGTAGTGCTCCCACTCACTTTCTTGTAAATCTGAGGCTTCTCCAAAAGTACAGTATAAAACCATATGCTTTGATCAATCTTATCAAAGCGTATATTCCAACTCGAGATGCTTGCACCAGTCCATAGATGGATCGGTGGAGCTTGCACATTTTGTTAGCTCCTTTAGGATTGACAAAACCTTACGGTTGCATCATATACAACTCTTCTTTAATAAATCCATTAAAGAATGTTGTTTTTGACATCCATTTGCGATTTCATAAAATGTGGCAATTGCTAACATGATTCGGACAGACTTAAGCATCGCTACGGATGAGAAAGTCTCATCGTAGTCAACCCTTGAACTTGTCGAAAACCTTTTGCAACAAGTCGAGCTTTGTAGATAGTAACACTACTATCGGTGTCCGTCTTCCTCTTGAAGATCCATTTATTTAACATGGCTTGCTGATCATAGAGCAAGTCAATCAAAGTCCATACTTTGTTTCTCATACATGGATCCTATCTCAGATTTCATGGCCTCAAGCCATTTCGCGAATCTGGGCTCATCATCGCTTCCTCATAGTTCGTGGGTTCATCATGGTCTAGTAACATGACTTCCGAACACGATAACCATACCACTCAGTGCGGATTTTGCTCTGGAAGACCTACGAGGTTTGGTAGCAACTTGATCTGAAGTTTCATGATCATCATCATTAACTTCCTCACTTATTGGTGTAGGAATCGGAACTGATTTACGTGATGAACTACTTTCCAATAAGGGAGAAGGTACAATTACCTCATCAAGTTCTACTTTCCTCCCACTCACTTCTTTCGAGAGAAACTTCTTCTCTAGAAAGGATCCATCTTAGCAACGAAAAACTTGCCTTCGGATCTGTGATAGAAGGTGTACCCAATAGTTACCTTTGGGTATTCTATGAAGACGCACTTCTCCGATTTGGGTTCGAGCTTATCGGTGAAAACTTTTCACATAAGTATCAAAACTCCAAACTTTTAAGAAACGACAGCTTAGGTTTACATGTTAAACCATAGTTCATATGGTGTCGTCTCAACGGATTTAGATGGTGCCCCATTAAACGTGAATGCAGCTGTCTCTAATGCATAACCCCAAAACGATATTGGTAAATCGGTAAGAGACATCATTGATCGTACCATATCAAAATAAAGTACGGTTACGACGTTCGGACACACCATAACGTTGTGGTGTTCCGTATGTGAGCTGTGAAACTATTCCACTTTTGTTTTAATTGAAGACCAAACTCAGAACTCAAATATTCATCTCCACGATCAGATCGCAGAAACTTTATTTTCTTGTTACGATGATTTTCTACTTCACTCTGAAATTCTTTGAACTTTTCAACTATTTCAGACTTATGTTTCATCAAGAAGATATACGCATATCTGCTCAAATCATCTGTGAAGGTCGAAAATAATGATACTTGCCACGAGCATCAACACTCATTGAATTGTATACATCGGTATGTATTATTTCCAATAAGTCATTAGCTTGTTCCATTGTTCCGAGAACGGAGTTTTAGTCATCTTGCCCAAAAGGCACGGTTCGTAAGCATCAAATGATTCATAATCAAGTGATTCCAAAAGTCCATCGACATGGAGTTTTCTTCATGCGCTTTACACCAATATGACCTAAACGGCGATTACCACAAATAAGTTGCACTATCATTATTAACTTTGCATCTTTTGGTTTCAATATTATGAATATGTGTATCACTATGATCGAGATCCAATGAACCATTTTCATTGGGTGTGTAACCATATAAGGTTTTATTCATGTAAAATGAACAACAATTTATTCTCTTACTTAAATGAATAGCAGTATTGCAATAAACATGATCAAATCATATTTATGCTCAACACCAAATAACACTTATTTAGGTTCCACACTAATCCCGAAAGCATAGGGAGTGTGCGATGATGATCATATCAATCTTGGAACTACTTCCAACACTCATCGTCACTTCCCCTTCAACTAGTTTCTGCTCATTACGCAACTCCCTGCTTTCAAGTTACTACTCTTAGCAACTGAACCAAGATCAAATACCGAGGGGTTGCTACGAACACTAGTAAAATACACATCAATAATCTGTATATCAAATATACCTTTGTTCACTTTGCCATCCTTCTTATCCGCCAAATACTTGGGATAGTTCCGCTTCTAGTGACCAGTTCCATTGCAGCAAAAGCACTTAGTCTCAGGCTTAGGTCCAGACTTGGGCTTCTTCACTCGAGCAGCAACTTGCTTGCCGTTCTTCTTGAAGTTCCCCTTCTTCCCTTTGCCCTTTTCCTTGAGATTAGTGGTCTTGTCAATCATCAACACTTGATGCTCTTTCTCGATTTCTACCTTCGTTGATTTCAACATCACGAAGAGCTCGGAATCGTTTTCGTCATCCCTTGCATACTATAGTTCATCATGAAGTTCTAGTAACTTAGTGATGGTGACTAGAGAATTCTGTCAATCACTATCTTATCCGGAAGATTAACTCCCACTTGATTCAAGCGATTGAAGTACCTGCAGACCGAGCACATGCTCACTAGTTGAGCGATTCTCCTCCATCTTTTAGCTATAGAACTTGTTGGAGACTTCATATCTCTCAACTTCGGTATTTGCTTGAAATATTAACTTCAATTCCTGGAACATCTCATATGGTCCATGACGCTCAAAACGTCTTTGAAGTCCCGATTCTAAGCCGTTAAGCATGGTGCACTAAACTATCAAGTAGTCATCATATTGAGCTAGCCAAACGCTCATAACGCCCGCATACCGCTCCTGCAATAGGTCTGTCACCTAGCGGTGCATCAAGGACATAATTCTTCTCAAGGCAAGAGCAATGAGGATAAACCTCAGATCACGGATCCAATCCGCATCATTGCTACTAACATTTTTCAATACAAATTTCTCTAGGAACACATATAAAAACATAGGGAAGCAACAACGCGAGCTATTGATCTACAACATAATTTGCAAAATACTACGGGACTAAGTTCATGATAAATTAAAGTTCAATTAATCATATTACTTAAGAACTCCCACTTAGATAGACATCTCTCTAGTCATCTAAGTGATCACGTGATCCAAATCAACTAAACCATGTCCGATCATCACGTGAGATGGAGTAGTTTCAATGGTGAACATCACTATGTCGATCATATCTACTATATGATTCACGCCGACCTTCGGTCTCCGTGTTCCGAGGTCATATCTTATATGCATAGCTCGTCAAGTATAACCTGAGTATTCCGCGTGTGCAACTGTTTTGCACCCGTTGTATTTGAACGTAGAGCCTATCACACCCGATCATCACGTGGTGTCTCAGCACGAAGAACTTTCGCAACGGTGCATACTCAGGGAGAACACTTCTTGATAATTAGTGAGAGATCATCTTATAATGCTACCGTCAATCAAGCAAAATAAGATGCATAAAGGATAAACATCACATGCAATCAATATAAGTGATATGATATGGTCATCATCATCTTGTGCTTGTGATCTCCATCGTCAAGCACCGTCATGATCACCATCGCCACCGGCGCGACACCTTGATCTCCATCGTAGCATCGTTGTCGTCTCGCCAATCTTATGCTTCCACGACTATCACTACCGCTTAGTAATAAAGTAAAGCATTACATCGCGATTGCATTGCATACAATAAAGCGACAACCATATGGCTCCTCGCCGATTGCCGATAACTTCGGTTACAAAACATGATCATCTCATACAATAAAATATAGCATCACGTCTTGACCATATCACATCACAACATGCCCTGCAAAAACAAGTTAGACGTCCTCTACTTTGTTGTTGCAAGTTTTACGTGGCTGCTACGGGCTGAGCAAGAACCGTTCTTACCTACGCATCAAAACCACAACGATAGTTTGTCAAATAGACTCCGTTTAACCTTCTCAAGGACCGGGCGTAGCCTTTTCAGTTCAACTAAAGTTGGAGAGACAGTCTTCCGCAAGCCATCTATGTGCAAAGCACGTCGAGGAACCGGTCTCGCGTAAGCGTCTGCGTAAGGTTGGTCCGGATCGTCTCGCCCAACAATACCGCTGAACCAAAGTATGACATGCTGGTAGGCAGTATGACTTGTATCGTCCACAACTCACTTGTGTTCTACTCGTGCATATGACATCAACGCATAAAACCAGGCTCGGATGCCACTTTGTTGGGGAACGTAGTAATTTCAAAAATTTCCCTCACACACGGGACCATGGTGATGGCATAGCAACGAGAGGGAGAGTGTTGTCTACGTACCCTCAGAGACCGTAAGCGGAAGCGATCTGGCGTAGAGGAAGTAGTCGTACTTTCTCCTCGCGATCCTGCCGATCCCAGTAAGCATTACTCCGGCACCTCCGAGTCGATGATGACGTAGAGGAAGTAGTCAGACGTTCTCCTCACGATCCAACCGATCACTGGCGCGTTACTCGGCGCCTCCGAGTTCTTGGCACACGTTCAGCTCGATGACGCTCCACGGGCTTCGATCCAGCAAAGCTCCGGGGAGGAGTTCCGTCGGACGACGGCGTGGTGGACGATCTTGATGTTTCACCGTCGCAGGCTTCGCCTAAGCACCGCTACAATATGACCGAGGTGGAATATGGTGGAGGGGGCACCAGACACGGCTAAGGAACGATCTCAAGGATCAACTTGTGTGTCTATGGGGTGCCCCTGCCCGTATATAAAGGAGCAAGGGAGGGAGGAGGCCGGCCCTATGTTTGGCGCCAAGGGGAGTCCTACTCCCACCGGGAGTAGGATTCCCCTTTCCTAGTCCAACTAGGAATCCTTCCATGTAGGGGAGGAAGGGAGAAGGAAGTGGAGGAGTAGGAAAGGTGGCGGCCCCTTTCCCTAGTCCAATTCGGACTAGAGGGAGGCGCAGCAGCCTTTTCCTCTTCCCACTAAAGCCCATCAAGGCCCATTACTTCTCCCGTAACTACCGGTACTCGAAAAATACCGAATCACTCGGAACCTTTCCGAACTCCGAATATAGTCGTCCAATATATCGATCTTTACGTCTCGACCATTTCGAGACTCCTCGTCATGTCCCCGATCTCATCCGGGACTCCGAACTCCTTCGGTACATCAAAATACATAAACTCATAATAACCGTCATTGAAACCTTAAGCGTGCGGACCCTACGGTTCGAGAACAATGTAGACATGACTGAGACACATCTCCGGGTCAATAACCAATAGCGGGACCTGGATGCCCATATTGGTTCCTACATATTCTCTGAAGATCTTTATCGGTCAGACCGCATAACAACATACGTTGTTCCTTTTGTCATCGGTATGTTACTTGCCCGAGATTCGATCGTCGGTATCCAATACCTAGTTCAATCTCGTTACCGCAAGTCTCTTTACTCGTTACGTAATGCATCATTCCGTAACTAACTCATTAGCTACATTGCTTGCAAGGCTTATAGTGATGTGCATTACCGAGAGGGCTCAGAGATACCTCTCCGACAATCGGAGTGACAAAACCTAATCTCAAATACGCCAACCCAACAAGTACCTTTGGAGACACCTGTAGTACTCCTTTATAATCACCCGATTACGTTGTGACGTTTGGTAGTACCCAAAGTGTTCCTCCGTAAACGGAGTTGCATAATCTCATAGTTACAGGAACATGTATGTGTCATGAAGAAAGCATTAACATACTAAGCGATCAAGTGTTAAGCTAACGGAATGGGTCATGTCAATCAGATCATTCAACTAATGATGTGACCTTGTTAATCAAATAACAACTCCTTGTTCATGGTTTAGGAAACATAACCATCTTTGATTAACAAGCTAGTCAAGTAGAGGCATACTAGTGACATCTTGTTTTGTCTATATATTCACACATGTATTATGTTTCCGGTTAATACAATTCTAGCATGAATAATAAACATTTATCATGAAATAAGGAAATAAATAATAACTTTATTATTGCCTCTAGGGCATATTTCCTTCAATTTTATCTGCAGTGAACATGCAACTGTAGGTGTGTCGTCAAAAAAATGGAATTATCCAGGGTTCGTTTGGACGTTTTATACATTAACTTGGTTTTGTAGGCATTTCAGGTGCATAATTCAAATTTGAACTACATGCACATGCTCCAGTGCATATAAACGGGTTGAAAAATCAAATCTGTGTCCTTGTTTGCATGCTTTGGTCCCATGCAAGAAATGGGAATGAATGTCAAACACCCTGCCACCGTCACTCGGCTGCAAACATTGAGATACCTGGTTTTTAAATTCTAGTAAATCCAAAACTTGTCTGAAATTCATGGAACTTGGCATGCTATCATGGATCGGCATCAACATGCCACGGTAAAATTTTTAACCCATTTGGGGCAGGTTAGGGTATAAGCTTATCACAAACCAGAACTTCTCACAACAAGCGTGATGGTTTCGGTAGGGAACGTGCCACCTTTGGGGACGAAACGATATTCGTTGCCTCTTATTGCTTTTAAAAATTTTCTAGTGTCAACATAGAACAACAGGAGTGTTGTGTTTAATTTTGGAATTTTTCGAGATTTTTTTTGGACATTTTTATACATTAACTGAGGTTTCCAGGCATTTCATGTGCATAATTCAAATTTGAACTACATGCACATGCTCCAATGCATATAAACTGGTTGAAAAATAAAATTTGTGTCCTTGGTTGCATGCTTAGGTCCCATGCAATAAATGGGAATGAATTTCAAACACCCTGCCACTGTCACTCGGCCGTAAACACTGAGATACCTGGTTTTTAAATTCTAGTAAATCCAAAACTCGTCTGAAATTCATGAAGCTTGACATGCTATCATGGAGCGGCATCTGTTGGGGAATGTTGCAGAAAATTAAATTTTTTCCTACGGTTTCACCAAGATCCATCTATGAGTTCATCTAGCAACGAGTCATGCGAGAGTGATTGCATCTACATACCACTTGTAGATCGCGTGCGGAAGCGTTCAATGGAGCAGGGGATGACGGAGTCGTACTTCGCCGTGATTCAGATCACCGATGACCTAGTGCCGAACGGACAGCACCTCCGCGTTCAACACACGTACGAAGCGGATGACGTCTCCTCCTTCTTGATCCAGCAAGGGGAAAGGAGAGGTTGATGATGATCCAGCAGCACGACGGCGTGGTGGTGGATGCAGCAGAACTCCGGCAGGGCTTCGCTAAGCAACTACGGGAGGAGGAGGAGGTGTTGCAGGGAGGAGGGAGGCGCCAGGGCTTATAGGTGCGGCCACCCCTCCCTCCCCTCCCTTTATATAGGTGCAAGAGAAGGGGGGAGTGCGCAGCCTTGCCCCTTCCTCCAAGGAAGGGGTGCGGCCAAGAGGGGGGGAGGAGTCCATCCTCCCCAAGGCACCTCGGAGGTGCCTTCCCCTTAGGACTCTCCCTCCCCAAGTCTCCTTGGCGCATGGGCCTCTTGGGGCTGGTGCCCTTGGCCCATATAGGCCAAGGCGCACCCCTACAGCCCATGTGCCCCAGGCAGGTGGACCCCCCGGTGGACCCCGGACCCCTTTTGGCACTCCTGGTACAATACCGATAAAGTGCAAAACTTTTCCGGCGACCAAAATAAGACTTCCCATATATAAATCTTTACCTCCGGACCATTACGGAACTCCTCGTTACGTCCGGAATCTCATCCGGGACTTCGAACAACATTCGGTTTGCTGCATACTCATATTCATACAACCCTAGCGTCACCGAACCTTAAGTGTGTAGACCCTACGGGTTCGGGAGACATGCAGACATGACCGAGAGGCTCTCGGGCAATAACCAACAGCGGGATCTGGATACCCATGTTGGCTCCCACATGCTCCTCGATGATATCATCGGATGAACCACGATGTCGAGGATTCAATCAACCCCGTATACTATTCCCTTTGTCAATCGGTATGTTACTTGCCCGAGATTCGATCGTCGGTATCCCAATACCTTGTTCAATCTCGTTACCGGCAAGTCACTTTACTAAATGCCGTAATGCATGATCCCGTGACCAGACACTTGGTCACTTTGAGCTCATTATGATGATGCACTACCGAGTGGGCCCAGTGATACCTCTCCGTCATACGTTGTGACAAATTCCAGTCTCGATCCGTGTCAACCCAACAGATACTTTCGGAGATACCTGTAGTGCACCTTTATAGTCACCCAGTTACGTTGTGACGTTTTGTACACCCAAAGCACTCCTACGGTATCCGGGAGTTACACGATCTCATGGTCTAAGGAAAAGATACTTGACATTGGAAAAGCTGTAGCAAAACGAACTACACGATCTTGTGCTATGCTTAGGATTGGGTCTTGTCCATCACATCATTCTCCTAATGATGTGATCCGTTATCAACGACATCCAATGTCCATAGTCAGAAACCATGACTATCTGTTGATCAACGAGCTAGTCAACTAGAGGCTCACTAGGGACATATTGTGGTCTATGTATTCACACGTGTATTACGATTTCCGGATAATACAATTATAGCATGAATAAAAGACAATTATCATGAACAAGGAAATATAATAATAATACTTTTATTATTGCCTCTAGGGCATATTTCCAACAGTCTCCCACTTGCACTAGAGTCAATAATCTAATTACATTGTGATGAATTGAACACCCATAGAGTTCTGGTGTTGATCATGTTTTGCTCGCGGAAGAGGTTTAGTCAACGGATCTGCGACATTCAGATCCGTATGCACTTTGCAAATTTCTATGTACCCATCTTGAACATTTTCACGAATGGAGTTGAAGCGACGCTTGATGTGCTCGGTCTTCTTGTGAAACACAGGCTCCTTGGCAAGTGCGATAGCTCCAGTGTTGTCACAGAAGAGTTTGATCGGCTCCGACGCATTGGGTATGACTTCTAGGTCGGTGATGAACTCCTTCACCCAAATTGCTTCATGTGCTGCCTCCGAGGCTGCCATGTACTCCGCTTCACATGTAGATCCCGCCACGACGCTCTGCTTGCAGCTGCACCAGCTTACTGCTCCACCATTTAACATATACACGTATCCGGTTTGTGACTTTGAGTCATCCAGATCTGTGTCGAAGCTAGCATCGATGTAACCCTTTACGACGAGCTCTTCGTCACCTCCATAAACGAGAAACATGTCCTTTGTCCTTTTGAGGAACTTCGGGATATTCTTGACCGCTGTCCAGTGTTCCTTGCCGGGATTACTTTGGTACCTGCCTACCAAACTTACGGCAAGGTTTACATCAGGTCTGGTACACAGCATGGCATACATAATAGAACCTATGGCTCAGGCATAGGGGATGACACTCATCTCTTCTTTATCTTTTTCCGTGGTCGGGCATTGAGCCGAGCTCAATTTCACACCTTGCAAAACAGGCAAGAACCCTTTCTTGGACTGATCCATTTTGAACTTCTTCAAAATCTTATCAAGGTATGTGCTTTGTGAAAGACCTATGAGGCGTATCGATCTATCCCTATAGATTTTGATGCCTAATATGTAAGCAGCTTCTCCAAGGTCCTTCATTGAAAAACTCTTCTTCAAGTAGGCCTTAATGCTGTCCAAGAGTTCTATATCATTTCCCATCAAAAGTATGTCATCTACATATAATATGAGAAATGCTACAGAGCTCCCACTCACTTTCTTGTAAACGCAGGCTTCTCCATAAGTCTGCATAAACCCAAACGCTTTGATCATGTCATCAAAGAGAATGTTCCAACTCCGAGATGCTTGCACCAGCCCATGAATGGATCGCTGGAGCTTGCATACCTTGTTAGCATTCTTAGGATCGACAAAACCTTCCGGCTGCATCATATACAGCTCTTCCTTAAGATAACCATTAAGGAACGCTGTTTTGACGTCCATCTGCCATATCTCATAATCATAGTATGCGGCAATTGCTAACATGATTCGGACGGACTTAAGCTTCGCTACGGGAGAGAAAGTCTCATCATAGTCAATCCCTTGAACTTGTCGATAACCCTTAGCGACAAGTCGAGCTTTATAGATGGTAACATTACCATCCGCGTCAAATCTTCTTCTTAGAGATCCATTTGTTTTCTATCGCTACCGATCATCGGGCAAGTCTGTCAAAGTCCATACTTTGTTTTCATACATGGATCCTATCTCGGATTGCATGGCTTCAAGCCATTTGTTGGAATCTGGGCCCGCCATCGCTTCTTCATAGTTCGAAGGTTCACCGTTGTCTAACAACATGATATCCAGGACAGGGTTGCCATACCACTCTGGTGTGGAACGTGTCCTTGTGGACCTACGAAGTTCAGTAGCAACTTGATCCGAAGTTCCTTGATCATCATCATTAATTTCCTCTCCAGTAGGTGTAGGCACCACAAGAACATTTTCCTGAGCTGCACTACTTTCCGGTTCAAGAGGTAATACTTCATCGAGTTCTACTTTCCTCCCACTTACTCATTAAGAGAGAAAATCTTTTTAGAGAAAGGATCCGTTCTTGGCAACAAAGATCTTGCCTTCGGATCTAAGGTAGAAGGTATACCCAATGGTTTCCTTAGGTATCCTATGAAGACGCATTTTTCCGACTTGGGTTCGAGCTTTTCAGGTTGAAGTTTCTTGACATAAGCATCGCATCCCCAAACTTTTAGAAACGCAGCTTAGGTTTCTTCCCAAACCATAATTCATACGGTGTCGTCTCAACGGATTTAGACGATGCCCTATTTAAAGTGAATGTAGCTGTCTCTAGAGCGTATCCCCAAAATGATAGCGGTAAATCAGTAAGAGACATCATAGATCGCACCATATCCAATAGAGTGCGATTACGACGTTCGGACACACCGTTACGCTGAGGTGTTCTAGGCGGCGTGAGTTGTGAAACGATTCCACATTTCCTTAAGTGTGTACCAAATTCGTGACTTAAATATTCTCCTCCATGATCTGATCGCAAGAATTTTATCTTTCGGTCACGTTGATTCTCTACTTCATTCTGAAATTCCTTGAACTTTTCAAAGGTCTCAGACTTGTGTTTCATCAAGTAGACATACCCATATCTACTCAAGTCATCGGTGAGAGTGAGAACATAACGATATCCTCCATGAGCCTCAACACTCATTGGACCGCACACATCGGTATGTATGATTTCCAATAAGTTGGTTGCTCGCTCCATTGTTCCGGAGAAGCGAGTCTTGGTCATCTTGCCCATGAGGCATGGTTCGCATGTTTCAAATGATTCATAATCGAGAGACTCTAAAAGTCCATTAGCATGGAGCTTCTTCATGCTTGACACCAATGTGACCAAGGCGGCGGTGCCACAAGTATGTGGGACTATCGTTATCAACTTTACATCTTTTGGTATTCACACTATGAACATGTGTAACATTACGTTCGAGATTCATTAAGAATAAACCATTGACCATCGGAGCATGACCATAAAACATTTCTCTCATATAAATAGAACAACCATTATTCTCGGAATTAAATGAGTAGCCATCTCGTATTAAACGAGATCCTGATACAATGTTCATGCTCAAACTTGGTACTAAATAACAATTATCGAGGTTTAAAACTAATCCCCTAGGTAAATGTAGAGGTAGCGTGCCGACGGCGATCACATCGACCTTGGAACCATTCCCGACGCGCATCGTCACCTCGTCCTTCGCCAGATCTCCGTTTATTCCGTAGCTCCTGCTGTGAGTTACATATATGAGCAACGGCACCGGTATCAAATACCCAGGAGTTACTACGAGTACTGGTAAGGTACACATCAATTACATGTATATCAAATATACCTTTAGTGTTGCCGGCCTTCTTGTCTGCTAAGTATTTAGGGCAGTTCCGCTTCTAGTGACCCTTCCCTTTGCAATGAAAGCACTCAGCCTCAGGCTTGGGTCCATTCTTTGACTTCTTCCCGGCAACTGGCTTACCGGGCGCAGCAACATCCTTGCCGTCCTTCTTGAAGTTCTTCTTTCCCTTGCCCTTCTTGAACTTAGTGGTTTTATTGACCATCAACACTTGATGCTCTTTCTTGATTTCTACCTCTGCTGACTTCAGCATTGAAAATACTTCAGGAATAGTTTTCACCATCCCCTACATATTGTAGTTCATCACAAAGCTCTTGTAGCTTGGTGGGAGCGACTGAAGGATTCTGTCAATGACCGCCTCGTCCGGGAGGTTAATGTCCAGCTGGGACAGGCGGTTGTGCAACCCAGATATTTTGAGTATGTGCTCACTGACAGAACTATTTTCCTCCATCTTACAACTGTAGAACTTGTCGGAGATTTCATATCTCTTGACCCGGGCAGGAGCTTGGAAAACCATTTTCAGCTCCTCGAACATCTCATATGCTCCGTGTTGCTCAAAACGCTTTTGGAGCCCCGGTTCTAAGTTGTAAAGCATGCCGCACTGAATGAGGGAGTAATCATCAAGACGAGACTGCCAAGCATTCATAATGTCTTGGTTCTGCAGGATGGGTGCATCACCTAGCGGTGCTTCTAGGACATATTGTTTCTTGGCTGCTATGAGGATGATCCTCGGGTTAGGACCCGATCCGAATAGTTGCTGCCATCGTCTTTCAGCTTGGTTTTCTCTAGGAACGCGTTGAAGTTCATGGTGACATGAGCGTTGGCCATTTGATCTACAAGACATATTTTGCAAAGACTTTAGACTAAGTTCATGATAATTAAGTTCATCTAATCAAATTGTTTAATGAACTCCCACTCAGATTTGACATCCCTCTAGTCATCTAAGTGTTACATGATCCGAGTCGACTAGGTCGTGTCCGATCATCACGTGAGACGGACTAGTCATCGTCGGTGAACATCTCCATGTTGATCGTATCTTCCATACGACTCATGTTCGACCTTTCGGTCTCTTATGTTCCGAGGCCATGTCTATACATGCTAGCCCCGTCAAGTTAACCCTAAGTGTTTATGCATGTGTAAAACTGTCTTACACCCGTTGTATGTGAACGTAAGGATCTATCACACCCGATCATCACGTGGTGCTTCGAAATGACGAACTTTAGCAACGGTGCACAGTTAGGGAGAACACTTTCTTGAAATTATTAGAAGGGATCATCTTATTTACTACCGTCGTTCTAAGTAAACAAGATGCATAAAACATAATAAACATCACATGCAATTATATAAAGTAGTGACATGATATGGCCAATATCATATAGCTCCTTTGATCTTCATCTTCGGGCTCCATGATCATCTTGTCACCGCATGACACCATGATCTCCATCATCGTGTCTCCATGAAGTTGCTCGCCAACTATTACTTCTACTACTATGCCTAACACGTTTAGCAATAAAGTAAAGTAATTTACATGGCGTTGAATCAATGACTCGCAGGTCATACAATAATTAAGACAACTCCTATGGCTCCTGCCGGTTGTCATACTCATCGACATGCAAGTCGTGATTCCTATTACAAGAACATGATCTCATACATCACAATATATCATTCATCATTCATCACAACTTCTGGCCATATCACATCACATGACAATTGCTGCAAAAACAAGTTAGACGTCCTCTAATTGTTGTTGCATCTTTTACGTGGCTGCAATTGGATTCTAGCAAGAACGTTTTCTTACCTACGAATAACCACAACGTGATTTTGTCAACTTCTATTTACCCTTTATAAGGACCCTTTTCATCTAATCCGCTCCAACTAAAGTAGGAGAGACAGACACCCGCTAGCCACCTTATGCACCTAGTGCATGTCAGTCGGTGGAACCAGTCTCACGTAAGCGTACGTGTAAGGTCGGTCCGGGCCGCTTCATCCCACAATACCGCTAAAGCAAGAAAATACTAGTAGCGGCAAGCAAGTTGACAAGATCTACGCCCACAATAAAATTGTGTTCTACTCGTGCAATAGAGAACTACGCATAGACCTAGCTCATGATGCCACTGTTGGGGAACGTTGCAGAAAATTAAATTTTTTTCCTACAGTTTCACCAAGATCCATCTATGAGTTCATCTAGCAACGAGTCATGGGAGAGTGATTGCATCTACATACCACTTGTAGATCGCGTGCGGAAGCGTTCAATGGAACGGGGATGATGGAGTCGTACTCGTCGTGATTCGGATCACCGATGACCTAGTGCTGAACGGACAGCACCTCCGCGTTCAACACACGTATGGAGCGGATGACGTCTCCTCTTTCTTGATCCAGCAAGGGGAAAGGAGAGGTTGATGATGATCCAGCAACACGACGGCGTGGTGGTGGATGCAGCAGAACTCCGGCAGGGCTTCGCTAAGCAACTACGGGAGGAGGAGGAGGTGTTGCAGGGAGGAGGGAGGCGCCCGGGGCTTATAGGTGCGGCCACCCTCCCTCCCTCCCTTTATATAGGTGCAAGAGAAGGGGAGGGTGCAGCCTTGCCCTTCCTCCAAGGAAGGAGTGCGGCCAAGGGGGGGAGGAGTCCATCCTCCCCAAGGCACCTCGGAGGTGCCTTCCCCCTTTAGGACTCTCCCCTCCCCAAGTCTCCTTGGCGCATGGGCCTCTTGGGGCTGGTGCCCTTGGCCCATATAGGCCAAGGAGCACCCCCTACAGCCCATGTGGCCCCCCGGGGCAGGTGGACCCCCCCGGTGGACCCCCGGACCCCTTTCGGCATTCCCGGTACAATACCGATGAAGTGCGAAACTTTTCCGGCGACCAAAATAAGACTTCCCATATATAAATCTTTACCTATGGACCATTACGGAACTCCTCGTGACGTCCGGGATCTCATCCGGGACTCCGAACAACATTTGGTTTGATCCATACTCATATTCATACAACCCTAGCGTCACCGAACCTTAAGTGTGTAGACCCTACTGGTTCGGGAGACATGCGAACATGACCGAGGCGGCTCTCGGGCAATAACCAACAGCCGGGATCTGGATACCCATGTTGGCTCCGACATGCTCCTCGATGATATCATCGGATGAACCACGATGTCGAGGATTCAATCAACCCCGTATACTATTCCCTTTGTCAATCGGTATGTTACTTGCCCGAGATTCGATCGTCGGTATCCCAATACCTCGTTCAATCTCGTTATCGCCAGTCACTTTACTGCATCAGTAATGCATGATCCCGTGACCAGACACTTGGTCACTTTGAGCTCATTATGATGATGCACTACCGAGTGGGCCCGGTGATACCTCTCCGTCATACGGAGTGACAAATCGATCTCGATCCGTGTCAACAAAGCAGATACTTTCGGAGATACCTGTAGTGCACCTTTATAGTCACCCGATTACGTTGTGACGTTTGGTACACCCAAAGCACTCCCTACGGTATCCGGGAGTTACACGATCTCATGGTCTAAGGAAAAGATACTTGACATTGGAAAAGCTCTAGCAAAGCGAACTACACGATCTTGTGCTATGCTTAGGATTGGGTCTTGTCCATCACATCATTCTCCTAATGATGTGATCCCGTTATCAACGACATCCAATGTCCATAGTCGGAAACCATGACTATCTGTTGATCAACGAGCTAGTCAACTAGAGGCTCACTAGGGACATATTATGGTCTATGTATTCACACGTGTATTACGATTTCCGGATAATACAATTATAGCATGAATAAAAGAAAATTATCATGAACAAGGAAATATAATAATAATACTTTTATTATTGCCTCAAGGGCATATTTCCAACAGCATCAACATGTCATGGTAAAAAATTTGTCCCATTTGGGGCAGGTTTGGGTATAAGCTTCTCACAACAAGTGTGATGGTTTCGGTAGGGAACGTGCCACCTTTGGGGACGAAACGATATCCATTGCCTCTTATTGATTTGAAAGTTTTTCTAGTGTCAACATAGAACAACATGAGTGTTGTGTTTAATTTTGGAATTTTTCAGGGTTCGTTTGGACATTTTATACATTAACTGGGTTTTCTAGGCATTTTATGTGCATAATTCAAATTTGAACTACATGCACATACTCCAGTGCATATAAATTGGTTGAAAAATCAAATATGTGTCCTTCAGTGCATGCTTAGGTCCCATGGAAAAAATGGGAATGAATTTCAAACCCCAGGGCACTGTTGATTGCCGGCAAAACATTGAGATACTTTGTTTTAAATTATAGTAAATCAAAAACTCGTTTGAAACTCATGAAACTTGGCATGCTATAATGGAATGGCACCCGACATGTTGTGATATTTTTCGTTTCCATTTTGAGAGAAAGCGCACTCGATTAACAGCCAACGAAGGCATTTTGAAACAAATAGCTGCCACTATAACATCTCGAACATTTTGTATAAATTAAATTGTGTGCGTTCTGTTAACCATTCACGTGACACCACGCCTCACTCTTTTAATGGCTAGGAGGTGCCGTGCGGATAGGTGCTTGAGTGCTTGACTAAACGGGAGGCGTGTAAGCTGTACTCCAATGTGGAGGCTCACCGGGAAGCGTGCGAGTTGTATGCCGCGCAGTCTCACTGGGAAGCGAGCCCTCTGACTTCCATGGCCGCCCGCCTTGCTCGCATCCTCTACATTAATGGCACCCAAGCCACAGTCAAATACGGTTTTTAATATAAAACACTCAGCGCAAACATTTTAGTTAGAACACCCGTATGGAAAACAGACAACTTCCCCAGGAAGCCAAGGGAAAATGTGCCTAGCAGGATTTGTGCAGCTCTTGATCGCATACGTTTTAGTTAGAACACCCGTACGCAAACCGACAACTTCCCCAGGAATCCAAGAGAAAATGTGCCGAGCAGGATTTCTACAGCTCTTGACCACAAACATTTTAGATAGAAAACCCCTATGCAAAGTGAGAGCTATGGTCTTCCCCCTTAAGTCGAGGGAAAATTCGCAGCGCAGGATTTGCGCATCCCTTCAATGCAAACGGTTGTTTTGGATGACCCGTGTGCAACCACGTACAAACAATTTGGTAAGATTTGCATCTGTCATATTGGTTATGTTGCCATTTGTCAAACTGGAAAGATTGTCATTTGTTAATCTAGTGACATTGCCATTTGTCAATCCTTGTAACACTGCAATTTGTCAAAATATGCATCTAAAAATCACTAGCACTATCTAATTTTTGCAACTAAAATTCAGTAATTAAGCATAGATTTCATTCATAGATAAGCAGTCGTTCTTAATTAATAAAAACAGTTCAACTCAATAGCTGAGCCGACCAAACTTTTCCCCAACTGTTGCCAACCACGTACTGAAATAGCTAGTTCAACTATATATACCAGCTAATTTTAAGTACGTTGTACAGTTCCACCACACATCTATAGTCAGATGAACTGAACAAAATAGCCCCTAAATACTACTACTACAGAGGGGCTTTCACTACTGCAGGATGCTGCTAACGCGACACCACGATCAGAGACCCTTCGACGAAACTGTGTGCGATGCCATAATCGCAAACGGTGGAGTAAAAACAGTCAAAAAAGGTGCAAAAT
Organism: Aegilops bicornis; assembly: GCA_021605145.1. Classification (NCBI taxonomy): domain Eukaryota; kingdom Viridiplantae; phylum Streptophyta; class Magnoliopsida; order Poales; family Poaceae; genus Aegilops; species Aegilops bicornis. Next base: position 378,464,077 of record CM038669.1, on the reverse strand, counting down.
GTTTGCGATGGAGGATGCATCAAACACGGTTCAGATTTTAGTTGAGTGCGATGCAGGGCATATGGTTCATCTCAATTAACTGTTTGTGATGAGAAGGAACAAAAGAAAAGGGCAACCAGATGAAGGTGTGTGCGATATACAACATACAGTTCACTCAGATGAACTATTGTGATTAGGCAACACAAAAGAAACGGTCAGCCAGATCAAGGTGTGTGCGATATACTGCATGCAGTTCACTCGGATGAACTGTTTGCGTTGAGACATGAGAACAGAAATGGTTCAACTTAAAAAGATGTGTGTGATACGTGGCAAACAGGTATGTAATCGGAAACGTGTGCGAAGACCGATAACAACACAGATGATTACTGCTAACAAGCCGTGTGTGTTGTGAGCAAACGATTGCTGGTATACAATTGTGAGTGATTGATGAAAACATCACCGATGGGTTCCATTGTTTAGTCTGTGTGCGATGTGATTTTCTTTGTCCGCACAACATCTACGCTCTGTCTACATAGCATCAACATATATATTTAAAAAGACAGCATTGCATAACCAAATTAGGCATACAATTACACAAGTGACTACACACATAACATTTCCACACACCAAAGTGAGCAATTACATGCATACTAAAGTAGGAGAAACGAGGACCTAATCATCTACTTATTGTTGTGACAACGCTTTCCATTGCTCTGCTTCCAGCTGGATCCCTGGCCGTTTTGGGGAATGATACGTCTCCAACGTATCTATAATTTCTGATTGTTCCATGCTGTTATATTATCAATCTTGGATGTTTTATAAACATTTTATAGTCATTTTATATCATTTTTTGGTACTAACCTATTGACATAGTGCCAAGTGCCAGTTGCTATTTTTTCATGTTTTTTACATCACAGAAAATCAATATCAGACGGAGTCCAAATGCCATGAAACTCCACAGAGAATTTTTATGGGCCATAAGGAACACAACGGGCCCTGGTTGCGCCTGGGGGGTGCCCCGAGGGGGCACAACTCACCAGGGCACGCCAGGAGGCCCAGGCGCGCCCTATTGGGTTGTGTCCACCTCGGGTGCCCCTCGGACCACCTCTTTGCTCTATAAATACCCCAATATTCCAGAAACCCTAGAGGCATCGACGAAATATTCATCCAGCCGCCGCATAGTCCAGAACCACCAGATCCAATCTAGGCACCATCTCGGATGGGGTTCACCACCTCCATTGGCGCCTCTCCGATGATGCGTGAGTAGTTCTTTGTAGACCTTCGGGTCCGTAGTTAGTAGCTAGATGGCTCTCTCTCTCTCTCTCGCTGGATTCTCAATACAATGGTCTCCTGGAGATCCATATGATGTAACTCTTTTTGCGATGTGTTTGTTGGGATCCGATGAACTTTGAGTTATGATCAGATCTATCTTATTAAACCCATGAAAGTTATTTGAGTTTCTTTGATCTCTTATATGCATGATTGCTTATAGCCTTGCATTTCTTCTCAATTATTTGGGTGTTGTTTGGACAACTTGATCTATTTATCTTGCAATGAGAAGAAGTGCTTTGTAGTGGGTTCGATCTTACGATGCTTGATCCTAGTGACAGAAGGGGAACCAACACGTATGTATCGTTGCTACTAAGGATGAAAAGATGGGGTCTATATTTACATAGATAGATCTTGTCTACATCATGTCATCATTCTTATTGCATTACTCCATTTTTTCAGGAACTTAATACACTAGATGCATGCTGGATAGCGGTCGATGTGTGGAGTAATAGTAGTAAATGCAGGCAGGAGTCGGTCTACTAATCTTGGACATGATGCCTATATAATCATCATTGCCTGGATATCGTCATAATTATTTGAAGTTCTATCAATTGACGAACAGTAATTTGTTTACCCACTGTTTGCTATTTTTCTCGAGAGAAGCCACTAGTGAAACCTACGGCCCCCGGGTCTTCTTTCTCATATATTTGCCTTTGCGATCTACTCTTTTCCCTTGCATTTATTTTCAGATCTATTAAACCAAAAATAGAAAAATATCTTGTTGTGTTTTATTTCTATTTATTTTATTTTTGATCTATCTTTCAACTACTACAAATTTATCTCACGTCCGTTTGCCTATCTTGAGGCGTCGTCACCCGGAAGGGATTGACAACCCCTTTTACACGTCAGGTTGCGAGGATTTTTTATCTGTATGCAGGGGTGGTTTACGTTGTGTTGTTTGGTTCTCCTACTGGTTCAATAACCTTGGTTTCATCACTGAGGGAAATACCTACCGTTGATGTGCTGCATCTTCCCTTACTATTTGGGGAAATACCGACGTAGTTCTAGGAGACACGAACTTTCTGGCGCCACTGCTAGGGAGTCATCAAAAGGAATTTCTGGCGCCGTTGCCGGGGAGGATACTCAACATATACCAGGTTCCTAATCACAAACCTCATCTCTTCGCAATTTACATTATTTGTCATTTGCCTCTCATTTTCCTCTCCCCCACTTCACAAAAATTTGTCGTTTTATTCGCCTCTCTTTTTCATTCGCTGTTTTCTTGCTTTATAGTCTTGATAGCTAGCGTCTCTTCTCCTCCTTTGTCACCAGATTTTGAAGTCCTTTACTTCAAACAATGACAGGGAGAAAATTTGAAAGATGCTTGGTATAGGCTTATGGAATCATATTGTATTTCCAACTTAAAGGGGGATGCTGAAGTTTTACTTCATAATTTTTACATTGGATTGGCTTTGCATCATAGACAACTTCTCGATTTTGCCGCTAAAGGAAATTTCATTGAACTTGATGCCAATGCTGCCTATGATATTTTAGAGGGGATTTTGGGAATTCCACATCAAAAGAAGGGGTTTCCTTTTACCCCCGAGGGAGCTCAAATGTTGGACAAACTTGGTGATTTGCATAAACATATGGTTGAAATACAAAAATATAATGAACCCCTCAAACACCTCAATGGTAGTATCAATCGCATGAATACCCTGATTACTCTTTGCAATAAGCGATTGGATATTTTGGATCTTAAGATGGTTTCTTTCCTGGAGAATTTAGGGAAGCGTAAAGAGCCTCCCGGGTTTGAGAAAACCCTTACAAAAGTTGCCAAAACTTTGGAAGAAAAAACTTAGATCCTTGCTTTATGCCTAGCTAAGGGCATAAAACTATAGCGCTTGCTGGGAGGCAACCCAATGAATAAATTTTCTTTTTTCTTTTTTGCTTCCTGTTTATTTTGAGGAAAGGACAGTAGGAAGGCTCCTACTGTGTTTTCATATATATATGAATTGGGGGTGTTACAATGTTTTTTTGCATTTTTACAAGTAAGTTCTACCCAACCGAGACAAGTTTGGTTTAGGTATGGAAGGAGAAGGGGCTACTACTAGTGTAAGTCAGAGATAAAATAAGAAATGAAGGCAGGGTGAACACCCTTAGTCCTATGTTGGAGGAGGCCGAAATCGCCCTTAAATCTTCTCAGCCAACCATCGATGGTTGGAGCAATTCTCCCGAAATGTTTATTGATTCTTTCCTTCCACAAACTCCAAGCAGCCACCAGGAAGATGTCAAATAAGAGCGGACGCCCCCAAGAATCTTTAGCTTGTTGAAGAAGTTGGAGGCGGCAGGTGAAGGAGGGCCAATTAATTCCAAGTTTTTGCCAGCAGGATTGACTAAATGGGCAAGTGAAAATCATATGATCCACCGTCTCCTCGTCATGGGTGACATAGAGCCAACAACTGTGATCATCTTCTATATCATAGTGTTGGCGCTTGAGCATGTCACGTGTGTTTAGTCTATCATTCAGGAGAAGCCAGCCAAAAACCTTTTCCTCATGATGCAACGAGAGCGCCAGAGAAGAGAGAAAGTTGGATGGGCGTTCACGTCTCGAAATTAGAACCTATAGTAGTCGGCTGGTTGTTAAACAGTTTTGCCCCAGGTATAGTACTAGACATCGCTGTCAGACGTGGATGGATGCATGTGTGAGGAGAGCCGCTGGATGTCTCGCACCTCGTCCAAGGCTTGTGGGGAGAGCGGTAGGTGAAAGGCCTCCGACAGTGCTGTGCTCTCCAAGAAATCCTTGACGGACCCATCTTCATGCATGGCAAAGGAAAATGCATGGGGATGCGAGCTTTCCAGTACGTCTCTAGCCCAAATATCTTTCCAAACTAGAGCAGTTGTGCCAAAAACCACTCGAACCCGTGTGATGCCTCGGAAGATAGGGGTGAGCTTTAGGATGTCACGCCACCAGAATGAGCCAACATGATTCGTGGCATGAGCAAATTTGTCTGCATAATATGTGTCCCAAATAAGATGCACCCACGGGACGTCGAGCTTGTTGTAAAATTTGTGTAGTAATTTCATGAGCAAAGCATCATTTTGTAACTTTATATTGATGACACCCAAGCCACCATGCTTTTTTGGGTTTGCAAACCATATCCCAGGCGGCAAGGGAGTTGCATTTGTCCCCCTGCTCTGTCTTTTTGGTCCAGAGGCATCTTCTCCTGATTTTATCGAGCATCTCAATCAGCTCGGGTGAGAACTTGAGCGTGCACACGGCATAAATGAGGAGGGATGTGACGGTAGCATTAAGCCAAGAAAGTTTACCACCATAGGACATCATTGCGATCGTAGAGGTGAGACGGTGTTCAACATTGCACACCAGCGGCATGAGGTCCAGGATGGTCGGTTTGGTCGTGCCAAGAGGAAGCCCAAGGTAGGTAAACGACATCGAGCCAACTGAGCACCCAAAGAAGCTCGCAAATGCCAGAGAAGTTTCATCCGATAGGTTGATTGGGATGAGCGTGGATTTATGGAAATTAATCTGGAGGCCGATGGAGCACGCATAGTCCACAAGGATTTCTTTGATGACAGCAGCTTGCTGAGGGCATGCAGGCATAGCCAGGACCATGTCGTCGGCATATTGGATTACGGGTTAGTCCATTTGGCCAACGCAAGGGAAGGGCAGCTGAATTTTCCCCTGCCTAAACGCGTCATTGATGGCTGCTTGGAAAAGATCAGCTGCAATCACGAAGATCAAGGGGGACAACGGGTCGCCCTTCCTTGCACCAGTGCGGCAATGGAATTGACGCCCGGGTACACCATTTAATAAAACCGACGATCTCCCGGTTGAGAAGATGCATTTGGTCCAAGAAATCCACTTGTTGTTGAAGCCCAAATGTTTCATAATGTTCAGCATAGGAGCGTGTTCAATTGTATTGAAGGCTTTGGCAAAATCAAGTTTCAGCAAGATAATTTCCTTCTTAGGGGCATGGCATTGGTGAATATATTGGAAGGCCCAAGCAAGGCAATCTTGTATCGTTCTCCCCTTTATGAAACCATACTGGTTCTTGTGTATGATCTTTAGAATGACGCATTGCAGGCGGTTGGCAAGCAGCTTAGTGATCATCTTAAGACAACAGTTGAGGAGTGTGATCGGGCGGTAGTCATTGACAGTTTCAGGCGAGTTGGATTTTGGGATTAAGGTTATCAAGCCATCATTTATGCTAGTGAGATCCAAGTTCCCTTGATGGAAAGCATCACAAAGATTACAAAAGTTTTGCTTGATAATAGGCCAGCATGCTTTGAGAAAAGCCCCACTAAAACCATCAGGGCCGGGTGCTCGATCAGCCGGCATTTCTTTAATCACCACATCAATCTCGTCATGGGTAAATGGTTCAGTTAGTTGGTCTAAACCATCGTGGCGCTGCAGAATGCTAGGGAGGTTTAATTTCATTTCTGCTGGTCTCGAGGTACACAGGCGATCAGTGTAAGTTTGGAACAGGAGCATTTCTTTACCTGCGTGAGTGTCAACGAGGGAGCCATTTTCTTTTTTGAAGCTTGCGATGTTGTTGCGACGGTATCTTTCAGTAGCAGAAGCCTGAATTCTCATCTCCGAACTTTATCCATCTAATGGTGCAGCGTTTCTTCCAGTACTGGTTTTGATATTTAAGTAGGCGCAGTAAATGTTTCTTGATGATATTCCGAAAATTCGTCTCCAGTATTGTTAGATTTCTGCTATTTTCTAATTCATCAAGATGTGCAAGGGTCTCGTTGCAGTTAGCAATGGCTACTGAAAGTCGGGATAGGTTTTTCCTCCAAATCTTTAGGGCGTGATGAAGGGCTTTGAATTTACGACAAAGAATGGTCGCAACATTGTGGGCTCTAACTGGTCTGCTCCAAACCTCTTGGACAAGATCCATGAAGCCAGGGTGTAAAATCCAAAATGGCTCCAAACGAAAACCTTGCTGCGAGGAATGCATGTTTGGATGGAAATAATGCAGGGCACGTGATCAGAGACAGGATTACCAAGAGGCTTGACCAGGGTGTTGGGATAAACATTAGTCCAATGCAGCAAAGTGAAGAACCAATCTAGCTGTTAAAGGAGTGGATCCTGTTGCATATTGCTCCATGTATAAGATCGGCCTTTTATAGGTAATTCAATAAGGCTTTGCTTACGGATAATGTCATTGAAAGTACACATGTCATTTGGACACCCCCCTGGTTTGTTTCGATTGTTAGGCGCACGAATGTAATTAAAATCGCCAACTAGAAGCCAATCATGCGTGCTAGGTATATCCAGATTATAGAGCCAGTTGGTGAATGTAACACGAGCGTCACCCGAACAGGGACCATACACATTAACTAGCGTCCAAGAATAAGAGGACAATGTGCTAGTAAAGTTAATGACCAGGGCAAAATCAGACGAAAACACCACATCACCAGTAAACACAGAGCTTTTCCATATAGTAACTAAGCCCCCCGAGGCTCCTTGAGATGGAACATAAGAAAATTGATCAAATTGTCTAGGGCAACATGATTTAATAAAGGATAACTCAAAAGAGGATTTCTTTGTCTCTTGAATGCAAACGACCGAGCTACCACTAGTTCGTATGGCGTTATTAAGAGCTAACAGCTTATTGTTAGAGTTGATGCCACGGATGTTCCAACAGAGAACCTCCCAACTATGCAAAAGGGGCATGATAAGCAAGCAAACTAGGCCCTAGAAATGTCATCCTCACCAGGCAGATCATTAGTATTCATGGTACCTGAGCGAGAGGCCGAAGCAGCAGTTGGTGCAGGAGCTGCATTGAGGAGTTCTTCAGAAAGTTCAGCAGCAGGGCCATCACATATGTTTATTCAAATCTCTTGAAGGACATGGACAGGTGAGGAACTTCCTCAGAAAGCGTCTCTTGGCCAGAGTACGAGGAGTCAATCAATGGAACCAGTCGGGGTTTAACCCTAGAAATGGTAGGGTGGGTGTCATTCACTTGGTTGACCTTGAAGCCATTGTATTTGTTGGATCGGTTGCTCCAATGAACTTTAGAAGTAGAAATGGGTGCAGGTGCACGGGCCTGACGTCCACGATTCACAACAAGGCCGCCAGGTTCGGAGATGGAGTTAACAGCAGCAAGGCCGGCAGGTTCGGAAATGGAGTTACCAGCAGCAAAGCCGGCAGGTTCAGAGATGGAGTTACCTGCAGCAAGGCCAAGAACATCTTGGTTGATCATGGGGTTGTTGCGAGCATCAACCAGAGGCAGAGTTTCTGACAGGGAAACATCTTTAGCTTGAGTAATGTCAGGGGTTATTGGCGGCAGAAGTTGTGCAGACTGCGGAGAACTTCCGATAATTTCTTCCAGAACCACAGAAGAAGCTGGAGATGGTGGCAGCTGAGAAAAGGTGATGCCGTTGTCGCCAGAGGAAATCAAGACCGATACCTCCAAGTTGGCAGAATGCATACCATATCCAGTGCTCCAAGGTCTAATGGTGGCAATTGCAAGGCGTAGAGCATGGAAGATGAAACTGTTCAGTTGCTGCCTGGGAATTGGATCTGACAAGAGGAGGTTGAGCAGGTCTGAACCTTGGGCAGAGAGGCAAAACCGAATTCCTTGGTTGTGCAGACTGACAGAAAAAATTATTGCATCCCGAGCTTCAGACAGTGGTAGAGCGGGAGCAACAACAGGGAACAAAAGCAGAGCATCTTCAGTGGGAGCAGAGCTGTCGTCAGAAGAGGAGAAGGTGTCGTTCCAAGCCTCCATTGCATTATCAGAGATGTTGTCCTCCGGAACAATACCATACTAGAAAGTGAGACCTTGAGCTGCCAACCAAGCTTGATAGTTCACAAGATGTGGGGGAAGGGGTGGCAGCGAAGGAGCTGGAGGAATTGGCCATTCCCCCAACCAACATTGTTCTGGGGAGGCCCATTGCCCTGATTGACATTGTCAGCATTGGGGGCGCCATTCTGCACCAACCAGTTGTGTACCTGTTGTTGATATAGCTGTTCGGCAGTCAGCTCAGGTCCAAACTGCGGATGAGGATTACCGTCAGGTGGTGGCTCTTCTTCATCAGGAGGGAGCACTTCAGGCAGCAGGCCATTCCAGTCGTTGCTCCGAAGGATTGTGATCTGGACTGTCCAGCAGTTACGTGCACCACCCAGTTGCCAGACGACGAAGATCTTTGGAATCATACGGAGGCGCAAGACATGGGATTTGATTAGCATATACCTCCTGTCCTGCCTTTGGTTGTACCAACTGACAAGAGAGCCATATCCACCCAGGGCTTCTGTGATGTAATAGTCAGTCTTGTAGTCATAAGGAAACCCGAAGAACATGAACCATACCTCATGGCCAAACGAGGTTGTGCGGCGATTGAGGGCTTCGTCGTGTGGCACGAAAGAAATCAAGAGATCTTCTCCTTCAAGCTCGAGTGGAGTAGCAACCGCAGTGTCTCGCATGAAAGAATCCACAAATCCAAATATGCCAATGCCAAAGGGGTGGTCGCTGGATTCGATGGTAAAGAGCAGAGACTCATGGAGCAGACCTTGAACCATGTTGTGAATGGCCGCGCGGCGATGCAGGGGGAAGTAGGCACTGGCTTCAGCGACGCCGAGGAAATCGTGGTTGAGCGGCGGGATGGGTCTGACGACCATGCCGCTGCGCACGAGACGATCTGCCGGGCCGGGCTCAACGGAGAATCCCGACGGTAGAAAAGGCACCGGGTTGAGCGGGTAGTTCACCATGGACGATGGAGCGGCGGAGGGCAGCGATGGTGGTAACTGGTGAAGTGATGCGACTGGGCAGGGCTACAGTGTGGTAGAAACCGAGGCAGAAGGCAGACCATGAGGGGTAAAGAGGGAAGACTGAGAAGTCTTTGGCCTCCACAGCCACTTCTCGTTGAAACGACGTTTGCGGCAGGAGTGCTCCAGATGGCCATAGAATCCACACACAGGGCATCAAACGGTAGGCTTGCGTTTATGATGATTTTTCATATTAACGGAAGGATCAATTTGTCCGATCAGAGGATGCTTGTTACTATTGGGGAACGTTGCAGAAAATTAAATTTTTTTCCAACGGTTTCACCAAGATCCATCTATGAGTTCATCTAGCAACGAGTCATGGGAGAGTGATTGCATCTACATACCACTTGTAGATCGCGTGTGGAAGCGTTCAATGGAACGGGGATGATGGAGTCGTACTCACCGTGATTCAGATCACCGATGACCTAGTGCGAGCGGACAGCACCTCCGCGTTCAACACACGTGCAGGCGGATGGCGTCTCCTCCTTCTTGATCCAGCAAGGGGAAGGAGAGGTTGATGATGATCCAGCAAGACGACGGCGTGGTGGTGGATGCTGTGAGAACTCGGCAGGGGCTTCGCTAAGCAACTACGGGAGGAGGAGGAGGTGTTGCAGGAGAAGGGAGGCGCCAGGGCTTATGGGTCGGCCACCCTCCCTCCCTCCCTTTATATAGGTGCAAGAGAGGGGAAGAGCGCAGCCTTGCCCCTTCCTCCAAGGAAGGGTGCGGCCAAGAAGGGGAAGGAGTCCATCCTCCCAAGGCACCTCGGAGGTGCCTTCCCCTTTAGGACTCTCCCTTTTCTTATATCTTGGCGCATGGGCCTCTTGGGGCTGGTGCCCTTGGTCCATATAGGCCAAGGCGCACCCCTACAGCCCATGTGCCCCCGAGGCAGGTGGACCCCGGTGGACCCGGACCCCTTCGGCACTCCTGTATAATACCGATAACGCGAAACTTTTCCGGCGACCAAAATAAGACTTCCTATATATAAATCTTTACCTCCGGACCATTCCGGAACTCCTCGTGACGTCCGGGATCTCATCCGGACTCGAACAACATTCGGTTTGCTGCATACTCATATTCATACAACCCTAAGCCACCAAGACCTTAAGTGTGTAGACCCTACGGGCTCGGGAGACATGCAGACATGACCGAGACGGCTCTCGGGCAATAACCAACAGTGGGATATGGATACCCATGTTGGCTCCCACATGCTCCTCGATGATATCATCGGATGAACCACGATGTCGAGGATTCAATCAACCCCGTATACTATTCCCTTTGTCAGTCGGTATTTTACTTGCCCGAGATTCGATCGTCGGTATCCCAATACCTCGTTCAATCTCGTTACCCGGCAAGTCACTTTACTAAATACCGTAATGCATGATCCCGTGACCGGACACTTGGTCACTTTGAGCTCATTATGATGATGCACTACCGAGTGGGCCCGGTGATACCTCTCCGTCATACGGAGTGACAAATCGATCTCGATCCGTGTCAACCCAACAGACACTTTTGGAGATACCTGCAATGCACCTCTATAGTCACCCAGTTACGTTGTGACGTTTGGTACACCCAAAGCACTCCTACGGTATCCGGGAGTTACACGATCTCATGGTCTAAGGAAGAGATACTTGACATTGGAAAAGCTCTAGCAAAAGCGAACTACACGATCTTGTGCTATGCTTAGGATTGGGTCTTGTCCATCACATCATTCTCCTAATGATGTGATCCCGTTATCAATGACATCCAATGTCCATAGTCAGGAAACCATGACTATCTGTTGATCAACGAGCTAGTCAACTAGAGGCTCACTAGGGACATATTGTGGTCTATGTATTCACACGTGTATTACGATTTCGAGATAATACAATTATAGCATGAATAAAGACAATTATCATGAACAAGGAAATATAATAATAATACTTTTATTATTGCCTCTAGGGCATATTTCCAACAGTCTCCCACTTGCACTAGAGTCAATAATCTAGTTACATTGTGATGAATCGAACACCCATAGAGTTACGGTGTTGATCATGTTTTGCACGTGAAGTGGTTTAGTCAGCGGATCTGCGACATTCAGATCCGTATGCACTTTGCAAATTTCTATGTCCCCATCTTGAACATTTTCACGAATGGAGTTGAAGCGGCGCTTGATGTGCCTGGTCTTCTTGTGAAACCTGGGCTCCTTGGCAAGTGCAATAGCTCCGGTGTTGTCCTGAGAAGAGTTTGATCGGCTCCGACGCATTGGGTATGACTCCTAGGTCGGTGATGAACTCCTTCACCCAAATTGCTTCATGTCTTTGCCTCCGAGGCTGCCATGTACTCCGCTTCACATGTAGATCCCGCCACGACGCTTCGCTTGCAGCTGCAACAGCTCTCGCTCCACCATTTAACATATACACGTATCCGGTTTGTGACTTTGAGTCATCGGATCTGTGTCGAAGCTAGCATCGGCGTAACCCTTTCTGACGAGCTCTTCGTCACCTCCATAAACGAGAAACATGTCCTTTGTCCTTTTCGGTACTTCAGGATATTCTTGACCGCTGTCCGGTGTTCCTTGCCGGGATTACTTTGGTACCTTCCTACCAAACTTACGGCAAGGTTTCCATCAGTCCGGTACATGACATGGCATACATAATAGATCCTATGGCTGAGGCATAGGGATGGCACTCATCTCTTCTTTATCTTTTGCCGTGGTCGGGCATTGAGCCGAGCTCAATTTCACACCTTGCAAAACAGGCAAGAACCCTTTCTTGGACTGATCCATTTTGAACTTCTTCAAAATCTTATCAAGGTATGTGCTTTGTGAAAGACCTATGAGGCGTCTCGATCTATCCCTATAGATTTTGATGCCTAATATGTAAGCAGCTTCTCCAAGGTCCTTCATTGAAAAACTCTTATTCAAGTAGGCCTTAATGGTGTCCAAGAGTTCTATATCATTTCCCATCAAAAGTATGTCATCTACATATAATATGAGAAATGCTCTGAGCTCCCACTCACTTTCTTATGTAGCGAGGCTTCTCCATAAGTGCGCATAAACTAAACGCTTTGATCATCTCATCAAAGCGAATGTTCCAACTCCGAGATGCTTGCACCAGCCCATAAATGGATTGTTGGAGCTTGCATACCTTGTTAGCATTCTTAGGATCGACAAAACCTTCCGGCTGCATCATATACAACTCTTCCTTAAGATAACCGTTAAGGAATGCCGTTTTGACGTCCATCTGCCATATCTCATAATCATATTATGCGGCAATTGCTAACATGATTCGGACGGACTTAAGCTTCGCTACGGGAGAGAAAGTCTCATCGTAGTCAATCCCTTGAACTTGTCGATAACCCTTAGCGACAAGTCGAGCTTTATAGATGGTAACATTACCATCCGCGTCCGTCTTCTTCTTAAAGATCCATTTGTTTTCTATCACTCGCCAATCATCGGGCAAGTCTGTCCAAAGTCCATACTTTGTTTTCATACATGGATCCTATTTGGATTGCATGGCTTCAAGCCATTTGTTGGAATCTGGGCCCGCCATCGCTTCTTCATAGTTCGAAGGTTCACCGTTGTCTACCAACATGATTTCCGTGACAGGGTTGCCATACCACTGCAGTGCGGAGCGTGTCCTAGTGGACCCTCTGAAGTTCAGTAGCAACTTGATCCGAAGTACCTTGATCGTCATCATTAATTTCCTCTTCAGTCGGTGTAGGCACCACAGGAACATTTTCCTGAGCTGCACTACTTTCCGGTTCAAGAGGTAGTACTTCATCGAGTTCTACTTTCCTCCTACTTACTCCTTTCGAGAGAAACTCTTTTTCCAGAAAGGATCCGTTCTTGGCAACAAAGATCTTGCCTTCGGATCTAAGGTAGAAGGTATACCCAATGGTTTCCTTAGGGTATCCTATGAAGACGCATTTTCCGACTTGGGTTCGAGCTTTTCAGGTTGAAGTTTCTTGACATAAGCATCGCATCCCCAAACTTTTAGAAGCGACAGCTTAGGTTTCTTCCCAAACCATAATTCATACGGTGTCGTCTCAACGGATTTAGAGGGTGCCCTATTTAAAGTGAATGTAGCTGTCTCTAGAGCGTATCCCCAAAATGATAGCGGTAAATCAGAAAGAGACATCATAGATCGCACCATATCCAATAGAGTGCGATTACGACTTTCGGACACACCATTCTGTTGAGGTGTTCGGTAGCGTGAGTTGTGAAAGCGATTCCACATTTCCTCAAGTGTGTACCAAATTCGTGACTTAAATATTCTCCTCCACGATCTGATCGCAAGAATTTTATCTTTCGGTCACGCGTTGATTCTCTACTTCATTCTGAAATTCCTTGAACTTTTCAAAGGTCTCAGACTTGTGTTTCATCAAGTAGACATACCGTATCTACTCAAGTCATCGGTGAGAGTGAGAACATAACGATATCCTCCATGAGCCTCAACACTCATTGGACCGCACACATCGGTATGTATGATTTCCAATAAGTTGGTTGCTCGCTCCATTGTTCCGGAGAACGGAGTCTTGGTCATCTTACCCATGAGGCATGGTTCGCATGTGTCAAATGATTCATAATTGAGAGACTCTAAAAGTCCATCAGCATGGAGCTTCTTCATGTGCTTGACACCAATGTGACCAAGGCAGCAGTGCCACAAGTATGTGGGACTATGGTTATCAACTTTACATCTTTTGGTATTCACACTATGAACATGTGTAACATTACGTTCGAGATTCATTAAGAATAAACCATTGACCATCGGAGCATGACCATAAAACATTTCTCTCATATAAATAGAACAACCATTATTCTCGGATTTAAATGAGTAGCCATCTCGTATTAAACAAGATCACGATACAATGTTCATGCCCAAACTTGGTACTAAATAACAATTATTGAGGTTTAAAACTAATCCCGTAGGTAAATGTAGAGGTAAGCGTCGACGTGGCGATCACATCGACCTTGGAACCATTCCCGACGCACATCGTCACCTCGTCGCCGATCTCCGTTTATTCCGCAGCTCCTGCTTTGTGAGTTACATATATGAGCAACGCACTTTGGTATCAAATACCCGGGAGTTACTACGAGTCTTGGTAAGGTACACATCAATTACATGTATATCAAATATACCTTTAGTGTTGCGGCCTTCTTGTCTACTAAGTATTTGGGGCAGTTCCGCTTCGGTGACCCTTCCCTTTGCAATAAAAGCACTCAGTCTCATGCTTGGGTACATTCTTTGACTTCTTCCGGCATTTGGCTTACCAAGGCGGCAACATCCTTGCCGTCCTTCTTGAAGTTCTTCTTTCCCTTGCCCTTCTTGAACTTAGTGGTTTTATTGACCATCAACACTTGATGCTCCTTCTTGATTTCTACCTCTGGCGACTTGACATTGAAAATACTTCAGGAATAGTTTTCACCATCCCCGCATATTGTAGTTCATCACAAAGCTCTTGTAGCTTGGTGGGGCGTTGAAGGATTCTGTCAATGACCGCCTCGTCCGGGAGGTTAATGTCCGGTAGACAGGCGGTTGTGCAAGGACATTTTGAGTATGTGCTCCTTGTGAACTATTTTCCTCCATCTTACAACTGTAGAACTTGTCGGAGACTTCATATCTCGACCGGGCATGAGCTTGGAAAACTAGTTTCAGCTCCTCGAACATCTCATATGCTCCGTGTCGCTCAAAAGCGCTTTTGGAGGCCCGGTTCTAAGCTGTAAAGCATGCCGCACCGAACGAGGGAGTAATCATCAAGACGAGACTGCCAAGCGTTCATAACATCTTGGTTCTACGGGATGGGTAATTCACCTAAGCGGTGCTTCTAGGACATATTGTTTCTGGCAGCTATGAGGATAATCCTCGGGTTAGGACCCAGTCCGAATAGTTGCTGCCATCATCTTTCAGCTTGGTTTTCTCTAGGAACGCGTTGAAGTTCATGGTGACATGAGCGTTGGCCATTTGATCTACAAGACATTTTGCAAAGATTTTAGACTATTGTTCATGATAATAAAGTTCATCTAATCAAATTATTTAATGAACTCCCACTCAGATTTGACATCCCTCTAGTCATCTAAGTGATACATGATCCGAGTCGACTAGGCTGTGTCCGATCATCACGTGAGACGGACTAGTCATCGTTGGTGAACATCTCCATGTTGATCGTATCTTCCATACGACTCATGTTCGACCTTTCGGTCTCTTGTGTTCCGAGGCCATGTCTGTACATCCTAGGCTCGTCAAATTAACCTAAGTGTATTGCATGTGTAAAACTGTCTTACACCCATTGTATGTGAACGTAAGGATCTATCACACCCGATCATCACGTGGTGCTTCGAAACGACGAACTTTAGCAACGGTGCACGATTAGGGAGAACACTTTCTTGAAATTGTTATGAGGGATCATCTTATTTACTACCGTCGTTCTAAGTAAACAAGATGCATAAACACAATAAACATCACATGCAATTATATATAGTAGTGACATGATATGGCCAATATCATATAGCTCCTTTGATCTCCATCTTCGGGGCTCCATGATCATCCACATCACGGCATGACACCATGATCTCCATCATCATGATCTCCATCATCATGATCTCCATCATCGTGTCTTCATGAAGTTGTCACGCCAACGACTACTTCTACTTCTATGGCTAACGCATTTAGCAATAAAGTAAAGTAATTTACATGGCGTTCTTCAATGACACGCAGGTCATACAAAAATAAAGACAACTCCTATGGCTCCTGCCGGTTGTCATACTCATCGACATGCAAGTCGTGATTGCTATTACAAGAACATGATCTCATACATCACATATATCATTCATCATTCATCACAACTTTGGAAATATCATATCACAAAACATTTGCTGCAAAAACAAGTTAGACGTCCTCTAATTGTTGTTGCATCTTTTACGTGGCTGCAATTGGGTTCTAGCAAGAACGTTTTCTTACCTACGAATAACCACAACGTGATTTTGTCAACTTCTATTTACCCTTCATAAGGACCCTTTTCATCGAATCCGCTCCAACTAAAGTGGGAGAGACAGACACCCGCCACCACCTTATGCAACTAGTGCATGTTAGTCGGTGGAACCGGTCTCACGTAAGCGTCACGTGTAAGGTTGGTCCGGCTGCTTCATCCCACAATACCGCTGAAGCAAGATAAGACTAGTAGCGGCAAGCAAGTTGACAAGATCTCGCCCACAACAAAATTGTGTTCTACTCGTGCAATAGAGAACTACGCATAGACCTAGCTCATGATGCCCTTTGTTGGGGAACGTTGCAGAAAATTAATTTTTTTTCCTACAGGTTTCACCAAGATCCATCTATGAGTTCATCTAGCAACGAGTCATGGGAGAGTGATTGCATCTACATACCACTTGTAGATCGCGTGCGGAAGCGTTCAATGGAGCAGGGATGATGGAGTCGTACTTTCGCCGTGATTCAGATCACCGATGACCTAGTGCTTTGAGCGGACAGCACCTCCGCGTTCAACACGTATGGATGGGCGGATTACGTCTCCTCCTTCTTGATCCAGCAAGGGGAAGGAGAGGTTGATGATGATCCAGCAAGACGACGGCGTGGTGGTGGATGCAGTGAGAACTCGGCAGGGCTTCGCTAAGCAACTACGGGAGGAGGAGGAGGTGTTGCGGGGAGGAGGAGGCGCCCGGGGCTTATGGGTCGGCCACCTCCCTCCACTCCCTTTATATAGGTGCAAGAGAGGGAAGGGCGCAGCCTTGCCCCTTCCTCCAAGGAAGGGGTGCGGCCAAGAAGGGAGGAGTCCATCCTCCCCAAGGCACCTCGAGGTGCCTTCCCCTTTAGGACTCTCCCTTTTCTTATATCTTGGCGCATGGGCCTCTTGGGGCTGGTTCCCTTGGCCCATATAGGCCAAGGCGCACCTACAGCCCATGTGGCCCCCGAGGCAGGTGGACCCCCGGTGGACCCCGGACCACTTTCGGCACTCCCGGTATAATACCGATAACGCGCGAAACTTTTCCGGCGACCAAAATAAGACTGCCTATATATAAATCTTTACCTCCGGACCATTTCGGAACTCCTCGTGACGTCCGGGATCTCATCCGGGACTCCGAACAACATTCGGTTTGCTGCATACTCATATTCATACAAGCCTAGCGCCACCGAACCTTAAGTGTGTAGACCCTACGGGTTCGGGAGACATGCAGACATGACCGAGACGGCTCTCGGGCAATAACCAACAGCGGGATCTAGATACCCATGTTGGCGCCCACATGCTCCTCAATGATATCATCAGATGAACCACGATGTCGAGGATTCAATCAACCCCGTATACTATTCCCTTTGTCAATCGGTATTTTACTTGCCCGAGATTCGATCGTCGGTATCCCAATACCTCGTTCAATCTCGTTTCCGGCAAGTCACTTTACTCGTACCGTAATGCATGATCCCGTGACCAAACACTTGGTCACTTTGAGCTCATTATGATGATGCACTACCGAGTGGGCGGTGATACCTCTCCGTCATGCGGAGTGACAAATCGATCTCGATCCGTGTCAACCCAACAGACACTTTTGGAGATACCTGTAATGCACCTTTATAGTCACCCAGTTACATTGTGACGTTTGGTACACCCAAAGCACTCATACGGTATCCGGGAGTTACACGATCTCATGGTCTAAGGAAGAGATACTTGACATTGGAAAAGCTCTAGCAAAACGAACTACACGATCTTGTGCTATGCTTAGGATTGGGTCTTGTCCATCACATCATTCTCCTAATGATGTGATCCCGTTATCAATGACATCCAATGTCCATAGTCGAGAAACCATGACTATCTGTTGATCAACGAGCTAGTCAACTAGAGGCTCACTAGGGACATATTGTGGTCTATGTATTCACACGTGTATTACGATTTCCGGATAATACAATTATAGCATGAATAAAAGACAATTATCATGAACAAGGAAATATAATAATAATACTTTTATTATTGCCTCTAGGGCATATTTCCAACAGTTACCAATTGTGGGTTGTAAAATATGGTGAGATTGGGACTTAGCAAATAAGGGGCAATCAACGGCCTTATGACCAGGCGAGGAGCAGTTAATACAAATCAGTTTGGCTTGGCAAGAAACCTTGTGATGTCCCCATTGGAGGCAACGAGAACAAAGAACCGCCCAATTAGAGGATAAATCCAAAATTTCAGCTTCAGAATAGTGGGCCTGGGCTAGATCAGCTTTATGACGGGCCGAGGGAGTAGCGGGCCAAGAAATATGCGAGGGGGCATATTTGAATGCAGGCTTCAGGAAACATTGAGGCAACGAGGGATACGGGACAGACAGAGGACATTTAAAAGCACCCAATTGAATGTAATTACCCTTCTGTGATTCCTCAAACTGAGCCTGATTCAAAAAATGTGCAATTAAGGCGACACGATCATTGCTGGCGGTAACCGTGCTAGCTGCTCGAAGAGATGAATTTGCCAAAGAATTATCCATGTAACAATGATCCTCAGAGTCATTGTGAGAAGGCGTTTGATCATGTTGAACTTGTTCCAAAATGGAAGTGGACGCTTCAGCTGCATTTTGGTTAGAAAACCGCATGGACGAAATCGGAATCAAGCCAAACTTACACAACACTTTCTCAGAACTTGAACTTAAGTTGGAATCTGGGTGTAAGAACTTGAGAGAGGATTTAACAGCCATAGTGCATCTAGAGGATAGATCCTTTAGTTCTTCATCAGCATGCCAATAAGATTCATCAATCGGAGCTTTGGCAAAACGACAATTGTAAAGATGGAAGTGACAAACAAAATCTGGCCAGACACGATCCCTCAAACGGTGGATGAAATGTCCCACTTTGTTATTGGCCACCGAGAACCGAAAAGAACGAGAATTGATTTGATGCACTTTGAAACCAGAGCTAATACCCCCAATGTAGCATTGGAGAGTAATACCAACCTTATCCACGGATAGAGTGAAAGAAGTCGAGGAGAAAGAGACCACCAAAAAGAACTCCTTGGAGTCTCGAGAAGGAGAAAAATGGATCGTGGAGCCAAACCTTCGTCTCACCTGATCGGCCAAGGCAAGGCCAGGTGCAAAATCCCAATGCTATAGGCCTTCCATGAGGAACTACCCTAGGAATCGCCATGGAGCTTGGTGGGTGGTGGGAGGGGAGAGGTGGGAGAGGAGAGGTGGGAGAGAGCCATTTCGTGGTGGACCAACATCCTTTTTGCTTCCTGTTCTTGAGTGTTTACACAATTATACTACTGTTATGACTGTGTTTTTTGTGTTTTAATTAGTGTTTGTGCCAAGTAGAACCGATAGGATCTTCTTGGGTAATATTTGTTTGATCTTGCTGAAAAAGACAAAAACTTTGCGCTCACGAAAACAATTCTCATTTTTATCAGAAAGAGATAGAATATTAATATACAAATTGCCCTGGTCATCCTAGTTTTTCAGAATTTTTGGAGTTCTAGAAGTTTTCAAAAAGTCGATTACTCTGCATTGTTCTATTTTGTGATTCTGTTTTCTTTGTGTTGTGTGCTTATTTTGATGGCTCTATGGTTTTCTTTGATGAGTTTTTGCCATGGAAAAGTTGGAATACAGTAGATATAATACAAAAACAAAATATGAATTGGTTTGATGCAGTACTTATAGTAGTGGTTTGCTTTCTCATACTAACGGATCTCACAAAGGTTTTGTTGAGTTTTGTGTGATTGAAATTTTCATGTTTTGGGTTATCTTACGATGGATGAAGGAAGGATAGAAGATCCTAAGATTGGGGATGCCCCGGCATCCCAAGCTATTATCCAAAAATGAGCAACCAACTAAGCTTGGGATGCCCCCGAGTGGCATCCCCACTTTCTTCCAACGACCATCGGTATTTTACTCGAAACTATATTTTTATTCATCACATGATATGTGTTTTGCTTGGAGCGTCTTGTATGATATGAATCTTTGCTTGTTTTATTTTGTGTTTTAGGTCATCAATCCTTGCTGGACACACTTATTTGAGAGAGCCAAAATTATTTCATGACTTGTTAGAATTGCTCTCTATGCTTCACTTAAATTTTTTATGAGCTATGGACTTGCTCTAGTGCTTCACTTATATCTTTTTGAGCACGGTGTGCTTAGTATTTTTGAAGAAATGCTCTTTTGCTTCACTTAGATTTATTTGAGAGTCAGTAAAATTTTCAAGAAATTCTCTCTTGCTTCACTTAAATTATTTTGAGAGAAAGAAGAAAATTATGCTCATGATCTTCACTTATATTTGTTTGAGCTTATGAAAAGCAACACATGAAATTTAGTCCCAAAGTGATAGATATCCAAGAAGGATACAATAAAAACTTTCATGAAGATCATTGGACAAAATAAACTTGATTCTTAGTAATAGTTTATAGATATGATGATGTGATATGTGAGTTATGTTGATGAGTAATTATGCTTTAGTAAGAATATTGGTGTTAAGGTTTGTGATTCCCTATGCAAGTACAAAAGTCAATAATCATGCAATGAAATTATATCCGACTTGTGGGGCATTATTCGGTGTTAATTATGCTTAATGCTTGCTTATGAGATTATTCGTTTCTTGGTTGGTCGCTCCTCAATCTTTTGCTAGCCTTCATTTTGCAAGTATGATCTCTACTTGTGCATCCAAAATCCTTTAAACCAGTTTTGCCACATGAGTCCACTATATCTACCTATATGCGGTATTCTTTTGCCGTTCTAAGCAAATTTGCATGTGCCATCTCTAATTTTCAAAATAAACTTCTCTTTTGTGTGTTTGTCTCGATCGCGGAGCGGTGAGGGGTGGATAATATTTTCCATGCTAGATGTGTTATTCTCACGATGAGTGTTTATTCACTTGTCATTGCACGAGAGTAAGGCAAAGGTTTTAGGGATGCCCATTCCCGAAATGCAAAAATGAATTTACTTTATGTTGTCAAACAATAAATTCCTTGGAAAGTGTTGGTATGGAGGGCAACCGTGGATACGGCTAACCTTGGAAAGTGAAAGTATGGTGGAAAAAGGAATAAACTTTATTTTCTGTTTGGGAACCTCCTATGATATATCTAGCATGGAAAGTTTTGGGAACTCTAAGTCATTTTCGTTGGTGGGATGGATACACCTCCCAAAATATTTTTATCTCTAAGTTTTTCGCTTTGAGCTCTGGCACCTCTACAAATCCCTACTTCCCTCTGTGAAGGGCCTTTCTTTTACTTTGTGCAATTTTTATTTTGAATTTGAGTCTCCATCTTCTCTTATAAAAGCACCAACTAGGAGGCAATATGATTGTACTTAAGTAGTGGGTGTAGCTAATATTCGAGTGTGTTTCATGAATGGATCAATGGTTGAGCATGATGGGCTAGGGATAACTTATTTTAGCGTTGATATTTTGAAAGACATGGTTGCTTGTTGATATGCTTGAGCATCTAAATTATTATGTAAAAACTAGACTATGGCTTTGAATCACATAAAAGTCCAATTGTCCATGCTATAAATAAAAGAATATGATATGACATGTTAGGCAGCATTCCACATAATTTTTTTTGTTTTTATCACTTACTTACTCGAGGACGAGTAGGAGTTAAGCTTGGGGATGCTAATACGTCTCCAACGTATCTCTAATTTTTGATTGTTCCATGCTGTTATATTATCAATCTTGGATGATTTATAAACATTTTATAGTCATTTTATATCATTTTTTGGTACTAACCTATTAACATAGTGCCAAGTGCCAGTTAATGTTTTTTCATGTTTTTTACATCGCAAAAAATCAATATCAGATGGAATCCAAATGCCACGAAACTCCACGGAGAATTTTTATGGGCCAGAAGGAACACAACTAGCCCTGGCTACGCCTGGGGGGGTGCCCCGAGGGGGGCACAACCCACGAGGGCGTGCCAGGAGGCCCAGGCGCGCCCTGCTGGGTTGTGCCCACCTCGGGTGCCCCCCGGACCGCCACTTTGCTCTATAAATACCCCAATATTCCAGAAACCCTAGAGGCATCGAAGAAATATTCATCCAGCCGCCGCAGAGTCCAGAATCGCCAGATCCAATCTAGACACCATCTCGGATGGGGTTCACCACCTCCATTGGTGCCTCTCCGATGATGCGTGAGTAGTTCTTTGTAGACCTTCGGGTCCGTAGTTAGTAGCTACATGGCTCTCTCTCTCTCGCTGGATTCTCAACACAATGGTCTCTTAGAGATCCATATGATGTAACTCTTTTTGCAGTGTGTTTGTTGGGATCCGATGAACTTTTAGTTTATGATCAGATCTAACTTTTTATATCCATGAAAGTTATTTGAGTTTCTTTGATCTCTTATATGCATGATTGCTTATAGCCTCGTATTTATTCTCTGATATTTGGGTTTTGTTTGGCCAACTTGATATATTTATCTTGCAATGGGAAGAGGTGCTTTGTAGTGGGTTCGATCTTCCGGTGCTTGACCCCGGTGACAAAAGGGGGACTGACACGTATGTATCGTTGCTACTAAGGATAAAACAATGGGGTCTATCTCTACATAGATAGATCTTGTCTACATCATGTCATCGTTCTTATTACACTACGCCGTTTTTCCACGAACTTAATACACTAGATGCATGCTGGATAGCGGTTGATGTGTGGAGTAATAGTAGTAGATGAAGGCAGGAGTCGGTCTACTAATCTTGGACGTGATGCCTATATAATGATCATTGCCTGGATATCGTCATAATTATTTGAAGTTCTATCAATTGGCCAACAGTAATTTGTTTACCCACCGTTTGCTATATTTCTCGAGAGAACCACTAGTGAAACCTACGGCCCCCAGATCTTCTTTCTCATATATTTGCCTTTGCGATCTACTCTTTTTCCTTGCATTTATTTTCAGATCTATTAAACCAAATACAAAAATATCTTGCTGCGTTTTATTTCTATTCATTTTATTTGCGATCTATCTTTCAATCTACTACAAATTTATCTCACGTCCGTTTGCCTATCTTGAGGCGCCGTTACCCGGAAGGGATTGACAACCCCTTTTACACGTCGGGTTGCGAGTATTTGTTATCTGTGTGCATGGGCAGTTTACATTGTGTTTCTTGGTTCTCCTACTGGTTCGATAGCCTTGGTTTCATCACTGAGGGAAATACCTAACATCGTTGTGCTGCATCATCCCTTCCTCTTTGGGAAAATACCGATGTAGTTCTAGCAGACAGGAACTTTCCGGCGCCACTGCTAGGGAGTCATCAGGGAAGGAGGCACTTCCTCATGTCAATGATCCGCATGTACATGTCGTAGCTCGTGTATGCCTCCTTGGCCGCGTACACGACGTGAGCTTTGTCGAGTTTCTCCATCCAGGCTGAGTGCCAGGCACACTTGTCCTTGTTGCATGAATCCTTCATGTCTCTGTACTAGGGGTCGATGGTGGCCTTGGCGAGGTGAACCAGTGAGTCCTTCTCGTGCTCCTTGCTACCCCAAATCTTGTATCGGCCTTGATGTCAACAAGATTCTGGCAGGCGATGCCCGAATTCTCGAGCGCCTTTACATCGTTGGTGATGTCGACCATAGCGAACATGTAGTGGGGGTTGTTGACAAACCTGGCAAAACGCTCGCAAGGCCTTGTGGCCAGGCAATAGTGGTAGATGAGGACGTGGTGGCGCACGCACATCTAGGCGACGGCGATCTTGGGACGAGACCCGGCACGAGCGCGGGTGTACTCGAGGTCGAACCCGACCACCTTGTACTTCTTCTCGGCAAGCAACAGGTCCATTATGTGGATGGAGTGCTCCACCGGGCCGCGTTCTTTGTACACCACCGAGAGGTCCATGAACCTTCTGTGGGTGTCCACCACGACACGTATGGTGAACTGCTGCTCGTCCTCGGTAGCCGCTCGGAGCGCCATTGGAGCCGCGCAGGATACCCTCTAAGAATTTCTCGTGGTGGGTGTGCTTCTTGCAATGGTTGGGCGCGATCGAAAAGTTGAAGAGACACAAGGGTTAAATGGCCGCTGTAATAAATGGGGGCCGGCATGCCTGTAATCGTCATGTCTTGTCACGGTGTTCATAGAAGAGGATTCCAGTGCACGCTTGACAAGTCGACAACACCGCACCGCACGCGTGGGGTCGAAGAGGTGCCAAATGTATCGTCGTTGAGCCTGTTCCCGCGCTACCGTGTTGTTTACCGCGCAAGCTTCCCGCCCGGATAGTTTGGCCACGCGTCGGCTAGAAGAGGGACAAATCGTGGGCGTTTATTGGAAAAAAGCGTTGTCAAAGCGAAGTGTGTGGAATGACTTCGGTCATAAGTTTACCCATGGGTGATGAGGTCAAAGTTACACAGAAGGGTGATGATGGGCACTCGAGTGCGATAGTTAATTCTGTGCTCTACAGTGCACACGATGGAAGAAACCAACGGTGTGCAATAATGTCGAAGATCGCAGTCGAGTTAGCTATACAGATCGTGTGCTGTGAGATCGACAGGGTAAACAGATTCGAGAATGGTTAATAAAATCTAAGACCATTGCATATTAAGGTCAAAGTAGTGCTAGCAATATACAAGTCTCATACGATGCCATTTCAATGATTGTACCACAAAAGCTCGAAAATATTACAAGGTTCAAATTCTAGAGTTATATGGCTCAAATTCGAAGATTACAAGGTTCAAACTGATATTAAAATGAAATTCAGCTCATCATTTGCAAACACTTCATGTTGATCCGCTGAACATGGATATCATAGAGGTTCAAACTAATATTACCACTTCTAAGTCTGGATTTGAAACCTCAAAATTTTTGCAAAGGGATCAGCCACCGAGAAGTCATGTATGAGGTTGACACGATGACTTCTGATTACTCTGTCATCTGAAGTTCCAAAATGAAATTCAGCATTTTTGGAGCCTATTCCATTCTGCATGGCCTTGGCTGATCAACAAACCATTCATTTTTGTGAAATAAATGTAGGGAAAACCTCATTTCCTTTAGCACCCTTGCTCTGAGAACAAAGAACCTGGCGAATATAATCTCCGGTAAGGTCCCTCGGTAGGAGTTCAAAGTAATTTCTAAGAGACGCAGATCTAGGCATTCGACGTGGTTGTTATATTGTATCACATTATCCTACACCGGGCCTAATCTTATCTGCAAAAGAAGAAAACATTTTAGTGCCTACATGCAGTTTTGAACATTACTACAGTCCTATTTGGTTTGCAGGATTTGTAAAGTGCACTAACATGCCATCTTCGATCTGACATGATTAACATGGGCATTTGATTACATTATAGAAAAATGTAGCCTTCTTCACATGAGGTTGGAGTGGATGAAAAGTTCCCTAAGAAAACTAGTACAGATGAATCCAAAGGAGAAATGCTTATTGATTGTAACCATATGGATCAAGCAACCAATATGGGGGGACATGTATGTACTGAAATCCTCCAAAAGAACCTTCAGAAATCATAGTACATTGTCATTGGAAACTTGGAAAAAGGTGTCAAAAATTGAACTCCCTTATGGTTAACATTTAACAGGAAAGGAACATCACCTCGATATATAGCTTATCCAGGAACGGAAAGCATCTCAGGAAACGGATAACTTGCTCCAGGTTGGGGCCGATAGATTCTAGTGCCAAGACCTTCACTGTGCGCAGTTTCGGGTTCAAGCTTGTCGGAATCATTTTCAGAATGACAGGCGAACAAACATCTTCAAAATTAGAAATCATGTTAATTTGTAGAAGGAGAGGTAGAAGGCGGCTGTTGTACCTGAACGGGTGTGGATCCAATAACAAGTTCGGAGTATTTGTGAGATGAGTAGCCCACCACTGTCAATTTCGGCGCAGAAATGACACTGATTCTTGTTGGACCTTCTTGATCAACTACAAGTAATCTCTCAAGTGCAGGTGTGTCCTCAGTGACCATACCATGGTACACATCTTGTGATGTGTTCCTGCTGCACCAGCAACACACATAAATAGTCCAGAGAGTCATGGAGGTGATGTGGAAGCTACTCAACCCATTGATCACCTGAAGACGAAGGTACTCGAGTGCAGTATAGCCACGGAGCGGGTGCTCCATGTCACCGTTTGAGAGGCAGACATCGACGAGCTCGAGGTGCTTCAGTCATGGTAGAATAAGAGCATACGCGTCATTAAGGGGGGGTGGCAGTTCCTGAACTTGGCAACGCGCAGCGTGGGTGCGAGGCGGAGTGCGGATGTTGGCGGTGACCGCGTATGGCCATCATCAAAAGTGAGCTCCTCGAGCTGATCTAGGGCGGGGGATCGGAACCAGTCATCAAGCTTGGCCCGGTCCTTGCCGTTGGAACGGAACTTGCCCATTCTAAGGCCTCTGGTTGGGCCAAGGTGACTGCCGAGGATCTTGGAGAATGCATCCAAGCTTTTGTGATAGCCATGGCAGAGCTCGTGGGTGTCGATGAGGTCGAGAGGGCTAGAGTTCCATAGGGGGCACCACTGCCGGGAAAGGACGGTTGTCGAGGGAGATGAGGACTGTCAACATATCATCAGGGAGGCTGCTGATGAAGTCTAGGCCTGTTGGAGTCACTTGTGGTTCTAGCTCGCCCTGCCTCCGCTTGTTGGCAGCCCTGTTCTCCACCTCCGTAGTCTCCTTGTCAGCGGCACTTTCTGATAGAAATGGGATTACAGGGAATATTTAGTTAAAACAGGGCAATAGAAAAGTGTATTGGTAACTAGAAGTTATTAGGTAGGAATATAGTAAGAAAAGGGAATAACAATTGGTTTCTTAAATACTACACAATTCATTTGACATTGCTGGGTAAGTCAACATGCACATAGTTGAAAAGAAAACTTACTTCGAACAAAGTCTGGATGGATGATTTTGTCGGGGAAGTGAGTATATATCTCATGACCAGGCCCTTTTATGTGCAGTGCAATTTTAGTGCCAGCTTTCGGTACATAAAACTTAGAAATTTCTTTCCAAAAGCCAGTGCCAAAATAGGAGTCACCACGTTCATCAAGTCTTACAGTAGCAACGATTATAAATCCATGGTTTGTGTGCAGTATGACATCCATGCAGTCTTGATCTATGTAAAGGGAAAGATTGTGCACTACATAATCTGTTGCATAGCAAGGGATGCGCTGCAGAAAATGGTAGGATTGTTAAAGAAAATATGGTAACATGCAAATATGGGCCCAAATTGAAAGAACTGTACAACAGTTGAAATCCATGATTAATAGACAAATTCCTCAGGTCCACCAATTTATTTGAGAATTTTTGGAGTTACATAAGTATTCTAATGATACAGTTCACTACAGATTGTTCTGTTTTTGACAGATTCTGTTTTCTATGTATTGTTTGCTTATTTTGATGAATCTATGAGTAATATCGAAGGGTATGAACCATAGAGAAGTTGTAATACAGTAGATATTACACCAATATGAATTTAAGAATGATTTCACAACAGTACCTAAGTGGTGATTTATTTTCTTATACTAACGGAGCTTACAAGTTTTCTGTTAAGTTTTGTGTTGTGAAGTTTCCAAGTTTTAGGTAAAGATTCGATGGACTGTGGAATAAGGAGTGGCAAGAGCCTAAGATTGGGGATGCCCAAGGCAACCCAAGGTAATATTCAAGGACAACCAAGATCCTAAGCCTGGGGATGCCCGGGATGGCATCCCCTCTTTCGTCTTCGTTCATCGGTAACTTTACTTGGAGCTATATTTTTATTCACCACATGATATGCGTTTTGCTTGGAGCGTCATTTTATTTTATTTTGTTTTGCTTGCTGTTTGAATAAAATACCAAGATCTGAAATTCTTAAATGTTACACTCATTGATCTTCACTTATATCTTTAGGAGTAGTTTGTCGTTTGCTCTAGTGCTTCACTTATATCTTTTTAGAGCACGCTGGTGTTTTTATTTTATAGAAATTATTGATCTATCATGCTTCACTTATATTATTTTGAGAGTCTTTTAGAACATCATGGTAATTCTCTTTGGTTATAAAATTAGTCCTAATATGATGGGCATTCAAGATGGGTATAATAAAAACTTTCATATAGAGTGCATTAAATACCATGAGAAGTTTGATACTAGATAATTGTTTTGAGATATAAAGATGGTGATATTAGAGTCGTGCCAGTTGAGTAATTGTGAAATTGAGAAATACTTGTGTTGAGGTTTGCAAGTCCCGAAGCATGCACGTATGGTAACCGTTGTGTGACAAATTTGAAGCATGAGGTGTTCTTTGATTGCCTTCCTTATGAGTGGCGGTCGGGGACGAGCGATGGTCTTTTCCTACCAATCTATCCCTCTAGGAGCATGCACGTAGTGCTTAGTTTTGATGACTTGTAGATTTTTGCAATAAGTATGTGAGTTCTTTATGACTAATGTTGAGTCCATGGATTATACGCACTCTCATCCTTCCATCATTGCTAGCCTCTTCGGTGCCGTGAATTGACCTTTCTCACCTTGAGAGTTGGTGCAACTTCACAGGTGCATCCAAACCCCGTGATATGATACACTCTATCACACATAAGCCTCCTTATATCTTCCTCAAAACAGCCACCATACCTACCTATTATGACATTTCCACAGCCATTCTGAGATATATTGCCATGCAACTTTCCACCGTTCCTTTTATTATGACATGTTCCATCATTGTCATATTGCTTTGCATGATCATGTAGTTGACATCGTATTTGTGGCAAAGCCACCTTCATAATTCTTTCATACATGTCACTCATGAGTCATTGCACATCCCGGTACACCGCCGGAGGCATTCACATAGAGTCATATTTTGTTTTAAGTATCGAGTTGTAATTCTTGAGTTGTAAATAAATAGAAGTGTGATGATTTTCATTATTAGAGCATTGTCCCATGTGAGGAAAGGATGATGGAGACTACGATTCCCCCACAAGTCGAGATGAGACTCTGGACGAAACATAAAAATAAAATAAAATAAAAAAGAGGCCAAAGAAGCCCAAATAAATAAATAAATAAGGAGGCCAAAGAAGCCCAAACAAAAAAATGAGAGAAAAAGAGAGAAGGGACAATGTTACTATCCTTTTTCCACACTTGTGCTTCAAAATAGCACCATGATCTTGTTTTTATCACTTTCATATACTAGTGGGAATTTTTCAGTATAGAACTTGGCTTGTATATTCCAATGATGGGCTTCCTCAAAATGCCCTAGGTCTTCGTGAGCAAGAAAGTTGGATGCACACCCACTTAGTTTCTTTTGATGAGCTTTCATATATTTATAGCTCTAGTGCATCCGTTGCATGGCAATCCCTACTCCTCGCATTGACATCAATTTATGGGTGAAGGAGTCCCGGATTAGGGGGTGTCCGTATAGCCGGACTATCTCCGTTGGCCGGACTCCTGGACTATGAAGATACAAGATTGAAGACTTCGTCCCGTGTCCGGATGGGACTTTCCTTGGCGTGGAAGGCAAGCTTGGCGATCCGGATATGTAGATCTCCTACCATTGTAACCGACTCTGTGTAACCCTAACCTATCCGGTGTCTATATAAACCGGAGGGTTTTAGTCCGTAGGACGAACAACAATCATACCATAGGCTAGCTTCTAGGGTTTAGCCTCCTTGGTCTCGTGGTAGATCTACTCTTGTACTACCCATATCATCAATATTAGTCAAGCAGGAGTAGGGTATTACCTCCATCGAGAGGGCCCGAACCTGGGTAAAAACATCGTGTCCCTTGTCTCCTGTTACCATCCGCCTAGATGCACAGTTCGGGACCCCCTACCCGAGATCCGCCGGTTTTGACAACGACATTGGTGCTTTCATTGAGAGTTCCTTCCGCGTTGCCGCCATCAGGTAGGATGCCTCATCTCATCTTTAAAGACGATACTATCGCCAAAGGAGCCTTGGCCGCTGGCCAGACTCTTCGGCTAGGTGGTTTTCTTATGACCCCCAATCCGGCCACCGCGCCGATGATGAGCTGTCGAGTCATCGAAACCAATCTCCATGTTAATTCGGAACTTGCCGAACAGTTAGATCCGATTGAGCTCTCCTCCATAAACGAGCTCTTGGATCGCATCGCCGCCCTGGGAGTCGCCACAGATTACGACCGGATCGGGCCTAAAACCGATCTGAGAGAGATCAACTCTCCCCAGGCTACCCATCATGTTGCTGTGATAGAGGAGCAATGCGGCGACTCTTCTTCTATCTTAAGGACTAGCTACGTCCGGATTCCTGATCCCTCCATGCCGGATTCCCGCAGAGGGACGGATGTCGATCAAGCCCTGAACTTCCGAGTTGGACTCATTGGATAACACTCAAAAATCCAAACTTCCGAGTTCGGAAATTTCTCGACCCCTGAGTCCTAAATAGGACGGGGTTCCGGATCTAGTTCCACCCGCCCACCCAAACATTAGCGATCTCTCTCGAATTCGGCAAGAGCCCGCTGAAACAGTACATCATTCTTGGGCCGATTCCTCCTGGTTATGAACAGGATAAAGGACTGCCGAGAGGAGGACGCAATCCCAATTTTCTGCAATAATTGCACGGACAAGGGAATCCTAAACGCCATAAGTCGTCAGCGAAATTACACGCTTTGCTGACTTGGTGACCATAGTACAAAATCTTTGTGCGATGGAGAGCGCCTGAAAACCGAAAGTAAATTTTGGGAAAATCCGCCCGAATACATCCCTAGTCCGAAATAAAAGGGTGCATCATTATCAAGCACCTGGGTCAAATACCAAAAAACCAAAACCCCCTAAAGGGTACGGAACCGTACTGGAGGGTTGGCTAAACGGACCCTGCAAAATTCATAGCACAGAGGGCACCACTCCAACTCATAGCCTTCGAGCATGTTGGATACTACGGCAGGTGGCCAAAAGTGGCGAGGAGCTTCTAGCTTCAGAATCCCAGCCCAGCAACACCAGTATGGTGTTAACAGTCTTCGAGACTTTCGCATCAAGTAACATGCGAAAACGAACACTCCGCAGCCCTGCCGAAGTCTACCAAGTAGCAACAATAAATCCATGGAGTGACACGGCTATTACTTTTAATGCCGCGATTTAACCTAAATTCGAACAGCCCGAGCACCACCGCATTGGTCCTCGGTCCGGTAGTGGGCGGCTTTCGCCTTACTAAGGTACTCATGGATGGCGGCAGCGGACTAAACCTCATCTATGAGGAAACCCTCCGAAAAATGGAAATAGATCGGAACCGCATTGAGCGAAGCAAAGACAACCTTTAGAGGAATAATCCCTAGCCGGAAGCGTCTTTGCACAGAAAAATCACACCGGACGTAGTGTTCGCTCACGGACAATTACAGTCCGAGGAGGTCACATTTCAAGTGGCCCCATTCAACAGCGGATATCATGCTTTATTAGGACGAGAGGCATTCACAATTTTTCAAGCTATACCCCATTATGGGTACATGAAGCTTAAAATGCCGGACCTAACGGAATCATCACTCTCGCTAGTGATCCGAACATAGCACTCCGCGCCGAAAACAAGACAGCCGCACTAGCCCTCGAGGCACTATCCGAAGCCCTAGCTGCCGAGGAACTCACCGCGATGCGCTCCACGGTGAACAGGGACGATGTGATACTTGATAAAAGATCCAAGTCAACTTCTTTTAAACCAGCGGATGAAATAGTCAAATTCCAAGTCCACCCAACGGACCCTGCTAAGACGGACTCCATTGGGGCACAACTAAACCCTGATGTAGACGCCGCACTACGAGAATTTCTAGAAGAAAACTGGGACATCTTTGCCTGGCACCCTTCAGACATGCCAGGAATCCCACGTCAGCTGGCCGAGCACAGCCTAAATATCCTAAAAGGATTCAAGCTACCAAACAGGCTCTTGAGCTTTTCGAACCCAAGAGACATGCCATGGGAGAGGAGCTAGCCAAACTTTTGGAAGCCGGATTCATCGAGATATAAAACATCCGGACTGGCTAGCAAACCTGGTGATGGTACCAAAGAAGGATAAATCTGGCGCCTATGTGTTGATTTTAAAGACCTTAATAAGGCTTGCCCTCCCTCGAATTGATCAAATTATTGACGCCTTCTGATGAGACACGACTCATTGTGCTTCCTCGACGCATACTGGCTACCACCAAATCAAGATGGCGGAGCTGCACCAAGCTGCAACAGCATTCATCACTCCATACGGCCTGCTCGCTTCAACACAATGCCCTTTGGGCTAAAAAGCGCCGGTGCAACATATCGAGCATGATTGAGACATATGTCCGGCAAACCAGATCGGCAAAACAGTGGAAGCATATGTAGATGACGTGGTCGTCAAAACCAAGCACATCGAAACTCTAGTAGACGACTTGAGGCT
Organism: Aegilops bicornis; assembly: GCA_021605145.1. Classification (NCBI taxonomy): domain Eukaryota; kingdom Viridiplantae; phylum Streptophyta; class Magnoliopsida; order Poales; family Poaceae; genus Aegilops; species Aegilops bicornis. The sequence goes on along the minus strand of CM038669.1, from coordinate 378,431,799 downwards.
CACATTCGACAATCTTCGAAAATATGACGTCAAGCTCAATCCGGAAAAATGCGTCTTCGGCGTTCCAACCGGAAAGCTCCTGGGCTTCATTTTGTCCGGTAGAGGAATTGAAGCAAACCCAGCCAAGATCCGAGCTCTGTCACAATTGGACATTCCAAAAGACCTCATACAATTACAAAAATTAACGGGATGCGTAGCGGCTCTAAGCCGCTTTATTTCCCGTTTAGGAGAAAAGGTGTTACCCCTTTACCGCCTCCTCCGCCGCACCGAACACTTCGAGTGGACGGATGCCGCCATGGCCGGACTCGAAGAAATAAAGGCCATTTTGGCAACAAATCCGGTCCTCGCTTGGCGCCAACGTGGGCGAACCAATGCTATTATATATCGCCGCAACACATCAAGTTGTCGGTAGCGGTGCTTTCATTGTCGAACGAGAAACGGAGGACACCGGTTCCCTCTTCAAAAACCGGTTTACTATGTGTCCATCGTCCTAACTCCATGCAAGTCCCGGTACCCACACTATCAAAAGATAGCATACGCGGTGTTCATGGCATCCCGGAAGCTGCGACACTACTTTCAAGAGTGCTCTATAACGGTAGCCTCCGAAGTACCTCTTAACAACATTATAAATAACCGCGACGCGACGGGCCGGATTGCTAAATGGGCCATAGAGCTCCTTCCATTCGACATAACTTATAAGCCACGACGAGCTATTAAGTCGCAGGTTTTGGCCGACTTCGTGGCCGAATGGACCGAAGCCGAACTCCCTAAAGAGTACGGCGCATACTCCAATTGGATCATGCACTTTGACGGCTCCAAAATGTTGGCCGGCCTGGGGGATTAGTCGCGTCAATGTGAGACTTTCTCCTTTTTTGTCTTCTCACATAACCCCATCATCTTATGCTATTCCACCCATAGTGCTATATCCATTTTGGGTATTGGTTCCCAATTATTAATAATCTCCCGTTTGTAATTAGATAAAGATTACATCAAAACTGGTCTCAAATTTGACAAAAAAGTACAATGCCACTTTGTATTGGTGTCCATTTGCCAACACGATAAGTTTCATAACTTTAAATTAGTTTTGGATGTACTAGAATTTAAAAATCAATATTCTCAATGTTTGAAATTTGTTGCATGAGGAGTAAACATGCACCCAGTGAGACACATGTGTTTTTGCAATCCATTTAGGTGCCTTTATCACGTGTGCATGTAGCTCAAATTTGATTTTTGCACGTTATACCCGTAGAAAATCAATCAATTAATGTACTAAAACGTCTTAATGATCTCTGTGATTTTTTTGAAATTAAAACGTCCCTCCTTTGGTAACATATGTTCACCGCGGGATAATTATTTTAACATGCATTGTAGTTGCGGTGGATTCGCGGTGTGTGTGTGTGTGTGTGTGTGTGTGTGTGTGTGTGTGTGGGTGTGTGCTTCTGGGGGTGGCGGGTGGCTCGCAGCGCTACAAGTTGTGAGCCATCGTGTGGGTTGCCGTTTTGTTAGGAAGGCCGGTGCCACATCAGAGTTGTGAAATCTTTATTTAAAACGTTACACAACCTGTTCACACATACATGTTTTGGCCACATGCAGTCGATGGTTGTCTGATGTCTACTACGCAACCTTCTTCTTGTAGACGTTGTTGGGCCTCCAAGTGCAGAGGTTTGTAGGACAGTAGCAAATTTCCCTCAAGTGGATGACCTAAGGTTTATCAATCCGTGGGAGGCGTAGGATGAAGATGGTCTCTCTCAAACAACCCTGCAACCAAATAACAAAGAGTCCCTTGTGTCCCCAACACACCCAATACAATGGTAAATTGTATAGGTGCACTAGTTCGGAAAAGAGATGGTGATACAGGTGCAATATGGATGGTAGATATATGTTTTTGTAATCTGAAAATATAAAAACAGCAAGGTAACAAGTGGTAAAAGTGAGCGTAAACGGTATTGCAATGCTAGGAAACAAGGCCTAGGGTTCATACTTTCACTAGTGCAAGTTCTCTCAACAATAATAACATAATTGGATCATATAACTATCCCTCAACATGCAACAAAGAGTCACTCCAAAGTCACTAATAGCGGAGAACAAACGAAGAGATTATGGTAGGGTACGAAACCACCTCAAAGTTATTCTTTCCAATCAATCCGTTGGGCTATTCCTATAAGTGTCACAAACAGCCCTAGAGTTGGTACTAGAATAACACCTTAAGACACAAATCAACTAAAACCCTAATGTCACCTAGATACTCCAATGTCACCTCAAGTATCCGTGGGTATGATTATACGATATGCATCACACAATCTCATATTCATCTATTCAACCAACACATAGAACCTCAAAGAGTGTCCCAAAGTTTCTACCGGAGAATCAAGACGAAAACATGTGCCAACCCCTATGCATAGGTTCATGGGCGGAACCCGCAAGTTGATCACCAAAACATACATCAAGTGAATCACGTGATATCCCATTGTCACCACAGATACGCACGGCAAGACATACATCAAGTGTTCTCAAATCATTAAAGACTAAATCTGATAAGATTACTTCAAATGGAAAACTCAATCCATTACAAGAGAGTAGAGGGGGAGAAGCAACATAAGATCCAACTATAATAGCAAAGCTCGCGATACATCAAGATCTTGCCAAATCAAGAACACGAGAGAGAGAGAGAGAGATCAAACACATAGCCTCTTGGTACATACCCTTAGCTCCGAGGGTGAACTACTCCCTCCTCGTCATGGAGAGCGCCGGGATGATGAAGATGGCCACGGTGAGGGATCCCCCCTCGGCGAGTCTTAACAGGTCCCGATTGGTTTTTGGTGGCTAGAGAGGCTTGCGGCGGCGGAACTCTCGATCTCTTCTGTTTTCCGATCGTTTGAGGCTATATGGATATATATATATATATATATATATATATATATATGTGTGAAAGAAGTACGTCAGGGGAGCCACGAGGGGCCCACGAGGGTGGAGGGCGCGCCTGGGGGGGGGGGAGGTTGCGCCCCCTCCCTCGTGGCTCCCTCGTTTCTTTCCTGACGTGCACTCCAAGTCTTTCCGATAGCTTTCCTTCCAAAAATAACTTCTCCAGTTGGTTTCATTCCGTTTCGACTCCGTTTGATATTCCTTTTCTTCGAAACACTGAAACAAGGAAAAAACAGGAACTGGCACTGGGCTCTGGGTCAATTGGTTAGTCCCAAAAGTAATATAAAAGTGGATAATAAAGCCCAAAAACATCCAAAACACATAATATAATAGCATGGAACAATCAAAAATTATAGATACGTTGGAGACGTATCAGCATCCCCAAGCTTAATTCCTGCTCGTCCTCGAGTAGGTAAATGATAAAAACAGAATTTTTGAAGTGGAATGCTATTTGGCATAGTTTCAATGCAATTCTCCTTACTTGTGGTATGAATATTCAGATCCGAAAGATTCAAGACAAAAGTTCATATTGACATAAAAATAATAATACTTGAAGCATACTAACTAAGCAATTATGTCTTCTCAAAATAACATGGCTAAAGTGTCGGGGAGGCTGATCGGACCCACGAACACCTATGGGGCCGGCGGACCAGGCCCCTTGTGGTTCGGAGGGGGGCGGAGATCGCACGAAGAGCGGATCGAGGCGAGGCACACGAGCGGTTTACCCAGCTTCGGGGCTCTCCGGAGAGATAATACTCCCTCTGCTTGTCTGATTGTATTGTGTTCTTGCTAGGGAGCGATGAGAGCTACAAAACCTAGCGTGAGAGAATGTTCGAACCCCCTCTACATTGCGCACGGGCCTCCTTTTATATGCTCAAGGGGTCTCCGACAGGTGGCAACATAGAAGAGGGTACAAATGTAAAAATGGTAGCTGGTACACCTACTTGAGCGATTATGCGATTGCAATATACCTAACTCGACGGCAAGGGACAAAAGCATTAAATGCCTGTCCTTGTCGCCTAAACAAGGCAATCTGTGAGCGCCACCGTTTGCCACGATGGCGGGCTTGTCAGCGCCGCTTACCGCTGCTCTCCGCTGGCTGCACAACCTCTTGACACGCGCGCATGGAATGGTCCCATGGCGACACGTTGATGGATGAGCTGGAGCGGAGATGAAGAGAAGTTGCCTGCCGCGGCAAGTGCCTTGCCGCGGCTGAATCCTTGTCGCGTCGGAGGCTTGTCGCGTTCCGAGCCTTCCCGGCAAGCTCCTCCTGCCGGGGCTTGTCTTCTGCGTGCCTTGAGTGGCCTTCCCGGCAAGCTCCTCTTGCCGGGGCTTTGTCTTCTTGGCTAAATACTTTGTTCTTGAATGGCTCCAAAGGAGCCACGGAGGATCTTGGCGGTGACCAGCAAGCCTTGCCGCTGGTGTCAGAACTGTCTGCGGCACGAGTTCGGGATACTAGGGTACCCCTACTCTAGTACACCGACAGGAGCCCCCGGGCCTGGGCCGCACACGGTGCCGAGTGTTGTCGGGCCAGGCCCAAAAACAGTGTACGGTCACACGCGGCCTTGATCACGCCGTTACTTGCCCCAGACCCACCACGTCCCCGACTAACGGCACGCACCGAACATGGCATCGTGCGAGAGATCGTGGGCGTGGTCGTGGGGGGTTCTTTATTAGGAAAAGCGGAACGTCCGCCCCCTCTCCGTCCTTATAAGCAGGGGAAACAGGGGCAGATCGTCTACCTCGCCATTGCTGTCTTGTCCTAAAAACCACCGCCGCTCCCCCCTTCTTCTCCAGTGCGAAGAGAGCAGCGCTCCACCCCTTTTCGCCACAAGCACACTCGACGCCGTCGACCTCCTCCACCGCCTCTGCCATGGCTCCGAAGGCCGACAAGGGGAAGGGGGTGAAATCGGCCGAGGCGCAGCGGCTCGCGGCGCTGCGCAAGGAGCGGACCATCTTCTCACCCCAGCTCGACGCGAAGGAGCTGAGGGAGGGCTTCTACCTCTTCTGGTCGACGGAGGCAGCGCATCCAGCGCGAAGGTACTCCCCGCCATCGCGTCGGATTTAGCCCCAAGCTGGGTATCCTTTCTTTGCCCTTTTCTTCTATTGCGGGCTCTGCCCGCCTTTTCCGGAAGTTCTTCTGCGATATCATGAACACATATGGCCTCCGCCTCCTTGATTTCACTCCCAACGCTGTCTTGACCATGGCAGTTTTCGCACACCTTTGCGAAAACTTTGTCGGAGTCCACCCAAATGTGGCACTCTTCCGCCATTTCTTCGTGCCCCGCGTCGAGAGAGGAGAGCCGCTTGCCGGAGGAATAGCTTGGGTCTCCAGGATTGGCAAGAAACAAGCCTATCTGGAGGGAGAGTTCCGTAACAAGTGGGAGGAGTGGAGAGCCAACTGGTGTTGGATCGTAGAGGAGAACCCGCAGCCCTTCACTGCCGTGCGCCAAACCCCAATAGTGCGCGGCAATGATTGGAGCAACTTGGCGCCGGAGGATGCTAGGTTGAAGATAGCTGTGACCCGGATTTTGCGTCTCAGGCTTGCCGGACTAACCGTAGGCGCAGTTGGCGCAGACTTCCTTCGCCGCTGCATCGCTCCCTTGCAGGAAAGGAGGAGGCCTGCTTGGGAGTTCCAAAATGCGGCAGACATCATGAGGCTGCGCCCGGGTCTCAATTGGAATTTCACCGTCTTGGAGCTGGATGCGATGCTGCTAGAGCTGTTCAAGAACGACCCGATCACCCCGAGTGGTTTAGGTTGCCGAGGGGGTCGTCCCATTGTGCAACAACCCGGCTTCGACCGCATCCGCGCTATGATGTCGTTGTGCGATTCCCATGGGATCGTTCCAACTGGCAAGAGCCTTCCGACGAGATCGTGCAGCAGTTCTTCGACACCTTGGAAGAAGTGCAGATCCGCCCGACGAAAGCGAAAAAGGCTCACCCGCGACACCACCGACGAGGAGATGGTGCGCATTGCCACCAGGCCGGGAGGAGGCGGCAATGCTCGCTACCGGGCGTCTTCGGCACACCGTGGAGGAGGCGGACGAGCCGAGGCGGCAAGCCTTGCCGAGCGAAGGGAGTTCGCCGGCGAGGAAGAGCTTGTCGCACCCGAGGCTGAGTCGAGCGGACTAGCCGAGGGCGCTTCTTCTCCACCTCCCAGCGACTTGCCGCCAACGGAGCCCCCGGCTCCGCTGAAGAGGCGTCTCCGCAAGGCCGGAGACGAGTCGGGGCGGCAGACGGGCTCCACATGGCAAGTGGCATGACGCGCTCTACCGCTGACAAGCGATGTTGTCGTGAGCACCCTACACTGCGGCGACAAGCTGGGCGGGATCCTCCCACGCTACTGCCGACGCCTCCATAAGCGGCGAAGAGAGCCCACTCCTCCGCCTCGTCGCACCGGAGGCGAGCCGGAGTTTGACTTCTCCGCGCTTAGCTCCGAGGAGGAAGAAGAAGAGTAAGCTTCAATATTGTGCTTGTATTTCTTTAATTTTTTTGCTTTATCTTGAATATGACTTGCTTCGTTCTGAACTTTTTCCTCTTCAGGACGCTAGCCCAGAGAGCGTCGAAGAGGGCCAAGACCCCGGTGGTCGTCGTTGAGGACGATTCACCTATGGCAACAGGAGGCGCATCTGAGACCCCCTTGCCGGACCCGGCAACCCTTCCTCAGAGCAGCCCCCAGCACAGCCCCCAGGGTAAGTATGCGGTTTTCTCCTTATTGTTGGGTGTGCATGGGTGCTTCTTCTTCATAAACGTCTGATTGTTGGTTTGTGTAGGAGCAGAGCGGCCTCATCAGGAGGGCCCGGAAGCCGCCCGAAATTGCATGCTCGCCGACCACGCCGCCAAGGGAGGATTCTCCGGCAAGGGAGCGTCCTCCGGCAAAGGAGGCTATTCCGGCAAGGGAGGCTACTCCGGCAAGGGACAGCACCAGTGATCCTCCAGTGGTCGAGACCACGGCTGCAGATCCCATTGCAGGTAATCCCTTCTTGTGAAAAATTTCCCTTGGGCTTGTCTTCTTTAGTTTTTCTTTGAATATTTGCTTGACTTTCTTTCTTCGTCCGCCACAGAGCCGATGGAGACCGAGGTCGCCGGCGAAGGGGACGCGCGCGGCAAAATTGACGAAGCCGCCGTCGTGGAAGAAGAAACCGGCCGACGAGCCTGTCGGGCGAGGAGGCCACCGAGGCTGCCGCCACGTAAGCCGGGCGAGGGGTCTCGGTGATCGTGACCGACGGCCCCGAGGCCGCAGGAGCGCCAGCGCCGACCGATCCGACTTCGCCGCCGCTGCTGCAGCGTCGGGCTCCGATGAGCCCCAGCCCGGCGCCTACTTGAAGGCCGGCGACGGTGTCTTCATCAAGCTCCCATGGGAGTCGAGCTCCAGGGCGCTGATCGAAGGAGAGACCTTCGACGGAGAGCTGCTCGCCTCCGCTGGGCTGACGCTGGTGGACGCGCCGAGCAGCAGCAGCGGTGAGTCTGAGGAGGAGCAGCTGCTAAAGAAGCTGCTGTCGCTCTACCGCGCCCGGCAAGCCAAGCTGGAGTCCCGGGAAGCGCTTGTCGCGAGGGCGGGAGCAGACATGGAGAAACACGCAGAAGAGCTCCGGAGTGCCAACCAAGAAACTCTCCGGAACATAGCAGAAGCGCGGGAGCAACTTGCAGAAGAGCGCACGGCCTTCATCCTTGAGAAGGCCGCAGCTGAGGAGGAGCAGCGACTGGCCGCCGAGAAGCTCTCCGCGCAGGAAAGCGATATGGCGCAGCGGAAGGTCAACCTGGACAGCCACGAGGAAGAGCTTGTCGCGGCGAGAGGAGTCACTTGGCGGGCGCTTAAGGAAGCGGGCGATGCTGCCGCAACCGCCGAGGCCGCCAAGGAGGAGTTGAAGGCGAAGGTGGCACAGCTGCAGGCCGCCTCTCGTAAGAGCGGCGAGGAGCTTGCCGCGCTCAAGCGCGAGCGCGAGAAGGATGCCTACACTCTTGGCGAGTTGCAGGGCTGTCTCGCTGATAGGAGCAAGGAGCCCGACGCCGCCAAGGACTCCAAGGCGGACCTCCAACTGAAGCTGACCACTCTGACGCAGACGCTGGACGGCGCCAAGGAGTGGGAGGTGGGCCTGTTGGAGACGATCAAGGCCAAACAGGAGCTGCTGGCAGATGTTGTTGCCACCCAGAGCGCCTTTGAGGGAGAGTGTGGAGCATCGATCAAGGTCTTGTGGATACCGCTGCTGGCATCCACAATGAGTTGATGGAGCTGGGGATGGCGGATCTTGCATACTCCTCCGACGAGCACCTCCAACCCAGCGCCAAACTCAGCTTATTCTTCAAGGGCGTGGTGACGGGCCTCCAGCGACTTCGGGAAGAGGTCCCAAAGCAGCTGTCCGAGGAATCACGCCAGATCTATGCAGGAGCCCTCGAGAAGGTGTTGATGAAGGTGGCCTTCCGCAATCCAGGCCTCAACCTCAACGGCGTCCTCAGATCCTTGCCGCCAGATGCCAACGTGGAGGAGCTCAAGGCCCTTGTCGCGCCCATCGTGGACAAGGTGAACAAGATCAAGAGGATTGATGGCGCACCGCGTAGACTAGGCCGCCAAGTTTATCTTTCCCTTGTCGCCGCTGATCATGTTTAGAACAATTCATTAGATCTGCGACAAGTCATTTTGTAATATACTCTATCTTAGGTGGTGAATGCAACGTTATTTTCTCTACTTGATTTCTTCCTTTGTACGTTTTGCCTCACGCTTTTAGGGAACTTGTCGGTGCAGGCACCTTTGCATGGCGCTGAGTGCGGAACGTCAGCAGCCTGCTGGCGCTGCTGCTTCCGACAAGCAACCTTGTCGCGACTAGCTGCAGCTCACTTAAGGTGTTGAGCGGACTCAAAACAAAGTAAGGGCGCGACTAGCCTGCGAGTTGGTTCCTCTGCAAGTGTTTTCCATACAAAGTACTATCGTTCGAGGAAGATAACTTAAAAATTTAAAAACTGATTACTCAAACTTTGGCAACTTAGCTTTTCTGTTGTTTGCTTCCCGACAAGGCGAAACTTCCTCGAGCGACGCTTGGTCCATAGTGTTATCTTCTCCTTCCTCCCTGGCTAACTTGTGTGCGAGGGAACCTTTTCTTCCTTGAGAAAGAGAAAGAAGAGAAAATAAAGTCATGGAGCCTAGTGGCTCGATGTTGCTTACCGGGTGTGGGTGCTGCACAAAGTGTTAGTCAAAACATGTAATAAAATGATGAAAGCATGAATTTGACAAATTGTGCGCAACACATGAGCTTTACTGATGCACGGGGTCTGCGCCCGGCTTTGTACAAAGGATTACATGCAACAACGGCAAGACTTTTACAAAAGGTGGTTGCCGCAACAGGTTCCGGCAACCGCGCCCTACGGGTAAAACTTACGAAGATGCTCAATGTTCCAGGAGTTGCTCACCGGAATGCCATCTTCGGTCTCAAGGCGGACAACGCCAGGCCTAATGACTCGTTTCACCCGATAAGGGCCTTCCCACTTCAAGGCCAACTTGTTTGAATTCTTGGCGGACTGAATGCGCCGAAGAACAAGGTCGCCTTCCTCGAGGCTTTCCGGCACTAACTGCGGCTATGGTAGCGACGCAAAGCTTGTCGGTAACGAGCTGCTCGTGACAATGCCGGCTCGAAGACGATCTTCCTCAAGGAGCAGCGCGTCATCTTGTCGCAGCTGCTCTTGCTCAAGCTCATCATAGCGAGCACTCGAGGCGATCCGTATCTGAGTTCCGTGGGGAGAACTGCCTCGCTCCATAGACTAGAGCGAAAGGAGTGCGGCGGTGGCTCGATTTGGCGTTGTACTGATCGACCAAAGAATCACCGGCAGCTCCTCAATCCAGTTTCTTCCGCACTTGTGCAGCCTGTCGTAAGTTCTGGTGTTGAGCCCGCGCAGCACTTCAAAGATTTGCCCTCTCTGCTTGACCGCTGCTTCTCGGGTGAGCAATGTGGCAAAGCAGACCTTGGCACCAAGATCTTGGACGTCTTGCATGAAGGTGCGATGCGTAAATTGTGTGCCGTTGTCGGTGATGATCCTGTTAGGGATTCAAACGGCAAACAATCGACTGAAGAACTTGACCGCTTGTCTTGTCACCTTCCTCACTGCTTCCACTTCCGGCCACTTTGTGAACTTGTCGATTGCAACGTACAAGTACTCAAAGCCCCCGACAGCTCGGGGGAAAGGGCCGAGGATATCGAGCCTCCAGACTGAAAATGGCTAGGATAAAGGGATCGTCTAGAGAGCTTGAGCTGGCTGGTGTATCTGTTTGCAATGGAACTGGCACGCTTCACACTTGGTTACTTGTGCAGTTGCATCCTGGAGGGCTGTCGGCCAGAAGAAACCTTGCCGGAAAGCTTTGCCGGCAAGTGCTCTTGCGCCAATGTGGTGACCACATATGCCTCCATGTATCTCTGCCAACAGCTTCTGTCCATCTTCCTGGCAAATACACTTCAATTTCACCCCGTTGAGCCTTCTTCTGTACAGTATGCTATCGACAAACTGGTACATACTTGACTGCCGGGCTACTCTTTCCGCTTCTTCTTGCTCTTCGGGAAGTTCTCCTGTCTAAAGGAAACGGACAATCTGCTGCGCCCATGCTGGAGCTTGCGGCTCGACAACAAGGACTAAAGGCACATCTGCTGCTGCGGGAACATCAGCTTCCACGGCAAGAACTCGTGGCTCACCGAGCTTGATGCTCCCGGCGAGCTTGCCGGAGCAAAACTTGTCGGGGCGCCCGCTTCAACGAAACAAACCACAGGGCTTGTCGGAGCAGACCGCCCTCAGCTCTGTTGGTGTCGATCTTGGGGACCTTCTTGGCGGCGGCTTCGGGAAGCTCTGCCGAAAAGTAGTCACCAGAGATTAACTTCCTCTTCTTGTTCTGTCCAGTTGATGGTGTTACAGTTGGTTGAGTTAGCTTGAGCACGAAAATCCCTGGTTCCACAGGCAACTTAAGTGCAGCGCACTTTGACAGGCCATCAGCAATATCATTCTGAGCTCTTGGAACATGTTCCATTTGAAGTCAGTCAAAGAGCTCTTCTAGCTTCCTCACTTCATCAACGTGAGGCTTCCATCAATGGACTCGGTAATCTTTGTTCACTTGATGGACGACAATCTGCGAGTCACCCCTGACAATGAGCTTCTTGATACCAAGGTCCACAGCGATCCAGAGACAGGCAAGCAAACCTTCATACACTGCAGTATTGTTTGTTGCTTGCTCCTTGGGAAAGTGAATTTGGACTACATACTTGAAGTGCTCTCCGGTGGGTGCGACAAGCGACGCCAAGACCGGGCGCCTTTGCAGCGAGAAGGCACCATCAAAGTACATCAAGAACTCTTTGCTTGCTTCCTTGACAGGAATGCTCGTCTCGAATTTCTTCATCCGGTGTTGGCGTCCATTACTGCTATGAATTCTGCCAATGCTCGCTTTGGATAGTTGAAGTGCTTTCAAACTTGAGGCCAAACCTTGACAGTTCCAAAGTGCCCACTCGACAATCCTGCCCGTTGCCTCCGGATTTTGCGTATCCTCTTCAGCCGAAAGCGAGTGACAACTGTGATCTCATGTGCACGAAAGTAATGGCGCAGCTTTCCGTGGCCATGAGGAGGCCGAAAAGCAATTTACGCACACCAGAGTACCTTGACCTAGCCCCCGCAGAAGGGAACCGACAAAGTAAACTGGGCGCCGCACCATCCTTTTACGCATTTGCTCTTGCGCAGATCCGTCCTTGTCGGGACCAGAGCTTGCCGGCGAAGCCCCCTGCTTGTCGCTGGATGTGTCTGCCGTGGCTGCTAGCTCGTCATCCGCCTCCCTCTCTGCCACTAACGCAGCACTAACCACTTGATTGGTTGCCGCTATATATAGCAGCAACTTCTCTTGTGGCTTAGGTGCGACAAGTGTCGGAGCGGAGGATGTACCTCTTTAAGTCCTGCAGCGCAGCCTCCGCCTCGAGTCCATTTCATTGGACCCGCCTTTTTCAAAATTTTGAAAAATGGCGTGGCGCGCTCAGCGAACCTAGAGATAAACCCCCACGAGAGCAGCTACGCAACCGCAAGCCTTCAGACATCCTTGACGCGCTTTTGGTGCTTCAATTTGCTCAATGGCCTTGATCTTGTCGGGATTGGCTTCAATCCCCGCCGAGACACTGAAGAACCCGAGAAGCTTGCCTAAGGGACTCCAAACACGCACTTCTCGGGGTTGAGCTTGAGGTTGATCTTGCGCAGATTTGCAAAGGTCTCATCCAAATCTTGAACCAGAGTTGCTTTGTCCTTACTCTTGACCACTATGTCATCCATGTAGGCTTCTACATTTCTGTGCATTTGCGGCTCAAAATCGTCATGGACTACTCTTTCAAACGTTGAAACAGCAATCTTAAAACCGAAAGGCATCCGTATGAAACGGTATGTGCCACATGGTGTAATGAATGCGGTTTTCTCCTCATCCTCTTCTCGCCATAAAGATCTGATGATATCCTGAGTATGCGTCAAGAAATGAAAGCAAATCACATCCAGCCGTGGAGTGAACAATCTGGTCGATGCGCGACAAGGGAAACGGGTCTTTGGGACAAGCTTTATTAACATCCGTGAAGTCAATACAAAGTCTCCATATCCCATTTGCCTTGGCGCACAACTACAGGGATTGGCCAACCACGAGGGATGGAGCACCTCCGACAAGGCCAGCGCTTCCGATTTCTTGATCTCTTCTGCTATGAACTCTTGGCGCTCCACCGCTTGCTTCCTCGACTTTTTGCTTGACGGGCCGCGATGAGGACAAACGGCAGCGGTGCTCAATCACTTTCAGGAACACCGGGATGTCGACGGTTGCCATGCAAACACGTTGACATTCGCCTGCAGGAAAGCAACGAGCGCGCCTTCCTATTTGGGGTCGAGAGAGGCACTGATGGTGAAGGTACCACCAGCGCCGTCCTCCTTGGCGGACACCTTCTTGGTCTTTGGCGGAGCGGCCGTCGTCTTCTTGCACTTGCCGGTGAAGCTCGATGGTGCGTCCTCAACGGTAGCGCAGCACTCTGAAGAGGTGCGCTTGCCGGAGTGGGCATCAGAGCTCTTGCCGGACTTGGACTTGGTCTTCTTCCCTCCGGGAGCTTCAGCGGCAAGTGTTTTGCTTTCTGTCGCGGCTGCTGCATCCCGGTAGATCTTGTCGGCACAGATAAGAGCATCTTTCTTGTCACCATGGACAGAGATGATGCTTATCGGTCCTGGCATCTTGAGTAAGTTGTAGGCATAATGAGAGGCTGCCATGAATTTGGCGAGTGCTGGACGGCCAAGTATCCCATTGTAAGGCAATGGGAAATCAGCAACGTCAAATGTGACCCTCTCAGTCCTAAAGTTCAGCTCGCTGCCAAATGTTACCGGCAACGTGATCTTCCCCTTCGGCTTGCTCCTTCCCGGATTGATTCCTTGGAAAGTGCCGGTCTCTTCGAGCTCGCTGTCAGGGATTTGAAGCTTCTGGAGCACCGCGGAGGAGATCAGATTCAAGCCGGCCCCGCCGTCAACTAACATTTTGGTGACCTTGAGGTTGCGGATGGTTGGTGAGACCAACATCGGCAAGCACCCGACCGCAGTTACGCTGATCGTGGTGGTCCTCAATATCAAAGATGATAGGCGTCTTGGACCACTTCAGAGGCTTGCGTGACTTCACGGATGGTTCCGCTGCATTGACCTCCCGCATCCACCGCTTGAGTTGGCGGTGGGAAGTATGCAGGAAGCACCTCCGTCAACGCAGAGAACCTCCGTGGCTTTCAAACTCCCGCTCGTCGGCGTCATCATCATCCACGTCTTCATCGTCGTCTTCGTCTTCATCCTTGTCGCGGCCGCGGGGAGGTCTATCTCCTTGCCGCTGCTTGGCCTTGCCGCAGCGCCCTCCCCGGCCGGGTCTCTTCTTGCTGGCTCCACCAGCACCTTCTTGGGCCTTCTCCTTGTCGCGCCGCTCGTACTCAGCCTTCTGCTGTTCAACAAGCTGCTCGACCTTCTTGCAGCTCTGGAGGTCGTGGCCCTTGGTGCGGTGGATCTTGCAGTACTGCTTGCCGGAGCCGTCCTGCTTGTCGGCGACCGCCACAGACTGGTGGTTGGTGTCAGCGGCAACCTCCTTGCCGGAGCCACCAGCCTTGGCGTTCTTGTCGCCACCTCCATTGCCGGACTGCTCAACAGCTAGCACTTCTCCGCTTTCTTCTTCTTCCTGTTGCTCGCCGCCGCTCTTCTTTGCCGGGCGGTCTCCTCACTGTCGAGATCCTGCTTCCGCATTCTCTCCCGAGTCTCCTCCTTCCTCAAAGACGCACACTTGTCGGCCAAGGCGCATAGCTCATCGACGTCCTTGACTTTGCACATCGCCATCTCCTCCCTCATCCAGCGGTTCCGCGACGCTCGATGGAACACGCCGATCACCGCGCACGGTGGACATCTGGGATGTTGTAGTGCACACGGCTGAATCTCTGAATGAACTTGCGCAGGGACTCTCCTTCCTTCTGGGCGAGCAGATGAAGGTCATTCTCTTGGCCATGAGGCTTGTGGCCGCCTGCAAAGGCGCCAACAAACTGATGGCACAAATCTGCCCAAGAGGATATAGAGCTGTCCGGCAAGTGCATGAGCCAAGATCTAACGTTGGACTTGAGTACCAGTGGGATATAGTTGGCGAGGATCTTGTCGTCTCGTCCCCCCGCAGCTTGCACCGCAATGGTGTAGATGCTGAGGAACTCCGACGGGTGCGTCCTGCCATCGTACTTCTCTGGCACGTCTGGCTTGAAGTTCTTGTTGCTGGGCCACTGGACTTGCCGCAGCTCACGAGTGAACGGAGGGCAACCTACCGCGTACGGCAAGTCGCCTGGTTCCTCCGGCGCGTGCATGTCGACAGAGGGCCCGGCGCGCTTGCCGGACTGACGCCGCGCTTCTCTTCGACGCTTGATGCGAGTTCGAGCGTCTTCTTGTTGTCGCTCATGAAGAACTTGGCGCTGATCGCGGCGAGCTCGTGGATCAGACGACGCGGTGGAGTCGTCGTCGAGGTGGATCCGACGAGTCGGCGATTTTGGTCTTCGGGGCGGAGAGTGCATGGTGGTTGCACCTCCACAAGTCTCGTCGCCACCGGCTCGCGCCTTGTCGTCTTGCCGCGGCAGTGATGTAGTTGGTTGCCGCGGAGCATCGCCGTTGGCAAAGCCGATGAGGCTTTGGATGGTAGCCCTCCACTCGTCGACCTTGTCGGCCGTTGGAGGGTAATCCAAAAGCAGCTGAGCTCTCACTAGAGCTTCTGCTGGAGTAGTGGGTGGCAATGGTGAACGGTGCGAGGAGCGGGATATGCTCGGACTTCTAACTATGTTAGAAGGAGCAGCCTCCGCCCAGCGACCGTATCAGATTCGCTTCGTGCCGACGCGTTGGCGCACGCTGGTCTTGAGGGTCTCGATCCAACGAGCGTATGGCGTTGTGAACGCCATGACGATGCTGGTCCCGCGTCTCCTGAGATGGGCGCGGGGGATGTGCGGACGCCAAGGTCTGCGCGGCCTTGTCCTTGGACTTGGCAGCGTCACGAACTCCTTCGCCGGCGCCCGTTCTTCCGCCAGCGTCTGCTCCACCATCCGTTTGCTCCGGTGATGGTGGGTACGACACGGACGGCTCCACTGCCGCCGAAGCCTTCTTCTTCGGTGGCATGTTGATGAAGATGTTGAAGATGTTGCTCGTGTGAACGTCGGATCAGGTTCACACAGCCTCGACGCCTACCGGGCGCCAAAGATGTCGGGAGGCTGATCGGACCCACGAACACCTATGGGGCCGGCGGACCAGGCCCCTTGTGGTTCGGAGGGGGGCGGAGATCGCACGAAGAGCGGATCGAGGCGAGGCACACGAGCGATTTACCCAGCTTCAGAGCTCTCCGGAGAGATAATACTCCTACTGCTGCTTGTCTGATTGTATTGTGTTCTTGCTAGGGAGCGATGAGAGCTACAAAACCTAGCGTGAGAGAATGTTCGAACCCCCTCTACGCTATGCACGGGCCTCCTTTTATATGCTCAAGGGGTCTCCGACAGGTGGCAACATAGAAGAGGGTACAAATGTAAAAACAGTAGCTGGTACACCTACTTGAACAGTGTACAGTGCAATATACCTAACTCTGACGGCAAGGGACAAAAGCATTAAATGCCTGTCCTTGTCGTCTAAACAGTGCAACAGAGCGCCACCGTTTTCCACGATGGCGGGCTTGTCAGCGCCGCTTACCGCTGCTCTCCGCTGGCTGCATAGCCTCTTGATACGCGCGCATGGAATGGTCCCATGGCGACACGTTGATGGATGAGCTGGAGCGGAGATGAAGAGAAGTTGCCTGCCGCGGCAAGTGCCTTGCCGCGGCTGAATCCTTGTCGCGTCGGAGGCTTGTCGGCGTTAGAGCCTTCCGGCAAGCTCCTCTTGCCGGGGTCTTGTCTTCTGCGTGCCTTTGAGTGGCCTTCCGGCAAGCTCCTCTTGCCGGGCTTTGTCTTCTTGGCTAAATACTTTGTTCTTGAATGGCTCCAAAGGAGCCACGGAGGATCTTGGCGGTGACCAGGCAAGCCTTGCCGCGGGGTGCTGCAACTGTCCGTGCACGAGTTCGGGATACTAGGGTACCCCTACTCTAGTACACCGACATAAAGAAAGTTCATCCCTACAAAATCATATAGTTTAGTCATGCTCCATTTTCGTCACACAAGAATGCTCTCATCATGCACAACCCCGATGACAAGCCAAGAAATTGTTTCATACTTTAGTAATCTCAAACTTATAAACCCTCACGCAATACATGGGCGCGAGCCATGGACATAGCACTATGGGTGGAATAGAATATGATGAGGGGGGTTATGTGGAGAAGACAAAAAGGAGAAGGTCTCACATCAACGAGGCTAATCAATGGGCTATGGAGATGCCCATCGATTGATGTTAATGCAAGGAGTAGGGATTGCCATGCAACGGATGCACTAGAGCTATAAATGTATGAAATCTCAACAAAAGAAACTAAGTGGGTGTGCATCCAACTTGCTTGCTCACGAAGACCTAGGGCACTTGAAGAGGCCCATTGTTGGAATATACAAGCCAAGTTCTATAATGATAAATTCCCACTAGTATATGAAAGTGATAACTCAAGAGACTCTCTATACAAAGAACATGGTGATACTTTGAAGCACAAGTGTGGAAAAAAGGATAGTAGCATTGCCCCTTTTTATTTCTCTTTTTTTGGGACAATGCTCTATTAAATGATGATCATCACACTTCTATTTATTTACAACTCAATGGTTACAACTCGATACTAGAACAAAGTATGACTATATATGAATGCCTCCGGCGGTACTGGGATATGCAATGAACCAAGAGTGACATGTATGAAATAATTATGAACGGTGGCTTTGCCACAAATACTATGTCAACTATATGATCATGCTAAGCAATATGACAATGATGAATGTGTCATGATAAACGGAATGGTGGAAAGTTGCATGGCAATATATCTCGGAATGACTATGGAAATGCCATAATAGGTAGGTATGCTGGATGTTTTGAGGAAGATATAAGGAGGTTTATGTGTGAAAGAGCGTATCATATCACGGGGTTTGTATGCACCGGTGAAGTTTGCACCAACTCTCAATGTGAGAAAGGGCAATGCACGGTACCGAAGAGGCTAGCAATGATGGAAGGGTGAGAGTGCGTATAATCCATGGACTCATCATTAGTCATAAAGAACTCACATACTTATTGCAAAACTCTACAGGCCATCAAAAACCAAAGCACTACGCGCATGCTCCTAGGGGGATAGATTGGTAGGAAAAGACCATCGCTCGTCCCCGACCGCCACTCATAAGGAGGACAATCAAAGAACACCTCATGTTTAAAATTTGTTACATAACATTCACCATACGTGCATGCTACGGGACTTGCAAACTTCAACACAAGTATTTCTCAAATTCACAACTACTCAACTAGCACGACTTTAATATTATTACCTCCATATCTCAAAACAATCATCAAGCATCAAACTTCTCTTAGTATTCAACACACTCATAAGAATTTTTACAAATCTTGTATGCCTAGCATATTAAGATTATTTAAGCAAATTAACATGCTATTTAAGTCTCACAAAATAATCTAAGTGAAGCATGAGATATCAATAGTTTCTTTAAAACAAATCCACCACCGTGCTCTAAAAGATATAAGTGAAGTACTTGAGCAAAACTATATAACTCAAAAGATATAAGTGAAGCACAAAGAGTATTCTAATAATTATACAACTATGTGAAGACTCTCCCATTTAATAATTTCAGATCTTAGTATTTTATTCAAACAGCAAGCAAAGCTAAAGAAAATAAAATGACGCTCCAAGCAAAACACATATCATGTGGTGAATAAAAATATAGCTCCAAGTAAAGTTACAGATGAACGAAGACGAAAGAGGGGATGCCTTCCGGGGCATCCCCAAGCTTGGGCTCTTGGTTGTCCTTGAATATTACCTTGGGGTGCCTTGGGCATCCCCAAGCTTAAGCTCTTGCCACTCCTTATTCCGTGGTCCATCGAATCTTTACCCAAAACTTGAAAACTTCACAACACAAAACTCAACAGAAAACTCATAAGCTCCGTTAGCGAAAGAAAAGAAAACACCACTTCAACTTACTGTAATGAACTCATTCTTTATTTATATTGGTGTTAAACCTACTGTATTCAAACTTCTCTATGGTTTATAAACTATTTTACTAGCCATAGATTCATTAAAATAAGCAAGCAACACAATGAAAACAGAATCTGTCAAAAACAGAACAGTCTGTAGTAATCTGTAACTAATGCAAACTTCTGGAACTGCAAAAATTCTAAAATAAATTGTTGGACCTGAGGAATTTGTCTAGTAATCATCTGCAAAAATAATAAACTAAACATCACTCTCCAGTAAAAAGTTTTAGCTAATCTCGTGAGCGCTAAAGTTTCTGTTTTTTTACAGCATGATCATAAAGACTTCACCTAAGTCTTCCCAAAGGTTCTACTTGGCAAAAACACTAATTAAAACACAAAGCCACATCTAAACAGAAGCTAGATGGATTATTTATTACTAAACATAAACAAAAAACAAGAAACTAAAATAAAATTGGGTTGCCTCCCAACAAGCGCTATCATTTAACGCACCTAGCTAGGCATGATGATTTCAATGATGCTCACATAAAAGATAAGAATTGAAACATAAAGAGAGCATCATGAAAAATATGACTAGCACATTTAATTCTAACCCACTTCCTATGCATAGGGATTTTGTGAGCAAACAACTTATGGGAACAATAATCAACTAGCATAGGAACGCAAAACAAGCATACTTCAAAACTTTAAGCACACAGAGAGGAAACTTGATATCATTGCAATTCCTACAAGCATATGTTCCTCCCTCATAATAATTTTCATTAGCATCATGAATGAATTCAACAATATAGCCAGAACCTAAAGCATTCTTTTCATGATCTACAAGCATAGAAAATTTACTACTCTCCACATAAGCAAAATTCTTCTCATTCGGGATAGTGGGAGTATCATAAGAGACTTGAATACTATAAATTGTTTCCACATTAAAAGAGTAATGTTCAGAAAAAGGGGAATCATAATCATGACAAGTTTTATAAATATAATCATTACTACTTTTTATAGCATAAGTTTCATCACAATAATCATCATAAGTAGCAACCTTGTTCTCATCATAATCGATTGAAACCTCTTCCAAGATAGTGGACTCATCACTAAATAAAGTCATGACCTCTCCAAATCCACTTTCATAAATATTATAAGATTCGACATCCTCCAAAATAGTGGGATCATTACTTCCTAAAGTCGACATTCTTCCAAACCCACTTTCATCAATATAATCATCATAGGTAGAAGGCATGCTATCATCATAACAACTTTGCATATCAAAACTTGGGAGGCTAAAAATATCATCATTATTAAACATAGCATCCCCAAGCTTGGGACAAACATTAATTGCAGCAAATATATTCTCAAAAACATCATCTTCATCAAACATAGCATCCCCAAGCTTGGGCCTTTTCATATCATAAGCATAATCACTCTCATCATTACTAGTATGGATAGCACCAATAGTATAGCAATTATCATATTCTTCCAAACAAGTGCCAAAAAGATTTTCAAGATCATAAGAAGTATTATTATCTTCCTAATCATAATCATCACAACAAGCAATAGGCATAACGCGATCATCATCAAGTGCATCATCTTCATTTTCATGAGGCACAACAATAATAGGAGTAACGTTATTTGGGAGAGATATCATTTTACCTCTCTTCCTCTTTCTTTTCTTCTTCTTCACCACATCATGTGTGGGTTCAATCCTCTTTTTGGAGCTCCTTATTAACGAGATTGGTTGGATAGAAGGCTCCTCCTCGTTACCTGATTCATCATAAGAAATAATAGGAGAATATTGGGAAGCCTCTTCCCTTTTGTTAGTATTCTCTTCATCTTCTATTTCTTTTCTTTTCTTTATGTAATTGGCAATATAAGGATTTTCAATGCAATTCACCGTGCAATACATATAAATCTCTTCTAGATCAATATCGAGGATTTCTCAAGGTTATATTCTGGAATATGCTTAGTTTGACATTTCATTTCTTCATAACCCAAAAGAAAACTAAGTTCATTATGATGTGCAAGGGAAATCAAGTCATCACAATTTTTTGGACACGATTCGATCATGAAACAATTTGCAATTGATATTTAAATGTCCATGTTGATTGCAAAGTTCACAAGTATGGTAAAGATATTTTAATTTTCCAGCACTCACATTTAGCCTTTCTTGCAACCATTTAGTTTCCAAGTACTTATGCCTCTTGCAATATCTATCTTCCCTATTTGGTGTGTACTTGCAAACCCAATATACTCCACAAAAATTGACATTCTTATAAGAGATATTTTCATCATGACTAGTGCAATCCTCATTAGTACTATGGATATTCAAGGAGTTCATATTAACAACATTGCAATCATGCTCATCATTCAAAGATTTAGTGCCAAACATTTTAATGCATTCTTCTTCTAACACTTTGGCACAATTTTCTTTTCCATCATACTCACGAAAGATATTAAAAAGATGAAGCGTATGAGACAAACTCAATTCCATTTTTTGTAGTTTTCTTTTATAGACTAAACTAGTGATAAAATAAGAAACTAGAAGATTCGATTGCAATATCTAAAGATATACCTTCAAGCACTAACCTCCCCGGCAATGGTGCCAGAAAAGAGCTTGATGTCTACTACGCAACCTTCTTCTTGTAGACGTTGTTGGGCCTCCAAGTGCAGAGGTTTGTAGGACAGTAGCAAATTTCCCTCAAGTGGATGACCTAAGGTTTATCAATCCGTGGGAGGTGTAGGATGAAGATGGTCTCTCTCAAACAACCCTGCAACCAAATAACAAAGAGTCTCTTGTGTCCCCAACACACCCAATACAATGGTAAATTGTATAGGTGCACTAGTTCGGCGAAGAGATGGTGATACATGTGCAATATGGATGGTAGATATAGGTTTTTGTAATCTGAAAATATAAAAACAGCAAGGTAAAAAGTGCTAAAAGTGAGTGTAAACGGTATTGCAATGCTAGGAAACAAGGCCTAGGGTTCATACTTTCACTAGTGCAAGTTCTCTCAACAATAGTAACATAATTGGATCATATAACTATCCCTCAACATGCAGCAAAGAGTCACTCCAAAGTCACTAATAGCAGAGAACAAACGAAGAGATTATGTGTCAGGACCAGTTTTCCAATAAAATATTTATTGAAAAATCTACCATTTTATCAGACCAGTATAGGAAAATCTTCCTTACTGGTAGACAAATCCTTGATACAGAAATCCAGAAGTACTAAATATTATAAAAGGTTTAGCTGAGGCTGCTCAACAATTTATTACAAGCACGCCGATATTATACATAAAGGCGTATATGACACAAAGGGTATGGTGGCTTAACTACTGACTCATAATAAAAGTGGTGGTGGATATGTCACAGTGAAGTGGGTGACATGACTCCAAAATCTTACAGCTCATCAAGCGCCTGGAGCGAGGCTCAATGATTTTATTAGGGTAGCGGAAGCGTATGTAATACAAGTGACCAACTCTGTGATCGCACGTGGATCGACTGGGACTCCTCTAGGCGTCGGACTCGCTATCATACTCTTCATCCATAAGATCGCCTTCGTCAACATCTGGCCAAATCAACAAGTCAGGTGAGTACTTTGAATGTACTCGCAAGACAGTCTGGACATAATATAACAAATGCTAACATGATGCACATGAGCAGACTAGTAATGCGCACTCAGATAGTAAACTTGCACTGCATGTTAAATAAAAAGGAAGTCAGGCGGTAGTCCTCCCGAAATCCCAATAAAATAACTGAAGGCCGAAATTGAATTATGCAGATGCGCCTCGAAAGGTAAGAATAGATTAACATGCCGCAGTCGGGCGTCAGGGCGACACCACATCAAGGGCTTATATTGAAACGTAAATGACAGTACGTGCCACAGTTGGACGTCTAAGCGACATCTCAAAAAGGGCTTATAATGAAAGTGAATAACAAGGATGCCACAGTCGGACATCTAAGCGACATCACATAAAGGGCTTATATCAAAAGTAAATAACAAGAATGCCACAGTCGGACGTCTGAGCGACATCACATAAAGGGCTTATATCAAAAGTAAATAACAAGAATGCCACAGTCGGACGTCTGAGCGACATCACATAAAGGGCTTATATTTCGTCATTCGAATTCAAGTAGCTCATGAAAGTAACATCATCCCAAGGAATACACGGTACATAATAATAAACTGGTTAGTCCATCCATAGGAATAACCCTTAGCCGAGTTTACCATTCTCAGTTTCATGCTTATTTTCCGGAGACTGTTACTAAGACTGACACTGAGGCTGACACTGATGTGATGATCGAGGTCCTTGACCATGGACATGGTTACTCGAATGGTTTTGACTCTATAGAGTTTGTACTCTTTACCCACAGCCAACGGATTTCAATAGTCACAAAGGACTAGTTCCATTTACGGTATTTTAGAAGAAACACATCTAACCAGTACACACGCATTCCACATTCCGCTGCCAGGAATCACCCTAGGCAACGTTCAAGAAAAACTCTAAGACGGGGAGGCTACAACCTCGAATAGCATGGGCACAAATTTATATCGCGCGCTCTAAGGGGTGCCCCCCTCTTGGTCCCAACCGGAAACACCCATGCCCCCTGACCGGATGAAGGGCTTTAATCCAGGGCCATGGAACCCTCATCACGGCCCCTCTATTTGGTGTGTACAAGGAAAGAGGTTTGCAACTTACTAAACCGCATTCTTTACAGAAAACATGTGGTAGCACGGAAGGGGACGAATGGGAACAAGACTTGATCCACGTTAATACTGGAGTTAAACAGTTGATATAAAACTGGCATGCTTCAACAATACCAGCTTACAACCCATCATGCCACCACATGATCAGGTTATCTCACCATCATATGAACACATCAAATTTTGAAGCTCACTTGTAGCTTGCCTTGCATGAAATATAGAGTTCGCATATGCTTATTTAAACATGCCATGAAAAAACCACTCAAGCAAACATGCAAAACACTCATCATATCAAAGGTTCAAACATGCTTGCCTGGTTCGGAGTAGTCAGAGTCTAGCTCGGTGAAGTTTGCGGCTCCGTCACCTCCTTCGGTATCTACGTTGTAAAGGAAATTGGATACTAATGTAAATACCGTGCGTGTACAAAAATTGTTCCAAATATTTTTCAAATAAATATTATAAAAAACTAGATAAAAAAATAAAGATGACAGAAAAAGAATCAACTCAAAATCATCTTTTGTTTAAAAGTTATAAAGGTTTTAGTTCAGGGACTAATCTGTGATGAAACAGAAAGTTTCTAGGGGCTAGTTTAGAAAAACAGAAGACGCTTCGGTTAGAAATACGCCAACCCAATGGGAAAACGTACTTTGCCCGAAGGCGCTTTCAGAAAACAGTTCGAATAAGAGAGGAGAGGCTGACGAGGGGGTCCCGCATGTCAGGTTTAAAAATCAGAACAGAGTCCCGCCGGCCCCCGAGGCTCGCAGTGGTCGCCGGAGTCGATCCACGGCGAGGTAGGGGGAGTGGAAGGTACCTACGGACTCACGGAGTTCTCCCGCGTCTGTGGGTGGTTGAGTTGGTCGTCAGCGAGCACCACGTCAATGGCGGCCTCCACTCCGGCGGGCGGCGGTTCGGTCGAGGATGGATCCCTCCGAAGAGAGCTGCAAACGCCAAACTGAAGCGCGTGTCAGGGGAGTGGGTGTACTAGGAGGCTACTAGCATAGTTTGGGAGGCGAGGGTACTCTCACCAGAGAGAATCTTGCCGGAGCCCGAAGCGGATTGGGGCGGCCGGAGTTGGGGAAGAAGGCCTCCTCGAGGTCCTTCTAGCGGCTGGTCGTGGTTCTGGTGAGGTGGAGGAGTGGTGCTGGGTCGAAGGCGAGCTCGGGGCCTCCATTTATAGCCAGCCCGAGGCGGTTGCCGAGAACGGGATCACTCCGGCGAGCGATTACAGCGAGGTAGTTGTCGGGCTGGAGGTTTAGGTGACTGGGCATCTTCGGATTGGTCCACTGGCTCCATTCAACATCTAATCCTGGTACAACTTAGGCGATGCACCAGGACTTCGACGGAATGGCCTCACGGGCACGTTGGCGGCAGAGAGCATGCTCTGCGCTTTTCAGCCCACGGCGACGGTCCTGCAGCGTGCACAGAGGAGAGGACGGCCATGCGGAGGCTCGGGGTGGAGTGGGCGGTGCTGGACGGCGCCGTTCCTCACTGAGCTTCTCTGGCGGCCACAGCGGGCGTTCTTGCGCGCCGCTCACGAAGCGATGCACCCTGCCGACTCACCATGACGCTTCGCACCCATCCAGACGACCATGCGGCGCGATGGATAAGAAGGAGGAATTGGGAGCATGGCGCCACTGCAGTTATTGGTGAGATCGACGTGAAGCTCTGAAGAAAACGACACTGGCGACTGAACTAAACACTGAATTTTCTGAATTTGAACAGAAGCAAAGGTAGCTGTTGCTCGATGAAATGTTTTAAGCATGTGGAAAAATTTTCTTGAGTTGTACCTTGGTGAGGTGATCTCTTGACGCATTTGGAGACTGCATGAATTATCTTAGAATTTTTGGAAAAGAAAAAGAATGAATTTCACCAAAAATGGCAAATCTGGTCCAAACTTGCAGCAAGCAAATTTTGAAAATTTTGAACTATGGACCATCAGCTCTTCATGGATCTAGGTTGAGGGTACCAAGGAGTAGCTAGGGTAATTTGCTTGGGGTTTAAAAGCTCAAGGAATCTGGTACTTCCTTTGTAAATCCCAAGAGTCCAAAATAAATTATAGAAAAAGATTTGAGGTAAAAATAAATAGGAATAAAATTAAAAGAGGTTGAAACTTGCTGGAATTGGATGCTTGGCTTGACCCAAAGTAGGGATGAGG
Organism: Aegilops bicornis; assembly: GCA_021605145.1. Classification (NCBI taxonomy): domain Eukaryota; kingdom Viridiplantae; phylum Streptophyta; class Magnoliopsida; order Poales; family Poaceae; genus Aegilops; species Aegilops bicornis. The sequence continues at coordinate 378,406,396 of CM038669.1, read as the reverse complement.
GTTTAGGAAGAAAATATTTCTACATAGGTCATGGGAAGAGAGTGATCTTTGATTGGGGAGGGATATATCCAAAAGAAATTATAGGAATACTTTTTTAATAAAAGGATTAGTAAAACAACCCAAGAGTATTTGTGTTGAACCAACACATGTTGAAAAACTCTCAAGACCAAAATCAATAGTGAAAAGGACTCATAAAATATTTTTCATAAAAAAGATTTGAGAAGGAGAGTCCCTCTTTTAGAAAAATTCAAATAACCTTCCTTAAATCAAATAAAGAATTTAATAAAAATCAAACCAAAATTTTTGGAGTGTTACAACACCTAACCCCTTAGGAAAAATCTCGTCCCTGAGATTTCAGCTGATCCTCAAATAGGTGTGGGTACTCTGTCCGGAGAAAATCCTCTCTTTCCCATGTTGCTTCATCCTCGGTGTGATTGCTCCACTCAACCTTGAAGAACTTAATTGTTTTCTGACGGGTCTTCCTTTCGGACTCCTCCAATATTTTTATTGGATGTTCTGCGTAGGTGAGGTATGGTTGCATGTCAATGTTCTCGTGAGATACATGCTTTTCTGGGTTGCTTACACATTTCCTCAACTGTGAGACGTGGAACACATCATGGACGTCTGACAGTTCTTCGGGTAGGTCTAGCTGGTAGGCCACTGTGCCTCTTCGTGCAATCACACAGAAGGGTCTAATAAACCATGGTGCTAGCTTTCCTTTAACTTTGAATCGTTGCAGGCCCCTCATAGGAGATACTCGTAGATACACATATTCACCGGGTTCAAAGCTGACTTCACGGTGTTTTTGATCGTAATAACTCTTTTGTCGGCTCTGGGCTGTCTTGAGTCGGTCCCTGATTAGTCTAACTTTCTCCTCAACTTCCTTGAGCATGTCTGGGCCGAAGATACGACCGTCTCCTGTTTCTGACCAATTTAATGGAGTACGGCATCTTCGCCCGTACAAGGCCTCAAAAGGTGCCATTTGTAGACTGGCTTGGTAGCTGTTGTTGTATGCGAAGTCGTCATACGGCAAGCTTTCTTCCCAACTGGTTCCATAGGTGAGAACACATGCTCTTAGCATGTCCTCTAGAATTTGGTTCACACGTTCGGTTTGTCCTCCATGCAGGGGTGGTATGTCAGATCGAATACTAGTCGAGTTCGAGCTTGTTGTAAATGATCCCAAAATCTAGAGACGAATTGAGTGCCTCTGTCGGATATTATAGTCTTTGGAATTCCATGCAGACAAACTATACGGGAGAGATAAAGTTTGGCAAGCTTCTGAGTGGTGTGGGTTGTCTTTACTGGGGTGAAATGTGCCACCTTAGTTAATCTATCTGTGATGACCCATATGGCATCATTTCCGTGTCGTGGCCGAGGTAGTCCGACAATAAAATCCATTCCAATTTCGTCCCATTTCCACTCAGGTATCCTGTTTGGCTGTAATAGTCCTGCTGGTTTTTGGTGCTCGGCTATAATAGTCCAAGTTGAAACCTTCACCCCTTGCTTGCAGCGCCGCTGCCTCTTCGTCGGCGACCTCCTTCACACTGCTCGGCCTCGCCTATCCAGGCAGGTAATCCACACCCGACCCCCATCCTCCTCCTCCTTCAACATCCCACATGCCCCGACCGCCGGCGCGAGCGCGACACCTTCCACCCAAATCACCGACCCCTCCACCAAATAAGCGCTGGCCTATGCCATGGTGCACGCAGTATAGTCAGGACCTCAAGGAGCAATTGGCAGCGGAGAAGCAAATCGCGGCCGCACACGCGGATGAGGTCGCGATGGCTGCCATTCGTGCCTACCCCCAGATCTTGGAGGAGCACCTCGCCGTTGAGGCCACCGCTGACGCCTCGCGTGCCGAGGCAGCGACGCGGTTGGCTGCTTTAAACGATAGTTCATGGCATTTTCTCCAGGCCATCGTCGGTGCCTTCGACAAAGACTACGGGGTGTTTTCTCAGCGTGCACGTGCTTACCTCATCTCGAGAGCCAGCAGGTTGGTGCCCGGAGCGGCTCAGGCAACTCACCACTACAACGAGGGCACCCACGATGCGGAGGCTTCGCCCTCTTCCATGTCCAAGGAGCCAATCGTCATCGATATCTCCGACAATGAGGAGTAGCTTGTATTATTGGCTCACTATAAGGATCCATGTTGGGTTTGCTAGCTACTACCTTTCCTTAACAAATTCTAGTGAACTGTGCTATCTACTTTTACCATGTGTCGGTGTACAAAAGTAGGGGCTCTCCTTTTGACCCCTTTACTTGTGCACCGGCAGTCAGAGCCACCCGCTACGACCACGCATAACAGGGTAGGAAAGGGAAGCCAGAGAGAAGCCGAAGGCACAAGACAAATAAAGCAACGACAAGGACCAAGGCCACAAGGATCGGATGGGCGAAGCAGGTTTCCCCGGCAAGGACCCTTGCCGGGGCAGCCTCAGCGGCCCCGGCAAGACCCTTGCCGGGGCAGCTCACCCACGCCAGCTGAGCGAGCCACCCTTGAGCCCACCAACGCTCGACAAACGCATTGGAACAGGGCTTAGGAGGCACCTCCGTGGTGGCATGCAGATCTTTGTGAAGACAGAGAAAAGTAAAGATCAAGTGAGGCTAGGAAGGCAATCATCCTCACCGAAGAAACCCACAAGACCCCCGGCAAGATCCTTGCCGGGGACGCCTGCAAGCCATTGCAAGACCCTTGCCGGGCCACACGACAAGACCCTCGCCGAGCGCGCTAGTAGGGCCACTGCTAGGCCCGCACCAGACAAGTCTCCGCCGCCGTTCGCATGCGGCTGCCGACCCAACCAGCTGTGCAGGCACCTGCGTGGAAACATGCAACCCTTCATGGAGGCTCCACCACCACGCCACCGCAGCTGCCTGCCTGCCTACATGGCACCGCATGCATCGCTGGCCAGGGCGCGTGTCGAAGCAAGGAGGAGCGGCGACGGACGGGACGAGCCTCGCTCCCGCCCCCGATAAAGCGAAGGGACACCTAAGCCTCGCATTAAATGTGCTTTGTCCTGTAACACCAGGGATAAGCTCACAGCGCTATAGCACTTTCCACCTCCCGTGTGCCACTGTGGCAGCCCCTTTCACCTATAAAAGGAGGCCCATGGCGCACTGAAGAAGGATTCGGCTCTTTTGAACCTGGCAGCACCTAGAGCAAGTTCACGAGCTCAAGAACACTGAATACATCCACCAAAGTAGGATCGTAGGGTTTTACGCATCTTTGCGGCCTCAACCTGGGTAAATCCCCCTTGTGTTGCCTGCTAGTCCCGCTCTTCTCACGATCCCCACGCCCCGCAACCGTAGAAGGGATTCCAGTGATCCCATAGGTGTTGTTTCCCACCGACATCTTTGGACGCCAGGTAGGGGGCGCAATTGCGAGAATAAGGTCTAGCAGTCGACCTAGCTATTCTTCATCGACACGACTCCTGCGGAGGAGGCGGCCAAGAAGGCGGCGCTGCCCGTTGGTGTGAAGGACGCCGAGGCGGCGACAATAGAGCTAAGTCATGCTGAATTTTAAGTTTTTTCTCCTTTAATATAAGGTTATTATCCTCGGCGGTTCGGCCTATGTATGGGGAACCTGTACGCAGAGGGGCCCTCCTGTAAACGGCAACGCCCTTGTTCTGTTTTGAGTCCGCTCAACAGTTCAAGCAGCCGCGTTGAGAGCGGCAGGGTAGCCTTTCGCCATCAGCAACGCTCTCGGTTCTGACTTGAGTCAAGCTCGACAGATCAAGCGGCCGCGCCAGGGGCAGTAAGGTGCTTTGCCCGGCAACAAAGCACGCCCGGCAGGCTAATGAGATCCATCCTCAAGGCGTCGCCCTGGGTTTACGTGCCGGCAAGCTTACCCGGTCAACGTAGGGTGAACATACAAAGGAAAATCGAACAGGAAAGTAACATGCATTGTTTCACAGGCACTGCAGAGTTATATTACACAAATTGCCATCACGGTTCTAACTAAAGATAGCATTGTCTTGGTCATGAACCTGCAGCTGTGACGGAGAACGGGGTACCTAGTCCCGACGCTGGCCCTCCACCCTCTTGATTTTGTCGATGCGGCTGAGGATGGGCTGGATACGGTCGTTGAACGCTGCAATGTCGGCGTCCTCGGACAAGCTCTTCAGCACAGCTCCGAAATCGAGGTCTGGGTGCCAGTGTGCAATCTTGGTGAGTACCCTGGTCATGATCCCCCGGCAGAGTATCCGGCATTCCTCGGCCAGGGAAGCCGCCCGGTTGGAGTGAAGTCGCTTCAGGGCGCCGACGACCTTCTCAAAGTATGAGGTCAGGTTGGCGTTGGGGCTCAGGCTCGCTTCCGGGGCGTACCTCATCTCCGGCATCCCCATAGTGGCCAGCTGATCGGCGGCCGAGTTTGCGACGACGGCAAGGCGCTCAAGCCAACATTTCTCGCCCGCCTCGTGGTCCTTGAGGTTAGCGGTCTCGTTCATCAGCAGTTGCCTCTCCGTCTCCAGCTCCTTGGTGTGACGCCCCCGATTCAATCATACACTAATCATGCATGCAAATGTGTACGATCAAGATTAGGGACTCACGGGAAGATATCACAACACAACTCTAAAACATAAATAAGTCATACAAGCATCATAATACAAGCCAGGGGACTCGAGGGCTCGAATACAAGTGCTCGATCATAGACGAGTCAGCGGAAGCATCAATATCTGAGTACAGACATAAGTTAAACAAGTCTGCCTTAAGAAGGCTAGCACAAACTGGGATACAGATCGAAAGAGGCGCGGGCCCCGTGCCTGGGACCCTCCTAACTACTCCTGGTCATCGTCAGCGGGCTGCACGTAGTAGTAGGCGCCTCCAGTGTAGTAGTCGTCATCGACGGTGGCGTCTAGCTCCTGGGCTCCATCGTCTGGTTGCAACAATCGGGTAGAGAAAGGGGAAAAAGGGGGAACAAGGCAACCGTGACTGCTCATCCAAAGTACTCGCAAGCATGGAGCTACACTACATATGCATGGATATATGTGTAAAGGGCCATATCGGTGGACTGAACTACAGAATGCCAGAATAAGAGGGGGATAGCGAATCCTGTCGAAGACTACGCTTCTGCCAGCCTACGCTTCTGGCAGTCCTCCAAGTAGCATCGCATAGCATAATCCTACCCGGCGATCCCCTCCTCGTCGCCCTGTTAGAGAGCGATCACCGGGTTGTATCTGGCACTTGGAAGGGTGTGTTTTATTAAGTATCCGGTTCTAGTTGTCATAAGGTCAAGGTACAACTCCAAGTCGTCCTGTTACCAAAGATCACGACTATTCAATAGATTAACTTCCTGCAGGGTGCACCACATAACCCAACACGCTTGATCCCATTTGGCGGGACACACTTTTTCGGGTCATGCCCGCCGCGGAAGATCAACATGTCGCAGCCCCACCTAGGCCAACAGAGCGGTCAAGACGTCGGTCTAAACCTAAGCACCTGTGGGTCCGGGCCCATCGCCTTAGCACACCTGCGTTCTATAACGCGCCGAAGCGCACCTAGCAACCTCCATTACAAAGGAAGTCACGTTACGCGGTCCAATGGCGCGCGCTTCGATCACTAACGTCACGAAGGCTTCGGCTGATACCACGATGCCGAGTGCCCATATCTTTCCCACGTAGTTGGTTAGTGCGTATAGGCCAGTAGCCAGACTTAGATCAAATACCAAGATCTCGTTAAGCGTGTTAAGTATCCGCGAACGCCGAACAGGGCCAGGCCCACCTCTCTCCTAGGCGGTCTCAACCTGCCCTGACGCTCCGCCACAAAGATCCATCCAGAGGGCCGTCGGGACAAAGGTCCTTTCAGCCCCCAATCCGTGAATCACTCGCGGGTGCTCCACAAGCCGACCCGACTTTAGTCACCACATGTATCATGTATAAAGTATATAGTATATACCCGTGATCACCTCCCTAGTGATCACGACCCGATAGTATAGCATGGCAGACGGACAAGAATGTAGGGCCACTGATGAAACACTAGCATCCTATACTAAGCATGTAGGATTGCAGGTAAAGGTAACAACAGTAGCAAGGACAGGCTATGCATCAGGATAGGAATAACGGAAAGCAGTAACATGCTACACTACTCTAATGCAAGCAGTATAGAAGAGAATAGGCGATATCTGGTGATCAAGGGGGGGGGGGGGCTTGCCTGGTTGCTCAGACAAGAAGGAGGGGCCGTCGGTGACGTAGTCGACCACAGGGGCATCAGCATCGTCACGGGGTCTACCGGAGAGAAGAAGGGGAGAAAACAGTGAATACATAGCAAGCAAGTGCATAACAGGACAACAAGCAGAGCTAGACGTGTTCTAACGCGGTAAGAGGTGACACCGGTGAAGGGGGGGGGGCATCTGGGAAAGTATCCCCGGTGTTTCGTGTTTTCAGACAGATGAACAAGAGGTGAAATGTTGCAGGTTCACTATGCTAGGGACGCGTGGCATTTAACGGGCTGCGTTCCGAATTGCCTCGCCTCGAGCAACTTTCATGTACAAAGTTTTTCCATCCGAGCTACGGTTTATTTTATATTGATTTTAAAAGATTTAAATCACTTTTTAGCATTTATTTAATTATTTTAATTCAACATTATCCAGAACAGTGCATGCTGACGTCAGCATGACGTCTACAGTCAACAGAGGTGTTGACTGGTCAACAGAGGTGTTGACTGGTCAACTGACGTGTGGGTCCTAGCTGTCATTGATTGCTTAACTAACCTAATAGATTAATTAACTAATATAAGTAATTAGGTTATTCTAATCAGGATTATTTAAGTTAATTAATTACTTAATTAATTAATATTTTTATTTATTGTTAATTTAATTCTTTTTTTATACCCTTTTTTTTGTTCTAGGGGCTAGGCCCCACATGACATTGGGCCAGGGGGGCCATAGTGGGTTCGGTGTTAGCGGGCGCCTGGAGCGGGCGCTGGGCACCCGCCAGTCGACGAGGAGGGAGGCAGGCGTTGGGCGCGCAAAACACAGCGACAACAGCAGACACGAGGCCAAGGCTGCGCTGCGTCGGCGGGCAGCGACAAGGCCACCGCGATGAACGGAAAGCAGCGTGAGGCGGCGTCTTGTGCGAACACGACGGGAGCAAGCGAAGAGAATCGCCCGGTGGCGGCGATCGTGGTGCGTTCGAGGCGTCGGGCGCCTGTGGCGAAATGGCGGCGGCGTAGGTTGGCGCGTCACGTCACGCATGATGACCGAGCCCACTTGCCGGAGACCGGACGACGCATATGGCGGCCTACGGCGCTGAATCAAGGACGGGGAGAGGGGGAGTAGCCACGGGAGCTCACCACGGAGCTGTTGGCGTGCTTAGACGCATCGGGGGCGACTAGAGTATGCAGATCGAGCGGCGACGCAGGTGACGTGGTCGGAGGGGATGGATCGAGGGAGACGGCTCTGGAGCGCTCCGGCTTGACCTGGTTCATGCCGACGATGTAGACGAGGTGGGGTGGCGCCTGGACTTGAGGGGGCGGGGGGGGGGGCTTGTTGGCGCCCGGCGAGGAGGAGCCGCGGAGGCGACAGCGGAGATGGGCGGCGAGGGCGTCGGGGGCGAGGCGACCAGATCGAGTCGAGGAGGTGGAGGCGTCGAGGAAGAAGCAGTCCGGTGCGGCCGGGTCTAGGACGGGAGGTCGAGGTGGAGAGCGGCGATGGCGGCTCGGCGACGCGATCTCGAGCAGCTGACATTGTCAATTCCCCGATCCAATCGGGGCAGAGGAGGGGAGATGGATCGTGGTGGGGGCGGGGAGTGGGGAGGCGCTAGGGTTTGGGTGGGAAGTGGGGTTATCCAAAGTTGGGCTGGCTGGAGCGTGGGTAGGCCAATTTGGGCCTGTTGGCCCAGTTGTTTGTTTTGTCTTTTTATTCTATTTCTTTTCTTTTTATTTCTTTTCTTTTATCTTATTTTCTACGGTTTTATTTTTACACCCATCTTATCTAAGCTTTATAAAAACATAAAAGTTGTACCAAAATCAGTATTTACTAATTAAACCTCTGATACTAAAGTTTAAACCCCGATATAAAATATTTTAACATTTTATAATTAACAAAAGGCATTTATTAAATTGGTTATGTTGTTGTTTCATTTCCATTTGAGTGTTTAAACATCTTATAAATGTGTGGTTTCTCCACCATAATTACCTATGCATTATTTGGCTCACTCCGAACATTTTAGTTTTAATAATTTGAAATCTTTGTCGCTTGACATTAATTTGAATTTGAATTTGAAAAGGTTTCGAATCATTGCGAGGTTAGCAACAGTAAGAGTGGTGACGTGGCATCATTAACAGAGGTTACGGTAGCTTGATTATCCGGGCGTCACACTTGGTCAGGATTCCCTCCCGGGTTCTGGCCTCCGACAACATCTCCCCGATCTCTCCCAGCTTCAGCTTGAGATCATTGATGGAGGTTTTGGCTTCAGAGAGTTCTCCAGCCCTGCTGGTGACCTTGCCCTGCGCCTCCGTCAGAGCGATGTTGAGCGTCTCTTTCTCTGGGCCAGCAGGCTTGCCCTCTAGTTCCTTCACCACATCGGCGTGGGCCCGAGGCACGGGCGTTGAGTGCTTCCCGATGCCTACGCTCCAGTTCTTGGGTCCGGCTGCGGGGAAGGCTTGCCCACCTCTTCGCCCTTGTCACGGGCGTGGCAGCAAGCTTCTCCTCGCTGTGCAAGGTCCTCTTCCTGGGTCTTCAGTGCGACCTCGTGCTGGCTCCGAACGGCTTCGGCTTCGTCGGCCAACTTCTTCGCCGTCTCCTGGGCCTTCTTGACGTCGGCCAGCTTCAGGGCAAGCTCCACCTCACGGCTGGCCAGCTCGCCCTGGGCAGCCTTCAGTTCATCCTGCGCCTGGCGAAACCAGCCTTGTGCCTCGGCGACATGCTCTCCAAAGTCCACCTCCGCCTTCTCCACTGACGTCGTCCTGGACTTGACCTTGTCCAGATGGGCGCGGTGGAGCGCCTGAAGCTTCCGGAAGCTGGCGCTCATGTCCTGGAGCAGCCGCTCCTCCTGGGAGCCGGCGCCACCGACGCCCGGCTCATTGACGACCTCGAGCCCGGCGACAGCAAGCGCCTCCTCGTCGAACACCTCCCCCTCAAAAGGAGCCCTGGTGCTCGACGCGCCAAGGAGATGGACGAAGAGGTCGTCGCTGACCCTCAGGTACCTTCGGAGCCGGAGGCAGCGGAGGAGGAGGGCAGATCGTTGAACGCCACCTCCTCGGCAGTGGCCTTGCCGGCTTCCCCGCCAGGCCCCTTGCCGGGCTCTTCGGTGGGCCCCTTGCCGGGCTCCTCGGCATGCCCCTTGCCGGGCTCTTCGGCGGGCCCCTTGGCGACATCCTCGGCGGCGCCCCTGGCGCTCTCCTCGGCAGCAATCCTCTCCGCTTCCGCCGCGGCATCCGCGGCGACGTCCCTGATGGTGGTGTCGACGTCCTCTGAGGAGGGGTCTGGTGATACGTCTCCGTCGTATCTATAATTTTTGATTGTTCCATGCCAATATTCTACAACTTCCATATACTTTTTGGCAACTTTTTATACTATTTTTGGGACTAACATATTGATCCAGTGCCTAGTGCCAGTTCCTGTCTGTTGCTTGTGTTTGGTTTCGCAGAATATCCATATCAAACGGAGTCCAAACGGGATAAAAACGGACGGAGCTTATTTTTGGAATATTTGGAAAATCTGGGAGAAAGATCAACGCGAAACGGTGTCCGAGGTGGCCACGAGGCAGGGGCCCACGCCCGTACCAGGAGGGCGCGCCCCCCACCCTCGTGGGCCATACGTAAGGCGGTTGGTGCCCTTCTTCGGCCGCAAGAAAGCTAATTTTTGGAAAAAAATCACGGTGAAGATTTCAGTCCAATCGGAGTTACGGATCTCCGGATATAAAAGAAACGGTGAAAAGGCAGCAGAAGAGAACGCAGAAACAGAGAGAGACAGAGAGATAGATCCAGTCTCGGAGGGGCTCTCGCCCCTCCCACGCCATGGAGGCCAAGGAAAAGAGGGGAAACCCTTCTCCCCACTAGGGAGGAGGGCAACGAAGAAGAATAAAAATGGGGGCCCACGCCCCTTGCTTCGATGGCGGAGCTGACTGCTGAGGCCATCATCATCACCGCCATCTTCACCAACAACTTCACTGCCATCATCACCAACTCTTCCCTCTATGCAGCGGTGTAACCTCTCTCTTACCCGTTGTAATCTCTACTTAAACATGGTGCTCAACGCTATATATTATTTCCCAATGGTGTATGGCTATCCTATGATGTTTGAGTAGATCCGTTTTGTCCTATGGGCTATTTGATGATCGTGATTGGTTTGAGTTGCATGTTTTATTATTGGTGCTGTCCTATGGTGCTCTCCGTGTCGCGCAAGCGTGAGGGATACCCGTTGTAGGGTTTGCAATATGTTCATGATTTGCTTATGGCGGGTGGCGTGAGTGACAGAAGCACAGACCCGAGTAAGTAGGTTGTTTGCGTATGGGATAAAGGGGACTTGATACTTTAATGCTATGGTTGGGTTTTACCTTAATGATCTTTAGTAGTTGCGGATGCTTGCTAGAGTTCCAATCATAAGTGCATATGATCCAAGTAGAGAAAGTATGTTAGCTTATGCCTCTCCCTCAAATAAAATTGCAATAATGATTACCGGTCTAGTTATCGATTGCCTAGGGACAAATAAATTTCTCGTAACAAAAAGCTCTCTACTAAAACTAATTTAGTTGTGTCTTTATCTAAACAGCCCCTAGCTTTTATTTAAGCGCTCATTATTACCTTGCAACCTATCCAAAAACACATACAAAGTACTTATAGTTTTATTCTTGTTCTAGGTAAAGTGAACGTCAAGCGTACGTAGAGTTGTATCGGTGGTCGATAGAACATGAGGGAATATTTGTTCTACCTTTAGCTCCTCGTTGGGTTCGACACTCTTACTTACCGAAAGAGGCTACAATTGATCCCCTATACTTGTGCGTTATCATCTGGACACCAAGAAGGAGACATGGCGGAGTCAAGATCGAAAGCCAGTAAGGAAAAGAAGAAAGAAAGAATGCGAGCAGAAGTGGAAAGCAAGTGGCTTACCCGTGCAGGGCCGTGAGGCGGAAATCCCTCCTCTGCCAAAGTCTGGCGTCGAGGCGAAGCCACCGGCGCCCGTCCCTCCTCCTCTGTGTGCATGGCCTCGGCGCTTGGTGCCCTTGCCGGGGACGCCCCTCGGGGCGACGTGGTTGACGGGGGCGGCATAATGGGTGAAGCCCCCTGTGGCTCCCCTTGGTGTTGCTCCCCTCCTACATGGACGGCAGGGTCAGTACCAAAGCGTTGTACATTGCGCACGTTGACAAGGGATGGGTGATGGACTTACACTGGGGGCTGGGCTAGGGGCTGTTGTCCGGACTGCTCAACACCACCAGTGGCATACTGGAGGAGCTTGCCAGGGGCTGGCCACTCGCCGAAATCCTGGCCCTCTTTATCCTCTGGGCCAGCGTCTCCACATCCCTGCAAGATGAAGACAAGTAAGCAATGCCGTCAGGGAAAGTGTGAGGAATGGGGGAAGGAGGCGGAAGCTTACTCTTCATTCTCTTTCTCCTCCTCTATTGCTTTCCTTTTACTCTCCGGGCTGAGAGGCCCGGGGTCTCTCTCCGGGCTAAGAGGCCCAAAGTCAAACGCAACCCCCACACCGATGTTTGCCAGCGAGGGGGAGGCGATGGCATCCGAGCATGCTTGGACGAAGAAGCAGCAGTTGTCTTCGTATTCACCGCCGCCTTCACCAGCTTCCTCGCCGCCGCGGCCCTTGCGTGACGCACGGGTTCTTCCGAGGCTGGCGGAGGCTGTGCGGCCCTGCCGGGCCGGACCGGCTCGCCAGAGCTGGCCCGCCGCAGGACTCGCCCTCTCCCCATGGCCGAAGGGTCAACATGCCCGGCCTCCCCCTCCGACGACTCGTCGGCCGCGTCCTCAACCAGAGGGGCCTTAGTGCCAGCGCTGCTGGTCCTCCCAGCGGTTGCCGCCCACTGGGCAAACTCCTCCTCCTCCGCGGCTGTCACGGCCCTATCCTCCACACCACTGGCGCCGCCGGCTTCCTCGACGAGCTTCGCCTCCATCGCCCTACCGGGGATGTAGTCCAACTCCGACTGGGTGGTGTCCTGGACGAGCAGCCGCTGGGCATCGGCATTAACGTACCCCTCGTGCAGGGTATCGAAGAACTGCTGCACCTGGATGTCCACCGGCTCGACCCAGCTCGAGCCGGGGCCGTGCGCGTTGCAATCCGGCATCATGGCGATGATATCGGTCAGGCGCGAATTGTTACATAGCGGGACTACTCCCGCCGGCAACTTGAACAAGGGCCCCTTGAAGACCCTTCCGGCCTTCGCAGCAGCCCTCGCAGCCTTGCCGGTCCGCTCGACTTCACCGTCGTGACCCACATCAAGCTGAAAGAGTCGCTGGCAGAAATGAGCATGCTACATCACTATGAAATTGTGGTCGAGGCCAGGGCGAAGCTGCATGATGTCGGCAGGGTTGGTGAAGAGCCAAGCCAGCCTCCCCTTGTTATGAAGTGGAGCAATCCGGCAGCGGACAAAGTCCGCCCCGATCATTTCAAGGGTGAGCCCGGCTTCGGTGAGCTTCTTGTCGTCAGCATCAACGTCACTCCAATCGCCTCTGCGGATCGGCGGCACCCAGCAAACCTCGCAGAACGCCGGCGGGTCCTTCTCTTCAATCCAACACCACCGGCTCCGCCACTCTTCCCACCTCTCCTTCATGGCGTCCTCCGGATACGCTCCCTTGGATGTTGGGATCCAGGTGATGCAACCAGAGATGGCGCCCCCCGGTTGGATCCGAGGAAAGAAGTAGTGATGGAAAAGTGCCATGTCGGGGTACACTCCGGTGAAGCCTTCACAAAGATGCGCGAAAAGAGCCATGCACGCCACAACATTTGGAGTAAAATCCAAGAGGCGGAAGCCAAAGGTCTGCATGATATCACTGAAGAAGTCGGAGAAGGGAGGACAAAGCCCGCAGGAGAAATAGTCGCAAAGAAAGGGTACCGATTCGGGGCATCCTCGGCGCAGTCGGCGTGGATGACTCGCGTGGCTGGACGCCCCGACTTTTCTCCCCCCGTCTTCACCCCCCACAGGGGCCTGTAGGCGTCCCGGAGCTCGTACACGTCCACCGTCGAGGGGAAGTAGGCGAGCTGCGTCCCCTGCACCGCCAACACACTCTCCGGCGGCTCCGCCGCTCCAGCGTCCTTGGTTGCTCCCTTGCCCTTGGTGGATTTAGGTGCCATGGCGGCTGGGGGAAGCGAGGAGCAAAAGGGGACAAAGACACAACAACGAAGAACAATGGCGTAAGCACAGGAAGGAAGAAAAGGGGGCGGCGGTTCTGAGATTGGAGGAAGGCGCAAGGGAGGGGTAAAGTGAGCAGCGCGCCCGCGGTTATTCCTTTTTATGGGGAAGGCGCGGGCCGCCTCCTTTCCCATTAACTGCGATACGACACATGCACGCGGACGCCGTCCCACGCATGCCTCCACGTCACGCGCACGCACGACCCCCACGTCGCGCGTTCAACACGAGCCGTGGAGAAGCGCAGCGGACGGAGCAGTTACCGCAGTAAAATCTGCCCTAACTACCCGCGCACTGTTCTGGGCCTGGCCCAACAACGTGTCGCGCTTATGTATGGCCCAAGCCTGGGGGCTCCTGTCGGTGTACAAAAGTAGGGGCTCTCCTTTTGACCCCTTTACTTGTGCACGGGCAGTCAGAGCCACCCGCCACGACCACGCATAACAGAGTAGGAAAGGGAAGCCGGAGAGAAGCCGAAGGCACAAGACAAATAAAGCAATGACAAGGACCAAGGCCACAAGGATCGGATGGGCGAAGCAGGTTTCCCCCGCAAGGCAGCTCGCCCATGCCAGCCAAGCGAGCCACCCTTGAGCCCACCAACAATCGACAAACGCATTGGAACAGTGTCGGTGTACTAGAGTAGGGGTACCCTAGTATCCGTGCTCGTGCACTGCAGACGATTCTTGACACCAGCAGCGAGGTTTGCCTCGTCACCGCCAAGGTCCTCCGTGGCTCCTTTGGAGCCATTCAAGAACAAAGTATTTGATTAAGAAGGCAAGGCCCGGCAAGAGGAGCTTGCCGGGAAGGCCACCTCGGGCATGTAGAAGACAAGGCCCGGCAAGAGGAGCTTGCGGGAAGGCTCAGCGCGACAAGCCCCAGACGCGACAAGGATTCGGCCGCGGCAAGCAACCTCTCTCCATCTCAGCTCCGGCTCATCCACAGCGATGTCGCCATGGGACCTTTCCATGCATCGCAGCGTGTCGAGCTGTGCAGCCAGCGGAGAAACAGCGATAAGCGGCGGCGACAAGCTCGCCATCGTGGCGGCGGTGGCGCTACTGACGATCTGTTGCACTGCTTTGGGCGACAGCGACGGGCATTTATTGCTTTTCTCCCTTGCCGCGAGTTAGGTATTTTGCCTTTGTACACTTTGTCTGAGTAGGTGTACCAACTCCTGTTTTTACATTTGTACCCTCGCCTATGTTGCCACCTGTTGGAGACCCCTTGAGCATATAAAAGGAGGCCCATGCGCAACGTAGAAGGGGGTTCGATTTTCGGTTCATTCGACTCACTAGAGACCAGATACGCTCATATAAAAGGAGGCCCTAGCAAGAACACAATACATCAAACAAGCAGCAGTAGGAGTTTTATCTCTCCGGAGAGCTCCGAAGCTTGGTAAACTGCTCGTGTGCCTCGCCTCGATCCGCTCTTCGTGCGATCTCCGCCCCCTCCGAACCACAAAAGGGGCCTGGTCCGCCGCCCCATAGGTGTTCAGCAGTGCGATCAGCCTCCCGACATCTTTGGCGCGCCCGGTAGAAGCGTCGAGGCCGTGTGAATCTGATCCGACGTTCACACGAGCAGCGTCCTCAACATCTTCCTCAACATGCCACCGAAGAATAAGGCTTCGGCGGCAGCAGAGCCGTCCGCGTCGTACCCACCCTCACCGCAGCAAACGGGTGGTGAGGCAGACGCTGGCGGAGGAACGGGCGCCGACGAAGGTGTTCGCGACGTTGCCAAGTCCAAGGACAAGGCCCCGCAAACCTCGGCGTCCGCGCATCCCCGCGCCCATCTCGAGAGCGGGACCAACAACGTCATGGCGTTCACAAGCGCCATACGTTCGTTGGATCGAGACCCTCAAGACCAGCATGCGGCGCCAACATGCTTGCACGAGTGAGATCTGGTCGCTGGGCGGGTGCTGCTCCTTCTAACGTAGTTAGAAGTCCGAGCATAACCCGCTCCTCGCACCGTTCGCCAATGCCACCCACTACTCCGGCGAAGCTACTGGCGAGAGCTCGGCTGCTCCTCGACTACCCTCCAGCGGCCGACAAAATTCGACGAGTGGAGGGCCACTATCGAGCCTCGCCGGCTTTGCCAGCGGCGGCGCTCGCGGCAACCAATGCCATCATTGCCGCGGCAAGACGACAAAAGGCACGAGCCGGTGGCGGCAGACGGTCGGAGGTACAACCACCATGCACTCTCTCCGCCACGAAGGCCAAGATCGCCGACTCACCGGATCCACCTCGACAGCGACTCCACCGCGTCGCCGGATCCATGAGCTCGCCGCGATCAGCGCCAAGTTCTTCATGAGCGACAACAAGAGGACGCTCGAACTACGCGATCGTAGCGCCCGGAGAGAAGCGCGGCGTCAGTCCGACAAGCGCGCTGGGCCTTATTGACATGCAGCGCCCGGGAGAGCCAGGCGACTTGCCGTCGCGGTAGGTTGCCCTGCGTTCACTCGTGAGCTGCGGCAAGTCCGATGTGACCCAGAAAAACTTTCAAACCAGACGTGCCGGAGAAGTATGATGGCAGGACGCATCCGTCCGGAGTTCCTCAGCATCTACACCATCGCGGTGCGAGGCTGCGGGAGGCGGGATGACAAGATCCTCGCCAACTACTTCCGCTTCGTGCTCAAGCCCAACGTCGAGATCTTGGCTCATGCACTTGCGGACAGCTCCATATCCTCTTGGGCAGATCTGTGCCATCGGTTTGTTGGCGCCTTCACGGTGGCCACAAACCTCATGGCTAAGAGAGTGACCTTCATTTGCTCGCCAGAAGGAAGGAGAGTCCCTGCGCAAGTTCATTCAGAGATTGACCGTGTGCATTACAACATCCCGGATGTCCACCCTGCGCCGTGGTGATCGGCGCGTTTCATCGGAACGTGAGGAACCGCAGGATGAGGAGGAGATGGCGATGTGCAAAGTCAAGGGCGTCGATGAGCTATACGCCTTGGCGACAAGTGTGCATCGCCACCGAGGAAGGGAGGAGACTCCCGAGAGAATGCGGAAGCGAGATCGGCAGGTGAGGAGACCGTCTGTCGGGACCCGATCCTAAGTCACACCGATCTAGCATGTAACACATCATATCACTTTGCGGCCTCACGCACGGTATTCCCATGGGTGTCGCCTTACCATGGCCCGGGACCGTTTGCGTCTTTTGGCTCACGTATATGATAGTGTCGCTAGCATCCATATGACAAAGAACCCGGCCGACATGGCTAGTCGTGAACCCAAAGCGGCGCTAACCTATGGGGACAGGCATACATGAATCACATCGAACATGTCGGTCATCAACGGATATATTCGGGCTGTAGCACTTTGGGCTAACAGGACTCCGGTATCCCGGGCTGTAGCAGGCTAGGCAGGACTCGAATAACACCGCGTGACATTTCCCGAAGGGACAGACATAAGGCAGTGAAACACATGCCGGCCAGTCAAGTGTCCAAGCGGTAGTCTTTGGGCTAGCAGGACTCCGGTGAACTGGCTGTAGCGGACTACTATCGCTCGAAGCACGAGACTACATTTCCCCATATGAGAGGCTGCCAAGGATAAACAACTAGTTTGTCGGATCCCACACATACCAAGCATTTCAAACATACACACATTATACTTGATATGCGTAGATACAACATGGCATCACAACATAACTCTCCGACTCAGATATTATTCATTAGGCTCCGAAGAGCGAGATATTACAAACATGGGTCTCATGACCCAACACTCGAAACATACAAGTCAAAGCACAAGCGGAAGCTAATCATGTCTGAAGTATGGAACAACTATAAATGAAAAAGGCCGAGAAGCACGGCTATCTACTGAGATCTGCCGAAGGCACAAGATCGTAGCTGAGGTAACAAGCTAAGCGTCGAAGTCCACGTGGAACTACTTAGCAGACCGACGGCGTCTCTCGCAAAACATAAAATAAGCAAACGTGAGTACAATTGTACTCAGCAAGACTTACATCGAGAACTAACTACATATGCATCAAGGTATCAAAAGGGGGTGGTGGAGTTTGACTGCGGCAAGCCAGCTTTGACCGGTGGCTATCCTGAACTACATTTGCAAGTAACTCTTTTAAGGTGGCGCTACGAGTCCACATATTCACCATATCAATACACCACTATGGACCCGCTCCCGTCTCCCTACGAGAACGCCATCCATAGCACTCTACGCTTATCTTGCGCATTTTAGAGTATCCACTTTCACTTGTCTATGAACTGATATAGGCAACCCGAAGTCCTTCTCCGTGGACACGGCTATTCGAATAGATCATATTAAACCTGAGGGGTGTACTTCTTCACACACGCTCTCACCACTTACCGCCGTTTACGACATGTACTCGGCAACCTTCAAGCGGAAGCCCAGCGTGGGTGTCGGCCACGACCTACCTAAACACTCAAGTCCCTAGTCCAGGTTTATCGCCTATTCGGGTTCCATCCGCAGGAGTCCGGCGAGGTTTCCATACAGCCCCGAGCGATGTGTGCGGGGTTCCCGAGATACCAAACGGGCACTTTCGGTACACCGGGCCGGTGCCTACCGCAACACAACCCACCCCTAAGGTCAGCGTTGCGTGCGGCTGACATACTACAAACACGAAACTACTTGCAACTCGGACCAGGAACAAGGGTGGTTAAGAAGCCGAGAGGGTCGATTAAGGATCCCAATGCGTGGTAGTAAGCTGTTTCATGGATCACAAATACAGATCTCAGTTCACGAGGGCGGTTTCAATGAGACAACCCACCATGTACTCCTACATGGCCTCTCACCGCTACCTTTACCAAATCGTGTTCACACACTTAGCTCATACACAATAGGACATGTTCATAACAATTCCAATTCATTCCCAATGAATCAGACCTGACTCAACTCTAAGCGATGGCAGGCATGACAAACAAGCATAGATGAGTAGGCACAACATGGCTCAAACAATTCCTACTCATGCTAGTGGGTTTCATCTAATTCTTTGTGGAATGACAGGTCATGCAAAGGATCAAGGGGTTCAGCTACCGCAGCAAGTAACACATGAGTCGTTGTTGTCCTAATGCAGTAAAATAGAGCAGGAGCGAGAGAGTGGGATTATATCGGAATGAACAAGGGGGTTTTGCTTGCCTGGCACTTCTGAAGATAATATAATTCTTCATCGGTGTCATCGAACAATCGTCGGAACATCGTCTACCGGGAGGGGACAATTACCGGCAAACAAGAGAGAACACAATCAATGCAATGCACATTCACATGAATGACATGTCATATTAAGGTACTGAATTCACCTAATGCAATAATAACCCAAGTTAGTTGAAGTGGAATTCAAACAAGGTTGAACTCCAACTCCAAAAACTATTTCATAAATTAACCTAATCATGATTCATCTTATTCAGTGTGGTTAACTTGTTCAAACATGCATGATCATGGCATAAACAGATTCTTCATATTTTTCTGATCATTTTTCATATATAAATTATTTCCATCCGAGTTATGGTTGAATTTATATGATTTTTTAGAAGTTTAGAGTATTTCTTTGGAATTTCCTGAATTAAAATAATTCCGGAAAAGGGGTTTTCTTCGTCGACATGACGTTGGCATGGCGTCATCAGGTCAACAGGGCTGGTCCGGGTCAAACTGGCGGTGGGTCCCATATGTCGGTGACACAGTTATATAATAGGATTAATTAATTTTAACTAATCAAATTAGCAGGCCTGGGCCCCTTTGTCGATGTTAGTAGGGGGTTAGTTAGTCCTAACTAAACTAGTCAAGGCGGGGCCCACCGTCGAAGACCGGGGTGGTCAAACCCCGGTCAAAGGTCAACGCCACCGGCGCTTGACGCCTTGGCGGCGTCGAGCAGCCGGAGCGCCGCGAGTTGCTCCTCCGGTGGCTAAAAGCGGCGGAGGGCACCGAGAGCCCTTCCTCCTGCGCATCCAACGAGAGGCCACAGTAGGCGTAGGTCGCCGGAGTTGGCGACGGCGTTGAGCCGGCGGCTGCCGAAGCCCGCAACGCGAGGCAGGCGTCGCTGCGGTGCAGGGAGGCCAACCGAGGGCCTCTACGGCTTCGAGGACCCGGAAGAACATGCGGTGCTACGGAGGCGGCGAAAAAAGCTCGGGGCGCGAGGCTTTCTGCCATGGCGATGGCCGGATTCGGTGCTAAGAAGGCGGTGGCTAGCCTTGAGCGAGAGAGAGGTGATGGGAAGCGACGGCGAGCTCACATGGGTCGCGTAGGGACGGTCAGTGAGCCCGGGAAGCGGCAACGGTGGCGGTGTGGTGAAGATCCTCGGCGGCCGGTGGTGGAGAAAGCGGCGGTGAGGCGATGGAGGCCATCCGGGCTTGCTTCCTTGGTGGAGAGGTTCAGCGGGAAGAGGCGGAGCTTCGGGGGCATGTCGGGGAGGAGAGGGGTGGCGGTGGCATGAGTATGGCGAAGCGGCGGCGGTGGCGTTCCAGTGGTGAGAGGGAGAGAGAGCAGAGAGGAGAGAACGAGGGAGAGGGAGAGAGCGAGGGGGTCGGGGGGGTTCGGGGAGGCGCGTGGAGTCTCCGGGCGTCGAGGAGCCAGGCGGCAGGAGGAGGTGGCGAGCTCGGCCTTGATCGCCGTGTCCCTCCTCTGCCCTCTTGGCAGAGGTAGGAGGCAGCCAGCGTGGCGGTTGGTGGGCTGAGCCTGGCCCAGGCCAGCCGAGGGAGGGAGAAAGGCTGGGCAGGTGGAGTTGGCAGTGAAGTGAGAGGTAACCAGGTAACCCTTCTCTCTCTCTTTTTATTTGTGTTAGTTTTCTAATTTTCTGTTTTGTTTTAGTTTAGCAAAATACTAAACCATTTAATTAAATCCTGAAAATAATTGTGGCCATTAACTAAATTATTACAGAGAGGCCCTTAACTATTTTCAGAATTGTTGGAGCATTTAAAATATTAATAGTATTTAAATGCCCCAATTCAAATACAATATGGTTTATTCAAAAATCCAAAAATGTCTTGGAAAAATATCCATCACCTCTGGATATGGTTTTCACCTTTTTCCATTAATCATGAACATTTTGCAAACCACTTTGGGTTCTTTGAAGATATTTTGAAGTTGAACTTATTTGAATTGCTTTAGTGCTAGGGCTTGATCATCCCATTTCAAATTTCATGGAAATTAAACATGATGCATGGATGCAATGCTACTAGTTACAAGCAAGCTCTAGGGTTGATCAGGCTGTGACAGCTCACCCCCACTAAACAAGAATCTCGCCCGAGATTCAAGGCGTGAGCAAGAGGAAAAGGAAGTCACAAACTATCACAATCTTCATGATCCATTTGCCCTCCTCGAAAATGTTGATTTACTCCATCATCTTGGTCTTGGCGTCTTGAGATCTTCACCCGACCACGACAGCGAGAAAGAAGGAGAAACCCTATATGATTCGATCTTCACGAAGATCAAGTAAACATGATCGACTCACCGGATTTGAGGCGGTGACACATCTCGAGTTGAGACACAAGACACATCGAGAGGGATGGAGGAACAACCGATGGGGTTTGATTGGTGGCAACAATTCCACGCTTAGAAAGATGGTGGATGGTGTCAAGGTGGCGAAGATACTTTCCATGATTCAATAACGGGCCACCTCGAGAAAGGTGGCGCGAGGAACTATTCCCTTAAGTGGCAAAAGAATTACTTTTGATCCATAGATCATTGGAACTCTTTATACCAGCCTAAGGCAATCTGCGATTATCCGGTGGAATGCAAGGAATGGTACACCGGACTAGAATGGATGATGTGGACTACCTTGTTGAAGACAACGCAATGGATGGTTTTTGCTTATCGTCGGAGGTGGAGGGGACCCATGGTAAGTCCACTTTTGAGGATGAACCTGGACAAGAATTGCTAAGAAGGCAGTCTATAGCGAGATAAGCGCAAGAATTTGTGCAAGCTGGGAACGAAATGCAAGCTGTTTGAATGTTCCAACCATCATATCTTCACGAGATTCAGATCTGGTTGGTGTTAGGATATTCGGACTCAAAGACGTCTGAAAAAGGAAAGGTTGCAACACAATTTGGCGAGATGGCGTTGCGAGATTCTCGGGATATGAACTACGATAGCAAGCTCCAAAACATGAGCTGGTTCTGCTACAAACCTGTGAACACATTGTCCCAGACAAGCATGACCACAAGGTAGTCTTATAATAAAACACTACCGAGTTCAGGTTGGGAACCATCATCGAGGATATCGGAGTTTAACATAAGTCATATGATTAGCTCTTATGAAGAAACTTCTTCTCCTTGTACAAATCAGTTAGTGGCTTGGTGTGCTAGGAATACATCTGGAATGAAGATGATCAGTCTATCAAACCATAGAATACTTTGCACATGCATGACTGACTTGGAATGATTCCAGAGGAAGCAAAACAAACCTTTCTCAAATTCATGGCGGCAACTTACACCTAAAACACATAAATTCGAGGAAGTCTCTTCAACCATCCAAGCATAAGCTTCATGAGCGGATCACGAAGGCATTGCTTACACAAGTTTCCAACACTAGGTTGATGTTCAACATGACTCATGGGGAGACAAAATGCTCTTGATGGGCTCAATGACAACTCATCGAATTTCCATATCCTTTGGACTTCCACCATCATGTGAACACGGTGATAGCATTGGTCGAGACCAAAAGATATAATGGTGTATGCTCGAGGGATCAACCACGAGTAAAGACAACATTACGAATATCGTTGGTTCTGATTTGACTTGACAATGGCCCATACTCAAATCAAAGAATTGGTAGGACGATAGATCCAACACCTGATCACGAGGACCAATCGATGAAGATATCATCTTTCTTCAACACACAATTCACAAGAATATCCCTTTGGATCGAACTAAGTTAGGCAAGCTTTTATCTTCCAACTCTCCAAGTTGTTGTTTGGATTTAACCAACTAGCTCAGGGGTATGCAACACAGATTCTTGGAGAAAGGGTGGTTCACAAGAAACCGACTTGATCATGGGCTCAACATAACAGTCAGGGAACAACCGGTAACACTTCCAAGAAGATATTTGGAAAGTCACGAACCACGGTATGTTACTAAGCATCGAGAACAATCTTGCTTTTCAGGGCAAGATGGTATGATCAAATGAGTGAGGACTTGACACAATCCTAACTCATCAATCGAAGTGTGCACGAAGTAAGGACTAGGTAGCACGATCAATCTTAGGATGATGGTTTAATAACTATCACGCTAAGAATGACAATATTGTCCATTCACTACCAAGCAACAAGTTGCTCGAGGTATTGATTTCACACATCATAATTCACTTGCCGGCATTCCGGTTGCAACAACACGGAACCGAGGAATGAATAATGATAGCGAGAGTATCACTGCGTCAAGAGTTCATAAAAGAAGGTGCAATTCTCATGAAGTTCCTGACGTAAAGATGGTAACACTCAAGGTAGAGCAGAATCAAAGCTGGATGGCACTTTGATCTGCGGAATACAACTAACTTTGACCTAATCCTAGAAATGGACAAAGATCTGGAGTTTGTTTCTCCTAGTCATTACGGAATAGAATGGCAGTGAACCACATGAGTAATAGGCATCGATAAACGATGTACACATACCCTTGCCTATCAATTGATCGGCGAGGGTCGAGTACAACTAAAGAGGAACAACTCGAGGAGCATATAACTTTCTCGAGTTGTGGATGCAAAGATTAGTATGTCGAGCAAGCTTAACATTTCTTCGGATAATCCACGCAGAAAAGGTAGAAGCTGGCAGAGTCACAATATGAATGGAGTACTCCTCAAGAGCACTCTTATCGTGATGTTTTGGTTCAACAAGGAACTTCTGCCATAAGCGGTTCGTAGTATTTGGAAGAAGGAAATACCACGGACCTCGAGGACTATTGCAAGGTTACTAATATCTTAAGGGCACTAGCAAATACTAATAACATGAAGTGAGTAGGGTGAATCTCGGGTTCAGAAACCCAGGAGTAGAATACCTACTACTAAACGGCATCACGGGATGCTTTCAAGAATACTGGCCAGAATCATCACACTAGGGATACAAAAGCATTGCTAAATTGCTAGGTGACTTCCTAAACACCTAGGGTCATAATAATAATTCCAACATATATGTCAAGGCAATCATTTACCTCAACGCACGGTTAGTGTGCTTATTCGACCAAAGGACATCGAGAACGGAAGAAGGGATTTGCAAATGCATCGGACTATTTAGAGACACAGGATAACTCGGACAGCATAACTTGTTGTAAATGCTCAAAATGATTTGAGACATCCTGCAAGAATGGTGGCATAACCACTCAACAACATCATAGCAAGATTACGGGATCAGCAGGTTATCATACAGAAATAGTAGGAACTGAGCGGGGATTAAAACCAACAATCTTAAAGGTCTATGGATTAGTAACACGTCATCTGATAGATAGATGAGAAGCCTAGTTCTTAAACCCGTAGAAGAGAAGAGGATGACTCAGATCGAAGGCCATGAGGTATAAGGAGTAAAAAGAGCCTTACGTTCCCTTCCACAATCAATTCCCTTACATAACTAAAGCATTTCTAGACACAACTTGACCAGTTTGGCTTGGTAATCCTCTGAGTGCGATGGGGCTCGATACCAACGCTGTCGGGACCCCGATCCTAAGTCACACCGATCTAGCATGTAACACATCATATCACTTTGCGGCCTCACGCACGGTATTCCCCAATTATGTCGCCTTACCATGGCCCGGGACCGTTTGCGTCTTTTGGCTCACGTATATGATAGTGTCGCTAGCATCCATATGACAAAGAACACAGGCCGACATGGCTAGTCGTGAACCCAAAGCGGCGCTAACCTATGGGGACAGGCATACATGAATCACATCGAACATGTCGGTCATCAGCGGATATATTCGGGCTGTAGCCTTTGGGCTAACAGGACTCTGGTATCCCGGGCTGTAGCGAGCTAAGCGAGGACTCGAATAACACCGCGTGACATTTCCCGAAGGACGGACATAGGAACGAAGTGAAACACATGCCCGGCCAGATCAAGTGTCCCAAGCGGTAGTCTTTGGGCTAGCGAGGACTCCGGTGAACCGGGCATGGCGGACTACTATCGCTCGTAAGCACGAGACTACATTTCCCCATATGAGAGGCTGCCAAGGATAAACAACTAGTTTGTCGGATCCCACACATACCAAGCATTTCAAACATACACACATTATACTTGATATGCGTAGATACAACATGGCATCACAACATAACTCTCGACTCAGATATTATTCATTAGGCTCCGAAGAGCGAGATATTACAAACATGGGTCTCATGACCCAACACTAGAAACATACAAGTCAAAGCACAAGCGGAAGCTAATCATGTCTCGAGTACGCATAACTATAAATGAAAAAGGCTGAGAAGCCTGGCTATCTACCGAGATCCCGCCAAGGCACAAGATCAGAAATGAGGTAACAAGCTAAGCGTCGAAGTCCACGTGGAACTACTAAGCGAGGCCAGCGTCTCTACGCAAAACATAAAATAAGCAAGCGTGAGTACAATTGTACTCAACAAGACTTACATCGAGAACTAACTACATATGCATCGATATCAAAGGGGGTGGTGGAGTTTGGCTGCGCAGCAAGCCAGCTTTGACCCGGTGGCTATCTGAACTACATTGCAAGTAACTCTTTTAAGGTGGCGCTACGAGTCCACATATTCACCATATCAATACACCACTATGGACCCGCTCCCGTCTCCCTACGAGACCGCCATCCATAGCACTCACGCTTATCTTGCGCATGTTAGAGTATCCACTTTCACTTGTCTATGAACTGATATAGGCAACCCAGACGTCCTTCTCCGTGGACACGGCTATTGAATAGATCATATTTAACCCTGCGAGGGTGTACTTCTTCACACACGCTCTCACCACTTACCGCCGTTTACGACATGTACTCGGCAACCTTCAAGCGGAAGCCCAACGTGGGTGTCGGCCACGACCTACCTAAACACTCAAGTCCCTAGTCCGGGTTTATCGCCTATTCGGGTTCCATCCGCAGGAGTCCGGCCGAGGTTTCCATACAGCCCGAACGATGTAATGCGGGGTTCCCGAGATACCAAGCGGGCACTTTCGGTACATCAGACCCGCAGTGCCTACCGCAACACAACCCACCCCTAAGGTCAGCGTATGCGGCCCCCAAAGATACTACAAACACCGAAACTACTTGCAACTCCGGACCGGGAACAAGGGTGGTTAAGAAGCCGAGAGGGTCAATTATGGATCCCAATGCGTGGTAGTAAGCTGTTTCATGGATCACAAATACAGATCTCAGTTCACGAGGACGGTTTCAATGAGACAACCCACCATGTACTCCTACATGGCCTCTCACCGCTACCTTTACCAAATCGTGTTCACACACTTAGCTCATACACAATAGGACATGTTCATAACAATTCCAATTCATTCCCAATGAATCAGACCAGCTCAACTCTAAGCGATGAGTGAGGCATGACAAACAAGCATAGATGAGTAGGCACAACATGGCTCAAACAATTCCTACTCATGCTAGTGGGTTTCATCTAATTCTTGTGGAATGACAGGTCATGCAAAGGATCAAGGGGTTCAGCTACCGCAGCAAGTAACACATGAGTCGTTGTTGTCCTAATGCAGTAAAATAGAGCGAGGCGAGAGAGTGGGATTATATCGGAATGAACAAGGGGTTTTGCTTGCACGGCACTTACGAAGATAATATAATTCTTCATCGGTGTCATCGAACAATCGTCGAACATCGTCTAGGGAGAGGGACAATTACCCGGCAAACAAGAGAGAACACAATCAATGCAATGCACATTCACATGAATGACATGTCATATTAAGGTACTGAATTCACCTAATGCAATAATAACCCAAGTTAGTTGAAGTGGAATTCAAACAAGGTTGAACTCCAACTCCAAAAACTATTTCATAAATTAACCTAATCATGATTCATCTTATTCAGTGAGGTTAACTTGTTCAAACATGCAAGATCATGGCATAAACAGATTCTTCATATTATTCTGATCATTATTCATATATAAATTATTTCCATCCGAGTTAAGGTTGGATTTATATGATTTTTAGAAGTTTAGAGTATTTGCTGGAATTTCCTGAATTAAAATAATTCGAGAAAAGGGGTTTATCTTGTCGACATGAGCGTTGGCATGGCGTCATCAGGTCAACAGGGCTGGTCCGGGTCAAACTGGCGATGGGTCCCATATGTCGGTGACACAGTTATATAATAGGATTAATTAATTTTAACTAATCAAATTAGCAGGCCACAGGCCTTTATCGATGTTAGTAGGGGGGTTAGTTAGTCCTAACTAAACTAGTCAAGGGCGGGGCCCACACGTCAGAAGACCCGGGGTGGTCAAACCCCCGGTCAAAAGGGTCAACGCCACCGGCGGCTTGACGCCGACGACGTCCGAGCATGGCGGGCGCCATGAGGTTGCTCCTCGGTGGCTAAAAGCCCGGAGGGCACGAGGGAGCCCTTCCTCCTGCGCATCCAACAGAGGCCACGAAGCGCAGGTCGCCGGAGTTGGCGGCGGCGTTGAGCAGCGGCTGCGAAGCCACGGCATGAGGCAGACGTCGCTGCGGTGCAGGGGAGGCCAACCGAGGGCCTCTACGGCTTCGAGGACCCAGAGAACATGCGGTGCTACGAGACGAGTAGAAAAGCTCGGGGCCTTGAGGCTCACGGCCATGGCGATGGCGGATTAGTGCTAAGCGGGCGGTGGCTACAGAGCGAGAGAGAGAGGTGATGGGAAACGACGGCGAGCTCACATGGGTCGCGTGGGGCGGCCAGTGAGCCCGGGGAAGCGACGACTGTGGGCGAGTGTGGTGAAGATCCTCGGCGGTGGTGGAGAAAGGCGGCGGTGAGGCGATGGAGGCCATCCGGCTTGCTTCCTTCGGTGGAGAGGTTCAGCGGGAAGAGGCGGAGCTCGGGGCATGTCGGGGAGGAGAGGGGTGGCGGTGGCATGAGTATGGCGAACGGCGGCGGCGGTGGCGTTCAGTGGTGAGAGGAGAGAGAGAGAGAGAGAACGAGGGAGAGGGAGAGAGCGAGGGGTCGGGGGTTCGGGAGGCGTGGCGTCTCCGGGCGTCGAGGGGAGCCAGTAGGCGAGCAGGAGGAGGTGGCGAGCTCGGCGGTGATCGTGTCCTCCTCGCCCTCTTGGCAGAGGTAGGAGGCAGGCGGCGTGGCGGTTGGTGGGCTGGGCCACCAATCGGGCCCGACGAGGGAGGGAGAAGGCTGGGCCGGTGGAGTTGGCCAGGTGGGCTGAGAGGTAAGCCAGGTAACCCTTCTCTCTCTCTTTTTTATTTGTTTTAGTTTTCTAATTTTCTGTTTTGTTTTAGTTTAGCAAAATACTAAACCATTTAATTAAATCCTGAAAATAATTGTGGCCATTAACTAAATTATTACAGAGGCCCTTAACTATTTTCAGAATTGTTGGAGCATTTAAAATATTAATAGTATTTAAATGCCCCAATTCAAATACAACATGGTTTTATTCAAAAATCCAAAAATGTCTTGGAAAATATCCATCACCTCTGGATATGGTTTTCACCTTTTTCCATTAATCATGAACATTTTTGCAAACCACTTTGGGTTCTTTGAAGATATTTTGAAGTTGAACTTATTTGAATTGCTTTAGTGCTAGGGCTTGATCATCCCCATTTCAAATTTCATGGAAATTAAACATGATGCATGGATGCAATGCTACTAGTTACAAGCAAGCTCTAGGGTTGATCTGGGGCTGTGACACGTCCCGGCAAAGAAAGGTCGGCGGCGAGGCAACATGAAGAAGAAAAGTAGAGAAGTGCTAGCTGTTGAGCAGTCCGGCAACGGAGGTGGCGACAAGAATGCCAAGGCTGGTGGCTCCGGCAAGGAGGTTGCCGCTGACGCCCACCACCAATCGGTGGCGGCCGCCGACAAGCAGGACGGCTCCGGCAAGCGATCTTGCAAGATCCACCGCACCAAGGGCCACGACCTCAGAGCTGCAAGAAGGTCGAGCAGCTTGTCGAACAATGAGAGGGCTGAGTACTGGCGGTGCGACATAGAGAAGGCCAGGAAGGTCTTTGGGGAGCAAGCAAGAAACGCCCCGGCCGGGGGAGGGCGCCAAGGCAAGGCCAAGCAGCGGCAAGGAGACAGACCTCAGCGGCGCGACAAGGATGAAGATGATGGCGACGACGAAGATATGGAAGGCAGCGGCGCCGATGAGCAGGAGTTTCAGAAAGCCACAGAGGTCCTCTGCGTTGACGGAGGTGCTTCCCTGCATACCTCCCACCGCCAACTCAAGCAATGGATGCGGGAGGTCAATGCAGCGGAACCATCTGTAGAGTCCCGCAAGCCTCTCAAGTGGTCCAGCACGCCTATCATTTTTGATATTGAGGACCACCCTGATCGCATAACTGCGGTCGGGTGCTTGCCGATGTTGGTCTCACCAACCATCCGCAACCTCAAAGTCACCAAGATGCTAGTTGACGGCGGGGCCGGCTTGAATCTGATCTCCTCCGCGGTACTCCAGAAGCTTCTAATCCCCGACGGCGAAGCTCGAAGAGACCGGCACCTTCAAGGAATCAATCCGGGAAGGAGCAAGCCGGGGAAGATTACGTTGCGGTCACATTTGGCAGCGAGCTGAACTTTAGGACTGAGAGGGTCACATTCGGCGTTGCCGATTTCCCATTGCCTTACAATGGGATACTTGGCAAATCCGGCACTCGCCAAGTTCATGGCAGCCTCTCACTACGCCTACAACTTACTCAAGATGCCAGGCCCGATGAGCGTCATCTCTGTCCATGGCGACAAGAAGGATGCCCTTATCTGTGCCGACAAGATCTACCGGGATGCAGCAGCCGCGACAGATTGCCAAACACTTGCCGCTGAAGCTGCCGGGGGGAAGAAGACAAAGTCCATGTCCGGCAAAAGCTCTGATGCTCACTCCGGCAAGCGCACCTCTTCGGAGTGCTGCGCTACCGTCGAGGACGCACCATCGAGCTCCACCGGCAAGTGCAAGAAGATGGTAGCTCCGCCAAAGAACAAGAAGGTGCCCGCCAAGGAGGACGGCACTGGTGGTACCTTTACCATCAGTGCCTCTCTCGACCCTAAATAGGAAGGCGCGCTTGTTGCTTTCATGCGGGCGAATGTCGACGTGTTTGCATGGCAACCGTCTGACATCCCCGGTGTTCCCAGGGAAGTGATTGAGCACCGCCTGGCCGTTTGTCCTCATGCGCGGCCCATCAAACAAAAAGTCAGGAAGCAAGCTGTGGAACGCCAAGAATTCATAGCAGAAGAGATCAAGAAACTGGAAGCAGCAGGCCTTGTCAGAGGAGTGCTCCATCCTACGTGGTTGGCCAATCCTGTAGTCGCGGCGCAAAGCAAATGGAAAATCGAGACTTTGTATTGACTTCACGGATGTTAATAAAGCTTGTCCCAAAGATCCATTTCCCTTGCCGGCGCATTGACCAGATTGTTGACTCCACGGCTGGATGTGATTTGCTTCGTTTCTTGATGCATACTCAGATACCATCAGATCTTCATGGCTGAAGAAGATGAGGAGAAGACCGCATTCATTACACCATGTGGCACATCTTTATTTCATACGGATGCCTTTCGGTTTGAAGAATGCTGGTTCAACATTTGCAAGAGTAGTCCATGACGCTTTTGAGCCGCAAATGCACAGAAATGTAGAAGCCTACATGGATGACATAGTGGTCAAAAGCAAGGACAAAGCAACTCTGTTCAAGATTTGGACGAGACCTTTGCAAATCTGCATAAGATCAACCTTAAGCTCAACCCCGAGAAGTGCGTGTTTGGAGTCCCTTCCGCAAGCTTCTCGGGTTCTTCGTGTCTCAATGAGGGATTGAAGCTAATCCCGACAAGATCAAGGCCATTGAGCAGATTGAAGCACCAAAGCGCGTCAAGGATGTACGAAGACTTGCGGTTGCGTAGCTGCTCTCTCAAAGAGTTTATTTCTAGGTCTGCTGAACGCGCGCTGCCATTTTTCAAGATTTTGAAAAAGGCAGGTCCAATGAAATGGACTCCCGAAGCGGAGGCTGTGTTGCAGGACTTGAAGAGATACCTGTCCTCCACTCCAACACTTGTCGCACCTAAACCACAAGAGAAGTTGCTGCTGTGTATAGAAGCCACCAATCAAGTGGTTAGTGCTAAGTTAGTAGCGGAGTGGGAGGCGGATGACGAGCCAGCAACCACGGCAAGCACATCCAGCGACAAGCAGGGGGCTTCACCGACAAGCTCTGGTCCCGACAAAGACGAATCCGCGCAGACACATGACCAGATGTAGAAAAGGATGGTGCAGCGCCCAGTCTACTTTGTCAGTTCCCTCCTGCAGGGGGCTAGGTCGAGGTACTCTGGTGTGCAGAAATTGCTTTTCGGCCTCCTCATGGCCTCGAGAAAGCTGCGCCATTACTTCCAAGCACATGAGATCACAGTTGTCACTCGCTTTCCGCTGAAGAGGATACTACAGAATCCAGAAGCAACGGGCAGGATTGTTGAGTGGGCATTGGAACTGTCAAGCTTTGGTCTCAAGTTTGAAAGCACATCAACTATCCAAAGCAGAGCATTGGCAGAATTCATAGCAGAATGGACGCCAACGCGGATGAAGAGATTCCGGAGACGAGCATTCCCGTCAAGGAAGCAAGTAAAGAGTGGCTGATGTACTTTGATGGTGCCTTCTCGCTGCAAAGGCGCCGGTGCGGCGTCTTGCTTATCGCACCCGGAGAGCACCTCAAGTACGTACTCGGATGCACTTTCCCAAGGAGCAAGCAACAAACAATACTGCATCGTTTGAAGGTTTGCTTGCCGGTCTCAGGATCGCAGTGGACCTTGGGATCAAAAAGCTTATTGTGAGGGGTGACTCGCAACTTGTCGTCCACCAAATGAACAAAGATTACCAGAGTCCGTTGATGGAAGCCTACGTTGATTAAGTGAGGAAGCTAGAAGAGCACTTTGACGGCCTGCAAATGGAACATGTTCCAAGAGCTCAGAATGATATTGCTGACGTCCTGTCAAAGTGCGCTGCACTTAAGAAGCCTGAGGAACCAGTGATTTTCGAGCTCAAGCTGACTCAGCAAAACGTAACACCAACAACTGGACAAAGCAAGAAGAGAAAGTTGATCTCTGGTGACTACTTTCCGACAGAGCTTCCCGGAGCCGTCGTTGCAAAGGTCCCCAATATCAACACCAATAGTGCTGAGGGGCAGTCTCCTCCGACAAGCCTTAGGGTTTGTTTCGTTGAAGCAGACGCTTCCGACAAGTTTTGCTCCGGCAAGCTTGTCGGGGAGCGTCAAGCTCAGCGAACCACAGGTGCTTGCCGTAGAAGCTGATGTTCCCGTAGCAGCAGATACGCCTTTGGTCCTTGTTCTCAAGCCACAAGCTCCAGAATGGGCACAGCAGATTGTCCATTTCCTTCAGACAGGAGAACTTCCCGAAGAGCAAGAAGAAGCGGAAAGAGTAGCCCGGCAGTCAAGTATGTACCAGTTTGTCGACAACATCTTGTCATGTAAGAAGACTCAACGGTGTGAAATTGAAGTGTATTCAGGGAAGATGGACAGAAGCTGTTGGCGAGAGATACGGAGGCATATGTGGTCACCACATTGGCGCAAGAGCACTTAAGCAAAGCTTTCCAAGCAAGGTTTCTTCGGCCGACAGCCCTCCGGATGCAACTGCACAAGTAACCAAGTGTGAAGCGTGCGGTTCCATTCCAAACAGATACACCAGCCAGCTCAAGCTCTCCAGACGATCCCTTTATCACGGCCATTTTCGATGCGGGGCTCGACATCTCGGCCCCTTCCCCGAAGCCGGGGGCTTTGAGTACTTGTACGCCGCCATCGACAAGTTCACAAAGTGGCGGAAGTGGAAGCGATGAGGAAGGTGGCGGCACGCGATCGGCGGTCAAGTTCTTCAGGTCGATTGTTTGCCGTTTCGGAATCCCTAACAGGATCATCACCGACAACGGCACACAGTTTACAAGTCGCACCTTCATGCAGTACGTCCAAGATCTTGGCGCCAAGGTCTGCTTTGCTTCCGTGGCTCACCCGAGAAGCAACGGTCAAGCAGAGAGGGCAAATGCTGAAGTCTTCGCGAGCTCAAGACCAGAACTTTCGACTTGCTGAAAAAGTGCGGAAGAAACTGGATCGAGGAGCTGCCGGTGGTTCTTTGATCGATCAGGACGACGCCAAATCGAGCCACCGGCCAGACGCCTTTTGCTCTAGTCTATGGAGGAGAGGCAGTTCTCCCCACGGAACTCGTATACGGATCGCCTTGAGTGCTCGCTTATGATGAGCTTGAGCAAGAGCAGCTGCGGCAAGATGACGCGCTGCTCCTTGAGGAGGATCATCTTGGGCGGCTATGCGAGCTGCTCGCTACTGACAAGCTTTGCGTCGCTACCATAGCCGCAGAGTTAGTGCGAAGTCTCGAGGAAGGCGACCTTGTTCTTGGCGCGTTCAGTCCGCCAAGAATTCAAACAAGTTGATGCCAAAGTGGGAAGGCCCTTATCGGGTGAAACGAGTCACTAGGCACTGGCGCTGTCCATGCCTTGAGACCGAAGATGGCATCCCGGTGAGCAACTCCTGGAACATTGAGCATCTTCGTAAGTTTTACCCGTGAGAAGCGCGGTTGCGGAACCCGTTCCGGCAACCACCTTTTGTACAAGTCTTGCCGCTGTTGCATGTAATCCTTTGTACAAAGCCGGGCGCAGACCCCGTGCATCAGTAAAGCTCATGTGTTGCGCACAACTTGTAAAGTTCATGCTTTCATCATTTTATTGCATGTTTTGACTAACACTTTGTGCAGCAACCACACCCGGTAAGAAAAATCGAGCAGCTGGGCTCCATAACGTTATTTCCTCTTCTTTCTCTTTTCTCAAAGAAAGAAAGGCTCCCTCGCACACAAGTTAACCAGGGGGGGAGGAGAAGATAATACTATGGACCAGGCACCGCTCGAGGAAGTTTCGCATCATCGGGAAGCAAGAGACATAAAAGCTAAGTTGCCAAAGTTTGAGCAATCAATTTTTTTAAATTTTTTAAGTTATCTTCCTCGAACGATAGTACTTTGTATGGAAAACCTATGCGCAGAGGAACCAACTCGCAGGCTATTCGCGCCCTTACTTTGTTTCGAGTCCGCTCAACAACTTAAGTGAGCTGCGGCTAGTCGCGACAAGGTTGCTTGTCGGAGGCGGCACCGCCAGCAGGCTGCTGACGTTCCGCACTCAGCGCTCGCGGCAAAAGTGCCCGCACCGACAAGTCCCCCAAATGCATAAGGCAAAAACGTACAAAGGAAGGGATCAAGTAGAGGAAATAACGTTGCATTGATCGCCTAAGATAGAGTATATTACAAAATAACTTGTCGCTGATCTAACAAAGTGTTCTAAACATGATCAGCAGCGACAAGGGAAAGATAAAGTTGGTGGCCTAGTCTACGCGGTCACCGTCAATCCGCTTGATCTTGTTCACCTTGTCCACAACGGGTGCGACAAGGGCTTTGAGCTCCTCCACGTTGGCATCTGGCGGCAAGGATCTGAGGACGCCGTTAAGGTTGAGGCCCGGATTGCGGAAGGCCACCTTTATCAACACCTTCTCGAGGGCTCTGCATAGATCCGGCGTGATTCCTCGGCCAGCTGCTTCGGGACCTCTTCCCGGAGTCGCTGGAGACCCGTCCTGCGCCTTTGAAGAATAAACTGAGTTTGGCGCTGGGTTGGAGATGCTCGTCGGGAGGAATGCAGGTCCGCCATCCCCAGCTCCATCATTTCGTTGTGGATGTCGGCGGCGGTGTCCACAAGACCTTGATCCAGTGCTCCACGCTCTCCCTCAAGGTGCTCGGATGGAGGCAGCATTCGCTAGCAGCTCCTCCTTGGCCTTGATCGTCTCCAACAAACCCACCTCCCGCTCTCTGGCGCCGTCCAACGTCTGCGTCAGAGTGGTCAGCTTCAGCTCAAGATCCGCCTTGGAATCCTTGGCGGCGTCGAGCTCCTTGCTCCTATCAGCGAGACGACTCTGCAGCTCGCCAAGAGTGTAGGCGTCCTTCTCGCGCTCATGCTTAAGCGCGGCAAGCTCTTCGCCGCTCTTCTTGAGGCTGGCCTCCAGCCGTGCCACCTTCGCCTTCAGCTCTTCCTTGGCGGCCTCGGCGGCTGCGGCAAAGATCCTTCGCTTCTGAAGCGCCCGCCAAGTGACTCCTCTGCGTGGCAAGGTCTTCTTCGTGGCTGTCCAGGTTGACCTTCCGCTGTGCCAACTTCGCTTTCTGCGGCGAGAGCTTCTCGGCAGCCAGCCGCTGCTCCTCCTCGGCTGCGGCCTTCTCAAGGATAAAGGCCGTGCGCTCTTGCAAGTTGCCCCAGCGCTTACCGCTTTCGTCGCGGAGAGCTTCTTGGTTGGCGCTCGGAGCTCTTCTGCGGCGCTTCTCCATGTCCGCTCCCTTTTCGCGACAAGTGCTTCCGGGACTCCAACTTGGCTTGCGGTAGCGGTAGAGTGGCGGCAGCTTCTTCACGGCTGCTCCTACTCGAAATCGCCGTTCTTTGCTGCTTGGCGCGTCCACCAAAGATCAGCCAGGCGAAGTAGCTTCGCCGTCGAAGGTCTCTCCCTCGACCGGCGCCTGGAGCTTCGGTTCGGGGAGTTTGATGAAGACACCCTCGCCGTCCTTGAGTGCACGCCGGGCTGGGGCTCCTCGAACTGACGCCTTGGCAGCGGCGAAGTCATTGTCGATGTGGCGCTGGCGCTCCTGCGGCCTCGGGGCCGTCGGTCTGATCGCCCGACCCCTCGCCCGGCTTCTGCGTCGACAGCCTCGGTGGCCTTCTCGTAACAGGCTCATCGGCGACAGCCTCTTCTTCCACAGCAACGACCTCTTCTTCCACGGCAGCGGCCTCGTCGGTGTTGCTGCGCTTCCTCCTCGCCGGCAGCCTCGACCTCCGTCGGCTCTGCGTCGAGACAAAGAAAGAGCGATCAAGCAAATGTTCAAAAGAGAAACAAAAGAAAGCAAGCCCAAGGGAAATTTTCGTGTAAGGAAATTACCTGTGAGATTCGCAGCCATGGCCTCGACCACTTTGGAGGGTCCTTGGCGCATCCCTTGCAGGGGTAGCCTCCCTTGCAGAGTGGCCTCCCTTGTCGGAGGGCGCTCCCTTGCCGGAGATTCCTCCCTTGGCGGCGTAGTGGCAGTGAGACAGGATTTCGGGGCGGCTTCGAGCCCTCACGATGAGGCTGCTCTGCTCCTACACAAGCAAGCGATCAGATATCAGCGAAGAAGGAGCACCCCTGCACACTTAATAGTAAGGAGAAAACCGCACACTTACTTTGGGGGCTGTCTTTGGGGGCTGCTCTGAGGAAGGTTGCTGGTCCGGCAAGGGGTCTCAGACGCGTCCCCTGTTGCCCGCAGGATAATCGTCCTCAACGACGACCGTCGGGATCTTAGCCCTCTTCGACGCTCTGGGCCAGCGTCACGAAAGGAAAGAGCCCGAGCAAGCAAATCAGATTCAAGATGAAGCAATAAAATTGAAGAAATATAAGCACAATCTCAAGAGCTTACTCTTCGCCTTCCTCCTCGGAGCTGGCGCGGAGAAGTCAAACTCCGGCTCGCCTCCGGTGCGGCAGCGAGTAGGCTCTCTTGGCCGCTTGGCGGAGGCGTCGGCGGTGGCCTGAGAAGATCCTGCCCCAGTTGTCGCAGCAGTGTGAGGCGCTCCCGCGGCAACCTCGCTTGCCGCGGTAGAGCGCGTCACGCGGCGCTGCTGTTGTGGGCCAGTCTGCCGCCCCGACTCGTCTCCGGCCTTGCGGAGATGCCTCTTCGGCGGAACCGGGGGCTCCGCTGGCGGCAAGTCGATGGGTGGTGGAGAAGAAGCGCCCTCGCCGGGTCCACTCGACCCGGCCTCGGGCTTGACAAGCTCGTCCTCGCCGGTGATCTCCCTTCGCTCGGCAAGGCTTGCCGCCTTCGCGGCGTCCGCCTCCTCCACGGTGTACCCGAAGGCTCCAGCGGCAGCGGCTGCTGCCGCCTCCTCCACCCTGGTGGCAATCCGTGCCATCTCCTCGTCGGTGGTGTCGCGGGTGAGCCTTTTCTGCTCGTCGGAGCGGATCGGCAGTTCTTCCAAGTCGTCGAAGAACTGTTGCACGACCTCGTCGGGGGGCTCCTGCCAGGTTGGAACGATCCCATCGGAATCGCACAACGGCATCATGGCGCGGATGCGGTCGAGCGCCGAGTTGTTGCTGTGGGGCGACCCCCTCGGCAACCTAAACCACTCGGGGTGATCGGGTCGTTCTTGAACAGCTCGAGCAGCATCGCATCCAACTCCAAGGCGGTGAAATTCCAGTTCAGGCCAGGCGCAACCTCATAATGTCTGCCGCATTTTGGAACTCCCAAGCAGGCCTCCTCCTTTCACGCAAGGGAAGCGTCTGCGGCGAAGGAAGTCTCGCCAACTGCACCTACGGTTAGTCCGGCAAACTGAGGCGCAAAATCCGGTCACGGCTATCTTCAACTTCGCATCCTCCAGCGCCAAGTTACTCCAATCTCTGCCGCGCACTATTGGGGTTTGGCGCACGGCGGTGAAGGGCTGCGGGTTCTCCTCTACGACCCAACACCAATTGGCTCGCCACTCCTCCCACTTGTTGCGGAACTCTCCTTCCAGATAGGCTTCTTTCTTGCCGATCCACGGAGACCCAAGCTATCCCTCCGGCAAGTGGCTCTCCTCTCTCGGCAGGGCACGAAGAAGTGGCGGAAGAGTGCCACATTTGGGTGGACTCCGACAAAGTTTTCGCAAGATGCACGAAAACCGCCATGGTCAAGACGGCGTTGGGGGTGAAATCAAGGAGGCGGAGGCCAAAGCGTGTTCATGATGTCGCATGAAGAACTTCGGAAAAGGGCGGCAAAGCCCACAATAGAATAAAAGGGCGAAAATGGTGTACCCAGTTGGGGCCAAATCAGAAGCGGAGGCGGGGAGTACCTTCGTGCGCGGATGCGCACGCGTCTCCGTCGACCAGAAGAGATAGAAGACAACCCGCAGCTCCCTTGCGCCGAGCTGGGGGGGGGGGGAAGATGGCCCGCTCCTTGCACAGCGCTGCGAGCCGCTGCGCCTCGGCCGACTTGACGCCCTTCTCCTTGTCGGCTTTCGGAGCCATGGCGAGGGCGGCGGAGGAGGCCGGCAATGATGGCGTGCTTGTGGCGAAAAGGCGCGCTGCTCTCTTCGCACCGGAGAAGAAGGGGAGCGGCGGTGGTTTTCTTGACAAGACAGCAATGGCGGAGTGGATGGCCTGCCCTGTTTTCTCCGCTTATAAAGAGGGGAGGCGGACGTTCCGCTTTTCCTAATAAAGAAACCCCACGACCACGCCCACGATCTCTCGCACGACGCCACATCCGGTGCGTGCCGTTAGTGGGGTGCGTGGTGGGTCGAAGCGGTTGCGGCGTGGTCGAGGCCGCATGTGACTGCCTTGTTTTGGGCCTGGCCCGACAGCGCTTCGGCACCGATGTCTGCCCAGGCCGGGGCTCTGTCGGTGTACTAGAGTAGGGGTACCCTAGTATCCCGTACTCGTGCCTGGACGATTGCAGCACCCCGCGGTAGGGTTTGCCTCATCACCGCCAAGGTCCTCCGTGGCTCCTTTGGAGCCATTCAAGAACAAAGTATTTGATTAAGAAGGCAAGGCCCCGGCAAGAGGAGCTTGCCAGGAAGGCCACTCCAGGCATGTAGAAGACAAGGCCCCGGCAAGAGGAGCTTGCCGGGAAGGCTCGAAGCACGACAAGCCCCCGGACGCGACAAGGATTCGGCCGCGGCAAGGCGCTTGCCGCGGCAAGCAACCTCTCTCCATCTCCGCTCCAGCTCATCCCGCGACGTGGCGCCATGGGACCTTTCCATGCATCGCGGCGTGTCGAGAGGCTGTGCAGCCAGCGGAGAGCAGCGATAAGCGGCTGACAAGCTCGCCATCGTGGCGAAGCGGTGGCGCACTGACGGTCTCTGTTGCCTTTGTTTGGGCGACAACGAGGGCATTTATTGCTTTTGTCCCTTGCCGTCGAGTTAGGTATTTTTGCACTGCATAATCGCTCGAGTAGGTGTACCAACTCCTGTTTTTACATTTGTACCCTCGCCTATGTTGCCACCTGTCGGCGACCCCTTGAGCATATAAAAGGAGGCCCATGCGCAACGTAGAAGGGGGTTCGAGTTTCGGTTCATTCGACTCACTAGAGACCAGATACGCTCACGCTAGGTTTTGTAGCTCGCATCGCTCCCTAGCAAGAACACAATATATCAAACAAGCAGCAGTAGGAGTTTTATCTCTCCGGAGAGCTCCGAAGCTGGGTAAACTGCTCGTGTGCCTCGCCTCGATCCGCTCTTCGTGCGATCTCCGCCCCCCTCCGAACCACAAAGGGGCCCGGTCCGCCGGCCCCATAGGTGTTCGCGGGTACGATCAGCCTCCCCGACAAACAGGGCTCGGGAGACACCTCCGTGGTGGCATGCAGATCTTTGTGAAGACAGAGAATAGTCAAGATCAAGTGAGGATAGGAAGGCAATCATCCTCGCCGAAGAAACCCACAAGACCCCCGGCAAGATCCTTGCCGGGGACGCCTGCGCGCCATGGCAAGACCCTTGCCGGGCCTCCCGGCAAGACCCTCGCCGAGCGCGCCAGCAGGGCCACTGCCAGGCCCATACCAGCCAAGTCTCCGCCGCCGTTCGCATGCGGCTGCCGACCCAACCAGCTAGGCAGGCACCTGCGTGCCAACATGCAACCCTTCGTGGAGGCTCCACCACTGCGCCACCTCAGCTGCATGCCTGCCTACATGGCACCGCATGCATCGCTGGCCGAAGCGCGTGTCGAAGCAGGAAGGGCGGCGGCAGACGGACGGGTCTCGCTCCCGCCCCGATAAAGGGAAGGGACACGTAAGCCTCGCATTAAATGCGCTTTGTCCTGTAACACCAGGGATAAGCTCACAGCGCTGTAGCACTTTCCACTTCCTGTGTGCCACTGTGGCAGCCCCTTTCACCTATAAAAGGAGGCCCATGGCGCACTGAAGAAGGATTCGGCTCTTTTGAACCTAGCAGCACCTAGAGCTAGTTCACGAGCTCAAGAACACTGAATACAGCCACCAAAGCAGGATCGTAGGGTTTTACACATCTTTGTGGCCCGAACCTGGGTAAATCCCCCTTGTGTTACCTGCTAGTCCCGCTCTTCTCACGATCCCCGCGCCCCGCAACCATAGAAGGGATTCCAGTGATCCCATAGGTGTCGTTTCCCACCGACACCATGCAATCTTCTGCTTGTGGTGTTCAGTTAACTGCTTGGTTCAATTCTGCAAATGTCATGTTCAATTCTTCAAGGTGCAATATTTCCAAGTTGTTAA
The DNA here is from genome assembly GCA_021605145.1 of Aegilops bicornis. Lineage (NCBI taxonomy): Eukaryota > Viridiplantae > Streptophyta > Magnoliopsida > Poales > Poaceae > Aegilops > Aegilops bicornis. The sequence goes on along the minus strand of CM038669.1, from coordinate 378,366,823 downwards.
GCTTGCTTGGTTTGGTTAACTGTCTGATCTTCTATTAGGAGTATGTTATATTGTTCAATTGGTGTTTAGTTAACTGCTTGGTTCATTTGTTGTGGCTTGGTTCACTTGTGTTGTGGTGTTTAGTTAACTTCTTGGTTCAATTCTGCAATGTGATGTTCAATTGTTGTGGCTATATTCTGTTATTGTATACCATGTGAGGAATAAATCAAATTTTTCTGTACTAAATACATGAGAAACAAATAAAATTGCTATATTTCCAAGTTGTTAAGCATGCTTTGTTTGGTTAACTGTCTGATCTTCTATTAGGAGTATGTTATATTGTGCAATGTGGTGCTCAGTTAACGTTTGGTTCATTTGTTGTAGTGTTTAGTTAACTGATTGGTTCAATTCTGCAATGCGGTGTTCAATTGCTGTGGCTGCATTCTCTTATTGTATACCATGTGAGGAATAAATCGAATTTGGTGCACTTAATACATGAGAAACATATAAAAGTGCTATATTTCCTAGTTCTTTATCATGCTTGGTTTGGATAAATGGGTTTTCCATGTGGCTTGAATTAATCTAATGGATCTGCAATGTGCTTATTTTTCATCAACATATTTTACTGATAGCATGCGAACCCTTACTTAACCTGATGACTAACTACCTTATATGTGTTGCAGGGAAACAATGGGAAGCACTGAGGTTTACAAGATGGTACTAACTATTATACCTTGCCTTTTTGTATTCCTTTGCCCCATTTCCAATTTAGAGAAGATATTTATGCACATCCTTGTTTTCAGGCTTCACTGATGATTACCTCTCAATCCACCTCTGTGGTTTGGAGGAGAGGAAAATTTCATACAACACCCACGGTTCAATATTGAAGTGTTCCTCGAGAGGTCGAACGATGGACGGTCAATCATCCACAGGCACTGGCCTAAAGTTGCAAAGACCTTCAACATGAATGAAGGCTCAATATTCGCCTTCCGCTTCAGTAGTTTTCCAGATGAGATGCATCTCTCCATGTACCGTCTATGATGCTAATTTCGAAAGGTTCTAGATGTTGCATGTGAAACTTGCTGCTCGTGCAGTTGTGTAATAGGGTGGCTGAGTGTTGAAGCTATATCTTGTTGAACTATGATGTATTTCAATTATGAAATCCTGCTTCCTTAATATGGAAATGGAATATATTATGTGCTTAATATTAATGTAAATTAGATTAGTAAATGGATTATTAATAATAGGGCAATTAGCCTGCTAATTGGCCAATTAGCCTGCTAATTTGGGTTTCCTATTGCAAACAGTTAATTAGAAAACACCATGGGCGATGACCTCAGGCAACGCACACAGTTTCTTGGAATAAACCGTGTTGGATCAATGAACAATCACACACGACATTCTCTTGAAAACTATTTGCGTTACGCCACCTTGCGCAAACATTTTCCTTGGAGTGACTGTGTGGGATGTATATACGAACGGAAACATTTAGCGGTGACTGACTGTGTGGGATGTACTTACAATCGGAAATAATTTTGTCTGTATAATTGTATTTTTTAGCACTACTGTACGTATTTCTGTATTTGAGTGCTCGCTGGTCGCACACGACCTCATTTTGTCGAGCGTGTGTGCAAGGACGGCATATCCCCGACGGTTTCTGGGTCATGTGGGAAGGACCCACCCCCTATCGCCCACACTCACTTGGTGACGGTTCCGAATGCCGTCGCGGAAAGGGGTTAAAAACCGTTTGTTTAGGACCGACGAGTACCAGTGCATGATCACCTTGACCAACAACAAGATAGGTTACCATGGCGGATTCTTAATTTGGTTCATGTTATCGTAGTATAGGTCATGGTGAGATTCAAACCTTAAGTTTGAGCGCATATACCATGCACACATGCATGCATGAATCCCCGTCGTTGGCTTGAAGTGTGGTGTAACATACATATGCATCGTCAACCTAACCCCCACTCAGTGTGGGGATTTCTAGTTCAAAATCACGGTGCCACATCAAAGTTGTTCCATTGTTACTCAAAAACACACCTCTCCATACATATGTTTGGGCCACACGCATGTAGTGGTTGTCTTGAGGACTAGCTACTTGCGTGATTATTGGCGAGCTAGCCCATCTCCGGGTCGCATGGACGGCCATCACTTTGACCAACAACAAGAGAGGTTGTACGACCAAGGTGGATTATTCTTGGTCCGTTTCATGATCCATCTTGGTGAGATATGCCTCTCTGGCCCACCGACTAAAAGTTTGTGGGGGGGGGGGGTTGCTACTTTGCACTTTGCTAGTTGAACCTTGGTTGGGGGGGCATGCATTCATAGCTTAGGTTTCCCTTCGTGGCGACACGAGGGGGGCTGCTAGCTACTTTACACTTTGCTAGGTGAACCTCGGTTGGGGGGCATGCATTCATAGCTTAGGGTTCCCTTCATGCCGACACGAGGGAGGGGGGCTGCTAGCTACTTCGCACTTTGCTAGGTGAACCTCGGTTAGGCGGGCATGCATTCATAGCTTAGGATTCCCTTCGTGCCGACACGAGGGAGGGGGCTGCTAGCTAGTTCGCACTATGCTAGGTGAACCTCGGTTGGGGGGCATGCATTCATAGCTTAGGATTCCCTTCGTGCCAACACGAGGGAGGAGGGGGGATGCTAGCTACTTCGCACTTTGCTAGGTGAACATCGGGTGGGGGAGGGTCATGCATTCATAGCTTAGGATTCCCTTCGTGCCGACACGAGGGGGGTGGGGGCAAGAAATACCATGGGCTTTGCGAGATAGGTGCCACATCAAATTTGCATTTGGTATTTGAAAATCAAACCGCCCTTTTCATACATAAATTTGGTCCACATGCAAGTGTGTTCGTGTTCTGACCCTATCCCGCGTCATTTTTGCCAAATTTATGAACATTAGACGAGTCGGATGACGTAACACACACGGTTCACTCAAAATAACCGTGTGCCATGCCGATGCCCCTGTCACGCACACATCCGCACAGTACATTCGGCTCCACGAGGCTCCCCCCTCTCAAAAATATATGCCCGCCTCGAGGGTTTTTCTGTTTCAGAACACATGGTTGTTATCTCCGGACTGTGTGTGATGTTTCTTGTTCCCAATCCCGCCTGCATCCCTAGAAAATATCTACCCGCCTCGAGGGTATTTCTGTTTCATAACACACCGTTGTTATCTCTGGACCGTGTGCGATGTTTCTTGTTCCCAATCCCGCCTGCATCCCTAGAAAATATCTGCCCGCCTCGAGGGTTTTTCTGTTTCATAACACACGGTTGTTATCTCCGGACCGTGTGCGATGCACTATCATCAAAATTTTCAATAGCCCGGCATTTCACTCCCGCGTTTGACTCCCGCGTAGTAAAATTTTCAGTACCCGCATCATTTCCTCAAACACCCCCCCCATCCACACACACACACACACACACACACACCTAAACCTCCTCGGGCGTGCACACACACACACACACACACCCCCTCCCTTGCTCGAAACCCTAGAAAGGTCCCCGCTGCCGCAAGGCCTCCATTGTCAACATCTGCCGGTTTGCCCGTGCAGCTTACCAACCGATCTCCATGCCCAGGCCGCCCTGGGTTTCTTAGATGACGCCTGCCAAAAGCCCCCTTTCCCACAGATCCCCATCCCCATCCCCCACTCCAGAGCTTTGCAGCCTAAGCCCGGCTATGCTTCCCGTGGAGCTCGAGGAGTGACTAGCCCAAAAGAGGTGTATCGCGGTCCCTTCGCTTGATGTCGCCAAGGAAGCTGACGACCATTACTGGCGGTAGGCACTCAAGCAGCGGATTAGAGTATGCGGGCATGTCTCGGCCGCCAGCTACGACATCGAGGTCATCGACAACGACGGCCTGAGGCGGGCTATGTCACAGGTTAAGTGGCCCCCAACCCCTCGGGTTCAACCGCCGTCGATCTCATCCATGGCCCCACCGCTGATCTCATCTGGCTCGCTGTCAACAATTTTCCATTCTACATCTCCATCGAGCCCCTTTTGTCATTTCTGAAGGACACGTTCTGTGACGCTGGCTTGGGATCCACAGCTTCCAAGCCAGACCTCATCGACGGCGACCACTAGGAGGGCACCCTCTTCGGCTCTTCCAAGGGGAAAGAGCCCATCTCCTCTTCCAAGGGGAAAGCGCCCGTTTGCGACATCAGGGAGGGCACCCTATAGCCGTGCTGTTCCAAGGGGAAGCAGCCTATCTGCAACAACATGGAGCGCATCCAGGGTCCGTGCTCTTCCCACGGGAACGAACCATCTGTGACAAGTGAGGAAACCCATGATACGTCTCCAACGTATCTATAAAATTTTTATTCTTCCATGCTATTATATTACCTTTTTTGGATGTTTAATGTGCTTTAATATGCTCTTTTGTATTATTTTTGGAACTAACCTATTAACCAGAGGCCCAGTACCAGTTTCTATTTTTTTTCCTATTTTAGAGTTTCCAAGAAAAAGAATACCAAAAGGAGTCCAAACGGAATGAAACCTTCGCGATGATCTTTCTTGGACCGAAAGAAATCCAGAAAACTTGGAGTTGAAGTCTAGAACGCCATGAGGCGTGATGTCTACTATGCAACCTTGTTCTTGTAGACGTTGTTGCGCCTCCAAGTGCAGAGGTTTGTAGGACAGTAGCAAATTTCCCTCAAGTGGATGACCTAAGGTTTATCAATCCGTGGGAGGCATAGGATGAAGATGGTCTCTCTCAAGCAACCCTGCAACCAAATAAGAAAGAGTCTCTTGTGTCCCCAACACACCCAATACAATGGTAAATTGTATAGGTGCACTAGTTCAGCGAAGAGATGGTGATACAAGTGCAATATGGATGGTAGATATAGGTTTTTGTAAACTGAAAATATAAAAACAGCAAGGTAACTAATAATAAAAGTGAGCACAAATGGTATTGCAATGATAGGAAACAAGGCCTAGGGTTCATACATTCACTAGTGCAAGTTCTCTCAACAATAATAACATAATTGGATCATATACCTATCCATCAACATGCAACAAAGAGTCACTCCAAAGTCACTAATAGCGGAGAACAAACGAAGAGATTATGGTAGGGTACGAAACCACCTCAAAGTTATTCTTTCAAATCAATCCGTTGGGCTATTCCTATAAGTGTCACAAACATCCCTAGAGTTCGTACTAGAATAACACCATAAGATACAAATCAACCAAAACCCTAATGTCACCTAGATACTCCAATGTCACCTCAAGTATCCGTGGGCATGATTATACGATATGCATCACACAATCTTAATTCATCTATTCAAACCAGCACATAGAACCTCAAAGAGTGCCCCAAAGTTTCTACCGGAGAATCACGACGAAAACATGTGCCAACCCCTATGCCTAGGTTCATGGGCGGAACCCGCAAGTTGATCACCAAAACATACATCAAGTGAATCACGTGATATCCCATTGTCACCACAGATCACGCACGGCAAGACATACATCAAGTGTTCTCAAATCTTTAAAGACTCAATCCGATAAGATAACCTCAAAGGAAAACTCAATCCATTACAAGAGAGTAGAGGGGAGAAGAAACATAAGATCCAACTATAATAGCAAAGCTCACGATACATCAAGATCGTGCCAAATCAAGAACACGAGAGAGAGAGAGATCAAACACGTAGCTCTTGGTACATACCCTCAGCCCCGAGGGTGAACTACTCCCTCCTCGTCATGGAGAGTCTTTGGGATGATGAAGATGGCCACGGTGAGGGTTCCCCCTCCGTGTCTTGAACGAGGTCCCGATTGGTTTTGGTGGCTCTGGAGGTTTCTTGTGGCGGAACTCCCGATTTGATCTCTGTTACGGAAGTTTTAAGTGCGTGGAGTTATATAGGCGGAAGAAACGCGTCGAGAGCCACGAGGGCCCCACGAGGCAGGGGGCGCGCCCTAGGGGGATGGGCACGCCCCCCACCCTCGTGGCTTCCTCATTCCTTCCTTGACGTGGGGTCCTAGTCCATCCGGTAGCTTTCCTTCCAAAAATAACTTCTCCAGTTGATTTCGTTCCGTTTTGACTCCGTTTGATATTCCTTTTCTTCGAAATACTGAAATAGGAAAAAAACAGCAAATCTGGGCTGGGCCTCCGATTAATAGGTTAGTCCCAAAAGTAATATAAAAGTGGAAAATAAAGCCCAATATTGCCCAAAACAGTAGATAATATAGCATGGAGAAATCAAAAATTATAGATACGTTGGAGACGTATCAAGCATCCCCAAGCTTAATTCCTGCTCGTCTTCGAGTAGGTAAATGATAAAAAAGATAATTTTTGATGTGTAATGCTAGTTTGCATAATTTCATTGTAATTCTTCTTAATTGTGATATGAACATTCAGATCCGAAAGATTCAAGACAAAAGTTCATATTGACATAAAAATAATAATACTTCAAGCATACTAACTAAGCAATTATGTCTTGTCAAAATAACATGGCCAAAGAAAGTTCATCCCTACAAAATCATATAGTTTAGTCATGCTCCATTTTCGTCACACAAGAATGCTCTCATCATGCACAACCCCGATAACAAGCCAAGCAATTGTTTCATACTCCAGTAATCTCAAACTTATAAACCTTCACGCGATACATGAGTGCGAGCCATGGATATAGCACTATGGGTGGAATAGAATATGATGATGGGGGTTATGTGGAGAAGACAAAAAAGGAGAAAGTCTCACATCAATGAGGCTAATCAATGAGCTATGTAGATGCCCATCGATTGATGTTAATGCGAGGAGTAGGGATTGCCATGCAACGGATGCACTAGAGCTATAAATGTATGAAAGCTCAACAAAAGAAACTCAGTGGGTGTGCATCCAACTTGCTTGATCACGAAGACCTAGGGCACTTGAGGAGGCCCATCGTTGGAATATACAAGCCAAGTTCTATAATGAAAAATTCCCACTAGTATATGAAAGTGACAACATATGAAACTCTCTATATGAAAAACATGGTGCTACTTTGAAGCACAATATATGAGACTCGCTATGGTGCTACTTTGAAGCACAAGTGTGGAAAAAAAGGATAGTAGCATTGCCCCTTTTTATTTTTTTATTTTTTTGGGCCTTCTTTTTTTTCTTTGGCCTTTCTCCTTTTTTGGGACAATTCTCTATTAAATGATGATCGTCACACTTCTATTTATTTACAACTCGATACTAGAACAAAGTATGACTCTATATGAATGCCTCCGGCGGTATACCGGGATATGCAATGAATAAAGAGTGACATGTATGAAAGAATTATGAACGGTGGCTTTGCCACAAATACTATGTCAACTACATGATCATGCTAAGCAATATGACAATGATGAATGTGTCATGATAAACGGAATGGTGGAAAGTTACATGGCAATATAACTCGGAATGGCTATGGAAATGCCATAATAGGTAGGTATGGTGGCTGTTTTGAGGAAGATATAAGGAGGTTTATGTTTGAAAGAGCGTATCATATCACGGGGTTTGGATGCACCGGTGAAGTTTGCACCAACTCTCAATGTGAGAAAGGGCAATGCATGGTGCCGAAGAGGCTAGCAATGATGGAAGGGTGAGAGTGCGTATAATCCCTGGACTCAACATTAGTCATAAAGAACTCACATACTTATTGCAAAAATCAACAAGCCATAAAAAACCAAAGCACTACGTGCATGCTCCTAGGGGGATAGATTGGTAGGAAAAGACCATCGCTCGTCCCCGACTGCCACTCATAAGGAGGACAATCAAAGAACACCTCATGTTTCAAATTTGTTACATAACGTTTACCATGCGTGCATGCTACGGGACTTGCAAACTTCAACACAAGAATTTCTCAAATTCACAACTACTCAACTAGCACGACTTTGATATTATCACCTCCATATCTCAAAACAATTATCAAGCATCAAACTTTTCTTAGTATTCAACACACTCATAAGAATTCTTACAAATCTTGTATGCTTAGCATATTAGGATTATTTAAGAAAATTGCCATGCTATTTAAGACTCTCAAAATAATATAAGTGAAGCATGAGAGTTCATCTATTTCTTCAAAATAAAACCATCATTGTGCTCTAAAAGATATAAGTGAAGCACTAGAGCAAATGACAAACTACTCCGAAAGATATAAGTGAAGATCAATGAGTAGCCGAATAATTATGCAACTATGTGAAGACTCTATCAATTTAAGAATTTCAGATCTTGGTATTTTATTCAAACAGCAAGCAAAGCTAAAGAAAATAAAATGACGCTCCAAGCAAAACACATATCATGTGGTGAATAAACATATAGCTCCAAGTAAAGTTACCGATGAACGAAGACGAAAGAGGGGATGCCTTCCGGGGCATCCCCAAGCTTATTCTCTTGGTTATCCTTGAATATTACCTTGGGGTGCCATGGGCATACCCAATCTTAGGCTCTTGCCACTCCTTATTCCATAGTCCATCGAATCTTTACCCAAAACTTGAAAACTTCACAACACAAAACTTAACAGAAAACTCGTGAGCTCCGTTAGTGAAAGAAAACAAAACACGACTTCAAGGAACTGTAATGAACTCATTCTTTATTTATATTGGTGTTAAACCTACTGTATTCCAACTCCTCTATGATTTATAAACTATTTTACTAGCCATAGATTCATCAAAATAAGCAAGCAATACAATGAAAACGGAATCTGTCAAAAACAGAACAGTCTGTAGTAATCTGTATCAAACGTATACTTCTGGAAATCCAAAAATTCTAAAATAAATTGGTGGACCTGAGGAATTTGTCTAGTAATCATCTACAAAAGTAATCAACTAAATATCACTCTCCAGTAAAAAGTTCTAGCTAATCTCGTGAGCGCTAAATTTTCTGTTTTTTACAGCATGATCATAAAGACTTCACCCAAGTCTTCCCAAAGGTTCTACTTGGCACAAACACTAATTAAAACACAAAACCACATCTAAACAGAAGCTAGATGGATTATTTATTCCTAAACAGCACCAAAAAGCAAGAAACTAAAATAAAATTGGGTTGCCTCCCAACAAGCGCTATCGTTTAACGCCCCTAGCTAGGCATGATGATTTCAATGATGGTCACATAAAAGATAAGAATTGAAACATAGAGAGGAAACTTATGGGAACAACAATCAACTAGCATAGGAAGGCAAAACAAGCATAACTTCAAAATTTTCAACACATAGAGAGGAAACTTGATATTATTGCAATTCCTACAAGAATATGTTCCTCCCTCATAATAATTTTCAGTAGCGTCATGAATGAATTCAACAATATAGCCAGCACCTAAAGCATTCTTTTCATGATCTACTTGCATAGAAATTTTACTACTCTCCACATAAGCAAATTTCTTCTCATGAATAATAGTGGGAGCAAACTCAACAAAATAACTATCATGTGATTGAAAATTAAGATCAAGATGACAAGTTTCATGGTTATCATTATTCTTTATAGCATACGTGTCATCACGATAATCATCATAGATAGGAGGCATGCTTTCATCATAATAAATTTGCTCATCAAAACTTGGGGGACTAAACATATCATCTTCATCAAACATAGCATCCCCAAGCTTGTGGCTTTGCATATCATTAGCATCATGGGTATTCAAAGAATTCATAATAACAACATTGCAATCATGCTCATCATACAAATATTTTATGCCAAGCATTCTATGTAATTCCTCTTCTAGTACTTGAGCACAATTTTCCTTCCCATCATTTTCACGAAAGAAATTAAAAAGATGAACATATGTGGCATCCTTAATTCCATTTTTTGTAGTTTTCTTTTATAAACTAAACTAGTGATAAAACAAGAAACAAAAAGATTCGATTGCAAGATCTAAATATATACCTTCAAGCACTAACCTCCCCGGCAACGGCGCCAGAAAAGAGCTTGATGTCTACTCATAACCTTCTTCTTGTAGACGTTGTTGGGCCTCCAAGTGCAGAGGTTTGTAGGACAGTAGCAAATTTCCCTCAAGTGGATGACCTAAGGTTTATCAATCCGTGGAGGCGTGGGATGAAGATGGTCTCTCTCAAGCAACCCTGCAACCAAATAACAAAGAGTCTCTTGTGTCCCCAACACACCCAATACATTGGTAAATTGTATAGGTGCACTAGTTCGGCGAAGAGATGGTGATACAAGTGCAATATGGATGGTAGATATAGGTTTTTTTAAACTAAAAATATTAAAACAGCAAGGTAACTAATAATAGAAGTGAGCACAAATGGTATTGCAATGATAGGAAACAAGGCCTAGGGTTCATACTTTCACTAGTTCAAGTTATCTCAACAATAATAACACAATTGGATCATATAACTATCCCTCAACATGCAACAAAGAGTCACTCCAAAGTCACTAATAGCGAAGAACAAACGAAGAGATTATGGTAGGGTACGAAACCACCTCACAGTTATTCTTTTCAATCAATCCGTTGGGCTATTCCTATAAGTGTCACAAACAGCCCTAGAGTTCGTACTAGAATAACACCTTAAGATACAAATCAACCAAAACCCTAATGTCACCTAGATACTCCAATGTCACCTCAAGTATCCGTGGGCACGATTATACGACATGCATCACACAATCTCAATTCATCTATTCAAACCAACACATAGAACCTCAAAGAGTGCCCCAAAGTTTCTACCGGAGAATCACGACGAAAATGTGTGCCAACCCCTATGCATAGGTTCATGGGCGGAAGCCACAAGTTGATCACCAAAACATACATCAAGTGAACCACGTGATATCCCATTGTCACCACAGATACGCACGACAAGACATACATCAAGTGTTCTCAAATCTTTAAAGACTCAGTCTGAGAAGATAACCTCAAAGGGAAAACTCAATCCATTACAAGAGAGTAGAGGGGGGAGAAGAAACATAAGATCCAACTATAATACCAAAGCTCGCGATACATCAAGATCGTGCCAACTCAAGAACACGAGAGAGAGAGAGAGAGCGAGAGAGAGAGAGAGATCAAACACATAGCTACTGGTACATACCCTCAGCCCCAAGGGTGAACTACTCACTCCTCGTCATGGAGAGCGCCGGGATGATGAAGATGGCCACGGTGAGGTTCCCCCCTCCGTGAGTCTTGCGGAATAGGGTCCCAGTTGGTTTTGGTGGCTCTGGAGGTTTCTTGGCGGCGAGAACTCCCGATCTGATCTCTATTCTGGAAGTTTTAGGGTACGTGGAGTTATACAGGCAGAAGAAGCACGTCAGAGGAGCCACGAGGGACCCACGAGGCAGGGGGCGCCCCCCACCCTCGTGGCTTCCTCGTTTCTTCCTTGACGTGGGGTCCAAGTCCATCCGGTAGCTTACCTTCCAAAAATAACTTCTCCAGTTGATTTCATTTCGTTTTGACTCCGTTTGATATTCCTTTTCTTCGAGATACTAAAATAGGCAAAAAAACAGCAAATATGGGTTGGGCCTCCGGTTAATAGGTTAGTCCCAAAAGTAATATAAAAGTGGAAAATAAGTCCCAATATTGCCCAAAACAGTAGATAATATAGCATGGAGCAATCAAAAATTATAGATACGTTGGAGGCGTATCAAGGCGGCCACGAGGTAGGAGGTCGTACCCAGGGGGTAGGCGCGCCCCCACCCTCGTGGGACCCTCGTAGCTCCACCGACGTAATTCTTTTGCCTATATATACTCTTATACCCTAGAAACATTAGGGTAGGCACGAAACCACTTTTCCACTGCCGCAACCTTCTGTACCCGTGAGATCCCATCTTGCGGCCTTTTCCGGTGATCTGCCGGAGGGGGAATCGATCAAGGAGGGCTTCTACATCAACACCATAGCCTCTCCGATGAAGCGTGAGTAGTTTACCACAGACCTTCGGGTCCATAGTTATTAGCTAGATGGCTTCTTCTCTCTCTTTGATTCTCAGTACAAAGTTCTCCTCGATGTTCTTGGAGATCTATTCGATGTAATACTCTTTTGCGGTGTGTTATCCGAGATCCAATGAATTGTGGATTTATGAACAAGATTATCTATGAATATTATTTGGTTCTTCTCTGAATTCTTATATGCATGATTTGATATCTTTGCAAGTCTCTTCGAATTATCGGTTTAGTTTGGCCTACTAGATTGATCTTTCTTGCAATGGGAGAAGTGCTTAGCTTTGGATTCAATCTTGCGGTGTCCTTTCGATGTGATGGGGGCAGCAAGGAACGTATTGTATTGTTGCAATCGAGGATAAAAATATGGGGTTTATATCATATTGATTGAGTTTATCCCTCTACGTCATGTCATCTTGCTTAATGCGTTACTCTGTTCTTATGAACTTAATACTCTAGATGCATGCTGGATAGCGGTCGATGTGTGGAGTAATAGTAGTAGATGCAGAATCGTTTCGGTCTACTTGAGACGGACGTGATGCCTATATTCATGATCATTGCCTAGATACTCTCATAATTATGCGCTTTTCTACCAATTGCTCGGCAGTAATTTGTTCACCCACCATAATATATGCTATCTTGAGATAAGCCACTAGTGAAACCTATGGCCCTCGGGTCTCTTTCTTATTATATTGCATCTCTTTTATTTACATCGCATCTCGTTTACTATTTTGCAATCTTTACTTTCCAATCTATACAACAAAAATACCAAAAATATTTACTTTACTATCTTTATTAGATCTCACTTTTGAGAGTGACCGTGAAGGGATTGACAACCCCTTTATCGTGTTGGTTGCAAGGCTCTTGATTGTTTGTTTAGGTACTAGGTGACTTGTCCATTGTCTCCTACTGGATTGATACCTTGGTTCTCAAAAACTGAGGGAAATACTTACGCTACTTTGCTACATCACCCTTTCCTCTTCAAGGGAAAACCAACGCATGCTCAAGAGGTAGCAAGAAGATTTATGGCGCCGTTGCCGAGGAGATCTACGCCAAGTGAAGACATACCAAGTACCCATCATAAACTCTTCTCCCTCGCATTACTTTATTTGCCATTCGCCTCTCGTTTTCCTCTCTCGCACTTCTAAAACGATTTTCGAAAACCTTTGCCTTTTCTTCGCCCCTCTTTCGTTCGTCTCTTTTTGCTTGCTTCTTGTGTTCCTGGGTGTTAGTGTGCCTGTTTGCTTTGATGGCTCTGTCAAAAAGCGTTGATCCTCACCTTAGAAGGTTGGAAGAAATTGATAACAACATTAGAAGCTTTATGACTTTGCAATTTGAGCCTAATAATTTCTTCAGAAACGAGCTTAAGGAACAAAAAAGTTTTATGGAGTACATGAATAAAGAGCTTGATGATCTGTCGAAGGAATTTTTTGGTTTGAAATCTCAGTTTGCTCATCTTGAAAATTTAGTAGGCTAGATTTCGGATAAGCAAGCCACCTTAGTCAATAAGATGGCTGCTAAACCGGAAGATCTAGATGATAATAATGATGAAGATCTAAAAGTGATTGATGTGACTCCTATTAAATCTTTGTTTTCCAGTATGAATCTTGATAAATATGGGACTGGAGATGAGTCAACTTTAGTTAAAAGGCGTCCCAATGATTCGGAGTTTTTAGATCTTGACGCAAAAATTAATAAAAGTGGGATTGAAGAGGTCAAAACATTACATAGCAACGAACCCACTATTTTGGATTTCAAGGAATTTAATTATGATAATTGCTCTTTGATAGATTATATTTCCTTGTTGCAATTCGTGTTAAATTATCCTCATGCTTATAATCAAAATAAAGCTTTTACTAAACATATCATTGATGCTTTAATGCAATCTTGTGAAGAAAAGCTTGAACTAGAAGTTTCTATCCCTAGAAAAATTTATGATGAGTGGGAACCTACTATTAAAATTAAGATTAAATATTATGAATGTTATGATTTATGTGATTTCGGTGCTAGTGTTCCCACGATTCCAAAAACTTTGTGTGATGTGCTAGGTTTCCGTAAATTTTATGATTGTTCTTTAAATTTGCATCTTGCGGATTCCACTATTAAGAAACCTATGGGAAGGATTAAGGATGTTCTTATTATTGCAAATATGAATTATGTGCCTGTAGATTTCATTGTTCTTGATATAGATTGCAATCCTACATGTCCTATTATTCTTGCTAGACCTTTCCTTAGAACGATTGGTGCAATTATTGACATGAAAGAAGGAAATATTAGATTCCAATTTCCGTTAAGGAAAGGCATGGAACACTCTCCTAGGAAGAAAATTAAATTTCCTTATGAATCTATTATGAGAACCACTTATGGATTGCATACCAAAGATGGCAACACCTAGATCTATTCTTGCTTTTATGCCTAGCTAGGGGCGTTAAACGATAGCGCTTGTTGGGAGGCAACCCAATTTTATTTTTGTTCTTTACTTTTTGCTCCTGTTTAGTAATAAATAATTCATCTAGCCTCTGGTTAGATGTGGTTTTATGTTTTAATTAGTGTTTGTGCCAAGTAGAACCAATAGGATCTTCTTGGGTGATAGTTGTTTGATCTTGCTGAAAAAGATAGAAACTTTGTGCTCACAAAAATAATTGTTAAAAATCATCAGAAGGTGATAAAATGCTAATTATTTATGCAGTAGATTAATATACAAATTATCCAGGTTTTCCCAGTGTTTCGGAATTTTGGAGTTCCATAAGTATTCGAACAAATCAGATTGCTACAGACTGTTCTGTTTTTGACAGATTCTGTTTTTCGTGTGTTGTTTGCTTATTTTGTTGAATCTATGAGTACTATCGGGGGGGGGGGGGTATGAACCATAGAGAATTTGGAATATAGTAGTTTTAACACCAATATAAATAAATAATGAGTTCATTACAGTACCTTAAGGTGGCGGTTTATTTTCTTATACTAACGAAGCTCGTGAGATTTTCTGTTGAAGTTTTGTGTTGTGAAGTTTTCAAGCTTTTGGGTAAAGATTTGATGGATTTTGGAATAAGGAGTGGCAAGAGCCTAAGCTTGGGGATGCCCAAGGCACCCCAAGGTAAAATTCAAGGACAACCAAAAGCCTAAGCTTGGGGATGCCCCGGAAGGCATCCCCTCTTTAAATCTTAAATCTATCGGTGACTTTACTTGAGGCTATATTTTTATTCACCACATGATATGTGTTTTGCTTGGAGCGTCTTGTATGATTTGAGTCTTTGCTTTTTATTTTACCACAATCATCCTTGCTGTACACACCTTTTGGGAGAGACACGCATGAATCAGAATTTATTAGAATACTCTATGTGCTTCCCTTATATCTTTTGAGCTAGATAATTTTGCTCTAGTGCTTCACTTAATTATATCTTTTTAGAGCATGGTGGTGGCTTTATTTAATAGAAATTATTGGTCTCTAATACTTCACTTATATTATTCTGAGAGTCTTTTAGAACAGCATGGTAATTTGCTTTGGCTATAAAATTAGTCCTAATATGATGGGCATCCAAGATGGGTAGAATAAAAACTTTCATATGAAGTGCATTGAGTACTATGAGAAGTTTGATTCTTTATGATTGTTTTGAGAAATGAAGATGGTGATATTAGAGTCATGCTAGTTGAGTAGTTGTGAATTCGAGAGATACTTTTGTTAACGTTTGTGATTCCCGTAGCATGCACGTATGGTGAACCGTTATGTGATGAAGTTGGAGCATGATTTATTTTTTGATTGTCTTCCTTATGAGTGGCGGTCGGGGACGAGCGATGGTCTTTTCCTACCAATCTATCCCCCTAGGAGCATGCGCGTAGTACTTCGTTTCGATAACTAATAGATTTTTATAATAAGTATGTGAGTTCTTAGTGACTAATGTTGAGTTCATGGATTATACACACTCTCATCCTTCCACCGTTGCTAGCCTCTCTAGTACCGCGCAACTTTCGCCGGTACCATAAACCCACCATTTACCTTCCTCAAAACAGCCACCATACCTACCTATTATGGCATTTCCATAGCCATTCCGAGATATATTGCCATGCAACTTTCCACCGTTCCTTTTATTATGACACGCTTCATCATTGTCATATTGCTTTGCATGATCATGTAGTTAACATCGTATTTGTGGCAAAGCCACCGTTCATAATTTTTCATACATGTCACTCTTGATTCATTGCACATACTGGTACACCGCCGGAGGCATTCACATAGAGTCATATTTTGTTCTAAGTATTGAGTTGTAAGTAAATAAAAGTGTGATGATCTTCATTATTAGAGCATTGTCCCAGTGAGGAAAGGATGATGGAGACTATGATTCCCCCACAAGTCGGGATGAGACTCCGGACGAAAAAAAAGAGGCCATAAAAAAGGGAGAATGGCCCAAATAAAAAATGAGAGAAAAAGAGAGAAGGGGCAATGCTACTATCCTTTTTCCACACTTGTGCTTCAAAGTACCACCATGATCTTCATGATAGAGAGTCTCCTATGTTGTCACTTTCATATACTAGTGGGAATCTTTCATTATAGAACTTGGCTTGTATATTCCAATGATGGGCTTCCTCAAAATGCCCTAGGTCTTCATGAGCAAGCGAGTTGGATGCACACCCACTTAGTTTCGTTTTGAGCTTTCATACACTTATAGCTCTAGTGCATCCGTTGCATGGAAATCCCTACTCACTCACATTGATATCTATTGATGGGAATCTCCATAGCCCGTTGATACGCCTAGTTGATATGAGACTATTTTCTTCCTTTTTGTCTTCTCCACAACCACCATTCTATTCCACCTATAGTGCTATGTCCATGGCTCACGCTCATGTATTACGTGAAGATTGAAAAAGTTTGAGAACATCAAAAGTATGAAACAATGATTGGCTTGTCATTGGGGTTGTGCATGATTTAAATATTTTGTGTGATGAAGATAGAGCATAGCTAGACTATATGATTTTGTAGGGATAGCTTTCTTTGGCCATGTTATTTTGACAAGACATGATTACTTTGTTAGTATGCTTGAAGTATTATTATTTTCATGTCAATATTAAACTTTTTCTTTTGAATCTTCCGGATCTGAACATTCATGCCACAATAAAGAAAATTACATTGATAATTATGTTACATAGCATTCCACATAAAAAATTCTGTTTTTATCATTTACCTACTCGAGGACGAGCAGGAATTAAGCTTGGGGATGCTTGATACGTCTCCAACGTATCTATAATTTTTTATTGTTCCATGCTATTATATTATCTGTTTTGGATGTTTAATGGGCTTTAATATGCTGTTCTATATTATTTTGGGACTAACCTATTAACGGAGGCGGTGCAGGTTTACATTTTTTTTTTGCCTATTTTAGAGTTTAGCGAGAAAAGGAATACCAAATGGAGTCCAAACAGAATGGAACCTTCAGAAGATCTTTCTGGACGAAAGCAATCCAGAAGACTTGGAGTTGAAGTGCAGGCATGCAGTGACCACGAGGCGAAAGGTGCACCAGGGGTAGGCATGCCCCCCACCCTCGTGGGCCCCTCGTTGCTCCACCGATGTACTTCTTTCGCCTATATATACTCTTATACCCTAGAAACATTAGGGGGAGCCACGAAACAACTTTTCCACCACCGCAACCTTCTGTACCCATGAGAGCCCATCTTGGGGCCTTTTCCGGCGATCTGCCGGAGGGGGAATCGATCATGGAGGGCTTCTACATCAACACCATAGCCTCTCCAATGAAGCATGAGTAGTTTACCACAGACCTTCAGGTCCATAGTTATTAGCTAGATGGCTTCTTCTCTCTCTTTGATTCTCAATACAAAGTTCTCCTCGATGTTCTTGGAGATCTATTCGATGTAATACTCTTTTGCGGTGTGTTTGCCGAGATCCAATGAATTGTGGATTTATGATCAAGTTTATCTATGAACAATATTTGGTTCTTCTCTGAATTCTTATATGCATGATTTGTTATCTTTGCAAGTCTCTCCGAATTATCGGTTTAGTTTGGCCTACTAGATTGATCTTTCTTTCAATGGGAGAAGTGCTTAGCTTTGGGTTCAATCTGCCGGTGTCCTTTCCCAGTGACAGTAGGGGCAGCAAGGCACGTATTGTATTGTTGCCATCGAGGATAAAACGATGGGGTTTATATCATATTGCTTGAGTTTATCCCTCTACGTCATGTCATCTTGCTTAATGTTACTCTGTTCTTATGAACTTAATACTCTAGATGCATGCTGGATAGCGGTTGATGTGTGGAGTAATAGTAGTAGATGCAGAATCATTTCGGTCTACTTGAGACGGACGTGATGCCTATATTCATGATCATTGCCTAGATATTCTCATAATTATGCGATTTTCTATCGATTGCTCGGTAATAATTTGTTCACCCACCATAATATATGCTATCTTGAGAGAAGTGATGACCCACAAGTATAGGGGATCTATCGTAACCTTTTCGATAAGTAAGAGTGTCGAACCCAAGGAGGAGCAGAAAGAAATGATAAGCGGTGTTTAGCAAGGTATTCTCTGCAAGCACTGAAATTATCGGTAACATATAGTTTTGTGATAAGGTAATTTGTAACGGGTAACAAGTGATAAAAGTAAATAAGGTGCAGAAAGATGGCCCAATCCTTTTTGTAGCAAAGGACAAGCCTGGACAAACTCTTATATAAAGGAAAACGCTCCCGAGGACACACGGGAATTATCGTCACGCTAGTTTTCATCATGCTCATATGATTCGCGTTCGTTACTTTGATAATTTGGTATGTGGGTGGACCGGTGCTTGGGTGATGTCCTTGGACAAGCATCCCACTTATGATTAACCCCTATTGCAAGCATCCGCAAATACAAAAGAAGTATTAAAGTAAACCTAACCATAGCATGAAACATATGGAACCAAATCAGCCCCTTACGAAGCAACGCATAAACTAGGGTTTAAGCTTCTGTCACTGTAGCAACCCATCATCTACTTATTACTTCCCAATGCCTTCCTCTAGGCCCAAACAATGGTAAAGTGTCATCTAGTCGACGTTCACATAACACCACTAGAGGAAAGACAACATACATCTCATCAAAATATTGAACGAATACCAAATTCACATGACTACTTATAGCAAGACTTCTCCCATGTCCTGAGGAACAAACGTAACTACTCACAAATCATATTCATGTTCATAATCAGAGGGGTATTAATATGCATAAAGGATCTGAACATATAATATTCCACCAAATAAACCAACTAGCATCAGCTGCAAAGAGTAATCAACACTACTAGCAACCCATAGGTACCAATCTGAGGCTTTGGGACAAAGATTGGATACAAGAGATGAACTAGGGTTTTAGAGGAGATGGTGCTGGTGAAGATGTTGATGGAGATTGACCCCCTCCCGATGAGAGGATCGTTGGTGATGACGATTGCGATGATTTCCCCCTCCCGGAGGGAAGTTTCCCCGGCAGAACAGCTCTGCCGGAGCCCTAGATTGGTTCCGCCTCATGGCGGCGGTGTTTCATCCCAAAAGCTTGCTTATGTTTTTTTCCAAGGTAAAAGACTTCATATAGCAGAAGATGGTCACCGGAGGCCTGCCAGGGGGCTCACGAGGCAGGGGGGCGCACCCAGGGGGGTAGGGCGCGCCCCCCACCCTCGTGGATGGTGGGTGGCCCCCTCTGGTACTTTCTTCGCTCAGTATTTTTTTATAAATTCCAAAAATAACTTGGAGTTTCAGGACTTTTGGAGTTGTGCAGAATAGGTCTCTAATATTTGCTCCTTTCCTAGCCCAGAATTCCAGCTGACGGCATTCTCCCTCTTCATGTAAACCTTGTAAAATAAGAGAGAAAATGCATAAGTATTGTGACATAACGTGTAATAACAGCCCATAATGCCTTAAATATCGATATAAAAGCATGATGCAAAATGGACATATCAAGTAGCCACTAGTGAAACCTATGGCCCATGGGTCTCTTTCTTATTATACTGCATCTCTTTTATTTACATCGCATCTCGTTTACTATTTTGCAATCTTTACTTTCCAATCTATACAACAAAAAATACCAAAATTATTTACTTTACTATCTTTATTAGATCTCACTTTTGCGAGTGACCGTGAAGGGATTGACAACCCGTTTATCGCGTTGGTTGCAAGGTTCTTGATTGTTTGTGCAGGTACTAGGTGACATGTGCGTTGTCTCCTACTTGATTGATACCTTGGTTCTCAAAAACTGAGGGAAATACTTACGCTACTTTGCTGCATCACCCTTTCCTCTTCAAGGGAAAACCAACGCATGCTCAAGAGGTAGCAACCCATGATTTGTTTTGCCGTGCCTCTTCACAGGGGGAAACCCATGATTTGTTTTGTCGAGTCCCTTTTGTAGTGTAGTGAGAATATGTCCAATTTTAATTGCTATATCTGGTTGTTTGCAGTATGCCTTGTTTATTTCAGTTGTTCACAATGTGATGCTCTATATGGGAAATTATTTACTATGCAGTACATTTCATCAATCCTGTTTTAAACATACCAATAGGAATGCATATATTTTCTTGTTGTTAAGCTTGTTATAGCTAGAATATGCCTCTTCTAAAGTTTTTTGATTATTCGGTTGTTTGTAGTTAGCATATGTCCAGTTTCAAATGCTATCTTTGGTTGTTTGTATCCTTGTTAATTCCAGTTATCCACAACGTGATGTTCTATATGTGCAAGTATGACTGTGCAGTTCAATTTCATAAGTACCCATTTCAACAAAATACCACTATGAATGACTACATTTGGTTGCTGCATCTTGTAGTTAACACGCCTTTCCATTTTTATTTAACAATAACCAGTGTACTTAGACTAGCACAATACCAGTTTGAATGACTATGTTTGCTTGTTGTTAAATGTTAGGCCTGTTGCAGTTAACACACCTTTCCACTTGTTTTGCTTTACTAGTGTGCTTAAACCTGCACACTGAAGCTATCTTTTGGAGATTATTTTGTCTGCCATGGATAATATTGGTTGATGTTTAGCCTATTGTGCTTAACATGCTTCTCGATGTACCTACACATGACAATTTTGGGAACTACTGCTGTTTTCCATCGAGGTTAGTTTCATCCCATGGCTTATATCTGCTCACTGTTCAGGATACCGGTAGCTGGTACCATATAGGTCGGGGGCTGATAAGGGACTAATTGGTGAATCAGACTTTTAACTGAATATATCTGGAACCCATTTATTGTTAGGTTAACTAGGGCCATATGTAATATATCTGAGGCTACATAGCAACATGCACTGTACTTAATGTCTAAATATGCAATCCTTGGCTACATAGCAACAAGCATGAGTGTTACATTAATGTTCTAATGATGTCTAGATATACGTAGAAGAGCAGCAACAACAACAACAACACAGCCCTGTTTGGATACTCAACTTAGCTAGAGGTTAGAGTTAGTTTCTAGCTCATGACTAACCCTGAACTAACTCCATCCAAAGAGATGTTTGGATGGCAGGGTTAGATTGACAATAAATGCACTAGGAGAACTAGCTCCAATTAGCACCTCTTGGGTTGGATAGTTTTGTTGGGTGGGTTATAGATGCAACTAGCTCAAACTAGCCCTCGTGTTTAGATATACTTTAGGGCTTTTTGAGCCCAAACTAGCTCAAACTAACTGTAACCCATGGATACAACAGCAGTTAATCAGCCGATAATTTGTAAGAATGCACTAAACTCCTTCCGGCCCATAATATAAGATGTTAATTCATCTAATATGTGAGTATATTGGATGTTATAAGATACTCCCTCCGTTCCTAAATATTTGTCTTTTTATAGATTTCAAATGGACTACCGCATACGGATGTATATAGACATATTTTAGAGTGTGGATTCACTCATTTTGCTCCGTATGTAGTCACTTGTTGAAATGGCTAGAAAGACAAATATTTAGGAAAGGATGGAGTATTATAAGAGAGTGTTGTACTACATCATTGTGCAATTGTTGTTTCGCTTCTAATATTAACTTAGTGTTTTTAGGTACATATGTCATTGGTAAACATCCGCGCTTCGACCCTTTCTGTGTATGGGGCAATGAGATGTCGATGAACCAGCATAAGTGAGGAAGCTGATAAAGATTGTTAGTAAAATGGGTCCAAAAATGGCAATTAAACTATTTGTTTACACTTTATCCAAGACAACAGCGAACTGCAGGATGGTAAGTAAGAACTTTGCAACCTTCTTTTTACTGCCCATAATGAGTTGTGTTAGATGACAATGTCTGAATCTTTTTCCTGTGCAATGGATGTCAAAGCAGTTTACTCAAGATTACCTCTCAAACTACATGATTGGTGGGCATGCAAAGGTTAAAGTATTTCTACCAGAACACGATGATTATCTAGATGTTTTCATGAAGACCGTGAAGGGGCAGTCATCCATCACAAGGGGTTGGACTAAAGTCGTGCGTGCCTTCTGCATGGAGAAGGGCACGATATGGGCATTCCACTTCACCTTGTTCACCAACCAGAATGTATTTCACCTCTTTCTTTACCGTCTTTAATAGTACAAGTATACAACTGTGGTTCACCATTCTTTATTTGGTTCTTATGTAATTCTTGAACATATGTACCTATGAATCGAATAATGCATTGGTTGTGTGAATCTGATGGATATGAATAAAGCTGTAGCATACATTCAAATTCAAATCCGGCACAATTTGAAATAGCAGCAATTAAATTACGGTGAAATTACGCTCTCTAGGTTGTTACGGCACACACGGTTGGTAAAACACAAACATTTGCGATATACACCATAATCCGAGACGGTTCACAAAGAGGAAACGAGTGCAAGCATGCACACAGTTGCCGTTTGCAAAGCGTGTGCGATGTCAGACAATATCACAAACGGTGTGGGCAAACTAAAAATTTGTGTTAGTTGCCTTATCTTACATGATTCACAACCATGAACTAATTCTGATGAAGTATGCATCATAAACGTTGCACCACAGAATAACGTGTGTGATAGTTGTCGTGTACGACGATGTTACAACGGTCTGACGTTTCGTAATCCGGTCCGACACTTGTACTAAGATTAGCTAATCTTCTTAATAGTGAACCGTTTGGGCCGCGCATCATACACGTATTATAATAGTGAACCGTTTGTGATGGGCCGCGCATCGTAAACGTAACACCATAAAATACCGACTGGCGATGGCAATGCAAGCAGAAACGAGTAGGAGTACTGTAGGGTCCCTATCCATAATGGTTTCTGTGTCGTGTGGGAAGGACCCCCCCTATCGCCATCACTCACTAGGCGATGGTTCCAAATGCCATCGCGGAAAGGGGTTAAAAACCGTTTGTATAGCACCGACACATACTAGTGTTTGTGCTACTTCCGGCAGCCTCTCCTCTACTGAGCACGCTCAGTAAGAGGCAGGGGAGGAGGGGGATCCTACTGATGAGCTGGACAAATGCAATATGGTGTCTGCCGCTGATGCACGTTCAGCGACGCTTGCCAGCTCGAACGCCCACTGTCGCTCCAGACGATCCCTCTTGAAGTGGCCAGACTGCTCATAGATCTCCTGATTCCTCGCCTCTGCGTCGGCGTGTGCTGTGGCCACGGCTGCAGTAAGGCTCTTTGCATGCTCGACGAGGTGCTCCTCCTACTCCTGTAAGAACTCGATGTAGCACGCAAGGTCGCTGATGCACGTGCGGGCCTCCACCTCCGCCTCCCTCCTTTGGGCGGCGGTGGCGAAGCGGGAGATGATCCCGGCGGTCGACGGTGGGCTGGCGGCCACGGCGGCCGACGATGGGGTGGCGGCCACGACCACCACCTCCCGCCGCCAGACATGGTGGCGGAGCGAGTGATGGCCATGGTGGCCAGCAGTGGGGTGGCGGCCATGACGGCCACCTCCCGCCTTCGGGCCGCGGCGGCGGAGCGAGAGATGGCCCTGGCTTTCGATGGTGGTGTGGCGGCAACGGCGGCCGGCAACAGCTGTCGATGGGCACCAGCGGTGGAGTGTGTGGTGGGTTTTCCGCGCACACCCAACAGGGACACCACGCGCAGTACACTACGCCGGGGACTGCACCGCTGCCACGGTGTAGCCTCCCAGCTGGAGCTGTCCTCTGATGACGGCGGAGACAACGACGGACCGGTGCGATTGGCGATTGTGGGAGAAGCAGACGAGATAAGCTACAGGGAGGGAGGGGAAAATGTGACACAGGACTCGCCGGTCATGAGGGTTTATATAGCAGGCCGGTAAGCATTGGGATTTTGGGGGATTTCACCGAGTCGGGCGGGAAGCTTGCGCGGGAACCTACAAGGTTGCGCGGGAACGGGCTCACCGATGATTCATTGGCACCTACTATACCCCGTCCTGGTTTATAAGTAGGATTTAACTAGTAAAATACGAATGTATGTCGCCAAAGATTATATCATTGGAGTCGTATTTGAACATAGTTTCCAGCTACACAATTTTTGTAACATGCATTAACATATTTTTGGTTAAATTTAAGGTTATATACCAGCAAGCGTTTGCCCGCAACACACACGGCTTATTCCATCACAAAGAGCTCGGATGGATCAACTGTATGCCATGTATCGCACACGCAACTCTAATCTGATTCGTGCTTGATGTCTCCGACATCGCTAGCATAGTTCGTCTTATTTTCCACCTATCACTATGCCGGCCTCTGCTCGCGTCCCTCGGCAAGCTCTGCTCGCCGTTAGGTGCCGCCGCATGCTCTGCTCGCGTCCGTTGGCGCGCTCTGCTCGTGTCCGTCGGCGCTGGGCTTGTGTACACCTTTTCCTTGCGTGTTCAACTGCTATATGCATATATATATATGGTTGCTCGCCATTGAGGCGGCCGCGGAGCGCTGTGCTCGCGTCCCTCCGTGCATGCTCTGCCAGCGGTTGGGCGTGCACACGATCACGTCGGGCGGCCCATATGCATGTGGTTGCGCCGCGCGCGTTGCCACGTGATGCAGCTACGTGCAGCACGATGGAGTTACGCTCTGCAAATTAGAATTGCCATCAGGGCCTGCCGATATTCCTGGTTATCCGGCTTCCCCTTTAATTCCCGCGGCCATTATAACCTTAGTCTCTTCAACCTTTCGATCACGCCCCACAACACAACAAGCACACCCACGGCGATACATAGAGAGGGGATGTCTAGCAGCGCTCCAATGGAGTTCGGCGAGCATAGAGTGGAGACCCACGCGATGGAGACAGATCTCTCGGTGGTGTACACCATCGACCCGGCCATGGTGGACGACTACATCAACAGTGTTGAGCAGTTGCTTGCTCGAGGCAAGTACAAGGTGGTCGGCATCAACCTCCAGTACACCGTCGGTCGTCCCGACATAGATCAGAAGGTTGT
Organism: Aegilops bicornis; assembly: GCA_021605145.1. Lineage (NCBI taxonomy): Eukaryota > Viridiplantae > Streptophyta > Magnoliopsida > Poales > Poaceae > Aegilops > Aegilops bicornis. The sequence goes on along the minus strand of CM038669.1, from coordinate 378,341,662 downwards.
CCTCGCCCAGTTGTGCGTGCGCCATCATGTCCTCATCTACCACTACTGCATGGCCACAGAGCCTTGCGACCGTTTCAACAGGTTTGTCAACAGCACCGACTACAAGTTCGCCACGGTGGAAACCAAAGACGATGTAAAAGCGCTCAGTGTTACGGGCTTGGCCTGCAAGAACCTTGTCGAAATCCATGACCACTATAGGGTCTGGGGTAGCACGAAGAAGGACTCCCTGGTCGAACTCGCCTTGGCCATCATCGACCCCTACTATGAAAAGATGAAGCAGGATGCCCAGACAACAAGTCCCGTATCCTGGCACAGGGCCTGGATGCGGCAACTGGATGAACCTCACCTCAGGTTCATGGCCAAGAGCGTGTACACATGCTACGAGATGCACATGCGGATCATTGGCATGAGGAAGTGTCTCGTTACCCAAATCGACGAGCTCGGATCGAGCCACAAGTAGAGCAAGCGTCACAAGAAGTAGATGATGATCAGATGATCATTTATGCTAGTTAATCATGCATGTAATATATAGTTTACTTTATTGGTGTGTGAAAATGTCATGTGTGTAGTAACCACCTATGTAATTATGCATGTAATAGTTTACTTTGATGTGCGCAAACGCCACGATTGTAGTAGCCATCTATGTAAGTGGTTGTTTAATTTGGTTATGCAACCATGTCCTTATAAGTGTGTATATAATGTTGTTGTTCTATATACATTCCCATCGCACAACACACACGTCTTATTAGCAGCAACTGTCTGTGTAATTATCGCTCTTCACACACATTTCTGATTACAGACATGTTTGCCGCGTACCACACACATCTTGTTATATTGAACCATTTATGTTCTCTTGTGTCAACACAAACAGTTCATCTGAGTGAACCGCATGCCGTATATCGCACACACCTTGATCTGGCTGACCGTTTATTTTGTGTTGCCTAACAAACAGTTCATCCGAGTGAACAATATGTTGTATATCGCACACGCCTTCATCTGGTTGCCCGTTTCTTTTATGTTGCCTCATCACAAATGGTTAATTCAACTGAACCATATGCCTTGCATCGCACACGCAACTAAAATCTGAACCGTGTTTTATGCATCCGTCATCGCAAACGTTTTGCACCTTTTTTGACGGGTTTTTTACACCACTGTTTGCGATTATTGCATCACACACAGTTTCGTCGAAGGGTCTCTGATCATAATGTCGCGTTAGCAGCATCCTGCAGTAGTGGAAGACTCACCTAAAAGGAGAAGTACAAGGGATGAATCACCTAATAGAGAGAGAAGGAGTAGAGATGATCGTTATGAATGAAGACCCTCTCGAAGAAGTAAGCATTCAGAAAGGAAAGACAAGTCATCAAAGAGCTACACAAGACGAAGACATCAAGCTCATGTTGGTGAATGGGTTTCTAGCTCCGACTCCGACAATCACACCGAGAGAAGCTATCACTCCAACTCTGACTATACTCAAGATGAAGGTGTTGCCAGTCTTGCACTAGTGTCATCCAACTCCCATGACATATTTGATTCACCAAATGAAGGAACTGTAAGATGCTTCATGGCTAAAGGCCCCAAGGTATCACACCTCGAGTATCTTGATTTCAATAGTGATGAATATGATTTGCTAGGTGATGATGATTTTCTTGTCAATAAAACTGTTATTGTGAGCTATAATGAACTTGCTTGTAATCATGATAGTCAAGATGAAACGAATGACAATGCTAAGAAGAAGATTTAGCATCTAACTAAAGAACTAAACACACTTAAGTTAGCTCATGAAACAACTCAAGAGGATCATAGAGAGCTCCTAAGAACTCAGGAGAAGCTACGCTTCGAGAAGCAAAATTTAGGGAAAAGAGCATGAGTTTCTAGAAGCAATCAATGATGATCTTTGAAAGAAGAGTTCTTCTTACATTGCCAAGCATCTCCTCTTGCCTACTTACATGCCACAAGTTGAACCTAGTAATAGGAGCAAGAAAGATTCTTCTTCTAGTAGTAACAAAAACCATGCTAAATCCAATGTTGTTGCTTCTAGTAGTTCTCTTGATTCTACTAATGATTCTCTTAGCGAAGTTACACTTGAGCAAGAAAATATCTTACTGAACGGAATTATAGGGAAAGGTGTTTACAAGAGTCTTGCCAGGAGAAAGCAATTCGAGGAAATTGTACGCAAGCAAGGAAGACACCGGAAGAATCAAGGTGTTGGTTTTGAATGAAAGTTCAATGCCAATGGAATTGAATGGGAAGAAGATCAATACCCCAAGACGAAGTTTGTTCCTCAACAAGAGAAGTATGACCCCACTTCTTTTGAGGGAACACGAGCTCAAGATAATCTTCCACCACAAGACCACAAGCTAAAAAGCAAGGACAAGCTTCAAGAAGAGATTGACTCATTTGAAGAAGCATCTAAAGCCATCGTCAAATGGGTTCCCAAGACTTCGTCAAGCTCTACTTCATCAAGTTATACTACAACTCCAAGAATTCCCATCAAGTTGATGTGGGTCCCAAAGAAGAAGAACTATAGTGTTCTTCAGGGTGACTCTGCCACCATACTTCACTCATATTCATTTTGGCAAGGACTTGTGCAACCAACTTCCACATCTTGCACTAGTTCATGGAGTCACAAACCCTCTTGTTGGTAAGACAAGGGACAAGGTAACTCAATGCATTCATGGACATCATCATATGTGCAATTCACTCTATGTCTATGGATATCCTTGTATGTTCCTGGACTAACCCATGTAGGTATTGAAAGTGCAAAATTCCAAAGGATTGCTCCAAACTCTTGATGGACTACATCAACATTGAGCATCCACATCTTCACTATCTACATGAAGTCATCATAGACAAAACTCAAGGTTATTTAATCCCTCTTTCGGGGGATATCACATCTAGGGGGGTTTGGCTCTAAAAACTGAGCTAAAGCAACTCTAATGGTGTGAACACATCAATGCTTTATGTAAAAGTGGTAACCCCACTTGTGCTTTAACGATAAGTATGACCTATGATCAAATGTTTTCATTTGACTCCTAAGTCAATATACTCATATATAGATGATAGATGCTAGAATTGGTTGTGCATGTTTGACACATATTTCATTTGTTATCTTATTATGTGAGCATGTTGATTTGCATGTTTTCTTCATTCGAGGACATCTATTTGTTGTTTTGATTGTCTTGGTTTTTCTGGCCAAGTGGATGTACAAGAATGCCTAAGCCCCTCATCTAGCTATCTATGCTTTCTTGTCTCAAATTATGTTCCTGCTACATCACAAAATTTGAAGAAGTCATTTTCAGACCTTCCGGGTGAGGCGCACTCAGAGTCACCAATCTGAGAAGGACTGAACTCCAAAACCATCTTTATGCATTTCGGTTGGACCAATCCACTCAAACTCGGTCATACTGAAATCATTTAGATAGATCTAGGTTTCGATCTCGGTGTCACCGACTTGAACCATTTCGCAGTTACGATGTGCTATACTGCTTGTAGTTACACATACCATTGCCACCGAGTTGTTCCACTTTGAGCCACCGACAGCACACAAGTATATACATATCCCCGCGGCCCGTACGTTGAAAATGTCTTCGAACGTCACGACTCCGCGCCCCCATTGTTGTCGTCGCCTTGGTCTTTGGGTCGTCGGCCTTGTCTCCTGCGCGCCCTCGCTGCTGGAATCCATCGCCGGCAACGGGAATCTTCCTCGCCATTGCCGCCGTAGAGGATCTCCACCAAGTTAGGGTGATTTTCGACCCCCCCCCCCCCCCCCCCCCCGTGTTCTTAATTCAGATTCAGTGCACGGATGGATAGCCATTATTCTTGCCACGGATTGAAACCTTCCTTTACACTAAAAATTCCGTAGATTAGATTCGAGCAAAAAATTTAGGTTTAAGTTTTCGCTGAATGCATCTTGGACTAACCGATTTGAAATTTTTGGAGTCACCAATTTGGCCTAGGCCATTGCACTAGTACGTCTTGGTGCCACCGAGAAGTACTAATCGGTGAGACCGAAAGTAAAGTTTCAGTGAAACCCTAGCATATCGGAGACACCGAGCAACGTTTTGGTGTGACCGAAATGGTGTGCCATGTTTCTATTAAGTGCTTTGGTATCACCGAGATGATCAACTCGGTGGATCGAAATGCCTTCTGTGAAAACTTGAAACTAAGATTTGAACTCAATTTTCTTGAAAACTGTCTGGTTTTTGCGATGAATCATCCACTCCTCCCATAGCCATATATTCATAGGGTCAGCTTTGCAAGATGTTAGAGGCCAGTGATAGTCCTGAAGGCAGTTTCTATGAGGGAGAAAGGAGTTCTCCAGAGTTGCCCAAAGCTGCTACAAGGGCAAGAAATAAGAGAACCTCAGATGATGAGGATGAGGACTTTGTTGCTAGTGAAGCAACATCAAAGAAGAAGAAGACATTGCTTGCAAAGGAGTATGGCGCAACAACCATCATAAGACCATCTGCAAGCTCCAGGGAAGGAACTATTGTTAGGAAGGTTCCTTTGTCCAAGAAGGACAAGATCTATGAGGAGGAGCCCACAAAGAAAAAGAGAGTAAGGAAACAGTCTATGCATGTGGTTTTCAAACCCACTTCAATGAGGAGAAATGATATGCCTGAAAGTGAAGAGGAGGAGGACGATCCAGTAGCTAATCCACCTCCTGCCAGGTCTCAAAAACTTATGGCAGATGCTATGAAGTCTGCTGCCCCCTCCAAGTTCAAAGCCAAAGCTCCAGCACCCAAGAGGTCTACAAGAAATATTTCCGCTAGTGAGAAGAACAAGGCCTCACTGCGTGAAGCTGATGCTGATGATGAGCCACTAGTGCTTAGGAGGTTGAGGCCCAAGATAACAGATCATGACAACACACATCCAGTTGCTGAAAACATGATGCCGAGAAAGGATAAAGGTTTGCGCCTGTGGAGATTGTCTCATCCCTATGCTGTGAGGAGAAGGTCTGCTTGTGACTATCGATTCCACACTAGAGAGCAACAAGACTTCTATGAAACAGTGTTGCTAGATAAGAAGCCTATTGTAAGTGATATGAAATGGGTTGATTGGAAGTACATTGATGCAAATGAAGAAAACTTCCCCCATGCTCATGAGAGCTTCGAGCTTGTTGGTGTAGATGCTTTTGTCGGGGAGAAGATTACAAAGTGGAATGATGAGATGATCATGCAATTCTACTCTACTTCTCATTTCTATCTAGATGGGAGGATAGTGTGGATGACCGAGGGAAATAGGTAAGAGTCAACCATCTCTGAATAGGCTGCTCATCTTGGTGCTCCAGAAGAAGAAGAGAATGACATTGATGTATATGCTAAGCCCAAGATGGACCCTAATTCCATGCAAAACATGTACAAGCCTATCCCTGCGAAAGATGTTGAGACACACAAGTTTGGTTCAGTGAAGCACTCGCTAGCTGGTTTGGCCATCATCAACACTATCTTGAGGCACACTCTTTTGCCAAAGTATGGAGATGACAAGATGATTCGTGACCACCCCATTTCCAACCTCAAGACAAAGAAATATCACATGACTTATCTGTTAGAAGCAGCCCTGAGGATTGAGCAAAGTTTGGCCAACCTCACCAAGAACCAGGAGAGCTTAGAGTGGGTAGTCGAGGCCAAGATATATGATCTTGATGTAAAGATCACAGACGTTCAGTTAGTTGTGACAAAGCTGAAGGATGATGTTGATGCTGCTTAAGCTGCTCCAGAGAACAGTGGAGATGACAAACCAACGACAGACAAATTCCAAACAGTGGCTAGCGCACCCAGGTCTGCTGTACTGCCTGATGAAGATACGGGGACTACAATCTCTGCACATGCTGCTGCTTCATCAGTGCCACCTGCAGTATCTACTCCACCAGCCCAGCAGACACCTACCGAAGCTTTCGCGGACGCAATTTTCTCCCTGCCATCTGTCGGCGTTCTGGGAACGGGGGTCCCTAGACTTGCCTGCCTGCGGTGTGCGGCGTGGCTCAAGTGGGGGCCCAGTGCGGCCCAGCTTCATCAGCTCAAGCTCAAGACCCTCGTGAGGGGCCAAGCCTCGCGGGGCGAACGACAGGAACCATCCTCAGGAACAGCCTCGTCAGGCAGGCTCGCGAGGAGGCGGAGAGATCAAGACAGGGTACCTCACGAGGGTGCCACATGTGGCCCAAGCTCATGACCCGATCGAAGCAGTGAGGCGCCCGGCCCGTGCAGTGTCCTCATTTCCCCTTTGGTGCAAAGGAGGCAAGCACAGGCCAAGGCATCAGGCAAAGGTTACCGCTTCGGTGCAACAAGACCAAGACCAGCAGAGCGGCAGGAAGAAGGTCATCGTGGAGCCCACGACGGCGTCACCGTGAGAGCCTTTGGCAGCCGAAGACCAACTTTAGTCAGGATAAGTGTACTAGATATTCCCCTTCAGAATAGCCAATTGTTGGCGCCCTTCCCGCTCATTATTTCGGAAGAGGCCCAGGGCCTCCCTCTATAAATAGAGCTAGCCACCACAGAGTAGAGGCATCTGGAAGAGAACCATCAGATAGAGCCCTAGCAGAGAGAGTGAGAGAGAGAGGCGATCGAACTCACCCAAGCAGTTCATCGCATCAGCCCAAGAACACCCCTCGCAAGGCTATTCTTCCTTTGTACTGTTCATCATCAGCCCATGAGGCAATTCACCACACCACACACTGGAGTAGGGTATTACACCACACCGGTGGCCCGAACCAGTATAAACCTCGTGTCTCTGTGTTGTTCATCGTTCGTAGTTTAGATCCCTCGCTAACCATTCACGCATGAGCTGGTAGGGGAAAGATCTCCGCGCGCACCCCAGTGTTCGAACCTCAAGGGTCAGCCGGAACCTGAAATCCGACATTTGGCGCGCCAGGTAGGGGTGCGCTGGAATCTCTCTCCCGCTGGTCGTGTGTGATCTTCCGTTGTGTCCATGGCTGACGCTCGCCGAGCTCGCGCCGAGCGTCGGGCTGCTCGCGCCGCTCGAGTCGCCTGCACGGCTCCGTCGATGGACACCCGTCGTTCCCGTCGCTTTGCCGCCAACGCCGCCACCGGCCCGGTGAGGAATGAGCAGCAGGCCTCGTCCCAGCATCCATCGGTGAGGCGAGAAGGCCGCACCGCTACTCCTTCGCTCGCTCAGCTGGTTCTTCGTCCCGCGTGCACCGCGCTCCCATGGAGGCTCGAGCTGCGCTCATCGAGGCAAACGAGCTCCTGCGCTACCGCCCCGTCGACGACGTTTATGAGGAGTGGCTCGACCGCGTCGCCGAAGCTTCGTCCGCGCAGGGGCTCCCCCGCGCCGTCCCTCTCGATGCCTCGCCCCGCACCACGCGCGGGAGGCAGGGAGCCGGAGGTGCCCCCACTACCTCCTTCCCAAGAAGGCGCTCTGGCTCCAAGGCGCGTGGCCCCAGGCCGAGACCCTCCGCGCCCGGCACCCGCGCACCAAGGAAGGAGCTGCCAGGAGATCCCTCGTCCCCAAGAAGGTGCTTGCGTGCTCCCAGCACCGAAGCGCCGCGACTACGCTCCAGCGCCACCGCGTCAAGATCCCGCGCTGCTCCAGGCAGCGGTGCGCGGGAACCCACAAGAGCAAGCTCCACATCAGCAGAGAGCCCCGGTGGCCACGGCAGGCTGCCGCACCTTCACCGCTGAGCTACGCAGCGTCGCATGGCCCGGCAAGTTCAAGCCAGACCTGCCTCCTCGCTACGACGGCACCGCCGACCCTGCGGAGTTCCACTACAAGAAATATGTCAACTTGTGACCACCACTATTGGTCACTGAAAGGTCATGGTTTTTCATTTGCGACCTTTTTGTGGCCAAAAACAGAAGGTCAAAAGCTGGCGGTCGTAAATTGACTATAGCGACCTTTCTTCTGGAATGGTCATGGACATTTATGACCAAAATACGTCTACTGTGGCGTTTTGGTCACTAGCAACCTCCCCAGGCCACGTAGGCATCCAGCGTGGCAATCTGATGTGGCACAAGATTCAGCCCAGTCCAATTCGATTTTCTACATGGGCCTAGCCCAACAATTCGGCCTATTTGTGTTTTTTTCTCATATTAATTTTGGCTAGGTAGATGGGCCAAGCCCAACAATTAAGCCTTCTCATTTTGGGGCCGTGGCCTTTTCTGCTAGAAAGTTTTAGTTTTTTTGTAATATAAAAAAGGTCCACTAGTCAAATGGGTCCCAGATGTCCGGTCCAGGTACGTGGGTCCCAGCTAGCAAGTTCTTATTCTTCATATTTCAGTTTAATAGTAAATAAATAACCAGTATTTAAATCGGCACAAATAAAACACACACATAATACTCCAAATATTATCAGCAGATTCAAGTCTGAGCTCCTATTGTACAAATAACATATACTTTACAAGCTCTACACATAATAAGCTCTAACATATACAAGCTCTACAAGCTCTACACGTGATACATTTACAAGCTCTATACATATACAAGCTTACAAGCTCTACACGCTCTACAAGCTGCCCTGGTGTTAACCCTGGTGCTCTTCAATCTTCTTCAACATGGAGCTCCTTCGGTAGCGAGCACAAACTGGGCACCTGCATCATCACAGGAAGGCAATTTTAGATCATAAAAATGAATGTTCCAAGCACAGTTTAGAGAAAAGAACCAAGTAAATTTGCCCTCAATCATACAAAAAAAGTTTAGAAAACCAAACATGAACAAGCACTTATTATGCAGTTTTTAAAGTTTTTAATACATTTATTTTCTATTAGCAAAACTGAATATGCTACTTCCTGGTTCATGGCTGCATAGTCCAGCTAGCTACACCAGTTTGCTCTCATGCAAAAATTAGAAAGAAAAAAAGAACAACAAATAAATCAACACTGATTTCTCTAACACATACACTAACCTCGGTGAGAAGATCATTAGCTTCCTCGCCCTCCAACCCTCCGCCAGCGCTGCGGCTGTGCTCCTCCGGCAGCGCGAGGTCGGTGAGGCGAAACTCCTTCCTGCGCAAGTACCGCTGCATGCCTTTCAGCAGATCCTCTTCTCCCCCGCCGTCCATCCCTGAGCTGGCGCACATGCATGTAACATTGACAAATAACAAGTGGCCAAACTGGACCAAAACAATATCAAGATTTAATGCTTATTATTATGAATACGACCTAGAATTCTGCACCGAGCCTAAAACTTGAGGATGTCGTGTCAAGTGTTATGCCTAATCAAATCAAGACGTGGCTAACATGTGAATCTGAATAGACATGCAATTACTCCCAAATAGATCAACCTTTCTTTCTCCAACATGCACTACGTGTCATTGTATTACAAAAACTCCAAGATGCCACAGAACTTACAACAAAACCAAAACAAAGCAACGAAACCTGGAAAACACCCTAGAAGTAGATGTTCCAGTAGAAGTTGATGCTTGGTTGCAGCAACTAGTAGAGCCCGACATCCAACCCAAATCATAACCAAGGCCATGAAGGAGCTACACCAGAGAAGAAGGAACGGGGAGGAGCTCACCAGAGGGAGGTTCTAGCTGTAGCGGAGGCTCAACCACACCATGGCTGTGGTGTGACCATCACCACATCCAGGAGAGGGTCTGGAAGCCGCCGAAGCACCACTGCGGCGACCAGGGCAAGCGTCAGGCATAGTGGCGCCACCCCAGGGACATCACCGCACAGACATCTCCGGCCTCCCCCTGTTTCAAGAAATGTTCAGAACAACTTTGTCAGACTCGATCAATTCTGAAGTAACCACCTTCGTCGTCAGACACATACATACATACAGGAAGCAAAATAAGAAGAAACAGAGCAGGGACCTGGTCGATCATGGGCATGAGTACTAACTATACTATAGAAGCAAAAGAAGCACACATATATATATATATATATATCCTATTTCTTCCACAAAGTGTGTATATAGATAGGTCAGATTTTTCAATGCATTGTTGTGTAAAAAACAAATATGTTGTTGAGGAATTTGATTAGATGCGTGCATGCCTCATTGGTATAGCTTTGCAGCATTGGGTCACAAGAATACCAGAGATACCCAGAGCTACTACAGTGGATCAACAGAACATATTTCTATGAGATCCAACATACTAACATACAGCTCATTTCAGGAACGCTCGAAATCTCCCGAAAGCATCAGAGAACAGATTTATCACAGAGGAATATAGCAATGCAGCATTACTACTAATGCTCCACTTTCAGCCAGCAAGCAATCAAATGCCCCACAGCCTACAAACTAAGCATTGTCTACCACCAAATCTGGGAACAAGGAGATCTTGTGGCATAAAAAATAAAGCGACACTAGATGATACAAATCGATCTCACCGCTCGCCCACCTGCTCGATGAGCCTGTGCACGGGGCTCCCGTTGGAGGTGAGTCGGCGGTGTCGCGGTACGAGTCCCTGAACAGCCTGAGCAGGTCAAATCTGTTGGTAGCAGTGACTCCTTGGAACAGCCGGGATGTTAGTCCAACCGCCATCTTAAGCACGGAAGGAATGCAAAATGTTCACATCAAATGACCGAGCTTCAATCAGCAGCTCCTCATCTGTGAGTTGTGCTAGTTTATGACCCTGAAAATAAATAAATAAAGAAAAGGAACATCATGAGCTTTCTTTTATAGGCTTGGCTATTTGGTAAAATCATGGGTTCACAATACACAAAGTTTTGTAGATATTGAAGCTATAGAAGTTGTTCCAATAGTGAGAAAGAAACCCAATCAACAGAAAACCCATGGGTAATATGAACTAATAATGTGGTTTGTAGTTACAAAACAAAAGTGATATGAGATTAGTGCATATTTTTTTGAAATGTACAAAGACATCACAGGAGTAAGTGTACAGCCCAAGTCCAAGCAAGGGAAACCAGAGTCAGCAAGCAGACTCAACTAGCACTAAGTAGAGCCCAAAAGACCATATTATTATTACCAAATCCGATGCTAATGTATTGCAATTTCTTAGCTCTTTCGTCACCCAACTTCAGTTAAGGAGAACAATGTTAAGACACTTGTGGGCAGCTCGCATACATCCTTAAAAGTTAAAACTAAAGTGCAGATAAGAAGACCGGATTTCAACACCTACGACCACCTTATTATACATACTTAAAAAAAAGACGACCCTGTTGGTTTGACAGCAATGGGGATCGGGGGTATCGAAAGAGTACGGGCGAGTTAGGGTTCGTCACCAGAGGAGGAGGGGGGAGCCAAGGTCGGCGCAGATCTCCCCCGCTCCGGGGTAGTCCAGCAGAGCCGGCTGCTGCGGGGAGGGGGGTCCCTTGGGGGTGGTGGTGCGGTAACTCGTACACGTAGACCCTGAGCGGGCGGGCGCTGCCGGCCACGCGCCCCAAGGGTCCCCGTACAGCCGGGACTCCTCCTTCCTCCGGATCGCGGCGTCGAGGTCCCCGGTCACCGCGGAGGAGGCGGCGGCGCGGTGGGGGGAGTCGAGGAAGCGATCGACTGAGGCAACGAAGGAGGTGGTGGCACTACTAGGGTTGGAGGGCGGGCCGACGATGGGGCGCGGCGGCGAGGGGGAGCGGAGGAGGAAGTAGACGGCAGAGAAGACGAGGAGGGCGCCGACGGTGAGCAGGCAGTGGGAGGTTGGACGCGGCGGACCTCCACATTGACCGGAGAGGAGAAGAGGCGGGGCTCCAGCCGGCGGCTGCCTCGACCGCGGTGGCTCCTCCGCACTCACCGGAGAGGAGACGAGCAGTGGCACCTGCGGCGAGGAAGAAGGCCGGTGGAAGAAGAAGGGGTGGGGTTGGGGGTGTGGGTGTGAGGGAGAAGGGGGCAGCGGCGGCTGGAGTGGGAGGGGAGTTAGGGCGGGACGAGCGCGACGAGTGAGGCATCAGGGACGGGGTGGGTCGGCGAAGTGTGGTGGCGCGCGGGCTTGGGCGGCGGGATCAGAATCGGGGGCGGGAGGTAGGTGGCGGCTGCGAGTGGATCTAAATTGGGGGTGGGAGGTAGGTGGCGGCTGCGAGTGGAGTTAGGGTTTGGTTGGCCTGCTGAGAGGTGAGCGAGATACGTTGGATTTGTCTAGTGTGGACGGTTCAGATCACATAGAGTGGGGTGATCCATGAGAAGTGTTCTGATTGGTCCGAGAATCTGTGATTTAAAATAATTTCCAAGTACTAAAGATAGAGATATTTTGTGAAGCAACTATCAGAAATATTTTGCAAAAGGGCATTATACAAATTTTCACTCAAGTTAGACCACATTTTATGGATGAGCACCAATTTGTATGCATTTCTGATCTTCCTAGCTATTTTTAATCATTTTTCGAGTGTCCAAACTGAGTTTTTTTTGTGAAGGACCTATAATATATTTGTTGCAAAATTGGACCAAACCATTTTTATGAAATACTAGGCCATATTTAATGCACAATTGACCAAATTATTATGTGTAAAAAGTTTTGATACACCTATGGTGAAAAAGACAAATTTTCGCCGATTCAGCTAGAAGCGGGTCAAATTTGAACTGCGGTTGCCTCATATGTGACCAAGTTACCAGGAAAAATAATAAAATTATAATACGGCAATTATTTTAAAAAAGCGTTCTCAGAAACGAGCTATCATCTATGGAGATCAATGGCTTTCAAGCTAGATGATCAATATTACGGCCACATTCATTGCCTAGTTTGTTCAACTGATCTCATATTGTGCACAAGGGTTCATATTGAAATGGCAAACAATGTTGCCTAAGGAAATTTTCATCTTCTTTGGACGAAAAAGTCATTTTCCATTTTTTGAGTGCCCCTAATGAGGGTTTTTTGTGAAGAACCTACCAAATAATTGTTGCAAGATTGGACCAAATCATTTTTCTAAAATACTAGGACATATTTAATGTACAATTGACCAAATTATTGGGTGTAAAAAGTTTTGATCCACCTCTAATGAAAAAGACAAATTTCCGTCGATTCAGCTAGAAGCGGTCAAATTTGAACTGCGGCTGCCTCATAGTTTGCTATTTATTTTTCCAAAAATCATTTCTAGGTACATAAGTATCTATTTAATCAGAGAAACACCAAAAAAATTCCAAGATTCAACCACTAGCTAGGAACAGTCATTCCCGCCGTTTTGACCGCATTTTGAAACGGGCATAAAAAATTCAAAAAAAAACAAAACATTGGGAAACCTTGGCATTGTGTCATTATATGTGACCAAGTTTCTAGGAAAAATAATAAACTTTTAATACGGCAATTATTTTAAAAAAGTGTTCTCAGAAATGAGCTATCACGCGTGAAGATTCAGGGTTTTCAAGCCAAATGATCAATCTTATGGCCACGTTCATGGCATAGTTTGTTCAAATGATCTCATATTGTGCACAAGGGTGCATCTTGGAATTCCAAACAATGTTGCCTAAGGGAGTTTTCATTTTCTTTGCACGGAAAATTCATTTTCCATTTTCCGAGTGCCCGAAATGAGTTTTTTCTGTGAAGGACCTACCATATATTTGTTGCAAAATTGGACCTAATCAATTTTTTAAAATATAGGCCATATTTAATGCACAATTGACAAAATGGTTGGGTGTCAAAAATTTTGATCCACCTCTGGTGAAAAAGACAAATTCCCGTCGATTCAGCTGGAAGCGGGTCTTGAACTGCAGCTGCCTCATAGTTTGCTCTTTATTTTTTCCAAAAATCATTTCTAGGTAAATAAGTATCTATTTAATCAGAAATACATGGTTTGATGGCGATACATTGAGGTTTGTACGGTGGACGAGGGCCCCAACTCTAGAGCGTGCCAGAGCTCAGATGCTCACAAGCGTGGTCGCTGCGTGACCGTGGCGTGCCATGTGTTACAGGCGGCCTAGGCATGTCTAGTGGGTTGGGCACTCCCCAGGTAGGTGCTAGGAAGAAAATCACAACATAATATTCTCACGAGGAGACCGATCGATGCTCAAACATGAATAAGCAGCAAAGTGTTTGATTTGCGGTACGGTAAATGCACACGGCTAATGGGCGTGAGTTTTGGCTGAGGATGATCAGTTACTAAGAAGACCATCTTCACAAATTTTCACCTCAAAAGGAGGAGCCTAGGTAGTACTTGCTTTGCAAAGTACCACACTGGACATGAATACGAATGTTGAAGCTGGGCTCAAAATAATGAATGGATTGAGCTGGCATTTGGTGGAGGATGGTTATTTGGGCATAAGAAAGCACTGTAGAAAATGGATACCATTTGGACATGCCAAAGTGGTACTTCCTTCACAAAGTGTTGCTTTGAACAGGATAGGAAAATGAATATTGTTGAGTTATTTTTGAACTACGCAAGGAAGGTTTTTGACATATTTGATGAAGATATGATCCAAACAATTTATGAGAATTTTTGGGGAATTTTTGGAATAACAGAAATATAGGTTGCTTCACAACCTAGGGCAAAAATTGACACATGGACATGACACATAGGCAAAACTGATGAGATGGCGCCTAGTCATCACAACCCACCACAATCTACAAGGCTATGACCATCTATAGTGGTCGTTAACAACTAGAAATAAGGCAGCGGACCTGCACTGTTTGCTTTGTGACCATTTCATGTAAGGAAATTACGACCTTTCTGACCAAAATGGTCGCAATGGTTTAGGGTTTGGAGCCCCCGAATAGCTTTTGACCAATTGGTCTCAAATGGTCATAGATCTATGACCAATTCTTCCAGGGTCACTGACAGAAGGTCACAAGTTGACATATTTCTTGTAGTGTTCCTTCAGCTCTACGAGCTGGGCATCGAAGCCGCCAATGGGGACGAAAAGGTCATGGCGAATTGGTTCCCCATGGCGCTGAAGGACGAAGCCCGAACCTGGCTCCCGGCACAATCTCCTCCTGGGATAAGATGCGCACCCGCTTCATCGCCAACTTCCAAGGCACTCGCGACCGGCCTCCGGCCGTGAGTGACATGCGCCGCATCAAGCAGCTTGCACGTTAAAAGGGGGGTACCTGAGCATCACGACTCATGGGCTCTTACTGGCTCTCCAGCCCTCACCCCCTGGCCTTGACCCACGGCATTGCGACCTGTCATACCAGCGGCGGCTGAGCTCGCTCGAGGGCCGGGACCTGAGGACGTAGAGCATTTGCATTCTAACCCTGCAGGAACACACCAATGATAATGGCCAAGAGCCAGGCGCAACCCGCCTCGAGGTAGGGCCTTGTGAGTCCCGCGCTGGCTCACGGGTGCCCAGATACACCTCTCCTAGCCCTACCGTGTCGGCCACGTGTCAGGGCGGGGTTGTACACGCCCCGGGGGCTCCTCCCGGAGTGGAGCCCCCTCCCACGAACCAGTGGAAGCACCATGCTCCGCGCTGGCTGACGACACTACCGAGGAGTGGCTATGCCCGTACACATACGGAAGCGCTATGCTCCGCGCTGGTGATAAACAACTGAGGGCGGCTCACAACCGTATCAACCTCAGGGAGCCCAGAGCTCAGTGTCTGGCGCCATCGCAACGCCTCCCCTCGGGAGTGCCGCGCGAGGGGGCTGGACACGGGGGCTGCGCCTGGGCCACGCCCGAACGTACGCCACCCAGCCAGGTCCCTCGGACCTGGTCGTCGCGCGCCTCCCCGAGCGGAGCCAAGGTATGGAAACTCGTTTGAACGTCAAGGGGAACTCCTGAGCATCATGACTCAGGAGCCTAACTGGTCACGTAGCCCCTCACTCCTTAGTCCCGTCCTTGGTCTCCGGTCGGGGCTAACGGCGGTTGAGGTATGCGCGGGGCCGGGCCCTGCCGACGTAGAACGACCAATCCACTCCTATGCCTCCTATTCCTACTTGCTGCTCGCGCGTCAAGGGGGACTCCTGAGCATCGCGACTCAGGAGCCTAACTTGCCACGTAGCCCCTCACTCCTTAGTCCCGTCCTTAGTCTCCGGTCGGGGCTAATGGTGGCTGAGGTATGCGCAGGGTCGGGCCCTGCCGACGTAGAACACACGCAAGTAGGAGGGAAGAATGTGAATTCAAAGCAAATATTACAAGCCATAAGTCGTTTCACAACGCAAAACACAAGTTTAAACGCCTCCACGAGGCATGGTGCATGTTGCAGGAATTAAAAACAGAGCGGAAGCTGCGAAGGGATCACTCTCTTGTGGCGCCCCACCTCCCGAGGCCGCGGAGTTGGCGGCACCACGCCCAGTCAAGGTGCTGAAGGCGCGAAACATCCCCAGCAGGGCCTCGGCTCGGCCTTTCACGGCCTCGGCCCAGCGGCCAGCAAGGTCGCCCGCTACCGAGCTCCAAGGCCGTCAAGGTCAGCGTTAGTCGCGAAGGTAGGCGTGGCTGAGGATCTGGCGTCAGCGCTACTGCAGAAGACGGTAGCGCGCCTCGGCCTCGGCCGTGGGGCCAAAACCGTCGCGACATCTTCAAGTGCTCGGACCAAGAAAGGAAGCAGCTCGGCGGGGCCGTCCTCTGCACCAGCCAGCGGCTTTCCAGGCCACCCTCGTAGAGCGTCTTCAACACGGCGCGAGCCTTCTCCTCCAACTTGGCGAAGGCCACTCGATCCTCAGCCAGGATCTTTGCCTTCCTGTCGAGCTCGATCCTCTCCGTTTTCAGCGACTGTTCCAGCATTTCCAACCGGCCACGGCAGCCATCAAGCTTGGCGTCCCGGTCCCTGACGGCGGCCTCCCGAGCCTTCATCTCCTTCTCCTTCTCCTGGCGGCCGCGGACTTCCTTGGAGAGCTCGTCGCGCAAGCATTGCAGCTCGACCTCCAGCGCCTTGCAGCGGTCCCAGGCGTCCGCGGCGTCGCCCTGGGCAGCATCGCGAGCGGCCCAACTGGCTCGGCGGCGGCTTGCTTCTCCCCATCGGAGGCCGACACGGCTTGGCTCAAGATCGCTTTCAGACGAAGCGGCAGAGCGGCCAACTGAAGCCAGCTCCAGGCGCCCGGCCACCGAGCAGGATCAGCGTTCGAAGATCCTCTTGCAGCCGGCTCGGCTTTTGGCGGCAGCTTGATCCAGATGGCGAAGGATCAAGGACCGGAGCAGCGGGCGAGGTGTAGAAGACGGTAGCGTGATCACGGCTTGGGAAGAAGGAGCCCCCTGGGCCTTGGGCGCCTCAGCAACAACGTCAAGCCCATGCACCTCCGGAGTCAGCGGGACCACGGGGGCTGACTCACCTCCACAGTGCCCCTGCTTGGCTCGCGAGGATGACCAGGCAGGGGAGGCGCGAGCTTCGCTGCCTCCTATCCCTGCAGGCGGAGACGCACCCCCGGCGGGCGAACCCGCCTCAAGCGGAGCCGCAGAAGCCCCCTTCAGCCTCTTTGCTGCAGGTGCCGACCTGGCCAAGAGAATACGGACGTCAAGCCTCGGCGGCAGAAGCAAAGCAAAACACGGATCGAACACTTACTGGTCGTAATCCGCCGTGTCGGAATAATGGGCCACGGGTAGGCAAACCCGAGCCCTCGGACCTTCCAAAACATCGGGGCAGGCTGCGCCCCTCAAGACCCCAAGACGAAGAGCCGCTTTATGAGAGTCGGCGGCAGAGCCGCCGACTGCCCCTCACGGCCGAGACCCAGAGACGGCTTCGAGATAAGCCGACTCCCAACTGGCGGCTTCCAGAGAAGCCGGCTATGGGGAGTCGGCCCGCGACTCCCACCACCTCCTGCCTACGCAACTACGGACGGGATGGGGTGCGGCCGCCGCGCGGCCCACCCCTGCCTCGTTCACTAAGGGCAGGCATGGCCATGATCGCCCGCACAGACGGAGATCTCCGTCCGTGGCAGGCTATTGCCATGCCAAGCCTGACTTATCAGCCCATGCGCGGGCGCCTCGAGCCCACGACGGCCTGTCTGCGACCCAGGCACGGCGGGACCGCTGTCGGCGGGAGTGCAGAAAAAACGGCGAGCGCCACAAGCCGGACCGTTGAGAGTCGGCCCCAGAGTCGGCCGCCCTCCCACGGCCCCGCACGCCATTAACCAGACAAGACAGGGAATGGCGACAGTGATCGCCCATCAGGCGGCGGCACTGTTGCCATGACCCCATGAACAAGCCAGCGTCATTAGAGGCGCGGCTACAGTAATCCGCAGCCGGCAAGACCCGCCCGCGGCGGACAAGGCATGTCGGCCCCATGCAGGGCCCGTCGGCGGGGCCCACTAGTCGGCGGGCCCCAGCAGTCGGCGGAGAAGACGGCGACCTGAGAGACAGACGGCTGGGACCCGTGCCCAGGCGGATTACCATTGTACCCCCGGGGGTAGGCCTATATAAACCCCCCGGGGCACCCATGCAAGAGGTTGGACCCTAATAGTTTTAGACACACTTAGAGGGAAGAGAAGAGCTAGCCTTGCCCTTCTCCTTCCTCACCCCGAACAGCTCATGGAGCAACCTTGTACCCACTTTGCCATAGTGATCATGCGGAGACCCCGCAGAGCAGCAGTAGGGGTATTATATCCACGGAGAGACCTGAAGCTGGGTAAGATCCGCCGGCGTGCATGCCTTCGCCTCATCCCGTTTCCAGGCACCGGCGACATTCTACTCGCCCCCACCATGATAAGCCATCCTTTGGCATATGTCGCACCCAACCCTAGACATTTGGCGCCCACCGTGGGGCTAGGTGCACCGTCGTCCGGAGACCTGCTCTGGATGGGAACTCTTTTCCTCCCTGGCGAGCGCAGCCAACCCGGCACGCCAGACAGAGTCTGCGCCGACGCGCTGCACGGCGCTGAGATCGCCTGCGCGGCCAGTTGCCTCGCCGAACTTGTCGGCGAGATTCGACTCTCCGACGAGCCTGCATCCGACGCAGGCACGGGCGGCCCTGAGAGCCTCCTCGCGGGCCTCCTCGACCAACTCCACGTCACCGGCGAGCCTGCCACGGACTTGGAGTCCGTAGGCTCCACCGATCCGATGCTGGTCGATTCTGACACCGCGTCGCTCGACGCGTTCCCCACCAACATGGTGGTCTACGACGAGCCGCTCCCTCGCGCGGAGAGCGGCGGAAGCACGGTCACAGAGGTGCTCGTCATCGGTCATGGCGAGCATTCCAGCGAAGGAGCTCATGACCCTCTCGACGTGGCTCTGCAAGACCTAACCGCGCCTATTCCGGAAGACGCAGACGCCGAGATGCTGGAGGCGCGCTGCCTTCAGCTCGTCGAAGGCGCGAGGAAGCTGGCAAGCATGAGACGCTTGTTAGAAGCCTACCACCATGAGATGGATCACGCTGTGGGCGGCTCACCGGCCCCGACCGGGCCTAGCCGCCTAGGCGCGGTCCAACAGCACGGCGTGGCCATCTCCAACCTGTTTGGGGCCAATCGCCCTGTGTACGCCACGCCTGCAGAGAACATCCGCGCCGCCCAGGCGGCGGCGGACGAACTGGACAACTTTGAGGGTGAGGAGCACCCCCTGATGACGGAGCGAGTCCAGCAGCTCCTCGACGCGGCTGCCGCACAGAGGCGCCGCAACGACAAAACGACGACCTGCCTCCCCGCCGAGATCAAGGCGCGACGTCTTGAACGCCAACTGGCGGTGTCCGCGGAAGAAAAAACAAGGATCCGACTGTCAGCCACAGTCGGACTCAATATCTCCATGGAGTGCGACCAAGACGGCCGCCCAAGAGCAGTGGAAAGGCGGGACGACTATCTGCCTCCTCCTCCTCGCAAGGAAAGGCGAATCTCCCCGCCACCCGTCGAGTATCCGACTCTCGGCGACCGCCTTGGCCGCCGAGAGGGAGTCGGAGAAAACGACGCCCGCCACCGGATCGACCGACTCCACCGATCCCTGGCGCTGGAAGAAGAGGACGAGTTGGGTACGCCCTGTTTCGGACCTCGCATCCGAGACGAGCCCTTTCCCAGAGGGTTCACACTCCCCCGAGATACGCCCAAGTACACCGGCTCCGTGAAGCCGGAAGACTGGCTGGTCGATTACTCCACAGCCGTCAACATAGCGAACGGCAACAAGCGTGTTGCCGTAAAGTATGTTCCGCTCATGCTCCAGGGCACGGCCCGGACATGGTTGAACAACTGAAGCCCCGCAAAGATCAACAGCTGGGTCGACTTCACCGAAGCCTTCGCCCGCAACTTCACAAGCACGTACAAGTGACCTCCCAAGCCTCGCCAGCTTTCCTTGTGCGTACAAGGCCCCAACAAGTCAACTCGCGACTACCTCACGCGCTGGGCCGAGCTTCGGAACTCCTGCGAGGGCGTGCACGAGGTGCAAGCTATCGAGTACTTCACCGCCGAGTGCAGAGAAGGCACCCTCCTCAAGCACAAGCTCCTTTGCGACGAGCCGGAGACCCACAACGAGCTGCTGATCATAGCATACAAGTACGCTACAGCCGACTCCTCCATGATGGCGGAGATTGAAGTCAGTGTGACCGGCAAAGTGGCTCCTCAGGCTCCCAGAACTCCGGCTGGAGACACCAGTCGGCGATAGCAACAGAACGACCACAAGCGCAAGGCCCCACAGCCGGCTTCTAGTAGCCGGCAGGTTGCGGCAGTTGAAGACCAACAGCCGGAGGGGCAGCCTCCGGCCAAGCGGCAGAAAGGTGGCAAGTCCAACTGGTTACCGGCCTTCTCTTACGAGCAGACTCTAGATGGTCCCTGCAAGTTCCATAGCGGCGCGAAGCCGTCAATCCACACCACCCGGAAGTGCCACTGGCTCACCAGGATCGCCAAGGGAGACGACCTCCTACCTCCCCCGCCTGCTGGGAAGCCGCCTCCACCGCCGCCCCAAGTTGTCGGCCGCAAAGACAAGACGAGTACCCAGAAGAGCACGGAGCCTATGTGGTGTTCACCAGTGTGGCCGACGACCGACGCAGCAGGCGGCTGCAGCAGCAAGAAGTAAATGCAGTAGCATCAGATACTCCAGAGTTCGTGCACTGGTCCGAGAGGCCTATCAGTTGGAGCAGAGCTGATCACCTAGAGGTGATGCCGAATCCGGGCTCCTACGCCCTGGTCTTGGGATCCACCCTTGCTGCGGATAGGCGGGCCGCTCGCTTCTCATGGTCTTGATAGGCGGAGGCAGTAGCATCAACATCCCGCATAAGGACACGATGGAGAAGTTAGGAATCAAGCAAAGACAGCTTCAGAGCAGCCAGACTGTGTTCCACGGCATTGTACCTGGCCTTTCCTGCTCACCGATCGGCAAGATCCTGATAGATGTGCTCTTCGGGGACAAAGATCATTTCCGCCGAGAGCCAGCTTGGTTCGAAGTGGTGGACCTCGAAAGTTCGTACCACGCTCTGCTTGGCCGAGCTGCTTTGGCCAAGTTCATGGCGGTCCCCCACTATGCCTACCTCAAGATGAAGATGCCGAGTTCCAAGGGGATTCTGACCGTAGCCGGCGACTACAGAAAGTCGTCTGCTTGCGCAGCTGAAAGCAGCCGGCTAGCCGAGTCCCTGGTGATCGCAGCTGAGAAGCGACTTCTTGATCGGGTTGTGGAGATGGCCAGCAAGCAGCCCGAGATATCGCCCAACCCCAAGGAGCCGGAAGCTGAGGGCTCGTTCAAGCCGGTCAAAGAGACGAAGAAGATACCCTTGGACCCGGAGCACCCGGAGAGGTACGCTGTCATAGGTGCAAACCTTGACAGCAAATAGGAAGGCGAGCTCGTCAATTTCCTCCGTGAGAATCGGGACATTTTCGCATGGTCCCCTAAAGACATGCCAGGTGTACCGACGGAATTCGCTAAGCATAAGTTACATGTCCGATCTGATGTGAAGCCCGTCAGGCAGCCCTTGCGCCGCCTGTCAGAAGAGAAGAGAAGAGTTGTTGGAGAAGAAATAGCCCGGCTCCTAGCAGCCGGTTTTATCATGGAAGTGTTCTTTCCAGAATGGCTAGCAAACCCGGTCTTGGTACTGAAGAAGAACAAGCAGCGATGGCGGATGTGTATTGACTACACAAGCCTCAACAAAGCTTGCCCCAAGGACCCGTCGCTTCCGCCGAGAATTGATCAGGTGATAGACTCCACAGCCGGATGCGAGCTGTTGAGCTTCTTGGATGCATATTCAGGATATCACCAGATCAAGCTGAACCCGGCCGACAGACTGAAGACCGCCTTCATCATGCCGTTTGGAGCCTTCTGCTACCTGACCATGACGTTCGGCTTAAGGAATGTCGGCGCCACCTTTCAGCGTTGCATGCAGAAGTGCCTCCTCAAGCAGCTCGGCAGAAACGCCCACGTCTACGTGGATGATGTGGTGATGAAGACGGAAAAACGAGGGACGCTGTTGGAAGACCTTAAGGAAATCTTTGAGAACCTACGCCGATTCCAGATCAAGCTCAACCCTGAGAAGTGCGTCTTCGGAATACCAGCCGCCAACTCCTTGGTTTCCTGGTCTCTGAACGCGGCATAGAGTGCAACCCTGTGAAGATCAAGGCCATCAAGAGGATGGAAGTACCCCGCCGACTGCTAGATGTGCAGAAGTTCACCGGCTGCTCAACGAGGGTGTCTTTCACAGCAAGCAGCTCCGCCTGGGCCTCTGACCGGAACGCAGCCAGTCGGTCCAGATCCAGCCCTGGATACCACGCCTTGACGAATTCCAAGGCCCGGCGCTCCAGCCGGGCCGAGGAACCTTCCAGCCTTCAAGACGGCCAGCCGCGACCTCTAGCTACCGGCAGTCCGACCGGAGTCGCATGAACCGCATGTCCGCCATAAGGCAGCGATCGCCTGGGCGCCGACACGTTGAAGCCGGCGCAGCATCCGATGGGCCGGCCGCAGACGAGCCTCGATGCTCAGAAGCTGCTCGTCAAGGGTCCGGGGGGCGTTGGCAGCAATCTCCGCACCATTTGCCCTCCGCGCCTCGCGATCAGCCTCGATGGCTTGATTGGCCTCCTACGTGTGGCCGGGGAAGAAGTCTGCCAAGACGAAAAAGAAGCAAGTCAAAAAACCAGGAGTCAGACCGACCTATAGTCAGCGGCTCAAAGAAGGAAAGTAAAGAAACTCACCATCGACGATGTCGTCAATTTCATGGAAGTTGGAGGTCAGCTGCGCCTCCTTGTTGGTCCAGGAGGAGCGCTCGCTTTCGAACTCGGCCAGGAGAGCGGCCTCTCTCTTCTCCGCCTCATCCTGTGCCTTCTTAAGCAGCTCCCTTTGCTCCGCCAGCTGCATAGCCAGTAGGTCGCGCTCTGCGGCGAGCTTGCTGCACTCCTTCCCCTTGGCACGCAAGGCGGTGTCAGCAGCACCCAGCTGCCGTCGGAGAGTGGCGTTGGCCTCTGAAGAATAAAAAGAAAAAGGACGTTAAGTCGTCAACTAAGAAGGTCGCCAGGAAGTTCCGGCCCGACTGCTTAGCAGTCGGCCCGAATCTCGGGGACTACAACCCGCGGGTGCACCAGCGCGCCCCCGCGAACAAGAAAGAAGACTCACCCTGGCTCCTCGACAAGTCGGCGGTCCGCTTGCCCAGATCTTCAACATTGCGGTTGAAGGCAGTGCCGCGGAGGTTGTGATACTCCTATGATAAGCATTTCAGACAAGGGTAAATATGTGGAATTCATCAGATGGAGTTCCGAGCTGCCTGCTCAGCAGCCGGCCCAAAACTCGGGGACAACACCCAGTGGGTCCGCTGGCGCGCCCCCACGGAGAAGAACAAGGAAAAATTCAAAGAAGAAAACATACCCGCACGGCGGTTCGCGACGCCAGGTGCGCCTTGGTGCAGTTCTGGATGGCGTCGCTTCGGCTCGCAACCTTTGAACGTCTAGAAGCGTCGTGTTCACCGGACCTATACGCCTCCTCGCACTCCACCCAACGGCGCATGGCGCTTGTCGCCTCGGCGTCTGGGATGGCCGAGCTGGCGGCGCCGGTCTCCAAGGGGTGTGGCGCCGAAGTCGCCTTCTCAAGACGGCGGCGCGCTGGTGAGGCGACTTGAAGGAGCAGCTTCGCCATGGCCTTGTCTTCAGTCGGCGGGACCGGCGGCTCCTCCTGCTGTTTACCTCGCGCGCTCTCAGACGGCGGCGGAGGCGGCGGGGGCGGCACGGCCGTTCCCGACATGGAGGTCTCGCCGGCTTCCCTCTCCATGACGGGGAACCCGCTGCCGGCTCCCTCCGTCTGCCCCGTGAACTCCGGCGGCGGTGGCGCGGAGCTTAGCGGGCTGACGAGCAACGCCGATTGGTGGCGCGCAGCCTCCTCGGCTCGCTGCTTCACCGCGACGGCGGCTTCGGCCTCTTCCAGCTTCCGCTGGGCAGAGGCCGCCGCCTTCTCCAGACGGGCGGCCTCCTCCTCGTCGCGCTTCTCCTGTGCGTTCTGCTCCGTCGCCTCCCGGAGGTCGGCGGCGGGGTCAATCCGCCGATTAGTGGCGGACGTCTCTGCCGACCCCATGACGGAGGCGGCGGCGACCCTCTCTAAAGTAAGGGGAGCCCTGATGCGAAGAAGACGTGTAAAAGATTTGGACAAAGTTCACCAGAAGAAAAGAAGACAAAAGCAGAAGCACTTACGCGGAGACCAGTGGTGGCTTTTTCATTTCCTTGCGGAAGCGGTTAGCCATTGCGGCCGCCTCTTCCCGCCTGGTCGCGGCGGCCGTCCCCTTGAACTTCTTCGCCCGGCCGCCTGGCAAGCTCGGCCCGGCCCGGCGCTTCTTCGCGCCGCCTCGACCACCCAAGCCGGCGGAGGAACTCGCGCCCGGCTAGCCGACCTTCGGCTGGCGGCGTGGGACGACTTCCCCCTGCCGTCATCTTCAGGCCTGTCGGCGAAGGTAGCCGAGGGCTTGAAGTCTTCAGCTCCTCCTCCTCCTCCTCCTTCAGCGTCGGCCTCCATCGCCACCGCCCCCAAGTCAGGGTCGTCGACATCGTTCTCCGCCCGGTCAGGGACGAACTCACGGGCCGGCCCTGTGGTGCCGGCTGAGGGCTGCATGAGGGGGTTCTAACTCGAAAAAAACCAAAGAAGATTAGAGGTCAGATTCGGCTGAAAAAGAAAATAGAAAAGGAAAAGAAACGACTTACCACAGGAGGGGGGTTGGGGCGCGAGTACGGCTCCTTGCCGAACTGCCAATCCGCCGTGAGATTGCAGTTTGCCATGAAGTTCACCGTGTCCGCCACCTCCGCGTGGGGCATGTCCTTGGAGCACAGCCGACTGGGGTCCCGGTGGCCGCTCATCTGACAGATGAGATGAGGTCGGCCTTGGAGCGGAAGGACTCGGCGCGCCACGAAGGCGGCCAGTGGGTCGGCCCCGGTCAAGCCCTCCGACTGCGTCGACAAGACTGAGTCAGCGACGCGACGGGCGCCACAGAGTCATCGGCGTCTGGCGGTGGGACCAGGTGAGAGCCTCCCGCCAAGATCGCCGGGCTCGTACGGCGGCAGATTGACCCAGTCGCCTTCTGGGGCGATGTTCTTCACGTAGAAGTAGGATCGCTCCCACATCTTCACCGACTTGATCAGTGGAATGGCGGGAAACGGGTTGTCGGCCACCGGCCTCCGCATCGCGATGAAGGTGCCGCACAGAGCCGGCACGCCGGTGACGTGCGTGCCAAGCTTGGATTGGAAGAATTCCCCCCACAGCTCGATGGTGGGGAGAACGCCGAGGAAGCCTTCGCACAAGGCGGCGAAGTCAGCCATCAGCACCACCGTATTCGGAGTGAGGTGGTGCGGCTGGAGCCCGTGGAACTCCAAGAAAGCGCGAAGGAAGCCGCTCACCGGCAGCCCTAGGCCAGGCATGAGGTGCGAGCGGAATATGACCCGCTCGCCCTCCTCCGGCGCCGGCGTTATTTCACCCGCCGGCGCGGCGCGGGTCCGCACTAGGCTCTTGCCGGGGAGGCGGCGCGTCTGGCGGAGGAACTCGATGTGGTCGTCGTCCACCTCAGAGCCGTCCCACACGCCGGAGCGCGCGGCGGGAGGCGCAGCGGCGGAGGAAGAGCTCATCTCCGCGGCGTGGCGTGGTTCGGTGCGGCGGCGGCAAGAAGAAGAAGAAGTGGGAGGAGGAAGGAGCAAGAGGAAGCGGGGAGATGGGTGCGCGTGCGTCGCCGCTCCCCCTCCTCCCGCCTACTTATAGGCTCGCAGGTTGAGAAGCCGATGGGGTGGCCGTGGGATTAACTGCGCCCAGTACCCCACGCCCCCCACGATTTAACCCACGAAGTTACTGCACGCAGTAACGACGTGGGAACCCCAACCGCCCACACGGCCGCAATGGATCCGTTCGCGTGCCGAGGCGCAGTAATGGCGGGCCCCACCTGACGGCCTGTCTCGTCACGCGCGTGGGTGGGCAGACTGACCCTGCCGCGTGGTGTCGCACGACGGGCCCACAGCCGGGTCAGCCGCCAGAAGCTTATCGAGCCACGCTGCCTGGTTCCCTTCTGACTTTCGAGACTACGCTAGGGGCAAGACGGCCTTCTGCGAGTCCGGCTCCAGCTAGTCGGCCTGGAGGAAGACGGCGAGCAAGGCCCAGATTCCACCACCAGAAGGATGAAACTGTTGAGGCTCCTCAACCTGTCGCCCTCGACGCCTCACCAGCTGCGGGGACTACTGTCGGAGTAATGGGCCACCGGTAGGCAAACCCGAGCCCCGGACCTTTCAAAACATCGGGGCAGGCTGCGCCCCTCAAGACCCCAAAACGAAGAGCCGCTCTCTGGGAGTCAGCGGCAGAGCCGCCGACTGCCCCTCACGGCCGAGACCCAGAGACGGCTTTGAGATAAGCCAACTCCCAACTGGCGGCTTCCAGAGAAGCCGGCTATGGGGAGTCGGCCCGCGACTCCCACCACCTCCTGCCTACACAACTACGGACGGGATGGGGTGCGGCCGCGCCGCCCACCCCGCCTGCTCACTAGTGGCGAGCATGGCCACAAAGGCGCCGCACGGATGGAGATCTCCGTCCGTGGCTGCTGCCATGCCTCGACATCAGCTCCCATGCGCGGCGCTCGAGCCCACGACGGCCTGTCATGCGACGACCCAGAGCGGGACCCACTGTCGGCCTGAGTGCAGAAGACGGCGAGAGCGCCACAAGCCGGACCCGTTGAGAGTCGGCCCCCAAGACTCGGCCGGCCCCTCCCATGGGTCCCGCACGCCATTAACCAGACAAGACAGGGAATGGCAACAGTGATCGCCCGTCAGGCGGCGGCACTGTTGCCATGACCCCATGACCAAGCCAGCGTCATTAGAGGCGCGGCTATAGTAATCCTTGGCAAGACCCGCCCGCGGACAAGGCCTGTCGGCCCCATGCAGGCCCGTCGGCGGCCCCAAAGTGATCAGCGGAGAAGACGGCGACCTGAGAGACAGACGACTGGGACCCGCGCCCAGCCGGATTACCATTGTACCCCCGGGGGGTAGGTCTATATAAACCCCCCGGGGCACCCATGCAAAAGGTTGGACCCTAATAGTTTTAGACACACATAGAGGGAAGAGAAGAGCTAGCCTTGCCCTTCTCCTTCCTCACCCCGAACAGCTCAAGGAGCAACCTTGTACCCACTTTGCCATAGTGATCATGCGGAGACCCCGCAGAGCAGTGAGGGGTATTATCTCCACGGAGAGCCACAAGCTGGGTAAGATCCGCCGGCGTGCATGCCTTCGCCTCATCCCGTTTCCAGGCACCGGCGACGTTCTACTCGCCCCACCATGATAAGCCATCCTTTGGCATATGTCGCACCCAACCCCCGACACGCCGGCTTAAGCAGCCTCCGGCCGAACTTGAAGCCAGAAAGCTTGCGGCTAGGGTCAGCCTTGGGGGGGCCCGGAAGCAGTAGGCACGTCGGGAAGGCCGGAGCTGGCCTCAGACTGCCCCGGAGTCAGAACGGACCCTGGGAGAACCAGCCCCGACCTGCCCTTCCTCGGGACCAGGGGAGAATCCTCCCCTCCTCGCCTGGCGCCAGCCTCGTCGTCGTCCGGCATGGAGCGAATGGCGCGGGACCTGCGCCGAGGGAAGGAGTCCCCCGACTCCTCGCCAGGCGCCTCGAAGTCAGAACCTCCTCCTTCCACCTCCTCTTCTTCCTCCTCACTCCCGCTGGAGTTGCTGGAGGAAACGTTCACCGTCGCCAACATCGCCAGATCCTCGGGAGCCCCGGCGGGCACCAGCCCCTCATCAATGAAGGTGGGCATGGTGCCCAGAACTTGCTCCCAGTCATCGCGAAGGAACAGGGGACGGGAGCACCCTCCGGCATTGCCACGTCCCCCCCCCCCCCGACCAAGGAATGGAGAGCCGCGGCCAGGTCTTCGTCGGTGAGGGCCTCGGAGGTCAGGCGAAGGTCATCGCGTGCCTCCCCCAGCCTCCACAGCGGAAGAAAATGTTCCCGGAGCGGAGCCACCCGATGTTCCAGAAACTCCCTCAGGAGCGTGGCCCCGGTCAGCTTCACCGCCCCCAGGTTAGCTGGCCTCAGGTCGCGTCTATCCTCTTCAGCAACATCTTCGCGCGAGAATCGACGAGCTCCGTGCGAGACCATGCGTCAACGGCCTCGGGCTGCCCCGACGGCAGCGCCAGTCAGGGATGGATGCGCCCGACATCCACCATGACCCACTTGCTCCTGAAGCCTTCAATCCTCTTCCCGGGCTTGGAGATGGAGTTGGAGCTGGAGTATGCGACGAAGCTCGTGCACGCAGTAATAGAGCCATGGGAGACCCAGAGGGAAAAGTAATGCCGCAGCAAAGCCAGCGAGGGTTTTATCCCAACGTGAGCCTCGCAATAGTAGGCGAAAATCGCCAGGAGAAGAACAGAGTTGGGGTGGAGATGCAGAGCTTGCAAGTTGTATTGGCGGAGAACAGTGAAGAAGAACTCGGAAAAAGGAGGGACCAGATCGTCGATAATGGCGCTCATGAAGAACGGGTAGAAGGTGCTCCCCTGGCCTTCAGGCTGATCGGAGCCGGCCTTGAGCACAGTCGCGCCCTTGTTGCCCTGCTCCACCGTCCTCCGGTGCACAAGGGCGAGATTCTTTGCCGACACAGTCAGAGGATCCAGAGCCGGGAGGTACCATGCCTCAGTCGGGGTCTTGCGAGGCGCCATGGCTTGCAGGACGAGAAGGATTGAGGTAGATCTGGAGGATTTCGTAAGCAAGGAGGAGAAGGGCGAGAAAGGGGATCTGGAGCAAGACGAGCGAACAAGCACCAAGTCTGGCCCGGGCCTCCTTTTTGTCAGAAGTGCAGTTGCCGAGGTGTCGTGGGGAGGCAAAGACGCCCACGACCAATCAATCGCCACGCGGCGCCCAAGGCCGCAGGCTGTTGGGGCCCATGGCGCTTCACACTTGCCCCTTCGCTTCTCTGCTAAGCTAAGTCCGGGTGCGCCTTGGGCCCGGGGGCTACTGTCGGCGATCTGGGAACGGGGGTCCCCACACTTGCGTGCATGCGGCCTGCGGCGTGGCCCAAGTGGGGGCCCAGCGCGGCCCAGCTTCATCAGCTCAAGCTCAAGACCTTTGCGAGGGGCCAAGCCTCGCGGGGCGGACGACATGAACCATCCTCAGGAACAGCCTCGTCAGGCAGGCTCGCGAGGAGGCGGAGAGATCAAGGCAGGGTACCTCGCGAGGGTGCCATGTGATGCGAGCCATGACGATCGAAGCCAGGCGGGCGCCAGGCGGGCGCCGGCCCGCGTAGTGTCCTCATTTCCCCTTTGGTGCAAAGGAGGCAAGCACAGGCCAAGGCATCAGGCAAAGGTTACCGCTTCGGTGCAACAAGACCAAGACTAGCAGAGCGGCAAGAAGAAAGTCATCGTGGAGTCCAGGACGGCGTCACCGTCAGAGCCTTTGGCAGCCGAAGACCAACTTTAGTCAGGATAAGTGTACTAGATGTTCCCCTTCAAAATGGCCAATTGTTGGCGCCCTTCCCGCTCATTATTTGGGAAGAGGCCCAGGGCCTCCCTCTATAAATAGAGCTAGCCACCACAGAGTAGAGGCATCTAGAAGAGACCCATCAGATAGAGCCCTAGCAGAGAGAGAGAGGCGATCGAACTCACCCGAGCAGTTCATCGCATCAGCCCAAGAACACCCCTGGCGAGGCTGTTCTTCGTGTGTACTGTTCATCATCAGCCCCCGAGGCAATCCACCACACCACACACTGGAGTAAGGTATTACACCACACCGGTGGCCCGAACCAGTATAAACCTCGTGTCTCTGTGTTGTTCATCGTTCGTAGTTTATATCACTCGCTAACCATTCACGCATGAGCTGGTAGGGGAAAGATCTCCATGCGCACCTCAGTGTTTGAACCTCAAGGGTCAGCCGGAACCCGAAATCCGACACCATCTACGCACATCGGAGCTGCTAGCTAGAGATCGCCATCAGGAGCTGCAGAGGATTGTGCCTAAAGAGATGTATAGCTCTATACCTATTCGAAGAGAGAGAGAGAGAGAGAGAGAGAGAGAGAGAGTCTTGCTTTTGCTCGTTAGTTTTCTCGACTTTCCTACTATTTGATTCGTGCTACTTTGGTTCGTTATGCTTGTGATATACTATGTGTGTGATTGATCATACTATGCTTCATGTTATAATTAATGCTTATCGTTATCATTATCCTTGTATGATCATTCACTTGTGTTTTGGTAATGCATGCTTACTATTCTATTCATACCATTTTGTGCGATCCACCAAGTTGTATATGACATGAAACAGTGACCCATGATCCTAATCGATTGTGCATTTGCATTCAAACGCAAATTTTTAATAATGGACAAATTTAGGGGGAGCTCTTACTTATCACATACTTCTCAAAGTGGCAATATATTTCATTCATTAAATCATTTGTCGAAGCTTTGATCTATATATTGTCATCAATTACCAAAAGGGGGGGATTGAAAGTGCAACTAACCCCCAGGTGGTTTTGGTAATTCATAACAACATATATCTCATTCGACCAATGTCCATTCAAGTTAAAGATTTCTGGATGTTCAATTATTGGTGTGGCAAGGACTAGTGATTGTGGACCCCTCAAAATGCTAAGGACATGAATTGGCAAAAGCTCAAGACTCTAGTTTTTTGGTTAATTGGTCCAAGATCACATTGAGCCCATAGGAAAGCCAATACTACTAAAAGGGGATGAGGTTTTGATTATGATCTATTTTCTCAAGTGCTTAGTGATATTTCTCCAAAACCCTTAACTAATTTCTCTATCCAAATATGTCCAAAACCCTACATTCCAACCCGGCCCCACCAAAATTTCCCTATATTGTAATCTCTAAAAAGACTTATATTTAGAAGGGGAGGGAGTAATAAGGAGGGATCAGCAGCTAGCGAGCACCCTGGAGCGTCTCGAGGCCATCACCTTCAAAGCTTTTGCTTCAATATTTCCCTGGCAGAATTTTCTCCCATTGCCATCACATCAAAGATTCCAGTTGCTACTAGCGTAGCGTACGTGCCAAACCAACCACGCGAGGTTGGACCCTGCCGGACAATCAACAAAACTACGTAACCTTCTCCCCAATTGTTTGAAAGTGCTCTGACTCATCATCATCACACTAACCTGTGATTGCCCATGTGGGGAACAAAGGGACGGACTTCAGTCCACGGCATGTTGGTCCGTCCGGTGAATTACCGGATCGTGAAGCGACCACGGAAGAATTGAAGATGCTGCAATACAATGCTCAAGCTTGTGATATTCTCTTCAATGGTTTGTGCCTCGAGGAATTCAACAAAATCGGCCTCCTTGAGAATGCAAAGGAAATTTGGGATACTTTGGTTGATATGCATGAAGGTACCGAGTCTGTCGGTGTACTAAAGTAGGGGTACCTTAGTACCCCGAACTTGTGCACGGGCAGTCGCAGCGTCCCCGTGGCAAGCCTCGCCGGGCGTCCGCCAAGACCCTCCACAGCCATTCAGAAGACAAGACCCCGGCAAGAGGAGCTTGCCGGGAAGGCCTCTCTAGGCACAGACAAGGCCCCGACAAGAAGAGCTTGTCGGGAAGGCCGCTCCAGGCACGCAGAAGACAAGGCCCCGGCAAGAGGAGCTTGCCGGGAAGGCTCGGAGCGCGACAAGGATTCGGCCGCGGCAAGGCGCTTGCCGCGGCATGCAACCTCTCTCCGTCTCCGCTCCAGCTCACCCAGCGACGTGTCGCCATGGGACCGTTCCATGGGCGCGTGTCGAGCGGCTGTGCAGCCAGCGGAGAGCAGCGATAAGCAGCGCTGACAGGCTCGCCATCGTGGCGAGCGGAGGCGCACTGACGGTCTCTGTTGCCTTTGTTTGGGCGACAACGACAGCATTTATTGCTTTTGTCCCTTGCCGTCGAGTTAGGTATTTTGCAATCGTACCTTTGTTCAAGTAGGTGTACCAACTCCTGTTTTTACATTTGTACCCCCGTCTATGTTGCCACCTGTCAAAGACCCCTTGAGCATATAAAAGGAGGCCCGAGTGCAACATAGAGGAGGTTCGCGTTTTCCACAGGGTTCGCGTTTTGCGCAAGGTTCGGTTCCGTGGGTTCCGCAGGTTGGGCTGGTTCGATTCATTCGACTGGCCATAGACTAGACACACTCACGCTAGGTTTTGTAGCTCGCATTGCTCCCTAGCAAGAACACAATAGATCAAACAAGCAGCAGTAGGAGTTTTATCTCTCCAGAGAACTCCGAAGCTGGGTAAACTGCTCGTGTGCATCGCCTCGATCCGCTCTTCGTGCGATCTCCGCCCCCCCTCCGAACCACAAAGGGGGCCGGTCCGCCGGCCCCATAGGTGTCCGTGGGTACGATCAGCCTCCCCGACATCTTTGGCGCGCCAGGTAGGGGGCGTCGAGGCCGTGTGAATCTGATCCGGCGTTCACACGAGCAGCGTCATCAACGTCTTCCTCAACATGCCACCGAAGAAGAAGGCTTCGGCGGCAGCAGAGCCGTCCGCGTCGTACCCACCCTCACCGCAAACGGGTGGTGGGGCTGACGCTGGCGGAGGAACGGGCGCCGACGAAGGTGCTCGCGACGTTGCCAAGTCCAAGGACAAGGCACCGCAAACCTCGGCGTCCGCGCATCCCCCGCGCCCATCTCAGAGGCAGCGGGACCAACAACGTCATGGCGTTCACAACGCCATACGTTCGTTGGATCGAGACCCTCAAGACCAGCATGCGTGCCAACATGCTGGCACGAGTGAGATACGGTCGCCCGGACGGGGCGCTGCTCCTTCTAACGTAGTTAGAAGTCCGAGCGTGTCCCGCTCCTCGCACCGTTCTCCAATGCCACCCACTACCCCAGCGAAGCTGGCGAGAGCTCAACTGCTCCTCGACTACCCTCCAACGGCCGACAAGGTCGACGAGTGGAGGGCCACTATCGAGCCTCATCGGCTTTGCTAACGGCGACGCTCGCGGCAACCAACGCCATCATTGCCGCGGTGAGACAACAAGGCACGAGCAGTAGCGGCGAAGACTGCCGGAGGTGCAACCACCGTGCACTCTCCGCCAAGAAGGCCAAGATCGCCGACTCACCGGATCCACCTCGACAGCGACTCCACTGCGTTGTCCGGATCCATGAGCTTCGCCGCGATCAGCGCCAAGTTCTTCATGAGCGACAACAAGAGGGCCTTTCGAACTCGCATCGGCGCCAAGAGAAGCGCGACGTCAGTCCGACAAGCGCGCTGGGCCTTCTGTTGACATGCACGCGCTGGAGGGGCCAGGCGACTTGCCGTACGCGGTAGGGTGCCCTGCGTTCACTCGTGAGCTGCGGCAAGTCCAGTGGCCCAGCCAGAAAAAGTTCAAACCAGACGTGCCGGAGAAGTATGATGGCAGGACGCATCCGTCAGAGTTCCTTAGCATCTACACCATCACGGTGCAGGCTGCGTGGGGACGGGACGACAAGATCCTCGCCAACTACTTCCCGCTCGTGCTCAAGCCCAACGGCAGATCTTGGCTCATGCACTTGCCGGATAGCTCCATATCCTCTTGGGCAGATCTGTGCCATCAGTTTGTTGGCGCCTTCACAGGTGGCCACAAACCTCATGGCCAAGAGAGTGACCTTCACTTGCTCGCCCAGAAGGAAGGAGAGTCCCTGCGCAAGTTCATTCAGAGATTCAGCCGTGTGCACTACAACATCCCAGACGTCCACCCCGCCGCGGTGATCAGCGCATTTCATCAGAATGTGCGGAACCGCAGGATGAGGGAGGAGATGGCGATGTGCAAAGTCAAGGACGTCGATGAGCTGTACGCCTGGCCGACAAGTGTGCATCGCTACCGAGGAAGGAGGAGACTCCACGGAGAGAATGCGAAGCAGGATCTCGACGGTGATGACACCGCCCCGGCAAAGAAGGGCCGGCGGCGAGGCAACAGGAAGAAGAAAAGCAGAGAAGTGCTAGCTGTCGAGCAGTCCGGCAACGAAGGCGGCGGCAAGAACGCCAAGGCTGGTGTCTCCGGCAAGGAGGTTGCCACTGACGCCAACCACCAGTCGGTGGCGGCCGCCGACAAGCAGGACAGCTCCGGCAAGCGATCGCAAGATCCACCGCACCAAGGGCCACGACCTCGAGCTGCAAGAAAGTCGAGCAGCTTTGTCGAAGCCAGAGAGCCGAGTACGAGCGGCGCGACAAGGAGAAGGCCCAGGAAGGTGCTGGGGGAGCAAGCAAGAAACATCCCGGCCGGAGAGGACGCCGCGGCAAAGTCAAGCAGCGACAAGGAGATAGACCTCCCCGCGGCCGCGACAAGGATGAAGATGATGACGACGATGAAGATATGGAGGACGACGACACCGACGAGCGGAGTTTCAGAAAGCCACAGAGGTTCTCTGCGTTGACGGAGGTGCTTCCCTGCATACCTCCCACCGCCAACTCAAGCAATGGATGCGGGAGGTCAATGCAGCGGAACCATCCGTAGAGTCACGCAAGCCTATGAAGTGGTCCAGCACGCCTATCATTTTTGATATTGAGGACCACCCTGATCGCATAACTGCGGTCGGGTGCTTGCCGATGTTGATCTCACCAACCATCCGCAACCTCAAGGTCACAAAAATGTTAGTTGATGGCGGGGCCGGCTTGAATCTGATCTCCTCCGCGGTGCTCCAGAAGCTTCAAATCCCTGACAGCGAGCTCGAAGAGACCGGTACCTTCCAAGGAATCAATCCGGGAAGGAGCAAGCCGAAGGGAAGATTACGTTGCCGGTCACATTTGGCAGCGAGCTGAACTTCAGAATCGAGAGGGTTACGTTTGGCGTCGCTGATTTCCCATTGCCTTACAATGGGATACTTGGCAAATCCAGCACTCGCCAAGTTCATGGCAGCCTCTCACCATGACTACAACCTACTCAAGATGTCGGGCCCGATAAGCGTCATCTTTGTCCATGGCGACAAGAAGGATGCCCTTATCTGTGCCGACAAGATCTTCCGGGATGCAGCAGCCGCGACAGATTGCCAGACACTTGCCGCTGAAGCTCCCGGGGGGAAGAAGACCAAGTCCAAGTCCGGCAAGGGCTCGATGCTCACTCCGCAAGCGCACCTCTTCGAGTGCTGCGCTACCGTCGAGGACGCACCATCGAGCTCTACCGGCAAGTGCAAGAAGATGGTGGCTCCGCCGAAGACCAAGAAGGTGCCCGCCAAGGAGGACGGCGCTGGTGGTACCTTCACCATCAGTGCCTCTCTCGACCCCAAATAGGAAGGCACGCTCATTGCTTTCTGCGGGCGAATGTCGACGTGTTTGCATGGCAACCGTCGATATCCCCGTGTTCCTGTGAAAGTGATTGAGCACCGCCTGGCCGTTTGTCCTCATGCGCAGCCCGTCAAGCAAAAAGTCAGGAAGCAAGCAGTGGAGCGCCAAGAATTCATAGCCGAAGAGATCAAGAAACTGGAAGCAGCAGGCCTTGTCAGAGGAGTGCTCCATCCTACGTGGTTGGCCAATCATGTAGTCGTGCGCAAGGCAAATGGGAAATGGAGACTTTGTATTGACTTCACGGATGTTAATAAAGCTTCTACCAAAGATCCATTTCCTTGCCGCGCATTGACCAGATTGTTGACTCCACCGCTGGATGTGATTTGCTTTCGTTTCTTGATGCCTACTCAGGATACCATCAGATCTTCATGGCTGAAGAAGATGAGGAGAAGACCGCATTCATCACACCATGTGGCACATCTTGTTTCATACGGATGCCTTCGGTTTGAAGAATGCTGGTTCAACATTTGCAAGGGTAGTCCATGACGCTTTTGAGCCGCATAAATGCACGTAAATGTAGAAGCCTACATGGATGACATAGTGGTCAAGAGCAAGGACAAAGCAACTTTGGTTCAAGATTTGACGAGACCTTTGCAAATCTGCGCAAGATCAACCTTAAGCTCAACCCGAGAAGTGCGTGTTTGGAGTCCCTTCCGCAAGCTTCTCGGGTTCTTCATGTCTCAGCGAGGAATTGAAGCTAACCCGACAAGATCAAGGCCATTGAGCAGATTGAAGCACCAAAGCGTCAAGGATGTACGAAGACTTGCGGTTGCGTGGCTGCTCTCAAAGAGGTTTATTTCTAGGTCTGCTGAGCGCGCCTCGCCATTTTTCAAGATTTTGAAAAAGGCAGGTCGATAAAATGGACTCGAAGTGGAGGCTGCGCTGCAGGACTTGAAGAGATACTGTCCTCCACTCCAACACTTGTCGCACCTAGGCCACAAGAGAAGTTGCTGCTATATATAGCGGCAACCAATCAAGTGGTTAGTGCTGCGTTGGTGGCGAAGAGGGAGGCGGATGATGAGCCGGCAACCGCTGCAAACACATCCAGCAACAAGCGGGGGCTTCACGACAAGCTCGTCCCGACAAGGATGAGTCCGCAGACACGTGAACGGAATGTGATGCGAAAAGGATGGTGCAGCGCCCGGTCTATTTTGTCGACTCCCTCCGCAAGGGGCTAGGTCAAGGTATTCTGGTGTGCGAAATTGCTATTCGGCCTCCTCATGGCCTCGAAAGCTGCGCCATTACTTCCAAGCACATGAGATCACAGCTTGTCACTCGCTTTCCGTTGAAGAGGATCTGCAGAATCCGAAGCGGCAGCAGGATTGTCGAGTGGGCACTTTGGAGCTGTCAAGCTTTGGTCTTAAGTTTGAAAGCACATCAACTATCCAAAGCGAGCATTGGCAGAATTCATAGCAGAATGGGCGCCAACGCCCGGATGAAGAGATTCCTGAGACGAGCATTCCGTCAAAGAAGCCATCAAAGAGTGGCTGATGTACTTTGATGGTGCCTTCTCGCTGCAAAGCGCCCGGTGCGGCGTCTTGCTTATCGCACCCACCGGAGAGCACCTCAAATGCGTCGTCCGGATGCACTTTCCCAAGGAGCAAGCGACAAACGACATCGCAGAGTATGAAGGTTTGCTTGCCGGTCTCGTGGATCGCGATGGACCTTGGGATCAAGAAGCTTATTGTCGGGGTGACTCGCAACTCGTCGTCCGCCAAGTCAACAAAGATTACCAGAGTCCATTGATGGAAGCCTACGTCGATGAAGTGAGGAAGCTAGAAGAGCACTTTGACGGCCTGCAAATGGAACATGTTCCAAAAGCTCAGAATGATATTGCTGACGGCCTGTCAAAGTGCGTTGCGCTTAAGCTACCTGTGGAACCAGGGATCTTTGTGCTCAAGCTGACTCAACCAACCGTAACACCATCAACAGGGCAGAATAAGAAGAGGAAGTTGGCCTCTGGTGACTATTTTCCGACAGAGCTCCCCGAAGCCGTCGTTGCAAAAGTCCCCAAGATCAACACCAACATCTTTGAGGAAGCGATCTGCTCCGGCAGACCCTGTGGTTTGTTTTGTTGAAGCAGACGTTCCCGACAAGTCTTACTCCGGCAAGCTTGTCGGGAGCATCAAGCTCCGGCATAGGTCAGCAGGTCCACGCTGTGGGGAGCTGATGTTCCCGCAGCGATAGATGTGCCTTTAGTCCTTGTTGTCGAGCCGCAAGCTCCAAAGCATGGGCGCAGCAGATTGTCCATTTCCTTGAGACAGAGAACTTCCGAAGAGCAGGAAGAAGCGGAAAGAGTAGCCCGGCGATCAACTATGTACCAGTTTGTCGACAAGATCTTTATGCAGAAGAAGACTCAACGGTGTGAAATTGAAGTGTATTCAGGGAAGATGGGCCGAAGCTGTTGGCAGAGATACATGGAGGCATATGTGGTCACCACATTGGCGCAAGAGCACTTGTCAGCAAAGCTTTCCGGCAAGGTTTCTTCTGGCCGACAGCCCTCCAGGATGCAACTGCACAAGTAACCAAGTGTGAAGCGTTCCAGTTCCATTCCAAACAGATACACCAGCCAACTCAAGCTCTCCAGACGATCCCTTTATCCTGGCCATTTTCGGTCTGAGGGCTCGACATCCTCGGCCCCTTCCCCGACTGTCGGGGCTTTGAGTACTTATGCGTCGCCATCGACAAGTTCACAAAGTGGCCGGAAGTGGAAGCGATGAGGAAGGTGACAGACGATCGGCGATCAAGTTCTTCAGGTCGATTGTTTGCCGTTTCGGAATCCCTAACAGGGTCATCACCGACAACGGCACACAATTTACGAG
Source organism: Aegilops bicornis (assembly GCA_021605145.1). NCBI lineage: Eukaryota > Viridiplantae > Streptophyta > Magnoliopsida > Poales > Poaceae > Aegilops > Aegilops bicornis. The sequence continues at coordinate 378,303,488 of CM038669.1, read as the reverse complement.
TCGCACCTTCATGCAGTACGTCCAAGACCTTGGCGCCAAGGTCTGCTTTGCTTCTGTTGCTCACCCAAGAAGCAACGGTCAAGCAGGGAGGGCAAATGCTGAAGTGTTGCGCGGGCTCAAGACCAGAACTTTCGACAGGCTGCACAAGTGCGGAAGAAACTGGATCGAGGAGCTGCCGGTGGTTCTTTGGTCGATCGTAACGACGCCAAATCGAGCCAATCGCCAGCACCCTTTGCTCTAGTCTATGGAGCAGAGGCAGTTCTCCCCACGGAACTCAGATCTGGATCGCCTCGAGTACTCGCTTATGATGAGCTTGAGCAAGAGCAGCTGCGACAAGATGACGCTGCTCCTCGAGGAGGATCGTCTTCAGCCTGTCAGGCGAGCCGCCGCGCTGACAAGCCCTGCGTCGCTACCATAGCCGCAGGGTTAGTGCCGAAGTCTCGAGGAAGGCGACCTTGTTCTTCGCACGCTCAGTCCACCAAGAATTCAAACAAGTTGACGCTGAAGTGGGAAGGCCCTTATCGGGTGAAACGAGTCACTAGGCCTGGCGATGTCCGCCTTGAGACCGAAGATGGCATTCCGGTGAGCAACTCCTGGAACATTGAGCATCTTCGTAAGTTTTACCCATAAGGCGCGGTTGTCGGAACCCGTTCCGGCAACCACCTTTTGTACAAGTCTTGCCGCTGTTGCATGTAATCCTTCGTACAAAGCCGGGCGCAGACCCCGTGCATCAGTAAAGCTCATGTGTTGCACACAGCTTGTCAAGTTCATGCTTTCATCATTTTATTGCATGTTTTGGCTAACACTTTGTGCAGCGACCATACCCGGTAAGCAGAATCGAGCCGCTAGGCTCCATAATGTTATTTCCTCTTCTTTTTCTTTTCTCAAAGGAAAGAAGGCTCCCTCGCACACAAGTTAACCAGGGGGGAGGAGGAGATAATACTATGGACCAGGCACCGCTCGAGGAAGTTTCACCTCATCGGGAAGCAAGAAACAGAAAAGCTAAGTTGCCAAAGTTTGAGCAATCAATTTTTAAATTTTCGTTATCTTCCTCGAACGATAGTACTTTGTATGGAAAACTTGTGCGCAGAGGAACCAAATCGCGACTGGTCGCGCCCTTACTTTGTTTCGAGTCCGCTCAACAACTTAAGTGAGTTGCGGCTAGTCCGCGACAAGGTTGCTTGTCGGTAGCGACCCTTGCCAAAGAGGCTGCTGAAGTTCCGCACTTTTCGGCGCTCATGACAAGGGTGCCTGCACCGCATGTTTCCCTGAAAAGCGTGGGGTAATAACATACAAAGCCAAGAGTCGAGTAAAGGAAGTAACGAGCAAATGTTGCCTGAATAAAGTTATATTACAAAAATAACTTATCGCGGCTGGCTAAATTGTTCTTTAACTGAAATAATAGCGAAGAGGAGAAGAAGGGCGCGCTGGTACCCAAGCCCCAAAGAAGCCGTGAGCTGCCGGGGCTGCGGCAAGCCGTAGTCGCCGGGGCTGCGGCAAGCCGAGTTGCGGGGGCTGCGGCAAGCCGAGTTGCCGGGGCTGAGATATCGATAAGCCCTTCGTCCTTTTTCAAGCATCCTTTTTCATTAAACATTCTACTCGGATACAATCCGTGGGGAATGAAAAACATGAAAGGGAAGATTACAAGTATTAAATGCGGATAAGGCCCGAAGGCTTACAAATTAAAAAGATAAGATGCCCGTAATCCCTTTTCCTGTCCCTCTTTTCAGCAAGTAGGTCAAGGAGGCGAGAAGGGCAAAAGAAACGCCTAGGCGAGCTACAGTGCCGAAGGCACCAAGAGAACATCCCGGAGCTCCCGAGGGCTTGACGGAGATGGCGGCGCCGAGCGGGTTCAAGACGGGCGGCAGATCGCCAAGACGTTGTCGAGGGCACTCACGCCTCGTACTCTCGAGGCTTAACGCCTTGTCGCCATCCCTCTTCCCCTTCCGCAGCCTCCCTACACCAGTCGCCCAAGGAGACGACCCCGGGGAGTTCAAGGAGCCGGCGACGCGGATGATGGGGTCGCCGGTGACGCACGAAGCGGCGCCCGACAACTAATCGGGCCCGCTACCCTCGTTGGTGTCGCTCTCCTCCTCATCACTCTCGCTCGAGGGGGGATCTTCGCTGTCGGAGGAGCTATCCACGCAGCACTTTGCCCGAGTACCGAGATCCCCGAAGACCTTGACGGAGAGGAGATCACCCTCCATTAACTTAAAATGGAGGGTAAACCCCGCCCTCAGGCTGTGGATGCGAGTGAACGTCTTCCACCCACGATCAAGATACATCACATTAGGGGTTGGGAATACAACACGGACTCGCATGCCGCTGATTCCACAGCCCCTCATGTGCAGTCTCGATGTCTCGGCGGATCCTACTCCATCGCGCCATGAACGGAGCTGGAAGCCGGAGGCGACGACGAGGCGCCGGGCGCAGCTCGACGAAGAACTTCGCAAGGGTCGCCCTTCAGTATGGACCGCCGCAGGGAAGGGAACCGCCGGCGGAGGCGGAGACGGCGCGCCGCCCCGTCCGCCTCTTCCCCGAGCGCCTCGACCTCGTCCACGACCTCGCCCCCTCCCTCTTCCTCTTGGGGCTGGCTCTGCCGCCACGGGTGTGGGGTTGGGAGGGGAGCGCTGTCTAGCGGCGACCCTCGCCGCCACCGATGAAGAACCAAGGTTCCTTTTCTCCATGGCGAATGAGAGAAAGGGGAGCAGAAACTGAGGAAAGAAGGAGATGGGAGAGTGCGGGCTTCTGCGCTCCCCTTCCGCTCTTTTTTAAGGAAGCAAGGTGGCGGCTCACCGCCCTTTCGACAAATCAGGGCATAGGAAGAGCAGGGAATCGGGGCCGACCTGCTGCCTCGTCAGAACGGCCCAGTTTTCCACTTCCACCGTCCGCGACCCCAAGAGCATGGGAATCACGTGGCGGGGATGCAGAATCGAGGCGACGGGTGAAGCGACCTCAAGACGCCGCCCACTTCCCCACGACGCCGCAATTGACGCGTGCCGTTACGGGGGAACGCGGCGGATACGGAGTGGGTTTGGCTTGGACCCAGGCCGCGCGTGCCCGTGCCCTGTTTTGGGCCTGGCCCAACAGTGCTCGGCACCGTGTATGGCCCAGACCCGGGGGCTCCTGTCGGTGTACTAAAGTAGGGGTACCTTAGTACCCCGAACTTGTGCACGGGCAGTCGCAGGCCCCTGCGTGGCAAGCCTCGTCGGCGTCCGCCAAGACCCTCCGCAGCCATTCAGAAGACAAGACATGTGCAAGAGGAGCTTGTCGGGAAGGCCTCTCTAGGCACAGACAAGGCCCCGACAAGAAGAGCTTGTCGGGAAGGCCGCTCCAGGCACGCAGAAGACAAGGCCCCGGCAAGAGGAGCTTGCCGGGAAGGCTCGGAGCGACAAGGATTCGGCCGCGGCAAGGCGCTTGCCGCGGCATGCAACCTCTCTCCGTCTCCGCTCCAGCTCACCCACCGACGTGTCGCCATGGGACCGCTCCATGGGCGCAGGTGTCGAGCGGCTGTGCAGCCAGCGGAGAGCGGAGGCGCACTGACCGCCTCTCATACCTTGCTTTGGGCGACAACGACGGGCATTTATTGCTTTTGTCCCTTGCCGTCGAGTTAGGTATTTTGCAATCGTACACTGTTCAAGTAGGTGTACCAACTCCTGTTTTTACATTTGTACCCCCGTCTATGTTGCCACCTGTCGGAAACCCCTTGAGCATATAAAAGGAGGCCCGAGTGCAACGTAGAGGAGGTTCGCGTTTTCCACAGGGTTCGCGTTTTGCGCAAGGTTCGGTTCCGTGGGTTCCGCAAGTTGGGCTGGTTCGATTCATTCGACTGGCCGTAGACTAGACACACTCACGCTAGGTTTTGTAGCTCGCATTGCTCCCTAGCAAGAACACAATAGATCAAACAAGCAGCAGTAGGAGTTTTATCTCTCCGGAGAGCTCGAAGCTGGGTAAACTGCTCGTGTGCATCGCCTCGATCCGCTCTTCGTGCGATCTCCGCCCCCCTCCGAACCACAAAGGGGCCCGGTCCTCCGGCCCCATAGGTGTCCGTGGGTACGATCAGCCTCCCCGACAGAGTCCGTCAAGGAATCCAAGTTGGATGTGCTTCAATGTCAACTTGACAAGTTCAATATGAAGGATGGTGAAGGAGTCACTGAAAAGTACTCTAGGCTTGCTCTCATCACAAATGAGATTGCCGGCTTAGGAAGTGAAGATATGACTGACAAGTTCATCGTAAAGAAGATCCTTAGAGCCTTGGATGGTAAATATGATACCATGTGCACATTGGTCCAAATGATACCCAATTAGAAACATCTCAAGCCCACAGAAGTCATTGGAAGAATTGTTTCTCATGAGAAGTCACTCAAGGATAAGGAGGAGCTCCACAATAAGTCAAGTGGTGCTTACAAAGCTTCAAGTGATGCTCCTACAACATCAAGTGACAAGCTAGTCTTCAATGAGGAATTAAGTATAATGGTGAAAAACTTCAACAAATTCTACAAGAGTAGAAGCAAAGATAGAAGCTCCAAGTCAAGGTCCTTGATGCGGCTTGAAGCTACGCCGGTATTTCCCCAAAGAGGAAGGGATGATGCAGCACAACAACGCTAGGTATTTCCCTCAGTGATGAGACCAAGATTATCGAACCAGTAGGAGAACCAAGCAACACTACATAAACAACACCTGCACAAGAATAATAAATACTCGCAACCTGACGTATTACAGGGGTTGTCAATTCCTTTCGGGTAGCGACGCCAGAAATTGGCAAACGGACGTGAGAGAGTTGTAAATATTGATAGATCGAACGCCAAATAAAATAAATTGCAGTAAGGTATTTTTGTATTTTTGGTTTAATAGATATGAAAATAAAAGCAAAGGAAATAGATCTTAAAGGCAAATATAATAAAGAATAGACCCTGGGGCCGTAGACTTCACTAGTGGCTTCTCTTGAGAAAAATAGCAAACGGTGGCTAAAAAAAATACTGTTGGGCAATTGATAGAACTTCAAATAATCATGACGATATCCAGGCAATGATCATTACATAGGCATCACGTCCAAGATTAGTAGAACGACTCCTTCCTGCATCTACCACTATTACTCCACACATCGACCGCTATCCAGCATGCATCTAGTGTATTATGTTCATGGAGAAACGGAATAATGCAATAAGAACGATGACATGATGTAGACAAGATCTATTTATGTAGAAATAAACCCCATCGTTTTATCCTTAGTAGCAAAGATACATACGTGTCGGTTCCCCTTCTGTCACTAGGATCAAGAACCGTAAGATCGAACCCACTACAAAGCACATCTTCCCATTGCAAGATAAATAGATCAAGTTGGCCAAATAAAACCCAAATATTGGAGAATAAATATGAGGCTATAAGCAATGATGCATATAAGGGATCAAAGAAGACTCAAATAACTTTCATGGATAAAAATATAGATATGATCATAAACTCTAAGTTCATCCGATCCCAACAAACACACCGCAAAAAGAGTTACATCATATGGATCTCCAAGAGACCATTGTATTGATAATCAAAAGAGAGAGAGGAAGCCGTCTAGCTACTAACTACGGACCCATAGGTCTACAAAGAACTACTCAGGCATCATCAGAGACGTACCAATGGAAGTGGTGAACCCCTCCATGATGGTGTCTAGACTGGATCTGGTGGTTTTAGACTCCGCGGCGGCTGGAATTGATTTTCATCAACTCCCCTAGGGTTTCTGGAATATTGGGGTATTTATAGAGCAAAGAGGCGGTTCAGGGGGCACCCGAGGTGGGCACAACCCACCGGGGCGCACCTGGGCCCGCAGGCGCGCCCTACTGGGTTGTGCTCCCCTCGGAGCACCCCGAGGTGCTTCGGCCCACTGGATGTCTTCTGGTCCATAAAATTCTCCAAAAAGTTTCGCTGCGTCTGGACTCCATTTTATATTGATTTCCTGCGATGTTAAAAACATGCAGAAAACAACAACTGGCACTTGGCACTATATCAATAGGTTAGTACCAAAAAATGATATAAAATGACTATAAAATGATTATAAAACATCCAAGAATGATAATATAACATCATGGAACAATAAAAAATTATAGATACGTTGGAGATGTATCAGCATCCCCAAGCTTAATTCCTGCTCGTCCTGGAGTAGGTAAATGATAAAAACAGAATTTTTGATGTGGAATGCTGCCTAACATGTCATCTTATACTCTTTCTTTGTAGCATGGACATTTGGACTTTTATATGGTTCAAAGCAATACTCTAGTTTTAACATGAGACTTATATACTCAAGCATATCAACAAGCAACCATGTCTTTCTAAATATCAACGCTAAAATAAGTTATCCCTAGCCCATCATGCTCAAACATTGATCCATTCATGAAACACACTCGCATATTAGCTACACCCAATACTCAAGTATGATCATAGTGCCTCCTAGTTGGTGCTTTATAAGAGAAGATGGAGACTCAAAATAAAAGTAAAAAATGCATAAAGTAAAAGAAAGTCCCTTCATGGAGGGAAGTAGGGATTTGTAGAGGTGCCAGAGTTCAAAGCGAAAAACTTAGAGATAAAAACATTTTGGGATGTGTGCCTTTCCCACCAACAAAAATGACTTAGAGTTCCCAACAATTTCCATGCTAGATATATCATAGGCAGTTCCCAAACAGAAAAAGTTTATTCCTTTTTCAACCATACTTTCACTTTCCATGGCTAACTGTATCCACGGGTGCCCTCCATATCAACACTTCCCAAGGAATTTATTATTTGACAACATAAAGTAAATTCATTTTTCATTTCGAGACTGGGCATCCATAATACCTTTGCCTTACTCTCGTGCAATGACAAGTGAATAAACACTCGTCATGAGAATAACACATCTAGCATGGAAAATGTTAGCCACCCCTCACCGCCTCGCGAGCGGTACGAACACACAAAAGAGAAGTTTATTTTGAAAAATTAGAGATGGCTCATATAAATTTGCTTAGAACGACAAAAGAATACCGCATACTGGTATATATAATGAATTCATGTGGCAAAACTGGTTTAAAGGATTTTGGATGCACAAGTAGTGATGATACTTAGTGCAAAATGAAGGCTAGCAAAAGATTCAGAAGCGACCAACAAAGAAACGAATAATCTCATAAGCGAGCATTAAGCATAATTAACACCAAATAATGCACCAAAAGTAGGATTTAATTTCATTGCATGACAATTTACTTTTGTGCTTGCATAGGGAATCACAAACCTTAACACCAATATTCTCACATATCACATCATCATATCTCAAAACTATTATAAGGAATCAAGTTTATTTTGTCCAATGATCTTCATGAAAGTTTTTACTATATCCTTCTTGGATATCTATCACTTTGGGAATAACTTTCATGTGTTGCTTTTGATAAGCTCAAACAAATATAAGTGAAGATCATGAGCATAATATTTCTTTCTCTCAAATTAATTTAAGTGAAGCAAGAGAGAATTTCTTCAAAAATTTACTAACTCGCAAACAAATCTAAGTGAGGCAAGAGAGCATTTCTTCAAAAATACTAGAGCGCACCATGCTCAAAAAGATACAAGTGAAGCACTAGAGCAATTCCATAGCTCATAAAAATTTAAGTGAAGCGTAGAAAGCAATTCTAACAAGTCATGACATAATTTTGGCTCTCTCAAATAGGTGTGTCCAGCAAGGGATCAAGACTTAAAAAGCAAAACAAAACAAGCAAAGACTCATATCATACAAGACGCTCCAAGCAAAACTCATATTATGCGACGAATAAAAATATAGCTTCGAGTAAAATATCGATAGTTGTTACAAGAAAGAGGGGATGCCACTCGGGGCATCCCCAAGCTTAGTTGCTTGATACTTATTGAATATTATGTTGGGGTGCCATGGGCATCCCCAAGCTTAGCCCTTTGCTAATCCTTATTCCATCGTCCATCATAAGGTCACCCAAAACTTGAAAACTTCAATCACACAAAACTCAACAAAACCTTCGTGAGCTCCGTTAGTATAAGAAAGAAAATCATTACTATAAGTATTGTATCAAACCAATTCATATTTTATTCTTGCATTATATCTACTATGTTCCAACTTTTCTATGGCAAAAACTCATCAAAGAAAACCATAGAATCATCAAAACAAGCACACAATGCAAAGAAAACAAAATCGGTCAAAAACAGAACAATCTGTAGCAATCTGGATATTTCAAATACTTCTGTAACTCACAAACTTCTGAAAAATCAGGAAAAGCTGAGAAATTTGTATATCAATCTACTGTAAAAAAATCAGGATTTTATCGTGCTTCTGTGATTTTAAACAATTGTATCTCTGGACGCAAAAGTTTTTGTCTTTTCAGCAAGATCAAATCAACTATCACCCAAGAAGACCCTAAAGGCTTTACTTGGCACAAACACTAATTAAAACACAAAAAACACAATTATAACAGTAGCATAATTTTGCAAACACTCAATAACAGAAAACAAAAACAAAAAATAAATTTTATTAATTGGGTTGCCTCCCAACAAGCACTATTGTTTCACACCCCTAGCTGGGCACAAAGCAAGGATCTAAGTATTGTCATCTTTCTTCTTAATTTTCTTAGAGGTGGTTTTGTCATGGGGCTTTGTAAAGACAACATAAAACATATTATCCATAGAAACATTAGCATTATTAAGTTGCCCATCATCATAACCAATTGATTTCCGGCAACAATCCAAGAGTAATGTTGATTAACATTATTGAAAACTTGTTGGATTACATCTAAAACGGGGACTTCCTTTTTAAGATTCTCATCAAAGATTTTATTATCCCCAAGAAAATGTCTTAACGCATAATCGCTATTGTAAAGAATTTCATCTATCATTGGCTTTTCAGGATTCATACCATAAAAATCAAAGATTTCCCTAGCTTCCCGTATTATGTAGTCAAATTCATTCATAAGAACAAGAGTGGCCACTTTTTAGCTTTAGGATTCTTTATAACGGGAAGCTCAAAAAACAATCTCTGCAAAGTAGGATGAGTACAAATAAATTTACTTTCAAGTTTCATAACTAGTGCTGAAATAGCATCCGCATAAGATCTAGTAGTTCTAAGTATAGGAGCATCATCAAGACTTAAATTTCCAACACAGTTGAAAAATTCTTGGATACGTTCTTTTCCCATAACACTCCCTTGCCCCAAGATAAAAGTTTTAGCATCCAGATTGCCCGTACGTCGAGTTAGGCCATCATCTGTTGCTGCCATACCGAAATCACTCATGATTGCAAGCAAAGGATAGATCTGACAAGAAAACGGCGAACGAGAAAAGGGAGGCGAATAAAAATGGCAAATTTTTGTGAAGTGGGGGAGAGGAAAACGAGAGGCAAATGGCAAATAATGTAATTGCAAGGAGATGAGATTTGTGATTAGGAACCTGGTAGATGTTGTAGATCCTCCCCGGCAACTGCACCAGAAATTGGTGCGTGGCCGGGAGACTATCTTGACTTGATCCTCCCAGGCAACAGCGCCATAAATTCCTTTTGATGCGGCTTGAAGCTACGTCGGTATTTCCCCAAAGAGGAAGGGATGATGTAGCACAACAACGGTAGGTATTTCCCTCAGTGATGAGACCAAGGTTATCGAACCAGTAGGAGAACCAAGCAACACTACGTAAACAGCACCTGCACACAAATAACAAATACTCGCAACTCGACGTATTAAAGGGGTTGTCAATCCCTTTCGGGCAACGGCGCCAGAAATTGGCAAATGAACGCGAGAGAGTTGTAAATATTGATAGATCGAACGCCAAATAAAATAAATTGCAGCAAGGTATTTTTGTATTTTTTGGTTTAATAGATCTAAAAATAAAAGCAAAGGAAAATAGATCGCAAAGGCAAATATAATAAAGAAGAGACACGGGGGCCGTAGATTTCACTAGTGGCTTCTCTCGAGAAAAATAGCAAATGGTGGGTAAAAAAATTACTGTTCGGCAATTGATAGAATTCAAATAATCATGATGATATCCAGGCAATGATCATTACATAGGCATCACATCCAAGATTAGTAGACCGACTCCTGCCTTCATCTACTACTATTACTCCACACATCGACCGCTATCCAGCATGCGTCTAGTGTATTAAGTTCATGGAGAAACGGAGTAATGCCATAAGAATGATGACATGATGTAGACAAGATCTATTTATGTAGAAATAGACCCCATCGACTTATCCTTAGTAGCAACGATACATACGTGTCGGTTCCCCTCCTGTCACTGGGATCAAGCACCGTAAGATCGAACCCACTACAAAGCGCCTCTTCCCATTGCAAGATAAATAGATCAAGTTGGCCAAACAAAACCCAAATATCGGAGAAGAAATATGAGGCTATAAGCAATCATGCATATAAGAGATCAAAGAAGACTCAAATAACTTTCATGGATAAAAAGATAGATCTGATCATAAACTCAAAGTTCATCCGATCCCAACAAACACACCGCAAAAAGAGTTACATCATATGGATCTCCAAGAGACCATTGTATTGATAATCAAGAGAGAGAGAGAGAGAGAGAGAGAGAGGAAGCCATCTAGCAACTAACTACGGACCCATAGGTCTACAAAGAACTACTCACGCATCATCGGAGGGGCACCAATGGAAGTGGTGAACTCTTCCGTGATGGTGTCTAGATTGGATCTGGTGGTTCTGGACTCTGCGGCGGCGGGAATTGATTTTCGTCGACTCCCCTAGGGTTTCTGGAATATAGGGGTATTTATAGAGAAAAGAGGCGGTTCAAGGGGCACCCGAGGTGGGCACAACCCACCGGGGCACGCATGGGCCCCTAGGCGCGCCCTGGTGGGTTATGCTCCCCTCGGAGCACCCCCAGGTGCTTCTCCGGCCCAGTGGATGTCTTCTGTTCCATAAAAATTCTCCAAAAAGTTCTGCTACGTTTGGACTCCGTTTGATATTGATTTCCTGCAATGTAAAAAACATGCAGAAAACAGCAACTGGCACTCGGCACTATGTCAATAGGTTAGTACCAAAAAATGACATAAAATGACTATAAAATGGTTATGAAACATCTAAGAATGATAATATAATAGCATGGAACAATCAAAAATTATAGATACGTTGTAGACGTATCAGTCCTACAATGAGAAAAGATCCTCTAGTCGTGATCGTAATTGCTACAATTGTGGAAGACTCAGACACTACTCCTATGAGTGTATGACACCCTGCAAGAAAAGAGAAGACTCACCTAAAAGGAGAAGTAGAAGAAATGAATCACCTCATAGAGAGAGAAGAGTAGAGATGATTGTTATGAACGAAGACCCTCTCGAAGAAGTAAGGATTCTAAAAGGAAAGACAAGTCATCAAAGATCTACACAAGACGAAGACATCAAGCTCATGTTGGTGAATGGGTTTCCGGCTCCGACTCTGACACTCACTCTAAGAGAAGCTATCACTCCAACTCTGACTATACTCAAGATGAAGGTGTTGCTGGTCTTGGTGTCATCCAACTCCCACGACATATTTGATTCACCAAATGAAGTAAATGGAAGATGCTTCATGCCTAAAGTCCCCGAGGTATCACACCCCGAGTATCTTGATTTCAATAGTGATGAAGATGATTTGCAAGGTGATGATGATTCTCTTGTTGATAAAACTAGTATTGTGAGCTATAATGAACTTGCTAGTAATCATGATAGTCAAGATGAAACGAATGACAATGCTAAGAAGGAGATTGAGCGTCTATCTAAAGAACTAAACAATTAAGTTAGCTCATGAAATAACTCAAGAAGATCATAGATAGCTCCTAAGAACTCAGGAGAAGCTACGCTTTGAGAAGCTAAATTTAGGGCAAGAGCATGAGTTTGTAAAAGCAATCAATTATGATCTTCGAAAGAAGAGTTCTTCTTACATAGCCAAATGTCTCCTCTTGCCTACTTACATGCCACAAGTTAAACCTAGTAACAAGAGCAAGAAAGATTCTTCTTTTAGTAGTAACAATAACCATGCTAAATCCAATGTTGTTGCTTCTAGTAATTCTCTTGATTCCACTAATGATTCTCTTAGCCAAGTTACATTGAGCAAGAAAATATCTTATTGAAGGGTTATAGGGAAAGGTGTTTACAAGAGTCTTGCGAGGAGTAAGCAATTCGAAAAAATTGTACGCAAGCAAGGAACACACCGGAAGAATCAAGGTGTTGGTTTTGAACGAAAGTTCAATGCCAATGGAGTTGAATGGGAAGAAGATCAATACCCCAAGATGAATTTTGTTCCTCCACAATAGAAGTATGACCCCACTTCTTTTGAGGGAACACGAGCTCAAGATAATCTTCCACCACAAGACCATAAGCTAAAAGGCAAGGACAAACTTAAAGAAGAGATTGACTCATTTTAAGAAGCACCTAAAGCCATGGTCAAATGGGTTCCCAAGACTTCGTCAAGCTCTACTTCATCAAGTTCAACTACAACTCCAAGGATTCCCATCAACTTGATGTGGGGCCCAATAATAAGAACTAGAGTGTTCTTGAGGGTGACTCCGCCACCATACTTCACTCAATTCATTTTGGCAAGGACTTGTGCAACCAACTTCCACATCTTGCACTAGTTCATGGAGTCACAAACCCTCTTGTTGGTAATACAAGGGACAAGGTAACTCAATGCATTCATGGACATCATCATATGTGCAATTCACTCTATGTCTATGGATACCCTTGTATGTTGCTTGTGGGACTAACCCATGTAGGTATTGAAAGTGCAAAATTCCAAAGGATTGATCCAAACTCTTGATGGACTACATCAACATTGAGCATCCACATCTTCACTATCTACATGAAGTCATCATAGACGAAACTCAAGGTTAGTTCATCCCTATTTGGGGGATATCACATCTAGGGGGGTTTTGCTCTAAAAATTGAGGTAAAGCAACTCTAATGGTGTGAACAGATCAATGCTTTATGTAAAAGTGGTAACCCCACTTGTGCTTAAATGATGAGTATGACCTATGATCAAATGTTTTCATTTGACTCCTAAGTCAATATACTCATATATAGATGACCTAGTCATCGCCAATTGCTTGATAGATGCTAGAATTGGTTGTGTATGTTTGACACATATTTCATTTGTTATCGTATTGTGTGAGCATGTTGATTTGCATGTTTTCTTCATTCGAGGACATCCATTTGTTGTATTGATTGTCTTGGTTTTTCTGGCCAAGTTGATGTACAAGAATACCTAAGCACCTCCTCTAGCTATCTATGCTTTCTTGTCTTAAATTCTCTTCTTGCTACATCACAAAAATTGAACAAGTCATTTTTGGACCTTCCGGGTGAGGCGCACTCGGACTCACCGATCTGAGAAGGACTGAACTCCAAAACCTTATTTATGCATTTTGGTTGGACCAATCCACTCAAACTCGGTCATACTGAAATCATTTAGATTTATATAGGTTTCCATCTTAGTGTCACCAAGTTGAACCATTTCGAAGTCACCAATGTGCTATATTGCTTGTAGTTACACATATCGTTGCCACCGAGTTGTTCCACTTTGAGCCACCGACAGCACATAGCTATATATATCCCCGCGTCTCGTAAATTGAAACTTTCTTCAAACGTCAGGACTCCGCGCCCCCGTTGTTGTCGTCGCCTTTGTCTTTGGATTGACCCCCTTGTCTCCTGCACGCCCTCGCCATCGGAATCCGACGCCGTCAACGGGAATCTTCCTCGCCATTGCCGCCATAGAGGATCTCCACCTAATTTGGGTGAGATTTGAACACCTCCATGTTGATTCAATGCACGGATGGATAGCCATTATTCTTGCCACGGATTGAAACCTTCCTATTAAGTGCTTCGGTATCACCGAGATGATCAACTCGGTGGATCCGAAATGCCTTCTATGAAATCTTGAAACTTAGATTTGAACTCAATTTTCATGAAAAATGTCTGGTTTTTGCGATGAATCATCCACTCTGTCCATAGCCATCTATTCACATGGTCATCTTTGCAAGATGTTAGAGGCCAGTGATAGTCAGAATGTCTCAGAAGCACATGCTGATATGAGTGCAAGCTCTAGTCCTGAAGGCAGTTTCTATGAGGGAGAAATGAGTTCTCCAGAGTTGCCCAAAGCTGCTACAAGGGCAAGAAATAAGATAACCTCAGATGATGAGGATGAGGACTTTGTTGCTAGTGAAGCAACATCAAAGAAGAAGAAGACACTGCTTGCAAAGGAGTATGGCGCAACAACCATCATAAGACCATCTGCAAGCTCCAGGGAAAGAATTGTTGTTAGGGAAGTTCCTTTGTCCAAGAAGGATAAGATCTCTGAGGAGGTGCCCACAAAGAAAAAGAGAGTAAGGAAACAGTCTATGCATGTGGTTTTCAAACCCACTTCAATGAGGAGAAATGATATGCCTGAAAGTGAAGAGGAGGGGGAGGATCCAGCAGCTAATCCACCTCCTGCCAGGCCCCAAAAACTTATGGCAGATGCTATGAAGTCTGCTGCCCCCTCCAAGTTCAAAGCCAAAGCTCCAGCACCCAAGAGGTCTACACGAAATATTTCCGCTAGTGAGAAGAACAAGGCCCCAGTTCCTGAAGCTGATGCTGATGATGAGCCACTAGTGCTCAGGAGGTTTTTTTAGATGTTTACCGCATGTTCCTTAAAAACAGAGGCCAAACATGGCATGCAAGCAGAAACAACGAAAGAACTCGTGAGAGTTCAGGTTTCCCAATACAACTACAAAAAAGTTCCCACCAAAAGAAGAAAATACAATCAGGTCCTTGGTGAGATTTTTTATAACCAACCGCCTGCCGCCATCGCCGCCAACAAGCAAATTACCGGAAGAAGACAGGGGACTTCGCAATCCAAGAAACTAAGAACACACCATCGCCGCAATCAGCTTTGTGAGTCGATGACGAGCCACATAGTGCTCAGGAGGTTGAGGCCCAACACTACAAAAAAATACACTTCCGTGATGATACGTGTTTGTCACAGTAGGTCACGTTTTCTGTGATGCATGTACATCCATGATGATTTTATGACAGAACCAAGATAGTCATACATGTGCTGTCGTAGAAGTGTTCCATGGCATTACGAAAATTATCATCACGGAAGTGTCCACTTCCATGACGATAAAACGCACGTCATAGAAGTGCTTTCGTCAAGGGTGACTGACACATGGCATCGACCGTAACGGCTCGACGTTAAGCTATCGGGTCCGGTTTTGGATCCGATAACCCGTTAACAGACTAGACCAATGGGAATTTTCCACGTGTAAAATTATCATTGGCCGGAGGAAACACGTGTTGGCTCACCGCTGGACAGATGTCATCATTGGACAGGAGGCGCCTACGATACGTCAACACGTGGCACGACCCAACAGAGGCCCATTCCGGTGAAAAGGCCGGGCCTGTCAAAATAAGCGGGCCGGCCCATTAGCGGCCTACTTGAGTCAGGCCCATTTACAAGTACAGCCCATACAAGTTACACAGAATCAGCCCATCAAAGGCCCATTCTAGATTCGACAATTTCCAACCCATCGTCAGTTTAAGCCCGTTAACGGCCGGCTATGTTTTGGGCCCAATTGCGGCCCGAGCTTCTTTCAACATGTTAGCAACCCATCATGAGTTCCAGCCCGTTAACAGCCCAGAACGTCTTTTGGCCTTTTCTCGGCCCATTCTGCTGTTGGGCCAATTCTAGCCTGCTGTGACTTTAGGCTTGTCCTTGGCCCATTCGGTAAATGGGCCAAATCATAGCCCATTTTGTCTCTCGGCCTGTTAAGGGCCCGCACAACAGTTGGGCCTTTGACTTTAGGTCCATTAGGGGCCCACGTTCTGCAGGGCATCATTTCAGCCCAATGCGACTTCCGGCCTATTAAAAGCCTAGTTTGCAAATTGGGCCTCCTCTGGCCCATAACACTTTCGGCCTCTTACTGGCCCGTAAAGTAAAAGGTCCGAGACAAAATTGACATTTATTTCAGCCTGCTAAAGGCCCGCAGGCCATTTCCATTTATACGGCCATATCGAGCTTTAGGCCTCTTGACGGCCTGCTAAGAGCCGTTGTTACGGTGGGCCCATTTGGGAGCCACTTAATATTATTTTGACCAGCCCAATTAAGGCCCGCTTTGACTGCACATGTTTGTTCGTTTGTATGGCGTCCAGGAAATGTTTGGGCGTGTTGGCCCCGTTTCAGCGATATAGCATATTCAATAATTATCCTACTCTATACTATCGCCTCTAAAAAACATACACTATACAATAAAAAGCGTAGAAACGTAGAATAATCCTACACTATACAATAAATAAATTACAGCCGAATATACCCACTGGGCATTATAGTTCGGCACCAGTGATTATAAAGCGTACACAAACAGCAAATTACATACACTGGACAAATGAAGCTCATACATCATGGACACGCATCAACAGAACTTACCATTTGAACTATAATCTCTTCAGAAAAAAAGGATTGGCCAGATTCAGATAGCACAAATTTCAGTTTGCAAAATCTCCAATTCCTTCGTGGTTACCTCAGCGTCGTGTTTCATTTTTTGACTCCTGCATCTAATACCTGCATGTTCAGTCTCAACTTGTTGATTGTACTTTGAGAATCATGTACACATTGTCTTGCCACCTCTAGTTGATGCACGAGAACATCAGCACATTCCAATTCCAATCCATAATCATTCGTTAACGGCCATGCCGCACTGCACGCAGATCTTTGTGTTGATGTCACTTCATCCTGAAATGTTTGTGTAAGTACACATGACTAGGGAAAAAATATAGTTACAACAGTGAAGTGATGTCTACTACACAAACTTCTTCTTGTAGACGTTGTTGGGCCTCCAAGTGCAGAGGTTTGTAGGACAGTAGCAAATTTCCCTCAAGTGGATGACCTAAGGTTTATCAATCTGTCGGAGGCGTAGGGTGAAGATAGTCTCTCTCAAGCAACCCTACAACCAAATAACAAAGAGTCTCTTGTGTCCCCAACACACCCAATACAATGGTAAATTGTATAGGTGCACTATTTCGGTGAAGAGATGGTGATACAAGTGCAACAGAAAGTTTCTGGATTTTAAATAAATAACTATCATCCAAGAAGATTATATAGGTCTTACTTGGCACAAACACTAATTAAAACATAAAACCACATCTAACCAGAGGCTAGATGAATTATTTATTACTAGACAGGAAAAAAGCAAACAACAAAAATAAAATTGGGTTGCCTCCCAACAAGCGCTAACGTTTAACGCCCCTAGCTAGGCATGATGATTTCAATGATGCTCACATAAAAGATAAGAATTGAAACATAAAGAGAGCATCATGAAGAATATGACTAGCACATTTAAGTATAACCCACTTCCTATGCATAGGGATTTTTTGAGCAAACAACTTATGGGAACAAGAATCAACTAGCATAGGAAAGCAAAACAAGCATAACTTCAAAACTTTAAGCACATAGAGAGGAAACTTGATATTATTGCAATTCCTACAAGCATATGTTCCTCCCTCATAATAATTTTCAGTAGCATCATGAATGGATTCAACAATATAACCAGCACCTAAAGCATTCCTTTCATGATCCACAAGCATAGAAATTTTATTACTCTCCACATAAGCAAATTTCTTCTCATTCGGAATAGTGGGAGTATCATAAGAGACTCGAATACTATAAATTGTTTCCACATTAAAAGAGTAATGCTCAGAAAAAGGGTAATCATAATCATGACAAGTTTTGTAAATATAATCATCACTACTTTTTATAGCATAAGTGTCATCACAATAATCATCATAAATAGCAACTTTGTTCTCATCATAATCAATTGAAACCTCTTCCGAAATAGTGGATTCATCACTAAATAAAGTCATGACCTCTCCAAATCCACTTTCATAATTATCACAATAAGATTCAACATCCTCCAAAATAGTGGGATCATTACTTCCTAAAGTTGACACTCTTCCAAACCCACTTTCATCAATATAATCATCATAAGTAAGAGGCATGTTATCATCATAACAAATTTGCATATCAAAACTTGGGAGGCTAAAAATATCATCTTCACTAAACATAGGATCCCCAAGCTTGGGACAAACATTAATTGCAGCAAATATATTCTCAAACATGTCATTGTCATCAAACATAGCATCCCCAAGCTTGGGCCTTTTCATATCATAAGCATAATCACTCTCATCATTAATTGTATGGATAGGACCAATATTATAGCAATTATCATCATCACAATGAGTAATAGGAACAACATCATTTGGGAGGGATACCTTTCTACCTTTGCTTCTCCCTCTTTTCTTTTTCTTGTTCACATCATGTGTGGGTTTAACCCTCTTTTTGGAGCTCCTTATTAATGAGATTGGTTGAATAGAAGACTCCTCCTCGTTACCTGATTCATCATAAGAAATAATAGGAGGATATTGGGAACCCTCTTCCCTTCCATTAGTATTCTCTTAATCCTCTATTTGTTTTATTTTCTTTATGTAATTGGAAATATAAGGATTTTCAATGCAATTCATCGCACAATACATATAAATTTCCTCTAGATCGAAATCAAGAATTCTATCAAGGGAAAATTCTGGAATAACCTTAGTTATAAGTTTCATTTCTTCATAACCCAAGAGCTAACTAAAATCATTATGATGTGCAAGGGTAATCAAGTCATCACAATTTTTGGACACGATACGATCATGAAACAATTTGCATTGGGTACTGAAATGATCACGTTCATTGCAAAGTTCACAAGTACGGCTAAGAAAGTTTAAATTTTCAGCACAAACATCTAGCCTTTCTTGTAACCCTTTGGTTTCCAAATACTTATGCCTCTTGCAAAATCTATCTTCCCTGTTTGGTATGTACTTGCAAACTCTATGCACTCCACAAAAATCGACATGCTTATAAGAGATATTTTCATCATGACTAGTGCAATCATCATTAGCACTATGGGTATTCAAAGAGTTCATACTAACAACATTGCAATCATGCTCATCATTCAAAGATTTAGCGCCAAACATTCTAATGCATTCTTCCTCTATCAATTGAGCACAATTATTGGAATCCTTATTCTCATGAAAGATATTAAAAAGATGAAGCATATGAGGCACCCTCAATTCCATTTTTTTGTAGTTTTATTTTATAGACTAAACTAGTGATAAAACAAGAAACTAAAAGATTTGATTCCAAGATATAAAGATATACCTACAAGCACTCACCTCCCCGGCAATGGCGCCAGAAAAGATCTTGATGTCTACTACACAACCTTCTTCTTGTAGACGTTGTTGGGCCTCCAAGTGCAGAGGTTTTTAGGATAGTAGAAAATTTCCCTCAAGTGGATGATCTAAGGTTTATCAATCCGTGGGAGGCGTAGGGTGAAGATAGTCTCTCTCAAGCAACCCTGCAACCAAATAACAAAGAGTCTCTTGTGTCCCCAAAACACCCAATACAATGGTAAATTGTATAGGTGCACTAGTTCGGCGAAGAGATGGTGATACAAGTGCAATATGGATGATAGATATGAGTATTTGTCATCTGAAAATATAAAAACAGCAGGGTAACTAATGATAAAAGCGAGAACAAATGGTATTTCAATGCTAGGAAACAAGGCCTAGGGTTTATACTTCCACTAGTGCAAGTTCTCTCAACAATAATAACATAATTGGATCATATAACTATCCCTCAACATGCAACAAAGAGTCACTCCAAAGACACTAATAGAGGAGAGCAAACGAAGAGATTATGGTAGGGCATGAAACCACCTCAAAGTTATTCTTTCTGATCGATCTATTCAAGAGTCCGTAGTAAAATAACACGAAGCTATTCTTTCCGTTTGATCTATCATAGAGTTCATACTAGAATAACACCTTAAGACACAAATCAACCAAGACCCTAATGTCACCTAGATACTCCAATGTCACCACAAGTATCCGTGGGTATGATTATACGATATGCATCACACAGTCTCGGATTCATCTATTCAACCAACGCAAATAACTTCAAAGAGTGCCCCAAAGTTTCTACCGGAGAGTCAAGACGAAAACGTGTGCCAACCCCTATGCATAAGTTCATTGAACCCGCAAGTTGATCACCAAAACATACATCAAGTAGATCACGTGAATATCCCATTGTCACCACAGATAAGCACGGCATGACATACATCAAGTGTTCTCAAATCCTTAAAGACTCAATCCGATAAGATAACTTCAAAGGGAAAACTCAATCCATTACAAGAGAGTAGAGGGGGAGAAACATCATAAGATCCAACTATAATAGCAAAGCTCATGATACATCAAGATCGTGCCACCTCAAGAACACGAGAGAGAGAGAGAGAGAGAGAGAGAGAGAGAGATATCAAACACATAGCTACTGGTACATACCCTCGGCCCCGAGGGTGAACTACTCCCTCCTCATCATGGAGAACGCCTGGATGATGAAGATGGCCACCGGTGAGGGTTCCCCCTCCGGCAGGGTTCCTGAACAGGGCCCCGATTGGTTTTTGGTGGCTACAGAGGCTTGCGGTGGTGAAACTCCCGATCTATTCCGCTCCCTGATGTTTTTAGGGTATATGGATATATATAGGCGAAAGAAGTCGGTAAGGGGAGCCACGAGGGGCCCATGAGGGTGGGGGCGCGCCCAGGGGGGCAGGCGCGCCTCCCTGCCTCGTGGCCACCTCGAAGCTTCCATGATTTCAACTCCAAGTCTCCTGGATCACGTTCGTTCCAAAAATCACGCTCCTGAAGGTTTCATTCCGTTTGGACGCCGTTTGATATTCCTTTTCTGCGAAACACTGAAACAAGGGAAAAAACAGAAACTGGCACCGGGCTCTGGGTTAATAGGTTAGTCCCAAAAATAATATAAAAGTGCATAGTAAAGCCCATTAAACATCCAAGATGGATAATATAATAGCATGAATACTTCATAAATTATAGATACGTTGGAGATGTATCATGAAGCGAGCAAGACAGACTATTTTGTACATGGCAAAACAAGACCAACAATAATGTTACACGTCATGAAGCATAAGCAGGTGATATTTTAAAAATTATAAAAAAGGTAGTCTGTGCAGCCTGCATACAGAAATCTCTCTTAGCTCAAGAGAGGACCATGATGTTGGGACCCAATCCAAAACACAGACAAGTTACAAATTTAGACAACACGTTGTGTCTAAGTAAGCAAGAAGTTGGCCATTCTTTAGCTCAATTAAAGTCTTAGAGAGCATAATGAACAGCAGAGGGATTCGTACAAACCTACTACAGCAAGCAAAACTATGCAATCATTAGCCTAGTATAAACTAGACTGTGAGCCTCATGCAATAATAGTTGGTTAATAGACTTCAAAGCTTCAGGCACACTTCGCCAGAGTAATTAAATGGTAAGGCCTTTAATTATGTCAACTAATAGTTATACAAGTACCCAACATCAGACATCATTGTTTGGGCATCTCATTAACTGAGGACAAATAAAGCAATTGAAAAGAGCAAATTAACTATGCCTGAAACAAACAAGGAATTGAACTGTTGAGTTGGATATAGTGACTAACCTTAACTGGTTGAACAGGCTCAGCACAACTCCTTCTTTTCTTGCAAGGCTCCTTCCTAACATCTTGTACTTGGAAATCGTAGGTCTTATCTTCATTGCACCCCCTCTACAAGGTGACACAAACTAGTTACTCGTCTCCTTGGAAGATAAATATGCATACTTTCCAGTCTGTGAACAACTCAAAAGGATGAGATTATAAAAAAACAATACCACATAATGAAACATGCCACATCTCTTCACTTGCACACAATGAAATGAGCATTTACTATGTCTGCACTATGTAAAAACTAGGCATACCTTCGAACTGGATCTCCAGGTACTCTTGGAGAGCCTAATTTAGTGTACAACCAAACCTTTATGTCACCTATGATTTAGACAAGGCCCCACTACAGCAGCCCTTAGTATTTAAATTGTTGACAAGCTCTGTTAGAGTGTTAGGTCAAGAACAACAAGTAATCAAAGCAAACAGTCCTAGTATGGCTGGCTGATGCAAACAACAATTGAACAGATGTGTGAGAAAATCTTACATATCAAGAAACGAAGCAAAGAAGGAGGCTTAAAGACCATCACTTGACTGGCCAGATTTAAGGGGCATTTAAACAGCATGTGCAACATATGAACTAACATAAACATTGCATATTCCAGATTCTACAATGGAAAGCACATGTATTAGGTTATGCCATGTATGATGATGCCTAAATGTACACTATAGCAGGCAGGAGTAATTCATCATTGCACGCACAATTGAATTGCATGTTAAGGGCCAGTTCGATTCCGCCTTTTCAGGGTTTATTGTCAAAATAAGCCATAAAAGATGTAAAGAAGTCATTTTTGAGTTATGGGCTTGGGCTTAACTTATTTCACTTTGGAGGGGGATGTTTCCGGTAGAAGCTCACTAAAAATTGAAGCGAAGGGGAATAGTGAAATGACTCTATTGTCTGCCTATATTACACTCAAAATGCAACTGCTCACGCCTGCATCACTCCTGACCCTCAAGTAAAAACAAGCACGCAAGCCTTCATTGCCCTGCCCGCTTGCATCTCCTCTCCCCTTTCCCTCTACCTTGATCCCCTGCCTGCAGCCCTAGGGTTCCTCCAGCGAGCCGTCGCCTCTGGTCCCATCTGGCCTGGTCCTCGATGATGCTCTGTCCAGCTAGGCTACATGGCCGGCAGGTAGGGGCAAATCTCCCCGGTTGCTCCTCCCTATGGCGTCGCCCCTCATTCTCATGGTCTCCAGCAGCTGCTCCATTGTGGTCCGTCCAACGCACTACTCCGGCGGGCGCCGCATAACTACGGCTGATGCCACATTGCAGCAGAAGGCACCTTATTCCCTCTCCCCTCCTCCTAGGCCGTGGCCTTGAGGTGCTGTTGAAGGATGAGCTCATCCAAGAAGGTGACGATCTCCTCTGATATCTTGTCAAACTTTCATTCTGATCCACTATACGATGAATTGCTATGAGTTGCTTCTGCTGCTGCTATATGATGCATTGCTATGAGCTGCTCCTGCTGCTGCTATATGATGAATTGCTATGAGCTGCTGCTGCTATATGATGAATTGCTATGAGCTGCTGCTCCTGCTATATGATGAGTTGCTATAAGCTGCTCCTGCTGCTGCTGTATGATGAATTGCTATGAGCTGCTCCTGCTGCTGCTATATGATGAATTTCTATGAGCTGCTCCTGCTGCTGCTATATGATGAATTGCTTTGAGCTGTTGCTGGTATATAATTGAATTGCACACTGCTGCTGCTGCTTATGATGAGTTGCTATGAGCTTCTGCTGCTGCTATATGATGCTTTCAGGTGGTGCTGCTATATGATAATAACCAGCCACTTGGACCATCGAATTTCAATAAATAATTGTTCTTCATTGAAATGTGGGTCATGTGTTCTTCGTTTAAATTAGGCAATGGGATCTCTATGGAAGACATTGACCAAAGTAGATTGTGCCAAGTAGATGGTATCTTTGTATTTGCATTTTAAACAAATAGTGATGGTCTGTTTTCCTA
Organism: Aegilops bicornis; assembly: GCA_021605145.1. Lineage (NCBI taxonomy): Eukaryota > Viridiplantae > Streptophyta > Magnoliopsida > Poales > Poaceae > Aegilops > Aegilops bicornis. The sequence continues at coordinate 378,279,966 of CM038669.1, read as the reverse complement.
TCATATTAATTCTTGCCTTTGGGTTCAATTTGTGATGTTTGCAAGTCAAATTATTTTTCATATGGGCAGCAAAATGAAAAAATATAATGCAATATAGACTTTTCACTGATGATACCAAAGATAAGCTGAAAAGGAAGGCAATGAAAAGAACTGGTTGGCTTATTACCTGGAACTTATATTCATAGGTGCTTATTTTCTTAGGATAACTCGTAATAAATGTCCCTAAGAAACTTGGCCAATAGAACTGACATACAAATAACATGTCACGATGATTGCAATGGAGGAGTGACCTACCATAGCACACACACTGTATAGGCTCACCGCTGCCTCTCCTTTTTTTGCGATGTTCCATGAAATGCCACATACATGCATCTTGTACTTTTTCATTGTGTAACCCTATCTGCAAGTTGACACGGCTAATTTTAGACATCTCTACATGATAATACATTGCATATCCCTTGAGCATATTTAAGCCACCTATTAATGAATGTGTGCGTAGCATAAACTAGCCATGACTCTGTGTGTTGGACGAGCAGGCACTCTAAGGGAGCCTAATGTAGTGCACTGGAATTCCTACATGCCACCTACGAATTTGTGTAATGTACTGCCTCTGTTCCTAAATATATGTCTTTGTAGAGATTCCAGTATGGACCACATACAAATGTATATAGATGCATTTTCGAGTGTAGATTCACTCATTTTGCTCTGTATGTAGCCTATAGTGGAATCTCTAGAAAGACTTATATTTAGGAACAGAGGTACGAGGTAGTATCATGTATGACATCTACATATCTAATTTAGCAGCCAGTAGTAGAAATCATTATACGCACAAAGGGATTATCGGTGAAAATCCTAGCAAAGCACGCTAAGGTGCACACAACAATACAAGAGATAGAGATGCACTTACAAGATCATAGCAATGCCTCAGTCCAGGATCTTGGTTGGCCAAGCTATTAGATCCAGAAGAAACATCATCCTTCGAGTTTTTGCCAGCTGCACAAAGGTAACAACGACCTGTTAGTATATTTGAAGTATATCGGGCAGGTGATGTTGGACAGGTTTAAAGGTGACAAGTACCTAGGCCATGGCGCGTGGTTGGCATGTTGCCAGATGGTGGGAATCGGGTTAGAAACGTCAAGAGTGATGACGCTGCGCTGGCTATCGGGGTCCGGTAGGGAGATCTAGAACCGTCGAGTAGGGTGTTTGTGGAGTGGCTCCGGTAGGGTGGACTACGGTGTGGGCGAAGCGGATCTGTGGCCGTGGACGAGGGCGCCGGTGAAGTTGCTCCGGTGGTTGGGTTAAGGATGGTGTCGAGATGCGGATCTGCGGCCATGGACGGGGCGTCCGAAGCTGATTCGGTAGGTTGGATGAGGGTGCGACAAAGCGGATCTGTTGCCGTGGACTTGTGAGTTGGCAAAGCGACCCCGGTAGGGTTGAGAATGGTATAGGCGAAACTACTCCAGTAGGGTTGACGATGGTGTCAGCGAAGCGGCTTCGGTAGGGTTGAGGAAGGTGTCGGCGAAAAGGATCAGAGGCCGTCGGTGGGGCTGCTCCGGGGGGTGTGGACGAAGCGTCTCCGGTGGGGAGTACGAATAAGCTGCTGCAGATGCGCTGCGGTTGACGAGAGTACCGGCGAAGCAGATCCGGCGCCGTGGACAAGGCCGGCACTGAATGGGTTGTGGTACAGTGGTGGATGAGCAGTCTACTTGTTTCTAGTGGAGGTGGGAGGGGTAGATGCGGCCGCATAAACAGATCCGGCGAGGTGGGCCTTGTTGGCGATGAATGGGCTCTGCACGCGGTGGATGAGCGATCTAGGGTTTCGAGAGGGGAGGGGTAGAAAGGCCGATGAAGTATGGAAGGCGTGATGTAAGATGCTCTGGTGTTGTGGAGTTAGTCGTTTTTGCGGGAGGGGGAGAGGAAATGGGGTTGTTGTGTGGTGGGGGGAACTGGAAGTTACCAAAGCAGCCCCGACCTATTATGTAGATGAGGGCGGTATTGTTACTGTTGTTCTCCGTGCACCAAGGATAAAAGGGGAATTTCGCATGCTAAAGACTAGGTGGCGGAAATTTTAGAAGGAGGCGGGAGATTTTGCCGCCCGCGGGATCGTTCTTATCTAGTTTCAACTAATTTTGGACCTTGCTAGCGGGAATGTCATGCGAGACTGTGTACACGGGGCACGGATCAGCAGTTAATAACTGGTGTGAAGTCCACCCCAGGAAAAAAAGACAATAACTCGGGATGATGCACCGATAATTTGGACGTTCACATAGGCGCGACCAATCGTACGGGTGTAGAGGAGCGTTCACAAAAAAAGGGATCAAACGCTCAGCCTGTGTATTTCTTGTATAAATAGATAATTTAGTGCCATTGGTTATTTACTTTAAACATAATGCATGCGCACAAAAAGAAATGGATATTGCAGTCCCACAAAAGAAATAGATATTGTAGTCCGCTACTTAAAAGTGTTACCTCATATGATTACATAGCCTCCATTTCATAAATTGCGTACCCGTTGAATTCATATATGAATATTACATATATTACTTCATAATAGAACCTTAAATCCTCCAAGACTAATGAATTTGAATGCAACAGTAAAAATGGTGCATGTACATGATAGCTGTAGCGACCCGACCTCAGACGGTGAAGTCTCTGTGCTAGTGTCAGCCCTAGATTGGTATGCTGACACACATAGTACTCGAGGATTTATAACAGAGGTAAATCACATGTATAAAAAACGTAAATACTATTACATCAATCCAAATAGCGGAAGTAACAACAAGGTTGTGGATTCCCATCAACACCAACGGCAAAGTTGAGTGTAGAAATCATAACCCTAACGTATCATTTACTCGTCGTAAGAACCTGCAACATGAGACGTTGCAGCCACAAAGGGTCAGTACATTGAATGTACTCGCAAATTCACACCATAGAGCAATGATGAATAAAGGCTATCACTACATGCATATTTGGCTGGTGGAGGCTCTATGGTTAACATGTTTTTGCCAAAAGCCAATTTTTTCCTACTGCAAAAGAATATATTTTATTTAACTACAAAGTTGGTTGAAAACATTGAGAATGGTAAACCCCATCTCAATCCCAATTAAAATTAATTAACAACCCGACAAATTAATTATATAGAGTGATGAGATCAACATGATAATCCAAGATTGAGATACTCAAGATGTCCATAACCGGGGACACGGCTAATCATGATTAGTTTGTACACTCTGCAGAGGTTTGCGCACTTTTCCCCACAAGACTCGATCTCCTCCGTTGGATTTCTCATACTACATAATGTTTGAGAAACGGATGACCGAGACACAGCCTTTCCGAAGAGGTCCCCTTAACCGATAGATAGGCATGTACACCTACAATCTCGTACATCTGCTAGCCCATCATGGAAAGGTTTCCCACAACTTACTCAACTACGCCAGAGCCCATAATGGCATGTGGCTGCACACGGAAGTTTCTAGCATGAATAATCTTATGATCCCTTTGAGCCTGGGTGGCAGTCCATAGGAGAATCACACGGTACCCCGGGATTTCCAAAAATACAGGCAACACTGGGTTCCCCAGGTGCCTCAATCCACCCAGATGTGTATTAAAGTTGCCACCTTAAGTTAACCATTAATTAACAACTCACATCTTTCATGGATACACTCAAACCCAATCCACGTCTACCAGCATAGCATGGCAATATAAGCATAACGTAATAGTAACTCCCAATGTTTGAATGCAGGGCAATAGGTTCCTACCTCATCAACTACTTCCCAATACCCACATGTTAACAAGTCCTACTCATGCAATGTTTGACGGGTGAAACTAATGCATAAAAACTGGGTATGAAAGGATATGATCAAAGTGTGAACTTGCCTGTACTATTGATGAAGATGATTCGCACTCAAAACTCTTGATAGTTCTACTCGTCACACTCCGTTCAATCAATCGAGAGCAATCAATAGTAACCACACATAAGCAATCACTCAAAAGATCAGAAAGATCGAAGAAGACTATTCGGAAAACATCAAGACCAAGAAAATAACTCTTGCATCATAAAACAATTTGTAACAGTACCAAAATTATGTGAATTTGGCCTTATCAGAAAGTTTAGGTCAAGAGCTTCGATTTGCAAAAAGAATCAAATCAAACGGAGTTATAAAACTTGAGTTACGATCAAACAAAGTTTGAATTCAAATCTATTTGAAAACAAATTTTAAATTTGCAAAAACATGTTTAAGTTGTTTTACTGGATAGAGGGCATCATAAAGAAGAAGTGAGCGTTGGTTTCGTTGGATTTGGACTAACGAGTGAGAAGTTACGAAGGTTTGAAGAACATGGACTAATCTGTAAAAACTTTAATCGTGGATTGGTCCCTAATGAGAAAAATAACAGAAAAAAGAAAAGACTAAAAGGCGAACGTTCGTTTTAAAAGCATAATCGGCGAACACGTTCACTTCTAAAGCTAACCTAGTGAACGCTTGCTAAATAGCAACAAAAATAAAAATCAGAAAGATCTGGATCGTTGGATCTAGATCCAACGGCGAGGGGAGGGGCGGCGGTTACCACGGCGCTGGGAGTCGGCGGCGGCGGAGAAAACGGTGGTGACGGCGTTGGCTGCACGGGGGAAGGCGGCGAGGCAGCGTGGGGTGGTGCGGCGGAGCTGGCGGCAATGATCGGACGACACGGGCAAGAAGGCGAGGCAAGCGGCAAGGAGATCTGATGGTGGCGGATCGGCAGAGGGCGGCGGCGGCGAGATGCGGGACAGAGAGAGACAGAGGGGCGGCGGGCGCGGCTTTATAGGAGGGAGGAGGCGACGGTGGCGTGGAGAAGGGGCAAAGCATGGAGGCAGTGGAGTCCTGGTGTAGGGCCAAGGCGGCGTCGATCGAGGCGGAGTCAATGGGGAGGTCGAGGGCAGCTGGTGGGCTTTGTTGGGCAGCCAGTGGGCCACGTGAGGAAAACTTTTTTTTAAAATAAACATTTTTTCCAAACAAAAAGAATAAAAGCAAAATAAATAAAAATATTATATAGGCATATAATATATCAAAAAAATAGAAAAAGATTTTCTACAACTTGAACATTATTCTAGCTCGAAATAAAATCCACAAAAATTCAAATAAAGCAAGGAGTGCTTCTACTCTAATAAAATCCAATAAAAATCATTTTAAAAATACCAAAATGATTTCAAATTTATTTATCTCCAATTTTCAGATGTAGGGAATCATGTTACCCTATTTTCCATATATTTTACTTTTGGAGAATAATAATTTGAATAAAAACCAAAATAACTCCAATTTGAAAATGATTTCAAAGGGGCGTTAAATTTGGTTTCTTTGAAACTTCCAACTCATATTTCATATAATTTGAAGAAGTCATTTTATCTTCTCTCGTGAAAATCATTGAGTTGCATAAAGTTTTTGAGTTTGAAATATTTCCAAATAAGATTCAAATCTTTTCAAATCCCTTTTCATTTATTTAAAATGGAAGAAGTCATGTTATCTTCTCTCCAGGGTTTTGTGATGAAAAGAATTTGAATTCAAGGAGATCATAAAAGCAAGGTGAAAGTTTTGGGAAAGTCATTTTATTCCCTCTCATTTAACTTTAAAAAAGTTTTGAATTCCACACAATCAATCAAACAAAATATCAAAGCTATCTATTTAATATAACATTCCAAAATTTAGAATTTTGGGATGTTACAATAGCTACATTGGTTGTTTCAAGAAACATCACTGGAACTTTGGCATGCACAATTGAAAAGGTTTATTTAGATAGAAAAAAATGTGATATGTGAGTGTCCAATCTTTATAGCGTTGAATCGATATTGTACCTTTGTCGGGGAGGCTGATCGTACCCACGAACACCTATGGGGCAGCGGACCAGGCCCCTTTGTGGTTCGGAGGCGGAGATCGTGAAGAGCGGATCGAGGCGAGGCACACGAGCAGTTTACCCAGCTTGAGCTCTCCGGAGAGATAAAACTCCTCTTGCTGCTTGTTTGATGTATTGTGTTCTTGCTAGGGAGCAATGCGAGCTACAAAACCTAGCGTGAGCGTATCTGGTCTCTAGTGAGTCGAATGAACCGAACCTCCAACCCCTTCTACGTTGCGCATGGGCCTCCTTTTATATGCTCAAGGGGTCTCCGACAGGTGGCAACATAGGCGAGGGTACAAATGTAAAAACAGGAGTTGGTACACCTACTCGAACAGTGTACAGTGCAAAATACCTAACTTTCGGCGGCAAGGGACAAACGCAATAAATGCCCGTCGGTGTCGCCCCAAACAATTACAGCGAGACCGTCAGGTGCTCCACTGCTCGCCACGATGGCAAGCTTGTCAGCGACGCTTATCGCTGCTCTCCGCTGGCTGCACAGCCTCTCGACACGCGTGCATGGAATGGTCCCATGGCGACACGTTGCAGGATGAGCTGGAGCGGAGATGGAGAGAGGTTGCTTGCCGCGGTAAGCGCCTTGCCGCGTCCGGAGGCTTGTCGCGCTCCGAGCCTTCCCGGCAAGCTCCTCTCGCCGGGGCCTTGTCTTCTGCATGCCTTGAGTGGCCTTCCCGGCAAGCTCCTCTTGCCGGGGCCTTGTCTTCTTAATCAAATACTTTGTTCTTGAATGGCTCCAAAGGAACCACGGAGGATCTTGGCGGCGACGAGGCAAAACCTGCCCGGCGAGGTGCTGCAAGCTGTCCGTGCACGCACGGGATACTAGGGTACCCTACTCTAGTACACCGACAGAGCCCTGGCCTGGGCCAGACACGGTGCAGCGCTGTCGGGCCAGGGCCCAAAACAGGTGCACGGTCACACGCGGCCTCGACCACGCCGCACTTCGCCGGACCCACCACGACCCCCACTAACGGCACGCACCGGACGTGGCGCCGTGCGAGAGATCGTGGGCATGGTCGTGGGGGTTTCTTTATTAGGAAAAGCGGAACGTCCGCCCCCTCCCCCTTTTTATAAGCGGAGAAAACAGGGGCAGGCCGTCCACTCCGCCATTGCTGTCTTGTCAAGAAAACCACCGCCGCTCCCCCCTTCTTCTCCAGTCGCGAAGAGAGCGGCGCCCGCCCCCTTCTCGCCTGGCGCGCTCACCACCGTCGGCTTCCTCCGCCGCCCTCGCCATGGCTCCGAAGCCGACAAGGAGAAGGGCGTCAAGTCGGCCGAAGCGCAGCGGCTCATGGCGTTGCGCAAGAGCGGGCCATCTCCCCCATTTCGGCGCAAAGGGAGCTGCGGGATGTCTTCTATCTCTTTGGTCGACGGAGACGCGTGCGCATCCGCGCGAAGGTACTCCCGCCTCCGCTTGATTTGGCCCCAACCGGGTACCCTTTTGCCCTTTTCTTCTATTGCGGCCTTTGCCCGCCCTTTTCCGAAGTTCTTCTGCGATATCATGAACACATTTGGCCTCCGCCTCCTTGATTTCACCCCAACGCCGTCTTGACCATGGCAGTTTCGCGCATCTTTGCGAAAACTTTGTCGGAATCCACCCAAATGTGGCATTCTTCCACCACTTCTTCGTGCCCTGCGTCGAGAGAGGAGAGCCACTTGCCGGAGGGATAGCTTGGGTCTCAGGATCGGCAAGAAAGAAGCCTATCTGGAAGGAGAGTTCCGCAACAAGTGGGAGGAGTGGAGAGCCAATTGGTGTTGGGTCATAGAGGAGAACCGCAGCCCTTCAACTGCCGTCGCCAAACCCCAATAGTGCGGCAGAGATTGGAGTAACTTGGCGGCCGGAGGATGCGAGGTTGAAGATAGCTGTGACCGGATTTTGCGCCTCAGGCTTGCCGGATTAACCGTAGGCGCGATTGGCGCAGACTTCCTTCGCCGCCGCGCCGCTCCCTTGCGGGGAGAGGAGGAGGCCTGCTTGGGAGTTCCAAAATGCGGCGGAACATCATGAGGTTGCGCCCGGGCCTGAATCGGAATCTCACCGTCTTGGAGTTGGATGCGATGCTTTGCTAGAGCTGTTCAAGAACGACCCGATCACCTGAGTGGTTTAGGTTGCCGAGGGGGTCGTCCCATTGTGCAACAACTTCGGCGCTCGACCGCATCCGGCGCCATGATGCCGTTGTGCGATTCCCATGGGATCGTTCCAACTGGCAGGAGCCCCGACGAGGTCGCGGCGATTCTTCGACGACTTGGAAGAAGTGCCGATCCGCTCCGACGAGCGAAAAAAGGCTCACTCGCGACACTACCGGCGCAGGAGATGGCGCGCATTGCCACCAGGGTGGAGGAGGCGGCGACAGCCGCTGGCTGGAGCCTTCGGGTATACCGTGGAGGCGGACGCTGCGAAGGCAGCAAGCCTTGCCGAGCGAAGGGAGATCGCCCGGCGAGGACGAAGCTTGTCGAGCCCGAGGCGGGTCGAGTGGAACCCGCCGAGGGCGCTTCTTCTCCACCGCCCAGCGACTTGCCGCCAGCCGAGCCCCGGTTCCGCCAAGAGAGACGTCTCCGCAAGGCCGAGACGAGCCGGGCGTGATCGCCCACAGCGGCGCCAGCGACGCACTCCACCGGCAAGCGATGTTGCCAGCGCGAGCGCCTCACACCGCCGCGACAAGCGGGCGAGATCTTCTCGAGCCGCCGACGCCTCCGCCAAGCGGCCAAGAGAGCCCACTCCCGCCTCGTCGCACGGAGGCGAGCCGGAGTTTGACTTCTCGCGCTCAGCTCCGAGGAGGAAGGCGAAGAGTAAGCTCTTGAGATTATGCTTGTATTTCTTCAATTTTATTTCTTCATCTTGAATCTGATTTGCTTCGTTACAGGCTCTTTCCTTTTCGTGACGCTGGCCCAGAGAGCGTCGAAGAGGGCCAAGATCCCGGCAGTCGTCGTTGAGGACGATTCTCCCGTGGCAATAGGGGACGCGTCCGAGACCCCTTGCCGGACGGGCAACCCTTCCTCAGAGCAGCCCCCAAAGACAGCCCCCAAAGTAAGTGTGCAGTTTTCTCCTTACTATTAGGTGTGCAGGGTGCCTTCTTCGTTGATACCTGATTGTTTGCTTGTGTAGGAGCAGAGCAGCCTCATCGGGAGGGCTCGGAAGCCGCCCGAAATCCTGTCTGCTGCCACTACGCCGCCAAGGGAGGAATCTCCGGCAAGGAGCGCCCTCCAGACAAGGGAGGCCACTCCGGCAAGGGAGGCTACCCGGCAAGGGACAGCGCCGGTGACCCTCCGGTGGTCGACGCCATGGCTGCGGATCCCGTTGCGGTGTAATTTCCTTACCGAAAATTTCCCTTGGGCTTGCTTTCTTTTGTTTCTCTTTTTGAACATTTGCTTGACTGCTCTTTCTTCGTCGGACGCAGAGCCGATGGAGGTCGAGGCCGCCCGCAGGAGGAAGGCAGCAACAAGCGAGGCCGCCGTCGAGGAAGAAGAGGTCGTTGTTGTGGAAGAAGAGGCCGTCGCCGACGAGCCTGTTGGCGAGAAGGCCACGCTGCCGACGCAGAAGCCGGGCGAGGGTCGGTAATCGCATGTGACGGCCCCGAGGACGCAGGACCGCCAGCGCTACACCGACAGCCGACTCCCCGCTTGCTGCTGGCCAGTCGAGGAGCTCGAGCCCGCGCGCCACCAAGGCCGGCGAGGGTGTCTTCATCAAGCTCCCACAGGAACCGAGCTCGAGGCGCCGGTCGAGGAGAGACCTTCGACGGCGAGCTACTTGCCTCTCTTTGGCCGACGCTGGTGGATGCGCCAAGCAGCAGTGGCGAAGTCTGAGGAGGAGCATTCTTGAAGAAACTGCTGTCGCTCTACCGCGCCCGGCAAGCCAAGCTGGAGTCCCGGGAAGCACTTGTCGCGAGGGCAGGAGCGGACATGGAGAAGCGCGCAGAAGAGCTCCGGAGCGCCAACCAAGAAACTCTCCGCGACGTAGCAGAAGCACAGGGGCAACTTGCAGAAGAGCGCACAGCCTTCATCCTTGAGAAGGCCGCAGCTGAGGAGGAGCAGCGACTGGCTGCCGAGAAGCTCTCCGCGCAGGAAAGCGAGCTGGCGCAGCCGAAGGTCAACCTGGACAGCCACGAAGAAGACCTTGCCGCGCGCAAGGAGTCACTTGGCGGGGCGGTTAAGGAAGCGAAGGACGCTGCCGCAGCCTCCGAGGCCGCCAAGGAAGAGCTGAAGGCGAAGGTGGCACAGCTGGAGGCCAGCCTCAAGAAGAGCGGCGAAGAGCTTGCCACGCTTAAGCATGAGCGCGAGAAGGACGCCTACACTCTTGGCGAGCTGCAGAGTCGTCTCGCTGATAGGGGCAAGGAGCTCGACGCCGCCAAGGATTCCAAGGCGGATCTTGAGCTGAGCGACCACTCGACGCAGACGTTGGGCGGCGCCCGGAGAGCGGGAGGTGGGTTTGTTGGAGACGATCAAGGCCAAGGAGGAGTTGCTAGCGAATGCTGCCTCCACCCAGAGCACCTTGAGGGAGAGCGTGGAGCACTGGACTAAAGGTCTTGTGGACACCGCCGCCGACATCCACAACAAGCTGATGGAGCGGGGGATGGCGGACCTTGCATACTCCTCCGACGAGCATCTCCAACCCAGCGCCAAACTCAGTTTATTCTTCAAAGGCGTGGTGACGGGTCTCCAGCGACTCCGGGAAGAGGTCCCAAAGCAGTTGGCCGAGGAATCACGCCAGATCTGTGCGAGAGCCCTCGAGAAGGTGTTGATAAAGGTGGCCTTCCGCAATCCGGGCCTCAACCTTAACGGGCGTCCTCGAGATCCTTGCCGCCAGATGCCAACGTGGAGGAGCTCAAAGCCCTTGTCGCACCCATTGTGGACAAGGTGAACAAGATCAAGCGGATTGATGGCGACCGCGTGAGACTTGGTCGCCAATTTTATCTTTCCTTCTCGGCTGGCGATCATGTTTAGAACACTTTGTTAGATCAGCGACAAGTTATTTTGTAACTCTATCTTAGGCGATCAATGCAACGTTATTTCCTCTACTTGATTCCTTCCTTTATGCGTTTACGCCTTACGCATTTGGGGGACTTGTCGGTGCGGGCACTTTTTGCCGCTGAAGGCCGAAAAGCGGAACGTCGGCAGACTTCTTTGGCGATGCCGCCTCGGACAAGCAACCTTGTCGCGACTAGCCGCAGCTCACTTAAGTTGTTGAGCGGACTCGAAACAAAGTAAGGGCGCGACTAACTGCATGAGTTGGTTCCTCTGCGCAGGTTTTCCATACAAAGTACTATCGTTCGAGGAAGATAACTTAAAAATTTAAAATTGATTGCTCAAACTTTGACAACTTAGCTTTTACGTCTCTTGCTTCCCGATGAGGCGAAACTTCCTCGGCGGTGCCTGGTCCATAGTATTATCTTCTCCTTCCCCTGGTTAACTTGTGCGCGAGGGAGCCTTCCTTTCTTTGAGAAAAGAGAAAGAAGAGGAAATAAAGTTATGGAGCCTAAGCGGCTCGATTTTGCTTACCGGTGTGGTTGCTGCACAAAGTGTTAGTCAAAACATGCGATAAAATGATGAAAGCATGAATTTGACAAGTTGTGCGCAACACATGAGCTTCTTCGATGCAGGGGCCTGCGCCCGGCTTTGTACAAAGGATTACATGCAACAGCGGCAAGACTTGTACAAAAGGTGGTTGCGGAACAGGTTCCGCAACCAGCCTATGGGTAAAACTTACGAAGATGCTCAATGTTCGAGAGTTGCTCACCGGGATGCCATCTTCGGTCTTAAAGCCGGACAATGACAGGCCTAGTGACTCGTTTCACCCGATAAGGGCCTTCCCACTTAGGCGTCAACTTGTTTTAATTCTTGGCGGACTAAACGCTACCGAAGAACAAGGTCGCCTTCCTCGAGACTTGGCACTAACTTTCTGCGGCTATGGTAGCGACGCAAAGCTTCTCGGTAGCGAGCAGCTCGCCTGACAATGGCTTTGAAGGCGATCCTCCTCAAGGAAGCGGTAGCGTCATCTTGTCGCATTGCTCTTGCTCAAACTCATCATAAGCAAGCACTCGAGGCGATCCGATATCTGAGTTCCGTGGGGAGAACCGCCTGCTCCATAGACTAGAGCAAAGGTGTCCGGCGGTGGCTCGATTTGGCGTCGTCCGATGGACCAAAGAACCACCGGCAGCTCCTCGATCCGGTTTCTTCCGCACTGTGTAGCTTTGTCGAAAGTTACGGTCTTGAGCCAGCGCAGCACTTCAGCATTTGCCCTCTCTGCTTGACCGTTGCTTCTCGGGTGAGCAACGGAAGCAAAGAAGACCTTGGCGCCAAGATCTTGGACGTACTGCATGAAGGTGCGACTCGTAAATTGTGTGCCGTTGTCGGTGATGATCCTGTTAGGGATTCCGAAACGGCAAACAATCGACCTGAAGAACTTGACTGCTGACTGTGCCGTCACCTTCCTCACTGCTTCCACTTCCAGCCACTTTGTGAACTTGTCGATGGCGACGTACAAGTACTCAAAGCCCCCGACAGCTCGGGGGAAGGGGCCGAGGATGTCGAGCCCCCAGACCGAAAATGGCCAGGATAAAGGGATCGTCTGGAGAGCTTGAGCTGGCTGGTGTATCTGTTTGGAATGGAACTGTCACGCTTCACACTTGGTTAGTTGTGCGATTGCATCCGGAGGGCTATCGGCTAGAAGAAACCTTCTTGCCGGAAAGCTTTGCCGGCAAGTGCTCTTGGCGCCAATGTGGTGACCACATATGCCTCCGTGTATCTCTCGCCAATAGCCATCCATCTTCCACAGGAATACACTTCAATTTCACACCGTTGAGTCTTCTTGTGTACAGTATCTTTGTCGACAAAGCTGGTACATACTCATTGCCGGGCTACCCTTTCCGCTTCTTCTTGCTCTTGGGAAGTTCTCTGTCTCAAGGAAATGGACAATCTCTTGCGCCCATCTTTGGAGCTTGTGGCTCGACAACAAGGACTAAAGGCACATCTGCTGCTGCGGGAACATCGGCTTCCACGGCAAGGACCTGCGGCCTGCCGAGCTTGATGTTCCCGGCAAGCTTGCCGAGCAAGACTTGTCGGGGCGTCTGCCTCAACGAAACAAACCACAGGGCTTGTCAGAGCAGGGCCCTCGGCCTTTGTTGGTGTTGATCTTGGGGACCTTCATAGCAGCGGACGGGAAGCTCTGCGGAAAGTAGTCACCAGAGATCAACTTCCTCTTCTTGCTTTGTCCGGATGATGGTGTTACGGTTGGTGAGTCGGCTTGAGCACGAAAATCCCTGGTTCCACGAGCAACTTAAGTGCGGCGCACTTTGGCGAACCGTCGGCGATATCATTACGAGCTCTTGGAACATGTTCCATTTGCGGGCCGTCAAAGTGCTCTTCTAGCTTCCTCACTTCATCAACGAGGCTTCCATCAATGGACTCTGGTAATCTTTGTTCACTTGGCGGACGACAAGTTGCGAGTCACCACGACAATAAGCTTTTTGATCCCAAGGTCCACTGCGATCTCGAGACCGGCAAGCAAACCTTCATACTCTGCGGTATTGTTTGTTGCTTGCTCCTTGGGAAAGTGCATCCGGACTACGTGCTTGAGGTGCTCCCGGTGGGTGCGATAAGCGACGCCGCAAGACCGGGCGCCTTGCAGCGATAAGGCACCATCAAAGTACATCAGCCACTCTTTGCTTGCTTCCTTGGCGGAATGCTCGTCTCAGGAATCTCTTCATCTGGCGTTTCCGTCCACTCTGCTATGAATTACGCCAATGCTACGCTTTGGATAGTTGATGTGCTTTCAAACTTGAGACCAAAGCTTGGCGGTTCCAATGCCCACTCGACAATCCCGCGTAAACCACGGATTCTGCGGTATCCTCTTCAAATGGAAAGCGAGTGACAAGCTGTGATCTCATGTGCTTGGAAGTAATGGCGCAGCTTTCTCGAGGCCATGAGGAGGCCGAAAAGCAATTTCGCACAGAGTACCTTGACCTAGCCCCTGCAGGAGGGAATCGACAAAGTAGACTGGGCGCTGCACCATCCTTTTACGCATCTCGGTCATGCGTCTGTAGCGGATTCGTTCTTGTCGGGACGAGCACGTCGGGCGAAGCCCCACCTTGTCATTTGGATGTGCTTGCCGTGGTTCTTTGGCTCGTCATCCGCCTCCCTCTCCGCTACTAACGCAGCACTAACCACTTGATTGGTTGCTGCTATATATAGCAAACAACTTCTCTTGTGGCTTAGGTGCGACAAGTGTTGGAGTGGAGGACGTGTATCTCTTCAAGTCTGCGGCGCAGCCTCCGCTTCGAGTCCATTTCATTGGACCTGCCTTTTTCAAAATCTTGAAAAATTGCGTATGCGGCGCTCAGCAGAACCTAGAAATAAACCTCTTGAGAGCAGCTACATAGCAGCAAGTCTTCGTACATCCTTGACGCGCTTTGGTGCTTCAATCTGCTCAATGGCCTTGATCTTGTCGGGATTAGCTTCAATCCCTCGTTGAGACCACGAAGAACCGAGAAGCTTGCGGAAGGGACTCCAAACACGCACTTCTCGGGGTTGAGCTTGAGGTTGATCTTGCGCAGATTTGCAAAGGTCTTGTCCAAATCTTGAACCAGAGTTGCTTTGTCCTTGCTTTTGACCACTATGTCATCCATGTAGGCTTCTACATTTACGTGCATTTGCGGCTCAAAAGCGTCATGGACTACCCTTGCAAATGTTGAACCAGCATTCTTCAAACCGAAAGGCATCCGTATGAAACGATGGGTGCCACATGGTGTAATGAATGCGGTCTTCTCCTCATCTTCTTCAGCCATGAAGATTTGATGGTATCCTGAGTATGCATCAAGAAACGAAAGCAAATCACATCCAGCCTTGGAGTCAACAATCTGGTCAATGCGCGGCAAGGGAAATGGATCTTTGGGACAAGCTTTATTAACATCCGTGAAGTCAATACAAAGTCTCCATTTTCCATTTGCCTTGCGCACTACCATGTGATTGGCCAACCACGTGGGATGGAGCACTCCTCGACAAGGCCTGCTGCTTCCGGTTTCTTGATCTCTTACGCTATGAATTCTTGGCGCTCCACTTTGCTTGCTTCCCCGACTTTTTTTGCTTGACGGGTCGTGCATGAGGAAAACGGCCAGCGGTGCCGAATCACTTTCACAGGAACACGGGGATGTCGACGGTTGCCACGCAAACACGCCGACATTCGCCCGCAGAAAAGCAACGGCGCGCCTTCCTATTTAGGGTCGAGAGAGGCAGCGATGGTAAAGGTACCACCAGTGCCGTCCTCCTTCAGCGGGCACCTTCTTGGTCTTTGGCGGAGCTACCATCTTCTTGCACTTGCGGTGGAGCTCGATGGTGCATCCTCGACGGTAGCTCGGCACTCGAAGAGGTGCGCTTGCCGGAGTAAGCATCGAGCTCTTGCGGACTTGGACTTTGTCTTCTTCCCCCGGGAGCTTCGGTGACAAGTGTTTGGCAATCTGTCATGGCTGCGCATCCCGGTAGATCTTGTCGGCACAGATAAGGGCATCCTTCTTGTCGCCATGGACAGAGATGACGCTTGTCGGGCCTGGCATCTTGAGTAAGTTGTAAGCGTAGTGAGAGGCTGCCATGAACTTGGCGAGTGCTGGACGACCAAGTATCCCATTGTAAGGCAATGGGAAATCGGCAACGTCGAATGTGACCCTCTCGATCCTAAAGTTAAGCTTCACGCCAAATGTTACCGCAACTTAATCTTCCCTTCGCTTGCTCCTTCCCGGATTGATTCCTTGAAGGTGCCGGTCTCTTCGAGCTTCATTGTCGAGGATTTGAAGCTTCGGAGCACCGCGGAGGAGATCAGATTCAAGCCGGCCCGCCGTCAACTAGCATTTTGGTGACCTTGAGATTGCGGATGGTTGGTGAAACCAACATCGGAAAGCACCGACCGCAGATTATGCGATCGGGGTGGTCCTCAATATCAAAAATGATAGGCGTCTTTGGACCACCGAGGCTTGCGTGACTCTCACGGATGGTTCCGCTGCATTGACCTCCGCATCCATTGCTTGAGTTGGCGGTGTGAGGTATGCAGGAAGCACCTCCGTCAACGCAGAGGACCTCTGTGGCTTTCAAACTCCTGCTCATCGGCGTCATCGTCTTCCATATCTTCGTCGTCGTCATCATCTTCATCCTTGTCGCGCCGCTGGAGGTCTGTCTCTTTGCCGTTGCTTGGCCTTGCAAGGCGTCCTCCCCGGCCGGACGCTTTCTTGCTTGCTCCCCGGCACCTTCTGGGCCTTCTCTTTGTCGCGCCGCTCGTACTCAGCCCTCTGTTTGTTCGACAAGCTGCTCGACCTTCTTGCAGCTCTGGAGGTTGTGGCCCTTGGTGCGGTGGATCTTGCAAGATCGCTTGCCGGAGCCGTCCCCGCTTGTCGGGCGGCCGCCACCGACCGGTGGTTGGCGTCGTGACAACCTCCTTGCCGGAGCCACCAGCCTTGGCGTTCTTGTCACTACCTCTGTTGCGGACTGCTCAACAGCTAGCACTTCTCTACCTTTCTTCTTCATGTTGCCTCGCTTGGCTCTTCTTTGCCGGGCGGTCTCCTCCTTGTCGATCCCGCTTCCGCATTCTCTCCCGGGAGTCTCCTCCCTTCCTCAGCGCGTGCACACTTGTCGGCCAAGGCGTACAGCTCACTGACGTCCTTGACTTTGCACATCGCCATCTCCTCCCTCATCCTGCGGTTCCGCACATTCTGATGAAACGCGCTGATCACCTTGGCAGGGTGGACATCTGGGATGTTGTAGTGCACACGGCTGATTCTCTGAATGAATTTGCGCAGGGACTCTCCTTCCTTCTGGGCGAGAAAATGAAGGTCACTCTCTTGGCCATGAGGTTTGTGGCCACCTGTGAAGGCGCCAACAAACTGATGGCACAGATCTGCCCAAGAGGATATGGAGCTGTCCGGCAAGTGCATGAGCCAAGATCTCGACGTTGGGCTTGAGCACAGCGGGAAGTAGTTGGCGAGGATCTTGGCGTCCCGCCCCCGCAGCCTGCACCACGATGGTGTAGATGCTGAGGAACTCCGACGGATGCGCGCCCTGCCATCATACTTCTCCGCACGTCTGGTTTGAAGTTTTTACGGCTGGGCCCTTTGGACTTGCCGCAGCTCACGAGTGAACGCAGGGCAACCTATCGCGTCTGACAAGTCGCTGGCTCCTCCGGGCGCGCGCACGTCAACAGAAGGCCCAGCGCTTGCCGGATGACGCCACGCTTCTCTCCGGCGCTCGATGCGAGTTCGAGCGTCCTCTTGTTGTCGCTCATGAAGAACTTGGCGCTGATCGCGGCGAGCTCACGGATCCGATGACGCGGTGGAGTCGCTGTCGAGGTGGATCCGGTGAGTCAGCTATCTTTGCCTTCGTGGCGGAGAGTGCGTGGAGGTTGCACCTCCGACAGTCTCGTCGCCACTGGCTCGTGCCTTGTCGTCTTGCCGCGGCAATGATGGCGTTGGTTGCCGCGGAGCGTCGCCGTTGGCAAAGCCGATGAGGCTCTGGATGGTGGCCCTTCACTCGTCGACCTTGTTAGCCGTTGGAGGGTAGTCGAGGAGCAGCTGAGCTCTCGCCAGAGCTTCTGCTGGAGTAGTGGGTGGCATTGGCGAACGGTGCGAGGAGCGGGATATGCTCGGACTTCTAACTACGTTAGAAGGAGCAGCACCCCGTCCAGGCGACCGTATCTCACTCGTGCCAGCATGTTGGCGCGCATGCTGGTCTTGAGGGTCTCGATCCAGCGAACGTATGGCATTGTGAACGCCATGACGTTGTTGGTCCCGCGTCTCCTGAGATGGGCGCGGGGGATGCGCGGACGCCGAGGTTTGCGGGCCTTGTCCTTGGACTTGGCAACGCGTCGCGAACACCTTCGTCGGCGCCCGTTCCTCCGCCGGCGTCTGCCCCACCACCCGCTTTGCTGCGGTGAGGGTGGGTATGACGCGACGGCTCGCTGCCGCCGAGGCCTTCTTCTTCGGTGGCATGTTGGGGAAGATGTTGAGGGCGCTGCTTTCGTGTGAACGTCGGATCAGATTCACAAGGCCTCGACGCCCCCTACCTAGCGCGCCAAAGATGTCGGGGAGGCTGATCGTACCCACGAACACCTATGGGGCTGGCGGACCGGGCCCCTTTGTGGTTCGGAGGGGGGCGGAGATCGCACGAAGAGCGGATCGAGGCGAGGCACACGAGCAGTTTACCCAGCTTCGGAGCTCTCCGGAGAGATAAAACTCCTACTGCTGCTTGTTTGATGTATTGTGTTCTTGCTAGGGAGCAATGCGAGCTACAAAACCTAACGTGAGCGTGTTCCGGTCTCTAGTGAGTCGAATGAACCGAACCTCCAACCCCTTCTACGCTAGCATGGGCCTCCTTTTATATGCTCAAGGGTCTCCGACAGGTGGCAACATAGGCGAGGGTACAAATGTAAAAACAGGAGTTGGTACACCTACTCGAATAGTGTACAGTGCAAAATACCTAACTCTGACGGCAAGGGACAAAAGCAATAAATGCCCGTCAGTGTCGCCCAAACAGTGCAACAGAGACCGTCAGGTGCGCCACCGCTCGCCACGATGGCAAGCTTGTCAGCTCCGCTTATCGCTGCTCTTCGCTGGCTGCACAGCCTCTCGACACGCGTGAAAGGAATGGTCCCATGGCGACACGTTGCAGGATGAGCTGGAGCGGAGATGGAGAGAGGTTGCTTGCCGCGGCAAGCGCCTTGCCGCGGCCGAATCCTTGTCGCGTCCGGAGGCTTGTCGCGCTCGAGCCTTCCGGCAAGCTCCTCTCGCCGGGCCTTGTCTTCTGCATGCCTTGAGTGGCCTTCCGGCAAGCTCCTCTTGCCGGTGCCTTGTATTCTTAATCAAATACTTTGTTCTTGAATGGCTCCAAAGGAACCACGGAGGATCTTGGCGGCGACGAGGCAAAACCCTGCCGCGGGGTGCTGCAATTGTCCGTGCACGAGTACGGGATACTAGGGTACCCCTACTCTAGTACACCGACAACCTTTGGCCATGATACAAAGTAGATACTGATTTATGTTCAAGCGATGCACGTCCACGATCGCCAGATAGTGATACGTGAATGAATTGTGCAATCTCTCTCACACGCATACATATTTCATTTCCTCGTGGGCATCAGAATCACACACGCGCACTTCATGTATTTCTCTCCCTCCGTCAAGGTTAGAATTCGTCTTTCTACCCCGCCCTACAAGTCTCTCACACAGAAACACACACGCTCTCTCTATCGAACATGCCCACCCACAGCCACTAATGTCTCAAAGGATAATTATGTCTCTCACACATATGCCTAAGGTTAACTCGAGTTCCGGAACCATATGAATACATACAATGGGATTCCAGCAGAGCACCTTTTGTTTTGAGATCTCGCTCTCTCTCTCTCTCACACACACACACACACGCGCGCGCGCGCGTAGACATTGTTTATCGCTTCATTTTTTCGGCACTTGCATGCACACCGTTTGTTTATCTCCGTGATGCTTTAATTATGCCTCGCACACATCCTATCTACCTATCCCTTAATATAGATATGGGTCACACAAACTCCTTCTCCCTACTAGCAAGATGCCCATACGTTGCATGGAACATCAAGATGCATTTGTATGATTAGTTTATCTTGTGGGAGAAAAAGATGAACGAGGGAATGCCTTATTTGCAAATGTGGAGAGGGGTGTGGGTATCTTTTTGCCATAGTTTCCTTCCTATCAGTCAGATATAAATCGGATGGCCTATATTGCAGGATGGCAGGAACACCATCATCACCAACTCTGTTTTTTATAAGAGTAGAGATATGTAAGTGTCACTGCCGCCCACCCACCCACCCACACACACACTTCCCGACACCGAAGGAGTAGGGTGACACCTCAATCTTGATACTAATCTATCGACTGGCTTCTCTCTCAAACACACACACACACACACACACACACACACACACAAGACTACCCGACACAATCAAGGAGTAGGGTGGCACCTCGATCTTGATAGTAATCTATCTACTCCTCTTTCAAACACACACAGACACACACACACACACACACATACTCGCTAGTTGTGCCTCTGTGCCTACGGCGCACACTCTCGATACGCCTTTCTCTCCCGCCCCCCCCCCCCAACCCCAACAATGACAGCAGAAGGGTGACAACTCGATCTGATCTTAATCTATCAATCGGTTTCTCTCTCAAACATTGTGTCTCTGTGCCTCGCTCAAACACACGAGATACGTCTTTTTCTCCGTAGCCCCCTCGATATGTAGACTTCTAGCGCGAGCATAGCTGTAGTGACGATGACGCTGAACCCAATGTGCCTTGTTTTCATCGGCCTCATGTGATAGTTTTCACCCTATTTTCTGTTAATTAACAAGACAACCTTTTCTTTGTTACTACTAGTGAATCTGAAATCATTCGGGGCAGACATATAATATATCACTTCAACCCAATTATCGCAGTAACTATTTTAAAAGAAACTAGCTAGATGCCCGTGCGTTGCACGGAACATCAAGATGCATTTGTATGAGTAGTTTATCTTGTGAGAGACTAGCAAGATGCCCATGCATTGCACGGAACATCAAGATGCATTTATATGAGTAGTTTATCTTGTGAGAGAAAAGGATGAATGAGGGAAGGCCTTATTTGCAAATGTGGAGAGGGGTGTGGGTATCTTTTTGCAAAATTGCCATAGTTTCCTTCCTATCCGTCAGATATAAAATGGACGACCTATATTGCAGGATGGCAGACACACCATCATCACCAACTCTGTTTTTATCTCTAACTCCTATAAAAGACTCAGTTGGTGATGATGGTGTGTCTGCCATCCGTCATTTCTGGCCATCGGATCTGCATCTAACGACTATGATGTAAGTCGTGGCATTTCTGCAACAAGACCCCACTTCTTTGCTCCAATTTGCAGAAACCCCTTAGTATCTTGAACCAACCACATCCCTCCGCCACCTCATCAAAACAGCCACAAGGAATATATTTTGAGTGAAACCTAATACGGATATATTTTTAATGATATATACACCAAACTAGAGTGTTTTTCTTTCAAGTTTGTGAACATGTCTTATTCTATTCTGGATCCGTTGCAACGCACGGGCACATTGCTAGTAAGAGTAGAGAAAAGGATGAACGAGGGAAGGCCTTATTTGCAAACGTGGAGAGGGGTGTGGGTATCTTTTTGCAAAATTGAGATAGTTTCCTTCCTATCCGTTAGATATAAATCCGACGGCCTATATTGTAGGATGGCACGCACACCATCATCACCAACTCTGTTTTCTACTCCCTCCGTTCCTAAATATTTGTCTTTTTGGAGATTTCAACAAGTGACTACATACGATGCAAAATGAGTGAATCTAGACTCTAAAATATGTCTACATACACATTCGTATGTGGTACTCCATTTGAAATCTGAAAAATACAAATATTTAGGAACGGATGGAGTATAAGAGTAGACATGGAGATATATCTCCAGCATGGTCTACAACAAAAATGTGCTGAACTGGTTAGCGCCGGATGCTCGCAACGCGATGACCTGAGTTCGAATTCTGTCTTTAACTTTAGATTTTTATATTATATATTACTTATTTAATATATACTTCTTTCGCTACTGTACTGACAGTGGAACCCACAGAGTACTTAGAATACAAGATTAAGGATGGACTTGTTTCTTTTTAACTTTCTGTACGAAGCTGTAGCCACCCTGCAAGTCACGTGTACATTGTACATGCAATTAACCTTTTATAGAGGGAGAATCATACACGCAATTAACTCAAATGGATTGGATGTGACTCTATTATTTCCAGCATAAGAGCATCTCCAACGGCTGCCGGCAAATTTCCTCCCGCTTCCTTCCGCGGAGGAAGACATCAAACGCCAGCGGCATGCATTTTCACAACTCTAACCAACCAGATGAAATTCATGCAAACACGGACTGTTTTCATATAAGCATGCAGGATTTCATATAAAAAAGCCGGATCTTCAAATAAACATGATGGATTTCATTACATTTACATGAACTAAGCGGTGCTAATCCGGATCTCTTGGTATAATTAATACTCCCTCCGTCCGGAAATACTTGTCCTAGAAATGGATGTATCTAGACTTATTTTAGTTATAGACACATCCAATTTATCCATTCTTAGAACAAATATTTCCCGCCAGCAGGAGAGGGAGTACATAACCTAAATGGCCGCCCGCGGATCCCATTGTCATCCTCATGTCCGACAGACACTTGTGGGGTCGATGAAGGTCCTGGGAAGAGACGAAGCAGAAAAGAAACCACCTAAATGCGCAGTCGCTGCCTCGACGGTGGCCTTCATGGGACCCAAGTGGCGGCGGCCTCCCGTGTTCTACTTCTCCTCGATGATGGCGGCGGACACGGAGAAGCTGGCCACCGACTCGTCGCTCTCCACACACTCGGCTTCTGTCTCTACCTGCATGGCGTTGCCACAGGCACGGGAGGCGCGACCCACGAGCACGGAGGCGCGCCCGGCAGACACGGAGGCGCGCCACCGCGAGACCACAGGTGGCGCGGTATGGCCAGCAGCAGCGGCAGCGCTTCGTACGGCGTATCGCCGTCGTGCGGCGATGGAGCAACTTGCCACTCCTCATCGAGTTGAACTGGAGCGGCGAGTTGCCGAACCACGTGCCGGATTGGGGCGGGAACTGGCTCTGTCGGGCCAAATGAGGTTGATGAAGCACTGGGCGGCCTCGCCCGTATCCGGAGGGCTCGGCGGGCCACCCAGCCGGGTAGTATGCCGGAGAATGGCTCCAGGGAAGCCATCGGAAGAGTGGAGAAAATGGTGAAGGAGGAGATGGGGGAGCGGCGGAGGGGTGCGATTCTTGACCACTATCTGTCTGGCCTCATTTAAATAGAGGGCAGGCGGTAGGATCTTGGCCGGCGTCTGGCCTAGTTTAAACTGAGGGCGGACGGGAGGAGCTCGGACAGTGTTGCGTTTAATTCTGGACTGCTCATGAACGGACGTGTTGCCGGAGTAGGTTTCTTAGTTTGCATGCGGGTTTAACGGAGAGGTTTGATGGAGGCGAGGAGGCGTGTTCAGCTGGGCATGCAGCGGCGGCGCTTGATACTATTCGATTTGGACAAAGGGCAGCGCAGCTTCTCGTCTGGCTTTAATACGCATTTGAGGGAGGGTAGCGGTTCCTGAAATGTTTAACGGCTAATGATGCATCGTCCTTCAATTAGCATCGTGCATGCATGAGGGAAGTAATGGGAGGAGGACCGGGAAAAGAGGTTGCACGATGTGAATGCAACGCAGTTTGCACTCATATAAAGGCGCCCCTCCATTCCAATGCATCTAACACATCGTATGCACCTAAGCATTTGCCTCAGCACCTACACTAAATGCAAAAGTGCTCACTCCAGACCCGTGGAGGTGATGCGCGCGAGCGGCAAGCGGCTGTGCCAGATGGTCCACGACGCTGGCCTGCGACATGGCGCCGAGGATCGTCTCTAGACGGTGTTCGCGACCGGCTGGTGGATGGCCGCTGTCGACGCCAACCATGACTCTCAGTTGGACCAGATGATCGTTGACACCACCAATAAGTTCACCGTCCTCAGGAAGCTCGGGGACGATATCACCGTACTCCTCCAGTCCGCGCGCCCGGGCTTCTCATTGCCTACCACCCTAATCAGCCTCCATGGCCGGAACCTCTTTCAAGCACTTGTGGCTCTGCGACTGCCTGCCGACGCCATGCAGAATGTCCACCTGGAGGTCGCGCTCGCCGCGAGGCGCCTCGCCCTGCAAGAATTCGTCAACCTACACAACCACATGTACGAGAAAATCGTGTACATATGTATCTACAAGGCCATTGAGGACGCTACGACGTTGTCCTTCCTCAACTGGTTGGAAGCCTTGGATACCTTTGCTGAGAAGCACCTTGACCTCGCCACAAAATCCGCCGCTCCTTAGCCGCCGGTCGGTGGCCCCGCGCACTAAGCTTAGGAGGAGGACATCGTACGTTGATGGATGCATCTTTCTTCTTGCCTCCTGTAACCACCACTGCGATCGCACCATCGTGGCCTTAATTCTTATTGTGCTATTGCATTCTCGTTCCAATCAATACAGACATGTGCGATCCCTTTGCTTAATTATATGCATCACTGTAACTAGTACTCCATCCGTCAATTTATAAGTTGTGCTTACCTTTTCCATCAACTTCGCGGCAACGACGCGAGCATCTTGCTAGAAACACTAGAACATGTCGGACCGCATGTGACCAAACCGATGATGCGCCAACCTAGCTACTATGTACCACGCTTATCTGGCGGAAATAGCCCCGCCCTAAGCGTTTCCGATCGTTATTTCTATCTATCTATCGTGCCAAGGAGCAGAACCAAATGTTACAATTTATACATTTTCTCTACTCCTTCTCCTATAAAAGACTTCGATTGGTGATGGTGGTGTATACGCCATATGTCAAGCTTCGACCATTAGATCTGCATCTAACGGCTATGAGGTAAGTTGTGGCATTTTTGCAACAATAGCCCACTTCTCTGATCCAATTTGCAGAAAACCCCTTATTATCTTGAAAGAAACCACATCCCTCCCTCACCTCATCAAAACAGCCTAAGAAATATATTTTGAGTGAAAAGTAATATATTAGGAGTATATCAAAACAAGAGTGATTTCTTTCAAGTTTGTGAACAAGTACTACTATTCTACTACTTTGGATCTGTCGCAACGCACGAGCACGTTGCCAGTAAAAGGAAAAGGCATGTCGCGTTCGCGTCGCACCCACACACACCCGAGAATCGGGAGTACTCGACGGCCCGTCCGGCACGCCACATAGCTAGGGAGGGCATGTTGCCTAGCATTCTCACTTTCATGTGGGACCGCCGTTGAGCAAACTGCACCCCGCCCGCCGCTGGGTTGGAAAATAGAAACTACGGGAAGATCTAGCTGTAGCACGGAAGCCAACAAATTTGGTGTCTGATGGGGCTTGTTGATAGAGTGTTATTTATTCATAACTAGCAATATGCCCGTGTTGCACGGAAAATCAAGATGCATTTGTATGAGTAGTTTATGTTGTGGGAGAAAAGGATGAACAAGAGAAGGCCTTATTTGCAAATGTGGAGAGGGGTGCGGGTATCTTTTTGCAAAATTGCCATAGTTTCCTTCCTATCCGTAATCGTACGGCCTATAGTGTAGGATGGCAGGCGCATCATCATCACCAACTCTGTTTTTTATAAGAGTATATAGATATAGATATAGATATAGAGAGTAGAGATTTGGTTACCAAATCTCATGCGTGCAAAGCACATGTAGCTTACTAGTTGGTTACCAAATCTCATCCGGGTTTGGCACGAGCTCGTACTGTGGGAGCACCACAAGGCCTACCGCAGGAGTGACATTTCCCTCTCAGGGCCCACGGGACCGAGCTTCAGTGGCTTAGTGCACCAGCCTATGATTCAATGACATGAGGACTTTAAATGCGACTGGCCCACATGTCATTGTCATGGTGGTGGCGTGGTTCGCGACTCACTGGTTCGAGATGAATCGGCCGGTGGTGGTGTGGCCGTGGCGAGGGTGCCACAGCTGGGCGTCGAGGCGTTACGAGGCGTAGATGGCCACACCAGCGGGTACTACCTGTAGTACAGAAGTACTCCAGTTGAGGATTCATGCCCGGGATGAAATGTGTCACGGCCGCTGGATGAAAAGTCGATGGTGCAGGAGTACGGATCGGAGCAGGCAAACTGTGTCCAATCGTGTGTGGCTGTGGTAGAAAGTTGATGGTCGCCACAGTTCAGTTGGCCCCCATGTCATGCACACAAAGGCAGAGGAGCGGTGGGGCCGAGAGGGATGAGGCGCACGTCGGGGGACGCCGTGCCGTGGGTTGGAGCGGCATCGTGGGAATCGTGTGTGGGTGTGGCAGTGGTAGAAACAAGAAACGTGATGGTCACCGTGGTTCAACTTCCATGGACAAGTTGTCATGTCTGCTGACACATGCATTGCATACCGCTCACTGCAAGGATCAGTAGTAGAGAAAACTTGTCCCAAAGATACCATTTTTCGATAAAATTCTCGAGATATCATTAGTTTTTACACATGGGATTACTCCTGCAAGGGTCAATCACAATAGGTGTTTTGTAAAAAAAGGCATCTTGATGTTCCCTGCAATGCACGGGCATCTTGCTAGTCATAGAAGAAGGCCACACGAGCATCTTGCTGCAGGGTGTGCCACCGACCCAAACTCAATTTTTTTACCAGACGATTAGGTGCACCGGATGCCATGCCACGCTACAAAAAACAGCTCAAATTTTTTTAAAACTTGCTATCTTCAAACCATCAAAACATCCCGAGGAATATATTTTGAGTGAAGCATGATTTACTTTTACTGATATATGTATATCAAAACCAGAGTGTTTATATTTCAAGCCCGTGAACAAGTATTATTCTACTACTTTGGATCCATTGCAACGCACGGGCCAGCACATTGGTAGTAGTAGTCTCTATCTCTATCTCTACTCTACTCTTATAAAAAACAGAGTTGTTGATGATGGTGTGCCTGCCATCCTGCAGTATAGGCCATCTGATTTATATCTGACGGATAGGAAGGAAACTATGGCAATTTTGCAAAAAAAATACCCACACCCCTCTTATACTAGCAAGATTCCCGTGCGTTGCACGGAACATCAAGATCTTGTGGGAGAAAAGGACAAACGAAGGAAGGCCTTATCTGCAAATGTGGAGAGGAGTGTGGGTAAATTGTCATAGTTTCCTTCCTACCCATTAGATATAGATCATACGGCCCATATTGCAGGATGGCAGGCACACCATCATCACCAACTCTGATTTTTTATAGGCTGTCCGATTTATATCTAATGGATAGGAAGAAAATTGTGGCAATTTTGCAAAAGGAAACCTACACCCCTCTCCACATTTGCAAATAAGGCCTTCCCTCATTCATCCTTTTCTCTCACAAGATAAACTACTCATACAAATGCATCTTGATGTTCTATGCAGCACACGAGGATGTTTCCTTGGGGCCCTCTCCAGCGCGGCCTGGTCATAGTTGCAAGTTGACGCCCCTTGAGATGCCGACGTTGACGGGCACTCGGATTTTGTCCGATGAGCAGGTAAGATGAGTTTGATCACGTAGTAAATGCATACTAAAGACTACTTCCGTGTCCATTTCCTAATTCTCCCCCTGCCCACTGTTTCACAGGTTAGGCTTGGTGACACCATTCCTGTAGAATGGTGACACCATTTTCGTAGAACCTTTGTCCAACATTGGGATCAGCCATGCAACGGGCCACCGCCTAAATTGGTATGATGGAACCACGGTGAGATTGAAGAAGATAGCACGAACCTTGCACATGGCGGTCAAAGGTGGACGATGTTGTCTGCGGCCGATTTGTTGCCATATGAGTACGAAGACGTTGTGCTCCTTTCTAACCGCATCTTCGCGGTGACAAACCAGGGGACTTGTTTTGTATGGGACACATCCAACGGTATACTCCCTCTCTCCCAGTTTATTTGTTTTGAAGTTTTTCATTTTATAAGTTTCAAATTCAAATTTAGAGCTCTCCATCACATGTTGAGATTACGTTGTCCATTAAATCGTTGCGTGCATGTATAGTAAAGAAACAAAATTCGAGTTTGCCACGAGTTCGTGCAGCGGTAGCACCACAAGGCCTGGCGCAGGAGTTACATTTACCTCTCGGGGCCCTTGAGTCTGAGCTTCAACACCTTACGACACCTGCCTTTGAGTCAATAACATGTGGACCCGATAGGTGGCTGGTCCACATGTAATGCTCCCGAAGGCAGAGGGGCGGTGGGGCCGAGAGGGGTGAGCCGCAGGTCGGGGGACGTGTGGTGTCATGGGTTCGAGCGGCGTCGTGGGAATCGCGTGTGGCTATGGTAGAAACTTGATGCTCGCCGCATTTCAGTTGGCCCACATGTCATGCACACAAAGGCAGAGGGGCGGTGCGGCCGAGAGGGGTGAGGCGCACGTCGGGGGACGTGGTGCCATGGGTTGGAGCGGCGTCATGGGAATCGCGAGTGGCAATGTATGAAACGTGATGGTTGCCGTAGTTGAACTTCCATGGACTAGTTGTCATGTCTACGGACACATGCATTGCATACCGATCACTAGAAGGAGTAGTAGAGAAAGCTAGGCGGATAAATAGTTCCTTATAGTCAAGCAGACCCACGCTACTAGTTGTTCCAAAGACATGCACACCATCGAAATAGTCCATCTATATCAATATACACAGAGAGGGAATATTTTTTTACAAGAGAGGAAATAGTTCATCCATCCATAATACCCTGCTGCTGGTGCAGCATCTTCTTCTTCTTCTTCTTCTTCTTCTTCTTCTTCTTCTTCTTCTTCTTCTTCTTCTTCTTCTTCTTCTTCTTTTTCTCATTTTCTGTGGGCGATGACTTCGCAACAAGCTCTCTGGACCTTGCAGCTATCTCGAAACTCACACGGGCATCGAGGTCAGCATATTTTATCCGCTCGTACATCAAGGGATAATTCTCCCCTCTAGACGACCTTAATGCCGGCGTCTCGTCACCCTTCTAAAGATTTGTTCCGAGCACAAAATTTGCTACGTCGGATAGGGATGGTGTCGGTTTATCACAATCTTCTACAGGAATTTTTATTTTGGTTTGTACGTCAATGATGCTTTTCAAATCAAGGTTGTACGGCTCCAGCTTCTGTTTGTCCCCTGCGATGGCTGCCCCACAGAAGTATATGTCCTACCAAGATAAGAAATCGTGAAGCTCACCTGGTATGGAGGGCGCGTCTATGATGTGGTACACCAAAACATCATCTTCGAGGCACAGCTGAAGGACGGTGGCGCGTTGGATCTTCCCAGCGGCACGCTCCGTGTACTACGATCCGAGGCCGATGACATTCATCTCCACCTTTTGGAGGGAGTTGGATACATTGTTGATCCACTTCTGAACAACCCTTGGGTGGTCGATGACTGTGGCAACTATGCTCAACGAGCCTTCGACGAGGATATGTTGGATGCTAAAAACCTGCATCTCGATCTCTTTTGCCATTTGGAACCGCTGGACCGGAGGGCTATTGTTTGGAGAATTAGGATTAGATGGCTAGTCTAACTGAAGAAGATGATTATTTATAGGGGCTTCGGAATTACTCCAGGGGGATGTGAAGAGGTTAAAACAATGTGAATGCAGTGTGGTTTGGATGCAAATGAAGATCAAGGAGTAGTGAAGAAGCAGAGGAAAATCGGTTCCCGATGGAGAAGTAAATGGGAGAAGTTATGCGTATGCATGAGGAGAGCTGTGGTGGTTTGACTATTACATGCAATGGATTGGATGGGCTCTTCGGTTGCCTTTTCTCTCTCCCACGCGCACAGAATGGCCCACTTGCATGCTACAGTTTATTGGCTGGAGTCTGGCTGCAGCTGCTCATGCGTACGCTAATTAATGTTGTGAATGCCAGGCATGGAGGGAAATGGGCGCATGCAAAAGGGTATATACGCAGACTAATTAGTGAAATACTGAAAAAAGTTATGCGCAGACAAAAGAGGACCGGAGGGAGTACTACTCATGTTCCTACTACTCCTACTAGTAGTTGTTGTACAACTGTGGTACACTTGATGGCCAAAATACTATTATTCATCCGGTCCTCATGGTGAAGTGACAAGACCCTGCGCTCGAGGTGACACCAGTCCAGGCGGCGTGTCCGGGTTACCAAAGTCAGCCTCACCTTGTGCACTGTGCAGTCATTGTCACTGTTGTTGTATAACATGCCTCGCCTCGTCTCCCTCTCCCCTAGCACCACTCCATCTCCATCTCCGTCACGCCGGAGATCCTGAGGTCACTCTTCATCATCTCACTCTGCCCCCACATACCCTCGCCTCACTCGCCTTCCCCAGTACCACTATTCCCTCGCTAGCCGCTCCAATACCGAAAAAAGCCTTCTCCCCCGTAAATCAAGCCCCCCAAAACCCCACCTTCCAAACTCCACCATGGACGAACACGAACCGCGCAGCATCCATATGAGCCGCGATTGGAGCAATCTCCTCAGTGACGTCCTCGACCTCTGTTGTTCGTGTATGGATATGTTGAGCGCCCTGCGGCTGGCTGCATGCTCGAGGGGCATGCACAAGGCCATCGTCGAAGTGAGGCCTAAGCTTTTCAAGACAACCTACTTGCTGCTATCGGGTCTTGAAAGATTTTCTCACCATGATATGGAGGCGTACATGATGCCCCTCGACTTCAATCTGACCTCCATTAGCTGAAACTTCTTTGTAGGTATGTAGTGGGTTGCCGTACATCATTTCCCTCGACTTTGATCCGATCACCATCGCCCGAAACTTCTTGCAGGTATGTACTGGGTCGGCATGAACTCCCACTGGATGGCTACCGTCAGAGAAGACGGGGAATAGTTGGTGCTCGTGAACTTCCAGACCTCCCATGAGATTATCCTTCCTCCGTTGGATGATATAGAGTTTTACCTTCGCGGTCCCAGTCATCTAGATTACGTCGTCAGTTGGACGCACCTTGTTTTGCATAAAATTGTAATCTGCCAAGTGCCCACACGACATGCAGATTATGCAGACTTCAAGCTAATTGCGTTGTTCGACAAGGGACTCGCCTATCTTTCCGCCGGTGCCTTCTTTAGCTGGAGACAGCTTAGCTCGCGGTGGGATCATCGTCAAAGCTGATACACACTTCTGTGATGTTATTGAACACAGTGGCATCATCTACGCGATCGACAAAGCAGATGGCACCACGTATTGCTAGTACGGCGTGTGTAAGTTGTTTCCGTCTGATGTTAATGATGACGCCATGACACTGTTTGAACTTTTTGTGATGATTGACATATCCCTGTTTGAGCAGAATTTGAGTAGAACTATGGCAATGTATTAGAGACGCTGTAAATCAGCTATATTTGGAATGAGTTAATTCATGCGATTGTGACCATGTCATTACAGCCAATTTGTACCCCTGAATAATCAAACTGTTAGGAAGATATTGATATTCTCCTTATTTTATAGTAATCTATATACTACTAAATATGAGTGTGTATCAATGTCCATGTTAGTTTCCTCATTTTCATGATGTAGAAACAAGCATCACACTGTTGATTTCATCTAACCATACATTAGGGAAGTAAATGTGCATATGGAGAACTCTATATTTTGAAGTAGTGAAATCCAGTAATGCTTACCATGTGTACATACCTATGTTCGCCCTTCAGCAATCAATAGCTAGAATAATATGCTCATAATTTTTTTTCCCACAAAACATGAGTATATAACAATGCATGGTCTGTTAGTTTCCGTTGAAGAATTTTTTTGTGAGGACAGAACATGATTACATAACATGCATGACATGGTAGTTTCCTATGAAGAATTGATTGTGAGATAACATGAGTATAACCATGCATGGCACTTCTATTTTTCGAACCCAATATACATTTCCCTGTATTTTCCTCCCAGTTCCAACACGGACATATCAGTGTTGTTTCTTGCATTATCCTACTCATACTCTAAACAATGTTGATCTTACATTAACAATGCATGTCCTTTTTTATATGATGCAGTGTCCCTACAGTTACTGCTCTTTGTAATCACACCACCTTTGCCAAAAACAGGGAAGCGCAACTTGTTCCTTGCTCGATCAGAGGACGGCAAAAGACTGATTATCATTCAGACACATGAGCCGGAAAAGTTATATTGCAAAAACCCCACTGTATGCAAGCACCATGAAATACGTGAGTATCCGAACAGTGGCTGTTACGTCTATGAGCAGGGTACTAGCTTGTTGGGGCCTGCAGGATTTTGAGTTGGAGGTGGGTAAATAGCCTTGGTTCATACTCTCTGTTTCTCGGACTCAATTATCCGATTAACCAAGAGATCACCATTGGCAAGGACCTTTATGGCAGAGAGGCTCTATTTGCTATGGAAAACTGTGTCTACATGGCGAGCCGTAGAAGTTCGGGAGCAAACTCCCTTGATTGTCAACGATACAACCTGCAGCCAAAATAAGGTGAGAATAACAAAGGCATCTGGATTAACTTTGATCCTTGGATGTGTCGAGTCCGATAGGCAGTGATGTGGTTCAAGCCTTCAAGTTGATAGGTAATTGGGTTGTTGCATCGAAAGGGTGGAGTACGGGTGTCTCCGGATCACTGGTCGCTGAACCGGCGCTACAAATTATGATGGTGTTGGATCATCCCTCTTCGAATGACTTGTTGTCTTTGCTGCTTGTTCTGGATGTGTAGTTCTCTCTTTTTTTATGCATATTCCTTGTCATTTGGTCATCCTCGTCTATGTCACTCTTACTATGTAATAGTTGCCTCTATTTAGAATGTCATTCTCGTCTGGATCACCTGAGTCTGAGCGCTGCAGATGGGTGCGTTTTGGTGGTGTAGCAAGACTTCTTATGAACTATCATGTCTTGTTGTTTATGTCAGTAGTAGTCACTGGTCAGTGTTTGAATGTTGTATATATCATTGTTTCGAACTGTTTATTGTCTCGAACTGTTGGTGGGCTAAATGAGGGCATCACCATTCTCCAGTATTTAGAGTATATCCCCTTTTTTTAAGTTATAATTTGAGCTCAGTGTCTTTTCGATGATGTACACTTGTTTGGGCCAATGAGGTGTCGTTGAATATGGGCCGAGTAGTATAGCGATGCCAAATAGGTCAATTATGACTCTCAGGCCGGGCTCTCAATGGATCCTCAAAAAAAGGTCGGGCTCTCAAAAAAGAAAGAATAGGGACTCTTAGGCCGACATGTGGGAGCCACCAGTGTTTTCGTGCGCTTGCGCGCCGAGAGCATATTGGCGCGTGTTCGAAATCCATGCTACCTTTTCATCCCCAATCAACCGCCCTTCCTCCACCTCTGGAATCTTGATTCCTACTCCAGTTCCCCCAAATCCCCCTCCTGTACTCCTTGTACTCAAGCGCACTATCATTTCGCCGGTCAACGCGGATCTCTGAGCTGGAGATCCTGAGGTCCGTCCTGTCTTTGGGCGCTGCGTGATGTCGCTCAACAGGGGCATGGCGGCGCTTGACGACTAGTTTGCCGTCAAAGTGCTGATGGTAACCATCAACAACGACCGGCCTCCCATCTCGCCAGACGACCTTGTCAAAGCTCTTGGCATTGCGCACAGCATCCAAATAAGTGACTTGCTCGTCGAAGTCTATTCGCCACCGGTTGATTTCTTCGTCAGTTTTTGGCGTTTGTTCGAATCTTCCAAGCGTTTGTTCTGCGATGGCGCGCTGGTGAGCTTTGATCGATGGCACCCAGGATGGGGCTCGGTGCCCTCTGAGCTTGAGTTTTTAAGAAAGCTTACCTTCCACGGCATGCCTCGACGTGCTTGGAATAGTGAGTCCATGAATGAGCTTATCATCGACCTTGGAGGTGAGCTTGTAAGCATGTTTGTTCCTCCAGACAACTTGGCTCTGACGGTTATGGCATGGATGAAGAAGCCATACACCAAACCGAAGGTGATTGGTGTTGAGATACCGGTGCAGGAACCGGGGTTGTACTATTCGTCGCCACCAAGGCCGCCGCAGACCACGTAAGGGATGTACCTGTATCGAGTGTTCGTGCATGTCGAAGAAGTGGTCAATCCATCAATCAAAGTCCTGCCGCCGCCGCTGGTGCCCGGGTCCGTCGACGACGTCCATTACAGGAGTCAACGTCAGACTTTCCTCGTGTTGCTCGGAACGATGGATGGCACAGGGCCTACTTCATCGCGCGGCGGAGGCCACTGTTTCTTTGGGAGAAGAGGCAGGGCTGGCTGCCTGGATGTGCTCTAATTTGACGTAACAACTGAATCTTGTCAGATGACCTGTTCTATTTTTTTTTACCTGAACTTTTTTAGAAAGGGTTGTACATCAACTTAATGTTCTAGCAGAACTTATATATTGTGTTGTTTGTCTGTTTTCTTTGCACAACATTCAAGATATTTCCCCGTCATTGATAAAGACGATGAACCGTTATGTACGAGTTCGTTGGTTCCAACATAGCCCTACCCGTAGCGATCCACTGCTTCCACCCTGATTGTGCCGCTGCGTGAAATTTTTATGCATAAGTTCGATTGTGCTATGATGTTCTATATGATTGTGTCAACTATATAAGTTTTTACTGAGCATCATCAAAGCATATGGCTGAAAGATGTATTTACGAGCATCGACCGATGGGTCTCTCTCTCTCACACACACACACGCGCACAAGTGGGACCCGTTGAATTATTTCTTTGCTCGTGACAACTTTTAATTAGGTTCCACTGTACTCTACATTTTTTCTTAAGTTATTAATTGAGCTTAGTAACTTCCAAAAGTTGTATAGAAGCCTTGTTTGGGCCTTTCCGGCGTCGCTGAATGTGGGCTGAGTAGCCATGTAAGGTTGTACTGTACTACACAGGGTTTTTTTTCAACATCAGCAATGCAACTGGGCCGACAGTTGTACACAATCCGGGTCAACTTGTTATTCTCCGCCCCGCTGAGCTGCAAATCTTTACTAGGAGGGATGCATTAGGCTTAACAAGAAAATTGGATTTAAGAAATAATAAATGGGATGTAATTATAAAAGATGGGCAGTAACTATAAAAAATGCACCAAACACGTAATTAGTTTATAAAATATTACTTTTGGATTTTGAAAATTTTAATTTCATTAATTGTTGTGCGTGCAATGTTTCATTGAATTTTTACGTAATACAAATTTATATTGAGATTGTATTTAATCTGACTAGAAATTTCGGGACAAAAATATTTCGGATCCTATAAAAATGTGGGAAATTTATTGAATTCTGTTTTGAACGGTTGGTTGAAATTATTAACTGTTGTCCAAGCTAGAAAATGGGATGTACTTTTAACAAACTGTAAATGGGTTGTAGTAAATTCCATTATAATTCAAAAATGGGCTGTGCATTCTTACAAATCACAAATGAGCTATAAGTTCTCTGCCACACACTTGTGGGCCTACTAAGTTGACGCGTATGCAAGGCTTTGTCAACTTATAGTCAACACATGGTTCTAGCAGCAGTGTTCGTTGGATGTCCATCCAACGGATGTCGTGCTTCTTCTTCAATCTCAGATATTCTAGCTTCAGCCGCCCAAAAAATGATTCCTCCCCCTGATACCTGGGGCGCACCGTTTTGGAGGCTGGCCTATGGGCCTACTAAGTTGACGCGTACCAAGGGCTTTGTCAACTTAGTCAATATAAACGATTCTAGCTGCAGTGACCATACGATGTCCATCCAACGGCCATTGTGATTCTTCAACCTCTGGTCTTCTTGCTCCAGCCGCCCAAAGCAGCGCCAGTCGTGCTGCTTGCTCCTGCCTCCCGTGACCGGCTGTATGATACGTCTCCAACGTATCTATAATTTTTGATTGCTCCATGATATATTATCTACTGTTTTGGACATTATTGGGCTTTATTATCCACTTTTATATTATTTTTGGGACTAACCTATTAACCGGAGGCCCAGCCCAGAATTGTTGTTTTTTTGCCTATTTCAGAGTTTCGCAGAAAAGGAATATCGAACAGAGTCCAAACGGAATGAAACCTTCGGGAACGTGATTTTTAGGAAGATTATGATCCGGGAGACTTGGACCCTACGTCAAGAAACAAAAGAGGAGGCCACGAGGTAGGCGTGCCCTCTGTATGCGCCCTCCACCCTCGTGGGCCCCCGTTGCTTCACCGACGTACTCCTTCCTCCTATATATACCTACGTACCCCCAAACGATCAGATACGGAGCCAAAAACCTAATTCCACCGCCGCAACCTTCTGTACCCACGAGATTCCATCTTGGGGCCTGTTCCGGACCTCCGTCGGAGGGGGCATCCATCACGGAGGGCTTCTACATCAACACCATGGCCTCTTCGATGAAGTGTGAGTAGTTTACCTCAGACCTTTCGGTCCATAGTTAGTAGCTAGATGGCTTCTTCTCTCTTTTTGGATCTCAATACAATGTTCTCCCTGAGGGAGTCCTGGATTAGGGGGTGTCCGGATAGCGAACTATCACCGTTGGCGGACTCTGGACTATGAAGATAGAAGATTGAAGACTTCGTCCGATATGCGGATGGGACTTTCCTTGGCGTGGAAGGCAAGCTTGGCGATCTGGATATGTAGATCTCCTACCATTGTAACCGACTCTGTGTAACCCTAACCCTATCTGGTGTCTATATAAACCGGAGGGTTTTAGTCCGTGGGGATCGAACAACAATCATACCATAGGCTAGCTTCTAGGGTTTAGCCTCTCACGATCTCGTGGTAGATCCACTCTTGTACTACCCATATCATCAATATTAATCAAGCAGGAGTAGGGTTTTACCTCCATCGAGAGGGCCCAAACCTGGGTAAAAACATCGTGTCCCTTGTCTCCTGTTACCATCTGCCTAGACGCACAGGTCGGGACGCCCTACCCGAGATCCGCCGGTTTTGACACCAACATTGGAGCTTTCATTGAGAGTTCCTCTCTGTCGTCATCCTTAGGCCCGATGGCTCCTTCGATCATCAACAACGACGCGGTCCAGGGTGAGACTTTTCTCCCCGGACAGATCTTCGTATTCGTCGGCTTTGCACTGCGGGCCAATTCACTTGGCCATCTGGAGCAGATCGAAAGCTACGCCCCTGGCCATCAGGTCAGATTTGGGAGTTTGAACTACACGACCGACATCCGCGGAGACTTGATCTTCGACGGATTCGAGCCACAGCCAAGCGCGCCACACTGTCTCGATGGGCACGATCTAGCTCTGCCGCCAAACAGTGCCTTGGAGGCCGCACCACAGTCCGCTCCGACCCTTAGCTCGGAGCCGACTCCCCCTGTAGGGGAACGCAGTAATTTCAAAAAAATTCCTACGCACACGCAAGGATCATGGTGATGCATAGCAACGAGAGGGGAGAGTATTGTCCACGTACCCTCGTAGACCGTAAGTGGAAGCGTTATGACAACACGGTTGATGTAGTCGTACGTCTTCACGATCCGACCGATCCAAGTACCGAACGTACGGCACCTCCGAAGTTCAGCACGTTCAGCTCGATGGCGATCCCGGACTCCGATCCAGCAAAGTGTCAGGGATGAGTTCCACAAGACGACGGCAGCGTGGTGACGATGATGATGTTCTACGGCGCAGGCTTCGCCTAAACTCCGCGACGATATGACCGAGATGGAGTAAGGTGGAAGGGGGCACCGCACACGGCTAAGGAACGATCACGTAGATCAACTTGTGTGTCCTGGGGTGCCCCCCTGCCCCCGTATATAAAGGAGCAAGGGGGGAGGAGGCCGACCCTAGGAGGGGGCGTGCCAAGTGTGGAGTCCTACTAGGACTCCCTAGTCCTAGTAGGATTCCACCTCCCTTGTTGGAGTAGGAGAAGGGGAAAGAGGGGGAGAGGAATAAGGAAAAGGGGGCTGCGCCCCTTGTCCAATTCGGACCAGAGGGGGGGCGCAGGCCTCCTTCCTTTTTGCATCTCTCCTCTATTCCCGTATGGCTCAATAAGGCCCATATACTCCCCGGCGAATTCCCGTAACTCTCCGGTACTCTGAAAAATACCCGAATCACTCGGAACCTTTCCGAACTCCGAATATAGTCGTCCAATATATCGATCCTTACGTCTCGACCATTTCGAGACTCCTCGTAATGTCCCCGATCTCATCCGGGACTCCGAACTCCTTCAGTACATCAAAACTTATAAAATCATAATAAAACTGTCATCGTAACGTTAAGCGTGCGGACCCTACGGGTTCGAGAACTATGTAGACATGACCTAGAACTGTTTCCGGTCAATAACCAATAGTGGAACCTGGATGTTCATATTGGCTCCTACATATTCTACGAAGATCTTTATCGGTCAAACCGCATAACAACATACGTTGTTCCCTTTGTCATCGGTATGTTACTACTTAGAGATTCGATCGTCGGTATCCAATACCTAGTTCAATCTTGTTACCGGCAAGTCTCTTTACTCGTTCCGTAATACATCATCCCGTAACTAACTCATTAGTTACAATGCTTGCAAGGCTTAAGTGATGTGTATTACCGAGAGGGCCCGAAGATACCTCTCCGACAATCGGAGTGACAAAATATAATCTCGAAATACGCCAACCCAACATGTACCTTCGGAGACACCTGTAGAGCACCTTTATAATCACCCAGTTACGTTGTGACGGTTGGTAGCACACAAAGTGTTCCTCCGGTAAACGGGAGTTGCATAATCTCATAGTTGTAGGAACATTGTATAAGTCATGAAGAAAGCAATAGCAACATACTAAACGATCAAGTGCTAGGCTAACTGAATGGGTCAAGTCAATCACGTCATTCTTCTAATGATGTGATCCCGTTAATCAAATGATAACACATGTCTATGGTTAGGAAACATAACCATCTTTGTTTAATGAGCTAGTCAAGTAGAGGCATACTAGTGACATTAAGTTTGTCTATGTATTCACACATGTATCATGTTTCCGGTTAATACAATTCTAGCATGAATAATAAACATTTATCATGAAATAAGGAAATAAATAATAACTTTATTATTGCCTCTAGGGCATATTTCCTTCAGTCTCCCACTTGCACTAGAGTCAATAATCTAGTTCACATCACCATGTGATTAACACCCATAGTTCACATCGTCATGTGATCAACACCCAAAGGGTTTACTAGAGTCAATAATCTAGTTCACATCGCTATGTGATTAACACCCAAAGAGTACTAAGGTATGATCATGTTTTGCTTGTGAGAGAAGTTTAGTCAACGGGTGCCAAATGTATTTTGCAAATATTCTATGTCTACAATGCTCTGCACGGAGCTACTCTAGCTAATTGCTCCCACTTTCAATATGTATCCAGATTAAGACTTAGAGTCATCTGGATCAATGCCAAAACTTGTATCGACGTAACCCTTTACGACGAACCTTTTTTCACCTCCATAATCGAGAAACATATCCTTATTCCACTAAGGATAATTTTGACCAATGTCCAGTGATCTACTCCGAGATCACTATTGTACTCCCTTGCCAAATTCAGAGCAAGGTATACAATAGGTCTGGTACATAGCATAGCATACTTTATAGAACCT
The DNA here is from genome assembly GCA_021605145.1 of Aegilops bicornis. NCBI lineage: Eukaryota > Viridiplantae > Streptophyta > Magnoliopsida > Poales > Poaceae > Aegilops > Aegilops bicornis. The sequence continues at coordinate 378,241,067 of CM038669.1, read as the reverse complement.
ATGGTGAGGCATAGGGAATGACTTTCATTCTCTTTTCTATTTTCTGCCGTGGTCAAGATTTGAGTCTTACTCAATTTCATACCTTTGCAACACAGGCAAGAACTTTTCTTTGACTGTTCCATTTTGAACTACTTCAAAATCTTGACAAGGTATGTACTTATACAAAAAACTTATCAAGCGTCTTGATCTATCTCAATAGATCTTGATGCTCAATATGTAAGTAGCTTTACTGAGGTCTTTCTTTTAAAGAACTCCTTTCAAATACTCCTTTATGCTTTGCAGAATAATTCTACATTATTTCCGATCAACAATATGTCATTCACATATACATATCAGAAATGTTGTAGTGCTCCCACTCACTTTCTTGTAAATACAGGCTTCACCGCAAGTCTGTATAAAACTATATGCTTGGTCAACTTATCAAAGCGTATATTCTAACTCCGAGATGCTTGCACTAGTCCATAGATGGATTGCTGGAGCTTGCATATTTTGTTAGCACCTTTAGGATTGACAAAACCTTCTGGTTGCATCATATACAACTCTTCTTTAAGAAAACCATTAAGGAATGCAGTTTTGACATCCATTTGCTAGATTTCATAAGTTGTGGCAATTGCTAACATGATTCGGACAGACTTAAGCATCGCTACAATTGAGAAAATCTCATTGTAGTCAACACCTTGAACTTGTCAAAAACCTTTTTACGACAAGTCGAGCTTTGTATATAGTAACACTACTATCAGCGTCCGTCTTCCTCTTGAAGATCCATTTATTCTTAATGACTCACCGATGATCGGGCAAGTCAATCAAAGTCTACACTTTGTTCTCATACATGGATCAATTCTCAGATTTCATGGCCTCAAGCCATTTCACGGAATCTGGGCTCATCATCGCTTCCTCATAGTTCGTAGGTTCATCATGGTCTAGTAACATGACTTCCAGAATAGGATTACCGTACCACTCTGGTGCGGATTGTACTTTGGAAGACCTACGAGGTTTCTGTAGTAACTTGATCTGAAGTTTCATGATCATCATCATTAGCTTCCTCACTAATTGGTGTAGGAATCACTGGAACTGATTTCTGTGATGAACTACTTTCCAATTCGGGAGAAGGTACAAATTACCTTATCAAGCTCTACTTTCCTCCCACTCACTTCTTTCAAGAGAAACTCCTTCTCTAGAAAGGATCCATTTTTAGCAACGAATATCTTGCCTTCAGATCTGTGATAGAAGGTGTACCCAACAGTTTCCTTTGGGTATTCTATGAAGACGCACTTCTCCGATTTGGGTTTGAGCTTATCAGGATGAAACTTTTTCACATAAGCATCGCAGCCCCAAACTTTAAGAAAGCGACAACTTGGGTTTCTTGCTAAACCACAGTTCATATGGTGTCGTCTCAACGGATTTAGACGGTGCCCTTTTAACGTGAATGTAGCTGTGTCTAATGCATAACCCCAAAACAATAGTGGTAAATCAGTGAGAGACATCATAGATCGCACCATATCCAATAAAGTGCTTGATTCTGACGCTCGGACACACCATAACGTTGTGGTGTTCCAGGTGGCGTGAGCTGTGAAACTATTTCACATTGTTTCAAATGAAGACCAAACTCGTAACTCAAATATTCGTCTCCATGATCAGATCGTAGAAACTTTATTTTTCTTGTCACGATGATTTTCCACTTCACTCTGAAATTCTTTGAACTTTTCAAATGTTTCAGACTTATGTTTCATCAAGTAGATATACCCATATCTGCTCAAATCATCTGTGAAGGTCGAGAAAATAATGATACTTGTTGCGAGCCTTAATATTCATCGGACCACATACATCGGTATGTATGATTTCCAACAAATCTGTTGCTCGCTCCATTGTTAGGAGAAGCGGAGTCTTAGTCATCTTGCCCATGAGGCATGGTTCGCAAGCATCAAGTGATTCATAATCAAGTGATTCCAAAATCCTATCAGCATGGAGTTTCTTCATGCGCTTTACACCAATATGACCTAAACGGCAGTGCCACAAATAAGTTGCACTATCATTATTAACTTTGCATCTTTTGGCTTCAATATTATGAATATGTGTATCACACGATCGAGATCCAACAAATCATTTTCATTGGGTGTATGACCATAGAAGGTTTTATTCATGTAAACAGAACAACAATTGTTCTCTAAGTTAAAAGAATAACCGTATTGCAATAAACACGATCAAATCATATTCATGCTCAGCATAAGCGCCAAATAACATTTATTTAGGTTTAACACTAATCCCGAAAGTATAAGGAGTGTGCGATGATGATCATATCAATCTTGGAACCAGTTCCAACACGCATCGTCACTTCACCCTCAACTAGTCTCTGTTTATTCTGTAACTCCTGTTTCGAGTTACTAATTTTTAGCAAACGAACAAGTATCAAATACTCAGGGGCTACTATAAACACTAGTAAGGTACACATCAATAACCTGTATATCAAATATACCCTTGTTCACTTTGCCATCCTTCTTATCCACCAAATATTCAGGTATTTACGCTTCGGTGTGATTTCCTTTGCAGTGTAAGCACTCAGTTTCAGGCTTTGGTCCAGCTTTGGGCTTCTTCGCGGGAGTGACAACTTGCTTGCCATTCTTCTTGAAGTTCCCTTTCTTTCCCTTTGCCCTTTTTCTTGAAACTAGTGGTCTTGTCAATCATCAACACTTGATGCTCTTTCTTGATTTCTACCTTCGTTGATTTCAACATCACGAAGAGCTCGAGAATCTTTTTCGTCATCCCTTGCATACTATAGTTCATCACGAAGTTCTACTAACTTAGTGATGGTGACTAGAGAATTCTGTCAATCACTATCTTATCTGGAAGATTAACTCCCACTTGATTCAAGCGATTGAAGTACTCAGACAATCTGAGCACATGCTCACTAGTTGAGCGATTCTCCTGCATCTTTTAGCTATAGGACTTGTTGGAGACTTCATATCTCTCAACTCGGGTATTTGCTTGAAATATTATCTTCAATTCCTGGAACATCTTATATGGTCCATGACGTTCAAAACATCTTTGAAGTCCCGATTCTAAGCCGTTAAGCATGGTGCACTAAACTATCAAGTAGTCATCATATTGAGCTAGCCAAGCGTTCATAACGTGCATCAGCTCCTGCAATAGGTCTATCACCTAGCGGTGCATTAAGGACATAATTCTTCTGTGCAGCAATGAGGATAAACCTCGGATCACGGATCCAATCCGCATCATTGCTACTAACATCTTTCAACACAATTTTCTCTAGGAACATATCAAAATAAACATATGAAAGCAACAACGCGAGCTATTGATCTATAACATAATTTGCAAAATACTACCAGGACTAAGTTCATGATAAATTAAAGTTCAATTAATCATATTACTTAAGAACTCCCACTTAGACAGACATCTCTCTAGTCATCTAAGTGATTACGTGATCCAAATCAACTAAACCATAACCGATCATCACGTGAGATGGAGTAGTTTTCAATGGTGAACATCACTATGCTGATCATATCTACTATATGATTCACGCTCGACCTTTCGGTCTCCGTGTTCCGAGGCCATATCTCGCATATGCTAGGCTCGTCAAGTTTAACTCGAGTATTCCGCGTGTGCAAAACTGGCTTGCACCCGTTGTAGATGGACGAGAGCTTATCACACCCGATCATCACGTGGTGTGCAGGCACGACAAACTTTGGCAACGGTCCATACTGTGGAGAACACTTCTTGATAATTTTTAGTGAGAGATCATCTTAAAATGCTACCATCAATCAAAGCAAGATAAGATGCATAAAGGATAAACATCACATGCAATCAATATAAGTGATATGATATGGCCATCATCATCTTGTGCTTGTGATCTCCATCTCCGAAGCACCGTCGTGATCACCATCGTCACCGGCGCGACACCTTGATCTCCATCGTAGCATCGTTGTCGTTACGCCATCTATTGCTTCTACGACTATCGCTACCGCTTAGTGATAAAGTAAAGCAATTACTGGGCGTTTGCATTTCATACAATAAAGCGACAACCATATGGCTCAGTTGCCGATAACTTCGGTTACAAAACATGATCATCTCATACAATAAAATATAGCATCACGTCTTGACCATATCACATCACAACATGCCCTGCAAAAACAAGTTAGACGTCCTCTACTTTGTTGTTGCAAGTTTTACGTGGCCGCTACGGGCTGAGCAAGAACCGTTCTTACCTACGCATCAAAACCACAACGATAGTTCGTCAAGTTAGTGTTGTTTTAACCTTCGCAAGAACCGGGCGTAGCCACACTCGGTTCAACTAAAGTTGCAGAAACAGACACCCGCCAGCCACCTGTGTGCAAAGCACGTCGGTAGAACCAGTCTCGCATAAGCGTACGCGTAATGTCGGTCCGGGCCGCTTCATCCAACAATACCGCCGAACCAAAGTATGACATGTTGGTAAGCAGTATGACTTGTATCGCCCACAACTCACTTGTGTTCTACTCGTGCATATAACATCAACGCATAAAACCAGGCTCTGATACCACTGTAAGGGAACGCAGTAATTTCAAAAAAATTCCTACACACACGCAAGGATCATGGTGATGCATAGCAACGAGAGGGGAGAGTATTGTCCACGTACCCTCATAGACCGTAAGAGGAAGCGTTATGACAACGCGGTTGATGTAGTCGTACGTCTTCACGATCCGACCGATCCAAGTACCGAACGTACGGCACCTCCGAGTTCACACGTTCAGCTCGATGACGATCCCCGAACTCCGATCCAGCAAAGTGTCGGGGATGAGTTCCGTCAGCACGACAGTGTGGTGACGATGATGATGTTCTACCGGCGCAGGGTTTCGCCTAAACTCCGCGACGACATGACCGAGGTGGAATATTGTGGAAGGGGGCACCGCACACGGCTAAGGAACGATCATGTAGATCAACTTGTGTGTCCTGGGGTGCCCCCCTGCCCCCGTATATAAAGGAGCAAGGGGGGAGGAGGCCGACCCTAGGAGGGGGCGCGCCAAGTGTGGAGTCCTACTAGGACTCCCTAGTCCTAGTAGGATTCCACCTCCCTTGTTGGAGTAGGAGAAGGGAAAGAGCGGAGAGGAATAAGGAAAGGGGCTGCGCCTTGTCCAATTCGGACCAGAGGGGGGCACAGGCCTCCTTCCTTTGGCCTCTCTCCTCTATTCCCGTATGGCCCAATAAGGCCCATATACTCCCCGGCGAATTCCGTAACTCTTCGGTACTCCGAAAAATACCCGAATCACTCGGAACCTTTCCGAACTCCGAATATAGTCGTCCAATATATCGATCTTTACGTCTCGACCATTTGGAGACTCCTCGTCATGTCCCCGATCTCATCCGGGACTCCGAACTCCTTCGGTACATCAAAACTTATAAACTCATAATAAAACTGTCATCGTAACGTTAAGCATGCGGACCCTACGGGTTCGAGAACTATGTAGACATGACCTAGAACTGTTTCCGGTCAATAACCAATAGTGGAACCTGGATGTTCATATTGGCTCCTACATATTCTATGAAGATCTTTATCAGTCAAACCGCATAACAACATACGTTGTTCCCTTTGTCATCGGTATGTTACTCGCCCGAGATTCGACCGTCGGTATCCAATACCTAGTTCAATCTCTTTACCGGCAAGTCTCTTTACTCGTTCCGTAATACATCATCCCGTAACTAACTCATTAGTTACAATGCTTTGAAGGCTTAAGTGATGTGTATTACCGAGAGGGCCCAGAGATACCTCTCCGACAATCGGAGTGACAAAACCTAATCTCGAAATACGCCAACCCAACATGTACCTTCGGAGACACCTGTAGAGCACCTTTATAATCACCCGATTCACGTTGTGACGTTTGGTAGCACACAAAGTGTTCCTCCGGTAAACGGAGTTGCATAATCTCATAGTTGTAGGAACATTGTATAAGTCATGAAAAAGCAATAGCAACATACTAAGCGATCAAGTGCTAGGCTAACGGAATGGGTCAAGTCAATCACATCATTCTTCTAATGATGTGATCTAGATTAATCAAATGACAACACATGTCTATGGTTAGGAAACATAACCATCTTTGATTAATGAGCTAGTCAAGTAGAGGCATCTTGGTGACATTAAGTTTGTCTATGTATTCACACATGTATCATGTTTCCGGTTAATACAATTCTAGCATGAATAATAAACATTTATCATGAAATAAGGAAATAAATAATAACTTTATTATTGCCTCTAGGGCATATTTCCTTCACCCCCGATCGAGGACGAGTGGTTGGACACCGCCTTGGGGGCTACGATCTCTCCAGCGATTGAGCCGAACTCCATCCCTGTCCTTTGCGAAAACCGTGACTCCAAGGTGCCGGACTCCTCTCTGGACTCCGAACCCTCCGTGCCCCTGCCAATCGAATCCGATTGGGCGATCACGGAGTTCATCGCCACGGACATCTTCGGCACTCGCCCTTTGGCGACATCCTGAATTCACTAAAGTCTCTCTCTTTATATGGAGAGCCCTGGCCGGACTACGGTCGGGAAGGTTGGGATGCGGACGACGAAGAAATTCAACGCCCACCCACCACCCACTTTGTAGCCACTGTCGATGATTCAACCGACATGCTCGAATTCGACTCCGAAGACATCGATGGTATGGACGACGATGCTGGAGACGACCAAGAACCAGCGCCTACAGGGCCTTTGGAAGGCCACCTCGTCATACGACATATACATGGTGGACATCCCAAAAGATGGGAACGGCGATGGAACAATGGAGGATGACCCCTCCAAGAAACAGCCCAAGCGCCCGGCGTTAAGCGGCACCGCTCTAAATCCCGCCACAAAGAAAGCGGTGATTCCGACACGGTAGATAATAACACCCCGGATAGTGCCGAAGACAACCCCCTCCAGCAAGATTCAGCACAGGAGGAGGGAGAAGCCAACCCTCATGATAGAGCGGCAGACAGGGAGGTGGAGGACGATAATTATATGCCTCCCTCCGAAGATGAGGCAAGCCTCAACGACGACGATTTTGTCGTGCCTGAGGATCCCGCCGAACAGGAGCGTTTCAAGCGCAGGCTTATGGCCATGGCAAGCAGCCTCAAGAAAAAGCAGCAGTAGCTTAGAGCTGACCAAGACCTGCTAGCTGACAGATGGACTGAAGTCCTTGCAGCCGAAGAGTATGAACTCGAACGCCCCTCCAAGGGATGCCCGAAACGCAGGCTGCTACCCCAATTAGAGGAAGCAGCACCCAAACCTACATCACCAGCACATGATGCGGCCGACCGGCCACCCCGTGGTCGCGACAGAGAAGCCTCTAGACCCTCCATTAAAGCCGCACTCCGGCGTCGCTCGAAAAGTACCAAGGCACGGGGAAACACGCCAGACCTGTGAGACATATTGGAGGACAAGGCAAGGCAAACAAGATCGATCTACGGATCACGTGGGCGCCCCACGACACGTGATGATAACCGTCACGTCGGATACAGCAATTCCGTCCGGGCCGAACACAATAGACAAAGCTCATTTGAGTTGCGTCGTGATATAGCTCAATACAGAGGCGCCGCACACCCACTATGCTTCACAGACGAAGTAATGGATCATCAAATAGCTGAGGGTTTCAAACCCGTAAACATCGAATCATACGATGGCACAACAGATCCTGCGGTTTGGATCGAGGACTACCTCCTCCATATCCACATGGCCCGCGGCGATGATCTACACGCCATCAAATACCTCCCACTCAAGCTTAAAGGACCAGCTCGGCATTGGCTTAACGACTTGCCGCCAGAATCAATTGGTTGTTGGGAGGACACGAAGCCGCATTCCTTGATAACTTCCGGGCACATACGTGCGACCACCAGACGCCGATGACCTTGGCCACATAATTCAGCAGCCGGAAGAATCGGCGGAACAATTACGGACACGGTTCCTAACCAAGAAAAATCAAATCGTTGATCGTCCGGATGAAGAGGCCCTTGCAGCTTTTAAACATAACATCCGCGACGAGTGGCTTGCCCGGCACCTAGGACAGAAAAGCGAAATCCATGGCAGCCCTCACAACGCTCATGGCCCGCTTTTATGCGGAGAGGACTGCTGGCTAGCTCGTAGCAACAACTTGACCAAAACCCCGGTAGTTCGGATACCAAGGACAGCAATGGCGATTCGCGTCGCAACAAGCACAAAGCGCCGCATTAACGGTGATAATCTTTGAAGATACGGCAGTCAATGCCGGATTGAGGCTCTAAGCCCGGTCACGGAAAAAGCCGTTCAAAAGAAATACTCAGGCCCGTCCAATCTGGACCGAATACTTTCGATCGCTCGTGCCAAATACATGGCACCCCGAAAAACCAGCCAACCACATCAACAGGGGATTGTTGGGTCTACAAACAAGCGAGCAAGTTAAATGCCGAACTCAATGACAAGGGGCTGCATAAGCGATGACAAGGAGGAGCCCGGCCGCCCGAATAATAGAGGATGAAGGGCTTCCCCCACAAGTGCGGACGGTGAACATGATATACGCAACCCACATACCCAAAAGGGAGCGGAAGCGTGCACTAAGGGACGTATATGCGATGGAGCGATCGCCCGAAGTTCAACCCATGGTCCTCCTGCCCGATCACCTTTGATCGAAGGACCACCCACTAGCATCCGCCACGGCGGATTCGCCGCATTGGTTCTTGACCCAATCATCGACGGATTTCACCTCACTAGAGTCCTGATGGACGGCGGTAGCAACTGAACCTGCTTTATGAGGATACGGTCGCAAAATGGGCATAGACCCCTCAAGGATTAAACCCACAAAGACGACCTTTAAAGGCGTCATACCAGGTGTAGAGGCCAATTATGCAGGCTCGGTTACACTCAAGTGGTCTTGGATCCCGGATAACTTCCGGCGAAGAGTTAATCTTCGACATAGTCCCGCTCGGCAGCGTCTATCACGCCTTTGCTTGGACGAACCGCATTTGCAAAGTTCAATGCGCCAAGACCACGCATACCTCTAGCTCAGGATGCCTGGCCCTCGTGGATTAATCTCGGTCAATGGAAACACCGAACGCTCTCTCCGAACGGAGGAGCACACGGCGGGCCTCGCGGCGGAGGTGCAAAGCAGCCTCTCACAGCAATTCTCGAGTCCGGCTATTCAACGTCCGGCCACGGTCAAGCGCGCCCGGAGTAACCTACAACAAGACTGCCTGGCACGATCAGAGCACACGTAGCAATCCAGCCCCAACCCCATGTCGGATTTCGGGTTCCGGCAGACCCTTAAGGTTCGAACACTGGTGTGCGCGCGGAGATCCAACCCTCCACCGTCTCGTACCTCGCCGAATCGCAGGGGCCTAAACTACTAAGAAGAACAGCACAAGAGACGCGAGATTTATACTGGTTCAGGCCACCATCGTGGTGTAATACCCTACTTCAGTGTGTGGTCTGTGGATTGCCTCTTAGGCTGATGAGGAACAGTACAGGGAAGAACAACCTCGTGAGGGTCTATTCTTGGTGGGTGTGATGAACTGCTAAGTGGTATCCCGTCGCTCTAGCTTGAGGATCGGGTCTCTCTCTCTCTGGATTCCAAATGCCGGATCCTTTCTATCTCTGATCGTCCCCCCTACTCTGAGTGTGGCTACTCCTATTTATAGGCGAAGGCCCTGGGCCTCTTCCCAAATGTTGAGCGGCAAGGGCGCCAACAATTGGCTATTTTGAAGGGGAACAGCGGGTACACTTATCGACTAAAGTTGGTCCTCGCTTTTGCCAAAGGCTCTGGTGATGACGCCTGCTTGGGCTCCACGATGACTGCATTCCAGCCGTTGGGGCTGGTCTTGGTCTTGTTGCATCGAAACGGGTGCCTTTGCTTGATGCTCTCGCTTGCGCTTGCTCCCTTTGCACCAAAGAGGAAAGGAGGACGCTGCCCGTGCTGGCGCCCGACTGGCGCCCTGGGTCGTCATGGCTTACGTCATGGGCACCTTGCGAGGTACCCTGCCTTGAACTCTCCGCCTCCTCATTAGCCAGCCTGACGAGGCCATGCCTGAGGAAGCTCCTGGTCGTCCGCCCCGCGAGGCTTGGCCCCTCGCGAGGGTCTTGAGCATGTGTTGATGAAGATGGGCCGTCCTGGGCCTCCTTTGAGCCACGCTGCAGGGCCGCAGCGAGGCAAGTCTGGGGACCCCGTTCCCGAAACGCCGACAAGAGCCTGGCCCACGGCGCCCGAACTTGGCCGTGCAGAGAGGCGAAAGGGCAAGTGCGAAGCGTCGTGGGCCCTAACAGCCTGCGGCCTTGGGCGCCGCGTGGCGGTTGATTGTACGTGGGCGCCTCTGCTCCCCCACGACACCTTGGTAACTGCCCGGATTCGACAGGTCCCTGCATGCAGAGCTGGGCATGATGACTGGTGATCGTGGAGGTCGACGGTTGGCCTTCGCCGGCTATAAGTACGGAACGGCGCGCGTCCTTCCAGTCCATCCTTTCCTGTCTCTCCTTCTTCTCCATGGCTCCACCAAGGAAGTTCTCGGCCGCAGAGAAGGGGAAGGGCCGCCAGGTCGAATCTTCCTCTCCTCCGCCTAAGTGTGGTCGAGGTCGCCCTCGCAAGCACCCCGTGGCCTCCACGGCGGTCTCCCGCGGTCGTGGGGGAGGCTCTCAACGTGGTGACGAGCGGCTGGCCATGGTCGGAGGGTGTGCCCCGGCCGCTCGTCCCCTGAGGCCGCACCTCCATGCTGCTGAAGCACTGCAGGAGTTAATGGTGAGGGCGGAGGAGCCGTCCAGCGTCTGGCTTCAGCTCCCGTGCTTCCTCCTGGGTGAGCTCCCAGATGGCGCCCTGAGTGGCCTCTGGCTCCAGGCAGATGGCTGTTGCAGCCGGGCTTCATGGGCTTCTCTGGAGGTCTCTGCTGCAGGGAACCTGTTCCTGGCCCGCGGCTGGCAGACGTTCGCGCGCGCGCGTGGTCTCCGCCGCCGGTGCTCCCTGCACTTCAAGTATGATGGCGACGCCACCCTCTACGTGAGGGTGTTTTGGGAAGACGGCCGCCGCATGGGGTGCTTCCCTGAGGACGACCACCGCGCCGAGGACTCAGCCCAGCAGCGAAGAGGGCAGCGCGCGGGCGGCTGGCGATGCCCGCGACTCCTCACGCTTCACCAGCTCTTCTTCGGGTGGCGATTCTTCCAGCAGCGGCCGCGGCCAGCCCCCACGCCGCCGCGCCTGCTTGGGGGGTGGCAGCGGGTCCGCTCGCCGCCACGCCCCGGTGAAGCGCGAGATGGAGTCCGACTGAGCTCTGGAGGCGGCTCGGGCCTCCCAAGAGAGCCGGCACGGGGCGTGCTTCACCTGCTTTTGTCCTTTTCTTTCCTTTTCTCCTGCGTAAAAAGGGAACAATGTGTGGCCCCTTGGGGGCGTGTTTAGGGCAACACCGTTAATTATTGGACTGCTTTTGTTATCCTGATACTGTTCCCTTCTGTCGTGCGCCCATTCGCAAGTGAACCCCGGTCGTGGCCGCGGGGGCGACCGACCCTGGCCCCGTGGTCGCGGCGCAGCTGCCCGTGAGGCATGGTCAGGAGGGGTGCTCCAGCTGTGGACCAGGGCCGTGAAAACTTGAGCGATAGGGGTAGGAACACTCGCGGGGGCTCCCGAGGCTTCCGCCTCGCGAGTCCCCGCGCAAGAGAAATCGAGGCAGGAGGGCGAATAAGATCGAAGAACCACGGACCAAAAAAGGGTGATAGTTTCGATAAAAACTTCAAATGGGAATAACCAGTCAACTGCAGAAAGCAAATGAAAAAGCCGCGTCCGGCACCTAGTCTAGTCTTCGACGTCTTCTCACCAGTGTGGAGCTAAGTGCTGCCACTGGGCGTGGGAGGGAGCCCCAGGGCCTGAGGCCGGCACTCCTGAGACTCTGGGGCGTGTACAGCCCCAACTCATTATTACGAGAGTGTCACGGGCGGCGAGCTTCACAGGCGTTCGCCTTCTTCACAGGCTCCGGGCCTTTCTTCTGGTAAGCAAGCTTCACAGGCGTTTGCCCTCTTCACAGTGCTCCGGCCTTTCCAGAACGCTGACAGCTTCACGGCGTTCGCCTTCTTCATGTGCTCTGGGCCTTTTCCCAGGACGTGAGCTTCACAGGCATTCGCCTTCTTCACAGGCTTCGGGCCTTTTCCAAAAAGATGAACTTCACAGGCATTCGCCTTCTTCACAGGCTCCGAGCCTTTTCCAAAAAGATGAACTTCATAGGCATTCGCCTTCTTCAAAGGCTCTGGGCCTTTTCCCAGGAGGTGAGCTTCACAGGCATTCGCCTTCTTCACAGGCTCCGGGCCTTTTCCAAAAAGATGAACTTCATAGGCATTCGCCTTCTTCACAGGCTCAGGGCCTTTTAGGGGTAAAACCTCCGGAGGTGTTTGATGCTCCACGCTGCTCTGTATAGGCACTCCCTCTTGAGTCTCCAAGCGCACGGAGCCAGGCCTGGAAACATGAACAACCTTGAAGGGGCCCTCCCACATGGGAGAGAGCTTATGCTGTCCCTCCCTGGAGAGGACCCGTCGGAGCATGAGGTCCCCTACCTCGAGAGTTCTGGGGCGGATGTTGCGGCAGTGGTATCGCCGGAGTGCCTGCTGGTACCTCGCCGCTCGCAGCGCAGCTTCTCGGCGGCGCTCCTCCAAAGACAAGGGTGCGTCCCTCGCATGGCGTCTGCAGCGTTTCATCGAACGCCAGACCCAGCGGATTGACGCTTGACCTCGTGATGGAGGACCGCTTACGCTCCGAGACCAGGAAGAAGGGGTCTCCCGGTTGGCTTGGTTGCGGTTACGTGGATGGACCACAACATACGCACGGAAGCTTCGTCGTACCAGCCTTCCGCCGCAGGCTTCCAGTTTCTTCTTGAACGTCCTGGTCTTGAGGCCTCTCAAGACCTCTGCATTGGCCCGCTCGGCCTGTTCGTTGCTGCGGGGGTGCACCACCGAAGCGTAGCATATCTGCGTCCCAAGGTTAGCGCAGTACATTTTAAAAAGGTTACTGGTGAACTGCGAACCGTTGTCGGTGATGATGCGGTTCGGCACTCCGAACCGGCTCACGATGCCCTTGATGAACTTGACCGCAGAACCAGCGGGGATGGTGCGGACGGCCTCGACTTCGGCCCACTTGGTGAATTTTTCCACGGCGACGTAGAGGTAGCGGTAGCCCCCTGGCGCCCGAGGGAAAGGGCCCAGAATGTCCAGCCCCCAGACCGTGAATGGCCAAGTGAGGGGAATGGTTTGCAGGCCTCCTGCTGGCTGGTGGATCTGCTTGGCATGGAATTGGCAAGCCTCGCAAGCCTTCACGAGGTCGATGGCATCATTGAGCACGGTGGGCCAATAGAAACCGATGCGGAACGCCTTCCCGACAAGGGTCCGTGACGATGAATGGTGCCCACAATCTCCGCCATGTATATCTGCCAGCAATTCCTTCCCCTGTTCCCTGGTGATGCAGCATAGGGATACATCGTTTGGTCGTCTCCGATAGAGCTCTCCATCCATGATGTTGTATGCCGTGGCTTGCCGCGCCACACGCTCTGCCTCCTCCTCCTTCTCTGGCAAAGTCCCACACGTTAAGTAACTCTTGAGCTCCGTGATCCAGCACTCCTCTTGAGGTTCCATCATTAGGAGCAGGCGTGCTCCCGAGGCCGGGCCACAGGCTGGGGCTCCCGAGGCTGGTGGCTGAGGGAGCTCCTCCTGAGGATGTGATGTGCTTGATAACGGCGGCAGGGCTGAGGGCTTGAAGAGCCGTTCCTCAAAGACACCCGGCTCCTGGGGTAACCTCCTGGAGGCTCGTTTGGCGATGTCGTCGGCCTCTTGATTGGTGCCGCGGGGCACGTGCTGCAGCTCCAACCCCGAGAACTGTTTCTCCATCCTGCGGACCTCCGCAAGGTAGGCCTCCATGTGTTCATCCCTTGGCTCGTACACCTTGTTGGAGAAATTGACGAGGAGCTGCGAATCGCCCTTGATGGTAAGGCGCTTCACCCCTGTGGCAGCGGCAGCCTTCGGACCCTTATCGGCCCCTCGTATTCTGCTATGTTGTTGGAGACCTTCTCGCCATGCTGGAAACAGAGCTGCACGGCATAGTAGAGCTTGTCCTGTGAGGGGGATATGAGTACTGCCCCTGCCCCTGCGCCCTGTCTGGATAACGCCCCGTCGAAGTACATGACCCAACCTTCTGGCGCTTCGCTCCCTGGGGAGAGGGACCGGTCCTCGCCGGCCCTGAGGCCCGGTGCTACATCCATTCGCCACGAAATCTGCCAGCGGCCCCTTGATGACTCTGGTCAGATTGAACTCGAGCTGGAATGCTTGCAGCTCAATGTTCCACTCGGCCACCCTTCCTGCCGAGTTGGGGCTCCTGAGCACCCTCTCCAGGGGGTATGCCGAGACAACCTTGATTGGATGACCCTGGAAGTAGTGCCGCAGCTTGCACGAAGCCACTAGCAGTGCCAGGAGGAGCTTCTGCGGCATGGGGTACCGTGCCCTCGCATCCGGTAGCACGGTACTGACGAAGTACACCGGTTGCTCGACGAGGTTAGGGGCGTTGGTGCTGGTGGCGTCCTCCGGAAGCTGTGGTGCCTCCTGAGGCGTCGTCGCCTCCGGAAGCTGGGTGCTTGGACGGGAGGCCTCCCCCGCCCTTGGTGCGCTCTGCTGTGACGGCTGATCTTCCTCCATTGCGGTGCTGGCTTCTGCTAGTTCCTTCTGATTCGGTCTTGCCTTAGCTCGGGTGGCCGCCGTGGTCTTGGCCTGACGCTCCTCCCTAACCGCCACTAGAGCAGCGCTAGTGGAGTAGGGAGTGGCGGCGAGTAGAGTACCAAGGGCTCCCCGAGGACGCTGGGCCACCATCACCTGGAGGGCTGGTCGGTACCTCTTGAGGTCTTGAACGCTTGGTCGGCCTCTTGAGTTCACTCGAAGGGCCCCTTTTCTTCATCACCGGAAGAAAGGCAGCGCCCGCTCCCCCAATCGGGAGATGAAACGGCCCAGCGCCGTTACGCGCCCTATGAGCTTCTGCATCTCCCTGAGGGTCTTCGGTGGGCTCATGTCTTCCACTGCCTTGACTTTTTCTGGGTTGGCCTCGATGCCTCGGTGGGACGCGAGGAAACCCAGGAGCTTGCTTGAGGGAACTCCAAACACACACTTCTCCGGGTTGAGTCGCAGGCTCACTGCGTTGAGGCTCACGAAGGTTTCTTCCAGGTCTTGTATCAAGGTCTTGGCCTCGCGAGACTTCACCACGATGTCGTCGACGTATGCCTCCACATTCTTCCCGAGCTGTGGGCCCAAGGTGATGTGCATGAGCCACTAGAAGGTTGCCCCTGCGTTGCGCAACCCGAATGGCATGCAGCTATAGCAGTATACTCCACACGGGGTTAGGAAGGCCGTCTTCTCCACGTCTTCCACCACCATCTTGATTTGGTGATACCCGGAAAAGGCGTCCAAGAAGCACAACAGGTCACACTCGGCGATGGAATCAACGATCTGGTCGATGCGAGGGAGCGGAAATGGATCCTGCGGGCATGCTTTGTTGAGGTTGGTGAAGTCGACACACATGCGCTCCTTTCCTCCCTTCTTCGGCACCACCACAGGGTTGGCCAACCAATCTGGGTATCGGACCTCGCGGATAACCCCATGCTTCTAGCTTGCGGGTCTCTTGGACGATGAAGGCCTGCTTTTCGGTGGACTGCCTCCTCACTTTACCTTCACTTTGGGCCTTGCGTTGGGGCACACGTTGAGGTGGTGCTCGATCACGCCCGTGGAATCCCCGCCAGCTGATCGGGCTCCTGTGCGAACACCTTCTTGTTCACACGCAGGAACTTGACAAGGGCTTCCTCCTGCTCGGGCTCGAGGTTGGCGCCTATGGTGAAGGTGGCGTTTGTGGACCCGTCCTCATCGACGGGTATCTGCTTAGTCTCCGCCTTGTCTTGAGTGAACAACTGCTTCTTCTTGGTCGGCGCAGCCCCTTGGGCTTGGGGGCCTGCATCGGGCGGCTGTGCTGTGGCCGCCGTCTTGAGGGTGAGCCTGAGCGCTCGCAGCGCACCTTCAGTATCCCCGGGCACGGTGAGGACGCCGCTGCTCCCAGGCATCTTCATGAGGTTGTACCCCAGGTGGGTTGCGGCCATGAATTTGGCCAATGCCGGATAGCCGAGGATAGCGTTGTAGGGGAGGCCGATGGGGGCGATGTCGAAGTCGACCAATTCCGTGCGGAAGTTGTCATAGGTGCGAGAAGGTCACCGGAAGCCGGATTTGCCCCAAGGATCTGGATGACCCTCCTCCTACGCCCGAAAAAGGCCGGCTGGGCAGCAGCCGCTCCCTGGGTATGCAGAGGAGGTTGAAGGCCTCGACTGAGAGTACGTTGAGGCCGGCGCCGCCGTCGATGAGGGTCCTGGTGACGGCGACTGGCAGATGGTAGTCAGGCGAGGGGCGCACCCGAGCCGGCCGAGTTGGCGGGGTGGTCTTGAGAGTCGAAGGTCAGCCCGGCCGACGACTCCGTCCGGCTTGAGGGAGCCCCCTGCCACGTGGAGGCGGCGCCGATCCGGCGGACGAATGTCTTGACATGGCGGCTGGAAGGCGGCGCCTGCGAGCCACCGAGGAGGGCCGCGACGAGTGGGGGAGCCGGCGCGAGGGGGCGGGCTACCAGGGAGCCGCGCGGCCCCTCCCAATAGGTCGCCGAGGAGCGCAGGGACGATGCTTGCTGCCCGTCCCCCCGCCGGGCCGATGGCGGTGTTGACGGCAGGTGACGGGGAACGACGAGGGCGCCCGCCGATAGGAGCTGTCCCGGCGACATGGGAGGCGAGGGCGGCTCGGCGCTTGGCGCGGGCTCGACGGGCGTCAGACATGGTTGCGGTGGTCGGGGAAGAACGAGGCGACGAAAGGCAGATTCCGGCGCACCCCTACCTGGCGCGCCAAATGTCGGATTTCGGGTTCCGGCAGACCCTTAAGGTTCGAACACTGGGGTGCGCGCGGAGATCCAACCCTCCACCGTCTCGTACCTCACAGAATCGCAGGGGCCTAAACTACTAAGAAGAACAGCACAAGAGACGCGAGATTTATACTGGTTCAGGCCACCATCGTGGTGTAATACCCTACTCCAGTGTGTGGTGTGTGGATTGCCTCTTGGGCTGATGAGGAACAGTACAGGGAAGAACAGCCTCGTGAGGGTCTATTCTTGGTGGGTGTGATGAACTGCTAAGTGGTATCCCGTCGCTCTAGCTTGAGGATCGGGTCTCTCTCTCTCTGGATTCCAAATGCCGGATCCTTTCTATCTCTGATCGTCCCCCCTACTCTGAGTGTGGCCACTCCTATTTATAGGCGAAGGCCCTGGGCCTCTTCCCAAATGTTGAGCGGGAAGGGCGCCAACAATTGGCTATTTTGAAGGGGAACAGCGGGTACACTTATCCTGACTAAAGTTGGTCCTCGCCTGCCAAAGGCTCTCGTGTTGACGCCTGCTTGGGCTCCACGATGACTGCATTCCAGTCGTTGGGGCTGGTCTTGGTCTTGTTGCACCGAAACGGGTGCCTTTGCTTGATGCTCTCGCCTGCGCTTGCTCCCTTTGCACCAAAGAGGAAAGGAGGACGCCACTGGGCTGGCGCCAATGGCGCCCTTGGTCGTCCTGGCTTACGTCATGGGCACCTCGCGAGGTACCCTGCCTTGAACTCTCCGCCTCCTCATTAGCCAGCCTGACGAGGCCGTTCCTGAGGAAGCTCCTGGTCGTCCGCCTCAGCAATCTTGGCCCCTCGCGAGGGTCTTGAGCATGTGTTGATGAAGATGGGCCGTCCTGGGCCTCCTTTGAGCCACGCCGCAGGCCGCAGGCAGGCAAGTCTGGGGACCCCCGTTCCCAGAACGCCGACACCCCAGCCCTTGCGAAACTGTGAAGCCAGTACTATGCGTACATAACTACGATCTGGAGAAACCATGGGCATAAGGGGAGGGGCACGACCACAGCACGCCCAGGATGCGGCTCAACCACACCAGGGGCTCCCGATTGTGTCATTCTTTTTCTTTCTTCTTTTTTCTTACTTTCAGGACTCCGTTTTCCAGAAGTCCTGTCCGGCATTAGAATTGCCAAACTCACGATGAAACAGCTGGGAAGCGTAGTTACGCCGAGTGTCCGGTGGTCTCTACTACGAGCATTATACCTGTTTTCCATACCATCCCAGCTTACCCTGGAGGGACATGTTAAATAGTCCCATCCCTTGCTTATCGCACTATTTGTATCGTTACTGCTTCCATTGCAGTACCTTTTGAATAAACAATACATAGCTTACGCCTATTATTGCACTCCTTTCTTTATCTATATATATGTTCATTTCATGACATGTTGCACCCGTACACTTTGGTACGGCCAATACACCAGGGGCTTAAGTACCCCAAAAGTATGGTGTGGTAAGTCCGAACACTTTCACAAGTGCGGCACCCCGGACTCATAGCATTATATACATCAGCTCCGAATCATGTCTTGGGTCAATAGTTGGGTTTGCCCGGCTCCCATGTTTTGGTACCTTACGTTCCGTTATATGGGCTAAGGTAGCGCTGGTATAACCACTGCGATTGTGCCCCAGTTGAGATGGGTTGAGCACCTCAGTGGAGAAAGCTAAAACTGACCGTCATGATATGGCGAGAGCCGGTCGCTGTTCGAGAGGTTTTTTCGGGTCCCTAAAGACTTATGCCGCTTAGAGCGAGGAGTCGACATTGTCCGGCCAAAGGTGTGGATAGCACCCCGAACTCGGTCTTCCGAATACTAGGGGCTTCGCTGAAATTTAAAATTATAGAATTCTATGGCTAAGTGAGAGTGTTCAAGCACTATAAGTCTGGTTGCCTTGTTCGTTGCGTTGAGTGCCTCCCTCGAAGGACCCAAGAATGGGAACAAGAGCGCTCAAGTTTATCCCGAACACCCCAGCACTCGTGGCATGGGGGCTGAAGCCAACGACTTGCCATCTCTCAAATTTGATAAACGGACGCACAGAAGGTAATATTTTAAATTCACAAGCGTTGCTTAGAGCATATGAACAAGTTTTCAGCGTACAGGATAACAAATGCGAGTCTATTCAAAAATTACATCTTTGGAGCATTCACCTGCTATACGGCGGACACCCTTCAGGACGCCCTCATAGTACATTTCGGGCTTGCGATGCTCCTTGCCCTTCGATGGCCCGTCCGTCACAAGCTTCTCCGCATCCAGCTTGCCCCAGTGCACTTTAGCACAGGCAAGGGCCCGTCGGGCACCTTCAATGCAGAAGGAGCGCTTGATGACTTCAATCCATGGAAAGGCGTCCACCAGCCGCCGCACTAGCCCGAAGTAGCTCCCAGGCATGGCTTCCAATGGCCACAGCCGAACTATGAGGCCCTTCATGGCCTGTTCGGCGACCTTGTGGAGCTCGACCAGCTGCTTTAGCTGGTCGCTCAGGGGCACCGGATGTTCGGCCTCAGCATACTGAGACCAGAACACCTTCTCCGTCGAGCTCCCCTCCTTGGCGTAGTAGAATGCGGCAGCATCAGACACACTATGGAGCAGATCTGCGAATGCTCCTGGAGAGCTCCGGATTTGGGTAAGTAATAGGTAATTCACTTTCACATGCTTGCTTTGCACAAAGAATGCCTTACCCGCCGCTATCTTATTTAATGATTCAATTTCCTAGAGAGCTTTTTGGGCTTCGGCCTTAGCGGCTTTGGCACTCTCAAGAGCCGAGGTGAGCTCAGACTCTCGAGTCTTCGAGTCACGCTCCAAACTCTCGTGTTTTTTCACGAGAGCCTGGAGCTCTTGCCGCACCTCCGCCACCCGCGCCTCCTGCTTCTCTCGCTCGACGCGCTCCGCGGCCGCTTTGCTTTTGGCCGTGGACACCGCTTCCTTCAGGGTCGCCACCTTGTTCGTGGCCCCTACAATACCCACGTTAGTCCTGTCATTTTTGCAACCAAATCCTTTCTATAAGGTATTTCTTTAATAAGGTATTACTTACCTTCCTTGTCCTCGAGCTACTTCTTGGCAAGGCCGAGCTCGTTCTCGGACCGCTCGAGGCTCTGCTTCAATGCATTGACCTCCGCAGTCAGTGCGGCAGAGGTCAGCCGCCTGCATACCCATATTGACATACTTATGTTAGACTCCTGCGTATATCTTTTTAGATCCTTAGTCCGGCTTTTCTTTCCGAACACCGAATTAAGCATCAGGGGCTACTGTCTATGCGGTAATATTTTTACATATTCTAAACTTACCTCAAAGCCTGTTAGAAGGCTGGTACACTGAACTTTCTGGATCACCACACTCATAACAGTGTGGTGCTCCTCGTCGATGGAGGCGCCTTTAAGCGCCTCCAGCAAGCTATCCGGTGCCTCCGGATGGACGGAGGTCACCGGCGGCGCCGCTTGCCGGACTTCGGAACCACTGAAGGTTCCAGTGCAGAGTCCGGCATAGGGCCGGACTTAGAGCCCTCTGGGGTCTCGCCCCCTTTGTGCCCAGAGTCCGAGAGGTCGCCTTGCGGCGCCTCCAGGACCACCTCCTCCTGGCTGGGCCCCTTTTGGGACTCCACCGCGGTGTCATCGGCGACACGAGGAGAGGAGGTGGTCGGAAGTGAAGTGCTATTCACATCCGACGAACCCAGGGAACCGCTCGACGAAGCGGCGAGCTCGTCCTTGGGCGGGCTACATGGTTATATTCTGCGTTAGAATACACTATGCGACAAATAAAAAGTCATGAACTATTCTGGAGTCCGGACACTTACAATCTCGCCAGGGGCTTGGCCCTTGTTGGCCACTCCTCCTCATCGTTGTCGGTGTTGGTGGAGAAGTCCGGAGGAAGGGTCCTTCCTTTCGTGGACCCTTGGCCTCCCCGGTCAGGGCCTTCCTTTTCTTCTCTCCCTCACTGGGAGAGGCTTCTTCCTCCTCCTCGTCCTCGGAGGAGGATTCCGCTCAGAGTCATCCGGACGATGAGTCCGACAAAGACTGGCGCCGGGAGCTCCTTCGAGTTCCAAAGGGCCTCCTTCTTGGCCTTCTTCTCCGGCACCACATGAGGTGCGGAGGCAGCAGCCCGATTAATTGGGCGTCCGGCTGGGTTTTTACGGTAAGGGGGCAGTAGTTAATCTGTCCGGACGTCTTGACCCGATCCTGTCAAAGGTTAGGGAGTTTTAGATCCCGCATAGAGTCAAACTATGAAAAAAGAGTCCCATAAAGGGTAAAATAACTTACCTCGCTGGCTTGACGCTGCGAGCTGAATCCGCGATCTTTGGTAGCGGATGTGGGAGCCTCGGCGCCCTTGAACAGCACCTTCCAGGCATCTTCGTACGTAGTGTCGAAGAGCCTTTTCAGAGTTTGGTGTTGTGCCGGATGGAAATCCCACAATTTGAAGGCCCGTTGCTGGCATGGGAGGATCCGGCGGATGATCATCACCTGGATTACATTGAAAAGCTTGAGGTTCTTGTCCACCAGGTTCCGGACGCAGGTTTGGAGTCCGGACAGCTCTTTCGAATCACCCCATGTCAGGCCCGTCTCTTTCCATGACGTGAGCCGTGTGGGGGAGCCAGATCAGAATTCGGGGGCCGCCGCCCATTGAGAGTCGCGCGGCTCGGTGATGTAGAACCACCCCGATTGCCACCCCTTTATGGTCTAACCCTCGAGCCATAGGACTTTGGCCATCTTGCCAACCATGGCACCTCTGCACTCCGCTTGGCGGCCGCCCACTACCTTCGGCTTGACATTGAATGTCTTCAGCCATAAGCCGAAGTGGGGCTGGATGCAGAGGAAGGCCTCACACACGACGATAAACACCGATATGTTGAGGATGAAGTTCGGGGCCAGATCGTGGAAATCCAGGCCGTAGTAGAACATGAGCCCCCGGACAAATGGGTGAAGTGGAAAACCTAGTCCGCGGAGGAAGTGGGCGAGGAACACCACCCTCTCATGGGGCCTGGGGGTGGGAATGAGCTACCCCTTGTCGGGTAGCCGGTGCGCGATGTCGCTAGACAAGTATCCGGCCTTCCGCAGCTTTTTGATGTGCCCCTCCGTGACGGAGGAGGCCATCCACTTGCCTCCCGCTCCGGACATAGTTGGAGAAGGTTGAGGTGGGATGTGCGGACTTGGGCACTGGAGCTCGAGTCGGAAATGGATGAGCAAAGGAGGAAGAGGCGCGAGGTGAAAAGGTGGATCCTTATCCCCTTATATGGACGGAATGAAGCTATGCGTCGCCGCCACCTGGTCAAACTCGCTTATCTCCCAAGCGCCGTAATCAATGGCGCAATTGGGTTACCCACGTCCGTATTGATGGGAATCCCGGAATAAGGGGGCACGATCTCCGCTTTGATAAGACGTGCCAAGGAAACCTCCTCGCTAAACGCGCTAAGGTGAAACAGTAAAAACGATTCGTATAAAGGCCCGGCTGTGGTGTGATGTCACGCCGCGGAATACGTGAGCAGATCTGTGCAAAAGTTATTCTCTCTATGGTGGTATGTGGAACTTGTTTTGCAGAGCCGGACACTATCCTTGTGTTCAAAATCTTCTATGAAGTATTCGGAAGAGGAACCCGCCTTGCAATGCCGAAGACAATATGCGCACGGACTCGTCGTCATTGAAGCCTGGTTCAGGGGCTACTGAGGGAGTCCTGGATTAGGGGGTGTCCGGATAGCCGAACTATCACCGTTGGTCGGACTCCTGGACCATGAAGATAGAAGATTGAAGACTTCGTCCCGTGTCCGGATGGGACTTTCCTTGGCATGGAAGGCAAGCTTGGCGATACGGATATGTTGATCTCCTACCATTGTAACCGACTCTGTGTAACCCTAACCCTATCTGGTGTCTATATAAACCGGAGGGTTTTAGTCCGTAGGATCTAACAACAATCATACCATAGGCTAGCCTCTAGGGTTTAGCCTCTACGATCTTGTGGTAGATCCACTCTTGTACTACCCATATCATCAATATTAATCAACCAGAGTAGGGTTTTACCTCCATCGAGAGGGCCCGAACCTGGGTAAAAACATCGTGTCCCTTGTCTCCTATTACCATCCGCCTAGACGCACAGTTCGGGACCCCCTACCCGAGATCCGCCGGTTTTGACACCGACACTCCCCCTCTCTCGTGGAGATCTATTTGATGTAACCTTCTTTTTGCGGTGTGTTTGTTGAGATCGATGAATTGTGGGTTTATGATCAAGATTATCTATGAACAATATTTGAATCTTCTCTGAATTCTTTTATATATGATTGATTATCTTTGCAAGTCTCTTTGAATTATCAGTTTCGTTTGGCCTACTAGATTGATCTTTCTTGCAATGGGAGAAGTGCTTAGCTTTGGGTTCAATCTTGCGGTGTCCTTTCCCAAAGTGATGAGGGGCAGCAAGGCACGTATTGTATTGTTGCCATCGAGGACAACAAGATGGGGTTTTATCGTATTGCATGAATTTATCCCTCTACATCATGTCATCTTGCTTAAGGCGTTACTCTATTTTCATGAACTTAATACTCTAGATGCATCTTTGGATAGTGGTCGATGAGTGGAGTAATAGTAGTAGATGCAGGCAGGAGTCGGTCTACTTGTCTCGGACGTGATGCCTATATACATGATTATACCTAGATATTCTCATAACTATGCTCAATTCTGTCAATTGCTCAACAATAATTCATTCACCCACCGTAAAATACTTATGCTCTTGAGAGAAGCCACTAGTGAAACCTATGGCCCCCGGGTCTATCTTCATCATATTAATCTTCCAACACTTAGTTATTTCCTTTGCTTTTTACTTTGCTTTTATTTTACTTTGCATCTTTATCACAGAAATACCAAAAATATTATCTTATCATATCTATTGTATCTCACTCTCGTAAGTGATTGTGAAGGGATTGACAACCCCTTATCGCGTTGGTTGCGAGGATTTATTTGTATTGTGCAGGTGCGAGTGACTCGCGCGTAGCCTCCTACTGGATTGATACCTTGGTTCTAAAAAACTGAGGGAAATACTTAAGCTACTTTGCTGCATCACCCTTTCCTCTTCAAGGGAAAACCAACGCAGTGCTCAAGAGGTAGCAAGATGGATTTCTGGAGCCGTTGCCAGGGAGTCTACGCAAAAGTCAACATACCAAGTACCCATCACAATCCCTTATCTCCCGCATTACATTATTTGTCGTTTGCCTCTCGTTTTCCTCTCCCCCACTTCACCCTTGCCGTTTTATTCGCCCTCTCTTTTCCGTTCGCCTTCTGCTTTTTACCCCTTGCTCTCTCTGTTGTTATGTCTGAATTTGGGGAAACTATTGCCGATATGGACAATAACAATATCATAGAAAATTTTGATGCTCCTGCTGAATAACCCCCTACCTTGCATACAAAAAGATTTCGAATTGGTAGTGGTAATATTATTGGAAAAGGAGTTATTCAAGATTTCTTTACTTGTGCCGGTGCTTTGCCTTCTATGGGCAGTTCTATTCTCCATACAACTAGTAGTCTTGCGGACGCTATTGCCATGCTTATAATTGAACTTGAAAGGCAATTTATGCACATGCATCCTTGCATACAAAGAATTTTCCTAGAATTATCTAATATTGAGCATTCTTCTGTTAAGCGTGCCACCACTATCTTTTTGGATCATGAGTTTAGATTCATAATAAAAGAGGCCAAAGAAATCTTTGCGCATTATAGGGTAGATGCTAGTCATACTCCCATTGAAGCTATCATTTTTAATCAAGAAGACATGTTGCGTTTACAATCTTTGGATCATACTGCTTATAACAAAAATCTTAGGAAAAAGGTTCCCGCCGATGTTCTAGTTGATAGAATTTTCGAGCTTAATGATGATTTTGCTATTCAGAATAATGGATTAGGTTTTCCTCTTGAACAAAGGCTTGTTACTTTTTGCTAAAAAAATGCTCTTAATGATGAATTGGTTGTGCAATACAAAGGGCCTAGGGAGGAACCCATACCTCCCGAGATTGATCTTGGGGACTTTTGTCCCATTAAATTTAGCCCTTTTGATTATTTTTTCTTGCCACAAAGAAAACTTGCTGCTGAGCATAGAGAATATGATAAAAGTTTTCATGACTTGCCATACCACTATTATGGCTATACCTAGATCTATCCTTGATTTTATGCCTAGCTAGGGGCGTTAAACGATAACGCTTGTTGGGAGGCAACCCAATTTTATTTTTAGTTTTTGCTTTTTGCTTCTGTTCAGGAATAAATATTTGTTCTAGCCTCTGGTTAGATGTGTTTTTATGTTTTAATTAGTGTTTGTGCCAAGTTAAACCTATAGGATCTTCTTGGATGATAGTTATTTGATCTTGCAGAAATTTCCAGAAACTTTCTGTTCACGAAAAAATTTGTTAAAAATCATAAGAACGTGATAAAATAGTGATTCCAATTGCTTATGATCAATAAAAAAATTGCCTAGGTCGTCCTATTTTGGCTGATTTTTTGGAGTTCTAGAAGTTTGCGTTAGTTACAGATTACTACAGACTGTTCTGTTTTTGACAGATTCTGTTTTTCATGTGTTGTTTGCCTATTTTGATGAATCTATGGCTAGTAAAATAGTTTATAAACCATAGAGAAGTTGGAATACAGTAGGTTTAACACCAATATAAATAAAGAATGAGTTCATTACATTACCTTGAAGTGGTCTTTTGTTTTCTTTCGCTAACGGAGCTCACGAGATTTCTGTTGAGTTTTGTGTTGTGAAGTTTTCAAGTTTTGGGTGAAAGATTTTTGATGGAGTATAGAACAAGGAGTGGAAAGAGCCTAAGCTTGGGGATGCCCATGGATCCCCCAAGATAATATAAGGACACCAAAAAGCCAAAGCTTGGGGATGCCCCGGAAGGCATACCCTCTTTAAATCTACTTCCATCGGTAACTTTACTTGGAGCTATATACTTTTATTCACCACATGATATGTGTTTTGTTTGGAGAGTCTTGTATGATTTGAGTCTTTGCTTTTTAGTTTACCACAATCATCCTTGATGTACACACATTTTGAGAGAGCCATAAATGATTTGGAAATTATTAGAATACTCTCTGTGCTTCACTTATATCTTTTGAGTTATATAGTTTTGCTCTAGTGCTTCACTTATATCTTTTAGAGCACGGTGGTGGATTTGTTTTATAGAAACTATTGATCTCTCATGCTTCACTTAGATTATTTTGAGAGTCATAAATAGCATGGTAATTTGCGTAAATAATCTTAATATGCTAGGTATTCAAGAATAGTAAAAACTTTCTTATGAGTGTGTTGAATACCAAGAGAAGTTTGATGCTTGATGATTGTTTCAGATATGGAGGTAATAATATCAAAGTCGTGCTAGTTGAGTAGTTCTGAATTTGAGAAATTCTTGTGTTGAAGTTTGCAAGTCCCGTAGCATGCACGTATGGTAGACGTTATGTAACAAATTTGCAACATGAGGTGTTCTTTGATTGTCCTCCTTATGAGTGGCGGTCGGGGACAAGCGATGGTCTTTTCCTACCAATCTATCCCCCTAGGAGCATGCGCGTAGTGCTTGGTTTTTGATGACTTGTAGATTTTTGCAATAAGTATGTGAGTTCTTATGACTAATGTTGAGTCCATGGACTATACGCACTCTCACCCTTCCATCATTGCTAGCCTCTTCGGTACCGTGCATTGCCCTTTCTCCATTGAGAGTTGGTGCAAACTTCGCCGGTGCATCCAAACCCCGTGATATGATACGCTCTTTCACACATAAACCTCCTTATATCCTCCTCAAAACATCCACCATACCTACCTATTATGGCATTTCCATAGCCATTCCGAAATATATTTCCATGCAACTTTCCACCATTCCGTTTATCATGATACATTCATCATTGTCATATTGCTAGCATGATCATGTAGTTGACATAGTATTTGTGGCAAAGCCACCGTTCATAATTCTTTCATGCATGTCACTCTTGGTTCATTGCATATCCTGCATACACGGAGGCATTCATATAGAGTCATACTTTGTTCTAGTATCGAGTTGTAATCATGGAGTTGTAAATAAATAGAAGTGTGATGATCATCATTTTCTAGAGCATTGTCCCAACTGAGGAATAATAAAAAGAGAGAGAAAGGCCATAAAAAAAAGAAGAAGGCCCAAAAAATGAGAGAAAAAGAGAGAAGGGACAATGCTACTATCCTTTGCCACACTTGTGCTTCAAAGTAGCACCATAATCTTCATGATAGAGAATATCTTGTTTTGTCACTTTCATATACTAGTGGGAATTTTTCATTATAGAACTTGGCTTGTATATTCCAACAATGGGCCTCCTCAAGTGCCCGAGGTCTTCGTGAGCAAGCAAGTTGGATGCACACCCACTTAGTTTCTTTTGTTGAGCTTTCATTCATTTATAGCTCTAGTGCATCCGTTGCATGAAAATCCCTACTCCTTGCATTGACATCAATCGATGGGCATCTCCATAGCCCATTGATTAGCCTCATTGATGTGAGACTTTCTCCTTTTTTGTCTTCTCCACATAAACCCCATCATCATATTCTATTCCACCCATAGTGCTATGTCCATGGCTCACGCTCATATATTGCGTGAAAGTTTATAGGTTTGAGATTACTAAAGTATGAAACAATTGCTTGGCTTGTCATCGGGGTTGTGCATGATGAGAGCATTCTTGTGTGACGAAAAATGGAGCATGACTAAACTATATGATTTTGCAGGGATGAACTTTCTTTGGCCGTGTTATTTTGAGAAGACATAATTGCTTAGTTAGTATGCTTGAAGTATTATCATTTTTATGTCAATATGAACTTTTATCTTGAATCTTTCGGATCTGAATATTCATACCACAATTCAGAAGAATAACATTGAAATTATGCCAAGTAGCACTCCGCATCAAACATTATCTTGTTTATCATGTACCTACTCGAGGACGAGCAGGAATTGAGCTTGGGGATGCTTGATACGTCTCCAACGTATCTTTATTTTTTGATTGCTCCATGCTATATTATCTACTGTTTTGGACATTATTGGGCTTTATTATCCACTTTTATATTATTTTTGGGACTAACCTATTAACCGGAGGCCCAAATTCGTAATTGCTGTTTTTTTGCCTATTTGAGTTTCGCAGAAAAGGAATATCAAACGGAGTCCAAACGGAATGAAACCTTCGGGAACGTGATTTTTAGGAAGATTATGATCCGGGAGACTTGGACCCTACGTCAAGAAACAAAATAGGAAGCCACGAGGTAGGGGGCGCGCCCACCCCCCCCAAGGCGCGCCCTCCACCCTCGTGGGCCCCCTGTTGCTCCACCGACGTACTCCTTCCTCCTATATATACCTACGTACCCCCAAACGATCAGATACGGAGCCAAAAACCTAATTCCACCGCCGCAACCTTCTATACCCACGAGATCCCATCTTGGGGCCTGTTCCAGAGCTCCGCCGGAGGGGGCATCCATCACGGAGGGCTTCTACATCAACATCATGGCCTCTTCGATGAAGTGTGAGTAGTTTACCTCAGACCTTCGGGTCCATAGTTAGTAGCTAGATGGCTTCTTCTCTCTTTTTGGATCTCAATACAATGTTCTCCCCCTCTCTCATGGAGATCTATTTGATGTAATCTTGTTTTTGTGGTGTGTTTGTTGAGACCGATGAATTGTGGGTTTATGATCAAGATTATCTATGAACAATATTTGAATCTTCTCTGAATTCTTTTATGTATGATTGGTTATCTTTGCAAGTCTCTTCGAACTATCAGTTTGGTTTGGCCTACTAGATTGATCTTTCTTGCAATGGGAGAAGTGCTTAGCTTTAGGTTCAATCTTGCGGTGTCCTTTCCCGGTGTGATGAGGGGCAGCAAGGCACGTATTGTATTGTTGCCATCGAGGATAACAAGATGGGGTTTTTATCATATTGCATGAATTTATCCCTCTACATCATGTCATCTTGCTTAAGGTGTTACTCTGTTTTCATGAACTTAATACTCTAGACGCATCTTTGGATAGCGGTCGATGAGTGGAGTGATAGTAGTAGATGCGTGTGAGTCGGTCTACTTGTCTCGGACGTGATGCCTATATACATGATCATACCTAGATATTCTCAAAGCTATGCTCAATTCTGTCAATTGCTCAACAGTAATTCGTCCACCCACCGTAAAATACTTATGCTCTTGAGAGAAGCCACTAGTGAAACCTATGGCCCCCGGGTCTATCTTCATCATATTAATCTTCCAACACTTAGTTATTTCCTTTGCTTTTTTACTTTGCTTTTATTTTACTTTGCATCTTTGTCACAAAAATACCAAAAATATTATCCTATCATATCTATCAGATCTCACTCTCGTAAGTGACCGTGAAGGGATTGACAACCCCTGATCACGTTGGTTGCGATGATTTATTTGTATTGTGCAGGTGCGAGGGACTCGCGCGTAGCCTCCTACTGGATTGATACCTTGGTTCTCAAAAACTGAGGGAAATACTTACGCTACTTTGCTACATCAACCTTTCCTCTTCAAGGGAAAAACAACGCAATGCTCAAGAGGTAGCACTGTGCTACCGCAGAAGCCTCACCTCCCCCTACCACTCCAACTGCTGGCCAGGCCCTGCGGCGACGGCATCCTCACACCGCAGCCGAACCAGTGAACCCTCGTACTCCTCTCCGCGTGGGCATCCACTACCGCATCTTCCCCGGCTCCGCGTCACCCCCTTCCTAGGCCTCGCCGTCGTCCACCGCCTTGGTGCTCTCGGCGCGGCGTGGTCAATGTGGTCAACGACCGACTTCCATCGAAAAGAGTATCAGACGTGGAGAGGTCGATACCGGGTCCACGGCCGCAGCAAGGAAGTGCCTCCTTATTACGCGGAAAATAATTATTCCTACTAAGGACCCACTGGACGGGCCACCGTATTTCGTGAAAAAACGTTTCCCCCCTGACTATTGGGACCCACCAGCTACATCTTCGCACGCAAGGAAGTGCGTCCATAATACGAGCAAAAAAAATGATTCGCTCCCTAACTACTGGGACCCGCTAGCTACATCTTTGCATGCAAGGAAGTGCGTCCATATTACGGGCAAAAAAATGATTCTCCCCTTGACTGCTAGGACCCACCAGCTACATCTTCGCACACAAGGAAGTGCCTGACAGTGCTTGACAGTCGGGACCCACCCAGCGTTGTCATTCTGGTCGCGAACGTGTACGTACATACGATCGGTATGTCTGCAGGCTGCAGCGATGAACCGTGGCCGTGTAAGTAAGGGCACATGTGGTAGTAGAGGCGCGCACGTAGCATGTACACGTACGTACAGCGGCCAGGGTGCAACAAAGTAAATACGGCCACGTACGCACATACGGGCGGGGTCTCGAACGCCTACTCACGCATACGTACGGCCAGGGCTCGTGTACATGGCTGTGGCTGGGTCGGAACGGAGAAATTGCGTCGTCATCGTGTTCATGGGGAGGCAACGGAATGCGTTGTGTTCATCGGGAGGCAACGGAACACGTGCTGTTCATCGGGAGCCAACCGGCTTAGACGGAACAGGCGATGGAAACGAGGCCTCGCGTATCGCAGAACGGAGGAAACGGCCCTATGTTCGACCGGTCACGGTGGAAACAGGATCCAGTTCATCGGGAGGGGTCTGGCGTACCGCAAAACGGAGGAAACGGACCTCCTACGGTCGAAACGGGGTCCTGTTGATCGGGAGGGGTGTGGTGTACCGCAAAACGGAGGAAACGGACTTGTGTTGGCGCGTTACGGTCGAAACGGGGGTCATGTTCATCAGGAGGGGTGTGGCGTACCGCAAAACGAGACTCCACGGGATACTGTTCATCTCCACCGTGGAGCTCCTCCAGCCTCCACGGGCTACTGTTCATCCACCGTCGACCTCCTCCAGCCTCCACCTGTGACTGTTCATCCACGGGCTCCTGTTCATCCAGCTTCCACCGCGCGCTCCTCCACCCGCTACTGTTCAGCCAGCCCTCTCCACCGGCTACTATTCAACCAGCCCTCTCCATGGGCTACTGTTCATCCAGCCCTCCAAATGCCATCGCTCAACCAGCCCTCCACCGCCATCTTGCTCAACCAGCCCTCCACGGGGTCCTGTTCATCTAGCCCTCCACGGGGTCCTGTACATCCGCCGGCTCGATCGATCGGTGTACTGTTCATCCAGCGGCAACGGCCTCTACTACCACGGGTTCCTGTTCATCCAACCCCCACCAGGAACTATTCATCCAAACCCCCCAACAACACTCACTGTTCATCAAGGGAAGGAGGCAACAGTGTTCCGTTGGCTTCAGTTAGCAGCAGTAGCGAAGGAATCACTCAGGTTCAGTTAACAGCAAGGGATCGATCGCTCGGGTTCGAATGTCGTAGCTGCAATCTGTCGCCGGGTTCGATTAGAGCCCAACGCCTCGCTCAGCTTCAGTTAGAGCGCAACGCCTCACACACACGCGCATACGTACGAGAGAAACGTGCATCACTCGGCCCCCGACCAGCCACCGTAACCGGGAACTCCCTGATATTTTCCTCGCCCTCACTTCTACCACGGTTTTTTCCGTCATGGACGGCCCAAAGAATGTCATGCAGCTGCGTCTCCGGCCCGCCCAGGACGAAAAGCTCATTTTCTGTCATGACTTTTTTTCATAGAAGTAGGACTCCACCACATCCATGATGATACGGGGTTTTGTCACAATTATTGTCATAGAAGTGTCATAAGTATGACAAAAAAAATTCATTCGGCACAAAATGTCACGGATGTGTCTTTTTTTCCAGATCATGACAACACATATCCGGCTACTGAAAACATGATGCCGAGGAAGGATAAAGGTTTGCACCAGTGGAGATTGTCTCATCCCTATGCTGTGAGGAGAAGGACTGCTTGTGACCATTGATTCCACACCAGAGAGCAACAAGACTTCTATGAAACAGTGTTGCTAGATAAGAAGCCTAGTGTCAGTGATATGAAATGGGTTGATTGGAAGTACATTGATGCAAATCAAGACAACTTCCCCCATGTTCATGAGAGATTCAAACTTGTTGGTGTATATGCTTTTATCGGGAAGACAATTACAAAGTGGAATGATGAGATGATCATGAAATTCTACTCTACTTCTCATTTCTATCAAGATGGGAGGATAGTGTGGATGCCCGAGGGAAACAGGTACCAGTCAACCATCTCTGAATTGGCTGCTCGTCTTGGTGCTCCAGAAGAAGAAGAAAATGACATTGATGTATATGCTAAGCCCAAGATGGACCACAATTCCATGCAAAACATGTACAAGCCTATTCCTGCGAAAGATGTTGAAACACACAAGTTTGGTTCAGTGAAGCACTCGCTGGCTGGTTTGTCCATCATCAACACTATATTGAGGCACACTCTTTTGCCCAAGTCTAGAGATGACAAGATGATTCACGACCACTCCATCAATCTGTTGCACCTATTTGATACACCTCAGAAGTTCAAGGTGATGAGACTTATTGTTGAAAATATTAAGAGAACCGCAGCTGACCAGAAGAGAACATGTGGTTTTGCTCTGCACATTCAGTTGCTCATCAACTCCAAGGTTGGCACGAGAACATACCTTCTTACGCGAGCATCTCCCATTGTTGCCAGAGCTCGAGGACAATGTAGTGGTGATGGATCCTTCACACCCTATTTCTGCTCAGGAACATGACAAGATTTAGGTAGTTGCTGCAGCTCAGGAGGCATCTACTCCCAGTGCTCCCATTGCCAACCTCAAGACAAAGAACGACCAGATGACTTATCTGCTAGAAGCAACCCTGACGATTGAGCAAAGTCTGGCCAACCTCACCAAGAACCAGGAGAGCTTAGAGCGGGTAGTCAAGGCCAAGATATATGATCTTGACGTAAAGATCACAGAGGTTCAGTCAGTTGTGACAAAGCTGAAGGATGATGTTGACGCTGCTAGAGCTGCTGCAAAGGACAGTGGAGATGACAGACCGACGACAGACAAATTCTAGACAGTGCCTAGCGCACCCAGGTCTGTTGAAGTGCCTGATGGAGATAGGAGGACTACAGCCTCTGCCCCCGCTGTTGCTTCATAAGTGCCACCTCAAGTTTCTACTCCACCAGACCAACAGACATCAGCCGAATATTTCGGGGATGCACTTCTCTCCGCGCCATCTACGCACACTGGAGCTGCCAGCCAGAGATCGCCATCAGGAGCTACCGAGGATCGTGCCTAGAGATATGTATAGCTCTATAACTATTCGAAGAGAGAGATAGAGTCTTGCTTTTGCTCATTGGTTTTCTTGAGTTGTTGCTACTATTTGATTCGTGCTACTTTGGTTCGTTATGCTTGTGAGTGTTGGGGAACGTAGTATTTCAAAAAAATCCTACGATCGAACAAGATCTATATAGGAGAAGCATAGCAACGAGCGGGGAGAGTGTGTCCATGTACCCTCGTAGATCGAAAGCGGAAGCGTTTAGTAACGTGGTTGATGTAGTCGAACGTCTTCGCGATCCAACCGATCCAAGTACCGAAGGCACGACACCTCTGTGATCTGCACACGTTCAGCTCGGTGATGTCCCTCGAACTCTTGATCCAGTTGAGGCCAAGGGAGAGTTTTGTCAGCACGACGACGTGGTGATGGTGATGATGAAGTTACCAGCGCAAGGCTTCGCCTAAGCACTACGACGATATGACCGAGGTGTGTTTCTGTGGAGGGGGGCACCGCACAGGGCTAAAACATCAACTTGTCTGTTCTAGGGTGCCCCCCTCCCCACGTATATAAAGGAGGGAGGGAGGAGGCCGGCCGACCCTAGGGGGCGCACCCAAGGAGGGGAGTCCTACTAGGACTCCAAGTCCTAGTAGGATTCCACCAAGAGGGAGAGAGGGGGAAGGAAGGAGAGGGAGAGAGGGAGAAGGAAAGGGGGGCGCCGCCCCCTTCCCTTGTCCAATTCAGACTGCAAGGGGGGGGCATGGCCTGCCCTGTCTGCCCTCCTCTCTCCCCAATAAGGCCCATGGTGGCCCATGAGTTCCCCCAGGGGGTTCCGGTAACCCCTCCGGCACTCTGGTTTTACCCGAAACCATCCGGAACACTTCCGGTGACCGAATAACATGGTCCAATATATCAATTCTTTATGTCTCAACCATTTCGAGACTCCTCGTCATGTCCGTGATCTCATCCGGGACTCCGAACAACCTTCGGTACATCAAATCACTTAACTCCTAATACAAATCATCATCGAACGTTAGGCGTGCAGACCCTACGGGTTCGAGAATATGACCGAGACACATCTCCGGTCAATAACCAATTGCGGAACCTTGATGCTCATATTGGCTCCTACATATTCTACGAAGTTCTTTATCGGTCAAACCGCATAACAACATATGTTGTTCCCTTTGTCATCGGTATGTTACTTGCCCAAGATTCGATCGTCGGTATCACCATACCTAGTTCAATCTCGTTACCAGCAAGTCTATTTACTCGTTCCGTAATGCATCATCCCGCAACTAACTCATTAGTCACATTGCTTGCAAGGCTTATAGTGATGTGCATTACCGAGAGGGCCCAAAGATACCTCTCCGACAATCAGAGTGACAAATCCTAATCTCGGTCTATGCCAACTCAACAAACACCATCGGAGACACTCAGAGAGCATATTTATAATCACCCGATTACGTTGTGGACGTTTGATAGCACACTAAGTATTCCTCCGTAGATTCGGGAGTTGCATAATCTCATAGTCATAGGAACATGTATAAGTCATGAAGAAAGCAATAGCAATAAACTAAACGATCATAGTGCTAAGCTAACGGATGGGTCTTTGTCCATCACATCATTCTCTAATGATGTGATCCCATTCATCAAATGACAACACATGTCTATGGTTAGAAACTTAACCATCTTCGATTAACGAGCTAGTCAAGTAGACGCATATTAGGGACACTTTGTTTGTCTATGTATTCACACATGTACTAAGTTTCCGGTTAATACAATTCTAGCATGAATAATAAACATTTATCATGATATAAGGAAATATAAATAACAACTTTATTATTGCCTCTAGGGCATATTTCCTTCAGTCTCCCACTTGCACTAGAGTCAATAATCTAGATTACATAGTAATGATTCTAACACCCATGGAGTCTTGGTGTTGATCATATTTTGCTCGTGAGAGAGGCTTAGTCAATGGGTCTGCAATATTCAGATCCATATGTATCTTGCAAATCTCTATGTCCCCCTCCTTGACTTGATTGCGGATGGAATCGAAGCGTCTCTTGATGTGCTTGGTTCTCTTGTGAAATCTGGATTCCTTTGCCAAGGAAATTGCACCATTATTGTCACAAAATATTTTCATTGGACCTGATGCACTAGGTATGACACCTAGATCGGATATGAACTCCTTCATCCAGACTCCTTCATTTGCTGCTTCCGGAGCAGCTATGTACTCCGCTTCACATGTAGATCCCGCCACGACGCTCTATTTAGAACTGCACCAACTGACAGCTCCACCATTCAATATAAATATGTATCCGGTTTTTGACTTAGAGTCATCCGGATCAGTGTCAAAGTTTGCATCGACGTAACCATTTACGACGAGCTCTTTATCACCTCATAAACGAGAAACATAACCTTAGTCCTTTTCAGGTATTTCAGGATGTTCTTGACCGCTGTCCAGTGATCCACTCCTGGATTACTTTGGTACCTCCCCGTTAAACTAATAGCAAGGCACACATCAGGTCTGGTACACAGCATTGCATACATGATAGAAACTATGGGTGAAGCATAGGGAATGACTTTCATTTTCTCTCTATCTTCTGCAGTGGCCGGCCATTGAGTCTGACTCAACTTCACACCTTGTAACACAGGCAACAACCCTTTCTTTGCTTGATCCATTTTGAACTTCTTCAAAACTTTATCAAGGTATGTGCTTTGTGAAAGTCCAATTAAGTGTCTTGATCTATCTCTATAGATCTTGATGCCCAATATATAAGCAGCTTCGCCAAGGTCTTCCATTGAAAAATTCTTACTCAAGTATCCTTTTATGCTATCCAGAAATTCCGTATCATTTTCGATCAACAATATGTCATCCACATATAATATCAGAAATGCTACAGAGGTCCCACTCACTTTCTTGTAAACATAGGCTTCTCCAAAAGTCTGTATAAAACCACATGCTTTGATCACACTATCAAAGCGTATATTCCAACTCCGAGATGCTTGCACCAGTCCATAAATGGATTGCTGGAGCTTGCAGACTTTGTTAGCACCTTTTGGATCGACAAAACTTTCTGGTTGCATCATATACAACTCTTCTTTAAGATATCCATTAAGGAATGCGGTTTTGACATCCATTTGCCAAATTTCATAATCATAAAATGCGGCAATTGCTAACATGATTGGGACGGACTTAAGCATCGCTACGGGTGAGAAGGTCTCATCATAGTCAACTCCTTGAACTTGTTGAAATCCTTTTGCAAGAAGTCGAGCTTTGTAGACAGTAACATTACCGTCAGCATCAGTCTTCTTCTTGAAGATCCATTTATTCTATATGGCTTGCCGATCGTCGGGCAAGTCAGCCAAAGTCCACACTTTGTTCTCATACACGGATCCCATCTCAGATTTCATGGCCTCAAGCCATTTCGCGGAATCTGGGCTCATCATGGCTTCCTCATAGTTCGTAGGTTCGTCATGGTCAAGTAACATGACCTCCAGAACAGGATTACCGTACCACTCTGGTGCGGATCTTACTCTGGTTGACCTACGAGGTTCGGTAGTAACTTGATCAGAAGTTTCATGATCAACATCATTAGCTTCATCACTAATTGGTTTAGGAATCACTGGAACTGATTTCTATGATGAACTACTTTCCAATAAGGGAGCAGGTACAATTACCTCATCAAGTTCTACTTTCCTCCCACTCACTTCTTTCGAGAGAAACTCCTTCTCGAGAAAGGATCCATTCTTAGCAATGAATATCTTGCCTTCGGATCTGTGATAGAACACTGGTACAGCAAGGTCATAAACAAATGGTTTAAAACCCCTTTCCGCTATGCCATTTGGAACCGTCGCCAAGTGAGTGTGGGCGATAGGGGGGTCCTTCCCACACGACCCAGAAATCGTCGGGGATAGGCCCTCGTGGGACCTAGACTGGGGCCATGTGCGATCGGGCGAGGCATGGAAACCCAATCATTTCCGTAGGTATGTACATCCCACACGGTGAATCCCAGAAATCATTTCCGTAGGTATGTACATCCCACACGGTGAATCCCAGAAATCATTTCCGTAGGTATGTACATCCCACACGGTGAATCCTAGAAATCATTTCCGTAGGTATGTTCATCCCACACGGTGAATCCTAGAAATCATTTCCGTAGGTATGTACATCCCACACGGTGAATCCCAGAAAATCATTTTCGTAGGTATGTACATCCCACATAGTTCTTTGTGTGGAAGTGTGTGTGCAAGGTGGTCTAACGCAAATAGTTCGTTGCCGGAAGCCGTGTGTGATTGTTAGTTGATTGAACAAGCCTACTTTCTAGAAACTGTGTGGGTTGTTTGAGTTCATCGCCCACGACGTTGTCTGAGTAACCGTTTGCAATATAAAACCCCAATAAGCAGGGTAATTAGCCTATTATTGATAATCCATGTACTAATCAAACTAATATTTCTTATAAAACACGCCAGATATTTCATATCCGTATAAAAGCAACCAGGATTTCATAATCGAATTACCTCGGATAGCTTCGGCACTCAGTTATGCCATTACACAACAGCACCAAGTTTCACATGCAGCATCAAAAACCTTTGGAAAGTAGCATCATACACGGTAAATAGATAGATGAATCTCATCTGGGAAACTGCAGAAGCGGAAGGCAAATATTGAGCCTTCAGTGATGTTGAATGTCCTTGCAACTTTAGGCCAGTGGCTATGGATAATTGCCCGACCAACCTTCATCCTCTTCAGCAAGACTTCAATATTGTACCATGGGTGTTGAATGAATACCTTCCTCGCCTCTTGACCATGCAGGTGGTTTGATAGGTAATCATCGGTCAACTGCTTTGGAAAGTACTGAAAACAAAGCTATGCATAAATCGCTGTTTTAAATTTTGAAATGGCGCGCTATTATTCATCGCAAGTTTCTTCATCCTGACAATCTTTCTGAGTTTTGACTTGACTGATATTCATGGACATCTCATTTCCCCATATGCAAAATGGGTCGAACAGTGGGTCTAAGCCTCTGACAGCGGGACCTACATGTGCAAGACCAAATTGAAAGAAACCTAATATTAGAGTGATTCCTGCAACTGCACAATAATGTGCTATTAGCCAAAAGACCCTGCTTGAACAAACCTAGATGGTAAACTGCAGTGTCTCCCATTGTTTCCCTGCAACACACATAAGGAAGATCTTGATCAGGTTAGTTGCCATACTATCAGTAGAATATGTATTGAGTACATCCAAATTCGGTTGGTGTCACATGGATAACAATACAAAATTGTACCCATAGCAAATGAAAATCAAATTGTAGAACTGAACCAAACAGTTAAATGGACAGCAGACCAAATGAACCAAAATAGTTAACTGAGCACGACATTGCAGAATAGAAACATGTACTACAAGATAAGACAGTTAACAAAACAAAGAATGCTTGAGAACAGTACTACGAAATGTAGCAATTGTTGGACGAAAGTGTTAACTGAACATTACATTTCAGAGGACCAAACTGTTAACTGAACTTCAGATTGCATATTACATTACAGAGGACAAATCACTAGAAGGCACTGGCGGTGGCCTCGAGAAAACATCATGAACTGTATTTTAAAGTACACAACCGCGCGGCGGTGTCGACGGTGGCCTCGAAGATGAGGTGCTCCTCCAAGATCTGGCGGTCGACACGCATGTCAGCCATAGCGACCTCGTTAAGGCGTATGACGCATGCTACTCAGCTCCACGTTATCTTGCATGTAAAATGGCTGTGGGCGGCGCTTAATTGGAGGAGGGCAGTGATTTCGGTGGAAGGTGTCGCTCCGTCGGTCGGGCATGTGGTACGGGAAAGGAGGAGGATGGCGTCGTGGGGTGTGGATTACTGACCATATCGACGAGGCCGCACAGAAGAAGAAGAAGGGTCGGCGAGGAGGTCACAAGGGCAAGAAGAAGAAGGGTCGCCAATGAGGAGGCGGCACTGCAAGAAGAAGGGTCGCCGCCGAGGAGGCGGCGCTTACAAGAAGAAGGGTAGCTGCAGGAGGCGGCGCTGCAAGAAGAAGGGTCGCCATGAGGAGGCTGAGCCGCCAAGAAGCAAAGAAGTGAAGGTTTGAACTTGGAAAGCAAGGAGGAACAGTGGAAATGTGGCTTTTGGTAGGAGGGAGGGGGCGGAGAGATAGATATTTTCGCGGTGGCAAAAAAATTTCCCTCGGTGCCGCGAGAAACCGGCGCGCAAGTGTGGTTCAAGCAGGGCGATGGATCAGGGACTAAGCTTCTGTGTAAGCCAGACAAGACAGCGCGCCAAGATATTTTATATCGCATCCCACACGATTCTTTCTAGTAAACTGTTTGTGGTATACCTGATTTTTTCGTTATGTTTTGAAAGACAAAATGGTGTTACGGAGGGAAAGGATGTTGTTTGAATTGCTAGAACATTTATGTACAGTGAACATGCAACTAGTACATGAGTGTCGTGTCTAAATTTGGAGTTATTTCGGGTTCGTTTGGCATTTTTATGCATTAATTGAGTTTCTGGGCATTTAATGTGCATAATTATAATTTGAACTACAAGCACATGCTCCAATGCACCAAAGTTTGCTGAAAAATCACATGTGTGTCTTTGGGTGAATTTATAGGTCCCATGCAAGAAATGGGAATAAAATTCAAACATCTGGGTGTCGTGGCTTAGCCGGAATGATTGAGAAACTTGGTTTTTTAATTCCTGTCAATCCAAAACACGGCTGAAAATCATGAAACTTGGCATGGTGTCATGACATGGCACCAACATGTTGCAGTAATTTTTTTGGCCGAATTGGGACAAGCTTTGGTGTAAGCTTCTTGCAATACGGAGCTTCCCTCAAGAAGGCTCCTGGTTCCAAGAGGAAACGTGTCACCTCCGTGTGCGAAACGACATACGTACACTGACTTCTCCCGCCTTAATATTTTTACACAGGCGGATTAGAGCAAATAGAAGTATCGTGCTAAATTTTGGAATTATTCCGTGTTCGTTTGGCCTTTTTATACATTAATTGAGTTTCTAGGCATTTAATGTGCATCATTCAAATTTGAACTACAAGCACGTGCTCCAGTGCACCATAGTTGTTTGAAAAATCACATGTGTGTCCTTGGGTGAATTTCTAGGTCCCATGCAAGAGATGGGAGTGAAAATCAAACATCTGGGCGTCGTGGCTCGGCTGGAAAGATTGAGAAACTTGGTTTTTTAATTCCTGTAATTCCAAAACATGCCTGAAAATCATGAAACTTGTCATGGTGTCATGACATGGCACCAACATGCTGCGGTAATATTTTTGGCCGAATTGGGACAAGCTTTGGTGTAAGCTTCTTGCAAACCGGAGCTTCCCTCAAGAAGGCTCGTGGTTCCGAGAGGGAACGTGTCACCTCCGTGTGCGAAATGACATATGTACACTGTCTTCTCCCGCCTTATTTTTTTACACAGCCAGATTAGACCAAATAGAAGTGCCGTGCTAAATTTTGGAATTATTCCGGGCTCGTTTCGCCTTTTTTATACATTAATTGAGTTTCTAGGCATTTAATGTGCATAATTCAAATTTGAACTACAAGCACATGCTCCAGTGCACCAAAGTTGTTTGAAAAATCACATGTGTGTCCTTGGGTGAATTTCTAGGTCCCATGCAAGAGATGGGAGTGAAATACAAACATCTGGGCGTCGTGGCTTGGCCGGAAAGATTGAGAAACTTAGTTTTTTAATTCCTGTAATTCCAAAACATGCCTGAAAATCATGAAACTTGGCTTGGTGTCATGACATAGCACCAACATGCCGCTGTAATATTTTTGGCTGAAATGGGACAAGCTTTGGTGTAAGCTTCTTGTAGACCGGAGCTTCCCTCAAGAAGGCTCGTGGTTCCGAGAGGGAACGTGTCACCTCCGTGTGCGAAACGACATACATACACTGCCTTCTCCCGCCTTATTTTTTTACACAACTAGGTTAGACCAAATAGAAGTACCGTGCTAAACTTTGGAATTATTCCGGGTTCGTTTGGCCTTTTTTATACATTAATTGAGTTTCTGGGCATTTAATGTGCATAATTCAAATTTGAACTACAAGCACATGCTCCAGTGCACCAAAGTTGTTTGAAAAATCACATGTGTGTCCTTGTGTGAATTTCTAGGTCCCATGCAAGAGATGGGAGTGAAATTCAAACATCTGGGCGTCGTGGCTCGGCCGGAAAGATTGAGGAACTTGGTTTTTTAATTCTTGTTATTCCAAAACACGTCTGAAAATCATGAAACTTGGCATGGTCTCATGACATGGCACCAACATGTTGTGGTAATTTTTCTGTCCGATTTGCGAAGGCCCACACATTAACAATCAACAAAGTCATTTTGGAACAAGTGCTGTCACGTTACAAATCGAAAACACAAGTATTATTGAAACTGTGGGCGTTCGACTTACCAATTACGTGCGGCCACGTGCCCCCTTTTTTTATTGGCTAGGAGGTGCAGTGCGGGGTAGCTATTTGAGTACGGAAGGCGTGCGGTCAGACCCCTGCGCGTGCTCATCGGGAGGAGAGCCCTTTGACCTCTACCCGCCGCGCACCTCCCTCCCAACGTCTCCTTTAATGGCGCCCGAGCACCTGTTCTATGACATGGTTATATGTCTCACTGGACTGAGATTTAAGAGAGAAAAATGAAAATCTGGAAAGAAAGTTTTGCATGGATCTTGATATAAGATCCGACGGACCTATGTAGCATCGACTGCGACTTATAGCAAGCATGATGAATATAAGGACGATGACAGTGGATAATAATTGTCTTACATATTTAGAAACATAATTAAAAAAAGCCACATGCGGCAACGCCCGAAATACACAAGGGCAAAAGAAGAAGGAAGACAACGATCTGGCTCGCTGATCTCTACTTTCTTGATGTGTTGCTGCAGGCCGCGGGAACTAGTCTCCGCAGTGAGCGGCGACGAGATCTTTCTTGTACTCAAGATGCTGCTTGAGAGCATCCACAGATTCCTCCACTAGCCTTCTGCGCTGGATGCATAGCTTGTTATTCTCGTCCATAAGTTTCTCGACGATGACGCCGATCCTCTTCAACAAGGCAGTGGTCTGCTCCTACTGCTCCGCACTTCCGACTTTCTTCGCCCTCAGCAGGTCGCGCTCGGCCCGGAACTTCGCATTGCTCTCATTTAGTTGCCAGATGACGTCGGTAGACTATTCAAACAAGGCTGTCAGGTCATCCTGCAACCTCTCCCACCTGGAGGTCTGGTCCATCTGCCTAAGGACGAGGGCACGCATGCGCCTGTAAGATTCATCGTCTGCCCGCGAGGCATTTTCCCAGGCCGCTGCGGCAAGGGAGGACATCTCTGCTGCATTCACGGTGCGGCGGCACATCTCTTCTACTTCCGTGAAAGTGCAACTATCCCAAGGTGGTTTTGGTAATTCATAACAACATATAGCTCATTGAGCTAATGCTATTCCAAGACAAATATTTTAGGAAAGCTCAATGAATGGCATGGCATGGATGATGAAAGTGGATCCCTCGAAATATTAAGGAAAAGGATTGGCTCAAGCTCAAAAGCTCAATACTCTACATTTTACATTTCAGTGATCCAAGATCACATTGAGTCTATAGGAAAAGCCAATACTATCAAGGAGGGATGAGGTGTTGCTTAATGAGCCTCTTGCTTCATGTGCTTAGTGATATGCTCCAAAACCCTCCACTACTTTCTCACATCCACATATGACCTAAACCTAAAGTCAAACTCGGCCCTACCGATTCTTTCTATCCAGCGCCACCGAGTTCAGATGTCATAGCCACTTCCACAAACCCTAGGCAAATCGGTCTCACCGATAGGGATCTCGGTCTCACCGAGATGGGATTGTAATCTCTCTGTTTCCTTCAGAACGCTTTCGGTCTAACCGAAGTGAGCGATCGGTCCCACCGAGATTGCAATGTAAACTCTCTGTTTCCCTTTCGTAACGTTTCGGTCTCACCGAAAGAGCGAATCGGTCCCACCGAGTTTACGACCAACTCTACGGTTAGCTAATTACCAAATTCGGTCTCACCGAGTTTGTGTAATCGGTCTCACTGAGATTACGTTATGCCCTAACCCTAATCATATCGGTCCTACCGAGTTGCATGTCAGTCCCACCGAAAACCCTACGGTCACTAGGTTTACTAAATCGGTCTGACCGAGTTTGATGATTCGGTCCCACCGAGTTTGGTAAATTGTGTGTAATGGTTAGATTTTATGTGGAGGCTATATATACCCCTCCACCTCCTCTTCATTCGTGGAGAGAGCCATCAGAACAAACCTACACTTCCAACTTACCAGTTCTTAGAGAGAACCACCTACTCATGTGTTAAGGCCAAGATATTCCATTCCAACCACAAGAATCTTGATCTCTAGCCTTCCCCAAGTTGCTTTCCACTCAAATCTTCTTTCCACCAAATCTAAATCCCGTGAGAGAGATTTTAGTGTTGGGGAGACTATCATTTGAAGCACAAGAGCAAGGAGTTCATCATCAACACACCTATCTGTGTCTCCAATTGTGTTTGAATTCTCCAAACCCTTCCCTTTACATTCTTGCAAGTTGCATGCTTTAATTTCCGCTGCCTATATACTCTTTGCATGCTTGCTTGAATTGTGTGTATTGCTTGACTTGCTCAAAGATAGCTAAAATCTGCCAAAGTCTAAAATTGGGAAAAGGTTAAGTTTTTAATTGGTCAAGTAGTCTAATCACCCCCCTCTAGACATACTTCAAGGTCCTACATTCCGCGGCACGGCCGGACCAGTCTGCTGCATCGACGGCGCGGCGGGTCCTTTGTGCTGCTTCGGTGACAAGGCGGGACCTCTCTGCTGCTACGGTCGTGCGACGGGACATGTTGGCTGCTTTCGCGGTGAGGCGGGACATCTCTCGTGCTCCCGCTTCCAGGCTCGCCTCTCCCTGGTGGCAACCTCTCGACCCAGAACTCACGCTGGCCTTGGCAGACGCAAGGGAACGATGATGAATGACTTGTTTGTTTTTGACTTTTTGTGGATGAGGAGTTGAGGAGGAATGTGCAGTCATCTTGGAGTAGTAGTATTTATAACCGCGTGGTAATATGCTCCTAAGTGGGAAACCGTTTAAGTTTTGATCGGTGTGAATAGGTTTGCAATTTGGAATGTGACGGGACGCGGCCTCCCTGTTCTTCTAAAAAAAATTATGACGGGACGCATGCTCAAACTTTACTGACGGTTATAAGTGCGTCACCATTCCCGAAAGGCATAACCTGGGCACGTACGCCTTCTCGGCCGCGTACGTGTCGTTTGCACCATAGGGTGCACCGCAATAGGCAATGTCAGCACACGTCTTGTTCCAACAATCGTGCACGCTCGTTATTACCATCACGCATGCTTCTTTTAATTAGAATGGGTGTGCCCGTCTAGCGCACACACGTTGATCTATCTAACTGTTTCAGTTTGTTGTGCCTCATCGCAAACACTTCATCCATGTGAAGTGTATGCCATCAATGGCAGACACTTTGTTCAGGCTTACCCGTTTCTGTTCTGTTGCCTAATCGCAAATAGTTAATCCTTCTAAAGCGTATGCCCTCAATCACACACACCTTGATCTGGATGACCGTTTCTTTTGTGTTTCCTAATCACAAACAGTTCATCTGGGTGAACCGTATGTTGTATATCGCACACACCTTCATCTGGCTGACCGTTTCTTTTGTGTGGCCTAATCACAAACAGTTCATCCGAGTGAACTGTATGCTGTGTATCGCACATGCCTTCATCTGGCTGCCCATTTCTTTTGTTCCGCCTCATCGCAAACAGTTCATTGGACTGAACCGTATGCCCTGGATCGCACATGCAACTAAAACCTGAACCGTGTTTGATGCATCCAT
The DNA here is from genome assembly GCA_021605145.1 of Aegilops bicornis. NCBI lineage: Eukaryota > Viridiplantae > Streptophyta > Magnoliopsida > Poales > Poaceae > Aegilops > Aegilops bicornis. Next base: position 378,196,139 of record CM038669.1, on the reverse strand, counting down.
CATCGCAAACGTTTAATACATTTCTGACGGTTTTCATACAACATCTTTTGCGATTATGGCATCGCACACAGTTTCTCGAAGGGTCTCTGATTGTAGTGTCGCGTTAGCAGCATCCTGCAGTACTGGAAGGTATACCCAATAGTCTCCTTTGGGTATCCTATGAAGACACATTTCTCCGATTTGGGTTCGAGCTTATCAGGTTGAAGCTTTTTCACATAAGCATCGCAGCCCCAAACTTTAAGAAACGATGATACATCCATTTTGCATCATGCTTTTATATCGATATTTATTGCATTATGGGATGTTATTACACATTATGTCACAATACTTATGCCTATTCTCTCTTATTTTACAAGGTTTACATGCAGAGGGAGAATGCCAAGAAATGGAATTGGGTCGGAAAAGGAGCAAATATTAGAGACCTATTCTGCACAACTCCGAAAGTCCTGAAACTTCACGGAATTCATTTTTGGAATTAATAAAAAATACTGAGCGGAGAAAGTACCAGAGGGGGCCCACACCCTGTCCACGAGGGTGGGGGGCGCGCCCCTGCCTCGTGGGCCCCCTGGCAGGCCTCCGGTGCCCATCTTCTGCTATATGAGGTCTTTTACCTTGGAAAAAATCATACGCAAGCTTTCGGGAAGAAACTCCGCCGCCACGAGGTGGAACCTTGGCGGAACCAATCTAGGGCTCCGGCAGAGCTGTTCTGCCAGGGAAACTTCCCTCCGGGAGGGGGAAATCATCGCAGTCGTCATCACCAACGATCCTCTCACCGGGAGGGGGTCAATCTCCATCAACATCTTCACCAGCATCATCTCCTCTAAAACCCTAGTTCATCTCTTGTATCCAATATTTGTCCCAAAGCCTCAGATTGGTACCTGTGGGTTGCTAGTAGTGTTGATTACTCCGTGTAGTTGATGCTAGTTGGTTTATTTGGTGGAAAATCATATGTTCAGATTCATTATGCATATTAATACCCCTCTGATTATGAACATGAATATGATTTGTGAGTAGTTACGTTTGTTCCTGAGGACATGGGAGAAGTCTTGCTATAAGTAGTCATGTGAATTTGGTATTCGTTCGATATTTTGATGAGATGTATGTTGTCTTTCCCCTAGTGGTGTTATGTGACATCGACTACATGACACTTCACCATTGTTTGGGCCTAGAGTAAGGCATTGGGAAGTAATAAGTAGATGATGGGTTGCTAGAGTGACAGAAGCTTAAACCCTAGTTTATGCGTTGCTTCGTAAGGGGCTGATTTGGATCCATATGTCTCATGTTGTGGTTAGGTTTACCTTAATACTTCTTTTGTAGTTGCGGATGCTTGCAATAGGAGTTAATCATAAGTGGGATGCTTGTCCAAGTAAGGACAACGCCCAAGCACTGGTCCACCCACATACCAAATTATCAAAGTAACGAACGCGAATCATATGAGCATGATGAAAACTAGCTTGACAATAATTCCCATGTGTCCTCGGGAGCGTTTTCCTTCATATAAGAAATTCTCCAAGCTTGTCCTTTGCTACAAAAAGGATTGGGCCTTATTGTTGCACCTTATTTACTTTCATTACTTGTTACCCGTTACAGATTACCTTATCACAAAACTATCTGTTACCGATAATTTCAGTGCTTGCAGAGAATACCTTACTGAAAACTGCTTATCATTTCCTTCTACTCCTCGTTGGGTTCGACACTCTTACTTATTGAAAGTACTATGATAGATCCCCTACACTTGTGGGTCATCAAGACTCTTTTCTGGCGCCGTTGCCGGGGATTGAAGCGCCTTTGGTAGGTGGAATTTGGTAAGGAAAAAAAGTTATATAGTGTGCTGAAATTTACTGTCACTTGTTACTATGGAAAGTAATCCTTTGAGGGGCTTGTTTGTGGTATCTTCACCCCGACCAGTAGAGCAAAGAGTTGCTCCTCAACCTACTGAACCTACTGAAAATGTTTACTTTGAAATTCCTTAAGGTATAATAGAGAAACTGCTAGCTAATCCTTTTGCAGGAGATGGAACACTGCATCCCAATTTACACTTAATCTACGTGGATGAAGTTTGTGGATTATTTAAGCTTGCAGGTATGCCCGAGGATGTTATCAAGAAGATGGTCTTCCCTTTATCTTTGAAGGGAGAGGCATTGACATGGTTTAGGCTATGTGATGATATGGGATCATGGAACTACAAGCGATTGAAATTGGAATTTCATCAGAAGTTTTATCCTATGCATCTTGTTCATCGTGATCGTAATTATATATATAATTTTTGGCCTCGTGAAGGATAAAGCATCGCTCAATCGTGGGGGAGGCTTAAGTCAATGTTATATTCATGCCCCAATCACGAGCTCTCAAGAGAAATGATTATTCAATTTTTTTGCTCGGCTTTCTCTCAATAATCGCTCCATGCTCGATACTTCTTGTACTGGATCTTTTATGATGAAGACTATTGAATTCAAATGGGATTTATTGGAAAGAATTAAATGCAACTCTGAAGATTGGGACCTCGACGAAGGTAAGGAGTCAGATATAACACCTAAGTTTGATTGTGTTAAATCTTTTATGGATACCGATGTTTTCTGTGAATTTAGCACTAAATATGGACTTGACTCTGAGATAGTAGCTTCTTTCTGTGAATCATTTGCTACTCATGTTGATCTCCCTAAGGAGAAGTGGTTTAAATATAATCCTCCCATTGAATTAAAAGTAGTTCCACCTATTAAAGTTGAAGAAAAGACTATCACTTATAATGATCCTATTGTTCCTACTGCTTATATTGAGAAACCACCTTTCCCTGTTAGAATAAAGGATCATGCTAAAGCTTCAATTTTAGTCAACAAAAGTAACATTAAGACACCCAAACCCCCTGAGCAAATTAAAGTTTAACCTAGTATTGCTATGGTTAAAGATCTCTTGGTTGATAATATTGATGGGCATGTCATTTACTTCTGCGAAGAAGCTGCTAGAATTGCTAGACCGGATACTAAAAATAAACATGGACCTGTGGTAGGCATGCCTGTTATATCTGTTAAAATAGGAGATCATTGTTATCATGGCTTGTGTGATATGGGTGCCAGTGTCAGTGCAATACCTTACACTCTATATACAGCAATTATGCATGATATTGCACCTGCTGAGGTAGAAGAAATTGATGTTATTATTAAGCTTGCCAATAGAGATACTATTTCACCAGTTGGGATTGTTAGAGATGTTGAAGTATTGTGTGGGAAAGTTAAATATCCTGCTGATTTTCTTGTTCTTGGTTCCCCACAAGATAACTTTTGCCCCATTATATTTGGTAGATCCTTCTTGAATACTGTTAATGCTAGGATAGACTGCGAAAAGGATGTTGTTACTATTGGTTTGGGTGATATATCTCATGAGTTTAATTTTGCTAAATTTCATAGACAACCCCGTGATGAGGAATTGCCTAGTAAAGATGAAATTATTGGTCTTGCATCTATTGTGGTGCTTCCTAATGATCCCTTAGAACAATATTTGCTGGACCATGAAAATGATATGTTTATGAATGAAAGAAGAGAAATAGATGAAGTATTCTTTAAACAGGGACCTATTTTTAAACACAACTTGCCTGTTGAAATACTAGGGGATCCTCCTACACCCAAGGGTGATCTCGAGTTTGAGCTTAAACCATTGCCTGATACTCTTAAATATGCTTATCTTGATGAGAAAAATATATATCCTATTATTATTAGTGCTAACCTTTCAGAGCATGAAGAAAAGAAATTATTGAAAACTCTGAAGAAGCACCGTGCTGCTATTGGATATACTCTTGATGATCTTAAGGGCATTAGTCCCACTCTATGCCAGCACAAAATAAAATTGGAGAAAGATGCTAAACCGGTTGTTGATCATCAACAACGGTTAAATCCTAAGATGAAAGAAGTGGTAAGGAAAGAAATACTAAAGCTTCCGGAGGCAGGTATAATTTATCCCGTTGCGGATAGTCAGTGGGTAAGCCATGTCCATTGTGTCCCTAAGAAGGGAGGTATTACTGTTGTTCCTAATGATAAAGATAAATTGATGGCACAAAGAATTGTTACAGGTTATAGGATGGTAATTGATTTCCGCAAATTAAATAAAGCTACTAAAAAGGATCATTACCCTTTACCTTTTATTGATCAAATGCTAGAAAGATTATTCAAACATACACATTTTTGCTTTCTAGATGGTTATTTCGGTTTCTCTCAAATACCTGTGTCAAAAGAGGATCAAGAAAAGACCACTTTTACTTGCCCTTTCGGTACCTTTGCTTATAGACGTATGCCTTTTGGTTTATGTATAGCACCTGCTACCTTTCAAAGATGCATGATGGCTATATTCTCTGACTTTTGTGAAAAGATTGTTGAGGTTTTCATGGATGATTTCTCCGTTTATGGAACTTCTTTTGATGATTGCTTGAGCAACCTTGATCGAGTTTTGCAGAGATGTAAAGAAACTAACCTTGTCTTGAATTGGGAGAAGTGCCACTTTATGGTTAATGAAGGTATTGTCATGGGGCATAAAATTTCTGAAAGAGGTATTGGAGTTGACAAAGCTAAAGTTGATGCTATTGAAAAGATGCCATGTCCCAAGGACATTAAAGGTATAAGAAGTTTCCTTGGTCATGCCGGGTTTTATAGGAGGTTCATTAAGGACTTCTAAAAAATTTCTAGGCCTCTGACTAATCTCTTACAAAAAGATATTCTTTTGTCTATGATGATGATTGTGTAGAAGCATTTGAAATACTTAAGAAAGCCTTGATTTCCGCACCTATTGTTCAGCCACCTGATTGGAATTTATCCTTTGAAATTACGTGTGATGCTAGTGATTATGCTATAGGTGATGTTCTAGGACAAAGAGTTGATAAGAAATTAAATATTATTCAATATGCTAGTAAAACTCTAGACAGTTCCCAGAGAAATTATGCTACTGCCAAAAAAGAATTTTTAGCAGTTGTATTTGCTTGTGATAAGTTCAGACCTTATATTGTTGATTCTAAAGTAACTGTTCTGCTTGATCACGCTGCTATTAAATATTTTATGGAAAAGAAAGATGCTAAACCTAGACTTATTAGATGGGTTCTCCTACTACAAGAATTTGATTTGCATATTATTGATAGAAAGGGAGCTGAGAACCCCGTTGCGGACAACTTGTCTAGGTTAGAGAATGTTCTTGATGACCCACTACCTATTGATGATAGCTTTCCTGATGAACAATTAGCTGTCATAAATGCTTCTCGTACTGCTCCATGGTATGCTGATTATGCTAATTATATTGTTGCTAAATTCATACCACCTAGTTTCACATACCAGCAAAAGAAAAAGTTTTTCTATGATTTAAGACATTACTTCTAGGATGACCCACACCTTTATAAAGAAGGAGTAGATGGTGTTATTAGACGTTGTATACCTGAGCATGAACAGGAGCAGATCCTATGCAAGTGTCACTCTGAAGCGTATGGAGGACACCACGCTGGAGATAGAACTACACATAAGGTATTGCAATCCGGTTTTTATTGGCCTACTCACTTCAAGGATGCATGTAAGTTTGTCTTATCTTGTGATGAATGTCAAAGAATTGTTAATATTAGTAGACGTCAAGAAATGCCTATGAATTATTCACTTGTTATTGAACCATTTAATGTTTGGGGCTTTGATTATATGAGACCGTTTCCTACCTCTAATGGGTATACACATATTTTAGTTGTTGTTGATTACGTTACTAAGTGGGTAGAAGCTATTCCAACTAGTAGTGCTGATCATAACACCTCTATTAAGATGCTTAAAGAAGTTATTTTTCCGAGGTTTGGAGTCCCTAGATATTTAATGACCGATGGTGGTTCACATTTTATTCATGGTGCTTTTAAGTAAAATGCTTGCTAAGTATGATGTTAATCATAGAATTGCATCTCCGTATCACCCATGATCTAGTGGTCAAGTAGGATTGAGTAATAGAGAGATCAAATTAATTTTGCAAAAGGCTTAATAGATCTAGAAAGAATTGGTCCAAGAAACTTGATGATGCATTATGGGCCTATAGAACTGCATATAAAAATCCTATGGGTATGTCTCCGTATAAAATGGTTTACGAAAAAGCATGTCACTTACCTCTCGAACTAGAACATAAGACATATTGGGCTATTAAAGAGCTCAACTATGATTTCAAACTTGCCGGTGAGGAGAGGTTGTTTGACATTAGCTCACTTGATGAATGGAGAACCTAGGCCTATGAGAATGCGAAACTGTTTAAAGAAAAAGTTAAAAGATGGCATGACAAAAGGATACAAAAGCATGAGTTTAATGTAGGTGATTATGTGTTGCTATTCAACTCTCGTTTAAGATTTTTTGCAGGAACACTTCTCTCTAAATGGGAAGGTCATTACGTTACCGAGGAGCTCTATCGTTCCGGTGCCATAAAAATCAACAACTCCGAAGGCACAAATCCAAAGGTGGTGAATGGTCAAAGAATCAAACATTATATCTCAGGTAATCCTATAAATGTTGAAACTAATGTTATTGAAACTGTAACCCCGGAGGAATACATAAGGGACACTTTCCAGAACGTTTCAGACTCCGAAAAGGAATAGGTATGTGGTACGGTAAGTAAACCGACTCCAAAATAATTCTGATGGCAATTTTTCTCCGTTTTGGAATATTGAAGAAAATAGGAAAATAAGAAGTAGTCCGGGAAGGACACGAGGCTTCCACGAGGGTGGAGGGCGCGCCTACCCCCCCTGGGCGCGGCCCCCTGCCTCATGGACACCTCGTGTGCCCTACGGACTCTGTTTTCTTGCACGATACTTCTTTTGGTAGGTAAAAATTCATTATATAATCATCCGAAGGTTTTGACCACCGTACCATGCAAATATCCTCTGTTTTTGTTTCGAGCTGTTTTTCTGACAGATTTAGATCACCATGGCGTTTCCAAGTGCCCCCCAAGGACAAGTTCTTCGAGAAGGTCATCAACCCCTACCTCGCAGAAGTGCTGCAACATCCTCAAACCATTGAGATGCGTGAGGGGTTGCTGAACATCCGCGATGTTGAGGGACCAAGGAGGACCAGAGGCATGGAGACAAGGCTCGAGGCAATGGAGCAACAAGTTTTCAAGTGCCAGGAGATGGTGGAGCAAGGACTCGACTCCAATCACATAATGATCATGGAGTTCGCCAACAACCACAAGCTGGACACCAAGGACATTGGGGAGGCCATCTTCAAGCTTCATGAGAAAATCGAGCATCTTCAAGCCCAGATCTATGGCCTGCAAAACCAAAACTGTGAGTATGAATATAGATTCAAGAGGATGAGTTTGGCTGCAGATTTAAGGATCCCGGAGACTCGATCATCCTTCTATGATGGCGATCCTATGCCTTGGAAGAGGAACGACAAGCCTGCATCATCAACAACTCCATCATCACCACCCCCGAGGAAAGAGATATAATCACATGGGTATGGGCACTCCCCTTGGCAACTGTGAAGCTTGGGGGAGTGCCCCAGTATCGTATCACCATCACACTCCTATCTTTTCCGTTTTTCTTAGTTCGATCCTTTTGGTAATATCTTGATCTAGTAGCATAAAGTTTTAGTATGATCTACTTTTGAGTTTTGCTTTGTGATCCTTCTTTGTAATCGAGTCTGTGAGCTATATATAATAAAGATTAGTGTTGGGTCAAGGGCTTGATTATTTTGCTATGATCTCGAGGGAATAAAATAAAAGAAAAAGAAAAGAATAAAAATAAATAAAGAGATCATATTGATCTTATGGAGAGTAATGACTTCACATATAAAGAGTATGATGAATAAAAGTTGTTGAGAGTTGACAAACATAGTTTTGGTCATCGTTGCAATTAATAGGAAGTAAAAAAGAAAGAGAGGTTTTCCCATATAAATATACTATCTTGGACATCTTTTATGATTGTGAGCACTCATTAAAATATGACATGCTAAAGAGTTGATGTTGGACAAGGAAGACAACGTAATGGCTTATGTTTTCTTATATCCGAAATAAAGTATATTGTCATGAATCATCCAACATGTTGAGCTTGCCTTTCCCTCTCATGCTAGCCAAATTCTTTGCACCAAGTAGAGATACTACTTGTGCTTCCGAATACCCTTAAAACTAGTTTTGCCATGAGAGTCCACCATATCTACCTATGGATCGAGTAAGATCCTTCAAGTAAGTTGTCATTGTTGTATGCAATAAAAATTGCTCTCTAAATATGTATAATTTATCAGTGTGGGGAAAATAAGCTTTATACGATCTTGTGATGTGGAAGCAATAAAAGTGACGGACTGCATAATAAAGGTCCATATCACAAGTGGCAATATAAAGTGAGGTTCTTTAGCATTAAGATCTTCTGCATCCAACCACAAAAGCACATGACAACCTCTGCTTCCCTGTGCGAAGGGCCTATCTTTTACTTTGGTCGTACGCCTTGTACAAGAGTCATGGTGATCTTCACCTTTCCTTTTTTTTCATTTTATCTTTTGGCAAGCACCTTGTGTTGGAAAGATCCTGATGAATATATCCAATTGGATGTAAGTTAGAATGAATTATTATTGTTGATATTACCCTTGAGGTAAAAGGTTGGGAGGCGAAACTATAAGCCCCTATCTTTCTCTGTGTCCGATTAAAACTCCATAACCACAAGTATTGCGTGAGTGTTAGCAATTGTGAAAGACTAAATGATAGTTGAGTATGTGGACTTGCTGAAAAGCTCTTATATTGACTCTTTCCGATGTTATGATAAACTGCAATTGCTTCAATGACCGAGATCATGGTTTGTTAAGTTCTCAATGAAGTTTCTGATTCATACTTGATATTTTGAATAGATTGTGTAGGACCTTGAAGTATGTCTAGAGAGGGGGTGATTAGACTACTTGACCAATAAAAACTTAACCTTTTCCCAATTTTAGACTTTGGCAGATTTTAGCTATTTTAGGACAAGTCAAGCAATCATCACACAATTCAAGCAAGCATGCAAAGAGTGTATAGGCAGCGGAAATTTAAGCATGCAACTTGCAAGAAAGTAAAGGGGAGGGTTTGGAGGATTCAAACGCAATTGGAGACACGGATGTTTCTGGCGTGGTTCCGATAGGTGGTGCTATCGTACATCCACGTTGATGGAGACTTCAACCCACGAAGGGTAACGGCTGCAAGAAGTCCACGGGAGGCTCCACCCACGAAGGGTCCACGAAGAAGCAACCTTGTCTATCCCACCATGGCCGTCGCCCACAAAGGACTTGCCTCACTAGCGGTAGATCTTCACGAAGTAGGCGATCTCCTTGCCCTTACAAACTCCTTGGTTCAACTCCACAATCTTGTCGGAGGCTCCCAAGTGACACCTAGCCAATCTAGGAGACACCACTCTCCAAGAAGTAACAAATGGTGCGTTGATGATGAACTCCTTGCTCTTGTGCTTCAAATGATAGTCTCCCCAACACTCAACTCTCTCTCATAGGATTTGGATCTGGTGGAAAGAGGGTTTGAGTGGAAAGCAACTTGGGGAAGGCTAGAGATCAAGATTCATATGGTAGGAATGGAATATCTTGGCCTCAACACATGAGTAGGTGGTTCTCTCTCGAAATGGTAAGTTGGAAATGTAGGTTCGTTTCGATGGCTCTCTCCATGAATGAAGAGGAGGTGGAGGGGTATATATAGCCTCCACACAAAATCTAACCGTTACACACAATTTACCAAACTCGGTGGGACCGAATCGTTAAACTTCGGTCGGACCGATTTAGTAAACCTAGTGACCGTTATTGATTTTGATTGGACTGACATGCATCTCGGTGAGGCCGATTCGGTTAGGGTTAGGGAATAACGTAATCTCGGTGAGACCGATTACACAAACTCGGTGAGACCGATTTGGTAATAAGCTTTCCAGAGAGTTGGTCAGGTAAACTCGGTGGGACCGATTTGCTCTTTTCGGTGAGACCGAAATGTTACAAAAGGGAAACAGAGAGTTTACATTGCAATCTTGGTGGGACCGATCACTCACTTCGCTTAGACCGAAACGTTACGAAGGGAAACAGAGAGATTGCAACCCCATCTCGGTGAGACCGAGATCCCTATCGGTAAGACCGATTTGCTTAGGGTTTGTGGCAGTGGCTATGACTTTTGGAATCGGTGGTGCCGGATAGAAAGAATCGGTGTGACCGATTTTGGCTTTAGGTTTAGGTCATTTGTGGATTTGGGAAAGTAGTTGAGGGTTTTGGAGTATATCACTAAGCACATGAAGCAAGAGGCTCATTAAGCAACACCTCATCCGTTCTTGATAGTATTGGCTTTTCCTATAGACTCAATGTGATCTTGGATCACTAAAATGTAAAATGAAGAGTCTTGAGCTTTTGAGCTTGAGCCAATCCTTTGTCCTTAGTATTTTGAGGGATCCACTTTCATCATCCATGCCATGCCATTCATTGAGCTTTCCTGAAACAATAGTCTTGGAATAGCATTAGCTCAATGAGCTATATGTTGTTATGAATTACCAAAACCACCTAGGGATAGTTGCACTTTCAATCTTCCCCTTTTTGGTAATTGATGACAACATATAGATCAAAGCTTCGACAAATGATAATAAAATTTAAATAACATCGTCGCTTTGAGAAGTATGTGATAAGCAAGAGCTCCCCTAAATTTGTGCATAGTTTTAGATTTGCTTTGGACTGCAAATGCACAATGAATTAGGCTCATGGGTTACTCTTCCATGTCACATACATCTTGGTGGAGCGCTCAAAATAATAAACAATGAATACATGCACTCATCACCAAGCATAGTGAGTGATCACATAAGATAGATAGGATAATATCAAGCATGCATAAGTGTAGCTTATGATCAAACACATGATCATCAATGTCTCACAAGCATAGTATCTCAACCGAAAGCAAACAAAGATTGAAAAACCACCAAATAAAGCAAGAGAGAACAAAAGCAACACACTCTCTCTCTCGAAAGCCTATGATCTATACATTTTCTCCCCTTTGGCAACAAGTTACCAAAAAGTTCATAGAAAATGCATAGTGCTAGACCGACTCTCGGGCTTGATCTTACGGTGGTGGTGTAGAGATGGATCCTTGGATGAAGGCTTGATTGAAGTGGATGGAGCTGGAGGAGTTGGTCTGGAGCTGGTTGCCTTTGGGCTGTAAAGGCGGTGGCTGGTCTGAAGTTGTTGCTCTAGTGTACATCCTTTGGCACTTCAACCGACCTCTGGGCTCTGGGCACTCTGGCAAACACATTGGTGGTAGTCTTGCCCTTCCTCTCCTGCATGTCATCCTGCGGCTGCTCCACAACTAATCTGAATCTCGATTACCTTGACATCTAGATCATAGAATTTTTGTTCCATGATTCTTTCCAGTGCTCTCTGGTTTTGAGTTAGGGTGGCCAACCCCTTCTCAATCCTCAGAGATGATGCTATCAAGTAACCAAGCTGCTCCTGATTGGTTTTCAAGAAATATTCAGATGCCTCCTCTTGAGTTGGCATCTTGGCAGCCTTCTCCCTCTTTGCCTTCTCCTTCTTCTCCTGAGCTTGAACTGATTGTGGATAATCTTCATTCATGACAACCTCATTGTCCTCAAAGTCCGGATAAAGTGGAAAGTGTTCCTTATCCAACTGATATTTTCCTGTGCCCATCTTTGAGTTTATTAATTCTTGAATCTGAGGTGCATATCCACAGCTCCTCTTACGATATCTTGCAGTCCTCTTGATTGTTTCAATGATCGGGCTCATGACTTTGAACTTACGTGGCACATCAAACACATGCAACATGTTGATGGCATGCCCTCTGATCATGTTATGGTCACCAGACTTGGGCAACAAAGTGTGCCTCGAATTCAATTTATGGTTGGCAACCTTGGATGAGAAAGTGAACTGATCCAAACTTGTGAGTCTCTAATGCCTTATGCGGAATTTCCTTGTACATGTGAGCCATTGAATTGTGACCCAACTTCTTCTTTGCATAAATGTCTAGGTCATCCTCATTCTCCTTGGGGGCATTGATCGGACTTGCCCATTCTTCAATAGTGGATGGTACCTTGTACCTTGAGACATCAAACTATTCTTCCATCTGGGTAAAAGTGTGTTGTGGAGTAGAACCGCATGATAAGCTCATCATTCCGGTTGGTGAACTTACATCCAGCAAAATCTGCAACTCCACAAGCAACAAAGTTGTCTTGCACTCCAGGATAGTCTTGTTCATTTTCCTTGATGAATTTCAGTCAACCCACCTCATGTCACAGACTATGGGCTTCTTGTCCAACAAAATTGTTTCATAGAAGTCATGTTGTTCCTTTGTGTGGAACCTGTAGTCAACAGCAGTTCTTCTTCTTGAAGCATATGGATCTTCCATTCTCCACAGTCTCACCACAGATCCTTCACGATTCTCATGTCCTCACCACAGGATGGGCATCATTGTGGTCTGGTATCTTGGCCTTGAGCTTTCTTAGAACCTGTCCTTCTTCTTACGAATCTTGACAACATTGGGCATTGGGGCCTTGTTCTTCTCAAAGAATTTGGAATACTCCTAGTATTCCTCTTTGGAACTTGCTTGGCCTTGGAGGCAGCTTTGGGTGTTTCCTTGGGCTTGGATGTTGCAGCCTCGATCTGATTGCATCTCCCATAAGCTTAGCTGCCTTTGGAGCTGGTGCAGCAAGCTCTTCCTCTTCCATCATGGAAGGTTGACCAACAATTTTGGCCATGGTCTTCTTGACCCTTTCCTTCCTCTTCTTTCCTTCAAAGAAATTTGGCTCTTTGGGATCAGGGCCTTTTAGGCAATTGAGTTGATGCTCTGGCCTTGGATATTGGTTGTCTTCCTGCAGGCCTTTTGGTCTTCATGCACGGCTTTGTATTATTCTTTGAGCCATATTCCTTCTTGAGCACCTCTTTCTTGGAAGTAGCCTCATCTTCCTCAACTTTGTAATCTTCATCCTCCGAATCTGAAGTTCTTTTCCTCCTTTGCCTAGTTGCAGCCTTAGGCAAATTGCTAGGAGTACTTCTGCTCCCTTCATCTGAAGTTGAGGGACTAGTGCCCTCACTCAAGTCCATCTGCTCTTGACTGTTACATTTGTCTCTTTGATCGGACATACCGCAAAAGCCGAATTCTTGACCACAGTGAAGAGTTATAGATGAGATAGAAAAGATGAGCATCACAAAATGCAGAGGTTTTTGCAAAAGAATAACTCAAAAGTTCAGTCTTAGTTTTCCATAGAAAGCATTTCGGATCCACCGATTTTCAAACTCGGTGATACCAAGCGATTTTGGAACCTAAATGATGATCTCGGTTGGACCAAGTTTCAGTTCGGTGGTACCGAGACTGCTAGGGTTTCACAGAATCCTCAAATCGGTTGCACCGATTAGTAATTCTCGGTCGCATCGAGAGTCACTAGTGCAATGGCATAAGCAAAATCGGTAAGACCGAGTTTTTCAACTCGGTGGGTCCGAGATGGTTTCGGCGGAAACCTAACCCTAAAAATTTGAATCACACCTAATCTATGAACTACTTTGGCTGGATAGAAGAGTTTCAATCGTGGCAATAATCAATATGAAAACAATGTGCCAGGAATCAGACGTGGATAGCACAAATATTAAGTCCATACCCTAACTTGGCGGTGGACTTGCTACGGCGGCAACGGCGGGGACAAAATTCGTTGACGGCGGAGACCGTGACGAGGAGGCTGGCGGCGAGGAGACGATCCGGAGACCACGATGGCGAGAGCGAGCTGTTCTTGTGGGCGAAGGGTTTCGGAGAAATTTCCAAAATGTTGCCCGGCTATATATAGCTTCGACCACAGCCGGTGTGACCGAGTGGAACAACTCGGTGGCACCGAGATGCATAATCGTGTTCGATTCTGACAAATCGGTGAGACCGAAAAGTTCAAATCGGTTGCACCGAGATTGAAAACTCAGATCAACTTGATGATCTCGGTAGTACCGAAATGGAAGGATCGGTCAGACCAAGAATCACTAAGAGGTTTTGGAAGTTTAAGTCTATGACGAATCGGGGACTCAAAGTGCTCCTCACACAGTGGTTCGAATCGACTTGATCAAATTTTGTGATGTAGCATGAATAGAGTTTGAGACGAGAAAAGCATAGATAGCTAAAGAAGGTTCTTAGGCATTCTTGTCCATCCACTTGGTACAAAGAAAAGAATCCAAACAAACAAAACAACAAGTGGATGTCCTTGAATGAGTAAAATATGCACCAACATGCTCACACAATAAGATGGCAATTGAAATATGTGGCAAAGCATGCACAACCAATTTTAGCATCTATCAAGCAATTGGCGATGACTAGGTCATCTATATATGAGCATATTGACTTAGGAGTCAAATGAGAACATTTGATCATAGGTCATACTCATCGTTTAAGCTCAGGTGGGGTTAGCACTTTTACATAATGCGTTAATGTGTTCACACCATTAGAGTTGCTTTGACTCAATTCATAGAGTTAAGCTCCCCTAGATGTGAGATCCCCCTTAGAGGGATGAACTAACCTTGGGTTTTGTCGATGATGACTTCATGTAGGTGTTGAAGATGTAGATGCTCAATGTTGATGTAGATCATTTGGAGCAATCCTTTGGAGTGAGTTGCACTTTCAACTTGCCTACATGGGTTAGTCCCACAAGGAACAAACAAGAATATCCATAGACATAGAGTGATGCACACACAAGATGATGTCCATGAAAACATTAGGTTACCTTGTCCCTTGCCTTAACAACATGAGGGTTTGTGACTCCTTGAACTAGTGCAAGATGTGAAAGTTGATTGCACTTGTTCTTGCCAAAATGATATGAGTGAAGAATGTTGGCGGAGTCACCCTCAAGAACTCTCTAGTTCTTCTTCTTCGGGATCCACATCATCTTGATGGGAATCCTTGGAGTTGTAGTTGTACTTGATGAAGTAGAACTTGGCGTAGTCTTGGGGACCCACTTGAGCGAGGCTTTAGGTGCTTCTTCAAATGCATCAATCTCTTCTTGAAGCTTGTCCTTGCCTTTGTTCTTGTGGTCTTGTGGTGGAAGATCATCTTGAGCTTGTGTCCCCTTGAAGGAAGTAGGATCATACTTCTCTTGTTGAGGAACAAACTTTTTCTTGGGGTATTGATCTTCTTCCCACTCAACTCCATTGGCGTTGAACTTTCGTTCAAAACCAACACCTTGATTCTTCCGGTGCCTTCCTTGCTTGCGTACAATTTCCTCGAATTGCTTACTCCCGGCAAGGCTCTTGTAAACACCTTTCTCTATAATTCCCTTCAATAAACTATTTTCTTGCTCAAGTGTAACTTGGCTAAGAGAATCATTAGTGGAATCAAGAGAACTACTAGAAGCAACAACATCGGATTTGACATTATCATTGTTACTACTAGAGGAAGTATCTTTCTTATACTTGCTACTAGACTTGACTTGAGGCATGTAAGTAGATAAGAGTAAACGCTTGGCAATGTAAGAAGAACTTTTCTTGCGGAGATCATCATTGATTGCCTTTAAGAACTCATGCTCTTGCTCAAGATTGAGCTTTTCAAAGCGTAACTTCTCATGAGCCCTTAAAAGTTCTCGATGATCTTGAAGATAGTTTCATGAGCCAACTTAAGAGTGTTTAGTTCTTTAGTTAGAAGCTCAATTTTCTCCTTATCATTGTCATTCGTTTGATTAGCATGATTAATTGACGTTTCATCATAGTATTCATCACTAGAGTTGTCAACAAGTAAATCATCATCCACAAGCAAGTCATCTTCATCACTATTAAAATCAACATACTCGGGATGTGTTACCTTTGGCCCTTTGGCCATGAAGCATCTTCCAACACCTTCATTTGGTGAGTTAAATATGTCGTAGGAGCTGGTTGACACAAGTGCTAGACCGGCAACACCTTCATCTTGAGTATATTCGGAGTCGGAGTGATAGCTTCTCTCGGAGTGATTGTCGGAGTCGGAGCCGGAAACCCATTCACCAACATGAGCTTGATGTCTTCGTTTTGTGTAGCTCCTTGATGACTTGTCATTTCTTTCTGAATCGTTACTTCTCCGTGAGGGTCTTCGTTCGTAACGATCATCTCTACTCCTCCTCTCTCCTGGTGGTGATTCTTCTCTTTTGCTCCTTCTTCTTGGAGAATCTTCTCTTCTTTTGTAGGGTGTCGTACACTCATTGGAGTAGTGTCCGGGTCTCCCACAATTGTAGCAATTGCGCTCTCGACTAGAAGATCTCTTGTCATTGTAAGACCTTGACTTGGAGCTTCTTTCTTTGCTTCTACTTTTGTAGAATTTGTTGAAGTTCTTCACCATTAAGCTCAATTCTTCATTGAAGGTTGGTTTCTCACTTGACGATGTGCGGGCTTCACTTGAGGCTTTGTAAGCACCACTTGACTTGTTGTGAAGTTCCTCCTTATCCTTGAGTGACATCTCATGAGCAACAATCCTTCCAATAACTTCATTGGCTTGAGATCTTTGTAGTTTGGCATCATTTGGATCAATGTGCACACGGTATCATACTTTCCATCCAATGCTCTTAGGATTTTCTTGATGATGAATTTATGCATCATCTCTTCACTCCCTAAGCCGGCAATCTCATTTGTGATAAGAGCAAGCCTAGAGTACATTTCAATGACACCTTCACCATCCTTCATTTTGAACTTGTCAAGCTGACTTTGGAGCACATCCAACTTGGATTCCTTGACGAATTCGGTACCTTCATGCATATCAATCAAAGTATCCCAAATTTCCTTTGCATTCTCAAGACGGCTGATTTTGTTGAATTCTTCGGGTCACAATCCGTTGAAGATGATGTCACATGCTTGAGCGTTGTATTGAAGCATCTTCAATTCTTCCGCATTAGCTTCATGGTTCGGTTCTCTCCCATCGAAGAATTCACCTTGCAAGCCAATACAAATAATTGCCCAAGCAGGCGGGTTATGTCCAAGAATATGCATTTTCATCTTATGCTTCCAACTAGCAAAATTAGTACCATCAAAGTAAGGACCTCTACGGTGATAATTTCCCTCGCTAGATGCCATACTCTCCTAGGTTGTGAAACCAAGGCTATGACCACCAAATGCTATGGAAATCAAAGCAAATGGAGACCAATGCTCTGATACCACTTGTAGGACCTTGAAGTATGTCTAGAGGGGGTGATTAGACTACTTGACCAATAAAAACTTAACCTTTTCCCAATTTTAGAGTTTGGCAGATTTTAGCTATTTTAGGACAAGTCAAGCAATCATCACACAATTTAAGCAAGCATGCAAAGAGTGTATAGGCAGCGGAAATTTAAGCATGCAACTTGCAAGAAAGTAAAGGGAAGGGTTTGGAGGATTCAAACGCAATTGGAGACACGGATGTTTTTGGCGTGGTTCCGATAGGTGGTGCTATCGTACATCCACGTTGATGGAGACTTCAACCCACGAAGGGTAGCAGGTGCATGAGTCCACGGAGGGCTCCACCCACGAAGGGTCCATGAATAAGCAACCTTGTCTATCCCACCATGGCCGTGCGCCCACGAAGGACTTGCCTCACTAGCGGTAGATCTTCACAAAGTAGGCGATCTCCTTGCCCTTACAAACTCCTTGGTTCAACTCCACAATCTTGTCGGAGGCTCCCAAGTGACACCTAGCCAATCTAGGAGACACCACTCTCCAAGAAGTAACAAATGGTGCGTTGATGATGAACTCCTTGCTCTTGTGCTTCAAATGATAGCCTCCCCAACACTCAACTCTCTCTCATAGGATTTGGATCTGGTGGAAAGAGGGTTTGAGTGGAAAGCAACTTGGGAAGGCTAGAGATCAAGATTCATATGGTAGGAATGGAATATCTTGGCCTCAACACATGAGTAGGTGGTTCTCTCTCAGAAATGGTAAGTTGGAAGTGCAGGTTCATTCTGATGGCTCTCTCCACGAATGAAGAGGAGGTGGAGGGGTATATAGCCTCCACACAAAATCTAACCGTTACACACAATTTACCAAACTCGGTGGGACCGAATCGTTAAACTTGATCGGACCGATTTAGTAAACCTAGTGACCGTTATTGATTTTGATTGGGGTGACATGCATCTCGGTGAGGCCGATTCGGTTAGGGTTAGGGCATAACGTAATCTCGGTGAGATCGATTACACAAACTCGGTGAGACCGATTTGGTAATAAGCTTTCGGAGAGTTGGTCGAGTAAACTCGGTGGGACCGATTTGCTCTTTTCGGTGAGACCGAAATGTTACAAAAAGGAAACAGAGAGTTTACATTGCAATCTCGGTGGGACCGATCGCTCACTTGGTTAGACCGAAGCGTTCTGAAGGGAAAGCAGAGATTGCAACCCCATCTCGGTGAGACCGAGATCCCTATCGGTAAGACTGATTTGCTTAGGGTTTGTGGCGGTGGCTATGACTTTTGGAATCGGTGGCGCGGATAGAAAGAATCGGTGTGACCGATTTTGGCTTTAGGTTTAGGTCATTTGTGGATGTGGGAAAGTAGTTGAGGGTTTTGGAGCATATCACTAAGCACATGAAGCAAGAGGCTCATTAAGCAACACCTCATCCCTTCTTGATAGTATTGGCTTTTCCTATAGACTCAATGTGATCTTGGATCACTAAAATGTAAAATGAAGAGTCTTGAGCTTTTGAGCTTGAGCCAATCCTTTGTCCTTAGTATTTTGAGGGATCCACTTTCATCATCCATGCCATGCCATTCATTGAGCTTTCCTGAAACAATAGTCTTGGAATAGCATTATCTCAATGAGTTATATGTTGTTATGAATTACCAAAACCACCTAGGGATAGTTGCACTTTCAGATTGTTACTTGAGCATAAGAAATCATATGACAATATCCATATATGTTGCTGTTATAAGAATTATCATGATGCCCTCATGTCTGTATTCTATTTATCGACACCTCTATCTCTAAACATGTGGACATATTTATCACTATCGGCTTTCGCTTGAGGACAAGCGAGGCGTAAGCTTGGGGGAGTTGATACGTCCATTTTGCAGCATGCTTTTATATCGATATTTATTGCATTATGGGCTGTTATTACACATTATGTCACAATACTTATGCCTATTCTCTCTTATTTTACAAGGTTTACATGAAGAGGGAGAATGCCGCCAATTTGGAATTGGGTGGAAAGGAGCAAATATTAGAGACATATTCGCACAACTCCAAAAGTCCTGAAACTTCACGAAAGTAATTTTGGAATTAATAAAAAATCGAGCAGAGAAAGTACCAGAGGGGCCCACACCACAGCCTGAGGGTGAGGCGCGCCTACCCCCTGGGCGCGCCCCCTGCCTCGTGGGCCCCTGGCAGGCCTCCGGTGCCCATCTTCTGCTATATGAGGTCTTTTACCCTGGAAAAAATCATAAGCAAGCTTTCGGGAAGAAACTCCGCCGCCACGAGGCGAAACCTTGGCGGAACCAATCTAGGGCTCCGGCAGAGCTGTTCTGCCAGGGAAACTTCCCTCCGGGAGGGGGAAATCATCGCCATCGTCATCACCAATGATCCCCTCATCGGGAGGGGGTCAATCTCCATCAATATCTTCACCAGCACCATCTCCTCTAAAACCCTAGTTCATCTCTTGTATCAAATCTTTGTCCCAAAGCCTCAGATTGGTACCTGTGGGTTGCTAGTAGTGTTGATTACTCCTTGTAGTTGATGCTAGTTGGTTTATTTGGTGGAAGATTATATGTTTAGATCCATTATGCATATTAATACCCCTCTGATTATGAACATGAATATGATTTGTGAGTAGTTACGTTTGTTCCTGAGGACATGGGAGAAGTCTTGCTATAAGTAGTCACGTGAATTTGGTATTAGATTCGATATTTTGATGAGATGTATGATGTCTTTCCTCTAGTGGTGTTATGTGAACATCGACTACATGACACTTCACCATTGTTTGGGCCTAGAGGAAGGCATTGGGAAGTAATAAGTAGATGATGGGTTGCTAGAGTGACAGAATCTTAAACCCTAGTTTATGCGTTGCTTCGTAAGGGGCTGATTTGGATCCATATGTCTCATGTTGTGGTTAGGTTTACCTTAATACTTCTTTTGTAGTTGCGGATGCTTGCAATAGGAGTTAATCATAAGTGGGATGCTTGTCCAAGTAAGGACAGCACCCAAGCACCGGTCCACCCTCATACCAAATTATCAAAGTGACGAACGCTAATCATATGAGCATGATGAAAACCAGCTTGACAATAATTCCCATGTGTCCTCGGGAGCGTTTTCCTTCATATAAGAAATTTTCCAGGCTTGTCCTTTGCTACAAAAAGGATTGGGCCATCTTGCTGCACCTTATTTACTTTCATTACTTGTTACCCATTACAAATTACGTTATCACAAAACTATCTGTTACCGATAATTTCAGTGCTTGCAAAGAATACCTTACTGAAAACTACTTATCATTTCCTTCTACTCCTTGTTGAGTTCGACACTCTTACTTATTGAAAGGACTACGATAGATCCCCTACACTTGTGGGTCATCAAACGACAACTTGGGTTTCTTGCCAAACCACAGTTCATATGGTGTCGTCTCAACGGATTTAGATGGTGCCCTATTTAACATGAATGCAGCCGTCTCTAAAGCATAACCCCAAAACAATAGCGGTAAATCAGTAAGAGACATCATAGATCGCACCATATCTAATAAAGTGCGGTTACGACGTTCGAACACACCATTATGTAGTGGTGTTCCGGGTGGCGTCAGTTGCGAAACTATTCCGCATTATTTCAAATGAAGACCAAACTCATAACTCAAAAATTCACCTCCACGATCAGATCGTAGAAATTTTATTTTCTTGTTACGATGATTTTCCACTTCACTCTGAAATTCTTTGAAGTTTGCAAATGTTTCAGACTTATGTTTCACCAAGTAGATATACCCATATCTGCTCAAACAATGAAGGTCAGAAAATAATGATACCCGCCGCAAGAATCAACACTCATCGGGCCGCATACATCAGTATGTATTATTTCCAACAAGTCTGTTGCTCGCTCCATTGTTCTGGAGAACGGAGTCTTAGTCATCTTGCCCATGAGGCATGGTTCGCAAGCATCAAATGATTCATAATCAAGTGATTCCAAAAGCCCATCAGCATGGAGTTTCTTCATGCGCTTTACACCAATATGACCTAAACGGTAGTGCCACAAATAAGTTGCACTATCATTATTAAACTTATATATTTTGGCTTCAATACTATGAATATGTGTATCACTACTATCAAGATTCAATAAAAATAGACCACTCATCAAGGGTGCATGACCATAAAAGATATTACTCATATAAATAGAACAACCATTATTCTATGATTTAAATGAATAACCGTCTCGCATCAAACAAGACCCAGATATAATGTTCACGCTTAACGCTGGCACCAAATAACAATTATTCAGGTCTAAAACTAATCCCTAAGGAAGATGTAGAGGTAGCGTGCCGACGGCGATCACATCGACTTTGGAACCATTTCCCACGCGCATCGTCACCTCGTCCTTAGCCAATCTTCGCTTAATCTGTAGCCCCTGTTTCGAGTTGCAAATATGAGCAACAGAACCAGTATCAAATACCCAGGCGCTACTACGAGCATTAGTAAGGTACACATCAATAACATGTATATCAAATATACCTTTCACTTTGCCATCCTTCTTATCCGCCAAATACCTGGGGCAGTTCCGCTTCCAGTGACTAGTCCCTTTGCAGTAGAAGCACTCAATCTCAGGCTTAGGTCCAGACTTGGGCTTCTTCACTTGATCAGCAACTTGCTTGCCGTTCTTCTTGAAGTTCACCTTCTTCCCTTTGCCATTCTTCTTGAAACTAGTGGTCTTGTTAACAATCAACACTTGATGCTCCTTCTTGATTTCTACCCCACAGCCTTTAGCATCGCGAAGAGCTCGGGAATTGTCTTATCCATCCCTTGCATATTATAGTTCATCACGAAGCTTTTGTAGCTTGGTGGCAGTGATTTAAGAACTCTGTCAATGACACTATCAACCGGAAGATTAACTCCCAGTTGAGTCAAGTGATTGTGGTACCCAGACATTCTGAGTATATGTTCACTGAGAGAACTATTTTCCTCCATTTTGCAGCTGTAGAACTTATTGGAGACTTCATATCTCTCAATCCGGGCATTTTCTTGAAATATTAACTTCAACTCCTGGAACATCTCATATGCTCCATGACGTTCAAAACATCGTTGAAGTCCCGGTTCTAAGTAGTAAAGCATGGCACACTGAACTATCGAGTAGTCATCAGCTTTAATCTGCCAGGCGTTCATAACATCTGGTGTTGCTCCTGCAGCGGGGTCTTGCACCTAGCGGTGCTTCTAGGACATAATTCTTCTGTGCAGCAATGAGGATAATCCTCAAGTTATGGACCCAGTCCGTGTAGTTGCTACCATCATCTTTCAACTTAGCTTTCTCTAGGAACGCATTAAAATTCAACGGAGCGATGTACGGGCCATTTATCTACAACAACATAAACATGCAAAATACTATCAGGTAGTAAGTTCATGAGAAATTAAAGTTCAATTAATCATATTACTTAAGAACTCCCACTTAGATAGACATCCCTCTAATCATCTAAGTGATCACGTGATCCATATCAACTAAACAATGTCCGATCATCACGTGAGATGGAGTAGTTTTCAATGGTGAACATCACTATGTTGATCATATCTACTATATGATTCATGCTCGACCTTTCGGTCTCAATGTACCGAGGCCATATCTGCATATGCTAGGCTCGTCAAGTTTAACCCGAGTATTCTGCGTGTGCAAAACTGGCTTGCACCCGTTGTATGTGAACGTAGAGCTTATCACACCCGATCATCACGTGGTGTATCGGCACGATGAACTGTCGCAACGGTGCATACTCAGGGAGAACACTTGTACCTTGAAATTTAGTGAGAGATCATCTTATAATGCTACCGCCGTAGTAAGAAAAATAAGATGCATAAAGGATAAACATCACATGCAATCAATATAAGTGATATGATATGGCCATCATCATCTTGTGCCTTTGATCTCCATCTCCAAAGCATCATCATGATCACCATTGTCACCGGCTTGACACCTTGATCTCCATCGAAGCATCGTTGTCGTCTCGCCAACTATTGCTTCTACGACTATCGCTACCGCTTAGTGATAAAGTAAAGCAATTACATGGCGATTGCATTCCATACAATAAAGCGACAACCATATGGCTCCTGCCAGTTACCGATAACGGATACAAAACATGATCATCTCATACAACAAATTATATATCATCACGTCTTGACCATATCACATCACAGCAAGCCCTGCAAAAACAAGTTAGACGTCCTCTACTTTGTTGTTGCAAGTTTTACGTGGCTGCTACGGGCTTCTAGCAAGAACAGTTCTTACCTACGCATCAAAACCACAACGATTTTTCGTCAAGTGTGTTGTTTTAACCTTTAACAACGACCGGGCATAGTCAAACTCGATTCAACTAAAGTTGGAGAAACAGACACCCACTAGCCACCTGTGTGTGAAGCACGGCGGTAGAACCAGTCTCATGAACGCGGTCATGTAATGTCGGTCTGGGCCGCTTCATCCAACAATACCGCCAAATCAAAGTATGACATGCTAGTAAGTAGTATCACTATTATCACCCACAACTCTTTGTGTTCTACTCGTGCATATAACATCTATGCATAGACCTGGTTCGGATGCCACTGTTGGGGAAAGTAGTATTTAAAAAAAATTCCTACGATCACGCAAGATCTACCTAGGAGAAGCATAACAACGAGCGGGGAGAGTGTGTCCATGCACCCTCGTAGACCGAAAGGGGAAGCGTTCAGTAACGCGGTTGATGTAGTCGAACGTCTTCGCGATCCAACCGATCCAAGTACCGAACGCACGGCACCTCCGCGATCTGCACACGTTCAGCTCGATGACGTCCCTCGAACACTTGATCCAATTGAGGCCGAGGGAGAGTTTCATCAGCACGATGGTGTGGTGACAGTGATGATGAAGTTATCGGCGCAGGGCGTCGCCTAAGCCCTACGACAATGTGACCGAGGTGTGTTTCTGTGGAGGGGGGCACCGCACACAGCTAAAAGATCAACTTGTCTGTTCTAGGGTGCCCCCCTCCCCACGTATATAAAGGAGGGAGGGAGGAGGCCAGCCGGCCCTAGGGGGCGCGCCCAAGGAGGGGAGTCCTACTAGGACTCCAAGTCCTAGTAGGATTCCACCAAGAGGGAGAGAGGGGGAAGGAAGGAGAGGGAGAGAGGGAGAAGGAAAGGCCCCCCCTTCACTTGTCCAATTCGGACTGCAAGGGGCGGGGCGACCTGCCCTGGCTGCCCTCCTCTCTCTCCAATAAGGCCCATGGTGGCCCAGTAGTTCCCCCCGGGGGGGGGGGTCCGGTAACCCCTCCGGCACTTCGATTTTACCCGAAACCATCCGGAACACTTCCCGTGTCCGAATAACATGGTCCAATATATCAATCTTTATGTATCGACCATTTTGAGACTCCTCTTCATGTCTGTGACCTCATCCGGGACTCCAAAAACCTTCGGTACATCAAATCAAATAACTCATAATACAAATCGTCATCGAACGTTAAGCGTGCGGACCCTACGGGTTCGAGAACTATGTAGACATGACCAAGACACATCTCCGGTCAGTAACCAATAACGGAACCTGGATGCTCATGTTGGCTCCTACATATTCTATGAAGATCTTTATCGGTCAAACCGCATAACAACATACGTTGTTCCCTTTGTCATCAGTATGTTACTTGCCCGAGATTCGATCGTCGGTATCGCCATACCTAGTTCAATCTCGTTACCGGCAAGTCTCTTTAATCATTCCGTAATGCATCATCCGCAACTAACTCATTAGTCACAATTCTTGCAAGGCTTGTAGTGATGTGCATTACCGAGAGGGCCCAGAGATACCTCTCCGACAATCAAGTGACAAATCCTAATCTCGATCTATACCAACTCAACAAACACCATCGGAGACACCTGTAGAGCATCTTTATAATCACCCAGTTACTTGTGTTGTTTGATAGCACACTAAGTGTTCCTCCGGCATTCGGGAGTTGCATAATCTCATAGTCATAGGAACATGTATAAGTCATGAAGAAAGCAATAGCAATAAACTAAACGATCATAGTGCTAAGCTGACGGATGGGTCTTTTTCCATCACATCATTCTCTGATGATGTGATCCCATTCATCAAATGATAGCACATGTCTATGGCTAGGAAACTTAACCATCTTTGATCAATGAGCTAGTCAAGTAGAGGCATACTAGGTACACTCTGTTTGTCTATGTATTCACACATGTACTAAGTTTCCGGTTAATACAATTCTAGCATGAATAATAAACATTTATCATAATATAAGGAAATATAAATAACAACTTTATTATTGCCTCTAGGGCATATTTTCTTCAGTGAGATACTATGTGTGATTGATCATACTATGCTTCATGTGATGCTTAATGCTTATCGTTATCACTATCCTTGTATGACCATTCACTTGTGTTCTGGTGATGCGTGCTTACTATTCCATTCATATTATTTTGTGCGCTCCACCAAGTTGTATGTGACATGAAAGAGTGACCCATGATCCTAATCGATTGTGCATTTGCATTCAAATGCAAATTTTTAATAATGCACAAATTTAGGTGGAGCTCTTACTTATCGCATACTTCTCAAAGCGACAATGTATTTCATTCATTTAATCATTTGTCGAAGCTTTGATCTATATATTGTCATCAATTACCAAAACGGAGGAGATTGAAAGTGCAACTAATCCCCAGGTGGTTTTGGTAATTCATAACAACATATATCTCATTGAACTAATGTCCATTCAAGTTAAATATTTCTGGATGTTCAATTATTGGCATGGCAAGGACTAGTGATTGTGGACCCCTCAAAATGCTAAGGACATGAATTGGCAAAAGCTCAAGACTACATTTTTGGTTAAGTGATCCAAGATCACATTGAATCCATAGGAAAGCCAATACTAATAAAAGGGGATGAGATTTTGATTATGATCTATTTGCTCAAGTGCTTAGTGATATTGCTCCAAAACCCTCAACTACTTTCTCTATCCAAATATGTCCAAAACCCTACATTCCAACTCGGCCCCACCAAAATTTCCCTATCCGGACCCACCGAGTTCATCTGGACACTGCCACTACCAAACCCTAACAAATCGAATCCACCGATATGGTTCTCGGTCCCACCGGTTTTGCCTGCCCAACCTTCTGTAACCAATTGCAATTATTTTGGTCTCACCGAGCTTTGCGATCGGTCCCACCGAGACGTCCTGGCAAACCTTCTTTAACTTGTTGCAATAATTTCGGTCTCACCGAGTTTTGCAATCGGTCTCATCGAGACGGTGTGCCAACCTTTCTGTTGCCTTATTGCTTCACTTTGGGCCTACCGAGTTGATGCAGTCGGCGCCACCAAAACAAGGCTTGCTCTAACCATTGAACATCGGTTCATCCGAGTTGTTTCCAGTCGGTCCCACCAAGACCTCCGACGTTCATATCTTTTACACAGGTCGGTGTCATCGAGTTGGCCCAAAAGTGTGTAACGGTTGTATTTCGTGTGGAGGCTATTTATACCCCTCCACCCCCTCTTAGTCACTAAGAGAGCCATCAGAACGTGCCTACACTTCCGCTACTCATCTATAATACCTAAATAGTTCATCCCCACTATATTATTTCTCTTGACATGCAGCCTATCCACATCAGCAAGGCAGCCACATCAGCGTTCCACTACTGACTTACAGATGGGACCAACCATGAGTTGACCAACATAGACAATGGCCACATCAGCGTTCAGTTATCAGCTACATGCTTGCATGGGAAGGTGAACAAACATGGCAATGATCACGGGAGTTAGTTGACTATTTCGGCTGCAGCATCGGCTGGCTGATTTACGTCACATACCTTTTGTACGTTTTTTGAAGACAAAACGATGGTCTCTCCAGCTTCCACCCACTACTGTGTACTATCAATCATCTAGGCCGATCGGCTTCCACGGAGCCCATCTACTCCGTGTCCATAAAACGAGATAGAATACCGCGATGTGCTCTCGCCCCTCTCCTCAAGTCGCAACCAATCCAGTTTGTCTCCACAAGTCACCAGAACATCCTTTCCTCCGGAGCAAGGTGTAGCGGCTGGGTAGAAATCTCCGCTTGAGGGCACTCCTTCGGCTCTGACCGTCAGCCCACTCGCCTCCGACGGCTCTCCGTCTCCGGCACGACCTCCGGCCCGCCTCGCCTGCTTTCCGTCCCCGGCACGACCTCCGGCATGTCTCGCCTCCGACGGCTTTCTGTGATATCTCGGGATGCGGCGCCATTGCCGGTGGGCCGGCTCTGGTCATCGGGCCCATTGCCTCCGACGGATGTCCCGATCTAGCATGAAGTACTGCTGGTGTAGCTGCGTCCATGGTGCAGAACTGCAGATTTGTCTTTCGTCCTCTCCGAATGCTCCTGCTATGATGTTGGTTTGGAGTCTGAAGCCGGCTTCACTGAATCACAACTGAAGGTTGAAGTACGCATGGCCTTACTTGAAATATTTAATGTCAATATATAGTGCAGCACAGATTAATCCTATGTAACTACGATGAAACTATCTATATCAGGAAAGGCCAACAATTGATGTTTTGTCTATGTACTGCTGACCTTTATGCTTTGTGTTTTGATAATTTAGCAACTGACCTGTTCTGTTGTACACAGATTTATTCTGCCTATAAATGTCCCAACTCTGTAACATTAATTTTAGAATGGGAGAAATTTACTCCCTTCTGTTCCTAGAATAATTTCTTGAGTTAGTTATATACTTGCTATGTTATAGATTTCAAATATGCTTGACATAAATTACTAGAAGTAGTCCGCTCTGTCCAGGATTCTAAGATTGTGGAAAATTTTCACCCTACCAATAAGTTTTTATGCCTGAATACTATGGTTGATATATAGAGGGAATAAACAAAGCATTCACAATAAAATAATAGGTTGATATGTCTGCTAAAAGATTGTTCACGGGTCACCCGCAAAAAAGAAAAAGATTGTTCACGGTGAAATATCAACGTAGGAAATACTATGGAACAACTCCAAGCATATGCTCACCCTTTTTTAACCAATGATTTTGTAAGAAATGGCATGACGCATCTCTAAAGAGGGCAAAATCCAAAAAAGATAATGCATAGTCCTCTTAAATGTTAACACAATTGAAGGATGAATTATTCATGCAAACGTAATAAACTTTATGTAGTTACAATATTCACATTTTGAAGGTGCAACTATCAGATTATGATTCTAACTACTATTATTCAATATGTAAATGTTGATCTTCTATATTATTACTATGATTTCCCGCAGCAACGCGCGGGGTATCATCTAGTTTTCTGAGAGAGAACCACCTACTCATGTGTTGAGATCAAGAGATTTCATTCCTACCATTTGAACCTTGATCTCTAGCCTTCCCAAGTTGCTTTTCACTCAAATCCTTCTTCCACCATAACCAAATCTGTCAAAGAGAAAGAGAGTTGAGTGTTGTGGAGACTAACATTTGAAGCACAAGAGAAAGAAGTTCATCATCAACACATCGTCTATTACCTTTTGGAGAGTGGTGTCTCCTAGATTGGTTAGTTGTCGCTTGAGAGCCTCCGACATGATGTGGAGTTGAACCAAGAAGTTTGTAAGGGCAAGGAGATCGCCTACTTCGTGAAGACCTACCCGAGTAAGACAAGTCCTTCGTGGACGATGACCATGATGGGATAGACAATGTTGCTTCTTCGTGTATCATTCGTGAGTGGAGCCCTTCGTGGACTCGCGCAACCGTTACCCTTCGTAAGTTGAAGTCTCCATCAACGTGGATGTACGATAGCACCACCTATCAGAACCACCCTAAAAATCACCGTGCTCCCATTGCGTCGGCCTTCCCCAATCCCTCCCTTTACTTATATGTGCAGTGTCTTACTTTTCACTGTTATACTCTTAGTTGCATGTGTAGGGTGTTGCTTGACTTGTCGTAATTGCTAAAATATGCCTACAACTAAAATTGGAAAAATGTTAGGTTTTATTTGCTCAAGTAGTCTAATCACCCCCCCCCCCCTTCTCTAAACATACTTTCGATCCTACACTGGCTCGGGGCTGGCCTGCAAGTTCGTTTGATAGAAGGCATCCTGGATTTCCTACTTGGAGAAGTGGGGTTCTAAACGACGTAACTGAGAAAGATGAGTCAGGTAAAGTTCAGAGAAGGAGAAAAGGCAAATCGAAATCTTTTGGGTTTCTAACAGGTTTGGGAAGAAAATTATCATGAGCAAAAAATTCAGTCCCGTTATCCTCAAGGATGGCAATGTTGTTTTTGCAGAACCTCTATGAAGCGGAGATGTGGAAACTTTTTGAGTTTTCGTTACCGTCGATAATGGCTTTGACTTTTCCCCTTTGCTTCCGATGTATATAGATATATTTTAAAGTGTTGATTCACTCATTTTAATTTGTATGTAGTTTATATTGTAATCTTTAAAAATACTTATATTTAAGAACGGATGAAGTAATTATTAAACAAGTTGATCTTGCAATTGAATAATAAGATATCACCCAGAATCACACGGCAAGGGATCAGCAGCCAGCCAGCTCCCTCGAGCGTGTCGAGGCCGTCGCCTTCAAAGCTTTTGCGTCGATATTTCCCTGGGAGAATTGTCTCCCGTTGCCATCACATCACAGATTCCAGTTGCTACTAGCGCAGCGTACGTGCCCAACCAACCACGCGAGGCTGGACCCTGCCGGACAATCAACAAAACCCCGTAACCTCCTCCCCAATCGTTCGAAAGTGCTCCGACTCATCATCATCACACTAACCTGTGATTGACCGTGTGGGGAACGGAGGGACAGAGATCAGTCCACGGCATGTCGGTCCGTCCGGAGACGACCCAAGTCGCCACACGCATGATGGTTAACTGCATTTCTGCTGCCTGGCCTGGCCCGGCCCGGTCTGCAAGTTCTCTCAGACTTGTCACGAATTTACGGCGACGACGATTTTCGCGGAAACTACTCCGTGACATACGTTCACCGCGTCGCACGAGTTATACTTGTCACTGAGGCTAGAATGCATTCATTCAGTTGCTGGCACGGCAGGGAGCAGCGATGACATCTCATCTCAGAGGTCGGTCCACGCCGATGCGAACCGGAGACGGAGAAGCACCAGCCTGCGCGTACTGGCGTCTATGGACGGGTCATTTATCTCGTGGCGATGCACGTCACGGCCCACGGTCGGCAACGGCGACGGCAATGTCGTCAGCTGCGTCTTCCCGCTGGTGCTGGTCGACTCGCCGCCCGTGGACGGATGGGCAGCGGCAGCGACTTGTCAAGCGCGTGCGTGCCCGCCGCCCATTCACCTCCGTTCCCTTTCCTCCGAGAAAGGTCTCGTGCATTTCTTCACGTCATTTTCGGCTGAAATCCGAGCGATCCATCCAATCCACGGAGAAACTTTTGCCGCACAAGGAAATCGACCAGAATACACACATAAAGTAGCATAACATGCTCTTGTCCAAGTGGCATTAAGATTAGCATTATCTATTTTTGCAGCTTGCTGATCAGGAGATGTATGTAGCCAGCGACATCACAGGATTAACACAAGCGAAGAAGGGGCACGCTTGATTTGGCTGCACACAGGCAGGGAGGGTTTTTGGGGAGGCAGGCACGGCATGTGGCTGGCCCTGCAATCCGGGGGGTCGCTAGATGTATACAATAATAAGTATCTAACGAAGTGTGTCATTAAGGTTAACGGCTCCACTGCCTCCTCCCTGCTCCCCGCTCGCTTTTTTTTAACCAAAAAAAAGAGCGAGAGAGAAAGAATCAATGCAGCGGCATGTGAATAAAGAAGGCGCAAAGCGGCTTTGGTGGATGATAGTATCATGATTGAGTGGCGGCAGAATCTTTTCAAAAACCCACACTTTCTGCCTCTTTCCAGTTTTATAGTTCCTCCTCTCCTCTCTCTTCGATGCATGTTTTTTTTTGAGGTTAACAGTACTTCATTGATTACTGAACATCACAGCAAAGTTCATCCCTGATACAATCTGGAACCACACCAAGATAAAAAAGATTAACAGAGTGCTCACAACTACGAGCTAGTTTGTGTGCCGCTACATTCATACCACGCCTGACATGTAAGAAAGAGCATTGAGTAAACCCAGACGCAAGAGACTTGATGTCCGAGACAACAGCGCCCACTCTTGATCGATCTTGAGCCATAGACTTGATTTTGTTCACCATGGAGAGGCAATCAGATGCCAAAACAATTGACGAACAGCCTTCAGATCGACAAACCTCAAGAGCACGTCGGATGGCAAGCGCCTCAGCCAACTCCGGTTCAGAAAAGCCTTGAAGCTGCTCACTGCCAGCAAACATACACTCCCCAAGATGATTCCTAGCCACAAAGCCCATGCCCATCCGTCGGATAGAAGGAAACAACGCCGCATCAACATTCACAGCCACCACACCAGCAGGTGGCGGAGTCCAAATAACAGTTGAAGAAGAAGACTCACGCCTGGGATCGGGATTAGGCTTAGAACAATGCTGCAACACCATACGGACATAGGCACGAACTTTTGAAGCAGTTCTAGCAGGATGCACTTTGGTGCCATTATTACGTACCTCATTTCTAGCTTCCCAGATATGCCATAGAGTGATGGCCAAGACAGTAGCTTGAAGCTTGAAGCATGAGCGAAATCGAACATCCATTGGCGACCATTAACCATGTCTTTTACGCACTGACACGACCTTTGAACTCCTCTTTAACCCCTTTCCAAACGGAACGGGCGAAGGGACACAGCAGGAAGAGATGCTCCACACGCTCAGTCCGGTTGCAGAAGAAACAGCCATCGTCGGCTGGAATTTGACGCCTCACCAGCTGGAAACCCGTAGGTAAACAATCGTGCACGAAACGCCACAAAACAATCTTCATTTTGTTTGGACAATTGACTGACCAAAGGGCCTTCCACTCCTTTTCTTGCACCTGAATATTGGAAGCGGACCCTTGCCCTTTCCACTTGTAGAGGAGAAGAAGTTCTCACTTGAGTAAGATTATAGCCAGACTTGACCGAGTAGATGCCAAGCTTGTCATGAGGCCACGACGAAGTCATCTCCCCAAAAGCGACTTATGGGAACTTGCAGAATTTGTTACGCAATAGGATCAACAAAGAAGCTTACGCACAAGGTCTTCGTCCCCAAGACACCAAAGACTTCGACCATCAAGAACCGAATCAAGTTTCAGCGGAATAGGAGAATCGAGTTGAAAGTTCCAGGAGGGAAACCTGGAATCCAGTTGTCTTCCATAACTTTGATCCGGGTGCCATTTCCTACACCCCACCGAGCTCCCTTCTGAATCAGTTGACGCCCAAAGAGCAAACCACGCCAAGTGAAGGAAGATGATCTTGTCTTGGTGGCAGTCCAAAAAGCCCCATCAGGGAAGTAGCGTCCGTTTAAGACCCTCGAACACAAAGAGTCGGGTTTGGTCAGGAGACGCCAACACTAACGCGCAAGCATTGCCTGATTGAAAAGTACCAAGTCGCGGAAGCCCATTCCACCGAGGAACTTTGGGGTAGAAAGCCACGTCCAAGAACGCCAATGCATTTTTCGACGGCCGTCTTCGACACCCCACCAATGGTTGGCGATGTAGGTCTTCATTTGCTCACAAATGGAGACACGCAGTTGGAAGCAACTCATCACATAGTTGGGGATGGCCTGAGCCACAGATTTCAGAAAAATTTCCTTTCCAGCCCGTGACATCGGCCTATCATTGCAGCCGTTGATCCTCTTCCAAACCCGGCCTGGTAAGAAGCTAAAGGAGTTGGTGGCTGCACGACCAATCTCGGTGGGCATACCGAGATAAGAGTCATGGAGAATTTCATTGTCTACCCCAAGGCACCCCTTTACAGTTCCTTTGACACCATCAGGGCAGTGCTTCCCAAAGAAGATCGAAGACTTTAGCAGGTTGATCCTTTGCCCAGAGGCCTCGCAATATTGATGGAGAGCAGAATTCAGAGCCTCCACGCTTCTATTATCGCTGCGTGCGAAGAAGATGCTGTCATCTGCAAAAAGCAAGTGAGATATAGGAGGGCCTTGCATACCATTTCGAATCCCTTGTAGCTCGCCAAGGCTCTCCCTCGTTTGCAGTAATCCAGACAAACCTTCTGTACACAGCAAGAACAGGTATTGGCTTATGGGATCTCCTTGGCGGAGCCCTCGACGGCACCATGGCGTAAGTGATTTCACCATTCACCTTCACTGCATATCTTGCCGAGGTAACGCATGGCGCATCACGGTTTGTATCCAAGCAGAGCAAAACCCAACCACGAAGACACCCATGGAGGTATGCCCATTCGATGCGGTCATACGCCTTCATCATATCCACTTTGAGAGCAAAGAAAGGCCTCTTGGAATGTTGTTTCCGAACAGTGTGCAAGCATTCATAGGCAACAAGCACGCTGTCCGTGATCAAGCGGCCCGGCACGAAAGCACTCTGAAACTCCGAGACAATGTCATTCAGAAAAACCTTCAGTCTATTAGCGAGAACTTTAGATGCAAGTTTGTACAAGACATTGCACAGGCTAATGGGGCGGAATTTAGAGAGGTGTTGGGCATTTTGTACCTTTGGGATTAAGACAATGATTGAGTCGCAAAGTCCTTCGGGTAAAGCCTCGCCACTCAGGAAAGAGCGAATAGCATCGGAAATATCATGCTGAATCAGATCCCAGTGAGTTTGATAGAACATGGCCGGCAATCCATCTGGCCCAGGAGCCTTCGTAGGTCCCATTTGGAAGAGAGCTACCCTGATTTCCTCATTACTATACGGTTTGCATAGATCAGCATTCATGTTGTCATCCACCTTCCTCGGGATAGCATCCAACACTCTATCCATAGAGGTGTTGTCTCCAGCAGAGAAGAGATCCTCGTAAAAATCATGTACCATCTCTTTCAACCCGTCCTGAGAAACACACTTGGAGCCATCCTCCCGCACAAGAGCCTTGATGCGGTTGGTGCGCCGTCGTGCAGAGGCCCGGGCATGGAAGAACTTCGTATTGCGGTCTCCGTGACAGAGCTGGCCGATCCGAGACCGTTGTCGTGCCATGAATTACTCACGCTCAAACAATTCACATAGAAGGCACTCTAGCTCACGTTCCTCCTTCAGCCCAGCAGCATTCACGGGTGACGTTCGCAGAGACTTGAGTCTCCTTTCGGTTCTCTGGATCTCACGTCGGACAGAACCAAAGGCCACCTTGCTCCATTCCTTCAGAGCACCTGACACATGGTTCAAAACTGACCATGTTTCATGCAGCGAGTGAATTCCAGTGGCATGGGCTTTCCAAGCATTCTCCACTACCTCATTGTAGCCCTCAGCACGGCGCCACATAGCCTCATAGCGGAACTTGTGTTGTACAGGGGGCCGATCACCCATCACTTGCTGGGAGTCGAGGGAGATGGCCACCGCATAATGGTCAGAAGTGGTAGTAATTATGTTTTCCACATGATAGAACTCGAACATGGCAGTAAAGTCGCCGTTAGCCACCGCGCGGTCAAGTCTGACCCGCACAGTGCATTGCGCGTCCTGCCGATTAGTCCAGGTGAACTTAGGACCAGCAAAACCGAGGTCCACCAGCCCGCAGTCATCAAGAAAGTTTCGGAAAAGCTCCATCTGGGCATCCGATCGGTCACGAGCCCCAAAGTGCTCATCATGGCAGAGAGCCTCGTTGAAATCGCCACAGCAAATCCACGGGCCCTTCCACGACCGGGACAACCTCCTTATCAAGCTCCAAAATTCATGACGAAGCTCGCGCTTTGGTTCCCCATAAACAAAGGTCACCCGCCAAGGAGCCAGATCATCCGATGAGACCGTCACATCAATGCAATGTGAGTTGAAACCCTTCAGCAAAACTGAATGTGGCGAAGACCAGAAAAGGGCCAAGCCTCCACTGAGGCCTTCGGAGCTAACAATGAAAAGAACCAGAGTAGCCCAAAGACCACATAAAGTTCTTTGCTTTACGATCCACCATCTTGGTCTCCGACAAGAAGATGATCGAGGGTCGATAAGTCTTCACTAACCAAATGGCTTCGGGTCGCGTCCGACCCCAGGCCGCGACAGTTCCAGCATAGGATACTCATTGCGTCTGGCGGGGCTGCTCTGCAGCCGCCGCCGGATCCGCCGACCGAGAGAGTGTTGTCCTCAGTTTCTTGTTGGGGTCATTTTCTTGGTACTCCTCAGTATCAAGATTCCCATCGTTTGCATTTGCCGAGACCACCGGTATGAGGGTATTCCTGCATTAGGAAGTTGCTCATCTACCGTAGAAGTAGTAGCCTGGTCCTTTGCCTTTTTTCTTTTACGCCCACTCATCCCATTCTTGGATTTACGGCGAAACAATTCTTTTCCAGTGCCAGCAGAACGACCTCTTCCGCGGCCGCGGTTGGAGCGTCCCCTGCCCTGGCTGGTCATCCGACCACCTTTGATGGGGGAGGAAACCTCGCCATTCTCGTCTCCAGCAGCAGCCTTGCCGAAGTTCGGCGCCCTACTTCCAGCAACAGATGACCGAGAGCCCCCAGAAGGAACCTTGTGACTAGGGGGTTGGGACTCATAGCCAACAGATGACGAGGCATTGCCTGACTTTGCGCCATTTGATCTTCGTATCTGGTCAACAATAGCACATACTTTCTTCGCCGCATAGGGCAAGTCACCATTAACGTCGCGTTCCGCGGGGGCAGAACACAAGATTGAGGAGTGTCCGAGTAGCCCACATGAAAAGCAATACAGAGGGAGGCGCTCATACATCACGGAATAAGTTTCAGTGGTCTTGAGCTTAGCTGAGGTCACCGTCACATAGTGCACCAAAGGTTCCTGCACCGCAATTTCAGCTCTGATGCGCATAAAGGCTCCCCAGCAGCGCCCTCCTGTGTCAGCCTCCACCCGAAGAATTGTTCCGATTGGCTTGGCAACCTCCATGCCCAACTTTGAGTTCATCAGTCTTGGTGGGAGTGCCATAATCCTGGCCCATATGGCCAGCCGGTCAAAATTAACCTGCATCGGCTGGATGTCCGGATTGTAATTCTTGAGCAGGACGGCGTGCTTGCCGACCACCCATGGTGAGTTTTCCATCACACGCACACGGTCCTCTCTCGTACCAAATTCTGCAACGAACAGATTGTCCCCCGCAGGGTGGAATAGCAGCCCTTTCGGATTGCCCCAAGCCGGCCTCATCGCCGATGAGATCGTCTGAATATGAAGAACACCAGGGGAAAGCACCTTCCCCACCAATGCACAATCGGAGTCGACCAGATCGGCGTCGTCTTCATCGTTCAAGAACACGAGTTGCGCCTGATCGGCGCATAAGCGCTCAACAGTCTTCTACAGGTGCACCGGAGCCGGATCCACCCGTCT
Organism: Aegilops bicornis; assembly: GCA_021605145.1. Classification (NCBI taxonomy): domain Eukaryota; kingdom Viridiplantae; phylum Streptophyta; class Magnoliopsida; order Poales; family Poaceae; genus Aegilops; species Aegilops bicornis. Next base: position 378,159,763 of record CM038669.1, on the reverse strand, counting down.
CTCGCACCGGTTCAGAGGCCGTCGTCGCCTTACCCGAGCTGGGGAGCAGCGGCCCAGATGGAGCACCGCCGCCGCGTGGGGTCAAACGGGCGGCCGCCTCACCGCTCATCCCCTTCTCCCCTGCAGTCTCCGCCATGAGCACGCCGGCAGATCCTAGTCAGCAGTGGCCAAGGGTGGGCAGCAATGCAAGGATTGCCCCGTAATCAACCGAACCACGGCCAGCTAGAAATCCGGCCGTCACCGGCCCGGGGAGCAAGAACGAGGAAGGTGGGGAGCAAAGAGAGAGATTGCAGGCTATATGCAATCCTGCATGAGATCACCTCCCAGAGGCCGCTAATCGCCACAAGAGCGATTTAGGGAGCCATCGGATCCATCCACCGCCCAAGCACGAACGCCGGCGGGGATCGAAGATTCGCCTCCGAAATCGCCTCGCGATACTGTAGCGAGGGGAACGGGGGGCCTCCCGATGAAAACTACCTTCTCTTCGATGCATGTTGGGAACAGCAAACGGAGCGTCCATTTGATCTGATCCCACGCAAATTCATCAGCTTCAACAAACAAACCAAGCTGCTGCCCTATTCTTTTTGCATTATTTTCGATAAAGCTGTTCGTATGTGCTGTTTTTAGTAGCAGCAGTTGAATCCGTAGGGCAGCATTATTGGCGGTGGCAGGAGCGGAAGGCCTGGAAACGAGCAATAAGTAATCCAAAGAATGGAAGGTGGCAAAACCGATGGTGCAACCGATCCAACCTAAGCATCATCATCAGCACACCCAATGATCCAAACAAAGAACAAGAATTGACGTACACTACAGTTGGCAGCTATCACAGGCTCGTTTGTTTAATCACACACCCTACACGAACACAAGGAAACCACACCGTTCAGTGAAAGATGAGGTGAGGTGAGGGCAGCTCAACCGCCAAATGCTGCGCTGCACCGGTGTTGGGTTAATGCAAATGTAAGCACAGTATGCTAGCACTGGCCAAAGTCAAGGGAAGGAATGCGTGACTCCTGCATCGGGCCATATGACCGGGAAAGTGCAAGTGCATTCCGTGCTATACACGGAGGAGCACTTCTGGATTTGTCATGTCCCGCAAAAGGTGAATTAACTTAGGGATGCCATTCTTAGTTAATTGCCACTTGGATGCCTGCTCAGCAAGCATTTACCTTCTTTGGAAATTAATCTCTCTCTTCCTTAAGCAATGCTACCAAATAAATACTCTTGACCAACATTTTTTCACCCTACCCGCAAAAAGAAAAACATTGTTTTCACCCAGTACTAATATGTGTACCAAATGCATCCCTTTGCTTTCATCTTCATTGTTGGGTCATCCACTCATCCTCTCCTTCAGAGTTTGGACTAATGTAGTAAGGTCTCTTCTAATGCATATGTGCTTAGATGAGATGCTAAACGGATTAAAGGCTTAAGCAACTAAAGTCTTCAATGCACGGGTGCTTAATTTATTTTGGTAGCTAGTAAGCTCCTTCATTTATTTCATTTCACTTTTGCCACTCGTAGATTTTGACAATGTATCATGATTGCCATTTTGAAAAATTTGCTTTTGCCATATGTAACGGCAATTGTGATAATTGTGAAAAGTTAAGAGTGGCAAAAGTGATATGTCAAATTTTAGAGTGGCATAAGCAAAGTGGGTAAAAGATAGAGCGGTAAAAACAAAGTTTTTCCAAAAAAATAAAAAAAATAAGACTAGACGTGAGATATATTTATTCAAATTGGCTTAGCTATATAGCCGCCGCCTAAACCTGTGAAGCACGGACAAAGCGTGACCCAAAGAGAAACGCGCCGTGGAGCTAGCACTATACCAACACATGCAGGGCTAGGGCATCAGGACCACCACAAAACACAGTGCAAGTGTTGCAACTCAAATCAAATCAAGTGGGGTGGGGTGAAATGTCCGTCCGTCCAAGCAGGGAACACGTGCCCAAACCCCCAAGGAAGAAGAAGGGTTTGGGTGCACCGCGCCGTGTGCCCCATGCATTTTGCCTGCCCCTTCACTGACCATCAGACCACAAACCTGAGGTCACGGAGCAGGAGGGCTTAATGAATCAATTAATCAATCCGGCACTTCGCTTTCAATCCCTGTTAGTAATCAAATGCGAGGGAGGGAATTGAAGGCCGCTTTGCGAATAACGCATCTGCCGCTGCTAATTAAGCCTGATGGATTAATTAATCCGGGGTTTAGGAAGAGCGGCCACCATACCACCACAGACACAGAGAGGAGAGGGGGAAGACGACTTGGTTCCGGTTTGGTTGGGTCTGGCGGCCCGGGTGGACGACTGACTTGGGTCGATAAGAACGAGACACGCGCACTCGGAGGGAGAGACCCCTCCCATTCCCATTCCCCTTCCGTTCCGTTCTACTAAACCCCTCCTTCGTCTACTTCTAGACTCCCAGCGCCCGCCTGCCCGTCCATATATCGCTTCTTCCGCCGCTCCGCTTCCACGCGCACCAACCGCCGCCTGCTCTTCGATTCCCCCGAGGCCCCAGCAGGAACACAGCCCAGCCCCTTCTTCTGGTTCTTGTTCTTGGTGCGGTGCGGTGCGCGGGCATGGCTATCGACCACGAGTCGCCCTTCAAGGAGCTCCGCCTCAAGAACAGGAGGATCATGGTAATTGACTAACCCACCCTCCTCCCCTTTCCCCCTACCTAGCTGCGATGGCACATCGCCATTCCTCTCCTCTCCTGCTTATGGTAGTAGTAGTAGTTTCTTGGCTCGTGTGCGCGTTTCTTTTTTGCTTCGTCCGGGGTGGAGGAATGAGGGGTTGCGTTACTGTTGTATATCTGGCGTGCGGATTGCTGTTCCTGTTGCTGCGGGAGCGGGATCAGTTCGTTCGTCAATCCTGCGAGGAATGACGGTCAAAGCATTGATTGATTCTTGAGGTTTCTCTGTCTTGTGCGTTAACCCACCCACCCTTCTTCTCCCCCGCCTCCTGATTAATGGCGGTGTTTCTGTTTTGGTTCTGCGTCCTCTCTCTGCTCCAGCATTGATTGATTCTTTATGTTTTCTTTTGTTTCTTCTCTTTGATTGATTGATAACTCGCAGTAGATTTCGGGCAATCTTGTCAGCGTTCACACGAGATCGGTTTCTTTCCTGTCAGGATGCCAATGTTTCTTCTGGCAATCTTGAGGTTTCTTGTTGAACTGACCAATCTTTCTTGTGGCTATCGTGTGCAGGGAGGCGGCGCCCCTGGGCCGGACGAAGAGGAGGCGGAGCCGCAGGTGGCCGCAGCGGAGGAGGAGCAGTGGCCGCAGTGGCTGCGCCCGCTGCTGTCCGCGCGCTTCTTCGCGCAATGCAAGACGCACACCGAGTCGCACCGGAGCGGCGAGTGCAACATGTTCTGCCTCGACTGCGCCGCCGGGGCCGCCGCCGGCGCGGCGGCGCTCTGCTCGCTGTGCCTCGCGCACGCGCACCGCGGCCACCACACCATCCAGATCCGCCGCTCCTCCTACCACGACGTCATCCGGGTGTCGGACATCCAGCGCTTCATGGACATCGCCGGCGTGCAGACCTACGTCATCAACAGCGCGCGCGTCGTCTTCCTCAACGAGCGCCCCCAGCAGAAGCAGCCCGGCAAGGCCGGCGGCGGCGCCGGCAGCGCCAACCTCTGCGAGGTCTGCAGCCGCAGCCTCCTCGACAACTTCCGCTTCTGCTCCCTCGGCTGCAAGGTCGCCGGCTGCTCCTCCGACGGCGGCGGCAACGACAAGGCGAGGACGATGCGGGCCAGCAGGCCCGGCCGCGCCAAGGGCTCGTCGGACTCCGAGGCGGCCTCCTCCTCCTCTCCCCTGCGCAATGCCGCCAGGCAGAGCTTCACGCCGTCCACGCCGCCGCCGCCGCCGCCCCCAGCGGCCAAGCGGCGCAAGGGCATCCCGCACCGGGCGCCATTCGGCAACCTCATCATCGACTACTAGGCGCGCACCACCCGCCATTGACAAAGCTGCGACCCACACGCCCAGTTGCAGAGTGAATGGAGTGAGAAAGCGGCCACCACTTCGGTGCCCGCCATTGCCTTCGGTTGTGCTTCTCGATGTGGATTCCACCATTAGCTTTTCAGGGAGAAAGCAGGCAGGCAAGAAAGGGCGGTGGATGGATGGAAACACAGCTGAAAAAGCACCAGCCTTTTCTTACTGCTTATAATCATCATCAACATCACTAGGACATCACTAGGACAGAAACCAAAAATTACCACACCACAGAGAGATTACTGTATATGATTATGGCCCTGCTCTACTATTTCTACCACACTAGACTTGAGTTTTTTGATAAATGTTTTGAGGTAATATCAGGCAATGCGCAAGTGGTAAGCTAGCTAGAGTAATAAGCAATTGCTACTTGTTAATCAGGTTTTGTGATAGCTTGTGCTTTCTTCATCTGTAAATATTGAGTGCTGGGAGAGGATGGATGACTGCTTGTTAAAAAATATGGTGTTGCTCAACCTTCAATCTTCTTTCCGTATGGGTCAATGGCTGGCTCTGGATTGATTATTATCATTATCATTATCATTATTATTATTATTCATCTCTCTTGCTGATCCTTCCTTAACTGCGAGGCATCTGCAAACTTGCTTGACGTTGATGTTGGCAATTAGCTGACGCTGTCACGTTAATGCCGCCCCCTACAAGCAAAGCCGCACAGCTTGCGTTGATGCACGGGCAGCACGAATGTGACGGCCTGATTAATTATCACTAGTACTAATTAATCGGCTTCGTGTTCTTGTTCCTGTGGCTGCGGTTGCGGCATTAAACTAAGCTGAATTTGAACGCTTCTGATATGATGGCGATTCGCCGGTCGACCGAGCAGCCGTATATTATTGCTGAAGCCGATGCGGAACGAGAACGAGAATTGTTTGCACCCAAGAGGGGAGATGCCACATTTTTCTTCAATTGGAACCAAGTAATCGCACAAGCATCTTGCCATCTCCGTAGTGCTGCAACTTTGCATCGGCCTTTGCTGCCGCAAGAATCGTCCGTCTTTGGTCTCGCTGTCTTCAGAGAATACGGACACATTGTGGTAGTGTGCGTTTGCAATGCGTTTGTGTGAATTGGAGCGGACATTGGGAGGCAGCAGAGACTTTTTCCTTTGTTTTTTATATATATGAAAGCAGCAGCGAAAGCCCTGTTTCAGTGGGGTGGATGCCGACGTTGATTGATCAAGACGTGGATTGGGCAGAAAGATGCTCTGCGTTTTGGGATTTGGTTGGCTCGTGCCGATCTTTGCCGAGTCAAAACCAGCAAAATCGAGCGGAAAATGTGATGCATCGAGCATGGGGCGTCGTCAAACGTGACATGATCTCGGGTCTGGAATTCTCTGCGCTTGCTCCTCCTAGTCATGTCTTGTGAACTTTGAATATCATGAAATGTCCGTAATTATCCTCTTGGTATGTTCTGTGAAGTACGAGTGCCATGAAAATATATAGGATTCTAATAAAAACACAAGAGCAAAAGAAAATGCTTGATTTAGTTAGAGAAAAGGCTTGATTCAGATGTTACAGTTGTATTGAAAGGAACTTGGCGCGGATTTTGTTTCAGAACTGAAGATATGCCGGCTTTGGATGTCAGCCTCTCACGCCAATGCCGGTGGAGGCACAAAGACAAGTCCCTCACATAAAGCTGGTTTCGTTTCTATATGACGACGGCCATATTCTTCTGCACCTAAAGCGTAGGAGTTTGCAAACAATAGTTGTTTATGTTTCTTGCAAGCAGTAGTTGTTCAGGAGTTTATTTTCTCAGAAAGACATTCGAACATTCGCCCTCAATTTCGAAAATCACAAATATTTTTGGTTAGCACGGTGAAGTGAAGGAAGCATCTGGTGCATTGGACGTGCGCGTAGCAAACCGGACGAGACTTGTCTGCTCCCTACTTGTGCGCCCATTCGTGCTCCCGCATACGTGGCTTGATTTGATTGGAATAAAATAAGGCCTGGCCCCATCCCTTTAAAATAAGGGGGAGATGATTAGATTAGAAAGGAAAAAAAAAGACAGCCGTAGGATGAGATGGGAGCACAAATGAGAAGATGGAGAGGGAGCAGTCAAGTCTACGCGTGCGAGCTGCTGCACGGGTGAATGACCTAGTCAGCACGCCCCACGCAGTACGCCAGGCCCACACGCGCGTGTGGGTGGGCCGTCACGTCGACGTGTTACAGCCTCATTTGCTGGAGCCGGCGCGTGTCGCGCCGGCGTACGTGCGACGCAGCGGAAGGCGGCTTCGCTGCGAGCGGGCTTTGCGCTAGCCGCCGGTCGCCGCCTTTGCTTAACTCTGCTTTGTTCCCAACGCTAGGTGATGCTCCTCGTGCGATCCGCATCGGACGGCAGCTGTGGTGTGGTGTAGATTGATAGCAACGGGGCAACGTCGTCCGATGCTTCGGGGTTCATGTGGGCCGGAGGGATGGACAGGGCCGTTTGGTCGGCAGGAGGAAAATACATTGGCTGCTCGGAGTCTGCCCACTTTTTTTAAGGAAAATCAATTGGATGCCCTGCCATCGGATCGGCCACGTGTACATTAATCACACCATTCAATATAGTAAGTTGATCCGTCGTCTCTGCAGCGCCTCAAGCCCTGCACGGCCCGTCGCGACAACTGGTCATCTCCCACCTCTCCCGCAAAACCCGACGATGGTGACACACAACACCTTCGCTTTTGCTTGTGTATACAGTTACGCCCTTGCAACACGGCGACGACACAACCCTCCTTGCAACACTGTCTGCTGCCACGACCACCTCCTTGCAGCGCTAATGAGATACTAAAGTTGAGCAAGCGTTGCATTCCAGCATCCTCGCCGCCGGCGAGATCCCGAGTTGCATCACCATGGGAGGCACGGACAAGCAATGCATTGTAGCGTTCCAGTCTGTCAACAACATCTACAGTTACAAAACCATAGGCAAGCGCTTCATTGCAGCATCCCCACAGCCCCAATGAGATCCACGGTCGCAGCGCCACCGGTAAGTGCTGCATTGCATCAGCTGTTACTGGGCGAGGTTTGCAGTTGCAACGCTAGTCAACGGTAACAGCACCACACGAGATCTTGAGCTTCCAGCATCGAGCGTTGCGTTGGAGCATCGCCTCTGGAGATCGCAGGAAGAAAATGACGCCTCAGGTGCGGCGCTCTATGCAACGCCAAGTGCTCCCTGTTGGAAACGTAGTAAAAAAAGAAAAAAAATCACCCTATGATCAACTAGGAAAACTATGAAGATGCAATAACGGTTTAGATCAGATCGTTACCAACTCCGAGTTGCAGCGGAAGAAGACGAGTCGGTGTAGATCGTACTTGAAGTCCCTTCTACCCATAGTTTTAAATAGCCGGCTATAGCCCGCTATAGCCTTTTCAGCAGGGTGCCGCTAAATGCTCGTCTTCATAAATAGCCCGCTATAGCCCGCTTTAGCTGATTTGGAGGCCCGCTACTATTTTCCATAGCCCGCCATTTAAAACATTGCTCCTACCTTTCATGAACGACCCCTCGAACGGAAGGCCAAAAGCACGACTTCTTCACAGTTTGCAAACGTACGATCTTCATGATCCGACAATGCTTCACCGTCCAGAGCTAATCGCTGCTGGAGAATTAGATGGAGGGGATTAGAACCACACTTGGCTCCTAATTATGAGGATTAGGGAGGATCTAGTTCTAGCTCTAATTGGATCGACTAGACATAGAACTAGAGAACTAGAGGAGGCTCCGAAACTTGTGTTTTCATGAAGAAAATATGCCCTAGAGGCAATAATAAAGTTGTTATTTTATATTTCTCTCTTCATGATAAAGGTTTATTATTCATGCTAGAATTGTATTGATCGGAAACTTAAATACAAGTGTGAATACATAAACAAATATCATGTACCTAGTAAGCCTCTACTAGACTAGCTCGTTGATCAAAGATAGTTAAGGTTTCCTCATCATAGACATGTGTTGTCATTTAAAAATGGATCACATCATTAGGAGAATGATGTGATGGACAAGACTCATCCATCAACTTAGCATAATGCTCGTTCAGTTTTATTGCTATTGCTTTCTTCATGTCAAATACATATTCCTTCGACTATGAGATTATGCAACTCCCGGATACCGGAGGAATGCCTTGTGTGCTAACAAATGTCACAACATAACTGGGTGATTATAAAGATGCTCTACAGGTATCTCCGAAGGTACTTGTTGAGTTGGCATAGATCGAGATTAGGATTTGTCACTCTGAGTATCGGAGAGGTATCTCTGGGCCCTCTCGGTAATACACATCATAAGCTTGCAAGCAAACGACTAAGGAGTTGGTCACGAGGTGATGTATTACAGAACGAGTAAAGAGACTTGCCGGTAACGAGATTGAACTAGGTATGAAGATACCGACGATCGAATCTTGGGCAAGTGACATACCGATAGACAAAGGGAATAACGTATGTTGTCATAACGGTTCGACCGATAAAGATCTTCGCAGAATATGTAGGAGCCAATATGGGCATCCAGGTTCCGCTATTCTTATGCTTCACTTATATTATTTTGAGAGTCTTTAGAACAGCATGTTAATTTGTTTGGTTATGAATTTGGTCCTAATATGATGGGCATCCAAGAGGGTTATAATAAAAACTTTCATATAAAGTGCATTGAATACAATGTAAAGTTTGATTCCTTATGATTGTTTTGAGATATGAAGATGGTGATATTAGAGTTATGCTAGTTGAGTAGTTGTGAATTTGAGAAATACTTGTGTTAAATTTTGTGATTCCCGTAGCATGCACGTATTGTGAACCGTTATGTGATGAAGTCGGAGCATGATTTATTTATTGATTGTCTTCCTTATGAGTGGCGGTCGGGGACGAGCGATGGTCTTTTCCTACCAATCTATCCCCCAAGGAGCATGCGCGTAGTACTTCATTTCGATAACTAATAGATTTTTGCAATAAGTATGTAAGTTCTTTATGACTAATGTTGAGTCCATGGATTATACTCACTCTCACCCTTCCACCATTGGTAACCTCTCTAATACCGCACACCTTTCGCCGGTATCATACACCCACCATATCCTTACTCAAAAGCCATTCTGAAATATATTGCCATGCAACTTACCACCATTCCGTTTATTATGACACGCTTCATCATTGTCATATTGCTTTGCATGATCATGTAGTTGACATCGTATTTGTGGCAAAGCCACCGTTCATAATTCTTTCATACATGTCACTCATGAGTCATTGCACATCCCGGTACATCACGGAGGCATTCATATAGAGTCATATTTTGTTCTAAGTATCGAGTTGTAATTCTTGAGTTGTAAGTAAATAAAAGTGTGATGATCATCATTAGAGCATTGTCCCAGTGAGGAAAGGATGATGGACACTATGATTCCCCCACAAGTCGGGATGAGACTTCGGACTAAAAAAAAGAGGCCATAAAAAAGAGAAAAGGCCCAAATAAAAAAATAGAGAAAAAGAGAGAAGGGACAATGCTACTATCCTTTTACCACACATGTGCTTCAAAGTAGCACCATGATCTTCATGATAGAGAGTCTCCTATGTTGTCACTTTCATATACTAGTGGGAATCTTTCATTATAAAACTTGGCTTGCATATTCCAATGATGGGCTTCCTCAAATTGCCCCTAGGTCTTCGTGAGCAAGCAAGTTGGATGCACACCCACTTAGTTTCTTTTGTTGAGCTGTCATACACTTATAGCTCTAGTGCATCCGTTGCATGGCAATCCCTACTCACTCACATTGATATCCATTGATGGGCATCTCCATAGCCCGTTGATATGCCTAGTTGATGTGATACTATCTTCTTATTTTTTCTCCACAACCACCATTCTATTCCACCTATAGTGCTATGTCCATGGCTCACGCTCATGTATTGCGTGAAGATTGAAGATAGATCATAGCCAGACTATATGATTTTGTAGGGATAGCTTTCTTTGGCCATGTTATTTTGAGAAGACATGATTGCTTTGTTAGTATGCTTGAAGTATTATTGTTTTCATGTCAATATTAAACTTTTATCTTGAATCTTATGGATCTGAATATTCTTGCCACAATAAAGAAAATCATTGAGAATTATGTTAGGTAGCATTCCACATCAAAAATTCTGTTTTTATCATTTACCTACTCGAGGATGAGCAGGAATTAAGCTTGGGGATCTTGTCGTCTCCAACGTATCTATAATTTTTGATTGTTCCATGCTATTATATTATCTGTTTTGGATGTTTATTGGCTTTATTAAACACTTTTATATTATTTTTGGGACTAACCTATTAACCCAGAGCCCAGTGCCAATTTCTGTTTTTTTCACTTGTTTTAGTGTTTCGCAGAAAAGGAATATCAAACGGAGTCCAAACGGATTGAAACCTTCGGGAGAGTTATTTTTGGAACGGAAGCAATCCAGAAGACTTGGAGTGTACGTAAGGGAAGCAACGAGGAAGGCACGAGGCAGGGGGGCGCGCCCACCCCCCTGGGCATGCCCTCCACCCTCGTGTTGCCCTCGTGGCTTCCCTGACCGACTTCTTTCGCCTATATATATCCATATACCCTAAAAACATCGGGGGGCAGAATAGATCGGGAGTTCCTCCGCCACAAGCCTCTGTAGCCACCAAAAACCAATTGGGACCCTGTTCCGGCACTTTGCCGGTGGGGGGAACCCTCACCGGTGGCCATCTTCATCATCCCAGCGATCTCCATGACGAGGAGGGAGTAGTTCACCCTCGGGGCTGAGGGTATGTACCAGTAGCTATGTGTTTGATCTCTCTCTCTCGTGTTCTTGAGGTGATACGATCTTGATGTATCACGAGCTTTTCTATTATAGTTGGATCTTATGATGTTTCTCCCCCTCTATTCTCTTGTAATGGATTGAGTTTTCCCTTTGAAGTTATCTTATCGGATTGAGTCTTTAAGGATTTGAGAACACTTGATGTATGTCTTGCCGTGCTTATCTGTGGTGACAATGGGATATCACGTGATCCACTTGATGTATGTTTTGGTGATCAACTTGCGGGTTCCGCCCATGAACCTATGCATAGGGGTTGGCACACGTTTTCGTCTTGACTCTCCGGTAGAAACTTTGGGGCACTCTTTGAAGTTCTTTGTGTTGGTTGAATAGATGAATCTGAGATTGTGTGATGCGTATCATATAATCATACCCACGGATACTTGAGGTGACATTGGAGTATCTAGGTGACATTATGGTTTTGGTTGATTTGTGTCTTAAGGTGTTATTCTAGTATGAAATCTATGATAGATTGATCAGAAACAATAACTTTGAGGTGGTTTCGTACCCTACCATAATCTCTTCGTTTGTTCTCCGCCATTAGTGACTTTGGAGTGACTCTTTGTTGCATGTTGAGGGATATTTATATGATCCAAATATGTTATTATTGTTGAGAGAACTTGCACTAGTGAAAGTATGAACCCTAGGCCTTGTTTCCTAGCATTGCAATACCGTTTACGCTCACTTTTATCATTAGTTACCTTGCTGTTTTTATATTTTCAGATTACAAAACCTATATCTACCATACATATTGCACTTGTATCACCATCTCTTCGCGAACTAGTGCACCTATACAATTTACCATTGTATTGAGTGTGTTGGGGACACAAGAGACTCTTTGTTATTTGGTTGCAGGGTTGTTTGAGAGAGACCATCTTCATCCTACGCCTCCCACGGATTGATAAACCTTAGGTCATCCACTTGAGGGAAATTTGCTACTGTCCTACAAACCTCTGCACTTGGAGGCCCAACAACGTCTACAAGAAGAAGGTTGTGTAGTAGACATCAAAGCTCACCAGCGTGCCATCGCAGAACAAACGCCGGGAAGATTCGAACACACGACTACAGTCGAGAGTTTTCTGGAACTTGATGAAGAAAACAACCGGTGGCGGACAGACTTTGACGAGCAAGTCACTTATTTGGATGCCGTGCACAATGCCAAGAGCTTTGACAAGGTCATCCGGCGAGACGGGTGGCCGGTCGCCGTTGATGGTTACCATCGGCACTTTGTCGGCAAACTGGTCGTCAAGCGCCGCCATGCCACTGTTGAGCGACATCACGCAGCACCGAAAGGCAGGACGGACCTCAGGATCTCCGGCTCGGAGATTGCGTTGACCGGTGACATGATAGTGCGCTTGAGTACAGGGAGTACACGAGGGGGATTTGGGGGAACAGGAGTAGGAATCGAGATTCCAGAGGTGGGGGAGGGCTGAGAGATTGGGGATGAAAAGGTATCATGAATTTTGAACACGCACCAATAAGCTCTCTGCGCGCAAGCGCACGAAAACACCGGTGGCGCCCACATGTCAGCCTAAGAGTCCTTATTCTTCCTTTTTTGGAGAGCCCGTCCTTTTTTAGGATCTTTTGAGAGCCCAGCCTGAGAATCAGAATTGACCTGTTTGGCATTGTGTTACTACTCGGCCCATATTCAATGACACCTCACTGGCCCAAACAAGTGTACATCATCAAAAAGACACTAATCTCAAATTATAACTTAAAAAAAAGAGATATACTCTGAACACTAGAGAATGGTGATGCCCTCATTTAGCCCACCAACAGTTCGAGACAATAAACAGTTCGAAACAAAGATATATACAACATTCAAACACTGACCAGTGACTACTACTGACATAAACAGCAAGACATGATAGTTCATAAGAAGTCTTGCTACAGCACCAAAACGCACCCATCTGCAGCGCTCAGACTCTCGTGATCCGTATTTAGAATGACATTCTAAATAGAGGCAACTATTACATAGTAAGAGTGACATAGACGAGGATGACCAAATGAAAAGGAATATGCATAACAAAAGAGAGAACTACCCATCCGGAACAAGCAACAAAGACAACAAGTCATTCGAAGAGGGATGATCCAACACCATCATAATTTGTAGCCCCGCTTCAGTGATCAGTGATCCGGAGACACTAGTACTCCACCCTTTCGACGCAACAGCCCAATTACCTATCAGCCTGAAGGCTTGAACCACATCACTGCCTGTCGGACTTGAGACATCCAAGGATCAAAGTTAATCCAGATGCCTTTGTCATTCTCACGTTCTTTTCACTGCAGGCTGTATCGTTGACAATCAGGGGAGTTTGCTCCCGAAGTCCTAGGGCTCGCCGTGTAGACACACTTTTCCATATCAAACAGAGCCTCTCTGCCATCAAGGTCCTTGCCAACGGTGATCTCTTGATTAATCGGATAATTAAGTCCGAGAAACAGAGTGTGAACCAAGGCTGTTTACTCGCCTCCAACTCAAAAATCTTGAAGGCCCCAAGAAGTTGGTATCCTGCTCATAGACATAACAGCCACTGTCTGGATACTCACGTATTTCACGGTGCTTGTATACAGTGGGGTTTTTGCAATATAATTTTTCTGACTCATGTGTCCGAATGATCATCAGTCTTTTGCCGTCGTCTGATCGAGTGAGGAACCAATTGTGCTTCCCTGTTTTTGGCAAAAGTGGTGTGATTACAAAGGGCAGTAACTGTAGGGACACTACATCATATCAAAAAGGACAAGCATTGTTAATGTAAGATCAGCATTGTTCAGAGTATGAGTAGGATAATGCAAGAAATAGCATTGATATGTCCCTGTTGGAACTAGGAGGAAAATATAGGGAAATGTATACTGGGTTCGAAAATATAGAAGTGCCATGCATGGTTATACTCATGTTATCTCGCAATCGATTCTTCACAGGAAATTACCATGTCATGCATGTTATGTAATCATGTTCTGTCCTCACAAACAAATTCTTCAAGGAAACTAACAAACCATGCATTGTTATATACTCATGTTCTGTGGGCAAATTTTTTACGAGGATATTATTCTATCCATTGATTGCTGAAGGGCGAATATAGGTATGTACACATGGTAAGCATTATAGGATTTCACTACTTCCAAATATAGAGTTCTCCACATGCACATTTACTTCCCTAATGTATGGTTAGATGAAACCAACAGTGTGATGCATGTTTCTACATCATGAAAATGAGTAAACTAACATGGCCATTGATACACACTCATATTTAGTAGTATATAGATTACTATAAAATAAGGAGAATACCCATATCTTCCTAACTGTTTGATTATTCAGGGGTACAAATTGGCTGTAATGACATGGTCACAATCGCATGAATTAACTCATTCCAAATATAGCTTATTTACGGCATATCTAATACATTGCCATAGTTCTACTCAAATTTTGCTCAAACAGGGATATGCCAATCATCACAAAAAGTTCAAACAGTGTCATGGCGTCATCATTAACATTACACGGAAACAACTTAAACGCGCCGTCCTAGCAATACGTGGTGCCATCTGCTTTGTCGATTTCTACGTCTTGAGCTTGCGTTGGCTTTCCCCGAAGAGGAGAGGATGATGCAGCACAGTAGCATAAGTATTTCCCTCAGTTTTTGAGAACCAAGGTATCAATCAAGTAGGAGACCACGCACAAGTCCCTCGTACCTGCACAAAACGATAGCTACTCGCAACCAACGCGATTAGGGGTTGTCAATCCCTTCATGGTCACTTACGAGAGTGAGATCTGATAGAGATAATATTTTTGGTATTTTGGTATAAAGATGCAAAGTGAAAAGTAAAAAGCAAAGTAAAAACAAAGCAAGTATAAAAGTGATGGAGATTGATATGATGAGAATAGACCGGGGGCCATAGGTTTCACTAGTGGCTTCTCTCAAGAGCATAAATATTCTACGGTGGGTGAACAAATTACTGTTGAGCAATTGATGAATTGAGCATAGTTATGAGTATATCTAGGTATGATCATGTATATAGGCATCACGTCCGAGACAAGTAGACCAAACGATTACGCATCTACTACTATTACTCCACTCATCGACCGCTATCCGGCATGCATCTAGAGTATTAAGTTAAAAAGCAGAGTAACGCCTTAAGCAAGATGACATGATGTAGAGGAATAAATTCATGCAATATGATAAATACCCCATCTTGTTATCCTCGATGGTAACAATACAATACGTGCCTTGCAACCCTTTACATCCTTTGGGTAAGGACACCGCAAGATTGAACCCAAAGCCATGCACTTCTCCCATTGCAAGAACTACCAATCTAGTTGGCCAAACCAAACGGATAATTCGAAGATACTTGCAAAGATAACTCAATCATACATAAAAGAATTCAGAGAAGATTCAAATATTATTCATATAAGCTGGATCATAAACACACAATTCATCGATCTCAACAAACACACCGCAAAAAGAAGATTACATCGAATACATCTCCACGAGAGAGGGGGAGAACATTGTATTGAGATCCAAAAAGAGAGAAGAAGCCATCTAGCTACTAGCTATGGACCCGAAGGTCTGAAGTAAAATACTCACACTTCATCGGAGAGGCTATGGTGTTGATGTAGAAGCCCTCCGTGGTGGATGGCCCCTCCGGCGGAGCTCCGGAATAGGCCCCAAGATGGGATCTCGTGGACACAGGAAGTTGCGGCGGTGAATTAGGTTTTTGGCTCCTGTTCTGATCGTTTGGGGGTACGTAGGTATATATAGGAGGAAGGAGTACGTCGGTGGAGCATCAGGGGGCCCATGAGGCAGGGCGCGCCCTAGGGGGAGCCCCACCCTCGTGACCGCCTCCGATGTTCCTTGGCGAGGGTCCAAGTCTCTGGATCACGTTCGGTGAGAAAATCACGTTTCGAAGGTTTCATTCCGTTTGGAGTCCGTTTGATATTCCGCTTTCTTGAAACAGAAAAAGGCAAAAACAACAATTCTGGGCTGGGCCTTCGGTTAATAGGTTAGTCCCAAAAGTAATATAAAAGTGGAAAATAAAGCCCATTATAGTCCAAAACAATAGATAAAGTAGCATGGAGCAATCAAAAAATATAGATACGTTGGAGACGTATTATCGATCACGTAGATGATGCCATTGTGTTCAATAGCATCACAGAAGTGTGTATCAGCTTTGACGATCCAATGTGAGGTGAGCTGTCTCCAGCTAAAGAAGGCACCAACGAAAAGATAGGCGAGTCCGCGGTCGAACAAGGCAATTAGCTTGAAGTGTGCGTAATTCGCATCTCGTGTGGGCACTTGACAGATTACAATCTTCTGCAAAACAAGGTGCATCCAACAGACTTCGTAATCTAGATGACTTGGACTGCGACGGTAAAACCCTATATAATCCAACGTAGGGAGGGTAATCTCATGGGAGGTGTGAAAGTTCACGAGCACCAACTTTTTCTGGTCTTGTCTAACGACAACCATCTAGGGGGAGCTCATGCCGACCCAGTACATACCAGCCAAGAAGTTTCGAGTGATGGTGATTGGATCGAAGTCAAGGGAAATTATGTATGGCGACCCACTACATACCTGCAAAGAAGTTTCGACTAATGGAGGTCGGATTGAAGTCGAGGGGCATCATGTACGCCTCCGTATCATGGTGAGAAAATCTCGCAAGACCAAATAGCAGCAAGCAAGGTGTCTTGAAAAGCTTAGGCCTTGCTTCGACGATGGCCGTGTGCATGTCCCTCGAGCATGCAGCCAGCCGCAGGGCGCTCAACATAATCCATACACAAACAATAGAGGTCGAGGATGTCACTGGGGAGATTTCTCCAATCGCGGCTCATATGGATGATGCGTGGTTCGTGTTCGGCCATGGTGGAGTTTGGAAGGTGGGGTTCTTGGGGGCTTGATTTATGGGGGAGAAGGCTCTTGTTGCTGGAGCGGCTAGCGAGGGAATAGTGGTATTGGGGGAGGCGAGCGAGGCGAGGGTATGCAGGGGCACAGTGATATGATGAAGAGTGACCTCAGGATCTCCGGAGAGACAAAGATGGAGATGGAGTGGTGCTAGGGGAGAGGGAGATGACGCGAGGCATGCTATACAACGGCGGTGACAGTGACTGCAAAGTGCACAAGGTGAGGCTGACTTTGGTAACCCGAACACGCCGCCTGGACTGGTGTCACCTCGGGCGCAGGGTTTTGTCACTTCACTGTGAGGACTGGATGAATAATTTTTTGACCATCAAGTGTACCACAGTTGTACTACTACTATTAGTTGGTGTAGTAGGAACATGAGTAGTACTCCCGTGCTAGCATGCCTCTGGGTTCACTTCATCCTCCAGGTATCATCCATATTGCAGCAGAACCAAATTCTCGTGCATGCGGAAGTGCGAAGAAGGTTTTTTCTTTTTTGAGGATAACCGCATACTTATTCCTTAACTAGAGAATGTTGTGTCTCCCACGCACACGCTAATATCCATCCGAACCAGCTACACCACATTATTTTTATCCGTTTGCATAAGTCCCACCTGTCAGGAGGGTTGCAGAAATAAAAAGGAATCATAAAATGTCTCGCCACGGTGATTCAAAACAGTGACCTCAACTAGCTAGTGGCACATGTAGCGCTAGAAGGATGGGCACGTACACGGAAAGGTACACTCCTCAGTCTACCCACATAGCCTTTTCGTTTAGTCTACCTAGCCGTCTAATGAACTGCCTGCAGGCCACTTCTCCCATTTACTTCTCCCCCGGAACCGATTTTCCTCGGCTTCTTCACCTCTCCTTCATCTTCATTTGCATCCAAACCACACTGCATTCACATTGTTTTAACCTCTTCACATACTCCTGGAGTAATTCCGAAGACCCTTTAAATAATCATCTTCTTCAGTTAGACTAGCCATCTAATCCTAATTCTCCAAACCATAGCCCTCCGGTCCAGCGGTTCCAAATGGCGAAAGAGATCCAAATGCAGGTTTTTAGCGTCCAACATGTCCTCGTCGAAGGCTCGTTGAGCATAGTTGCCACAATCACCGACCACCCAAGGGTTGTTCGGAAGT
Organism: Aegilops bicornis; assembly: GCA_021605145.1. Classification (NCBI taxonomy): domain Eukaryota; kingdom Viridiplantae; phylum Streptophyta; class Magnoliopsida; order Poales; family Poaceae; genus Aegilops; species Aegilops bicornis. Next base: position 378,141,979 of record CM038669.1, on the reverse strand, counting down.
GGATCAACAATGTATCCAACTCCCTCCAAAAGATGGACATGAAGGTCATCGGTCTCGACGCAGAGTACACGAAGCATGCCACTGGGAAGATCCAACGCACCGTCGTCCTTCAGCTGTGCTTCGAAGATGATGTTTTGGTGTACCACATCATACACGTGCCCTCTATACCAGGTGAGCTTCACAATTTCTTGTCTCGGGAGGACATATACTTCTGTGGGGCAGCCATCGCAGGGGACAAACAGAAGTTGGAGCCGTACAACCTTGATTTGAAAAGCATCGGTGAAGTACAAACCAAAAGAAAAATTCCTGTAGAAGATTGTGATAAACCGACACCAACCCTATTCGACGTAACAAATTTTGTGCTCGGAACAAATCTTCAGAAGGGTGACGAGACGCTAGCATTAAGGTCGTCTAGATGGGAGAATTATCCCTTGACGTACAAGCGGATAAAATATGCTGCCCTCGATGCCCGTGTGAGTTTCGAGATAGCTGCAAGGTCCAGAGAGCTTGTTGCGAAGCCGTCTCCCACAGAAAATGAGAACAAGAAGAAGAAGAAGAAGAAGAAGAAGAAGAAGCTGCACCAGCAGCAGGGCATTATGGATGGACGAACTATTTCCTCTCTTGTAAAAAAAATATTCCCTCTCTGTGTATATTGATATAGATGGACTATTTCGATGGTGCGCATGTCTTTGGGACAGGTAGTAGCGTCGGTCCGCTTGACTATAAGGAACTATTTATCCGCCTAGCTTTCTCTACTACTCCTTCTATTGATTGGTATGCAATGCATGTGTCCGTAGACATGACAACTTGTCCATGGAAGTTCAACTACAGTGACCATCATGTTTCATCCACTGCCACTCGTGATTCCCACGACGCCGCTCCAACCCACGGTACCACGTCCCCCGACGTGCATGACATGTGGGCCACCTGAAATGCGGTGAGTGATACGTCTCCAACGTGACTATAAGTTTTGATCGTTCCATGCTATTATATTATCTGTTTTGGATGTTTAATGGGCTTTAAAATGCTCTTTTATATTATTTTTGGGACTAACCTATTAACCGGAGGCCTAGTGCTAGTTGCTGTTTTTGCCTATTTCAGTGTTTCGTAGAAAAGGAATATCAAACGGAATCCAAACGGAGCGAAACCTTCGCGAGGATCTTTCTTGGAACAAACGCAATCTAGGAGACTTGGAGTGGAAGTCAGAGACGCAACAAGGTGGCCACGAGGCAGGAGGGCGCGCCCAGGGGGTAGGCGCGCCCCCACCCTCGTGGGCCCCTCGTAGCTCCACCGACGTACTTCTTTCGCCTATATATACCCTTATACCCTAAAAACATCCAGGAGAGCCATGAAACCACTTTTCCACCACCGCAACCTTCTGTACCCGTGAGATCCCATCTTGGGGCCTTTTCCGGTGATCTGCCGGAGGGGGATTCGATCACGGAGGGTTCTATATCAACACCATAGCCTCTCCGATGATGTGTGAGTAGTTTACCACAGACCTTCTGGTCCATAGTTATTAGCTAGATGGCTTCTTCTCTCTCTTTGGTTCTCATACAAAGTTCTCCTTGATGTTCTTGGAGATCTATTCGATGTAATACTTTTTGCGGTGTGTTTGCCGAGATCCAATGAGTTGTGGGTTTATGATCAAGATTATCTATGAACAATATCTGGTTCTTCTCTAAATTCTTATATGCATGATTTGATATCTTTGCACGTCTCTTCGAATTATCGGTTTAGTTTGGCCTACTAGATTGATCTTTCTTGCAATGGGAGAAGTGCTTAGCTTTGGGTTCAATCTTGCGGTGTCCTTTCCCGATGTGATGAGGGGCAGCAAAGGCACGTATTCTATTGTTGCCATCGAGGATAAAAAGATGGGGTTTATATCATATTGCTTGAGTTTATCCCTCTACATCATGTCATCTTGCCTAATGCATTACTCTGTTCTTATGAACTTAATACTCTAGATGCATGCTGGATAGCGGTCGATGTGTGGAGTAATAGTAGTAGATGCAGAATCGTTTCGGTCTACTTGACACGGTGTGATGCCTATATTCATGATCATGCCTAGATATTCTCATAATTATGCACTTTTCTATCAATTGCTCGATAGTAATTTGTTCACCCACCGTAATATATGCTATCAAGGGAGAAGCCACTAGTGAAACCTATGCCCCCCAGGTCTATTTCATATTAGTTTCTCGTCAACTTGCCAATTTCTGTCGCCGTTTATTTTGCAATCTTTACTTTCCAATCTATACAAAAAAAATACCAAAAATATTTATCTTATTATCTTTATCAGATCTCACTTTTGCAAGTGGATGTGAAGGGATTGACAACCCCTTTATCACGTTGGTCGCAAGGTTCTTGATTGTTTGTGCAGGTACTAAGTGACTTGCGTGTAATCTCCTACTGGATTGATACCTTGCTTCTCAAAAACTGTGGGAAATACTTACGCTACTTTGCTGCATCACCCTTTCCTCTTCAAGGGAAAACCAACACATGCTCAAGCGGTAGCAGTGAGCATCAAGTTTCTACCACATCCACACGCGATTCCCACAACGCCGCTCGAACCCATGACACCACACGTTCCCCGACCTGCGGCTCACCCCTCTCGGCCCCACTGCCCCTCTGCCTTCGGGAGCATTACATGTGGACCAGCCACCTATCGGGTCCACATGTTATTGACTCAAAGGCAGGTGTAGTAAGGCGCTGAAGCTCAGTCCCGAGGGCCCTGAGAGGGAAATGTAACTCCTGCGCCAGACCTTGTGGTGCTACTGCTGCACGAACTCGTGCCAAACTTGAGATTTGTTTCTTACTATACCTGCATGCAACGATTTAATGGACATTGTAATCTTAACATGTGATGGGGAGCTCTAAATTTGAATTTGAAACTTATAAAAAGAAAAAAATTCAAAACAAATAAACTGGAAGAGAGGGAGTATACCGTAGGATGTGTCCCATACGAAACAAGTCCCCTGGTTTGTCACCGCGAAGATGAGGTTGGAAAGGAGCACAACTTCTTTGTACTCGTACGGCAACAAATCGGCCACACACAACATGGTCCACCTTTGACCGCCGTGTGCAAGGTTCGTGAAAGCAATCGCGATGTCGAACACCTCAATGAGTGTGTAATTTTGGTTGGCGGATGACCTTATCGGGGCTTCCATGGTTGCTATCTTCTTCAATCTCACCGTGGTTCCATTGTACCAATTTAGGCGGTTGCCCCTTGCATGGCTGATCCCAATGTTGGACAAAGGTTCTACGGGAACAGTGTCATTATTGTAAATGTTGTGCAAATTGATGTTGGTACCCTCCCGTATATATGCAAGACAATCTCCACTCGCACCGAGCCTAACCTGTGAAACAGTGGGCAGGGGGAGAATTAGGAAATGGACACGAAGTAGTCTTTAGAATGCATTTACTACGTGATCAAACTCATCTTACCTGCTCATCGGAAAAAAATCCGAGTGCCCCTCAACGTCGGCATCTCAAGGGGTGTCAACTTGCAACTACGGCCACACCGTGCTGGAGAGACCCCCAAGGAAACATCCTCGTGCATTGCACGTAACATCAAGATGCATTTGTATGAGTAGTTTATCTTGTGAGAGAAAAGGATGAACGAGGGAAGGCCTTGTTTGCAAATGTGAAGAGGGGTGTAGGTATGTTTTTGCAAAATTGCCATAGTTTTCTTCCTATCCGTCAGATATAAATCGAGCGCCCTATATTGCAGGATGGCAGGCACACCATCATCACCGACTCTGTTTTTTTATAAGAGTAGTAGACTAGCAAGATGCCTGTGCGTTGCACGGAACATCAAGATGCATTTGTATGAGTAGTATATCTTGTGAGATAAAAGGATGAACGAGGGAAGGCCTTATTTGCAAATGTGGAGAGGGGTGTGGGTACCTTTTTGCAAAATTGCCATAGTTTCCTTCCTATCCGTCAGATATAAATCGGACGACCTATACTGCAGGATGGCAGGCACACCATCATCAACAACTCTGTTTTTTTATAAGAGCAGAGTAGAGATAGAGATAGAGACTACTACTACCAATGTGCTGGCCCGTGCGTTGCAATGGATCCAAAGTAGTAGAATAATACTTCTTCACGGGCTTTAAATATATACACTCTAGTTTTGATATACATGTGTCAACAGACATGACAACTTGTCCATGGAAGTTGAACCACGACGACCATCACGTTTCTTGTTTCTACCACTGCCACACCCACACGCGATTCCCACGACGCCGCTCCAACCCACGGCAAGAAGATAACAGGTTTTACAAAATTGTAGCTGTTTTTTTACATTTTGTAGCATGGCACGACATCAGATGCACCTAAGCGTCTGATTTTTTTTTTGAGTTTGGATCGGTTGCACACCCTGTGGCAAGATGCCCGTGTGGGCTTCTTCTACAACTAGTAAGATGCCCGTGCATTGCAGGGAACATCAAGATGCAATTTTTTACAAAACACCTGTTGTGATTAACCCTTGCAGGAGTAATCCCATGTGTAAAAACTAATGATATCTCGAGAATATTATCAGAAAAATGGTATCTTAGGAGCAAGTTTTCTCTACTACTGCTCCTTGCAGTGAGCGGTATGCAATGCATGTGTTAGCAGACATCACAGCTTGTCCATGGAAGTTGAACCACGGCAACCATCACGTTTCTTGTTTCTACCACTGCCACACGTGATACCCACGACGCCGCTCCAACCCACGGCACGACGTCCCCCGACGTGCGCCTCGTCCCTCTCGGCCCCACCGCTCATCTTCCTTTGTGTGCATGACATGCGGGCCAGCTGAACTGCGGCGACCATTAACTTTCTACCACAGCCACACCCAATTGGACGCGGTTTGCCTGCTCCGCTCCTGTGCTCTGATCCGTACTCCCGCACCATCAAATTTTCATCCAGCGGTTGTGACACATTTCGTCCCGGGCATCAATCCTCAGTTGGAGTACTTTTGTACTACATGTAGTACCCGCCGATGTGGCCATCTACTCCTCGTAACGCCCCGAGGGCTAGCTATGGCACCCTCGCCACGACCACGCCACCACCGGCCGGTTCATCTCGAATGAATGAGTCGCGAATCACGCCACCACCATGAGAATGACATGTGGGCCAGCCGCGTTTAAGGTCCACATGTCATTGACTCATAGGTCGGTGAACTAAGCCAATGAAGCTCGGTCCCGTGGGCCCACGAGAGGGAAATGTATCTCCCACGGCAGGCCTTGTGGTGCTCCCGCAGTACGAGCTCGTGCCAAACCCGGAATTTGTTTCCTACTACTACCAATGTGACGGCCCGTGCATTGCAATGGATCCAAAGTATATCTATTTAGTGGAGTGCACTCTAAACACATTATCTATTTATTTTTCTCTAACCTTTCGTAGCCATGCTACCAAGCCACATAGGCTTCATAGGTGCCCCCCACATCATATTATTCATACTATGTTGACTGAAAAAAATGATAAATCACCCAAAACAAGATCTTCCCATTTTTTGTTCCTACGATGTTGTGCCGTGCACGTACCTAGTTGTATAGTGGTAGTACTAGTTGTAGTACAAACTTCGTACTAGTAGGAGTAGTAGTACGGAATGCTCCTACTCAATCAACGAGCTCCATCTGACACAAATTTCTTAGGTTCCGTGCTACAACTAGATCTTCCCCTCATTTCTGTTTTCCAACGCGACGGACGAGGTGCGGTTTGCCAATAGTCGGTTTCCTCAACGGCGGTCCCACATGAAAGTGAAAATGCTAGGCAACACGCCTTCCCTAGCTATGTGGCGTGCCGGACGGGCTGTGGAGTACTCCTGATTCCCGGGCATGTGGGGGTGCGACGTGAACGCGACATGCCTTTTCCTTTTACTAGAAATGTGCCCGTGTGTTGCGACGGATCCAAAGTAGTAGAATAGTATAGTACTTGTTCACAAACTTGAAAGAAATCACTCTTGTTTTGATATACATATATACCACTAAAAATATATTACTTTTCACTCAAAATATATTTCTCAGGCTGTTTTGATGAGGTGAGGGAGGGATGTGGTTGCTTTCAAGATAATAAGGGGTTTTCTGCAAATTGTAGCAGAGAAGTGGGCTATTGTTGCAAAAATGCCACAACTTACCTCATAGCCGTTAGATGCAGATCTAATGGTTAGAAACAACGGATGGCAGACACACCACCATCACCAACTGAGTCTTTTATAGGAGTAGGAGTAGAGAAACATGTATAAACTGTAACATTTGGTTCTGCTCCTTGGCACGATCGATAGATAGAAATAACGATTGGAAATGCTAGGGCGGGGATAAGCAGGGTACGTAGTAGCTAGGTTGGCGCATCATCGGTTTGATCACACGCGGTCTGACATGTTCTAGTGTTCCTAGCAAGATGCCCGTGTGTTGCACGAAGCTGATGGAAAAGGTAAGCACAACTTATAAATTGACGGATGGAGTACTAGTTACAGTCATGCATATAATTAAGCAAAGGGATCAGACATGTCAGTATTGACTGGAACGAGAATGCAATAGCACAATAAGAATTAAGGCCACGATGATGCGATCGCAGTGGTGGTTAATTACAGCAGGCAAGAAGAAAGATGCATCCATCAACGTACGACCTCCTCCTCCTCCTCAACTTAGTGCGCCGGGCCACTGATCGGTAGCTAAGGAGCGGTGGCTTTTGTGGCGATGTCAAGGTGCTTCTCAGCAAAGGCATCCAAGGCTTCCAGCCGGTTGAGGAAGGCCAATGTTGTAGCGTCCTCACTGCCCTTGTAGATACTTATGTACACGATTTTCTCGTACACGTGGATGTGTAGGTCGATGAATTCTTGCATGGCGTGGCGCCTCGCGGCGAGCGCGACCTCCAGGTGGACATTCTTCATGGCGTCGATGGGCAATCGCAGGGCCGCCAGTGCTTGAAAGAGGTTTCGGCCATGGAAGCTGTAGGATCTTGAGAAGAGGTGTCTAGAGAGGGGGTGATTAGACACTAAGTACCAAAGTTGCAGTTTTTAACCTTATTAAGATTTAAGTGGAGTTTAGGCACAAGTTTAACTTTTTCAATACATAACAAGCAAGCATGCAAAGAGTATATGAGCAGCGGAAAGTAAAGCATGCAACTTGCAAGAAAGTAAAGGGAAGGGTTTGGAGGATTCAAACACAATTGGAGACACGGATGTTTTTGTCGTGGTTCCGACAGGTGGTGCTATCGTACTTCCACGTTGATGGAGACTTCAACCCACGAAGGGTAGCAGTTCTTGTGAGTCCACGGAGGGCTCCACCCACGAAGGGTCCACGAAGAAGCAACCTTGTCTATCCCACCATGGCCGTAAGCCCACGAAGGACTTGCCTCACTAGCGGTAGATCTTCACGAAGTAGGCGATCTCCTTGCCCTTACAAACTCCTTGGTTCAACTCCACAATCTTGTCGGAGGCTCCCAAGTGACACCTAGCCAATCTAGGAGACACCACTCTCCAAGAAGTAACAAATGGTGTGTTGATGATGAACTCCTTGCTCTTGTGCTTCAAATGATAGTCTCCCCAACACTCAACTCTCTCTCATAGGATTTGGATTTAGTGGAAAGAAGATTTGAGTGGAAAGCAACTTGGGAAGGCTAGAGATCAAGATTCATGTGGTTGGAATGGAATATCTTGGCCTCAACACTTGAGTAGGTGGTTCTCTCTCAGAACTGGTAAGTTGGAAGTGTAGGTTTATTCTGATGGCTCTCTCCACGAATGAAGAGGAGGTGGAGGGGTATATATAGCTTCCACACAAAATCTAACCGTTACACACAATTTACCAAACTCGGTGGGACCGAATCAACAAACTCGGTCGGACCGATTTAGTAAACCTAGTGACCGTTAGGGTTTTCGGTGGGACTAATATGCAACTCGGTAGCACCGATATGGTTAGGGTTAGGGCATAACGTAATCTCGGTGAGACTGATTACACAAACTCGGTGAGACCGATTTTGGTAATTAGCTAACCAGAGAGTTGGTCAGGTAAACTCGGTGGGACCGATTTGCGTAATTAGCTAACCAGAGAGTTGGTCAGGTAAGCTCTGATACCACTTGTAGGACCTTGAAGTATGTCTAGAGGGGGGTGATTAGACTACTTGACCAATTAAAAACTTAACCTTTTCCCAATTTTAGACTTTGGCAGATTTTAGCTATCTTTGAACAAGTCAAGCAATCTTCACACAATTCAAGCAAGCATGCAAAGAGTATATAGGCAGCGGAAAATAAAGCATGCAACTTGCAAGAATGTAAAGGTAAGGGTTTGGAGGATTCAAACGCAATTGGAGACACGGATGTTTTTATCGTGGTTCCGATAGGTGGTGCTATCGTACATCCACGTTGATGGAGACTTCAACCCACGAAGGGTAGCAGTTGCTTGCGAGTCCACGGAGTGCTCCACCCACGAAGGGTCCACGAAGAAGCAACCTTGTCTATCCCACCATGGCCGTCGCCCACGAAGGTCTTGCCTCACTAGCGGTAGATCTTCACGAAGTAGGCGATCTCCTTGCCCTTACAAACTCCTTGGTTCAACTCCACAATCTTGTCGGAGGCTCCCAAGTGACACCTAGCCAATCTAGGAGACACCACTCTCAAGAAGTAACAAATGGTGCATTGATGATGAACTCCTTGCTCTTGTGCTTCAAATGATAGTCTCCCCAACACTCAACTCTCTCTCATAGGATTTGGATCTGGTGGAAAGAGGGTTTGAGTGGAAAGGATCTTGGGGAAGGCTAGAGATCAAGATTCATATGGTAGGAATGGAATATCTTGGCCTCAACACATGAGTAGGTAGTTCTCTCTCAGAAATAGGATCTTTGGAAGTGTAGGTTCGGTCGATGGCTCTCTCCACGAATGAAGAGGAGGTGGAGGGGTATATAGCCTCCACACAAAATATAACCGTTACGCACAATTTGCCAAACTCGGTGGGACCGAATTGAGAAACTCGGTCGGACCGATTCAACAAATCTAGTGACCGTTAGGATTTTCAGTGGGACCGAAATGCAACTCGGTAGGACCGATACGGTTAGGGTTAGGGCATAACGTAATCTCGGTGAGACCGATTACACAAACTCGGTGAGACCGATTTTGGTAATTAGCTAACCGGAGAGTTGGTCAGGCAAACTCGGTTGGACCGATTACTCAAACTCGGTGGGACCGATTTTGATAATGAGTCAACCAGAAAGTTTGCATTGTAATCTCGGTAGTACCGATTGCTCAAACTCGGTGAGACCGATTTTGGTAATGGACATACACAGAGAGATTACAATCCCATCTCGGTGAGACCGAGATCCCTATCGGTGAGACCGATTTGCAGGGTTTGTGGCAGTGGCTAAGACTTCCAAACTCGACGGCGCCGGATAGGAAGAATCAGTGGGGCCGAGTTTGACTTTAGGTTTTTAGGACATATGTGTGGAAGTGGGAAAGTAGTTGAGGGTATTTGGAGCATATCACTAAGGACTAGAAGCAAGAGGCTCATTAAGCAACACCTCATCCCTCCTTGATAGTATTGGCTTTTCCTATAGACTCAATGTGATCTTGGATCACTAAAATGTAAAATGAAGAGTCTTGAGCTTGAAGCTTGAGCCAATCCTTTGTTCTTAGCATCTTGAAGGAGTTCCCACATCCTTTAGTCCATGCCACTCCATTGTTGAACTAATATGAAACATACTAGATAAAAGTGTTAGTCCAACAAGAGATATGTTGACATTAATTACCAAAACCACCTAGGGAGCACTTGTGCTTTCAGAGGCTAGTTAGGGTGGCAGGCAATGAGGAGCCCGGGCACGCGGGCTAGAGGAGTACGGCAATGTCATCCGCGAGCTTCTTGAGGATGGTGAACTTGTTGGCGGTAGCAACGATCATCTAGTCCAACTGAGAGTTGTACTTGGCGTCAACGGCGGCCATCCACCAGCCGGTCACCAACACCGTCTGGAGACGATCCTCGGCGCCATACCGCAGGCCGGCATCGTGGACCATTTGGCACAGCCGCTGGCCTCTCGGGCGCATCACCACCATGGGTCTGGAGTGAGCACTTTTGCGCTTAGTGTAGGTGCTTAGGAAAATGCTTAGGTGCGTACGATGTGGTAGATGCATTGGAATGGAGGGTCGCCTTTATATGAGTGCAAACTGCGTTGCATTCACATCGTGTTGTCTCTTTTCCCGGTCCTCCTCCCATTACTTCCCTCATGAATTCATGATGCTAATTGAAGGAGGATGCATCATTGGTTGTTCAACATTTCGGGAACCGCTACCCTCTCCTAAATGCGCATTAAAGCCAGACGGGAATCGCGCCGCCTTGTCAAATTGAATAGTACTGTGCCGTCCGCTGCACGCCCGGCTGAACACGCCTGCTCGCCTCCATCAAACGCCTCCGTTAAACCCGCATGCAAACTGAGAAACCTACTCCGGCCACACGTCCGTTCATGAGCGGGCCGGAATTAAATGCAACACTGGCCGAGCTCCTCCCATCCGCCCTCAGTTTAAACAAGGCCAGACGTTGGCCAAGCTCCTACCGTCCGCCCTCTATTTAAACGAGGCCAAACAGACAGCGGGCAAGAACCGCACCCTCTACCGCTCCCCCATCTCCTCCTTCACCATTTTATCCACTCTTCCGATGGCTTCCAAGGAGCCGTTCTCCGGCATACTACCTGGCTGGGTGGCCCACCGAGCCCTCTGGATATGGGCGAGGCCGCTCGGTGCTTCACCAACCTCGCTTGGCCCGACGGAGCCAGTTGCCGCCCCAAGTCGGCGCGTGGTTCAGCAACTCGCCGCTCCAGTTCAGCTCGATGAGGAGTGGCGAGTTGCTCCACGGCGGCACGACGGCGAGCATGCCGGTACGGGCTTCATCGCTGCCGCATGGTACCGCGCCACAAGTGTGTGCGGTGGCTGCGCCTCCAGTGCCTACGGGCACACCTCCAATGCCTGCGGTAGCGTCATGCAGGCAGAGACAGAAGCTGGGTGCATGGAGAGCGACGATTTGGTGGCCAGCTTCTCCGTGTCCGCCACCATCATCTAGGAGAAGTAGAACACAGGAGGCCGCCGCCACTTGGGTCCCATGAAGGCCACCGCTGAGGCGACGACTGCGCATTCAAGTGGTTTATTTGCTGCTTCGTCTCTTTCGAGGACCTTCGTCGACCCCGCAAGTGTCTGCTGGACATGAGAAAGACAAAGGGGTCCATGGGCGGCCATTTAGATTAGGTACCCCCTCTCCAGCTGGCGGGAAATATTTGTTCTAAGAATGGATAAATTGGATGTATCTATAACTAAAATAAGTCTAGATACATCCATTTCTAGGACAAGTATTTCCGGACAGAGGGAGTATTAATTATACCAAGAGAGCCGAATTAGCACTGCTTAGTTCATGTAAATGTAATGAAATCCATCATGTTTATACGAAGATCCGGCTTTTTTATATGAAATCCTTCATTCTTATATGAAATCAGTCCATGTTTGCACGAATTTCATCTGGTTGGTTAGAGTTGTGAAAATGTATGCCGCTGGCGTTTGATGTCATCCTCCGCGGAAGAAAGCGGGAGCAAATTTTCCGACTACCGTTGGAGATGCTCTTATGCTGGAAATAATAGAGTCACATCCAATCTGTTTGAGTTAATCGTGTGTATGATTCCCCCTCTAAAAAGTTAATTGCGTGTACAGTGTACACGGGACTTTAAGGGTGGCTACAACATCATATAGAAAGTTAAAAAGAAACAAGTCCATCCTTAATCTTGTATTCTAAGTACTCTGTGGGTTCCACTATCAGTACAGTAGTGAAAAAAGTATATATGAAGTAATATATAATATAAAAATCTAAAGTTAAAGACAGAATTCGAACTCAGGTCATCGCGTTGCGAGCATCTGACGCTAACCAGTCCAGCACATTTCCGTTGTGGACCATTGATGTCGCTTGAAGCTACTTCGGTATTTCCCCAAAGAGGAATGGAAGATGCAGCACAACGGCGGTAGGTATTTCCCTCAGATATGAAACCAAGGTTATCGAACCAGTAGGAGAACCAAGAAACACAACGTAAACAGCCCCTGAACACACATAACAAATCCTCGCAACTCGACGTGTTAAAGGGGTTGTCAATCCCTTCTGGGGTACGATGCCTCAAGATAGGCAAACAGACGTGAGATAAATTTGTAGTAGATTTACAGATCGAACACCAAACAAAATAAATAATAATAAAATGCAGCAAGGTATTTTTTGTATTTTTGTTTTAATAGATCTGAAAATAAATGCAAAGGAAAAGTAGATCGCAAAGGCAAATATATGAGAAAGAGACCCGGGGGCCGTAGGTCTCACTAGTGGCTTCTCTCGAGAAAAATAGCAAAGGGTGGGTGAACAAATTACTGTTGGGCAATTGATAGAACTTCAAATAATCATGACGATATCCCAGCAATGATCATTACATAGGCATCGCGTCCAAGATTAGTAGACCTACTCCTGCCTGCATGTACTACTATTACTCCACACATCGACCGCTATCCAGCATGCATCTAGTGTATTAAGTTCATGGAAAAACGGAGTAATGCAATAAGAATGATGACATGATGTAGACAAGATCTATCTATGTAGAGATAGACCCCATCGTTTTATCCTTAGTAGCAACGATACATACGTGTTGGTTCCCCTTCTGTCGCTGGGATCAAGCACCGTAAGATTGAACCCACTACAAAACACCTCTTCCCATTGCAAGATAAATAGATCAAGTTGGCCAAACAAAACCCAAATATCGGAGAACAAATACGAGGCTGTAAGCAATCATGCATATAAGAGATCAAAGAAACTCAAACAAGTTTCATGGATATAAAAAGATAGATCTGATCATAAACTCAAAGTTCATCGATCCCAACAAACACACCGCAAAAGAGTTACATCATATGGATCTCCAAGAGACCATTGAATTGAGAATTCAGCGAGAGAGGAAGCCATCTAGCTACTAACTACGGACCCGAAGGTCTACAAAGAACTACTCACGCATCATCGGAGAGGCACAAATGGAGGTGGTGAACCCCATCCGAGATAGTGTCTAGATTGGATCTGGTGGTTCTGGACTCTGCGGCGGCTGGATCAATATTTCGTTGACTCCCCTAGGGTTTTGGGAATATTGGGGTATTTATTGAGCAAAGAGGCGGTCTGGGGGGCACCCGAGGTGGGCACAACCCACTAGGGCGCGCCTGGGCCTCCTACCGCGCCCTGGTGGGTTGTGCTCTCCTCGGAGCACCCTCAATCGCAGCCAGGACCGATTATGTTTCTTCTGGTCCAAAAAAAATCTCCATGGAGTTTCGTTGCATTTGGACTCCGTCTGATATTGATTACCTGCGATGTAAAAAACATGCAGAAAACAGCAACTGGCACTTGGCACTATGTCAATAGGTTAGTACCAAAAAATGATATAAAATGACTATAAAATAATTATAAAACATCCAAGATTGATAATATAACAGCATGGAACAATAAAAAATTATAGATACGTTGAAGACGTATCAGCATCCCCAAGCTTAACTCCTACCCGTCCTCGAGTAGGTAAGTGATAAAAACAGAATTTTTGATGTGGAATGCTGCCTAACATGTCATATCATATTGTTTTCTTTATATCTTGGACATTTGGACTTTTATTTGATTCAAAGCAATAGTCTAGTTTTGACATGATAATTTAAATACTCAAGCATATCAACAAGCAACCATGTCTTTCAAAATATCAACGCTAAAATAAGTTATCCCTAGCCCATCATGCTCAATCATTGATCCATTCATGAAACACACTCGCATATTAGCTACACCCAATACTTAAGTACAATCATATTGCCTCCTAGTTGGTGCTTTTGTAAGAGAAGATGGAGACTGAGATTCAAAATAAAAATTGCATAAAGTAAAAAAAGGCCCTGCCCGGAGGGAAGCAGGGATTTATAGAGGTGCCAGAGCTCAAAGCGAAAAAGTTAGAGATAAAAACTTTTTGGGAGGTGTATCCATCCCACCAACGAAAATGTCTTAGAGTCCCCAACACTTTCCATGCTAGATATATCATAGGCGGTTCCCAAACAGAAAATAAAGTTTATTCCTTTTTCAACCATACTGTCACTTTCCATGGCTAGCCGTATCCACGGTTGCCCTCCATACGAACACTTTCAAAGGAATTTATTATCTGACAACATAAAGTAAGTTCATTTTTCATTTTGGGACTGGCATCCCTAATACCTTTGCCTTACTCTCGTGCAATGACAAGTGAATAAACACTCATCATGAGAATAACACATCTAGCATGGAAAATATTAGCCACCCCTCACCGCTCTGTGAGCGAAACAAACACACAAAAGAGAAGTTTATTTTGAAAATAAGAGATGTCACATACAAATTTTCTTAGAATGGCAAAAGAATACCTCATATAGGTAGATATAGTAGACTCATGCAAAACTGGTTTAAAAGATTTTGGATGCACAAGTAGAGATCATACTTAGTGCAAAATGAAGGCTAGCAAAAAGATTGTGAAGCGACCAACCAAGAAATGAATAATCTCATAAGAAAGAATTAAGCATAATTAACACCGAATAATGCACCACAAGTAGGATATAATTTTATTGCATGACTATTGACTTTCGTGCTTGCATAGGGAATCACAAACCTTAACACCAATATTCGTACTAAAGCATAATTACTTATCAACATAACTCACATATCACATCATCATATCTCAAAACTATTACTAAGAATCAAGTTTATTTTGTCCAATGATCTTCATGAAAGTTTTTATTATATCCTTCTTGGATATCTATCACTTTGGGACTAATTTGCATGTGTTGATTTTCATAAGCTCAAACAAATATAAGTGAAGATCATGAGCATAGAAAAATTTCTTTCTCTCAAAATAATTTAAGTGAAGCAAGAGAGAATTTCTTGAAAATTTTACTAACTCTCAAATAAATCTAAGTGAAGCAAGAGTGCATTTCTTCAAAAATACTAAGCACACCGTGCTCAAAAAGATATAAGTGAAGCACTAGAGCAAGTCCATAGCTCATAAAAATTTGAAGTGAAGAGTAGAGAGCAATTCTAACAAGTCATGACATAATTTTGGTTCTCCCAAATAAGTGTGTGCAGCAAGGGATCAAGAGTAAAAACACAAAATAAAACAAGAAAAGACTCATATCATACAAGACATCTAAGCTAAACACATATCATGTGACGAATAAAAATATAGCTTAGAGTAAAATACCGATGGTCGTTAGAAGAAAGAGGGGATGCCACTCGGGGCCATCCCCAAGCTTAGTTGGTTGCTCATTTTTGGATAATAGCTTGGGATGCCGGGGCATCCCCAAGCTTAGGCTCTTCTACTCCTTATTCCTTCATCCATCATAAGATAACCCAAAACTTGAAAACTTCAATCACACAAAACACAACAAAACCTTTGTGAGATCCGTTAGTATAAGAAAGCAAACCACTTCTATAAGTACAATATCAAACTAATTCATATTTTGTTTTTGCATTATAGCTACTGTATTCCAAATTTTCTATGGCAAAAAATCAACAAATAAAACCGTAGAGCCATTAAAATAAGCACACAACGCAAAGAAAAACAGAATTTGTCAAAACAGAACAATCTGTAGCAATCTGACTATTTCTAATACTTCTGTAACTCCAGAAATTCTGAAAAACTAGGAAGACCTAGTTAATTTGTATATTAATCTTCTGTAAACAGAATTGGCATTTTATCACGCTCTGGTAGAAAATAAGAATTGTTTTGGAGCGCAAAAGTTTCTGTTTTTTCAGCAAGATCAAACAACTATCACCCAAGAAGATCCTATCGGTTCTACATGGCCCAAACACTAATTAAATCACTTAAAACACAATCATAACAGTAGCATAATTGTGCTAACACTCAAGAACAGAAAGCAAAAAGCAAAAGTAAATTTTATTCATTGGGTTGCCTCCCAAAAGCGCTATAGTTTTACGTCCGCGCTCCACGGCCGCACTCCACCGGGCTTCCTGGTCCGCACGCAAAGCCCTGCCCATGAGAGCGGCCACGGACACCACGAGGGGCGGAGCCGTGAGGAAGAACAAGCGGTGGCCGTAGGGCCACCCCGCCAGCAGACCGATGCTGAGGGCACGACCCATGAGTTTGTGGTGTGGGCGGCAATGCCACCGCGCACATGGCTCCGGCTCCCGTGGTCCTTGGCGAGGGAGATGCCGCCGAGGGGGCCTGTCGAGCTGTGGCTGCAGCACGACGGTTGCTGTAGCCAGGCTTCAGAAGCGGAAGTCGAGGTCGTCGAGTCTGGCGACATCTTCATGACTCGAGGATGGGGCGCGATCGCCCTTGCCTGCCGCCCGGAGGGAGGTCACGCCATCCACTTCGAGTACGATGGGGCGTCGATGCTCTTCTTCAAGGTCTTCGGAGAGGACAACTGACGCCTGGAGTGCTACCCCCGGGGAGGAGGTCAAGGCAGCGTCTCTCTGGTGGCCCGGCAAGGTGGCGAGGTCACCGGGGATGAACTTGCCCTTGGCCTTGTTCGCGATTCTTCTGATAGCTGCAACGCCTCATCTGGGCATGGCTCGAGCGACGACGATAGCTGCAAGCCGCCGCGCCACCGTGGCCGAGCCTAGTGGAGGCAAGGTGCCCGCCGGACATCGTGGGTGACGTTGTTTGGGTTGCGGTCCTCAGGAGACTGTTTTCCTTTTGCTGTGTTCCTGCAGAAAACAATGAAGGGCCCCGCGGGGTTATGTAATTACTGTGATACTTTTGGCTTTAATGTTATTATTCCCAGCGCATCATCATCACCCTTGACATTTCTAACCTGATTCCCACCGTCTGGCAAGATGCCAAGCACCCGCCACGACCCAGGTACTTGTCACCTTTAAACCCGTCCAGCATCACCTGCCCGATGTACTTCAAATATACTAATAGGTCGTTGTTACATGTTATGCAGCTGGCAAAAACTACAAGGACGATGTTTCTTCTAGATCTAACAGCTTGGCCAACAAAGATCCTGGACTGAGGCATTGCTATAATCTTGTACGTGCGTCTCTCTCTCTTGTATTGTTGTGTGCCTGCCAGCGTGCTTTGCTAGGATTTTCGACCAGTAATCCTTTTGTGCAGACAATGATTTCTACTACTGGCTGCTAAATCAGATATGTAGATGTCATACATGATACTACCTCGTATCTCTGTTCCTAAATATAAGTCTTTCTAGAGATTCCACTATAGGCTACATACAGAGCAAAATGAGTGAATCTACACTCGAAAATGCATCTATATACATATGTATGTGGTCCATACTGGAATCTCTACAAAGACACAAAAATATATATAGGAACAAAGATAGTACATTACACAAAATAGTAGGTGGCATGTAGGAATTCCAGCGCACTACATTAGGCTCCCTTAGAGTGCCGCTAGTCCAGCACACAGAGTCATGGCTAGTTTATGCTACGCACACAATCGTTAATTGGTAGTTTAGATATGCGCAAGGGATATGCAATGTATTATCATGTAGATATGTCTGAAATTAGTTGTGTCAACTTGCAGACAGGGTTACACAATGAAAAAATACAAGATGTATGTGACAATTTCATGGAACATCGCAAAAAAAGGAGAGGCAGCGGTGAGCCTGTACAATGTGCTATGGTAGGTCACTCCTCCATTGCTATCATCATGACATGTTATTTGCATGTCAGTTCTATTGGCCAAGTTTCTTAGGGATAGTTATTACGAGTTATCCTAAGAAAATAAGCACCTGTGAATATAAGCTCCAGGTAATAAGCCAACCAGTTCTTTTCATTGCCTTCCTTTTCAGCTTATCTTTGGTATGATTAGTGAAAAGTCTAGATTGCATTATATTTTGTCATTTTTCTGCCCATATGAAAATTAATTTGACTTGCAAACATCACAAATTGAACCTAATGCAGTAATTAATATGATAGGAAAACAGACCATCACTATTTGTTCAAAATGCAAATACAAAGATACCATCTACTTGGCACGATCACTTTGGTCAATGTCTTCCATAGAGATCCCATTGCCTAATTTAAATGAAGAACGCATGACCCAAATTTAAATGAAGAACAATTATTTATTGAAATTCAATGGTCCAAGTGGACGGTTATTACCACATAGCAGCACCACCTGAAAGCATCGTATAGCAGCAACAGCTCATAGCAACTCATCACACAACTGCAGCAGTGTGCAATTCATCATATACCAGTAGCAGCTCATAGCAATTCATCATATAGCAGCAGCAGGAGCAGCTCATAGCAATTCATCATATACCAGCAGCAGCTCATAGCAATTCATCATATAGCAGCAGCAGGAGCAGCTCATAGCAATTCATCATATAGCAGCAGCAGGAGCAGCTCATACCAATTCATCATATAGCAGCAGCAGGAGCAGCTCATTGCAATTCATCATACAGCAGCAGCAGGAGCAGCTTATATCAACTCATCATATAGCAGCAGCAGCTCATAGAAGTTCATCATATAGCAGCAGCAACTCATAGCAAAACATCATATAGCAGCAGCAGGAGCATCTCATAGCAATGCATCATATAGTAGCAGCAGAAGCAGCTCATTGCAATTCATCGTATAGTGGATCAGAATGAAATTTGGCAAAAAATCAGAGGAGATCCTCACCTTGGTGGGTGAGCTCATCCTTCAACAGCACCTCAAGGCCACAACCGCAAGTTAAGCCAAAGCCCATAACTAAAAAATGACTTATTTACATATTTTATGGCTTATTATGACAATAAGCTCTGAAAAGGCAGAATAGAACTGACCCTTAACCTGCAATTCAATTGTGCGTGCAATGATGAATCACTCCTTCCTGCTATAGTGTACATTTAGGCATCATCATACATGGCATAACCTAATACATATGCATTCCATTGTAGAATCTGGAATATGCAATGTTTATGTTAGTTCATACGTTGCACATGATGTTTAAATGCCCCTTAGATCTGGTCAGTCAAGTGATGGTCTTTAAGCCTCCTTCTTTGCTTCTTTTCTTGATATGTAAGATTTGCTCACACATCTATTCAATTGCTTGTTTGTATCAGCCAACCATACTAGGATTGTTTGCTTTGATTACTTGTTGTTCTTCACCTAACACTCTAACAGAGCTTGTCAGCGACTTAAACACTAAGGGCTGCTGTAGTGGGGGCTTGTCTAACTCATAGGTGACATAAAGGTTGCTGTACACTAAAGTAGGCTCTCCAAGAGTACCTGGAGATCTAATTCGAAGGTATGCCTAGTTTTTACATAGTGCACACATAGTAAATGCTCATTTCATTGTGTGCAAGTGCAAGAGATGTGGCATGTTTCATTATGTGGTGTTGTTTTGTTATAAGCTCATACTTTTGTGTTGTTCATAGACGGGAAAGTATGCATATTTATCTTCCAAGGAGACGAGTAACTAGTTTGTGTCACCTTGCAGAGGGGGTGCAATGAAGATAATATCGAGGATTTCCAAGTACAAGATGTTAGGAAGGAGCCTTGCAAGAGAAGTAGGAGCAGCGTTGAGCCTGTTCAACCAGTTAAGGTAAGTCACTGTATCCAACTCAATAGTTCAATTGCTTCTTTGTTTCCGGCATAGTTAATTTGCTCTTATCAATTGCTTTATTTTCCTCAGTTAATGAGATGCCCTAACAATGATGCCTGATGTTGGGTACTTGTATAACTATTAGTTGACATAATTAAAGGCCTTACCATTTAATTACTCCGACGAAGTGTGCCTGAAGCTTTAAAGTCTATTAACCAACTATTACTGCATGAGGCTCACAATCTAGTTTATACTAGGCTAATGATTGCATAGTTTTGCTTGCTGTAGTAGGTTTGTATGAATCCCTATGCTGTTCATTATGCTCCCTAAGACTTTAGTTGAGCTACAGAATGGCCAACTGCTTGCTTACACTACAAAAACGGAAGGTATTTGCACCATCACCGTCCTCAAATAGAGTGTTTTCTACTAATAGACACATCCGTGACATTTTGGGCCGAACGAATTTTTTTCTATCACACTTATGACACTTCTATGACGATAATGGTGGGCTCCTACTTCTATGACAAAAAAATCATGACAAAAAATTTTCTTTTCGTCCTGGGCGGGCCGGAGACGCAGCTGCATGGCATTTTTGGGCCGAGGAAAATATTGGGGTGTTCCCGGTTAAGGTGGGTGGTCGAGGCCGAGCGATGCACGTTTATCTCGTACATGCACGCGCGTGGGTGCGAGGCGTTGGGATCTAACTGAACCCAAGCGAGGCATTGGGCTCTAACTGAACCCGAGCGATTGCACTGTAGGCTACGCATTACTAAACCCGAGGTAACTGAACCCGATCGAGCGATTCCTTCGCTACTGCTGCTAACTGAAGCCGATTGATGTTGCCTCTGGATGAACAGTGAGCGTTGCTGGGGGGTTTGGATGAACAGTTCCCGGTGGGGGTGGATGAACAGGACCCCGTGGTGTTGCCTCTGGATGAACAGGACACCGATCGATTCGGCCGGTTTGGGCTGGATGAACAGGACCCCGTGGAGGGATGGATGAACAGGACCACCCCGTGGAGGGATGAATGAACAGTAGACGGTGGAGGGCTGGATGAACAGTAGCCCATGGAGGGGTGGTTGAACAGGAGCCCGTGGAGAGGGCTAATTAAACAATAGCCGGTGGAGTAGCGCGCAGTGGAGGCTGGATGAACAGGAGCTCGTGGATGAACAGTCGCAGGTGGAGGCTGGAGGAGGTCGACGGTGGATGAACAATAGCCCGTGGAGGCTGGAGGGGGTCGACGGTGGAGATGAACAGTATCCCGTGGAGTCCCGTTTTGCGGTACGCCACACCCCTCCCGATGAACAGGACCCCCGTTTCGACCGTAGCGCTCCAACACTCTTCATTTTGCTGTACGCCACACCCCTCCCGATAAAGACCCCCGTTTCGACCGTAGAAGGTCCGTTTCCTCCATTTTGCGGTACGCCAGACCCCACCTGATGAACAGGATCCTGTTTCAAACATGGCCGGTCGAACACAAGGCCGTTTCCTCCGTTCTACGGTACGCCAGGCCTCGTTTCCGTCGGCTGTTCCGTCCAAGACCTCCCGATGAACACGACGACGCATTTCGTTCCGAACCAGCCGGTTGGCTCCCCATGAACACGACGATGACGCTGTTTCTCCGTTCCGACCCAGCATGTACACGAGCCCTGGCCGTACATATGCGCGAGTAGGCGTTCGAGACCCTGCCCGTATGTACGTACGTGGCCATATTTTCTTTCTTGCACACTGGCTGCTGTACGTACATGTACATGCTACGTGCGCGCCTCTACTACGACATGCGCGCGCCTCTACATCGACCAGTATGTACGTACACGTTCGCAACCAGAATGACAACGCTACGTACGCTTCGACCAGGTTTGTCCCGACTATCAGGCACTTCCTTGTGTGCGAAGATGTAGCTGGTGGGTCCCAGCAGTCAGGGTGGCGAATCATTTTTTTTGCCCGGACGCACTTCCTTGCGTGCGAAGATGTAGCTGGTAGGTCCCAGCAGTCAGGGGGAAACATTTTTTCGTGAAATACAGTTGCCCATCCGGTGGCTCCCTGCTGTTAGGTGGAGGAATAATTATTTTGCGCGTAATAAGGAGGCACTTCCTTGCGGCCGCCATGGACCCAGCTGTCAGCCTCTCTACGTACACTAGTAGAAAAGGGGGCAATGGTCCAGGCCCGGCCAGCCCATTAGTCCCGGTTCAATCCAGAACCGGGACCAATGGGGGCATTGGACCCGGTTCGTGAGCCGAGGGCGGCCGACCACGTGGGCCATTGGTCCCGGTTCGTCTGGACCTTTTGGTCCCGGTTGGTGGGGACGAACCGGGACCAATGGGCCTCGCTCTGCCCACCACCATTGGTCTCGGTTGGTGGGACGAACGGGACCAAAGGCTGCCCTTTAGTCCCGGTTCAAGTCACCAACCGGGACCAATTAGTTGCCTATATATACCCCTCGCCCATGAAAGCGAGCACTTAACGCTTCCTGTTTTTCGTGGCCGGCGAGGGGAGAGCTTTGTGGTGCTCTAGCTCACCTCCTATGCACACGAGGTGTTCGATGGAATGCCCGAGCCACACTACTTAAGATTTCTCCTCTCCAAGCTCGACCTCCAAGCTCCATTTTCCTTAATATTTGTCTAGGTTTAGCGGTGCATCACGCCCTGTCCCGTCTTCACCGCCGTCGATCGCTCAGCGCCGATCTCGTCGCTGCACCACCGTGGTGAGCCTCTTGTTCTTACCTTCTTTACGAAAGGAAAAAATTCTTACTTGTATGTTTATATAGATACTTGGATAATTTTCTTACTTTTATTATTGCATCTTATATAGTGCGATGGTTTTGGTATCCGCCCACGTCGGCCCTCGTCCTGTCTATGATTCGGATGTGGTATATATTATCTTTTCATAACTATTGGTTCATTTATTGTTTATGACAATTATGCCGACCAACGTGACATAGATTTTATTTATCTAGGAGGTTGTTGAACCGGAAATTCCAACCGACCCTATTGTCGAGAGGTTAAATTTAGTTGAAGAAGAAAACAATTTGTTGAAGGAAAAATTAGAAAAATTGAGGAGGAGAAGATGATATTGGAGTTGCATGTTGCGGATGTCGTCGATGATCACAAGATCAAGATGGATGCAATGCGCTTGAAGATTAGAAAGATTAGAAAATATGCCATTCATACCGAGGCTTGGTATCATTATGCCGTTGGATCGGTTGTTACATTGATTGCGATTATGATCGCATTTGTTTTTACATTGAAATGTTTTACATAGTTTCATGTATGGTTTAATTAATTTAGATGCTCTGCAGAGCTTTATGTTGTTAGATGAGAACTATGTATGTACTTTGGTTTTAATGTGATGATGAACTTCTATTAATTTGGTCACTTAATTATCTATTCATGATGTTCGTAATGATTTTTGACACACTTAATTATATATAATGCGTGGATGAACCGCAATGGATGTACGATTCAAGACACACCTCCGAGTACATTAAGGGCGTGCATGATTTTCTCGAAGTGGTTGAGGCAAACAAGCGAGAATGGTTTTATGTGTTTTCCATGCCCTATATGTGGGAATACGAAGTCTTACTCGACCGGAAAATCCTCCACACCCACCGCTTTACAAGGGTTTCATGCCACACTATAATGTTTGGACGAGGCACGGAGAAATAGGGGTTATGATGGAAGACGGCGAAGAAGAAGAGTGCGATGACAACTATGTGCCCCCTGAATACGGTGATGCTACCGAACATCAAGAGGAACCAGACGATGTGCACGATGATCCTGCAACGGGCGAAGCTACTGAAGATCAAGAGGAACCAGACGATGTGCCCGATGATGATGATCTCCGCCGGGTCATTGTCGATGCAAGGACGCAATACGAAAGTCAAAAGGAGAAGCTGAAGTTCGATCGCATGTTATAGGACCACAAAAAAGGGTTGTACCCCAATTGCGAAGATGGCAACACAAAGCTCGGTACCGTACTGGAATTGCTGCAGTGGAAGGCAGAGAATGCTGTGTCTGACAAAGGATTTGAGAAGCTACTAAAAATATTGAAGAAGAAGCTTCCAAAGGATAACGAATTGCCCGACAGTACATACGCAGCAAAGAAGGTCGTATGCCCTCTACCGCGGTGCGTACAAGGATCTTAACACATGCCCGGTATGCGGTGCATTACGGTATAAGATTAGACGAGATGACCCTGGTGATGTTGACGGCGAGCCCCCCAGGAAGAGGGTTCCCGAGAAGGTGATGTGGTATGCTCCTATAATACCACAGTTGAAACGTCTGTTCAGAAACGGAGGGCATGCCAAGTTGATGCGATGGCACAGTGAGGACCGTAAGAAATATGGGAAGTTGAGAGCACCCGCTGACGGGTCGCAGTGGAGAAAAATCGAGAGAAATCTTTGGGATGAGTTTGCAAGTGAGCCAAGGAACGTATGGTTTGCTTTAAGCGCGGATGGCATTAATCCTTTCGGGGAGCAGAGCAGCAATCACAGCACCTGGCCCGTGACTCTATGTATGTATAACCTTCCCCTTTGGATGTGCGTGAAGCGGAAGTTCGTTATGGTGCCAGTTCTCATCCAAGGCCCTAAGCAACCCGGCAACGACATTGATGTGTACCTAAGGCCATTAGTTGAAGAACTTTTACAGCTGTGGAATGGAAACGGTGTACGTACGTGGGATGAGCACAAACAGGAGGAATTTAACCTAAAGGCGTTGCTGTTCGTGGCCATCAACGATTGGCCCGCTCTCAGTAACCTTCGGTGACAGACAAACAAGGGATACCATGCATGCACGCACTGTTTACTTGACACCGATAGTATATACCGCAAGCTGCAGGAAATATGTGTACTGGCCATCGTCGATTTCTTCCGACCAACCATCACTTTGTCGAAAGAAAGGCAAGCATTTCAAAAGCGCAGGCAGATCACGGAAGAAGCCCGCCATGCGTGCGGTGATCACATACTTGCTATGGTCAATGATTTACACGTAATCTTTGGAAAGAGTCCCGGACTAGCTGTTCGAATGACGCCGAGAATCACGCACCCATGTGGAAGAAGAAATCTATATTTTGGGACCTACCCTCTGGAAATACCTAGAGGTCCGCTCTTCGATCGACGTGATGCACGTGACGAAGAACCTTTGCGTGAACCTGCTAGGCTTCTTGGCGTGTATGGGAAGACAAAAGATACACACGAGGCACGGAGGACACCGCAACGCTTGCACGAAAAAAGAGAGCATGCCTCCGAAGCGATGAAGGTCCTGCTAGCTACGCTCTTACGAAAGAAGAGAAATAAATCTTCTTTGAATGCCTGCTTAGTATGAAGGTCCCGGCGGCTTCTCGTCGAATATAAAGGGAATAATAAATATGCCGGAGAAAAAGTTCCGAGCGTAAAGTCTCATGATCGCCACGTGATTATGACGCATAGCTGCTTCCGGTTGCATTGTGGGGGCTTCTACGGAAAAGCGTCCGATTAGCCATTGTGAAGCTATGTGCATTCCTCAATGCAATCTCTCGAAGGTGATTGATCCATAAATCATACCAAGGCTAAGGAGTGATGTGGTGCAATGTCTTGTCGGGTTTAAATGGTGGTCCCACCATCCTTCTTCAATATCACGACGCACGTCCTAGTTCATCTAGTTGACGAGATTGTCATTCTCGGCCCCGTATTTCTACACAATATGTACCCCTTTGAGAGGTTCATGGGAGTCCTAAAGAAATATGTCCGTAACCGCGCTAGGCCAGAAGGAAGCAAAAAAACAAAAAAAGTGTTTTCAAATTTGAAAACTAATGGCACTAACAGAAAGTTTATAATTTTCCTAAAACTAAAAGAAAAAAGAATTGAAAAATAAAGCAAAAAAAAAAGAAAATAAATAATGCAGAAATCAAAACAAAAAAACAACAATAAGTATTTTGTTGTAAGTAGAAGCAAAATAAAATAAATAAAGTAAGAAAGAAAGCAAAAAAACAAAAAAAGTGTTTTCAAATTTGAAAAGTAATGGCACTAACAAAAAGTTTATAATTTTCCTAAAACTAAAATTAAAAAGAATTAAAAAATAAAGCAAAAAACAAAAGAAAATAAATAATGCAGAAAACAAAACAAAAAACTAGAAAAAAATAAAAATAGCAACAATAAGTAAAGAAAACAAAAAACAAAAAAATGCCTCCTACTGGGCCCCCACGGCCTGAATACGACATGAAACCCTATTATGGGCCAGGATTCAGGCCCGCAGTAGGCAAAGAAGGCCCATTAGGCACAGCAATAGCAAGTAGGCCCGAAAGCCTGCGGCGGAGAGGAGCTCGAGAGGGGTGCGGCAGTGGGGCTTATAAACCACTACGCGCCCCTCTCAATTAGCGAGGTGGGACTAAACTTTGGCCCCGACGCAGCAAGACAGGGCCTTTGGTCCCGGTTGGTGGCACCAACCGGGACTAAAGGGAGCATTGGTACGGCTCGTGGCACCAACCGGTACCAAAGGCCGCCTCCGCCCTTTGGGCTGCCGAAAAAGAGGCCTTTGGTCCCGGTTGGTGGCACCAACCGGGACTAAAATGCATTAGTCCGGTTGGTTTCACGAACCGGGACCAATGGCTTTGCTATATAAGCAAATACTTTGCGAAAATTCAGAATCTCATCGCCCGATTGTCCCCGACGACGCCGACCCTCCTCGACGCCGCCAGTTGCTCCACCTCGTCGCCGCCGCCGCCGCCAAGGCTGCCGCCTCAAACCCGCGCCGTCCTTGTCGCTGCCTCGAGCCCGCGTCTGCCCGCCTCCCACGCCGCCTCGAGCCCCTGCCCGTCGTCCGTCTCGCCTTCACGGGCGCCTCGCCGCCCCCACCGCCATTGTCATCTAGCCGCCCATTTGTGAGCCGCCACACAAGACCGGCTCTGTTTCTTTCATTTTTATTAGTTTAATTTTTTGTTCATATATATATATAATGTATATGTGTATGTATGTGGCTATGTGTATGTAGATGTTCAAAATGTATAAAAAATTGTTCAGAGCATGTTTTTCTTCATATATGTATTTTTGTTCATATGTGTATTAATGTTTTCATATATGCAAAAGATAGATTTTTAGAAAAGTTAGGTTTTTTTCTGTTCATAGATTTTTTGGTGATATTAATTATTGTAGAATATGCAAATGTTTGTATATTCATATGAACAATGCATTAGGCAAAACCTTTGTTTTTTCGAAATTTTCTATTTGAACATTTTTTTAAAACAAGCAATACTAAAAGAATGAGAGGGAAAAGAAAAATAAGAAGAGTAAGAAAGGAGAAGAAGAGGAGAGGAAGAAGAGGAGAAATAAATAAGAAGAGGAAATAAGAAGAAAAAGAAGAGGAGAAGAAGAAAGGAATAGAGGAGAAGAAGAAAAGAAAGGAATAGAGGAGAAGAAGAAAAATAGAAATTTTCTATTTTTCTTCTTCTCCTCTTTTTTTTCTTTTTTTTTCTTCTTCCTTCTTCCTCTTTTCTTCCTTTTCCTTATTTTCCTTTCTCGAGGGAGAAGAAGAAAAAGAAGAGTAGAAGAAGAAGAAAGGAATAGAGGAGAAAGAAGAAACTTCAACACGAGGGGGGGGGGGTACCGATACCCCCTCCCCGATAACATTATTTTCCCATGTATATGTATGTCGCGTCGTTGTCGATATAACCCCCTCGAGATAAATTCGACATGAGGGGCGGTCGATATATATACCCCCTCTCGACCGTGATAACTTATACAACGGCAGCACCCCCCTCGGCCCTCTCGCTCGACCAAAACTCTCAAGGACACCCAAACCCTAGAGAGAAACGATGTTGGTCTCCTACCCCCTCCTTGGCGCCCCTACCCGACAAATTAACTCTCTCGAGGCCACCCAAATTAACCCTTGAAGCGGTGTGTCGACGCGACCCCACACCCTAGACAATCAGACTCGAGGCCACAAACATGTTTCCTTATTGTGTTTAGATAGATATTTATACGCTTTCCACTAATATATATATATATATATATATATATATATATATATATATATATATATATATATATATATATATATATCCATATGTACCATGTTTGAATAATAATTGACATGTTGTAAATATTTGCAGAAACTATGGAGCACTCCCGAGATGAACAAACATAAGTGATGTTGGGGCACATAATCGCACAAGGAAGTGATGAAGTTGCGTCATTTCTCAACGACACCGATGGTCCCGAAGGACTAGGTGAAGAAGAGGGCTATGTTCATGATGGCCCGACCCATTAATGCCAGGTACAAGAAGAGGACTATGTTCATGATGGCTCCGGTGACACAATGGAGGTACAAGAAGGAGACCGTCTTGGCCTCGGTGACCGAACCGAGTCCGCCAGGTATATATATATATTAGTTAAGCCCGTCTTGACTAGTTAATTGATGCATCCATTGTTTTGGTATATGTACACATATTAATTACTCTTGTCTTTCTTCCTTATAATTTCTAGCCCTCCGGATCGAGCACAACTTCGGTAAGGAGACGAGGCCCGAACAAAAAAGTTGAGCTCAGATGACAAGTTTGAGATCATAGAAATCGCGCCCGACGGTGAACCGATTGAACCCATCCGGACAAGGAAGGCATTTTCTGGTCAGTGCGGGGTTCTTGTTAGGGACAAGATCTCGATCAGCATCCATCAATGTTATAAGCCTAAGGAGGAAGACCCTGAGGTGTCTTATGTCAATGATATGCGAGAAGAAGATCTTTGGACTCACCGAAGGCAAATTTCACCCTACCGCCAGAGGAGGATCTGGAGAAGCAGTTAAAGAGCAATTAATCAAGTCTTGTGCTCTTAAGAAGATGGCAACCCTAATGAGGAGGTGGAGGAAAGAGCTGAACCAGTTTGTCGAGAAAGAAAAGACACCAGAATTCATCGGCAAATATGAGAAGATCAAAGATCATCGCCCGCATTTGTGGCCCACAAGACATCGGAAAAGAGTAAGAAGATGTCGGCGACAAACAAGCAAAATGCTGCGAAGAAGAAGCTTCACCATCGCACGGGTCCAGTGGCTACCTCAAAGCCCGTCCCTAAGTGGTCCAAGGCTGAGCATGATCTCGCTTGAAAAAGGGATCGAACTAGAGACAATGTCTTGGCTGGACCGTTGCGGACTTGGTTCTTCGGGCTGGAGGAACCTTGGACCTCGTAATAGGAAGTGCCGGTGGGCCAGACGAGCAACTGCAAATACCAGTGAAGAACCTTCGACACTATATCGATGCAGCGCAGCGAGGGACGTTCCTTCCAAACAGGGAGAACGACGAGCTCACAATGGCCCTTGGGAATCCTGAGCACCCTGGACGGACACGAGGCACGCCAGGCTCCATTCCGTGGAAGGTTGGTTTTCCGGACACAGGGGGTTACAAAACCCACGAGAGGAGGAAGAAACTGGAGCAGGACCAACTGCAGGCGCTGCACGAAAGGGTAATGGGGCTAGAGGAACGAGAAGAGGAACGAGAAGCAGCAGATCGCAGCAAACGACCTGCCGAAGCTACCCCGCCATCTCAGCAGAGAAGCAGCGTGGCTTCCACCGAGCTGCTTCAGCCAGAGCATATCTTGACGGCTCCTGCCAGCTATCCCGTGGATGGTATCACAGAGTCTCAAAATTGCCACATTATGGCGCGATGGATGAATTTGAAGGTCAAGGCGGCTGTTGGCCAAGTTTATCCTAGTGGACCCGGCACAACTTATCACTGCCAGCCAATTCCAGAAGGATATGCTAAGGTGATGGTGGATGAAATAACGGAGGGATTTGAGGACCTCCTGCTTGACCACCCTACCGGTGAAGGGGAGACTAGGTTGGGTTCTGCTCTGAAGACTCCATGCCTATGGCGAAAGGAGCTCATCAACCTTCCGAACTGGACGCCTCCGCCTCCACCTCCTCCTCCGGCGAGTCAGGGCACTCCGCCTCCTCCACCGCCTCCTCCTCCGGCGAGTGACGATCAGGGCACGCGTGGCGGCACTCCGCCTCCTTCTCCGGCGCGTGGCGGCACTCCGCATCCTTCTCTGCCTACGCCGGCGCGCCCGAGCAGCCAGCCTCCTCCTTCTCCGCCTCGTCAGCAAGGGCGGAATAGACCCGCCGCCGCTCCGGCTGCTCCGGCGCGTCGTAGTCCTTCTCCTCCTCCTCGTAAGCAAGCAAAGAAGACATCCGCTCCGGCTCGCTCTGCGGCGTCTAGCAGACAGCCAAAGGCAGGAGGAAATACAGATTCGGTCCTTGTCTCAAGACTCCGGAGAAGTTACCGCACGGGAGGACAGAGGAGGAAAACGCGAAGATCGCGCAGCATCAAGTGGATGACTGGTTTGCAGGGTTGAAAGCAAAGAGACATCCACCTCCGGAGGAGAAGGTAGATCCGGTGAAAGCGAAGCGCACTCTGGCTGCCCCGAGGAAACCGGCAAAGTCTCCGCCGAGAACCAACTATGAGCGACATTCGAACATACATATCTCCAAGCGGAGCGGTCGGGAAGTACTGTCAGGCATCAAAGAGCAAAAGAACGAGCAGCTGCGAAAAAAATTGACCAGCTCGGCGAACAAGCAAACCAACCGTGCCCCCCGCTCAATGTGTCTAGCGGCAACATCGTCGCTAATGTTCCGGGGATGGTGGACGGTTATGGCAATCTACAAGATTACCTGCCTGATGATGCACTTCCTGAATACATGAAGGTGGAAGAACACAGATACAAGTATGGGAAGCCTCTCGTCAAATATGAAAAATCTCTAACAACGATGATGCGAAGATTCCATACTTGGTACATGAAAACCTGCAGAGAGTCTGGGGGGACGAATAGTTTGTATCTGCACATTAAAGAGGAGCACGACCTCGTTGGAAGTGATCTGTTGTGTGTTCCATTTGAGGAGTTCTTCGCGTTCTTCAATCAAAAGGCCCTCGATAAATTAACAATCTTTTGCTACTGCCTGTAAGTACTATTTCTGTCATTAAGTCTCTATATATAGCTCGGCTCTTTCATTGCATGTATTTATAATTAATTATCGTCAATATATTATGCAGATTGAAGATCGTCGAGTGCAAAAAAAAATGAAATCTATGATATTGGGTTCATTAACACAAATATCATAGATGTATTCCTGGTTGAAAAGCACGTCAAAGAGGCCGAGGACAACTTGCTACAATCGTTGATCAAAAATCAAAACAAAGATACCATACTCTTTCCTTACAACGACAAGTGAGTGTTACTGATCGTTTGCATATTCGGTTTCCCTTATTACTCGAAAGCGAGGTTATAGTAATGTAATTGATGAGTTATGCATGCGCAGTACCACTATATTCTTCTCGAGATTAAGCTTGAGCGTGGACTAGTAACATCTTAGACTCGAGACGGAAAGATCCCGGCACCTATGCGGACATGACTGAAATGCTCAGCAAAGTAAGTTCAATCGATCATTATCGCACCATAGCGGCAACTTTTTGTTCATTTCCTGATATCTCAAGTAATAATAATTATTTTCTTTGTCTTGCAGGGTTTGGAAACAGTTCACCGCAAAAGCTCCGGACTGCCAAGGAGCTGAGATATACATACCCGAAAGTAAGTACTCTTGGCTAGCTAGTTGTGCGATCTCTCGTTGATTCTATAGCTATACTTTCATCAATGCCATTTATAATGCTTCATTATCAGTTTGATTGACCTCTATTTCTCGTAAAGTGCTTGTGGCAGGAACAAGGGAATGATTTACGTGGATACTACGCATGCGTAGTTCATCTACAACGCGACTTTGAAAAATAAGCGGGCTACTCTCAAAGACAATATGAAGTGCCTAAGCAATTAATAATATTCACAATTTCATTTTATTACACCATCATTTCTGTTGAGTTTCATTCATATATATGTATTAATTAACCCCTTCTTCAAATTAGACGTGGCAGATGCGGAATGAACTCCTAGAACCAGATCGCATTAAAGCAATTCAAGAGGAATTGGCGGGATTCTTTCTTGACCACGCCATCAATAAAGCCGGAGAATACCATGTGGAAGTTGATTTCAAATGCTAGGGGACTGTAATTGAGAGATCTTATATATTGTACATGTATGTAGCCAGTAGCGTCGGACGTACATGATATGAAAACTTGTTGTTCGACCAATCTCTCGGAGAAGGAGAGGTCGATCGATCATTTCTCTCGGTATGCATGACTTAACTTCTGTACTCGATGGTTCCCTTCATTTTCTTACTAGCTAGTGTGTCGAGGGCTATATGTATATAGTACGTAGCATCGACCAAGCACGGACATAAGAGAGGACACTTCTCTCTAACACAATATATGAAACACCTAAATTAACCCCCAAAACCCCCAACCCCCCCCCTTAAAAAAACCCCAGCCACTGGAATGCTGACGCGTGGATGCCTTTTGGTCCCGGTTGGTGCCACCAACCGGGACCAATGGCCCCCCTGCCTGGGCTCGGCGCACCGGCCACGTGGAGGACCATCTGTCCCGGTTCGTGTTAGAACCGGGACTAAAGGGGGGAGGTATTAGTAACGACCCATTAGTCCCGGTTCATGAACCGGGACTAAAGGCCCTTACGAACGGGGACTAATAGGTGTTTTTCTACTAGTGGTACAATACTCTTCTAATGGGAGTCGTTCCTTGACCATGTTGACCAGACCGCGCCAAGAGCACCACTGCACCAGGGCGGTGGACGACGGCGAGGCCAAGGAAGGGGACGATGCGGAGCCGGGAAAGACGCGGCAATGGAAGCCCGAGCGGAGAGGAGTACGAGGGTTGACTGGTTCAGCTACGGTGTGAGGCTGCCGTCGCCGCAGGGCCTGGCCAGCGGTGCGAATAGTAGGGGGCGGCGAGGCCTCAAGGGCAAAGACCCGCCACGGGAGGCAGGAGCATGCGGCACGACCGGCGCTGCTTTGGGCGGCTGGAGCAAGAAGACCAGAGGTTGAAGAAGCACTACGACCGTTGGATGGACATCGTACGGTCACTAGAGTTAGAATCGTTCATATTGACTAAGTTGACACAGCACTCCGTCTCTGTCAACTTAGGCCCATAAGTCAGCCTCCCACCAAGGTGGGTCCCAACTATCAGGGGGAGTATTCATTTTTTGTGCGTAATAAGGAGGCACTTCCGGTGGGTCCGAGCTGACAGCAGGGGGAATATTTTTTTCGCGAAATACGGTGGCCCGTCTAGTGGGTCCCAGCAGTCAGGGGGGAAACATTTTTTTCACCAAATACGGTGGCCCGTCCGGTGGGTCCCTGCTGTCAGGTGGAGGAATAATTATTTTTCGCGTAATAAGAAGGCACTTCCTTGCGGCTGCCGTGGACCCAGCTATCAGCCTCTCCACGTACACGACTCTTCCGATGGAAGTCGTTCCTTGACCACCTTGATCACGCCGCACCGAGAACACCAGGGCGATGGACGACGGCGAGGCCTAGGAAGGGGACGACACGGAGCCGGGGAAGACGCGGCAGTGGATGCCCACGTGGAGAGGAGTACGAGGGTTCACTGGTTCGGCTGCGGCGTGAGGCTGCCGTCGCCGCAGAATAACAGGGGGTGTGGGTGAGTAGAGGGATGCCCTGGCCAGCGGTGGGAGTAGTAGGGGGCGGTGAGGCTGCGCGGCATCACTGATCGGCCATGGGAGACAAGAGCGGCAACGACCGGGCGCTTGCTTTGGCCGGCCGGAGCAAGAAGACCAGAGGTTGAAGAAGCACTACGGCCGTTGGATGGACATCGTACGGTCACTGCAGCTAGAATCATTTATATTGACTAAGTTGACAAAGCCCTTGGTACGCGTCAACTTAGTAGGCCCACAGGTCAGCTTCCGAAATGGTGCACCCCAGATGTCAGGGGGAGGAATCATTTTTTGTACGGGTGAAGCTAGAATATCCAAGATTGAAGACGAAGCACGGCATCCGCTGGATGGACATCCAACGGCTACTACTGCTAGAACCGTGTGTTGACTATAAGTTGACAAAGCCTTGCATATCGGCCAACTCTTTTTTTAGGGACGCCAGCGTCAACTTAGTAAGGCCACAAGTGTGTGGCGTAGAACTTATAGCCCATTTGATATTTGTAAGAATGTGCAGCCAATTTTTGAATTCTAATGGAATTTACTACAGCCCATTTACAGTTTGTTAAAAGTACAGCCCATTTCAACCAACCGTTCAAAACAGAATTCAATAAAATTTCCCACATTTTGATGGGATCAGAAATATTTTTATCCCAAAATTTCTAGTCAGATTAAATACAATTTCAATACAAATTTATATTACATAAAAATCCAACGAAACATTGCACTCGCAACAATTAATGAAATTAAAATTTTCATTGTCCAAAAATAATATTTTGTAAAGTAATTACGTGGTTGGTGCATTTTTTATAGTTACTGCCCACTTTTTATAATTACATCCCATTTATTATTTCTTAAACCCCATTTTCTTGATAAGCCTAATGCATCCCTCCTAGGAAAGATTTGCAGTCCAGCGGGGCAGAGAATAACAACTTGACCTTGCACAGGTATTCCTAAAAAAGTATAGCTGGGCTAGCCATTTTCAGCTTGACAAAAATTAATATCTGGCTTTGGATATCGGCACAGGCTAGACGGGCCACAGCCTCTCCTCGATTAATACCTGCAGCGATGTTTTCGTTGTTGTTCAGAGGAGAAAAATTAATATCTGGGCTAAACATCGCTCATGAAAAACTCTGCAGTGCTCACACCTCAAAAACACAAATACTGCTCGAGCTGCTTGGTCCTAGCTGTCGGCCACTTCTTGTGCAATTCTCTCGTTTATTGACTACATAGGTTGACAATGGTGTGGGACCATGATGTCAGGAAACCAGGAGGAAGCAAAAAAAGTATAGTTTTATATACCAATAAGGAGGCACTTCCGTACGTGCGGCTATAGCCCTGGTGGGCCCTCACTGTCATCCTCTTCAAGTAAAGTCATCTCCTCATCCTCATGTCTGTTGACCATGTTGACAATGCTAGACAGCAGTGCCATGGCGAGCGCAACAACTATCGAAGGACGACGGAGAGGGCCTCGCGGGCCCTACGGATGGTCTGATACAGCGCCCGCTGCTCATTCGGGAAGCCAGGATCATAGGGCCACATGTCCGCGACGGCATTGTCGTCGCTTGTTCACCGGTGCTTGTTGAGGAGACGGAGGTTGCAGCACAGGTCCTCCTGCGCAGGTAGCTCTTCCGCCATTAGGGCGCCGAAGTGCAGCCGCACCTGCTCTGTGCTGAACACGACATGAACCGGCTTGGACAGTGGCGCCGTCTCCTGGTCGAAAGCTACGTCCATCGGCTGGTTGCCGTTGCTCAGCTCGGCGAGCTAGCTGGTGATCCAGCATGTCCGCTCTGGACCGACTCAGCGCCAAGCACGAGTCCGACCGCCTCGCCCACCTGCATCCGCCTCCCTTGCTGCGCGCTGCCGCTTAAAGCGGTCGGCGCCGCCCACCGCTTCCTGGTGCGGCGATTGCTCGCCTTTTCAAACGACACAAGTGTCGTCCGTCCGTCCTTCTGCCGCCCACATTAATGATACACGGTTTCCGAGGCGGCTACTCCGGCGCCACACGTCCGTCCCTCCGCCGCCCACCATTGCTATATAAACTGATGCGTCGGCCATAGCCGTAGTCATCCGCATCCGTTCCCTTTCTCTTGTCCACACCACTACTGCCCACCATGGCTTCCTCGCGGTCCAGCGCTCTTCGGGACGGGTGGAAGACAAACCACAAGGAGATGGCAGCCATTGCTGCCGACTGGCTGGCCGGCAGGCAGCCGGATGACGACGACGACCCAATGGAGAACATGGTAGTCGACGATCCGGCGCCAACCCCCTCCTCCGTGCCATCCTTGCCGGTGCATTGCACCATGACCATCGGCGAGGCCCGTGCCCAATATATGGACACGGTGAGGCAGAAGCGTGAGGAGCAGTTTCGGGAGGCAAAAGCCGCCGCCGCCTACAACCACCACCTCCTCCAGGAGCACCTGCAGGCAGAGGAGCAGATCACCGCGGAGCAGGAGGCGCTGCTCGACTCGTACCGCTCCGCCCACGAGGGCTGCCTCGAGCGCTGGCGATACCGCATGTGGGTGGCAGAGGCTGCGGCCGCCTACCAAGAGGGCGATGAAGCGTGCGAGGCGCTGTTTGGCGAGACCGAGGACGAGGCAGAGGACAATGCTGGCTCCGACAAGTCCCCGCTCCACTGGCGTCGACGAGGCCCTGCTCCGCCGAGGCCCCGTGGCACCAACAACGAGGCAGAGGACACCGTCGGCTCCGCCGAGGCCCCACCCTGCCGGCAACAAGGGGGGGGGGGATTTCCCCCACTCTACCGAGGCGCCGCCCGCCAGCAACGAGACAGAGGACATCGCTGGCTCCGCCGAGGCCCCGCCCCACTACCAGCGAGGCCGTGCCTCACAAAAAACGAGGAAGAGGAACACGGTAGGTCGCCGCCGCTCGGGTCCAAGTAAAACCACCGCTGCTACCCTCCGGTTGAAGCCAGGCTAGGCGGGTTGACCACTGACGGCCGGTTAGCTTCTTGGTGGCGACGTGGAGGCGGAGAGCTAGGTTGGAGAAGGACGATGGTTCTACTTAACTGCTGGTGCAGTTGGCTGACTGACACGTGGGCCCAATTGGCATCTGGGCCACATGCCAGTTACGCAACTGCACCTGCAGTTAATTCACTGAAGCTTCTGTTCGGCTCAGCTGGACACAGGTGGGTAGCTTCGGTTAATTAATTTTACCTCTAGTGCACCCCTTTGTAGTTGAAGAATGTATGAAATGTAATGAAATCCGGCATGTTTATATGAAAGCCGACCATGTATGAATGAATTTATTTCGATTAGTTTGAATTCTTGTATCACTGGCATTGGATGAACATGCAAAACAATACGTACTAGCATTATTCCCAGGGTGATCACCTCGTTTGTAGCAGTTTCACATGTACTCCCTCCGGTCCTTTCTAGTCTGCATACAAGTTTTGTCTGCAGTCAAAGTATCTCTACTTTGACCAATCTTATAGAAAAAAGTATGCACTTTCACAATGTGCGAAGTAAAAAGGAACAAAAGGAGTACAAAGAGTTTGAGCAGCTTTTTAGCGTTCCTGTACATTGCAATCAAACACACAGGCCTGGCTATTCATAGAGAACATTCAAAACAATCGATGATTATGCATCTCAGCGATTCACATGTTAGAGCCAATATTTACTTCACAACTAAAGAATAAAGAAAAAATGGATCAACGCTGCTGACAGCAAAGGGCATCCCATTCGAAAATATCAAATGCATGTCTTCTTGCTAAAATCAATGAGCAAAATTTGACAAGTTTTTCGCATTCCAAAATATCAAATTCGTACGATTGTGGAATGGGCAGGGTTTGCCATCAGTTAGGACATTGATATGGCACCTCGTGCTAAATAAACCAGCTGTTCTTCTTGTGCAGTTCCACCAAAATCAACCAAATTCGCGCGTAGGTTGTATGATTTCGCCCTTATATGTTGCAACGCCTTGAACTTATCGGCACCTCCTTTCTTGTGGTGGAAATGAATGATTCGATGTATTCATGAACATTTTGTGCATTTCCCATTGAAATCAAGCTGAGCACCCCTGTTTGCGCAAATACAAAAAAAGTGATTAGTGTAAAGCAAACTGTACTATGAATTGACAGTTTAAACAGGCACCTACATGGTGCATATAGAGCATGCTTTTAGAAAAATGGAAACCACCGGAAAGAATCCTAGAACAACACTGTACTCGCGCATCACAGCAAGAAAATGGAGATTTGTCAGTCCTTCTGGGCCGAAGTTAGTTTGGTCTTGTGGGGAGTAATGTGACCATCCTTCAACTGCTCCTTCTGATGAGAAGATAGACAGGGCTTCTTCATCCTGGCATAATCGGAACTAGTCACTTCACGTACTCCATATTCTTCTTTAGAGGAGGATGATCCTATTGTGCAAAGACAAGAGGACAACTAAATGCTAGCATCCCTGTTTGCTCAAAAAAAGGAAAGGAAATATTTAAAATAGCACAGATGAAGCACTTCTCAAGGACAATACCACTTTTTCATGACAGTGTCTAAACAGTAGCACAACACCAATAGAGATGACAAAGCTCAATCTTATGGATGAAATCAGTGGGCGAGTACCAACCTTTGTCAGGAGGCTTATTGTGTAGAGCATACAGATGAAGCACTTCTCCGGAACAATCTGTTGCTATCTACTGTGGTGGCCATGCTTACTATATACTCCTCGATTAGTTTAATGTTTCCAACATCTTCTTGTGTAGTTCCACTAAAATATATGGTATCTTCAAAGAAGATCCCTATTTGCACAAGTAGAGATAATTACGTATTACATTAAGAGTGGCATCAAATCAGTGTCAAAACAATTGCTCGTTCCAGCCATAGCAATAAATTAAGATGCAAAACTATATCATTACTTGTGTCATCACAGTTCCAG
The DNA here is from genome assembly GCA_021605145.1 of Aegilops bicornis. Taxonomy (NCBI): domain Eukaryota; kingdom Viridiplantae; phylum Streptophyta; class Magnoliopsida; order Poales; family Poaceae; genus Aegilops; species Aegilops bicornis. The sequence goes on along the minus strand of CM038669.1, from coordinate 378,104,032 downwards.
TGCTTCATTACAGCACCTGGATTTGATTTTTGTTTTTCTTCTGCTTGTTCTTCCCCTTCATCACTTGGTTCAATAATGCATAAGCTTCGCCTTCAATGTAAGATTTGGCATGTCAATTAGGTTGCACAAGTATAGCACCAAACAATGACCTTAATTTTCTGATGAAAGTGGCAAAATACAGGCCAACAGTTGTGAAATATCCTTATCTTACCTCAATGGGGTATTACGGTGCACATACAGATTGGAAGTCACAGTTCCAGATTGGAAGTCTTGTCTCCAAATGTCGGATGTGGGGTTGCGGCAAACCCTTAAGGTTCGAACACTTGGGTGCGCGCGAAGTATTTCCCTCCTACCGATCTATGCTCTAGCATGCTAAGATCTTGCGGACGAACTCGATGAACTCACAACACAGAGAGAGACACGGGGTTTATACTGGTTCGGGCCACCGTTGTGTTGTAATACCCTACTCCAGTGTGGTGGTGGTGGATTGCCTCTTGGGCTGATGATGAACAGTACAAGGGAAGAACAACCTCCTGAGGTTGAGGTGTTCTTACGACTAGGCTCTCGATCTGTTGGATCAAGCTCGGATCAGATTAGCTTCTACAGTGGTGGCTAGCTCTACTTATATAGGCCCTGGTCCTCTTCCCAAATGTTGAGCGGGAAGGGATCCAACAACGGCGGGCAAATTTGAAGGGGGACAGCTAGTACAAGCTATCCTGACAAAAGCGGACTTCGCCTGCGAAAACCCCTGGGGTGATGCCGTCTTGGGCTCCACGATGACCTCCGCCTTGCCATCCTCCTGGTCTTGGTCTTGTTGCACCAATAAGGCAACCTTTGCCTGATGCCTCGGTACTCTTAAATGCTGCGCTTGCCTCCTTAGCACCAAAGAGGAAATGGGGCCAGACTGTGCGCCCACTGACCGCCCGCCTTTGGCACCACTTTGGCACCGTTAAATCATGGCTTACGTCACGAGTGCCTCGCGAGGTTTGCCCCGCTTTGATATCTCTGCTCCTTGTGAGCCTGCCTGGCTAGGATACTCCAGAGGAAGTCTTGCATCGTCCGCCTCACGAGGCTTGGACCCTCGCGAGGGTCTTGGATGCCTTGTTGATGAAGATGGGCCATACGGCCCGCTGCCTAGCCACGCCGTGGGCCGCAGGCAGGCAAGACTGGGGACCCCCGTTCCCAGAACGCCGACAAAGAAGACCCCGAAGGAGAGTCTTTTTGGGACTTTTTCCAACAGTTGCCCCTGCCACGCATCGCACCTTGTCTACATTAGTTCATTACTAGGGATACCATGGTCTTTTAGCATGTCATTTAATAACCTCTAGTCCATGTTTAGTCCCTGGTACCAAGCAGGTAGGGACTAGGGAGTTTTTAACCAAACAGGGCCTTAGATTAACAACAGCTAAAGAGTTGCTCGGGACAGTGGACGCACCAGCACCATGTGCATCTACCGATGTACTGGGGTCATGCATAGTCTGTTGCAACAAAGAACAAACAACCAAGGAGCATATTTGTGTTGGTCCCAGTTTTGTTATCTTTAGGCACCTTTCCCTATGTGAGCGCAACAAATCTAGTCCTGCTCAAACTCTACAGCCTTGTCCCCCAAAACAAAAGATCAGTTCGTTACAGATGTGTGTACTGCGTTTGTCATTGTTTTCCCTTTTCGACTAATGTAGGTGATGGATAACCAGTCTGTACTAGTACTTTCCCCACTTCCTTTCCTATTTGAACCACGTCCTAGATTTATGCTATACAACTTTCCCCACTACTTTCCCCCATTCTTGTCCTCTTTGAACCACGTCTTAGATTCATGCGATACAACTTTCCCCACTACTTCCCCCTTCCTTTCCTTTTTGAACCATGTCCTAGATTCGTGCTATACAACTTTTCCCACTACTTTCCCCCATTCCTTTCCTCTTTGAACCACGTCCTAGATTCATGGTATACAACTTTCCCCACTACTTTCCTGTTTGATCCAACACCTAGATTCGAGTGAAGCGGAAAAGCCCACATGCAGCTAGAGCAATGCATGTGGAATAAGTAAATTATACCTTAAGGTTCTTGGGGTGTGTGGTTCGATTGGGCTGGAGGCCGTTCGACCAACACTATGTACGACGCACGAAGAAGAAGGGGTCGGAGGCCCTCCCGCCACTGGGTGAAAGTGAACAAGCTACGCGGTAGTGGATTCCTCCTCACGACGGCGATAGTGTTAAGCCTCCTTCCCTTCCCGGCCGATGGATCCTGACGGCTCTTTTCCCAGCAGTGAGGGGAGAGAGAGAGGCCAATGAAGTCTTGTTTAAATCTGGAGAGGGTAAGAGAGTGTGAAGAGAGCAACTACAAGCAGACCAGCAGTGAGGGGACAGACAGAGGCCAACGAAGTCTTGTTTAGATCTGGAGAGGGTGAGAGAGTGTGAAGAGAGCAACTACAAGCGCTGAGGCTCTAGCGTGTATATATATACTGGAGAGAGTGTGAAGAGTGCAAACCCTAGAAAACAAGCGCCGAGGTTGCAGCTTATACGTGATGAGGTGATTATACAGTCACTACGAGATCGTATAGCTCCGTATCCATCCATTTTGAGCAGTCAAAGAATCCTCCTGGCACCGCCCTAGATCACTTTATCTCTCTGTCATGCGGGGCCTACCTGTCATTGGGTGGAAGAAAGAAGTCGAACAAAAACAAAATTATGCTCAAATGTAGTTACCGAACCCGAGACCTCAAGTTTGATGAGCGAACTGGCTAACTAGCTACACCACCCCCACGTTATGTTTAACGAGAGGAAAATAACCTTTAATACATTCCTGCATTCGTGTGACAAGCATGCCATGTTTTTTTGTGTGTGGGAGTCATTGGGATTTAAAGCGGTGTATCTTACCTCACACATCTCGCTACTCCTCGTGAACACTGTCCAATTGATCCCTTTGTTCGCTCACGTACTATTTTGAGTGAATCCGTATTATAACATGCACACAATTTTGGGCACTTGTATTTGACCTAAGTCAGTGTGCCACCGTATCTCGTACTACTCCCTCCGTTTAGGTGTGATAAGTCACATTAGAAGGTGCAGCGGGACCAAGGTGCAAGCAGATTTTTTTTCGAAACGAGGTGCAAGCAGATTGGAGGAGAAGGAGAAACTTGACCGGTCCTTCCTCCAATCAAAGCCCTGATTTCTGTCTCTAAACGCAACAATTAATCACAACAACTAAGAGATGCCGTAGTCGCGCTCCATGCATCAGGTTTCGGGGGGAGATAACAAGGCAAAGTAAGGAGCGTTTGGTTACATTGCTAGGCTGGTCATAGTGGTGAGTAACTTGAACTAGTAACATGCATATGTTACTACTTTCATTGTAGGTAGTAACTGTCGGATGTGGGGTTCTGGCAAACCCTTAAGGTTCGAACTCTGGAGTGCGCGCGAAGTCTTTCCCTCCTAACGATCCACTCCCTAGCTCGCTAAGATCTCGTAGACGAACTCGATGAACTCGCAACACAGAAAGACGCGAGATTTATACTGGTTCGGGCCACCGTTGTGGTGTAATACCCTACGCCAGTGTGTGTGGTGGTGGATTGCCTCTTGGGCTGATGATGAACAGTACAAGGGGAAGAACAGCCTCCTGAGGTTGAGGTGTTCTTGTACTTGCCGAACTTGTGTGAGTCTGTACCCGGTGCCTCTACTGTGGTAGCTAGCTCTACTTATATAGGCCCTGGTCCTCTTCCCAAATATTGAGCGGGAAGGGAGCCAACAATGGCAGGTGAATTTGAAGGGGGACAGCTAGTACAAGCTATCCTGACAAAAGTGGTCTTCGCCTGCGAAAAGCTCTGGTGGTGACGTCGTCTTGGGCTCCACGATGACCTCCGTCCTGCTGTCCTTCTGGTCTTGGTCTTGTTGCACCAATAAGGCAACCTTTGCCTGATGCCTCGGTACTCCTCGCCTGCGCTGGCCTCCTTAGCACCGAAGAGGAAACAAGGATGTTGTGCGCGCTGGCGCTCGCCTGCCGCCCGCCTGGTCTCGATCGTCATGGCTCACGTCACGAGAGCCTCCTGAGGTTTGCCCCGCCTTGATATCTCCGCTCCTCGTGAGCCTGCCTGGCCAGGCCACTCCTGAAGAGGTCTTGCGTCATCCGCCTCGCGAGGCTTGTCCCCTCGCGAGGGTCTTAGATGCCTTGTTGATGAAGATGGGCCGTACGGCCGCTGACTTAGCCACGTCGTGGGCCGCAGGCAGGAAGTCTAGGGACCCCCGTTCCCAGAACGCCGACAGTAGCCCCCGGGCCCAAGGTGCGCTCGGGCTTGGCTTCGCGGCGAAGCCAAGGGTCAAGTGCGGAGCGCCGTGGGCCCCAAAAGCCTGCGGCCTCGGTTGACCCGTGGCGGTTGATTGGACTAGGGCGTCTCTTCTTCCCCACGCTGCCTCGGCAACTTCTCGACTTGACAAGTCCATGCGACATGCAAGGAAAACCATCATTACCTGTGATCATGGGGGGCATCGGTTGGCCTTCTTCCGCTATAAATGGCGAGGGGGGCGGAGCCCCCGTCGCCCATCTCTTCCTTGCTTGCATGCTTCTTCCCCCGCGCGATGACTCGGGGCCGCTTCCGTCGAAGAAGAGGTCGGTCCACCGCCGTGATGAAGCGGCGATGCAAGTGGTGACGAGGCCTTGGTGCAAGCGGCCTCCTCCAGGGTATCCGCTACCCTTGTATGCCCGAGCCGAGCGCTCAGGAGGACGGAGCGACGAACGGTGCCAACCGCGCCGCGCCCGTGGTCACCGCGCCACGGCGACACGTGCTGTCGCCCCTGGAATCCACGCCGCGGACTCCTCGCACGAGCTTGTGTTGTGGGCGCCGATGCCCCCAAGCTCTTGGATCCGCTTCCCGCGGTTCTTCTCCGACGTGATGCCGCCGAGGGGGCCTCTCGAGCTCTGGTTGCAGCATGCCGACTGCGACACTCCGGCGACCGGAGCAGAGATCGAAGAGGTCCCCACCGGCAAGATCTTCATGACTCGCGGCTGGGGTGAGGTCGCGTGGGTCTGTCGTGCGAGGGGCACCCTCGCGATCCACTTTGAGTACGATGGTGCCTCCACGCTCTTCTTCAAGGTCTTTGATGCGGAGGGCCACTGCCTGGAGTGCTGCTCCGAAGAGGAGTGTCAGGTTGGCGCGAGCCCCGCTCACGGCCACTCCAGCAGCAGCAGCCCTTGGGAGTCCAGCAGCTCTCCCGAGCCCTACGAGACTCCGGAGACAAGCGATGACAGCTACGTGCCCCCGAGCTCTCGCCGTGCTCAGAGTAGAGCTGCGGCGTCCGACCGTCGCCGCCGCTGATCTGGATGGGGTTGGCGCCGGCCTCCTGTGGCCCACTGTTGGTGATGGCGTCCGCCGCGGGAGGGTGTAGATATGATCCCTCTTAGTTCTAGCTTTTGTTCCCTGCGAAGGATCATGAAGTACCCCGTGGGGGCGTGTAAAGGGTCTGTAATGTCTTTTGCGCTCATCTTCCCTGTTGTGAAAATTTCTGAACGCATGTCCCGTTAAGGCTCGGTCCCCCCTTTCTTCCCTCGCGATAGCTTGTTGCTCTACGCTGATAGGTCCCGGTCCCCAGGCAGGCTACAGCTGTCGTTGGTAGGCCAGGTCGCGTGCCGTGGTCAAGGCCAGGAGGTGTGCGGCCCGAGGTCCAGTAAGAGCCCCTGAGGCGCGATGCTCAGGAGGTCCCCCTTAGCGCTCAAGCAGCCATGGTAAGGCAAGAAAGGGAGTTGACGTGGCCGCAACGGGGCTGCGGCAAGGCGAGGGTGACCCTTAGGCCCCACCATTTAGCCGATCCGAGAGTGGGACTTATCTTGTCGGTTTCGTGGCAATTCCTGACGACGCGCTAGGCCTTGCGCGCCAGCTTGTGCGGCATAGCCAGGTCGGACCCATATGAGTTTCCCTCCTCCCATGCTCTCCTTAGTGCTCTACGCCCTCAGGTCCCAGCCCTCGAGCGAGCTCAGCCGCCGCTGGTATGCCAGGTCGTGATGCCGTGGTCAAGGCCAGGGGGTGAGGGCTGGAGAGCCAGTAAGAGCTCCTGAGTCGTGATGCTCAGGAGCTCCCCTTTCAACGCACAAGAGAATTGCACGAGAGAAGAGAAGACTCGCGGTGCCGCCTTCTATCCTCCTCGTGGGATCCCTGTGAACAGGCAGAAGAAGAAACATGGATTTCTGTTACAGCTACCAGCCTACCGCTGGTTGCTCTGAGATGAGGTGAAGGCACTGAGGGCCTAGTGAGGTGATGTGCGTGGGGCGTGCCGCGAGCTAGAGCTCGACCGCTCAGATTTGTCGACGTGACAGGTATGGACCCATGCACCAGCGCCGTGCCTATGGGGAGGCCCCGTGGGAGGCGTTGATTGAGCAGGTGATAACCGTAGGCAGGTTAAGCAGGGAAGGCAAATCAACTTGGGTAAATGCAGGAAGATACATGCCACTTGGTCCGGCCCGAGCAGCTTGGGGATGATGCAGCCCAAGGGGGGCCCCCGACAAGGTAAGCTAAAGACATAAGCAAAAGGGGTACATGCCACAGGGACGGACCCATGCGGCCTGGGAATAATGCAGCCCGAGGGGCGCTCCCAGCTAAACGAGCTTGGAAAGTGTCACTTGGTTCTGTAGACGAAGTAGAGTTGGTGCAACTGAAGGCGTGCGTCGAAGGAACGACTCTTCACGAGCCACCGGGGCCCTGAGCCTCGGAAGGCTCTGGGGGCTTGGGAGGTTCCCTGAAGACCGTCTCCATCTCTTCCAGGATGGCATGGTACCTGGCCTCCTGAGCCGCCAGGACACGCCGCATGTTGCGCTGATAGGCTGGCGCCATGCTCGGCAAGCCGAAGGGCATGCGAACGTAGCTGTGTGGCGGACCCTCGCAACGGCCCACACGCGAAGGCCAGGAACACGCAGCCCAGCATCCTCGCCTGGATGGGGAGCTGCACCTCGTGAGCGGCCATCGCCGCGCATGGCCCCTGCGTCTTGCAGTTCCTGAGTGGTCTTGGTGATGAACTCCTGAGTGGTGGGCACTCCTTGCACTGTGTTCACTTGAGGGAAACGTGCCGCGAAGCACGCCTCCAAGTGGTGCCCAAGCGCCTCCCTCGTGAGGTTGGCAAGGTCTGAGGCCCTCCAGAAGAGAGCCCCCGAGTCCTTCTCGAGGAGGGCGCTGGGCATGCCTTCCAATGCAACAGAGGGAGGCGCCCCTGGAGCGGGCGCTGATCCTAACGAGGCTCCAGCTGTGATGCCACCCTCCTGAGGCTCTGCACGGCGCAACTTCTTCTTCTTGGGGATGGCCTCTGAAGGGCCTTTACTTCTGTTGTTGGGGTCGTTGATTGCTGCAGCTTGGAAGGCGCGCTCGAGGGAGCACACTGCATCTCTCTCTTCACATGGTACCGTGATGATTCCGCCGCTTCCTGGCATCTTGATGACGTTTTAGCCATGGTGGGTGACTGCCATGAACTTGGCCAGGGCTGGATACCCGAGGATGGTGTTGTACGACAAGCGGATGTGCGCGACGTCGAAGTCAATGAGCTTGGTGCGGTAGTTCTTACGCTCTTCGAAGGTGACGGGCAAGCGGACCTACCTTTCAAAGGTGGTGGAACCGCTACCACTCCCCGAGAAAGGCTTGGTAGGCTGAAGCTGCTCATATGGCACTTGGAGGTTGTCGAACGTGTCGACGGACAGGATGTTGAGCCCTGCGCCGCCGTCGATGAGGGTCTTGGTAACTTTCACATTGCTGATGACTGGGGAGCACAACATCGGGACTAATCATGTGGTGTACTATGAAGATAATACACAAACGATGGTTTAACTTGACAATAATGATGATTGTAGATCTTATTGAAACATAGAAACGAATTCAAATGCTTTGACTTCACAACAATCATTATTGTAGATCTTATTCAATTAGAGAAACAAATTCAAATTTAGTTCATATTGAAGCGGTAGTATATACGTTTGGAATGCACTAAAACGTTCATTTGAGTAGTAGGTTGCATGCATTATACACGTAGCGAACTATTTTAATTGAACATAACATGAAAAAGTTTTGAATGACATTTGTAGTGAGAATTGATTTGGTACAGTACACGTTAGGCTTGTCCGGAAATTTCAACCCCCGCCTTGTTAGCCCGAAATATTTAAGATATATCTTTGTCTCGTTGTGCTCCGACAACACCCTCCATCTCAACCCGCACCTTGCTATTCCAAAATTACACCGTGCGCGAAAACTCCCACCGCCTGTGAAATCCCGACACGCCAAATGCCCGTGATACCCCTGAACCGAAAGAACCGCCTCAAATCGGTCGGGGTACTTTCGTAACTTACCCCACATTTCGGACAAGCGTGTCCCTAAGCCATGGTTCCCCAATCCCATTCCATTTGCCCACCCATTCGTACATCGAGGCCGGGAAAACCCGTGAAGCTGCACACCCTCCTCCATCCGCCACCAAGCTGGAGTCTCTTCCCTGACGACGTCATCCACATCAACACCTCAACATCCCTCATCCACCATACCGGATGAGGATCCGTCGTCGATCTGGTCGTCTCGCCGGTTCAGCCACCCCGTCCTCTACCTCCAAGGAGCTGCCCCGATGTTCCCCTTGTATTTCACGCCACCTCCATTCCCACACCGCCGTCTTCACCTGCACCACCGGAAGAGCATCATCATCACCGTTCCTCGGATGAAGCTGCGGCCTAATCAGTGCCACCAAAGAGGTTGTACACTAATCGCCGCATTTTCTTCTTGATTCGATCTCATGGTGTTGCCGGCGCTCGGTCCCGAGCCGACACGATGCGGCTCCATCCACTGCGGCATCCCTGGCCACTTCCTCCATGGCATCGCTCCCTTGGTGGCAACGTCCACATCAGCAGGAGCTGCTGCTGCTTTAGCTCTCGCTCGCGCTACTGCTTTGCTCTTGTGCTCGGTCCCCTGCATTGTCTGCTCTTGCTCGCGCTACTGCTCTCGCTTGCTCTTGCTTGCGATGCTGCTCGATGAAGCTTCTGATTCGATCATTGCATTGACTTTTGGGTGATCGATTTTCAGGGGTGGGGGGCTCACGGAGTTAAGGAAGAACCAACCAGCGGGAAGGGGTTCACGGAGAGGTACCCCACTATCTATCTTAAGGTTCAGGGTGGGCGACGGTCGCCGGGCGGTGGTGGGCGGTGGCGTGGGGATCACGGAGAAAAAGCTTCGGCATGGGGGGGCTAGAGGATGGCAGGCGGTGGCGGACCGGCGGTGGGGAGTGTTTTTGGGGTGGGCGGGGCGGGGGGCGGCTGGTTGGCCGGTGGTGGATGGCGGCTCAGGGGGGTGGAGGTTGAAGATGAACTGCAGGCCCATGATTTCGTATCCAACGGCTGCAAAATCGACTTACCAGAGATGAAAAAGTCAGTCGACTGACGTGTAGCCTCACCTCTAGTGCGTTCAGTTTCGAAAGCAAAATTCAGTTTCGGCAGTTAAGTTCAGCCTCGACAGTTAAATTCAGTTTCGACAGTTAAGTTCAGATATGAGCGGCTGATGTATACATCTAGCACTTTGTGGTTATGTATTTTACGTCATCTATTGGAGATGCTATTAGAATACCACTCTGGTTAATGTTGTCTCTCTTGTCCTGCTTCAGCCCCGGTGTCGTACAACTCACCGGAGCTGCTCCAATGACGAAACCCTCCATCACAGCGGAGCAGTACCTCGGGCTCCATCTCCAGACCCTAAGATCTTCTTCCCCTCCTCCGACAGCCAAGTCAGCCGTAGCATCCTCACCGGCCAAGCCAATCACGCTGAGATCGACATGGCTTCGCCAAAGAGGTTGTACACTTCTTGTGGTTTGACTTAATCTCACCATGCTTCTTTGCATCCTGTGATCTTCCAATTCTTGTGAACCAAACACCCAGATTGGCAGAAATCCTGTGTTTTTAAATTCTCTGTTTTGCACGTGCATTCCTATCCTATTCCTGTCTATTTCCTATCCCTGCATTGTTAGAATCCTCAAATTCAAACAAGCCCTTACACATTTACTTCTGTTATAGATATGTGTCAAAGAAAACCTTGTGTGGTTTGTCCTGCTCCTGCGGTGTTGTGTTCCACCCCAGCTCAGCTGCTTTGACGATGGAAGGGTTCACCATAGCAGGGATCCGCTCTCTAGACTGTCTTTCGCCGCCTCAGATCTTCTTTCCCGCTGCCGGCAGCCAGGACAACTGCATTACCATCATCAACTGAGCGGATGACCTTGAGGACTACACGGGTCCACAAGAGAGGTTGCACTCTTCCGTGTCTACTTACGTTATGCATCGCTTAATATGATGACATGCTACTTTATCGTCGTGTTCACCTATTAGACTCCGAGTGAGGTCCAAACTTATGCTGAAACTTGAGTTTTTAAATGGTTGTGGGGTACATATTAGGGCAACAATCGGTAATATCTGTCTACTATCTGGTTAATCTCAGGTGTCTACTATGAGTTTCATGTTGGGTGCAAACAAACATTAAAGGAGCCATTATCTGTATTTTTTAACTAAAGCTATTATATGCCTGCTATCATTGGTTTTGGGTCTATCCATAGTTTGCTACCATCACTCTGGATTTGTGCATGCACTCCTTACATAATCTCACTAGGTTTTATTCCTATGCATGTCAGTTATTGTACACAATGGAACTTAACATGTAGAGCAAAAGAGACGAGCCTTGTGTGGCAATAAAATTTCATGCAGACGTCGCTCCATGGTGGGTGCAAAGGCAGCCCCCCTCCACCCATTTTGGATCGGAATCAAGAGGAAGCTAACTATTCTAAGGGGGATTCAGAATTAGAAGACCACTCCAATTTACCCCATGAGGTCTTCGCTCTAACTTGGCATGCTGATATTGGTAATATCATGCATACGGTGCCTTGCATTGCTTACTGTATACATCAAAGATGTCATCTGCTTAGTTTAGACATGCTTTGTGTCAATGCCATCTGTTTAGTTTCTTTATCGTATATGTGAATCATGCAATCCCATCTTGTTTAGCCAGACATCATATATGTGAATTTTGCAATGCCACCCTGGTTAGCCAGTCATCTTATATGTGAATTATATCATGACATCATTTTTTATTACGTGTTAAATTTGTCAACAATTTTAGTGCATTCAATTACTCTTCCTGTAAATCAGCCATTCGGCACGGTCATGGAAAAAATCTGGAGTGGAAACAAGGTCTTCAGAGCAGACAATGCTATCTGACGAAGCGCATGTCTTGCTGGTTACAGATAGCTTCTCAGAGGAGGATTCAGAGATAGATGACCAGTCCTACTCCCCCCCCCCCCCCGAGGTGCATGCTCTAACTTGGCAGGGTTATGTTGCTCATATCGTGCGTATGGTATCTTGCATTGCTTTGTCATTTGCTTAGTTTAAACATGCTTTGTGTGAATGCCACCTACTTAGTGTCTAATTACCATATATGTGAATTATGCAATGCCATCTTGTTGCAAGACATTATATATGTGAATTATGCAATGCTATCTTGTTGCAAGGCATTATATATGTGACTTATGCAATGCCATGTTGTTTAGCCAAGCGTCATATATGTGAATTATATCATGCCGTCTTTTTTTGTATTTCTCATTGCTTTTGTCAACAATGTTTGTATATTCAACTGCTCTTCCTGTGCATCAGCCATTTGAATTGGTGATGGAGAAACTGGAGTGAAAACAAGGTCTTCAGAAGCGTATAATGCTACCTACTGAAGCAGATATCTTGCTGGTTCTGAGATAGCTCTTTAGAGGAGGATTCAGAGGCAGATGACCAGTCCTATTATCCCCCTGAGATGTATGCTCAAACTTGGCAGTGTTATATTACTCACATCATGCATATGTTGTATTGCAATGCTTAGTTTTTACATCATATACACGATATTGAAGGCCATCTCCTTAGTTGAAACATCATATATGTGATTGCCCTCTGCTCACTTCCTTAGTATATAAATCATATATTTGAATTATATCATGCCATGATGTTTACATAGACAGCATGTATCTGAATTATGGCATGCCAACCCATTTTCTAAAGACATAATATAGTTATATAATCTCATCCTGTTTACATAGTCATCATATTTTGAATTATGTCATTCTATCCGTGAATTATATCATGCCATCATGTTTCCATCGACGGCATGTTTGTGTTTTATGGCATGCCAACCACTTTAATAGACACATAGTATAGTTATATCATGTCATCCTGTTTACATAGTCACCATATTTTGAAGTATGTCATTCTATCTTGTTTAGTTAGCCATCATACATGTGAAAATTGTGTCATGCTATCAGGTTTAATTAGCCATCATATATGTGAAATTATGTCCTCGCTATTACATTTGGTTAGACAACATAAATGTGAATTATTTCATGCCCTGTTTTCTTCCCTACTATCCATTGCACCTGTCTATCTTACAATGTCTGTGCATTCAATTACTTTTCTTGTTTATCAGCCATTTCAATTGGAGGGGGTGATGGAAGTATCCATGGGAGTAAAAACACGGTCTTCAGAAAAGATCGTGCTACATGTCGATGGAGATAGAACCACGGTTGTACTTGCCCAAGAACCAGCCCCACCACACATAACCCAGACTCACTCATATTGTACCCCTACCCAGTTGGACAGAGAACCAGCTACACCCCTTCTAACCCCAACCCCAGCAGATAGTAACCTAGTTCCCGTTGACACAACACCGTCTCCACCACAGAGCACTCAAACACGAGCAGTTAGTAAGGCAAATGCAGTGCCCAAAGCACGAGGACCACCACTCCGAACCCCAAGTCAACGCTTAAAGAAGAAGAATAATTGTTCTCAGGTCAGGTTCCGTAGCTATGGTTCATACTACTTTGCTCTTGCATCACTGTATTTACTCATACCAACTATTTTCAAATTTGTATTATGCAATTATAACTCCAATGGTGCAACAGGTATGTTTTAAACCTGTTTCTTTAACGTGTTTGCTGTTGTAACTTGCTCTATGTTGATTTCAGTTTCAGTTGAATATACAGTTATGTTCTCATGCCATGCACATTACTAGTGTTGTTATTGCTGTGTAGTTTCCCACACTTATATTCTGTCTATGCTGCTTTGTCTTAAATATACATGGTTCGAACTATATCTATCTTGATTTGGCAACATAAACTAGAATGATATAGACCATACGGTGACTATACTACATAGATATATGTTTGTTTCATGTTGTTATCCTGTCTACCTTACTACTGAACTAGTTTACCAAATTGAGTTTCATATACTACATTGTAAACCTGTGATGGTTTGTTTGTTTCTCCTTTAGAACGTGGATAAAATATTGGAGAAGAGTACCCCGTTATGCAATGGTAAAGGAAGTAATGCAAATAAGGTTCAAGATAGTGAGACATCCCTGTTGGTCTCCAAGAAAGCTGATAAAAACTATATTGAAGAAACTGAGACAACCCCAAAGTCCTATCTTGATGTAGTGTTTGAGTTACTGGCTACTACTACTGGCACCAGCTCTTCGAACTCGCTACCTGAATCAGTTTGGATTCTTGAGTCTCAACTTCAAGTTGAAAGACATCGATCAGATGTCATGCGACAGGAAGACGAAGGACTGAGGAAGTCCCTGCAGAATTCAAATGCATACTTTCTGGTGCAACAACAAGTGCTAGAGGATTTAAGTGCCAAACAAGAGAAAGTTAATAAGCTCTTCTAAAGTGGTTTCAGTTCTGGACTTGTTTTGCTGCGGCGTTTATATGCTGCTTTGTTCCCTATATTTGCACTGGTGGCGAACTGTGATGCCCAGTCGATGTAATATGTGTAATAGCCGTGATAGCCTAGTGTAAGTTGCTTGCTAATTTATTTCCTTATTGTCTTGTTTATTTGTTTTCTTGTAGTCAGTGCAGTTCTTTTTCCGCGGTTTGCTAGTGGCCGCAATAACCTATTTTTTAAAACTAGGCCACAATAACCATGAGCTACATATTTACTGTAGGTAACATGGGCCTCCTACGGGCCGTAGAAACAATGGGCCTTCTACGGGGCGTAGAAACAATGGGCCTTATACAGGCCGTAGACACGATGGGCCTTCTACGGGCCGTATGATCGGTTGGCCAAACAGGGGCCAATAACAGACCACATTATGGCCGTAAATGGGCTAGAGTTGAAATCATCCATTCATGGGCCGACCATAATTGGCCGTCGTTAATCGGTCGTATTTGATGACGCTATGGAAACGGCCCAACGTATTAACGGGCCACAAACATGCCGACTGTAACCATGGGCTGAATTTGGCCCACAAGCAGAAAATGACAGTAACGGGCCGTAAGTAAACGAATGCTAGAAATGAGCCCAAGAAAAAATGGGCCCTGAGAAGGCCGAAAGATAACATGGGCTGGAAACGGCCCAATGGAATAACAGGCCGTTAATGGGTATAAAGTGATACACTCTTCATTACGGGCCAGTTTCACCACGTGTCGTTAATGGGTATAAAGTCATACACTATTCATTACGGGCCAGTTTTACCATGGGTCGTTAATGGGCCGAGAGTTACAAAGGGCCTCATATGGGCCGACAGACGTCATGGGCCATACATGGGCTGGAAGTTAAAACGGGCTGGAAATATATTGGACGGCCCAGATGTCGCTACTGGGCCTAATTCGGATAGGCCGTAAACGGGCCCTGGGTTAGCGGGCTGTAAATGGGCTATATGCGAACATGCCGTTAACAGGCTTGCCGTGGGCCGGCCCGCCACCTTTTGACCAAGTCAAACGGGCCATCCTTTTTCACAGGAGTGGGCCTCTGTTGGGCCGTGCCACGTGTCGACATATCATAGGCGCTTCGGGTCCAATGAGGGGATGACATCTGTCCCAACAGTGAGCCGACACGTGTTTCCTCCAGCCAATGATGATTTTACACGTGGAAAATCCCCATTGGTCGAGGTTGTTAACGGGTTATCGGATCCAAAACCGGACACGATAGCTTAACGACGTTCCGTTACGGTGGATGCCACGTGTCGGTCACCCTTGACGGAAGCACTTCTGTGACGCGCGATTTATCGTCATGGAAGTGGACACTTCCATGATGATAATTTTGGTAATGTCATGGAACACTTCTACGACAGCACATGTATGACTATCTTGATTCTGTCATAAATTTGTCATGGATGTACATGCATGGCAGAAAACGTGACCTACTGTGACAAACACGTATCATCACGAAAGTGTATTTTTTTGTAGTGTTACTTATATTCAACGTGCTGTCTAAATTTTTAACTTGTTTGTGTTTTGGATTTGGCCCCAACATCATGCTCCTCTGGTGAGCTAAGAGAGATTTCTGTATGCGGGCTGCACAGACTACCATTTTCATAATTTATAAAATATCACCTGCTTCTGCTTCATGGCGTGTAACATTATTGTTAGTCCTGTTTTGGCATGTACAAAATAGCCTGTCTTCCTCGCTTCATTGTTGTAACTATATATTTGCCCTTGTCATGTGTACTTACAGAAACATTTCAGGATGACGTGACATCAACACAAAGATCTGCGAGCAGTGCGGCATGGCCGTTACCAAATGATTATGGATTGGAATTGAAATGTGCTAATGTTCTCGAGCATCAACTAGAGGTGGCAAGACAACGTGTACATGATTCTCAACGTACAATCAACAAGATGAGACTGGACTTGCAGGTATTAGATGCAGGAGTCAAAAAAATGAAACAAGACACTGAGGTAACAACGAAGGAATTGGAGATTTTGCATACTCAAATTTGTGCTATCTGAATCCGGCCAATCCTATTTTCTGAAGGGATTATAGTTCAAATGGTAAGTTCTGTTGATGTGTGTCCATAATGTATGAGCTTTATTGTCCAGTGTATGTAATTTGCTGTTTGTGTATGCTTTCTTATCACTGGTGCCGAACTATAATGCCCAGTGGGTATATTCGACTGTAATTTCCTTATTGTATGGTGTAGGATTATTCTACGTTTCTATGCCTTAGTCTTTTTATTGTATAGTGTATGTTCTTAGAGGCGATAGTATAGAGTAGGATAATTCTTGAAATTGCTATATCGTTGAAACTAGGGCCAACACGCCCAAACATTTCCTGGACGCCATACAAACGAACAAACATGTGAGTCAAAGCGGGCCTTAATTGGGCTGGTCAAAATAATATTTAGTGGATCCCAAATGATGTGGCCCACCATAACAATGACTCTCAGCTGGCCGTTAACAGGCCAAAAGCTCGATCGGGCTGTATAAATGGAAATGGCCCGCGGCCTCTAGCAGGCCGAAATACATGTCAATTTTGTCTCGGCCCTTTTACTTCACAGGCCAGTAAGAGGCCGAAAGTGTTATGGGCCAGAGGAGGCCTAATTTTCAAACTAGGCTTTTAACAGGCCGAAAGTCGCGTTGGGTTGAAATGATGCCCTGCGGAACATGGGCCGCTAATGGACCCAAAGTCAAAGGCCCAACTGTTGTGTGGGCCGTTAACAAGGCGAAAGACAAACTGGGCTAGGAGTTGGCCCATTTACCGAATGGGCCGAGGACAGGCCTAAAGTCACAACAGGCTAGAATTGGCCCAACTGCAGAATGGGCTGAGAAAAGGCCAAATACGTTCCGGGACGTTAACGGGCTGGAACTGACGATGGGCTGCTAACAGGACGAAAGAAGCTCGGGACATAAATGGGCCCACAGATGTAGCGGGCTGTTAACGGGCTTAAACTGGTGATGGGCTGGAAATTGTCAAATCTAGAATGGGCCTTTGATGGGCCGATTCTGTGTAACTTGTACGGGTCGTGCTTGTAAATGGGCATGACTCAATTAGGTCGCTAATGGGCCGGCCCACTTATTTTGACAGGCCCGTCCTTTTAACCTGAAGGGGCCACTGTTGGGCTGAGAAATGTGTCGACGTATCATAGGCGCATTTCGTCCATTCACTGGATGACAATTGTCCGAACGCCGGGCCGGCACGTGGATCTGCCGGCCAATGATAATTTTACACGTGAAAAATCCCCATTGGCCTACGCTGTTAACGGGTTATCGGATCCAAACTGGAACCCGATAGCTTAACAGCGATCTGTTATGATGGATGCCACGTGTCGGTTACCCTTAACAAAAGCCCTTCTATGACGCACGATTTATCGTCATGGAAGTGGACACTTCTGTGATGATAATTTTTGTAATGTCATGGAACACTTCTACGACAGCACATGTATGACTATCTTGATTCTGTCATAAAATCGTCATGGATGTACACGCATGACAGAAAACATGACCTACTGTGACAAACACGTATCATCACGGAAGTCTATTTATTTGTAGTGGTGCGAGACGGTTATTCATTTAAATCGAAGAATAATGGTTGTTCTATTTATATGAGTAATATCTTTTATGGTCATGCACCCTTGAAGAGTGGTCTATTCTTGTTGAATCTTGATTGTAGTGATACACATATTCATAATATTGATGCCAAAAGATGCAAAGTTGATAATGATAGTGCAACATATTTGTGGCACTGCCTTTTAGGTCATATTGGTGTAAAGCGCATGAAGACATGCGGATGGACTTTTGGAATCACTTGATTATGAATCATTTGATACTTGCGAACCATGCCTCATGGGCAAGATGACTAAAACTCCGTTCTCCGGAACAATGGAGTGAGCTAATGACTTATTGGAAATAATACATACCGATGTATAAGGTCCAATGAGTATGGAGGCACGCGGCGGGTATCATTATTTTCTGACCTTCACACATGATTTGAGCATATATGGGTATATCTAGTTAATGAAACACAAGTCTGAAATATTTGAAAAGTTCAAAGAATTTCAGAGTGAAGTGGAGAATCATTGTAATAAGAAAATAAAATTTATACGATCTGATCGTGGAGGTGAATATTTGAGTTACGAGTTTGGCCTTCATTTAAAACAATGTGGAATAGTTTCACAACTCACGCCACCTGGAACACCAAGTGTAATGGTGTGTCCAAATGTCGTAACCGTACTTTATTAGATATGGTGCGATCTATGATGTTATGGGGTGTCCGAATGAAGAAGCTATGGGGTGCCAAACCATAGTTCATACGTTGTTGTCTCAACGGATTTAGACGGTGCCCTATTTAACGTGAATGCGGTTGTCTCTAATGCATAACCCCATAACGATAGTGGTAAATCGGTAAGAGACATTCGGACACACCATAACTCACACCTACGAACTATGAAGAAGCTATGATGAGCCCAGATTCCAATAAATGGCTTGAGGCCATGAAATCTGAGATAGGATCCATGTATGAGAACAAAGTATGGACTTTGGTGGACTTGCCCGATGATCGGCAAGCCATTGAGAATAAATGGATCTTCAAGACGAAGATTGACGCTAACGGTAATGTTACTATCTACAAAGCCTGATTTGTCACGAAAGGTTTTCAAAAAGTTCAAGGAGTTGACTACGATGAGACTTTCTCACCCGTAGCGATGCTTTAGTCTGTCCGAATCATGTTAGCAATTGCCGCATTTTATAACTATGAAATCTGCCAAATGGACGTCAAAACTGTATTCCTTAATGGATTTCATAAAGAAGAGTTGTATATGATGCAACAAGAAGGTTTTGTTGATCCTAAAGTGCTAAGTGATACGTCTCCGTCGTATCTATAATTTTTGATTGTTTCATGCCAATATTATATCACTTTTACATACTTTTGGCAACTTTTTATATGATTTATTGGACAAACCTATTGATCCAGTGCCCAGTGCCAGTTCCTATTTTTTGCATGTTTTTTGTATAGTAGAAAATCCATATCAAACGAAGTCCAAACGCAATAAAATTTCATGGAGAATTATTTTGGAATATATGTGATTTTTGGGAGTTGGAATCACCGCAAACGGAGGCCCACACAGCCCACAAGACACCAGGGCGTGCCAGAGGTCCCTGGCGCGTGGTGGTGGGTTGTACCCTCCTCGAATGTCGGTTGGAGCTCTACTTCGGGGGCAAGGAAGCTTATATCCGGAAAAAAATTGTGTTAAAATCTCAGCGCAATCGAAATTACGGATCTCCCAGAATGTAAGAAACGGTTTTCGGCCAGATCAGGGGGAACGCGAAACAAAAGAGAACAGAGAGGGAGATCCAATCTCGAAGGGGCTCCCGCCCCTCCGCCGCCATGGAGGCCATGGAACAGAGGGGGAACTCTCCCCCCATCTAGGGGGAGGCCAAGGAAGAAGAAGAAGGAGGGGGTCTCTCTCCCCCTCTCTCCCGGTTGCGCCGGAGTGCCGCCGGGGCAAGGATCGTGACGACGATCTACATCAACAATCTTGCTACCGTCAACACCAAATTTCTCCCCCTCTATGCAGCGGTGTAACACCTCTTCCCCCCGCTGTAATCTCTACTTAAATATGGTGCTCAACTCCATGTATTATTTCCCAATGATCTATGGTTATCCTATGATGTTTGAGTAGATCCGTTTTGGCCTATGGGTTAATCGTGATCTTGGTTGGTATGATTGTATATTTTATTTATGGTGCTCCTACGGTGCCCTCCATTCTCGAGCAAACGTGAGGGGCCCCCGCTGTAGGGTGTTGCAATATGTTCATTGTTTACTTATTGTCAGTGTTGTGGGGTATGACAACATCCCAAACGCGGATAAGTGGGTTATGGTGTATGGGAGTAAAGAGGACTTGATGCTTAATGCCATGGTTGGGTTTCACGACCTTAATGATGTTTAGTGGTTGCGGATGCTTGCTAGAGTTCCAATCATAAGTGTGTATGATCCAAGTAGAGAAATTATGTTAGCTCATTCCTTTCCCTCATATAAAATTACAAGAATGATTACCGGTACTTGTTATCGATTGCCTAGGGACAAATAACTTTCTTGTTGACAAAAGCTCTCTACTAAACTAACTTAGTTGTGTCTTTATCTAAACAACACCTAGATTTTATTTACATACTCTTTATTATCTTGCAAACCTATCCTATCACACCTACAAAGTACTTCTAGTTTCATAGTTGTTCTAGGTAAAGCGAACGTCAAGCGTGCGTAGAGTTGTATCAGTGGTCGATAGAACTTGAGGCAATATTTGTTATACCTTTAGATCCTCATTGGTTTCGACACTCTTACTTATTGAAAGAGGCTACAATTGATTAGCTATACTTGTGGGTTATCAAGACATTTTTCTGGCGCCGTTGCCGGGGAGAAATAGCGTGGGGTGAATATTCTCGTGTGTGCTTGTTTGCTTTATCACTAAGTAGTTTTTATTTCCTATTCTAAGTTGTTCTCTATCTTTAGTTATGGATATGGAACACGAAATACCAAAAAAATTAGTTGTACTTGCTACTCATGGAGATGGGGAACCTCCTAAAACCCTCGATGCTCATTATGTAAAAGATATTATGCACTACTTTGATAATCCTGAGAAAACCCCATTCGACATGATAATGTGAGTAACGTTGGGTCAACGTGAATAATTTAGGGATTATCGCTTGACACAAAAAGGGAAACTTTTATGGGATCAAATTCATATGTTGCATTCGTATGCTTGGAATTTATGTCAGAGATATGATTTTACATGTTGCTCTACGATGAATGCTCCACATCTTCCCTTTTCATGTGAATTTAATGATAATGAGACCTTGGCTTCTTATGCTAATGGTATATATGATTAATATGATGTGGAATGAATAGAAGAATTTGTTGCTTTTAAGGGTGCTTATGAAATTGAATATTTGTTTGAAAATTTTGAAGATTTTGATGATTCAGTTTATAGACCTGAAAATTTTGCTATCCTTAAATATTTCTATGATAATTATAAATATAATTATGATATTGATGAATTTATTGAGAAAGTCTTCGCTGCCAAGAAAAGACTAATATTTTGCAGGAGTCTATGCAAGAAGAAATTGATGAAACTGCGAGCTCATTGGATGAAAAAGATGATGAGGAGGGCGGATTAGGTACCGGTGCCCACCTTCTAATGAGAGTAACTCTTCAACTGATACATTGTTTAATTTCCCTTCATTCCTACCGAAGGATGAATGCTATGATAATTGCTATGATCCCGTTGATTCATTTGAAATATCTCTTTTTGATGAACTTGATGCTTGCTATGCTTGTGGCCATGAGGCCAATATGAATTATGCTTATGGAGATGAACTTGCTATAGTTCCTTATGTTAAGAATGACATTGTTGCTATTGCACCCACAAATGATAGTCCTATTATCTTTTTGAATTCCCCAACTACACTATATCGGAGAAGTTTGCTCTTGTTAAGGATTACATTGATGGGTTGCGTTCTACCACTGCACATGATGATTTTGATGAATATAATATGCATGCTCTTGCTGCTCCTACTTGCATTTATTATGAGAGAGGAACTACATCTCCGCCTCTTTATGTTTCCAACACGAAAAAATTGCAAGAAACTGCGTATGCTATGTATTGGCCTTTACATGATATTCATGAATTGTTCTTGTATGACATGCCAATGCATAGGAAGAGAGTTAGACTTCGTTATTGCTTGATTTTTTTGTTTTGTGCTCACTACTAAATGCTAATTCATTGTTGATTCAAATTGGCTTTGATATACCTTGGGATCCGGGTGGATCCATTACTTGAGCACTTTATGCCTAGCTTAATGTCTTTAAAGAAAGCGCTGCCAGGGAGACAACCCGGAAGTTTTCGAGACTCATTTCATTTTGTTGGGTGCTTTTATAAAGTTTAAAAATGAAAAATTATAGAGGGAACGTAAAAACTTTTCCACAAAAGAGAAGCGATTGGAAGTTATGCATTGGAGAAGTGAGGGTCGACTTTGAACACTGTAGGATCGAAAGTATGTCTAGAGGGGGGGTGATTAGACTACTTGACCAAATAAAAACTTATCCTTTTCCCAATTTTAGTCTTTGGCAAATTTTAGCTATCTTAGCACAAGTCAAGCAATCTTAACACAATTCAAGCAAGCATGCAAAGAGTATACGAGCAGCGAAAAGTAAAGCATGCAACTTGCAAGAATATAAATGGAAGGGTTTGGAGAATTCAAACGCAATTGGAGACACGGATGTTTTTCTCGTGGTTTCGATAGGTGGTGCTATCGTACATCCACGTTGATGGAGACTTCAACCCACGAAGGGTAGCAGTTCTTGCGAGTCCACGGAGGGCTCCACCCACGAAGGGTCCACGAATAAGCAACCTTGTCTATCCCACCATGGCCATCACCCACGAAGGACTTGCCTCACTAGCGGTAGATCTTCACGAAGTAGGCGATCTCCTTGCCCTTACAAACTCCTTGGTTCAACTCCACAATCTTGTCGGAGGCTCCCAAGTGACACCTAGCCAATCTAGAAGACACCACTCTCCAAGAAGTAACAAATGGTGTGTTGATGATGAACTCCTTGCTCTTGTGCTTCAAATGATAGTCTCCCCAACACTCAACTCTCTCTCACAGGATTTGGATTTGGTGGAAAGAATATTTGAGTGGAAAGCAACTTCGGAAGGCTAGAGATCAAGATTCATATGGTAGGAGTGGAATATCTTGGTCTCAACACAAGGGTAGGTGGTTCTCTCTCAGAAAATGTGTATTGGAAGTGTACGTTCATTCTGATGGCTCTCTCCACAAATGAAGAGGAGGTGGAGGGGTATATATAGCCTCCACACAAAAACTAACCGTTACACACAACTTACCAATCTCGGTGGGACCGAATTGAGAAACTCGGTCGGACTGATTCAGCAAATCTAGTGACCGTTAGGATTTTCGGTGGGACCACATGCAACTCGGTAGGACCGATATGGTTAGGGTTAGGGCATAACGTAATCTCGGCGAGACCGATTACACAAACTCGGTGGGACCGATTTTGGTAATAAGCTAACCAGAGAGCTGGTCAGGTAAACTCGGTGGGACCGATTCGCTCATTTCGGTGAGACCGAAATGTTACAAAAAGGAAATAGAGAGTTTACATTGCAATCTCGGTGGGACCGATCGCTCATCTCGGTGGGACCGAAACGTTACGAAGGGAAACATACATATTACAATCCCATCTCAGTGAGACCGAGATCCCTATCGATGAGACCGATTTGCCTAGGGTTTGCGGCAGTGGCTATGACAAGTAAACTCGGTGGCGCCAGATAGAAAGAATCGGTGGGGCCGAGTTGGACTTTTGGTTTAGGTCATATGTGGATGTGAGAAAGTAGTTGAGGGTTTTGGAGCATATCACTAAGCACTATGAAGCAAGAACCTCATTAAGCAACACCTTATCCCTCCTTGATAGTATTGGCTTTTCCTATAGACTCAATGTGATCTTGGATCACTAAAATATAAAATGTCTTGAGCTTTGAGCTTGAGCCAATCCTTTTATCCTTAGTATTTTGAGGGGTCCACTTTTCTCATCCATGCCATTCATTGAGCTTTTCCTGAAATATTTATCTGGGAATAATGTTAGCTCAATGAGCTATATGTTGTTAGGAATTACCAAAACCACCTAGGGATAGTTGCACTTTCAATCTCCCCTTTTTGGTAATTGATGACAACATATAGATCAAAGCTTTACAAATGATAATAAGAGTGAAAAACAATGTCGCTTTGAGAAGTATGTGATAAGCAAGAGCTCCCCTAAATTTGTGCATAGTTTAAGATTTGCTTTGTCTTGCCAAATGCACAAAGTGTTAGGCTCATGGGTAACTCTTCCATGTCACATACATCTTGGTGGAGCGCTCAAAATGATAACAATAGAATACATGCACTCATCACCAAGCAAAGTGAATGATCATATAGAGATAAAAGGATAATGTCATCCAACAAGCATTAATGTAGCATATGACCAAACACATGATCATCCAAGTATCACACAGACAGAAAGTATCTCAATCAAGAAAATAAAGTTCAACCACCAAAGCAAGAGAGAATAAAAAGCAACGCTCTCTTTCGAAGCCTATGATCTATACATTTTTCTCCCCCTTTGACAACAAGTTACAAAAAAGTTCATAGAAAATGCATAGCACTAAATCGTCTCTCAGGCTTGATCTTCAGGTGGTGGTGTAGACAGAATGCCAAGGACGAAGCATCAGTTGATGTAGATGGAGCTGGTGGAGTAGGTCCGGAGCTGGTGGCCTTGAGGTCATGTAGGCTGGTGCAGATGAAGTGGCTCTGGTGTACATCAGCAGCACTGCAGGTGACCTCACGAGCTCTAGGCACTCTGGCAAATGCCTTAGTGGTTGTCTTGCCCTTCCTCTCCTTCATATCATCCTGAAGTTGCTCAACAACAGACTGGATCTCAGTTACCTTCACATCCATGTCGTAGAACTTCTGCTCCATGATCCTATCCAGGCTCTCTTGGTTTTGAGTCAAGGTGCCCAGCCCCTTCTCAATCCTCAGAGTGGATGCAATCAAGTAGCCAAGTTGATCCTGTTTGCTCTTCAAGAAGTACTGAGATCCCTCTTCCATTGTTGGCATCTTGGCAGCCTTCTCAGTCCTTGCCTTCTCCTTCTTCGCTTGTGCTTGCACGTAAGATGGTTCATCTTCATTCATAACCACTTGGTTGTCCTCAAAGTCTGGATAGATAGGCATGTGCTCCTTGTCCAACAAGTATGTGCCAGTGCCCATCTTTGAGTTAATCAGCTCCTGGATCTGTGGGGCATACCCACAACTTCTCTTTTGGTAAGTAGCTATCCTCTTGATAGTTTCAACTATAAGACTCATGACCTTGAACTTCTGTGGCACATCAAATAAGTGTAGCAGATTTATTGCATGGCCTCTGATCATGTTGTGATCACTTGACTTGGGCAGGAGAGTGTGCCTGAGGATCCAGTTAATGGTTGGCAGTCCTGACAGAAGGTAATGTACCGATCCAAACTTGTGTGTTTCTATGGCAGCATCTGGGATCTCCTTGTACATATGTGCCATAGTGTTGTGATCCATCTTCTTCTGGGCATAGACATCCAAGTCATACTCTTCCTCCTTAGGTGCATTGATCAGATCAGCCCATTCTTCAATTGATGATTGGTACCTAGTACCTTCAGACATCCATACTATCCTGCCATCTGGATAGAAGTGTGCTGTGGAGTAGAATTGCATTATTAGCTCATCATTCCACTTTGTGAGCTTCTGCCCAAAAAAGTCTGCCACTCCACAAGCACTGAAGCTGTTATACACACCAGGATAGTGTTCTTCATTCTCCTTGATGTATTTCCAGTTCACCCATCTCATGTCATGTCACATCCCTAGTTCTGGTATGCTCTGGGCTAGCTAGTCATGTGTTGCATCATGTTTAAATCTTATTTAAACTCGAAATGGGGATCAACAAACCTCAGCACCACCCTGAAAATACCAGGATCAACTGAAAAATATTTCAATGAACCCAAAATGCCCTTCATAAAAGTTCATCATTTTTGAAGTGGTCTAGAACATCTACCAAAAATGGTTCACATTTTGCAGGACATATTTGGACCTTGAATTAATCCAAACATATTTGAATTGGGGCTATTTAAATGATATATAGATTTTAGATGCTCCAAAAATGTTGGAAATTGTTAAGGGTCACTGGAATAATTCAGAAAGCACCCATAATTATTTCCAGGATTTTATGAAATGGTTTAGCATTATTACTAAACCAAAACAGAGAAACAAAATAGAAAACAGAAACAACTGAGAGAAAGAGAGAAGTGCTTACCTGTGCAGCCCACCAGAGCCGGCCCAGCTCCTGTGCTGGTCCAGCACTGTGCGGCCCAGCCCACCGCAGCCGCCACCGTCTTCAACCTCCTGCCAGTAGGCAGGAGGGCGTGTGCCCGACGCGCGCGCGCACGCGCCGGCCACCTCATGCTTGCCGCTTGCTCCTGGACGTCGCTAGGTGCGCCACATGGACCCCAGAGTCTTCAAGTTTGCTCCCCCCTCTGTTCGTCCTCTCCCTCGCCCTTTCGCCTGACCCGAGCGCCTCCGTCGCTGCCGCTCGCCGCTTCCGTCCCCAGCGCCACTGCCTCGCCTCCCCGCTGTGGCCATCGGCTTCGCCACATCGCCCTGGAGCTTCAAGCCAACGGAGGCAAGCCTGGAAGCCCTAGAACGTCGCCAGCATCGTCATCTTCACCGTCGGGAACCGGAGATCGTCGCCTCCGATTCATCGTCCTCAGGGCCTCCCCGAGCTCGCTGATCCCCTCTCCGACCCCGCTGTGAGCTCCTCTTCCTCTCCCCTAGCTCCCATGCTCGTTTGGTCTCCATAGCCGCCGTTTCCACCGCACCCGAAAGCTCCCCGCCGCCGGCCATGGCGCCGTCGTGGCTAGATCCACAGTGGCTCGAAGCCAAGCTCACCGTTGTGCTCAACGCACCACCAGGAGCCCGTAGCCACCACCAGCTCCTCCTCCCGTGCACCGCAGCACCGATCCCGCGAACACCCGAACGCCGGCCGAAGCATTCGTGCTCGCCGGCGTCATCTCCGGCCACCCCCGCTCCCACCGCCTGCACCACTCAATGCGTGAGTCCACCAGCAGCACGTAGCACGCCTCCGCCGTCGTTTTGGTCGCCGGAGCGCGAAACCCGTGCTGCTCCGCCGCGTCTGGCCTCGCCGGCGTCATGTCGCCGGCAGGTTTGACAATTCGACCAGTTTGACCTCCTGTGGTCAACACACGTGGCCCGCCCATACATTTGGATTAGTTTAGGACTAATTACCCTGCGACAGCGACGGTGGGCCGATGGTACTGTTAATTTGATTAGTTAGATTTAATTAACCTGTTAGTTAATTGTGTCAGCGATGTGTCGACCCATTTGGTCGGGTTTAACACAGGATCGGGTCGGTGACCTGGCGATGTCCGCGGTGACATAGTGCTGACGCAATAAGTCATTTTCTGGATTTAATTTAATTCTGAAAATTCCAGAAATTGTCCAAAACTTCTAAAAATCATAGAAATTCAACCGTAACTCCAAATTAAATAAATTATATATGAAAAATGATCAAAAAATCCAACCTATCCATCTGTACCATTTTCATGCATGTCAGAACAACTTTTGTTCACTGTTTAGGTCAAATCAATTAAATGGCATTTGAATAATCACATATGGAGTTTGAATTTGAATCTTGTATTCAAACCAACTTCATTTAATCTGTTGCTAGTTGCATTAGCTCAAATCACAGCATATTGCCATGTCATGATCATGCATCATATTGTGCATTGCATTGATTATGTTCTTCCTTGTTTGTCGGTGTTTGTCCCCTCTCGATAGACGTGGTTCTGACGATAAGATCGATGACACCGATGAATAGATATACTATCTTCGGAAGTGCCAGGCAAGCAAAAACCCCTTGTTCATTCCGATACAATCCCACTCTCTCGCTCCTGCTCTCTTTTACTGCATTAGGACAACAACGATTCAACCGTTACATGCTGCGGTAGTTGAACCCCTTTCCTCTGCATGACCTGTCATTGCCACAGTAAATAGATGAAACCCACTAGCATGAGTAGGAGTTGTTTGAGCCCTGATGTGCCAACTCATTCATGCTTGTTTGTCATGCACGCTCTTTGCTTGGAGTTGAGTCGTCCGATTCATCGAGGATGAATTGGAATGTGGTGAACATGTCCCTCTGTTGAGAGCTAAGTGTGTCAACACGATTTGGTAAAGGTAGCGGTGAGAGGCCATGTAGGAGTACATGGTGGGTTGTCTCATTGAAACCGTCCTCGTGAACTGAGTTACGTGTTTGTGATCCATGATCGCCATTACTACCACACATTGGGTTCCGTAACTCGACCCCTCTCGACTTACTAATCAACTTGATCTCTGTCCGTGAGTTGCAACTAGTTTACGGTGTTTGTAGGTAGTGTTAGTAGTCTACCAAGTGGCACCAGTGCAGGTGGGCTTGGGATAGACTAGGCACCATGGCACGGTATACCAAGCGTAGATCCACCCGTCGAGGTGGGCTTGGGAACCCTGCACACATAAATGCAGGGCTGTGAGCGACACCCGGCGGATCTCCTTGCGGATGGAACCCGAATAGGCGATAAACCTGGACTAGGGACTTGTGTGGTTAGTCAGGTCGTGGCCGACTCCCTCGCCAGGCTTCCGCTTGAAGGTTGCCGAGATACACGATGTGTACATGGTTGTAAGTGGCGAGAGCGTGTGTGAAGAAGTACACCCCTGCAGGGTTAACATTATCTATTCGAATAGCCGTGTCATGAAAAAGGACTTACGGGTTGCACATGCAGGTTCATAGACAAGTGAAAGTGGATACTCTAAAATACACAAGATAAGCGTGAGTGCTATGGATGGCGTTCTCGTAGGGAGACGGGAGCGGATCCATAGTGGTGTATTGATATGGTGAATATGTGGACTCATGTGCGCCACCTCAAAATAGTTACTTGCAGTCATAGTTTCGGATAGCCACTGAGTCAAAGCTGGCTTGCTGCAGTCAAACTCCACCGCCCCCTTTTGTTGATACTGATGCATATGTAGCTAGTTCTGATGTAAGTCTTTTTGGGTACATTTGTACTCACGTTTGCCTACTTTATGTTTTGCAGATAGACGTCAGTCTCGCTAGTAGTTCCGTTTGGACTTCGACGTTTAGCTTGATACCTCAGCTACGATCTTGTGCCCTCGGCAGGATCTGGTAGATAGTCACGCTTCTCAGCCTTTTTAATTTGTAGATGTCTATACTCGGACATGTTAAGCTTCCGCATGTGCTTTGACTTGTATGCTTTGAATGTAGGGTCATGAGACCCATGTTTGTAATATCTCGCTCCTCGGAGCCTATTGAATAAATACTTTGAGTCGTAGAGTCTTGTTGTGATGCCATGTTGTATTTGCACATATTGAGCATATTGTGTGTATGATTGAAATGCTTGGTATGTGTGGGATCCCACAACCTAGTTGTTTATCCTTGGTAGCCTCTCTTATGGGGAAATGTAGTCTTGTGCTTCCATGAGCCATAGTAGTCCACTACAGCCCGGTTCACGAGTCCCGCTTAGCCCAAAGACTCTTGCTCCGGAACACTTGACTGGCCGGCATGTGATTCACTTTGTTCGTATGTCTGTCCCTTCGGGGAAATGTCACGTGGTGAAATCTGGAGTCCTGCCTAGCCTGCTACAGCCCAGTTCACCGGAGTCCTGTTAGCCCAGTGCTACAGTCTGACCCAATTCGCCTGGCGACCCGACATGCTCGATATTGATTCATGTATGCCTGTCCCCGTAAGTTAGTGCCACTTCGGTTCATGACTAGTCATGTCGGCCCGGGTTCTGTCATATGGATGCTAGCGACACTATCATATCGTGAGCCAAAAGGCATAAACGGTCTCGGGCCATGGTAAGGCGACACCCGTGGGAATACCGTGCGTGAGGCCGCAAAGTGATATGAGGTGTTACAGGCTAGATCGGTGTGACTTAGAATCAGGGTCCTGACAGCTTTGGTATCAGAGCCTGACTGCCTGTAGGATTACCAAGCCAAACTGGTCGAAGTTGAGTCTAGAAATGCTTTAGTTATATAAGGGAATTGATTGTGGAAGGGAACGTAAGTATCTTTTTACTCCTTTACCCAATGGCCTTCTGATCTGAGTCATCCTCTTCTCTTCTACGGGATTAAGAACTAGGCTTCCCATCTTTCTATCAGGATCACGTGTTACTAATCTGTAGACTTGCAAGATTGTCTGAGTGTTCATAGCCACAGTTCAGTTTCTATTACTTCCATATGTTCATAGCTGGCCTCGGAACCTTGATATGATGTTGTTGAGTGGTTATGCCACCATTTTGCGTGATGTCTCAAATCTTTTTGAGCATTTACAGCCGTTATGCTGTCCGAGTCATTCTAGGTTTCTAAACTATCTGATGCATTTGCAAATTCTTCCTTCTTGTTCATGGTGTCCTTTTGGTCAGGATAAGCACACTAATCGTCTATTGAGGTACTCCTTGCCTTGACATATATGCTGGAACTAGTAGTATGACCCTAGGCATTTTAGATGATCACCTGGTAATATGGCCATGTTTTTGTGTTCCCAGTGTGATGATTCTAGCCGTCATTCTCGAAAGCATCTCGTGATGCCACTTAGTAGTAGGTATTCTACTCCTGGGTTCTTGAATCCGAGATTCACCCTACCTACTTCATGTTGATAGTGTTTGCTAGTTCCTTTAGGATATTAGTAACATTTGCGATAGTCCTCGAGGTTCGTGGTATATCATTCTTCCAAATACCATGAACCATTCTTGGCAGAAGTTCTTTTGAACCAAAATGTCACAACAAGAGTGCTCTTGATGAGTTCTCCATTCTACATTGTGAATATGCCAGTTCTACCTTTCTGCATGGGTTATCTGAAAGAAATGTTGAGCTTTGCTCGACATACTAATCTATGCATCCACAACTCAGAAAAGATATATGTCCCTTTGAGTTGTCTCTCTTTAGTTGTATTCTGACCTCTGTCTATCAATTGTAAGCCAAGACTAGTTGTGCATTCGTGTTATCGATGCCTATTATTCTTGTGGTCCGTCAAGCCATTCTATTTCAGAATGACTAGGAGAAACAAACTCCAGTACCTCATCCATATCCAGGATTGGGTCAAAGTAGTTGTGTTCTGCAGATCAAATGCCAATCCAGCTTTTGTTACGTTTCTACCACGTAGTAATACCCCCTTTATGTCAGGATTGTCATGAGAATTGCACCATTTCTTATGAATTCTTGACGCAGTGATACTTCTCGCCATCATTGCTTCATTCCTCGGTTCCGTGTTATTGTAACCGGAATGCCGACAAGTGTACTGTGATGTGCGAAAATCAATACTCCTAGCAACTCTGTTGCTTGGTAGTTAATGGACAATACTCTCATTCTTAGCGTCCTGGTTATTGAATCATCATTCTAAGATTGATCGTGCTACCTAGTCCATATTTCCAGGTGCACTCATCGACCAAGGAGTTAGGATTGTGACAATCCCTCGCTCCTTGATCATATCGTCTTGCCCTGAAAAGCAAGATTGTTCTCGAGCTTAATAACATATCGTTGGTTCATGATTTTCCGAATATCTTCTCGGAAGTATTACCAGGTTGTTCCCTGATCGCTATGTTGAGTTCGTGATCATGTTGGTTTTTATCTAAACCATCCATTCTCCAAGAATCTGTGTTGGATACCCCCGAGCTAGTTGGTTAAGCTAAACAACAACTTGGAGAGTTGGAAGATGAAAGCTTGTCCGACTTAGTTCATCACTAAGGGATATCCTTGAGTGTGTGTGTGTGTTGAAGAAAGATGATATCTTCATCGACTGATCCCCGTGACCAGTTGTTGAATCTATTGTCTTGTTCAAACCTTGATTTTAGTATGGGCTATCGTCAAATAAAGATAGAACCAACGATATTCGTAATGTTGTCTTACTCGTGGTTGATCCCTCGAGAATACACCATTACATCTTTTTGTCTGACCAATACTATCACCGTGTTCACATGATGGCGGAAGTCCAGTGATATGGAAATTTTGATGAGTTGTAGTTGAGCCCATCAGCAGCATTTTGTCTCCCCCATGACTCATGTTGAACATCAACCTAGTGTTGGAAACTTTGTAAACAATGCCTTCGTGTCCCGTCCATGAAGCATATGTTTAGATGAAAGTAGTGACTTCCTATGATTCACGTGCATTTGGTGCAAGTTGCCGTTGTGGATTAGGGAAAGCTTGTTTTTGCTTCCTTTGGAATCATCCCAAGTCAGTCATGCACGTGCGAAGTATTCTATGGTTTGACAGACTGATCATTGCCATTCCATATGTATTCCCTAGCACACCAAGCCACTGACCGAGTTGTTCTAGGAAAAGGAGTTAAGTTCTAATCAATGGTAATGCACAAGACTTCAATATCCTCGTTGATGGTTCCCAACCAGAACTCAGTAGTGTTTTGTTGTAAGACTACTACGTGGTCATGCTTTTCTGGGACAGCGTGTTCACATGTGTGTAGCAGAACTAGCTCATGTTTTCGAGCTTGCTATCGTAGTTCATTCCCCGAAAATCTCGCAACGCCATCTCATCATTTGTGTTGCAAACTTTCATTTTTTTTCTTTCTAGACTTGACGAGTCTGGAATATCCTGATGCCAATCAGATCTGAATCTCGAGCAGATATGATGGTTGGAACATTCGGCATTTGCATTTTGTTCCCGGCTTGCCACGCCATTGTGCCATTTTACTATAGTACGCCTTTTCAGTAATTGTTATTCAGGTTCATCTTCAAAAGTGGGTCCTACCTGGGTCCCATCCATTTCCGATGATAAGAAAATCATCCATTGCTTTGTCTTCAACAAGGTAATCCACATCATCCAATCTGGTCCGAGTATGTCATTCTTCCGGACTCCTTGATCGATCGCTCGAGATTTGCCTTAGGAATTTGGTATAGAGAGTCTCAATGATCTCTATCTCAACAGTAATTCTTTTTCCACTTAAGGTATTAATTCTATGAGTCCTTTATCGGTTCGGGTTCGGCCAGACCCTCTAGAGTTCGAACAACGGGAGTGCTTGGCGGAGATCTCGCCCCTACGTGCACTGCACCTCGTCGCCTCGCTAGGATCTAAACTACCAAAGGAACAACACAAGAGACACAAGGTTTATACTTTGGTTTGGGCCACCATTGTGGTGTAACACCCTACTCCAGTGTGTGGTGTGGTGGATTGCCTCTTGGGCTGATGATGAACAATACAAGGAAGAACAGCCTCGCGAGGGTCTGTTCTTGGCTGGTGCGATGAACTGCTAGGGGGAGTTCAGTCGCTTCTCTCTCTCTCTGTGATTGATCTCTCGATCCTCTACCCTGTGGGTGGCTAGTCCTATTTATAGGCAGAGGCCCTGGGCCTCTTCCCAAATATTGAGCGGGAAGGGCGCCAACAATTGGCCATTTTGAAGGGGAACATCTAGTACACTTATCCTGACTAAAGTTGGTCCTCGCATGTCAAAGGCTCTGGTGGTGACGCCGGCTTGGGCTCCATGATGACTTCTTTCTTGCTGTTGCGACGGTCTTGGTCTTGTTGCACCGAAACGGATGCCTTTGCTTGATGCTCTCGCCTGCGCTTGCCCCCTTTGCACCAAAGAGGAAATGAGGGACCTTTGACGGGCTGGCGCCCGCTGGCGCCCTTAGTGCGTCATGGTTTGCGTCATGGGCACCTTGTGAGGTACCCGCCTTGATCTCTCCGCCTCCTCATGAGCAGACCGTGGCGAGGCCATGCACTGAGGAAGCTTCACGTCGTCCGCCCATGAGGCTCTGGATCATGAGGTCTTGAGCTTGTGCTGATGAAGATGGGCCGTACTGGGCCACCCCTTGAGCCACGCCGCAGGCTGCAGGCAGGCAAGTCTAGGTACCCCCGTTGCCATAACACCGACAGTAGCCCCCGGGCCCAAGGCGCGCCTAGACTTGGCTGAGCAGAGAAGCGAAGGGGCAAGTGTGAAGCGCCGCGGGCCCTAACAGCCTGCGGCCTTGGGCGCCACGTGGCGGTTGATTGGACGTGGGCGCCTTAGCAACTGCGGGAATCGACAAAAGAGCGGCATCTGTCTAGGCTTTGCTTCCTTTGCCTCCTCCGGTCATTGCCCAGATCCCCTTTCTTGCGCCTTTCCATCCTGCCTCCGAAATCTCCAGATCTACGCCGACCTGCGTGCCCTAGCAAGATATGGCGCCTCGCCGAGACCCCAATGGGAGCTTGGTACTCACCCGCCTTGGACTACTTGAACATGTCGAGAAAGGGCCTTGCCGGAGTGCGTCCGGATGGTGGCGGCGCCAAGGCAACGACAGAACAGCGGTGCTTAGGGCGGCTCCGCCCTTCCGAGGCCAAGGAAGCACCTTCTATCCGCTCTTCGTGGCGCCATTGCTGCTGGTCTGGTGCCTCCCTTTTACGAAGTTCTTCTTTTACATCCTCCGTCATTACAAACTGCAAGCTCTACACCTCCACCCCAACTCTGTTCTTCTTCTGGCGATCTTCGCCTACTATGTGAGGCTCATGTCGGGGTGCAGCCCTCAGTGGCCTTGCTACGCCACTACTTCTACCTCCGGACCTCTCATGGGCCCCATCTCGGCGTCTTGTGAGCTTTGTCGTGTATGGCAGCTCCAACGCCATCTCGAAGCCCGGGAAGTGGATTGAGGGCTTCAGGAGCAAGTAGGTCATGGTAGACGCTAGGCGCATCCACCCTCGGCTGATTCTGCCCACGGAGCAGCCCAGGACCTCCGACGATTGGTCTCGCGCGGAACTCGTGGATCCCTAGCCTTGGAAGCCGGTCTTTGGAGAAGATGAACGCGGACTGTGGCCGGGCAACATGGCGGCAGGCGAAGCTGACCAGGCGTCGCTCCTCGGGGAGTTCTGGAGCACCGGTGGCCCCGCTTGCCAAGATTTCTGCTTCCGGCTGTGGAAGCCCCGCCTGAGCCCCGTAGTCTTGGCCGACGAAGATCCGGCGCGGTTCTCAATCTTTGGTCGGGGAGACGTGGCGAGGCTAGAGGGCGCTCTGTACCCTGTTCGCTTCGAGATGATTGGGAGCGGCGGTGGAATCCATGCCCGTCTTCAATGGGGACGGGCCCGTGCTGTGGAGGTTCACGAGGACACAGTGGCCATGGCGACGGTGAACGTGTCCTCCGGCGACTCAGTGAAGAAGAGGAGGAAGAAGAGGAGGCGGGAAGAGGGGCCTGACTCTGAGGCGACCGACGGGAGTCAAGGGCGCCCTCCCGGCGCGAGGTCCCGCTCTCCGCCTCTTGCCCGGCGGCAGCGAGGATGGCGATGAGCGGGCGGCGAGCTTGCCCCGATCCGGAAGAAGGACAGATGGGCTGGTCCCAGCTGAGTGCCACAGCTCCGAGGCGATCCACAGACGTGCCTCCTGCTCCCGGGCCTCCTGAGGCTGATCCCTGCAGCCGGCTCTCGGGCTTCAAGTATGGCCGGAGGTTGCTCGAGCCCGCGAGCAATGACCAGTAAGTGCTTGATTCTTGTTTTATTCCTTGCTTTGTCGCTGAGGCTTGATATCTGTATCCCTTGGTTAGGCCGGCGCCTGCGGCGAAGAAGCTGAAGGGGGCTCCCGAGGCTTTGTCTGGGGCAGCGCCTCTGCCCGCGAAAGAAGGTGACGGAAAGGCATGGGCCTCTCCTGTCCGGTCGTCCTCGCGAGGCTTGGCGGAGCTAGCTGGGGCGAGCTCAGCCCCCATGGCCTAAGCGACTCCCGAGGTATCCTTGCCCGATGCCACCGCCGCAGCTGTTGGGGCGCAGAAGGCCCCGCCTCAGGATGCTGTGGTTACGCTGCCGTCCTCTCCTCCTACTCCTCCAACTGCTGTCTCTTCGACTCCTCCCACTATCCAGGATCGTGATGCTGCTGAACTGGCCCGGCTGCGGCAAGATCTTCTGGGCGCCGACCCTCGCTTGGTGGCCGGACGATTGGAGCTAGCCTCTGGCTGGGTTCGCTCTGATGCTTCGATTCGGCGGTCTTTGGTTCAGGCCATGACGGCTTACTGACGAGGAGAAGCAGGCCGTCCTTGGGGCGAAGGCTGCTCGCGATGCCGCCTTGGTGGAGGTAGCTGATGTCCGAGGTCGCTGCAAGGCGCTGGAGAGCGAGCCGCAGGGCCTGCGCGACCAGCTCGCCAAGGAGGCCTGCATTCGCCAAGAGAAGGAGGAAGACATGAAGGCTCGCGAGGCGGCCGTCAAGGACCGGAGTGCCAAGCTTGACAAGCGCCGTGACCGCCTGGGTGCGCTGGAGCAGGAGTTGGAGGCGAAGAGGGTCGAGCTGGATGGCAAGGCGCGGGTCCTCGCCGAGGACCGCGTGGCCTTTGCGGAGATGGAGGTGAAGGTTCGCACCTTGCTAAGGTCGCTTTACGATAGCGGCCTAGAAAGCCCGCTGGCCGGCACCGAGGACGGCCCTGCCAAGCTGCTTCCCTTCCTGATCCGCGCCCTTGAAGATGTCACCCTTGGCCTTGGCCCTACGGCTGAGGCCGAGGCACGTGTCCTGTCTTCTACGGTGCTGACGCGCATCCTTACCCATGTCTACCTTCGCGATCCCGACGTCGACCTCGACAGCCTGCTGGAGCCCGTAAGCGGCGAGCTTGCCGCTGCCGCTGCTGAGGCCGTGAAGGGTCGAGCGGAGGCTCTGCTGGCGAAGCTCCGGGCCTTAAGCACTAAGCCGAAGCGAGGCGCTGCCAGTCCTGAGGCTTCACGAGGCGAACCCGCTCAGCGCAGCTCCATCGTTGACAAGTGGCTCCTTTGTGGCTCCTGTTCTGCTTTCAACTCCTTCAACATGCATCATGCCTCGGGGAGGCATTTAAATTTGCGTTTGGTGTTGTCATAACAGTTATGGACTGTAATATTTGCTTTTGAATTCCTTGAGATTTGCGCTTTTCCTTCCTACTTGCTTATGTTCCCACGCCGGGCAGAGTCGGCCTCACAAGATACCTCAGCCGCCATTAGCTCCGGCCGGAAACCAGGGCGGACCAAGGAGTGAGGGGCTACGTGACAAGTTAGGCTCCAGTCGCGATGCTCAGGAGTCCCCCCTTGGCACCACGAACAACAAGTAGGGAGGTGAGATATGCGGGTGAATTTACCATTCTCGTCTGCGAGCCCGGCCGCGCGCATACCTCAACCGCCGTTAGCCTTCGGAACTAAGGAGTGAGGGCTACATGACCCGATTAGGCTCTGAGTCACGATCTCAGGAGTCCCCCTTGACGTTCAAGCGGCCTTCGTACCTTAGCTCCGCTCGGGAGGGGCGTGGGGCGAACCAGGCCCGAGGGCTGGCCCAGGTGGCATGCGTCTGGGCGTGACCAGTGTGTAGCCCGTGCCCAGCCCCTCGTGCGGCACTCCCGAGGGAGGCGTTGCGATGAGGCCGGACATTGAGCTCTGGGCTCCACGAGGTTGATGCGGCCGGGGCCACCCTCGATTGTTTATCACCAGCGGAGCATAAGCGCTTCCATATGTGTCACGGGCATAGCCGCTCCTCGGCAGATGTCGTTAGCCAGTAGCAGACATGGTGCTTCCAGCAGTGCGTGGGAGGGGCTCCCCTCGGGAGGAGCCAGGCGTATACAGCCCGCCCATACGACACGTGGCTGGCACGGTAGGGCCTGACGAGGTGTATCTTGGCACCCGTGAGCCAGCGCAGGACTCACGGGGCCCTACCTCAAGGCGGGTTGCGCCTGGCACTGGGCCTTAACTTGTGATGTGTTCCTGCAAATTTGGTTAGATGTCGACGCTCTACGTCCTCGGGTCCCAGCCCTCGAGCGGGTCTCAGCCGTCGCTGGTATGCCAGGTCGCGATGCCGTGGACAAGGCCAGAGGGTGAGGGCTGGAGAGCCAGTAGGAGCCCATGTGTCGCGATGCTCATGTAGCCCCCCTTTAACGTGCAAGTGAGCGACATGAAGGAAGAAGGGGTGCCGTGGACAGGCATCAAATAAAATCATGATGGTTTGAACGCATGACCCAAAATAAACGCAAGAGGGGTACATGCCGCTGGGGCTGACCCGAGCGACTTGGGGATGATGCAGCCCGAGGGGCGCCCCCAACAAAGTAAGCTAGGAACATGAAGTAAAAGGGATACATGCGAGGGCGGACCCACAGCGGCCCGGGAATGATGCAGCCTGGGGCGCCCCTACCGGAAATGAAACTTGAAGGATGTCACGATAACGATGAAGGCGAAGGGATGCTTAGGTAGCAGGGCGTCGTGGGCTGCTGAAGCCGATCTTCATGAGCCCCTGTGCCTGGAGCCTCGGGAGGCTCCGAGGCGCTAGTAGCTCTCGCGGACCATCTCCATCTCCGCCAGGCTGCGGAACTCCTGGCCTCTTGAGCCTCAGGATGCTCCTCATGAGGCGGCCAGCGTGGCGGCCAGCGTTAAAGCCGCGCCGTAGGGCATCTGAACGTAGGCGTGGGGTGGACCTTCGCAGCACCCACGTGCGAGGGCGAAGCGCTCTGAGAGGCGGTTCGGTTGAGCCTGGTATGTCGATGCAGACGCGCAGCCCACCATCCTCGCTGGATGGGGAGCTACGGCGGAGTGGCGGTGGCTGCCACTCATGACTCTTGACTCCTGCAACTCTGAATGATCTGGTGGCCGACGAACTCCACGAGGGTTTGGCCCTCCTTGCCTTGCTCCTTCCGGAGGGAAAGCGTGCTTTGAAACATGCCTCCAAGTGGTGCCCAAGCGCCTCCCTCGTGACCTTAGCAAGGTCGGTGGCCCTCCAGGAGAGAGCCCCGAGCCTTGCTTGAGGAGGGCACCGGGCGCGCCTTCCTATGCGACAGAAGGAGGTGCCCCCTGAACAGGCGCGGACCCTGAGGGGCCGGCCTCCCGAGGGGTCGGGCCTGGTGATGTCTTCTTCTTCTTGGGAGCAGTCTCGGGGAGCCTCCCGCTCCTGCGATCTGGGTCTTCAAGCGACGCGGCCTGGAAAGCTCGCTCCAGGGAGCACACCGTATCTCTCTCTTCACAAGGCACCGTGATGACTCCGCCAATTCCTGGCATCTTGAGGACGTTGTAGCCGTGATGAGTCACGGCCATGAACTTGGCCAGAGCTGGGTACCCGAGGATGGCATTGTACGGCAGGCGAATGTTGGCGACATCGAAGTCGATGAGCTCGGGGCAGTACTTGTTGCGCGCCCCGAAGGTGATGGGGAGGCGGACCAGCCCAATCGAAACTGTGGAGCCATCGGTGACTACAGAGAAAGGCTTGGTTGGCTGAGGCTGATTGTAGGGCACATGGAGATTGTTGAATGTCTCTACGGACAGGACATTGAGCGCTGCTCCACCATCGACGAGGGTTCTGGTGACTTGCACGTCGCTGATGATTGGGGAACAAAGCATCGGGAGGACTCCGGCTGTGGCCGCGCACTTGAGCTGATCCGCTGAGCTGAATGTGATGGCGCACGCTGACCACCTGAGAGGGCGCGTGGCCTCGAGCTTGGGGAGGACTGCATTCACTTCAGGCGAACTTCTTGAAGATCGTTGAGAGGCTGGGGCTTGAGCTCCGCCCGGGATGCAAGCGATCGCAGCAGCTCTGGAAGCCCCAGCCCCTCGTCTGATGATGGTCCTCGTTTCTCCTTGGCTGCGGCATCATAGGAGGGAGGCCTGTGTTCCTTGCAGGCGATCCTCGCGAGGCTGATCCTCCGGCCTCCCTTGCGAGGCTGATCACGCCCGGCGATCCTCGCGAGGTCGGTCCACGCCACCTGGCGAGGGCCACAGTCTTCCAGCGTCTGTATTTCTTCCTCCTCCTCGGCGTAGCCTCGGTCGTTCTTGATCCGAGGCGTCGACCGATTCTCCCTTCTCGCACGGCTCGGAGCTCTTGACATTCGTTGGTGTTGTTGGTGTGGAGGTCGTGGTACACATAGTACCGGCTGCCCTTGGAAGACTCGGGCTGATCTCTACCTTGCTTGGTGTCTGGTTCTTCCGCGAGCACGGCAGCCCCCTTGCGCTTCACGTCCTTGGCCTTGGGCTTCTTCTCTTCTGGGTCTGCGGCTGGCAGCTCGAGGAGGGAAAGGCGTCCTTCCTTAGCTCCGGCGCACTTGGTCGCCAAGTTGAACAGCTCCAAGGATGTGCATGATCTTCATGCATCGCCAGCTCCTCCTTCATCTTGACGTCATGCACACCGTCGGAGAAGGCTGAGATGATGGCCTCCTCGGTCACCTTGGGAATCTTGAGGCGTGCGTTGTTGAAGCGCTGGATGTACTTCTGCAGGGTCTTCCCTGGCTGCTGCTTGATGTGGCGCATGTCGCTCATGGTAGGAGGCCGGTCATGAGTACCTTGAAAGTTGGCGATGAAGCGGGTGCGCATCTCGTGCCAGGAGGAGATCGTGCCAGGAGCCAGGTTCAGGAGCCAGGTGTGGGCTCCGTCCTTGAGCGCGATGGGAAACCAGTTCGCCATGACCTTCTCGTCCCCGTTGGCGGCTTTGATGCCCAGCTCGTAGAGCTGAAGGAACTCCGCAGGGTCGGCCGTGCGTCGTAGCGAGGAGGCGGTGTCGGCTTGAACTTGCCAGCCACGCGACGCCACGCAGCTCGATGGTGAAGGCGCGACTCTTTGGCCTGTGGAGGCCTTTGGTGACGAAGAGCCTAGTCTTGCGGGTCCCCATGCGCTGCATTTGGGAGCAGCGTGGGGTCTTGGCATGCCGGAGCAGGAGGCCTTGATCGTGACGAGCCGGTGCGAGGAGCACTCGGGCAGCTTCTTGGGGCGAGGGACCTCTTGACAACTCTGCTCTTCTTGTCTTGGCCGGGCGCCGGACGGAGTGGGTTCCGCCCCGGGGCCACGCGCCTTGGGGCCAAGGCGCCTTCTTGAGGGGGAGGCGACTGAGGCGCCCCTGGAGCTTCATCACCCGCGCAGGGCGGGGCGCGGTGTAGCGAGAAGGATGGCGTGGCGAAGCCCCCTGCGGTGCGGACAAGCTCGGCGACGCGGTCGAGCCACTCTTCGTAGACGTCGTCGACAGGGCGGTAGCGCAGGAGCTCATTTGCCGTGATGAGCGCAGCTCGAGCCTCCATGGGCATGCGGAGCGCACGGGACGAAGAACCTGCTGGGGCGAGTGAAGGAGTGGCGGTACGGCCGTCTCGCCTCACGGACGGATGCTGGGACGATGCTTGCTGCTCGTTCCACGCCGGGCCGGTGGCGGCGTTAACCCAGCGGCTGACGAAGAAACGGCGAAGCGGCCGCCGACGGGGCCGTCTGGCGGCAGCGGAGTAGCGAGGCGGCTTCGGCGCTTCGTGAGCCCGGCAAGCGTCGACATGGATCACGATGGTCGGCGAAAAGCGAAGCGGCGGAAGGCAATTCGGCGCACCGCTACCAAGCGCGCCAAATGTCGGATTTCGGGTTCCGGCAGACCCTCTAGGTTCGAACTACAGGGGTGCGCGGAGATCTCGCCCCTACCTACCGCACCTCGTCGCCTCGCTAGGATCTAAACTACCAAAAGAACAACACAAGAGACACAAGGTTTATATTGGTTCGGGCCACCATTGTGGTGTAACACCCTACTCCAGTGTGTGGTGTGGTGGATTGCCTCTTGGGCTGATGATGAACAATACAAGGAAGAACAGCCTCGCGAGGGTCTGTTCTTGGCTGGTGCAATGAACTGCTAGGGGAGTTTAGTCGCTTCTCTCTCTCTGTGTGTGATTGATCTCTCGATCCTCTACCCTGTGGGTGGCTAGTCCTATTTATAGGCAGAGGCCCTGGGCCTCTTCCCAAATATTGAGCGGGAAGGGCGCCAACAATTGGCCATTTTGAAGGGGAACATCTAGTACACTTATCCTGACTAAAGTTGGTCCTCGCTTGTCAAAGGCTCTGGTGGTGACGCCGGCTTGGGCTCCACGATGACTTCCTTCCTGCCGTTGCGACGGTGTTGGTCTTGTTGCACCGAAATGGATGCCTTTGCTTGATGCTCTCGGTTGCGCTTGCCCCCTTTGCGCCAAAGAGGAAATGAGGACACTGCGCGGGCTGGTGCCCGCCTGGCGCCCTTGGTCGTCATGGCTTGCGTCATGGGCACATCGTGAGGTACCCCGCCTTGATCTCTCCGCCTCCTCGTGAGCCAGCCTGGCGAGGCCGTGCCTGAGGAAGCTTCCTGTCGTCCGCCCGAAATCTTGGCCCCTCGCGAGGGTCTTGAGCTTGTCTTGATGAAGATGGGCCGTCTTGGGGCCACCCCTTGAGCCACGCCGAGCCGCAGCGAGCAAGTGCAGGTACCCCGTTCCCAGAGCGCCGATCCACCTCCCCAAGGTGACCTGTTATGAAACCACGACAATTATCTCCTCGCTACTTTGAAACCATGCTCCATCCTACTCCAGCGTGGAATTGTTGCCTACCAAATTAAACCTTCGTCATCTATTTCTTTTCCATCACCCCTGATGTGTGTTTTGTGTCTCAACTCGATAAATGTTGCTATGTCTCATTCCGTGAGTTGATCATGAGTTGCTCGATCTTTGAGAAGATCGAATCTTTAGAGTTTCCCTTTCTTCTCATTGTCGTGTTGGATGTAAGTTCTCAAAGCAAGACGTCGAGACCAAGATGAAGCAATGACTCCTCATCTCCGAGAAGGGCAAATGGATCAAGAAGTTTGTGCTAGCTTGTGTCCCCTTTGTTTTGTTACCTCATGTCTTGAATCTCGGGACGAGATTCTTGTTTAGTGGGGGTGAGTTGTCACATCCCTAGTTCTGGTATGCTCTGGGCTAGCTAGTCATGTGTTGCATCATGTTTAAATATTATTTAAACTCGAAATGGGGATCAACAAACCTCAGCACCACCCTGAAAATACCAGGATCAACTGAAAAATATTTCAATGAACCCAAAATGCCCTTCATAAAATTTCATCATTTTTGAAGTGGTCTAGAACATCTACCAAAATGGTTCATATTTTTGCAGGACATATTTGGACCTTGAATTAATCCAAAAATATTTGAATTGGGGCTATTTAAATGCTATATAGATTTTAGATGCTCCAAAAATGTTGGAAATTGTTAAGGGTCACTCGAATAATTCAGAAAGCACCCATAATTATTTCCAGGATTTCATGAAATGGTTTAGCATTATTACTAAACCAAAACAGAGAAACAAAATAGAAAACAGAAACAACTGAGACAAAGAGAGAAGTGCTTACCTGTGCAGCCCACCAGAGCCGGCCCAGCTCATGTGCTGGTCCAGCACTGTGCGGCCCAGCCCACCGCAGCTGCCACAGTCTTCAACCTCCTGCCAGTAGGTAGGTGGGCGTGTGCCCGACGCGCGCGCGCATGCGCCGGCCACCTCATGCTTGCCGCTTGCTCCTGGACGTCGCTAGGTGCGCCACGCGGACCCCAGAGTCTTCACGTTCGCTCCCCCCCCCAGCTCTGTTCGTCCTCTACCTCGCCCTTTCGCCCGACCAGAGTGCCTCCGTCGCCGCCGCTCGCCGCTGCCGTCCCCAGCGCCACTGCCTGGAGCCTCCCCGCTGTGGCCATCGGCTCTGCCACATCGCCACACAGCTCCAAGCCAGCGGAGGTAAGCTCGAAGCCACAGAACGCCGCCAAAGATCGTCGTCTTCACCGTCGGGCACCGGAGATCGTCGCCGCCGATTCGTCGTCCTCAGGGCCTCCCCGAGCTCGCTGACCCCCTCTCCGACCCTGCTGTGAGCTCCTCTTTCTCTCCCCTAGCTCCCGTGCTCGTTTGGTCTCCGTAGCCGCCGTTTCCACTGCACCCGAAAGCTCCCTGCCGCCGGCCATGGCGCCGTCGTGGCTAGAGCCACAGTGGCTCGAAGCCAAGCTCACCGTTGTGCCCAGCGCACCACCAGGAGCCCGTAGCCACCACCAGCTCCTCCTCCCATGCACCGCAGCACCGATCCCGCGAACACCCGAACGCCGGCCGCCGCATTCGTGCTCGCCGGCGTCATCTCCGGCCACCCCCGCACCCACCGCCTGCACCACTTGATGCGCGAGTCCACCAGCAGCACGTAGCATGGCTCCGCCATCGTTTTGGTCGCCGGAGCGCGAAACCCGCACTGCTCCGCCGCGTCTGGCCTCGCCGGCGTCATGTCGCCGGCAGGTTTGACCTGTTCGACCCGGGGTTTGCCCTCCCTGGGGTCAACACACGTGGGCCCCGCCTACGACTAGATTAGTTTAGGACTAATTACCCTCGCCGACAGCGGTGGGGCCTAGTGGCTGTTAATTTGATTAGTTAGATTTAATTAACCATGTTAGTTAATTGTGTCAGCGACGTCGACTTAATTGGTCAGGTTTGACCTGGACCGGGTCAGTTGACCTGCTGATGTCACAGTGACGTAGTGCTGACGCAATAAGTCATTTTCTGGATTTAATTTAATTCTGAAAATTCCAGAAATTGTCCAAAACTTCTAAAAATCATAGAAATTCAACCGTAAATCCAAATGAAATAAATTATATATGAAAAATGATCAGAAAAATCCAATCTATCAATCTGTACCATTTTCATGCATGTTAGAAAAACTCTTGTTCACTGTTTAGGTCAAATCAATTAAATGGCATTTGAATAATCACATATGGAGTTTGAATTTGAATCTTGTATTCAAACCAACTTCATTTAATCTGTTGCTAGTTGCATTAGCTCAAATCACAACATATTGCCATGTCATGATCATGCATCATACTGTGCATTGCATTGATTGTGTTCTTCCTTGTTTGCCGGTGTTTGTCCCCTCTCGATAGACGTGGTTTTGACGATGAGATCGATGACACCGATGAAGAGATATACTATCTTCAGAAGTGCCAGGCAAGCAAAACCCCCTTGTTCATTCCGATACAATCCCACTCTCTCGCTCCTGCTCCCTTTTACTGCATTAGGACAGCAACGATTCAACTGTTACATGCTGCGGTAGTTGAACCCCTTTCCTCTGCATGACCTGTCATTGCCACAGTAAATAGATGAAACCCACTAGCATGAGTAGGAGTTGTTTGAGCCCTGATGTGCCTACTCATTCATGCTTGTTTTTCATGCCTGCTACTGCTTAGAGTTGAGTCAGGTCTGATTCATCAGGGGTGAATTGGAATGTGGTGAACATGTCCTACTGTTGAGAGCTAAGTGTGCGAACACGATTTGGTAAAGGTAGCGGTGAGAGGCCATGTAGGAGTACATGGTGGGTTGTCTCATTGAAACCATCCACAGGAACTGAGTTCTGTGTTTGTGATCCATGAACAGTTACTACGACACATTGGGTTCCGGTAACTCCACCCCTCTCGACTTACTAATCAACTTGATCTCTGTCCAGGAGTTGCAACTAGTTTCTGGTGTTTGTAGGTAGTGTTAGTAGTCTACCAAGTGGCACCCGGTACAGGTGGGCTTGGGACAGACTAGGCACCGTGGCATGGTGTACCAAGCGTAGATCCACCCGTCGAGGTGGGCT
Source organism: Aegilops bicornis (assembly GCA_021605145.1). Taxonomy (NCBI): domain Eukaryota; kingdom Viridiplantae; phylum Streptophyta; class Magnoliopsida; order Poales; family Poaceae; genus Aegilops; species Aegilops bicornis. The sequence continues at coordinate 378,059,359 of CM038669.1, read as the reverse complement.
TGGGAACCCTGCACACATCGTTTGGGGCCGTGAGCGACACTCCGACCAGATCTCCTTGCGGATGGAACCCGAATAGGCGATAAACCTGGACTAGAGACTTGTGTGGTTAGTCAGGTCGTGGCCGACTCCCTCGCCAGGCTTCCGCTTGAAGGTTGCCGAGATACACGATGTGTACATGGTGGTAAGTGGCGAGAGCGTGTGTGAAGAAGTGGATACTCTAAAATAGCTGTGTTAACATCATCTATTCGAATAGCCGTGTCCGCGAAAAAGGACTTCTGGGTTGCCTGTACAGTTCATAGACAAGTGAAAGTGGATACTCTAAAATACACAAGATAAGCGTGAGTGCTATGGATGGCGTTCTCGTAGGGAGATGGGAGCGGATCCATAGTGGTGTATTGATATGGTGAATATGTGGTCTCGTGTGCGCTGCTGAGTCAAATCTGGCTTGCTGCAGTCAAACTCCACCACCCCCTTTTGTTGATACTGATGCATATGTAGCTAGTTCTGATGTAAGTCTTGCTGGGTACATTTGTACTCATGTTTGCCTATTTTATGTTTTGCAGAGAGACGTCAGTCTCGCTAGTAGTTCCGTTTGGACTTTGACGTTTAGCTTGATACCTCATCTACGATCTTGTGCCCTCGGCAGGATCTGGTAGATAGTCAGGCTTCTTAGCCTTTTTCATTTGTAGATGTATGTACTCAGACATGTTAAGCTTCCGCATGTGCTTTGACTTGTATGCTCTGAATGTTGGGTCATGGGACCCATGTTTGTAATATCTCACTCCTCGGAGCCTATTAAATAAATACTTTGAGTCATAGAGTCTTGTTGTGATGCCATGTTGTATTTGCACATATTGAGCATATTGTGTGTATGATTGAAATGCTTGGTATGTGTGGGATCCGACAACCTAGTTGTTTATCCTTGGTAGCCTCTCTTATGGGGAAATGTAGTCTTGTGCTTCCATGAGCCATAGTAGTCCGCTACAGCCAGTTCACGAGTCCTGCTAGCCCAAAGACTACTGCTCCAGAACACTTGACCGGCGGCATGTGATTCACTTGTTCCTATGTACATCCCTTCGGGAAATGTCACGCGGTGAAATCCGAGTCCTGCCTAGCCTGCTACAGCCCGGTTCACGGAGTCCTGATAGCCAGTGCTAGAGCACGGATTCGCACGCTGGCCGATCGACATGCTCGATATTGATTCATGTATGCCTGTCCCCGTAAGTTAGTGCCACATTGGGTTCACGACTAGTCATGTCGGCCCGGTTCTCTGTCATATGGATGCTAGCGACACTATCATCATATACGTGAGCCAAAAGGCATAAACGGTCCCGGGCCATGGTAAGGCGACACCCGTGGGAATATCGTGCGTGAGGCCGCAAAGTGATATGAGGTGTTACAGGCTATATCAGTGTGACTTAGAATCGGGGTCCTGACATGTCACACACTATTGGCTTCTTGTCCAGCAGAATTGTCTCATAGAAGTCCTGCTGTTCCTTTGTGTGGAACCTGTAGTCTACAGCAGTTCTCCTTCTGGTGGCATATGGATCTGACTCTCTCCATAGCCTTAATCCTGAGTCCTTCCTGATCTTCATGTTCTCAGCCATGTGGTGGACATCATTATGATCTGGAATTTTAGGCTTCAATTTTCTCAAAACATGTGACTCATCATCTTCATCTTCAGCAACAGTTTCAGGCACTGGGGCCTTGTTCTTCTCAGTAGCTGGGATGTTTCTGGTACTCCTCTTGGGTGCAGCCTTAGGTTTGGAGGCAGCCTTGCGTGCTACTTTGGGCTTTGATGAAGCAGCCCCTGACCTAATGGCATCACCCATAAGCTTCTGAGCTTTGGGTGCTGGTGCAACATCCTCTTCTTCTTCCTCCTCTTCCATCATGGAAGGCTTTCCAATTACCCTGGCCATGGTCTTCTTGACCCTTTCCTTCCTCTTCTTCCCTTCCGCAGGAACATCTTTGGGTTCAGCTTCCAAAGATGCTTGGGTGGAGGCTCTGGCTTTAGACATGGGCTGTCTTCCTGCTGGACTTTTGGTCTTCAGACCTGGCTTAGTTGCTGCATCTGAGCCATATTCTTTCTTGAGCACCTTCTTCTTGGAAGTGGCCTCATCCTCAACAGCCACATAGTCTTCATCCTCAGATTATGAGGTTCTCTTCTTTCTGGCCCTGGTGGCTGCTTTGGGTAGGTTGCTTGGGGTGCTCCTGCTGCCCTCATCATAGCTGCTAGAGGGACTAGTGCCCTCACTCATGTGAACCTGCTCCTCTTCCTGCTCGTTGTCACTTTGATCGGACATATTGCAAACACCGACAACAGACCACTCGTGAGTAGATATAGATGAGATAGAGTGGATGAGCATCACAAAATCTGAGAGGTTTTTGCAAAAGAATGAGTCAAAAACTTAGTTTTAGTTTTCCACGAGAAAGCATTTAGGATCTGCCAATTTGTAAACTTCGGTGATACCGAAGCAGCTTTTGGAACCTAAACTATTGAACTCGGTCGAGACCGAGTCACAGATTGATGGGCACCGAGACTGCTAGGGTTCCACAAAGTCCTGAACTCGGTCACACCGATTTGCAATTCTCACGAACCGAGAGTTACATGTGCAATGGCCTTAGCCGAATCGGTGGTACCGAGTTCTACAACTCGGTTGATCCGAAATGGTTTCGGCGGAAACCTAACCCTAAATTTTCAGTTCATCTCTAATCTACGGAGTGTTTTGACTGGATAAGATAGTTTCAATCGTGGCAAGATTCATGGCAAACACAATGTACTAGGAATCAGATAGGGATAGCATAGTGATCGAGTTCATACCCTAGTTCGGTGATGAACTCGCTACGGCGGCAACGGCGGGGATGATTCCTGTTGACGGCAACGGAGACCAACGGCAGGAGGCAGCTGGGGACGAGGAGGACGATCCAGAGACCCTGGAGGCAGAGCGGGCTGAGCGCGGGCGAAAGATTTCGAAGAAAATTTCCAAAGTTTTGCCCGTGGGTATATATAGCCCGACCCTGTCGGTGTGACCGAGTGGAACAACTCGGTGGCACCGAGATACATAATCGCAAGAAGCATAAAGAACTCGGTGTGACCGAAAAGTTCAAATCGGTTGCACCGAGATTGAAAACCTAGATTGACTTGGTGAGCTCGGTATGACCGAAATGGATGAATCGGTCAGACTGTAACACACAAAGAAATTTTTGGAAGTTTAAGTCTCTGACGAATCGGGGACTCTGAGTGCTCCTCACACGGAGTGGTTTGAATCTGACTTGATCAAATTTTGTGATGTAGCATGAATAAAGTTTGAGACGAGAAAAACATAGATAGCTAGAGAAGGTTCTTAGGCATTCTTGTCCGTCCACTTGGCAAAAGAAAAAGAAAACAATCAATCAAAACAACAAGTGGATGTCCTCAAATGAGTAAAATATGCAACCAACATGCTCACACAATAAAATGGCAAATGAAATATGTGGCGAAGCATGCACAACCAATTCTAGCATCTATGAAGCAACTGGCGATGACTAGGTCATCTATATATGAGTATATTGACTTAGGAGTCAAATGAGAACATTTGATCATAGGTCATACTCATCGTTTAAGCTCAGGTGGGTTACCACTTTTACATAATGCATTGTTGTGTTCACACCATTAGAGTTGCTTTAGCTCAATTCTTAGAGTAAAGCTCCCCCTAGATGTGAGATCCCCCCTAAGAGGGATGAACTAACCTTGGGTTTTGTCGACGATGACTTCATGTAGGTGTTGAAGATGTGGATGCTCAATGTTGATGTAGATCATTTGGAGCAATCCTTTGGTGTGAATTGCACTTTCAATATCTACATGGGTTAGTCCCACAAGGAACAAACAAGGATATCCATAGACATAGAGTGATGCACACACAAGATAATGTCTATGAGAGCATTAGGTTACCTTGTCCCTTGTCTTACCAACAAGAGGGTTTGTGACTCCTTGAACTAGTGCAAGATGTGGAAGTTGATTGCACTTGTTCTTGCCAAAATCATGTGAGTGAAATATGTTGGCGGAGTCACCCTCAAGAACTCTCTAGTTCTTCTTCTTTGGGATCCACATCATCTTGATGGGAATCCTCGGAGTTGTAGTCATACTTGATGAAGTGGAACTTGATGTAGTCTTGGGAACCCACTTGACCAAGGCCTTAGGAGCTTCTTCAAATGCATCAATTTCTTCTTGAAGCTTGTCCTTGCCTTTTTGCTTGTGGTCTTGTGGTGGAAGATCATCTTGAGCTTGTGTCCCCTTGAAGGAAGTAGGATCATACTTCTCTTGTTGAGGAACAAACTTCGCCTTGGGGTATTGATCTTCTTCCCACTCAACTCCATTGGCATTGAACTTTCGTTCAAAACCAACACCATGATTCTTCCGGTGCCTTCCTTGCTTGCGTACAATTTCCTCAAATTTCTTACTCCCGGCAAGGCTCTTGTACACACCTTTCTCTACAATTCCCTTCAATAAGATATTTTCTTGCTCAAGTGTAACTTGGCTAAGAGAATCATTAGTGGAATCAAGAGAACTACTAGAAGCAACAACATTGGATTTAGCATGAGTATTGTTACTACTAGAGGAAGAATCCTTCTTGTTCTTGTTACCAGACTTGACTTGAGGCATGTAAGTAGATAAGAGTAAACGCTTGGCAATGTAAGAAGAACTTTTCTTGCGAATATCATCATTGATTGCCTTTAAGAACTCATGCTCTTGCTCAAGGTTGAGCTTTTCAAATCGTAACTTCTCATGAGTCCTTAAAAGTTCTCGATGATCTCCTAAGATAGTTTCATGAGCTAACTTAAGAGTGTTTAGTTCTTTAGTTAGAAGCTCAATCTTCTCCTTATCATTGTCATTCGTTTTATCTTGATTAGCATGATTAATTGACGTTTCATCATAGAATTCATCACTAGAGTTGTCAACAAGTAAATCATCGTCACCTAACAAGTCACCTTCATCACTATTGAAATCAACATACTCGGGGTGTGTTACCTTTGGACCTTTGGCCATGAAGCATCTTCCAATTCCTTCATTTGGTGATCAAATATGTCGTAGGAGTTGGTTGACACAAGTGCTAGACCGGCAACACCTTCATCTTGAGTACACTGTTGCAAAAGGCAGTGCCTAGGAGGCGCTTAGGCACGCCTAGGCGCTAGGCGATGTCCAAACGCCTCGCCTAGGGCATAAATGGTAGTCTAGGCAGTGCATGCAACAAATTGTTTACCCAAGTGAGAAATCATGTCATATTGCACTGAAATGCCAAAAATCACATATTCAAATGGTAGTAGATGGTAGTTAACTTATTTATTTGCCCTGAATTAACATCTGTGCACATATAATAACTGCAAATATACCCTGATTGTAGAATCTATATTACCGCCTAGGCTGCGCCTAGGGCGCTTAAGCACCGCCTAGGCACTAGGCGAAGTCCAACCGCCTCGCTTACGCCTACCGCTTTTTCCATCCTTGCTTGAGTATATTCGGAGTCGGAGTGATAGCTTCTCTCGGAGTGATTTTCAGAGTCAGAGCCGGATACCCATTCACCAACATGAGCTTGATGTCTTCGTTTTGTGTAGCTCCTTGATGACTTGTCCTTCCTTTCCGAATCCTTGCTTCTCCGCGAGGGTCTTCGTTCATAACGATCATCTCTACTCCTTCTCTCTCTTGGTGGCGATTCTTCTCTTCTACTTCTTCTTTTTGGAGAATCTTCTCTTCTTTTGTAGGGTGCCGTACACTCATTGGAATAGTGTCCGGGTCTACCACAATTGTAGCAATTATGCTCTTGACTAGAAGATCTTTTGTCATCGTAGGACCTTGACTTGGAGCTTCTCTCTTTTCTTCTACTCTTGTAGAATTTGTTGAAGTTCTTCACCATTAAGCTCAATTCTTCATTGAAGGTTTGTTTCTCACTTGATGATGTGGGGGCTTCACATGAGGCTGTGTAAGCACCACTTGATTTGTTGTGAAGTTCCTCCTTATCCTTGAGTGACATCTCATGAGCAACAATTCTTCCAATAACTTCCGTTGGCTTGAGATCTTTGTAATTGGGCATCATTTGGATCAATGTGCACACAGTATCATATTTTCCATCCAAGGCTCTTAGAATCTTCTTGATGATGAATCTGTCGGTCATCTCTTCACTTCCTAAGCCGGCAATCTCATTTGTGATAAGAGCAAGCCTAGAGTACATTTCAGCGACACCTTTACCATCCTTCATTTTGAACTTGTCAAGTTGACTTTGAAGCACATCCAACTTGGATTCCTTGACGGAGTCGGTACCTTCATGCATATAAATCAAAGTATCCCAAATTTCCTTTGCATTCTCAAGGCGGCTGATTTTGTTGAATTCTTCGGGGCACAAACCGTTGAAGAGGACATCACAAGCTTGAGTGTTGTATTGCAGCATCTTCAACTCTTCCGCGGTAGCTTCACGGTTCGGTTCTCTCCCATCAAAGAATTCACCTTGCAAGCCAATACACACAGTAGCCCAAACGGCGGGGTTATGTCCAAGAATATGCATTTTCATCTTAGGCTTCCAACTAGCAAAATTAGTACCATCAAAGTAAGGACCTCTACGGTGATAATGTCCCTTGCTAGACGCCATACTCTCCTAGGTTGTGAAACCGAGGCTATGACTACCAAAAGCTATGGAAATCAAAGCAAATGGAGACCAAAGCTCTGATACCACTTGTAGGATCGAAAGTATGTCTAGAGGGGGGGGGGTGATTAGACTTCTTGACCAAATATAAACTTATCCTTTTCCCAATTTTAGTCTTTGGCAGATTTTAGCTATTTTAGCACAAGTCAAGCAGTCTTAACACAATTCAAGCAAGCATGCAAAGAGTATATGAGCAGCGGAAAGTAAAGCATGCAACTTGCAAGAATATAAAGGGAAGAGTTTGGAGAATTCAAACGCAATTGGAGACACGGATGTTTTTGTCGTGGTTCCGATAGGTGGTGCTATCGTACATCCACGTTGATGGAGACTTCAACCCACGAAGGGTAACGGTTGCGAGATTCCATGGAGGGATCCACCCACGAAGGGTCCACGAATAAGCAACCTTGTCTATCCCACCATGGCCTTCGCCCACGAAGGACTGGCCTCACTAGCGGTAGATCTTCACTAAGTAGGCGATCTCCTGGCCCTTACAAACTCCTTGGTTCAACTCCACAATCTTGTCGGAGGCTCCCAAGTGACACCTAGCCAATCTAGGAGACACCACTCTCCAAGAAGTAACAAATGGTGTGTTGATGATGAACTCCTTGCTCTTGTGCTTCAAATGATAGTCTCCCCAACACTCAACTCTCTCTCACAGGATTTGGATTTGGTGGAAAAAAGATTTGAGTGGAAAGCAACTTGGGAAGGCTAGAGATCAAGATTCATATGGTAGGAGTGGAATATCTTGGTCTCAACACAAGGGTAGGTGGTTCTCTCTCAAAAAATGTGTATTGGAAGTGTAGGTTCATTCTGATGGCTCTCTCCACGAATGAAGAGGAGGTGGAGGGCTATATATAGCCTCCACACAAAAACTAACCGTTACACACAACTTACCAATCTCGGTGGGACCGAATTGAGAAACTCGGTCGGACCGATTCAGCAAATCTAGTGACCGTTAGGATTTTCGGTGGGACCGACATGCAACTCGGTAGGACCGATATGGTTAGGGTTAGGGCATAACATAATCTTGGTGAGACCGATTACACAAACTTGGTGGGACTGATTTTGGTAATAAGCTAACCAGAGAGTTGGTCAGGTAAACTTGGTGGGACCGATTTGCTCATTCCGGTGAGACCGAAATGTTACAAAAAGGAAACAGAGAGTTTACATTGCAATCTTGGTGGGACCGATCGCTCATCTCGGTGGGACCGAAACGTTATGATGGGAAACAAAGAGATTACAATCCCATCTCGGTGAGACCGAGATCCCTATCGGTGAGATCGATCTGCCTAGGGCTTGTGGCAGTGGCTATGACAACTGAACTCGGTGGCGCCGGATAGAAAGAATCGGTGGGGCCGAGTTGGACTTTTGGTTTAGGTCATATGTGGATGTGAGAAAGTATTTGAGGGTTTTGGAGCATTTCACTAAGCACTATGAAGCAAGAACCTCATTAAGAAACACCCCATCCCTCCTTGATAGTATTGGCTTTTCCTATAGACTCAATGTGATCTCGGATCACTAAATTATAAAATGTAGAGTCTTGAGCTTTGAGCTTGAGCCAATCCTTTTATCCTTAGTATTTTGAGGGGTCCACTTTACTCATCCATGCCATTCCATTCATTGAGCTTTTCCTGAAATATTTATCTTGGAATAATGTTAGCTCAATGAGCTATATGTTGTTAGGAATTACCAAAACCACCTAGGGATAGTTGAACTTTCAAACACTTGTGCTCATGCTCATGGAAACAATGTAGAATTTTTCATCAAGATTCTCACAAAAATAATTATCCCCTTGTACAATTCAATTGTATTATAAATATAATGTGCCAAGTTTTGCCTTTAGGATGTTTAGATTGCTTGGTTTGTGCGGTGCAAAACAAAAACTTTGGCTGTAGTGCACGATTTTACATTTTTTACTGGAACGTCAAACGGTTCTGAAACTTTTTGTACTGTATTTCTATACAAATTGTTTATTTTTCCTAATTGTTTCGAAATTTTTGGAGTACCTTAAGTATGGTGAATGTTCATATTACTACAGACTATCCTGTTTAAGACAGATTATGTTCTTGATGCATTATGTTGTTGTTTTGATGAAACTATCGATTCTATCGGTGGTATAAGCCATGGAAAAGTTATATTACAGTAGATACAATGCAAAAACAAAATATGAATTGGTTTTAAACATTACTTAGAGTAGTGATTTGCTTTATTATACTAACGGATCTTACCGAGCTTTTTGTTGAGTTTTGTGTGGATGAAGTGATCAAAGATTGAGGAGGTCTCGATATGAGGAGAAGGAGGAGAGGAAAGAGCTCAAGATTGGGGATGCCCAAGTCACCCAAGTAAATATTCAAGAAGACTCAAGCATCTAAGCTTGTGGATTCCCCGTAAGGCATCACATCTTTCTTCAACAAGTATCGGTATGTTTTCGTCTTCGTTTTGTTCATGTGATATGTGCAAATCTTGGAGCGTCTTTTGCGCTTAGTTTTTAGTTTTATATTATGAACCATGCTGGTATGAGATAGTCCATGGTTGATTTATATAATGCTCATGCACTTCACTTATATCTTTTGAGTATGGCTTTATAGAATGCTTCATGTGCTTCATTTATATCATTTGAAGTTTGGATTGCCTGTTTCTCTTCACATAGAAAACCGTTGTTTGAAGAATGCTCTTTTGCTTCGCTTATATTTGTTAGATCATGGTCTTTTGTAGAAAGAATAAAACTCTCATGCTTCACTTATATCCATTTAGAGACTCAACGGGAATTGGTCAATCGCATGGTTAGTCATAAAATCCTACATAAAAACTTATGGATCACTGATTATGATATGTTTGATTCCTTGCAATAGTTTTGCGATATAAAGATGGAACATGTGGGAGGTACTAGTAAACGGTTGCGGTTGGTAAGAATATTGGTGTTAAGGTTTGTGATTCACGAAGCATGCACGTATAGTATCTCGTTATGCTATGAAGTTGGAGCATGATTTATAATTGATTGTCCTCCTTATGAGTGGCGCCCAGGGACGAGCGATGGTCTTTTCCTATTAATCTATCCCCCTAGGGGCATGCGTAGTAGTACTTTGCTTCGAGGGCTAATAAACTTCTGCAATAGGTATAAAAGTTCTTTATGACTAATGTGAGTCCATGGATTATACGCACTCTAAACTTTCCGCAATTTGCTAGCCTCTACGGTACCGTGCATTGCCCTTTCTCACCTCGAGAGTCGGGGCAAACTTTGCAGGTGCATCCAAACCCCGTGATATGATATGCTCTATCACACATAAGCCTCATTATATCTTCCTCAAAACAGCCACCATACTTACATGTCGTGGATCTAAGACTGGCAGTAGAATGAGGGGTAGGTATGAGGAGGCAAGATCCTAGCTATGGTGAAGTTATACACACGAGTTTTACGAGTTCAGGCCCTTCGCAGAGGAAGTAACAACCCTACGTCTCGGTGCTTGGAGGCGGTCGACTGGATTTTGTGCGTATGTGTTACAGGGGGTGCGAACCCCTGTGCCAGAAGAGGGGGGTGGATTATATAGAGTGCGCCAGGACCCCGGCCATCCTCCGTTACCAAGAGTTCAATGTACATAAAGAGGAGGCGTTACTGATAACGCCAGCCTTAAATGCCTTAATGGCCTTAAAGACTACAGAGTGAACGCTTGTCCATTGCTTGTTCTGGATGACTCCTGGTCTTCAATAAGTCGAACGGATTCTTGTATGGTCGAGTGGTCGAGTGACCTCAGGAAGGAGGGGTCTCCGAGTAGCTGGTAGGTCGAGTGGATTGCATTCGACACCTTTGTTGGGCCCTCCCTGTTGTCTCTTGAGCTTCTTTGTTTCTAGGACAGTGACCTTGGATAGGGCGAATAGGTCAGGCCTATGACCCTACCCCAGGTCTATGTCATCATCATTATCCCCCAAATGGACTGAGGTCTGAGTGAAAAGAAGGTTGAAGTTGATCTTGCTTTGACTCTTGTGTTTCACAACTATTCATTTTTGAACGGAGGTCAGTGTTGGAACTTCGGCTTCGTTTCAGTCGCCTTGATCGATTCAGAAATTGCCGATTGGATTTATAACATCATCCGTCGAGTGTAGTTTCTGACGCGAAATCTTTGGCGCGATTGGTTATGGCGTATCCCCGATTTCACGGGATTCGAAATTTCGGGGAAGCACGCGGGGCGGAGCGCACCGTGGTAAGCGGGGTGATAAACAGGAACGTTTCGATTTCCATGCCACCTTTTTCTCCATGTATCCCGCGCGCGATTGTTGAGGGATTTGATAGGATCGCCCGGGCCCACGCGTCAGCCACTCGGAAGTGGGCCTTTAAAATTGACGAGGCCAAGGTGACTGCACTGTGCGCTTCCATTCTCCTTCTTCTCCCTCTATATTTCCACCGCATCCGGCTCCTCTGCTCTCGACGAGGACGCCCCGTCACCATGGGGAAGGAAAAGACGGCAGCTCTGGAACGCATGAAGAAGGCAGCGGGGGCGGCGAAAGGCAAGAAGACGAATCGGGGGTTGTCGTCATGGTCGGGACTGCCGTCGGGTTGGATCCAGGGTGATTGGATCCGATCTTTTATTCGGCAGGAAGATTTGGATGAGCTTGCCGAGTATGGGTTGATCGTCAACAAAGCTGCGTGGTTGCCGGAGGGGGAGACGGAGACGCAGCCGCGGCCGGGTGAGTGTGTTCTGCTCGCCACCCATGTCGACCGTGGTTTCTCGCTTCCTCCGCACCCTTTTTTCCGAGGTTTCTTGAATTTCTTCGGGGCCCAACTCCATCATTTTTCTCCCAACACCATCATATATCTTGTCGCGTTCGTGTCCATGTGCGAGAATTTCTTGGGGTGTTGACCACACTAGGGTATGTTCAAGCACATTTTCACCATCCGCTCCCAGACGGTGAAGAAAGAAAATTCGTACGATGAGAAAACCCACGTTATCCAGATGTGTGGGGGTTTGGGTATCCAGAAGAGGAAGAGGAGTTCTTTCCCTTCAATGACTCTTCCTGAGTCGGTCAGAGGCTGGCAGTCGACCTGGTTCTACTGCCATGATATCATGACCCTAGGCCAGTCGACTGGACTTCCCCCTTTTTCCTTCGATCGTGTTCAGACCCCCTCTCCCTAGGCGGAGACAGCCATGCTGGTCGAGAGGGTGGTCCAGCTGATCAACCAAGGCGTCACCGGCATGGATTTGTTGGAGGTATTCCTCAGTCGGCGCATCCAACCGCACCAGGCTCGTGACCACTCTATGTGGATGTATTCCGGAGCTGGCGACACCACTCGGGTTCATCCAGAGGAGGTGCCGGCCAAAATAGTGGCCCAATGGCTGAGGAGTATTACAGGAAACAAGGACAACCCAAGGGGCGCCAGGAAAGTCGATCCTTCCAGCGACAGTAATCAGCCAGACAAGGTTCAACCGCTACAACCGATTGCATTTGGATACATTTTCCGACTATTTTTGAATCCGACTGATTTCCACTCGACTTCTTGTCTTGTAGATTTATATAGAGATGTACTCGATGCCCAATGGCGAACAAGCTCTGGAGCAGGACCATGAGGGAGAGGACAGCGTGGAGGAGAGTGGCGATTGGGAGTCACCGGACGACGATGATGAAGACAAGAGCGACAAGTCATATGACGAGCAGGTAGTCGACTCACCGCCTCGTTCAGAACGTCGATCCAAGCAGCACCATGATCCAGCGGGCAGGCGCGGTAAGGTTGTGGCCTCGAACGCTGAAGCACAGAAGCACGCTCGGTCTTCAACTCCAGAGCTGGCGGAGAAAGTCACCAAGCAGCCCAAGATCAACCCCTCAAAGGCTCGGAAGACCTTGCCTAAGATTAAGATGGATGTTCCTGTTGCCTCTGGGTAAATGTTATTTCCGTGTTTTCTTGCTCCGACTGATTCTCCTGTTCTGACCGAGTGAATGGTGAATTTTTCCAGCCCAGCTTCTACCGTGACTGATATGGATATCGACAAGGTCCCAGATGACGAGGAAACCGTTGACGCGGCTACCTCCAAAGCTAGTAAGTCTGCTCGAATCAGATTTATTCTGTCGATTGGATTGTTCGTCGGTTGCATCTTTGATATTTTCTGTTTGTTGCAGCTCCACGAGACGTTGTCGTGCTTCCGGACGATGAAAAAGAAGTGCCTCTAAGGGAAAGGAGGAGGAGGAGCGGGAAAGCGCCGGAGGTTCAGGTTCCTCAGTCGACACAGATGCATGGGATGGTAGTCGAGCGATCTACCGATTCGGCTCGTACCAATGTCACCTTCGCTATCCCGCTGTTGACTGATTGCCCATCAGGGTCGGTTGCTCAGACCCATGCTGCTCCAATACAACTCCACGTGTTAGAATCAGTGGCTGCTTCGACTGCCCTACCATCATCACTTTTCACTGCGTACCAAAGTCCAGACGACCCACCGAGTGCCGCCAAAAAAGTTGTTCTTTAGTTGAATCTTGTGATGGGGCAGAAGAAAGTGGTGCACGAGGCTAGTCAGGTGGCCTAAAACGTCGGCGCTACTCTGCAAACCAATGTCCAGGTTAGTTGATTTTTGACTGATCTTATTTCTCATCCAATCACCCACTAGGGTGTGTCTGCCTTAAAGTTGTATAGGTCTTTTACTTGAGTCGATTTGGACTGAGTCGATTGAGTTTTTTAACTAGTGGGGGCACGCTGAGTGCACCCACTGGGTGTAGTCCCCGAGACCATAGTTGACTGCAGGCAGTCGACTGTGGTCTGAGAATCTGAATTTTCTCACTCGGCCTGGGCGGACCATGCCGAGTGGAACCTGAACCTGTGGGGGCTCGCTAAGTGCACCCACTGGGTGTAGTCCCCGAGACCCTGGTCGACTTGGGGCAGTCGACTATGGTCTGAGAACAACTTCCTACGCTTCTTTTTTTATGACTCGTGCTGGGCAGACCATGCCGAGTGTTGAACCAAACCAGTGGGGGCACGCTAAGCGCACCCACTGGTTGTAGCCCCCGAGACTACCGTTGAATGTTTGACTCGGCGGTTGTCTTAGAGTAACTTTCACTGTGGTGTTCTTTTGTTTCTGTCGACTGATATATCTTATACGTTGACTGCAGAAATCTTGTGATCTTGGGGCTCAACTTTCTGTACTGAACAAGCAGCAAATCAGCCTCAATCTTGATCTGGAACTGGCTAAGAAGAACCTCAAGACTACTCGTGACAAAGTAGCTGCCATGGGAGGTAACCAATCATCAATTGTCCATCTTACGACTAGCACTTTTACGTGTGTGTTTTTGTTTCTAGTCACTTTGAACCGGGTGACTTCACTCGAATAGATGTGGTAGTGAAAACCGTCAACTTCAAGCTCGTCTGAAGAATGTTGATTCTTTAGAGAAAATGAAGCAGGCTCTAGAGAAGAAGGATCTGGATCTTGTCGCTGCCCGTATGAGGCGCTGACGTAAAACGGAACTTGCTGATAAGAAGCTTGCTTCAGTCGGCAAGTTAGAAGAAGAGAACTCCAAACTGAAGACCGCTATCTCTGATGCCAATCGGGAGGTCGAGCAACTGAAGAAGGACAAGGACAAGCTGACTGACGAGATTGGAAACCTCAAGGATAAGAAGGGCGAGTTAGAATCTTATCTAGGCCAGCTTGCTGCAAAACTGGTCTTAAAGCTTGAAGGTATTGTTGTTCGACTGACTTGTTGTTGTCGATTGATAGGTCTTACCATATTGTCGACTCACTATTTACTCAACTGCTCAGAACTTTGCCAGGAATTTGAAGCAGAAACTGGGCGGGTCGAGACGGATGTCGACCCCATAAACTGTCCAGTCAAGGATGACATCGCAATGAATGTGCTGCAGTTGGAATCTCGCATGGACATCGCAGTTTCTTATCTTGCCTGTCTGAAGGTGGTGATGACTCGGGTTGATGCTGAACTCTGGCCTCAGGTGGAACTGTCTCAAGACATCGAGTATCTGATGGCTCGACTGAATCAAATACCTGACCGAGTGCAAGAATGGAAGAAATCATCTGCTCGTTGTGGTGCTGATGGCGCCTTGTCATTGGTTCGAGTGCACTGTAAGGATGTCAAAGAAGACAAGCTGGCGGAGCTCAAGGTTACTAACACCAAAAGGCACACTTTACAGTCCTTCATGGACACTTTCCTTGACGCTGCCACTCGCATCGCAAACATCATAGACCTTGACAGTTTCTGCGATCCAGCCAGTCCTTCACCTGACGAGTGATCAAAAAACATTATGCTTCACCTTTATTTGCCTCGGAATGCCGAGTGATCGTGTAATCGTTAAACTCCTTCGGGCTTGATGCTCGAGTACTTTTAATCCGTGGTCCGGAACCTTAGGATTTATCTGAACTTGGTTTATCTCTGCATATGTTTGTGTTTTTCTTTGAGTGGAACTTGTTCTTCACTCGGAATAGTCTTTGTACTTGAGATGCAGCTCTGAGGAGAAGGTCCCAGTCGACCTACACCTCGTCGTCCTTGGAGATTAGGATGGAGCGCACGTTATACTTGTGGCGCAGCTCTGAGGAGAAGGTCGCACTCGACCTGCACCTCATCGTCTTTGCGGATATGGTTGGAGCACACGTTATACTTGTGGTGCAGCTCCGAAGAGAAGGTTGCAGTCGACCTACACCTCGTCCTCCTTGCGGATAGGGATGGAGTGCATGTTATACTTGTGGTGCAGCTCCGAAGAGAAGGTTGCAGTCGACCTGCACCTCGTCTTCCTTGCGGATAGGGATGGAGGAAGAGAAGGTTGCAGTCTACCTGCACCTCGTCGTCCTTGCGGATAGGGATGGAGCGCACGTTATACTTGTGGCGCAACTCCGAAGAGAAGGTTGTAGTCAACCTGCACCTCGTCGTCCTTTGGGATAGGGATGTGCTTCAAACTTAGGCAAGTACTAGACCGCAGCTAAACCCCCGAGTGAGAGGATTGCTCACCACTCGGTAGGATTTTTTAAACTTAGGCGAGTACTGGACTACAGCTAAGCCCCCGAATGAGAGGATTGGTCACCACTCGGTAGGATTTTTTAAACTTAGGCGAGTACTGGACTGCAGCTAAGCCCCCGAGTGAGAGGATTGCTCGCCACTCGGTAGGATTTTTTAAACTTAGGCGAGTACTGGACTGCAGCTAAGCCCCCGAGTGAGAGGATTGCTCACCACTCGGTAGGATTTTTTAAACTTAGGCGAGTACTGGACCGCAGCTAAGCATTGCTCACCACTCGGTAGGATTTTTTAAACTTAGGCGAGTACTGGACTGCATCTACCCGAGTGAGAGGATTGCTCGCCACTCGGTAGGATTTTTTATACTTAGGCGAGTACTGGACTGCAGCTAAGCCCCCGAGTGAGAGGATTGCTCACCACCCGGTAGGATTTTTCAAACTTAGGCGAGTACTGGACCGCAGCTAAGCCCCTAGTGAGAGGATTTCTCACCACTCGGTAGGATTTTTTAAACATAGGCGAGTACTGGACTACAGCTAAGCCCCCGAGTGAGAGGATTGCTCGCCACTCGGTAGGATTTTTTAAACTTAGGCGAGTGCTGGACTGTAGCTAAGCCCCCGAGTGAGACGATTGCTCACCACTCGGTAAGATTTTTTAAACTTAGGCGAGTACTGGACCGCAACTAAGCCCTCGAGTGAGAGGATTGCTCACCACTCGGTAGGATATTTTAAACTTAGGCGAGTACTGGACTGCAGCTAAGCCCCCGAGTGAGAGGATTGCTCACCACTCGGTAGGATTTTTCAAACTTAGGCGAGTACTGGACCGCAGCTAAGCCCCGGAGTGAGAGGATTGCTCACCACTCGCTAGGATTTTTTAAACTTAGGCGAGTACTGGACTGCAGCTAAGCCCCCGATTGAGAGGATTTCTCAGCACTCGGTAGGATTTTTCAAACTTAGGCGAGTACTGGACTGCAGCTAAGCCCCCGTGTGAGAGGCTTGCTCACCACTCGGTAGGATTTTTTCAAACTTAGGCGAGCGCTGGACTGCAGCTAAGCCCCCGAGTGAGAGGCTTGCTCACCACTCGGTAGGATTTTTCAAACTTAGGCGAGTAATCTTGGATCAAGAATCGAGCCCCCGAGTGAGAGGCTTGCTCACCACTCAAGAGAATTTTTTCAAACATAGGCTAGCATCGGACTGCAGCTAAGCCCCCGAGTGAGAGGCTTGCTCACCACTCGGTGAAGATTTTTCAAACTTAAGTAGTCTTGGACTGCAGCTAAGCCCCCGAGTGAGAGGCTTGCTCACCACTCGATAGGATTTTTCAAACTTAGGCGAGTACTGGACTGTAGCTAAGCCCCCGAGTGAGAGGATTGCTTACCACTCGATAGGATTTTCTTAAACTTAGGAGAAACGGATTCGCAGCTAAGCCTCCGAGTGAGAGGCTTGCTCACCACTCGGTAGGATTTTCTCAAACTTAGGCGAAACGGATTCGCAGCTAGGCCTCCGAGTGAGAGGCTTGCTCACCACTCGGTAGGATTTTTTAAACTTGGGCGAGACGGATTCGCAGCTAAGCCACCCACTGGGGGATTTAAAGAATAAAAAAGGAACAACAATCATTTATGAGACTGTAAAAGCTGTGTCTTTAATAATCAAACTAGAAGGTATTTCTTATTACATCTCAACAGTCTGAAAGCTTAAGTATAAAAGGGTTGGAGCAGCTCCGCATTCCAAGCGCGTGGCTCGTTTTTCTTGTGCTCGACATTGTAAAGTTGGTATGCTCCGTTGTGGAGTACTCTGGTGACAATGAAGGGGCCTTCCCAAGCAGGAGCGAGCTTGTGTGGTGTCTGCTGATCCACTCGAAGAACCAAGTCTCCCTCTTGTAATGCTCGACCCCTCACATTTCTAGCGTGGAATCGACGCAGGTCATGCTGATAAATGGTCGACCGGATCTGGGCCATCTCTCTTTCCTCTTCTAGGATAACAACTGCACCTTGCCGAGCCTGTTCTGCTTCATCTTCTGAAAAAAGCTCGACTCAGGGTGCATTGTGGAGCAAGTCACTCGAAAGTACAGCTTCAGCTCCATAGACCAAGAAGAATGGCGTTCGGCCAGTCGACCGATTAGGAGTTGTCCTCAAACCCCAAAGCACTGGTGGAAGTTCATCGATCCAGGTGCCTGCTGCGTGCTTGAGATCACGCATCAGCCAGGTTTCAGTCCTTTGAGAATCAATCCTTTTGCTCTTTCAGCTTGTCCATTCGACTGGGGGTGGGCGACTGAAGCATAGTCGACTCGAGTGCCTTGGGAAGCGCAGAAGGCTCTGAACTAATCAGAATCGAAGTTCGACCCATTTTCAGTGATGATGCTGTGCGGAACACCATATCTGCATGTTAACTTTCTGATGAAGTTGACAGCAGTACTGGCTTCAAGATTTTTGATAGGCTTGGCTTCAATTCATTTGGTTAACTTTTCGACTGCCACGAGCACATTAGTGAATCCACTCCTACCAGTCCTCAGAGGTCCAACCATATCCAATTCCCAAACAACAAAGGGCCAGATGAGTGGAATGGTCTTCAGGGCTGATGTAGGCTTGTGAGACATGTTGGAGTAAAACTGGCAACCTTCACATTTGTCGACTATTTCTTTTGCCATCTCATTTGCTCGTGGCCAATAAAATCCCGCTCGGTATGCTTTGGCCACAATGGTCCGAGAGGCGCATGGTGACCACGGGTCCCCGAGTGCATGTCGTTGAGGATCACTCGACCTTCTTCTGGTGTTATGCATTTCTAGCTGACTCCAGTTACACTTTCTCTGAACAGCTGTCCTCTTATCACCGTAAAGGCTTTGGATCGACGGACGATCATCGTAAAGGCTTTCCTGCTCCTCCTCCTCCTTTCCCTCAGAGGCACTTCTTCTTAATCTTCTGGGAGTTCCTTCTTAAGAATGTATGCAATGTACGGCACTGTCCAGTCGGGAGTGATGACCAAAACCTCCATGATCAAGTCGACCACCGCTGGGACTTCGACTTAAGTCGGATCAGTGGCACTCTTTGGTTGTGGGGGCTCTTTAGTGAAAGGATCTTCATGAACTGAAGGTGTATGAATATGTTCCAAAAACACACTGCTGGGAATGGCTTCCCTCTTGGAACCTATCTTTGCCAAATCATCACCGCTTGATTTTTCGATGGGGTATGTGATGGAGCTCTAAACCCTCAAACTTCTTCTCTAACTTTCTCACTGCATTACAATAGCCAGTCATAGTCGGGCTTCTGACGTCCCACTCCTTCATTACTTGATTAACCACCAAATCCGAGTTGCCGTAGACCATGAGGCGACGGATGTCGAGTGAAATGGCCATACGCAACCCGTACAAAAGTGCCTCGTATTCAGCTTCATTGTTGGAGGAATCAAAATGAATCTGGAGAACATAGCGGAGCTTGTCATCTCGGGGGGATACCAATACTACTCCAGCACGAGAACCATTCAACATCTTAGATCCATCGAAGAACATGGTCCAATGTTCCAAGTGAATCTGAGTAGGCAGTTGCTGTTCGACCCACTCGGCAAGGAAATCTGCTATTGCATGGGACTTGATAGCTTTCTTTGCCTCAAACTTGATATCCAAGGGAAGGAGTTCAATCGCCCACTTTACCACTCGACCATTTGCATCTCTGTTGTTCAGAATTTCTGACAATGGTGCATCGCTGACGACTGTAATGGAGTGATCAGAGAAATAGTGTGCAACCTTCTTCGTTGTCATGTAAATCCCGTAAACAAGTTTCTGATAATGTGGATATCTTTACTTGGATGGAGTCAGAACTTCAGAAACATAGTATACTGGGCGCTGAACTTTATAGGCTTTTGCTTCTTCTTCCTGCTCGACCGTGAGTACTGTACTAACAATTTGTCCAGTGGCTGCAATATAAAGCAGTCAAGGCTCTTTGCTAATTGGGGAAGCGAGCACCGGCTGGGTGGAAAGCAGGGCTTTGAGTTCCGCAAACGCTGCATCAACTTCAGGAGTCCACTCGAACTTGATAGATTTCTTCATCAGTCGGTAAAGAAATGAATCGACTCAAGGCGGCCAAACAACCAGTAAGCTTCTGGACATCATGCACACGCACATGGCGCTTCATTCGGAGTATGGCACCAACTTTCTCTGGGTTCGCATCGATCCCTCATTCAGAAACGAGGAAGCCGAGTAACTTTTCGCCAGGAACTCTGAATGTGCACTTTGATGGGTTAAGCTTGATATCATACCTTCTCAGGTTGGCAAAGATTTTAGCAAGGTCAGCCAGCTGGTCGGAACCTTCATGTGACTTGACCACAGTGTCATCCATGTATGCTTCCACATTCCGACTGATTTGAGTGAGCAGACACTTCTGAATCATCCTCATGAATGTGGCTCCAGCGTTCTTGAGACCGAATGGCATGGTGACATAACAAAAACACCCGAATGGAGTGATGAAAGCTGTTTTTATCTCATCGGGTCCATACAGTCGGATCTGATGGTACACGGAATAGGCGTCTAGAAAAGACAGACGCTCACACCCCGCAGTCGAGTCGACGATCTGGTCGATGCGGGGGAGAGGAAAATGATATTTTGGGCAGGCCCAATTGATATGCTTGAAGTCAATGCACATGCGAAGTGAGCCGTCCTTCTTGGGGACCATGACAACATTGGCGAGCCACTCGGAGTGGTAAATCTCTCGGATGAACTCAGTCGCCAAGAGCCGAGCCACTTCCTCACCAATTGCTTTTCCCTTCTGTATGGTGGACCGTCGAAGATGTTCCTTCACTGGTTTTACTTTCGGGTCAAGTTGCAAACAATGCTCAGCTAGTGCCCTGGGTACACCCGGCATGTCAGAAGGTTTCCATGCAAAGATGTCCCAGTTCTCACGGAGGAACTAGATGAGCGCTTCTTCCTATTTGCTGTCGAGTGATGTTGAGATATGAGTAGGAGCAGCATTAGGATCGGTCGGGTGAATATGAATCGGCTTTGTTTCACCAGACGACTGAACTACAAAATCTGTGGCAGGCTTCTTGGAGCGCAGCAAATCACTCGGATCTGCATTCTTCCAGTATTCTTGCATTTCGACAGCTGCCATTTGTGCGTCAGCGATTTTTGAGCCCTTCTGGAAGCACTCTTCTGCCTTCTGCCGATTGCCAGTGATAGTGATCACTCCTCTGGGACCAGGCATCTTCAATTTGAGGTACACGTAACATGGTCGAGCCATGAAACGTGCATAAGCAGGCCTACCCAGTATAGCATGATAAGCACCCTGGAAACTTCAAATGTCAACTTTTCCTTGCGATAATTCTTGGAATCACCGAAAACCACGTCAAGGGCGATTTGGCCGAGTGATTCAGCCTTGTTGCCAGGTATAACGCCATGGAAACTCATATTGCTTTCACTCATCTTGGACATCGGAATGCCCATTCCTTTCAAAGTTTCAGCATAAAGGATATTAAGGCCGCTACCACCATCCATCAACACTTTGGTCAGTCGAGTGCCTTCCACAACTGGGTCGACCACCAATGCTTGCCTCCCAGGGGTGGCTATACGTGCTGGATGATCAGACTGGTCGAATGTGATGGCAGTTTGAGACCACTTTAAATAATTGGGTGTTGCCGAAGCAACCATGTTCACTTCTCTGTTGATAACTTTTAGTCGACTTTTCCTCTCCACATCGGCAAAAATCATCAGAGTGGAATTGGCGTTGGGAAAACCATCGTCATCTTCTTCCTTATCCTCATCCTTGTCCAACACCTTTTCCTTCTCATTGGGTTGCTTTTCTCTGAACTGCTGGATCAGAACTCGACACTGTCGAGTGGTATGTTTAGGATAAATCAGATTACCTTCCTCATCTTTCTTGATGTGAATGTGACATGGTAAATCCAACACATCATTTCCGGCTTTATCTTTCACTTTCTTGGGGTCCAGGGCCCTTTGGGCTTCCCCTTTAAGTTTCCTTGAGCCACGACCAAAGCTTCACCAGGAGCAGCTGGCTCGGCCTTGTGCTTCTGTTTCCGATTGGAGTTCTCTCCTCCGGTTTCCTTGGCGACTGTTTTGTGCTTGCCACTCCGGAGTCAGTCTTCCTCTTCGCCGTTAGCGTATTTGGTGGCAATCTCCATCATCCGAGTCAGGGACATATCCCCTGTCAGACCAAATTTCAGATTCAACTCTTGATACTTAACACCTTCTTTGAAGGCACAAACCGCTTGGTGATTTGACACATTCTCCACTGTATGGTGCAACGTGATCCATCTCTGGATAGTCTCTGAGGTTTTCATTCGGTTTCTGCATGCAGTGCTGCAATTCTACTAAGCCTGCTGCACGATTGAAAGTACCTTCAAAGGTTCTAACAAACACTCGGGCAAGGTCCTCCCAACTGAATATACTGCCAGGTGCTAACTGAGTCAACCATGCCCTGGACGAGCCTTCCAACATAAGAGGAAGGTGCTTCATGGCCACTTCATCATTTTGCCGCCACCAATCTGTATAGCCACTCGGTAATCCTCAAGCCAAGTGTCAGGCTTGGACTCACCGGTAAACTTGTAGACTCCGGTCGCCAACCTGAAGTTGGGAGGAATCACTACGGCGCTGATGGCCCTGCTGAAACACTCTGGACCTGAAACATGTACTCTGCTGCCAGTCGGGTGATCTCTGTCATGGCCTTCTCTGTGTGCTCTGTTCCTGTCAACTAGACCTTGAACGAGAATAGATCCTGCATCAAAGCCTGGCTCCCTTGGGTTGACTTGTATTCTTCGCTCGCCGCTCTGAGGGCGTCTGTCATCATGTTGCCGAGGCACATATGATCCACTCCTTGGAGGGGGTGTGGCACTCAACGACGGTCATCACGACCGAGTCGGTGCTCATACTGCTTGTAGTTTCTGTACTGATCTTGCCGGTGCCCGCGTCCCTCACGCCGCGGGGGTGATCTTGGGCTGTGGGCCGACTGAACTGTATCTGCCATCACAGACCTACTATGAATCCTATTCCGTGACTGAGACACTACTGTGTTCTACTCTCCGGCTGCTCAGAGCAAGGCCCGGATCTGCATCAAGCCTCTGCCAGCCTCTGACTGGGAAGGCTGAATTGACTCTGCTATGCGGGCCGCTGCCGTGAGATTTTGAATCGGAGTGCGATATACCTGAGGTTGAGGCGGAAAAAGCATCGTCGACTGGACTCAGGGATCCGCTGCCGAGCACTCTCGTCGAGTGCATGCTACAGGTTCTCCAGTCGAGTGCGCTCAGCTAAGTTGGCCAGGCGCGCCTCCTCCAAGGCCCGGGCCTCGGGGGTTTCTCCAACGATAGGAGTGTGAAGCACATCCATATTGCGGCGGCGAAGCTCTTCCCTCTCCTGCTAAGAAAGGGGCTCGGGGCGGTACTCCTCGTGAACGCGCGACGGATCACCATCGCCATCACCACCGTCGTTGCGGGGGAAGCCAGGAGGACTACGCGGTCTGTTGACCATCAAGACTTCCCCCGCGGGATCGCTGCTGTCTCGACGGAGCCAGTTGAACAGGCCGTAGAGAGTTTTGTCGGGCTCGATTGCCGCGACTTGTGGGGTGGCCGACTGACGGGCCACCGCGTGTCTCACCCACCACTGGAGCCGCAACAGACCGGAACGCTTGCGCCAGCGAACAGCGGGGGCGAGGACACCATATGAGCCGACCGATACTGGGTCGACGGCTGCCGGAGAAGGATGCCACGGACGCACACGCGAAAGTGCGTCGCCCCACGGACGAGGAGCGACTCGACGTCGAGTGGAGCTTCCTGAAGCCAAGGGGAGTCGTCGGCAACGAAAACGAGCGCGCCAAGACGGATCTCGCGGCCCTCAGCCAGTCCGTCGGGGGAAACCATGATGATGAGAGTAAAAAAATCGCAACTCCACCAAAAAGTCGCTAAGACACCTGCCCCAAGGTGGGCGCCAACTGTCGTGGATCTAAGACTGACAGTAGAATGGGGGGTAGGTATGAGGAGGCAAGATCCTAGCTATGGCGAAGTTGTACACACGAGTTTTACGAGTTCAGGCCCTTCGCAGAGGAAGTATCAACCCTACGTCTCGGTGCCCGGAGGCGGTCGACTGGATTATGTGTGTGTGTGTTACAGGGGGTGTGAACCCCTGTGTCAGAAGAGGGGGGTGGCTTATATAGAGTGCGCCAGGACCCCGGCCATCCTCCATTACCAAGAATTCAATGTACATAAACAGGAGGCGTCACTGATAACGCCAGCCTTAAATTCCTTAGTGGCCTTAAAGACTACAGAGTGAACGCTTGTCCGTTGCTTGTTCTGGATGACTCCTGCTCTTCAATAAGTCGAATGGATTCTTGTATGGTCGAGTGGTCTTAGGAAGGAGGGGTCTCTGAGTAGCTAGTAGGTCGAGTGGATTGCACTCGACACCTTTGTTGGGCCCTCCCTGTTGTCTCTTGAGCTTCTTTGTTTCAAGGACAGTGACCTTGGATAGGGCGAATAGGTCAGGCCTATGACCCTACCCCAGGTCTATGTCATCATCACTACCTATTATGGCTTTTCCATGGCCATTCCGAGATATATTGCCATGCAACTTCCACCGCTTCCGTTTGATGACTTGAGCATTCATTGTCATATTGCTTTGCATGATCATATAGCTGACATAGTAGTTGTGGCTCAGCCATCGTTCATCATTTTTATACATGTTACGCTAGATCATTGCACATCCTAGTACATGCTAGAGGCACTCATATAGAGTCATACTTTGTCATAGGTATCGAGTTGTAATTTTATTTCTTTTGAGTTATAAGTAAATTGGAGTGTGATGATCACGATTATTCATTTTTAGAGCAGTGCCCCAGTGAGGAAAAGATGATGGAGAATATGATTCCCCCACAAGTCAGGATGAGACTCCGGACAATGAGAGAAAAAGAAAAGAAAAAGAAAAAAATAAAATAAAATAAAATAAAATAAACAAAGAGAGAAGGGGCATTGTTAGTATCCTTTACCACACTTGTGCTTCAAAGTAGCACCATGTTTTTCATATGGAGAGTCTCATATGTTGTCACTTTCATATACTAGTGGGAATTTTTCATTATAGGATTAGATGCACACCCACTTAGTTTTCATATTGAGCTTTCATACACTTATAGCTCTTAGTGCATTCGTTGCATGGCCATCCCTACTCCTCGCACTGATATCAATTGATGGGCATCTCCATAGCCCATTGGTTAACTGCGTCGATGTGAGAGTTTCTTACTTTTTTGTCTTCTCTATATTTACCCCTAACATCATACTCTATTCCACCCGTAGTGCTATATCCATGGCTTGCACTCATGTATTGCGTGAGGGTTGAAAAAGCTGAAGCGCGTTAAAAAAGTATGAACCAATTGCTCGGCTTGTCATCGGGGTTGTGCATGATAAATACTTTGTGTTAAGAAGACAGAGCATGACAAGACTATATGATTTTGTAGGGATAGCTTTCTTTAGTGTTGATATTTTGAAAGACATGATTGTTTGTTAGGATGCCTGAGTATTGATGTCTTTATGTCAAATTATAGACTATTGCTTTGAATCACTTATGTCTTAATATTCATGCCATGACTAGACATATGATCAAGTTTATGCTAGGTAGGATTCCACATCAAAAATTATCTTTTTTATCATTTACCTGCTCGAGGACGAGCAGGAATTAAGCTTGGGGATGCTGATACGTCTCCGTCGTATCTATAATTTTTTATTGTTTAATGCCAATATTATATCACCTTGACATACTTTTGGCAACTTTTATATGATTTATTGGACTAACCTATTGATCCATTGCCAGTTTCTGTTTTTTGCATGTTTTTTGTATCACAGAAAATCCATATCAAACGAAGTCCAAACGCAATAAGATTTCACGGAGAATTATTTTGGAATATATGTGATTTTCGGGAGTTGGAATCACCGCAAACGGAGGCCCACACAACCCACAAGACACCAGGGCACACCAGAGGCCCCTGGCGCATGGTGGTTGTCGGTGTCAAAACCGGTGGATCTCGGGTAGGGGGTCCCGAACTGTGCGTCTAAGGCGGATGGTAACCGGAGGCGGGGGACACGATGTTTACCCAGGTCCGGGCCCTCTCGATGGAGGTAATACCCTACTTCCTGCTTGATTGATCTTGATGATATGAGTATTACAAGAGCTGATCTATCACGAGATCGTAGAGGCTAAACCCTAGAAGCTAGCCTATGGTATGATTGTTGTTGTCCTACGGACTAAACCCTCCGGTTTATATAGACAACGGAGGGGGCTAGGGTTACACAGAGTCGGTTACAAGGGAGGAGATCTACATATCCGTATTGCCAAGCTTGTATCTTCATAGTCCAACAGTCCGGCCAAAGGACATAGTCCGGCTGTCGGGAGACCCCCTAATCCAGGACTCCCTCAGTAGCACCCGAACCAGGCTTCAATGACGATGAGTCCGGCGCGCAGATTGTCTTCGGCATTGCAAGGCGGGTTCTTCTCCAAATTCTGAATACCTGCTGAGTAGTGTCCGACTTCCCTTAAATGTTACACTTCTTGGCTTCCGCGCCCAATAATGGCTATCTTCCACGTGTCGAACGAATGCGAGAAGCCAGGGCATTTTTACATTTGCCACCCTAGCCATGTGAGTAAACTGCCTATTAAAGAGTCGGGGATTCGTAGATCCAAATCACACCATCCTCCCACGGCGAGTATCCATCGGAGCACGCTCGGAAAAATCCATTCCAACATGGCCGGCCATCGCAGCTCCTCCTCTTGCTCCCATAGTCCTAAGCCCGGTGATTGGAAGAAGTGTTCCGTCCCGCACAGCCAATTAGTAGAGTTACAGACCCAGGGATTTCTCCCTCCAGCGTATATGGTCCCAATTCAAGCCGGGCTCGCCACCTATAATGGCGGGGAGCAAGCGGAGAGATTTCCCAATCCCTTCAAGGGGGAGCGTGTATGCCTTGTCCCTTATTTATTAAGGGGACTTGGATTTCCAATCCATCCGTTCCTCCGCGGGCTCCTGGAGTTTTATGGCCTCCAGTTGCATAACTTCACCCCCGCTTCCATATTACACATCGCTGGTTATGTTGCCCTTTGCGAGTTGTTTCTAGGCTGCGAAGCTCATTTGGAGCTGTGGAAGAAGCTATTCTGCCTTGTGCCCCGTACACAGAAGGGGTCAATATATCAAGTGGGCGGAGCCGAAATATGGTGCATCACCGGGACCGGATACCTGTCCGGTACCCCGAAGAAGACATCCGAAGACTGGCCTTCGGAGTAGTTTTACATGGAGGACGTCCCCCTTCCAGATCCTATTCGGATGGGTCTTCCTTAGTTCGACAACACTCCCCTGAAGAAATGCCGCAGATGGCGCCCTCGGAGCCCTCAGGAGGAAGATAACGGTGAAGTCCTTTACCTGATGGGCCGGATAAATGTGCTGGCTCAATCAGGACTGACAATAACCGAGGTTATTTCAATATGTATAATGCGAGGGGTACAACCACTTCAATAACGAGGAAGATGATGCCACCCGCTGCGGGCGTAAGGGACCAGACTCAGTTGCTGCTCTAGCAAAAATTATGTCCGATTTGTACTAGGGAGAGGAAGAGGAGTTCATCCGTATTATGCCACGGGATGGATTCTCCATGTACAACCCTCCAAGCTGGGTGATGAGGGAGTCCTGGATTAGGGGGTGTCCGGATAGCCGAACTATCACCGTTGGCCGGACTCCTAGACTATGAAGATACAAGATTGAGGACTTCGTCCCGTGTCCGGATGGGGCTTTCCTTGGCGTGGAAGGCAAGCTTGGCCATACGGATATGTAGATCTCTTACCATTGTAACCGACTCTGTGTAACCCTAACCCTATCCGGTGTCTATATAAACCGGAGGGTTTTTAGTCCATAGGACGAACAACAATCATACCATAGGATAGCCTCTAGGGTTTAGCCTCTCTGATCTCGTGGTAGATCCACTCTTGTACTACCCATATCATCAATATTAATCAAGCAGGAGTAGGGTTTTACCTCCATCGAGAGGGCCCGAACCTGGGTAAAAACATCGTGTCCCTTGTCTCCTGTTACCATCCGCCTAGATGCACAGTTCGGGACCCCCTACCCGAGATCCGCCGGTTTTGACACTGACAGGTGAGCTGTCACCAGGGCGGTGGACGACGGCGAGGCCTAGGAAGGGGACGACGCGGAGCCGGGGAAGACGCGGCAGTGGATGCCCACGCGTAGAGGAGTATGAGGGTTCACTCGTTCGGCTGCGGTGTGAGGCTGCCGCCGACGCAGAATTAGAGGGGGTGTGGGTGCGTAGAGGGATGGCCTAGCCGGTGGGAGGAGAAGGCGGTGAGGCCTCCGCGGCATCACAGCCCGGCCACGGGCAGGAGGGAGGCGGTGGCACGACCAGCGCTGCTTTGGGCGGCTGGAGCAAGAAGACCAGAGGTTGAAGAAGCACTACGGCCATTGGATGGACATCGTACGGTTACTGGAGCTAGAATCGTTCATTATATTGACTAAAGTTGACAAAGGCCTCCGTCCCAGTCAACTTAGTAGGCCCACAAGTCAGCCTCCCACCAAGGTTGGTCCCAGCTAGCAGGGGTATTCATTTTTTTGTGCGTAATAAGGAGGCACTTCCGGTGGGTCCGAGCTGACAGTGGGGGGGGGGGGTGGGGAACGTTTTTTTCACGAAATACGGTGGCCCGTCCTGTGGGTCCGAGCAGTCAGGGGAAACGTTTTTTCGCGAAATACTGGTGACCCGTCCGGTGGGTCCCTGCTGTCAGGTGGAGGAATAATTATTTTCCGCGTAATAAGGAGGCACTTCCGTGCGGCTGCCGTGGACCCAGCTGTCAGCCTCTCCATCGACTGATACTCTTCCGATGGAAGTCGGTCGTTGACCACATTGACCACGCCGCGCCGAGAGCACCACGGCGGTGGACGACGGCGAGGCCTAGGAAGGGGACGACGCGGAGCCGGGGAAGACGCGGTAGTGGAAGCCCGCGCGGAGAGGAGTACGAGGGTTCACTGGTTCGGCTGCGGTGTGAGGCTGCCGTCGCCGCAGGGCCTGGCCAGTGGTGGGAATAGTAGGGGCGGTGAGGCCTCATGGCAAAGACAGCCGACCACGGGAGGCAGGAGCATGCGGCACGACCGGCGCTGCTTTGGGCGGCTGGAGCAAGAACACCAGAGGTTGAAGAAGCACTACGGCCGTTGGATGGCCAACGTACGGTCACTGGAGCTAGAATCGTTCATATTGACTAAAGTTGACAAAGGCCCCAGTCCCAGTCAACTTCGTAAGCCCACAAGTCAGCCTCCCACCATGGTGGGTCCCAGCTAGCAGGGGGAGTATTCATTTTTTGTGCGTAATAAGGAGGCACTTCCGGTGGGTCCGAGATGACAGCGCGGGGAATGTTTTTTTTGTGAAATACGCTGGCCCGCCCGGTGGGTCCCAGCAGTCAGGGGGGAAACATTTTGTTCGCAAAATAAGGTGGCCGTCCGGTGGGTCCCTGCTGTCAGGTGGAGGAATAATTATTTTGCGTGTAATAAGGAGGCACTTCCTTGCGGCCGCCTGGACCCAAATTGTCAGCCTCTCCACGTACAGTACTCTTCCGATGGAAGTCGGTCGTTGACCACGTTGACCACGCCGCGCCGAGAGCACCAGGGCGGTGGTCTGGACGACGGCGAGGCCTAGGAAGGGGACGACGCGGAGCCGGGGAAGACGCAGCAGTGGTAGCCCGCGCGGAGAGGAGTACGAGGGTTCACTGGTTCGGCTGCCGTCGCCGCAGAATAACAGGGGGTGTGGGTGAGTAGAGGGATGGCCTGGCCAGCGGTGGGAGTAGTACGGGGCGGTGAGGCCTCCGCGGCATCACAGCCGGCCACGGGAGGCAGGAGCACGCGGCACGACCGGCACTGGTTTGGGCGGCTGGAGCAAGAAGACCGGAGGTTGAAGAAGCACTACGGCCGTTGGATGGACATCGTTGACCAAGGCGCGCCGAGAGCACCAGGGCGGTGGACGACGGCGAGGCTTACGAAGGGAATGACAGGGAGTCGGCGAAGACACGGCAGTGGCTGCCCACGCGGTGGAGAGTACGAGGGTTGACTGGTTCGGCTGCCGTCGCCGGAAAATAACAGGAGGTGTGGGTGAGTAGAGGGATAGACAGGCATGGGATGCGAGTATGATGGGGCCGTGAGGCCTACCCGGCAGCACTACCGGCCACGGAAGGCGGGAGCAAAGTGTTCCGGACGCTGGTTTGGGGTTTGGGCAGGGAAGATCGAGATCAAGAAGCACGATTGCCGTTAGATTGACATCTAATGGTATGACACTGGTGGATTCGATTGTTGACTAAGTTTCTTTTTTAAGAACCTTGTGTACGCATGAACTTAGTAGGCCCACAAGTCAGCCTCCAAATCTGTGGCAGACAACATAAAGCCCATTTGCTATCTTTTACAATTTGCAGCCCATTTGCTATTTTTTATAATTTGCAGCCCATTTGCTAATTCTTAAGTAATTTATTACAACCCATTTTCTGCCTGTGACCATGGTCAAAAGTTCAACCTTATTTTGCATATTTCGTGGAGTCCAAACTGGTGTAATCCGAAATGATAAACATTTTTAAGAACTTATTGATGTGCCAAAAAAATCATTTTGTTTTTGTAAGCAAATAAGACGTGGGACAATTGAGTTGGTTTAAGGGAAAACCAGTGGTCAAAAAATCAGCCCTGGGTGGGAAAAACAACAAAAATAAGGATGTAAATATGAAAAGGGAATTTTATGTAATTTCAATATAATGGTACGTTTATATGAACTAGTAAAACTATAGGTAGAGATTAGAAAACGGATGTAGGACATGCATTTCAAGAGGAAAATAGAACTAGGCTGTGTGTTTGATTCGGTAACAAAACTGCCTGTGGATGTTGTAAGACAAAATATAACTAACTAATGCTGGCGGGCCAGAGGCCAGTAGGTACCTGCTGGATCTTTGTGCCCCGTTGTCGTCATGGGCTGGGCCTGTTAAAAACAAAACCAACCCTGGTCAGGCTACAGCCCAGTTGAAACTTGCTCGACCTGAAAAAAAGATATACCTGCTCAATAAACGAGAGAATTCTGCAAGCATGCATCGATAAGCGGGATGCAAAGACGGATATTGTTTTTTATCGTGATAATAAGTGCATGCACTTGTTTCAAAAAACTACGTAATCGAATTCGAACGGCGGGTGCTTATGCTACCCATCAAATAAAAAATCGCGTGCCTAAGAATTCGCTTTCAAACAAATGATTCAGCTTTATATCCACGTCGACCCTCGGCATGATGGTTGGAAGAAAATGCAAGTTCATACCAAAAGATCGTTAACAACAATACCAACTTGCGAACGACAAGGTAGTACAACTACCAATACCAAACTACACCTGGCCCTAGTGTTCGTCTGGTAGAAAATCTTGCAGAGGACCAGCTCCCGCTCCTTCTCTTGCTTCAGGTCCTTGATGTGGTACTGGTGCATCACCCAGTTGGTCCTCTGCTGGTCGAATTTCTTGTTGGTGTGCAGCACCAGAACCTTTTTTGCTGCCCGTCTGCCGCCCGTTGACCATCACAGGCAAGGTATTGCCGGTCTTGTGTTACATCGGCGGCGTGCCGTGACCGATCGTATCTTGCGACGCGTCCCACATGCCCCTTTTGAACGCATACGGTATTATACTGGAAGAAATGCTTCCTTAGGCCACTCAAAGGTGATACCCGCAGTATTGTGGAATACAGGTTTTAGTGTACCTAGTTGGCATTTTCATAACATCTTTGGCATGTTGCAGTCACTTGTTTCACTTTTTATTAACTGTCAAATTGTAATTGTTTCACCAGGTCTGTGTCTAGAAGGAAGAATAGAGCTATAAACAAAGGAATATATTTGTGCAAGTAGACGGCCGATCGGTGTCTTACCTGGAAGTTTCTCAGGTTGGGTGTAGCATATGTCGTGCTCGCTGTCGATGGTTGGTATGAACAAATCGATGAGAGACTGAAATCTCGCCATGTTGTCAACACTCACTTTGGCCTCAAGGTGCTCGATCAGCTCTCGATCCGTGGGGTCGAATCTTGACGCCACCCGGCAGCACCGGCCAATCCTTCTTCGACTTGCATCGGTAATTCCAGTTATATGGTACTCAATGTATGACCAATCGACTGTTTTAAGTGAATGATGAAAGATTTCGACAGAGTAAAAACTCGCGCTTCTTCGACAGTTGTAGGGGAGTAATTGCCATGCCGTTTTGCAAGGGCGCTTGTAAAAACTCTAAACTCTATTCTGCTGTTATTTAATGGATGAGGCAAATCTTTTGCCTCCGTTTCAAAAAAAAAGATTTCGACAGATAAGTGGTACTCCAAATCTGAAGTCCGGAATACCCGAACACGCCGCCGGGATTCTTGTGTCACCTCATGCGCAGCGTGTTGTCACGTCAATTCAATGTGTGGACATGATGAATAATTTAACCGACGATACTAGTATCTGCCATTGTACTACTTACTAGTCGTATTTAGTGTCACAATTTATACATAGGTTTAACTAACAAGCACGCACTTGAAGCCTAATCGATATATTATGTATATATATGGCTTCGCACATCAGCTCCATCATCATTATCAAGACATCCCACGCAGTGAGTTAGGATGCACTTGATCCCGTGAAGGTATCTATCCTTCAAACCGTAGAGGAGTGCTTCAAACTAACAACAAAGACATAATATCCAACAAAAGAGGGTCGTATACAACAGCAGTAATACATGGCTCAGTCTAGATATCAAGACGAATCAAGTTGTGCATATTTTCTGTTGGCATGAACCACATCGCCGCATGTCGGGTTTGGTAAAAGCCATCCATCGCATGGAAGCTTGATGCCTCTCACACATCAAGATTACCCGGCAACAAGTCGTGTCGACGAATCTCTGGATATGGTGATTCATGAAACCCATGGTATGATGTGTAAACACAGCCCCCCCGCCCTCGCGAATGGAAGTTGCATAGCACAGTAATCATCGCCGGTGATATGATCGATGATTGGTTGGATGGTCGGATAATTGAGCCCGAGGAACAAGGAGTGGTTGCCGAGGCAAAGAAACCCGCCTCCGCTTGAATACGCCTCGCCCAACGGTTGGGATCTTTCTCAACACGAAGCAGCCATAGCCATCAATGTCACGAACGCATACGCATTGTAACGCATGTGGTTTGATGTAAGGGTTTGGTCAATTTGGTATGTGCGAATGAGCATCAAATGACCGTTGTCACTGAAAGAGCGATAAACCAAAGACCCATCGGTTGGTATGATTCCGTGTCCTGAATCATGAAGGCCAGCCAGATTTAAGGCTACCGCAACAATTCAAATTGGAGACCAAAAGGACAAAAATAAACAATCATGTTCAGAGTATGTGTGGAATTAAGATTATTATAACAGTGACATATATCATAGACAGAGAATTGCAATGCCGTGATCATAATCATACCCCAAGTCAAAAAAATAAGCCAATGGCTTTCATATTCTAGCAACATGTCATGGTTCAAACATCATGTAACAATGAGAGGAAAACAGCTATGACAGCGCCTACTCATATTCTACCATAGCACTTACTACTACTATTCTCATATCAACTCTAAGCAATAACATGCGTTGTTATAAAAATCTAGCAAACGAGAGTAACATATAGCAATCATGATGTTATGCTCATAATATGTATTCTAACAATAATTAGATGCCAATTGTTCTCATATCAACTCTAACAATAACATGTGTGGTCATAAAAATCTAGGAAATGAGAGGAACATATAGCAATGATGTGGTTATAGACATGCTATGCATTCTAAATTTGTAACAAATGAACAGGCAGTCGTATTCATAAGGTAAAGATGAGATGAGATAGAACAACTAAACGATGAAAGATTCCACCAGTATATGCAGCCAATCTGTAAGGCCGATCACAGAACGATGCCATCATGCACTATAGCATCAGACAGAAATGTTGCCTCAACAGGATTGATGATGAGCCATAACCATGTATGGCGACCGGATTCCAGATCGACAAATCCCATGTTGAACAAGGCAATGAGCTTGTAATCCATGTAGTCTTCTGATGGTGTGGGCACTTCGCAGATTACAACTTTCGCAAATGCAGGTCGAGCCAAAAGCTTGACGCGTCTTGTGCGTAGTAGGCAGGAGTGTCCGGCAGGCCGCGAGGCTCGATGTCGGCGGTATCCTACGATGGAAGGGTGATCTCTCGCTGGGTGTAGATATCCACGAGACGCCACGGACTACCGGTGTGGTGGATGAGGACGATCCAGTTGGCCTTCATGCCCGCCCAGTAGTGGCCACGCATGAAGGACAGGTGGACGGGTAGTGGTAGCATGTCGAGGGGCACCACGGCAACCTCTGTAGGATCATCAAGTCGGTGTATGGGCCACCTGCGAGGATCGGGCATCGCAAAGGTGGTGTCTTGAAAAGAGTCGGCCGGTTGCGCATTTAGTAGACGGTACAAAGACACCGAGCATGCGCCAGATGGATGGTGCCGAGTAGGTCCACACGACTACTGATCCGCTCCAAGAGAACATCAGGAGGGAATTCCAATCGCGGCTCGCATGTCACCGGTTCGCCATTGGGGTTTTCGGTGCTCGCGAGCAAGCCGAAGTGGATTCGGGCGAGCGAAGAAGCTTCTCCTCGTGTGGCCGAAAGCAAAGGAGCGGGGATATGGTACGCCGCTGGCTACCAAGGAAGATGGCGCTGGCGGGCGAAAGCAGTGAGCGGGGGTAAATGGTGTGCGGCCGACGATGGGGAAGAGAGGAGGAAGAAGAAGAGAGGAGGAAGAAGAGTGGAAGACGGGGAAGAAAGTACGTTAAATCTCAATTCTACTAGTACTACTACCGGGATATAGGCACCGTCCTCCGGAGTGTAAATAGTTACACCGATGACATGTGGGTCTACCACAAGAGGGCCCATATGTTAGTTAATGGAGGACACAGGTGCGTTGGCGTATTTGGCGGAAGCGCGTTTCATCGGCAAACATGATGGCGATCGGGTAAGGCTGATTTAGTAACACCAACACGCTGGTTCAGCTCATTAATTACGTGTCCCATCTGCTGCAGCGTGTATTGTCACTTCACTGCGAAGACTAGTTGAATAGTTCTCGCTGACCAAGATGGGGAATGATGGATCGCGAGGATTACCTTTCTACAGTATCCCTATGCCTCTACGCTCACTTCACTCATTTTGCTCTATACCTAGTCACTTGTTGAAATCTGTAGAAAGACAAATACTCCGTATTTGGGAACAGAGGGAGGCTTTTACTGCATCGGAGTATTTGGGAACAGAGGGAGTATCACCATATGGAGGGAATAGTGGAAGTTTGAAATATGAACATGTCAATGGGAGGGAGTAAGCCCCATGCATGCATGCATGCATGCATGCAACATGCAACACTCACACGTACTCCACATGGACGCACGCAACACTCACGCACCCCATGCGACACATAGCACACGACGCAACACACACTCTCATGCTCAAGTGCTCAACCTACTCCTTACGTCTGTGAAAGACTGTACATTTGGAGATTTACACATTGACCATGGTATAATTAACGCCCAAAAGTAGCAGACTTATGTGTGCATGCGACCATTGAGATAAGAATATTAAATGAAGGCGGTTGCATGCTGTAATTAAGGATAGACATGTAGCCTATACCTACAGCACAAGTTGGTACATTAGTCAATCAATATCGATTTAGATTAAAGGCTAAATGCATTGGAAGTGTAGATGTACATCATGTACTACTACACTCTTTGTTTTATAGCCGATGTATACTCTTTGTTGGAAGGCCGAGGGAGGACACGTGCATGCACTCACATACACAGCCTGTATGTTCGGGCGCAAGGGTTGGACTCGTGTGGCGCCTACAGAAAGTTTTGTTTAACTGATTTCTTTGCTCCGCCAACATGTGTGGGACCCGAAACCATGTGACAATTTAACCAGTCAACAAAGTGCCACGTCGACTATGTGGCGGTCAAATAGGTGCAATACGGTGCTCTCACGATGAGCTAGTGATCGTATAATCGACGCAAAACTATATATAGTGACCGTAAAG
Source organism: Aegilops bicornis (assembly GCA_021605145.1). Taxonomy (NCBI): domain Eukaryota; kingdom Viridiplantae; phylum Streptophyta; class Magnoliopsida; order Poales; family Poaceae; genus Aegilops; species Aegilops bicornis. Next base: position 378,023,676 of record CM038669.1, on the reverse strand, counting down.
AGCGTATTGTTACATACGTTGACCGCCAGTGTATTTTTCTCGTTTCAAATTAAGACATATTAATCGGAAAGGGCGCAGTATGGACTACTACTAGTACTAGTACTGCTTTGATGTGTCCCATCAACTCGCGGAATGAGGAGAAGCTTGCTTACTACGCCTCTCCCTCGCCCATGCGCGCGGTGGTTCGCAGGACAAGGAGAGGGTTTTGACTACAGTGCCCTCTCCCTCTTCCTCTCCCTCGCCCTCGCCCTCACCCTCGCGGTGGACGTGCAGTAGTACAATCGGTGTCAGATTGCCAGACGCATATTGTACTGTAGTATCATCATTGTTGGACCTTCCGAAGAGGCGAAGAGGCAAGTGCAAGGTTCACACGAGTACGAACTGTTGAACCTCCCGAAGAGGCAAAGAGCCAAGCGCAAGGGTTTATAGGAGATGTCGTCCTAGTAGGAGTGTACTACAACTATAGCGAACGATGCTACTGTATGATGCCGCCACGTCACGGATATCCAAAGTTGTGCCACCTTTTTTTTCTCAAAGAGCGTGTTGGAGCCCGTGCAACAACCACACAAGTTGCACGTACACATAACACATTTACTAGTAATAAATTCTAAAGGACAAATGCCAGTATGCCACACAAGTTCATCTCCAATTCATCTGATAAATTTGTGCACGACTAGTCTACATATATTCACAGCGCTACCGTTCACAATTACCGTACTCCACTTACACGTTATAGATGGGCTACATGCGTGTCCTCCTCAAGGTTCCAGTCCCAGATGTTCTTCATGGATGGCACGATCCATAGTGGTGGGCAACGGGAATCATTGTCGCAGCTTTCTATTCCGTTTCCACACGATGGAGACTCATCCAAGCTGAAGTGGCATAAATCAATGATAGCATGTCCCAAAGATGTCGCTCATCCGGCGGCGCAATGAAGACACAACCATGCTTCATGAACGGCAGGCCTTCCTGTCAGGTACGGAAGGTGGCATCCGCTTCACAATGGGGTAGCTGTCCCCGATGAAAAGCGAGTACTCTCCAAGAGTGTTCCTCGGCACCCACGTAGCATCACGGGGGTCGAACTCAGCGCCATTCATCTGGTACACGCGGCATCCCAGATCTGGACACATGGTGATGTACATAGTCAAGGTCCATGCATAATAATGTTGTGCTCAAATATGGCGGTCAAGAATACTGCAAAGAAATAGTACTACTCCGTATAGAGGAAGAAAACTAACTGCTTATTATATATAGCCACTCTTGGCTACATGGATGAGATAGTAAGACATGGAAAAACAAAAATGGTGGCAGCTAGTGGGTTCAAGTCTTCAAGGGCCCAGCTAGCTATACGCGTCCTCCAAGGTAAAAAGTACTCCTACTAGTAGTACTAAGTATACTACTAGTACAACAATGAAAGAGAAGGCGAGAGGGTTAAAAATGGAATACCTGGGTAGATGGTGATGGTCCGATCATGGTAGATTGTGTGACCATGTTGCACATCGCTGGTACCACGGGTAACGCATCGCTAAGATAGTTGATCCCAATATGCCAAAGTCAGCTACAAGGTTCCGTGTTAGACCGAATCATGGATGCAATGCACATCTAGGATCGGTGATCTTATTTTGATCGGGGATGACCGGTCCTCGCAAAATAATGGAGTACCGTTAGGGATGCAAATGATGGTTCGTGCATTCCGTTTGTAATCTCCCGTACCGTAGGATGGCAACCAGATGAAACAAGTCCCCTAGCTTGTCACCGCGAAGATGCGACCTAGATGGGGGCACGGCGTCTTCGAACGTGTAGGGGTACAAATCTGCCGCCGCCAACATGCGCCAGCCTCTGCTGTTACTGCGTGTTGCATTGATGGCAATCCTTACGTCGAACACCGTGATGAGATAGTAATCGCCGAGCTGGCCGCTTTGTCGGCGGGTCCACAATTGCTATCTTCTTCAATCTCATGTAGGCATCATCATACGTATTCAAGCCCAGCCAGTCCGGAAGGATGATCCCAATGGTGAAGAAGGGGTCTACCGGAACAGCCATACTGCTGTGGATGTTGTGCAAAATGATGGTGGTATCCGGCCGGAGGTATGCAAGCCAATGTTCATTGGCACCAGACCTATACATAAGACGGTGGGCAGCAGAGAAATTACGGGATGGAAATGGAATAACTAGGTACTACATGATCAAACTCCATTACTGACCTGCTCATCAGACAAAATCCAACTACCTCTCAGCGTCGGCAACTCTATCGGAGTCAACGTGCAACCATGCCCAGGGAGCGGTGGACTGTTCGAAGGATTGTCCCATAGAAGAACCTTCTCCTCGAGGACGCATGGAAGACCAACAAGCATGGCCTTTTCCCAAACCTGTTTAAGCAGCGTCTTGAAAAAATTGGTGCAGGAAGCACCGAGTCTTGTGGCGGTGAGGACGCTTGAGCGGGCGTGCGATTTCTCCCAGAGGATCGTTGTCCAAGGTCTCCCAGCCCGAAAAGGAGGAGAACCGTCAAGTAATCCATGGGAGCAGCGACGAACTAGAATCGGCGAGGAGGAGATAAGAGCGTAGTAACTGCAGGGCCTCGCCCCTTCCAATCAGAGATCGCTCCTCAAATGAAGGGGTGAGGCTATTATTTACTACTAGTACTAGCATTATGGAACGTTATGGGATTGCATTATACTGTAAATAATAGCACTAGTAAGAAATTTTTGGCACTAGGTAGTAGTTTTTGGCGTGGATTAAGAAATTTTGGGTATGTTTTGCCATTTTTGTACACGCCAACTAGTGTCAAAAACGCTCGAGAGCAAGTACAATAGAGCTGAGTCAGATGGCTATAAGGAATAAACTAGTATATTTCTGCTTAGTTGGAGGAAAGAGAAGAGGAGAGAGAAGGTAAGCGGGCTCTTCGTGAAGAGCCAGCTCTAGCACGTGCTCCTAGGCACTATGTGAGAATAAAAGGTGGGCCACATAATAAAAAAGTAGTATACTTTTTTGATCTACTATTGTACATGTTGGCTATAAGATGGATTTGTAGATGACATGGCACCGGCTTATAGCCAAAGAGCTAGCTATACTATTAACCATGCTCTTACATTATGTGACGGAGGAGTACGCATTGCATCAGAAAGTGCATACAAGTACTACTTTTCTCAACTAACAGTATTAGTGCGATGTCTTCGTACTTCTAGTCTAGTCTAGTCTAGTATAGTGCACCAGTTTTGAACTCTTGAATCTCAGGGCCAAGGAGCTACAATTGGAAGTGGAGGGTACTACTGTTCTCTAGAACTATCGATGTACTATCAATGCAGGGGAAGTACACCTGCGTAGTGGCCTAGTGGGTACTCTCGGTGCTATATTCAGCCGCTCCTCTCGCGTAGGAGTAGCTGGCCTACTCAGCCGCTCCTCTCACGCACACACTAGCAGCCTATTTATCAGCGACGATTCTTTGCGGTCCCATGAGGTAGAACATTTGAGTTATTTGATACAGCGAGACTAGGCTTTTCGCTTCCATTTGTGGAGGTGTAATGGATCTCGTTGAACTTTGTTAGTAGTTCCTTCTTTATGAATGAGATGAAGCAAAGCTTTTGCCTCCGTTTCAAAAAAACACATCAAGAGGAATTTCTTTTATAGTAGAGCCGATAATGGAGTGAAGTCCATGCGTGCAATGCCACAAGCTACAGAGTACTAGTAGTACATCACTTTACATAGAGTACAGAGCCATATTGCACAGTTCCCAATGCCCCGCCAGGCTTTTTCGGCTCCTCGGGCTTAATTGGGAGGCGCTAGTTTAAATATGCTACCACTAGCTGATGAGGAAGCTGCAAGCGAGGTGCGGCTAGGGCGAGCACACGAGCCACGTGATGTCGGGAAGGAAAACCTGCTCACGTGGCTAGGCTGTCCGGTGCACCCAGATTATGGGGCCTCACGTCCGCTTGACTTCAAAACTCAAACTACCCGTAAAATATTGGCTCACGTGAAGTGTAGTACTAGTACTATTTTTTAAAGGCCGCCGTATGCTCGCCGGATCGAACCCACAAAACGAGGTATACACTCTCGCGACCACTAGTAGTACTCGTTGGAGTACAACGCAACCTAGAATCGCCTTTTGTCGCTAGTAGTACGTACATTGTTCCTTACAAGAAACCCGTAATAATGCAAGAAACCACTAAAATGCCAAGAAACTACTACCACTTGCATACCTGGCAGACTTAAGATAAGACTACCTTATCAGCCATTGTACATGCTCTTACCAACCAAAATCCTCGAGTGACCTCCTACCTCTGGCCTGTCCACCTAGTCATCCTCGGCCATGGGATGCATCTATCGCCGCCAGCAGAAGGCGAGGACAAAACCGCCGGCGGTGCGGAGCCCATGTTGCGGGAGCCCGGATGCCAGCTCCGTCCGGCGCTCGCGGCCGCTAGCTAGCCAAGATAGCTCCATCCAGCTGCTTGTCTGCAAGGTTTGCTAGCTAGATTGGCACGGCAGCGCGGCGTCTTGCTCGCTGCCAGCTGGCCAGCCAGCCATCTGGCTCGAGCGGCCAGCGGGCGGCTTGCTCGCTTCGTGAGTCACGCCGGGCCAGCCTGCCAACCTGTGCGGAGGCTGGCCAAGGCGTCTGCCCGTCCGTGAGCGGCGGCCAACTCGCTCATCACCGGCGCCACTAACGAACATGCATCAGTACTGTTTGAAGTAATGTTGAGGAAAAATAATGATTTGAGGGGGAATAACAGGATAGAAGGTCAGATGTGGGTCCCTTGTGTCAACGGTCAAACAAAATGTGTTGGTTTAAGCTGCCTCACAAGACGGACGTGGGCCAACCCAGTCATAAATGGGTTTAAACGAACCTAATCGGTAGGAGTACTAGGTAGTAGTTTTTGGCGTGGATTAAGAAATTTCGGTATGTTTTTGCTATTTTTTGTACAATAGATTCTTCCTAGGGCTGGTTGAAAGTGGTAGTTTTTGTTAAATGCTCTACATATTGTAAGTAGGAGTGAAAGTTAAGCTTTGGAAGCCAATAAGCAAGGCTAGTTACATAGTGCATATGTGTACATGATTGAAAGTAAATATCAACCATGAGTGACTAATATCTTGATGGAAAACTCGAAACTATGGAATACTAGAAAAAAATACATGGTTGGAAGTACTAGCAATGTTCATGTCCGTTGCAACGAATCATAATTAGAATAATACTTATTCACAAACTTGGTACAAAACACCCTAATTTTGATATACATATGTATATTATGTTTCAATTATAATATATTCCTTGGGCTGTTTTGGTGAGGTCAGGAGGGATGTGGTTGGTTTTAAGATACTAATTATGGGTTTTTTCTCGCAAATTGGTAGACAAGTGGGATGTTGGTGAGAAAAGGCAACAACTTACCTCACAATCGTTAGATGTAGATCTAATGGTCAGAAACGACGGATGTCAGACACACCAACATCACCAACTTAGTCTTGTGTAGGAGTACTAGCAAGATCTGTGCATTAACGGAACATCAAGATGCATTTTTTTTATAAAAACACTTGTTGTGATTGACCCTTGCGGGAGTAATCCCATGTGTAAAAACTAATGATATCTCGAGAAATATGAGATAAGGTGAAGAGGAGTTGGGTGTGGTGGTGGTTGGTGGTCGGACCGATGGAGCCATGGGGATTGACGACGCCGGCAAATGCCACTAGGCCAGCTTTGTTCCAGAGGCTTCCATTCTTAATTGCTCAACAATGAGGTTTGTTGGAGATAAGGATGAACGAGGGAAGGCCTTGTCTGCAAATGTGGAGAGGGGTGCGGGTATCTTTTAGTTTAATTTCCATCCGTCAGATATAGATCAGACGGTCTATATTGCAAGATGGCACACGTACCATCATCACCAACTCGAATTTTTATAAAAGAAGAAATATAAGTATGGAGATACAAACGTATTATCGATACTTGCTTCCGTAAACTAGCACCTACATTCTATTCAACGCCTCGGCATGTGGGGCCTTAGCACAATGACTTCTCGACTGTGTAAAACAAAGATTCCCGTCGCCGACAAGGAGGGGGCGGCGGCAGCGCGCTTTTTGGCTTGCTCTAGTCCTAGTAGTCATAATAGGTGGTCTAAGCACGTGTAGATTTATTCTTTTTCACATCTCGTGTTCGCTGTACTGCCACGACTGTTGATGAGTAGACGGCAAGTTATTCATTGTTGAGCGTGTTTGCGAGAGAGAGAGAGAGAGAGAGAGAGAGAGAGAGAGAGAGAGTGTGCGTGTGCGATATGTTAGAGACTGAGGCAATGATAACAGATTCTTTGTGTCTATGTGTGTGGAGGATAGAGAGACATGTACATGGGGCTTTGTGTTGTGTAACATGGAGACACATATACATAATTAGAGAGTGAGTGTGTGAGATACACATGCGGACATGGGGAGAGATGAGGATCCAGATAAATGGGTGTTTGTGCGTGACTGTGTGTGTTTGTGCACGCGTTTGTGTGTGACAGGGAGAGAGTGTATGTGGAGTAGAGAGATCACTGATGATGTGAACCTAGTATAAGGGAAGGGGGAATTGTGTGACATGTGTAGTAGTGAGATAGCACGGGTGCGGGCGGGGGAAGCAGACTATTTGGAAGAGACATCGAGTGTGTGTGTGGGAGAGGGGTGTGAGAGCGAGAGAAAGAGAGAGAGCTAGCGACGAGAGAGACAGAGAGAGAGAGAGAGAGAGAGAGGAAGAGAGGGGTCGTTTGTGTCCATAAATGGCGTATAGATAGGGAGACAATGTTGATGTTGTCCGAAATTGGCCTATGAACGGAGACGCAGGGGAAGCGAGTCATCGTGTGTGTGATAGGGACTTCATGAGAGATCTAGAATAGATGGTGTAGAGAACAATGTGCGAAATCGAGAACAATTACACATTAGGGAGCTATGCAAAGAGTCACGACATATATGTATACAGGGAAGGAGTTGGGGCGGGTCCGCACGTGGGAGAGATATAAAGAGGAGAGTGGTGCACAAGGAGACAAAGTGTGGTTGTTTGCAGTGGGGGTGGTGTGTGAGGTGAGTGCGCGAGAACCACATAACTAGGGAGATAGACGTTTGGGGGCGACGTTTTGTGTGTATGGGAAATATACACTCTACATAGTGCGTGTGCTTGGGTAAGAGAGATAGCGGGAGACCTAGAGAGTGAGGGAAGAGATGTGTGCATGCCCGGGAGACAAAGTGATAGAGACCTATGTTGGGGTCCGGACTTTACAAGAGAGAGGGGTGTTAATGTGCTCGTGTGTTGGTGTCTGGGGGAGAGAACGACTTCTCTATGTGTGTGTGTGTGTAGTGGTGGTTGGGGGTGACTTCAGATAAAGAGTGAGGTGTCTATATTTATGGACTTTAACGTAATTGAGATATTGTGCACTCATGGTTGATCAATTTGTTTCACAGTTTGTACTATGAGATAACGATACTTTTGAACATGCGTGATACACCTTGATGTACAAGAATTACAAACCTAAGATTGGAATTTTGGAATTCGACTCCGTCGTTAGCTTTTGTAATTCATTTAAATGGAGGTACATTTTTTAAGCCGGAATTTCGTGATTTCAAATTCATATATCAAAACTAGAGATATACACATACGGGCATGTTCAAACTTTATAATCATTCGCTTTATTCGTACACATACACATTTTTTGCTTTTGTCATCATATTTAGGATAAACACATTTGGAATTTCATTTGAATTGGACCGTATGATGGTATTTTCTTGTAGTAGCTCAATGGTCCATATTTGAATTGAATGGACAATCTAAGTTTCGAGTTGGAGACACTGATTTTCAAAACTTGCACTTTTTTTTATGCAAAACAAACAAATTGTCGGCCATGATATCATAGTCGGCCAGACGAGAGCAGAATACTTATAATTTTAGGCGTCAAAAGCTTTCAAACTTCCGCTCACATCGAAATATCACGCTACCGAAAGTTTAGCCCTGCGATATTCCTGTTTTACCCCTGCCACATGAACGGAAAAGGGCTGTTTTGGTAACTCCATTGTTTCCCCTCTTTGCCCCCAACATTCTTCCCAGCAGCCCCTCCCTTCCCTCCCCGACCCCTAGCCACGACAAGCACCGAATCTAGTCCTCCGCCGCGGTGCACCTCACACCCCGCCGGATCTACCTTCCGCACCTTGGAACCCCCTACGCCAACTCACCACTTCACCGGAGCCGCTTCAATGATCGGGCTTGTCCACCGCTCCAGATCTCCTTGACCGCCATCATGGTCCACCGCAACGGATCTGCTTAACCGGCGCCCTCGTCCACCATAGTGTAGGACCTTCACTGACTCCCTAGTCCGCCCCTTCGCTGGCCCTTCATACAAGCCCTCGTCCTCGGCAACAGATCCGCCTCACCGAAAGCACTGTACAACGCGCCCGCCGAAGCCTTCCTCCACTACACCGGACCCGCTCCGCGGACGCCATATTCAACTCCACCGGCCCTGCTTTACCGACGCCGCAGCCTCATCAGGTTATTTCGATTTTTACTCCTTCGGTTTTTCTCTTTATCGTGCAACTGTTCACTTACCACAGATGAGCTTTCTTGTATGTCGACAGGCGCCGCAACCGTAGCACCGGAGCCGCTTCAGCGATGGCGACAGCCGGCCCAAACTCAACCGCAACACGAGCACCATCGACGATCCTTAGCTATCAAGTATGACAACGATACCCATACGCCGCCGAGAATCATGTACTATCATCTAACGGCCGGCGCCTACGTTCACTTTCCTAACATAAGCACCGCACCTTTGAGTTTCTTCAGGGCATCATTCAGTTTTTCATGAGACGCGTTATTCTGTTTGCACCTGTAGGGCCATACTTCTGGAAGTGAACATGTTACATGTGCTAAATTACATACCAGTGCACATATAGTTAATATGCTTTAGTTTTGTTCTGATGCCACCTGTTGGTTCCATCAGATTGCTTAATGTTCTCTATGCTTAATTACACATCAGCAAACTAGCATGTGGTTCCGCTGCTTTTTGTTCGTTTTACCCTACATTTTCTGATGCTACTATTACACCACTGCTCCGAGCCTCTGTTCATTACTTGTTTGTGTGTTGTTGATCTTCCCAAGTTGCATGACTAATTTGATGCTTCTATTAATTATGGAGCTGCCAGCCCCATCAAGCAAAATATTTGTTCTTTTGGGGCCAGCACCTCGAACAAGCATAAAAATAGAGGGAAGCAGATATATTGTCGTGTATGCACACACCCTTCTTTCATTAGTTTAGATGAACCATTGATGATCAATTCAGACTAGTGCATGCGATTAGAATTAATTTTACCTAAATAGATGGTGCCGAATAAACTAGAACAACTAGATTTGCAACCACGGGATGCTGACGATATTTTCAAAGAACATTGCAACAGCAGCTAGGCTTCACAGCAATATATGGTAAGCCAATGTGTTTTAGTACATGTGAAATGTAATGCGAGTGGGCTGCTTTCTTGGCTTGTGCCCTCAACGTGTAATCCTACCGAATTACAAATAGTTCAGTTGTTCGCTTTCTTTGTATTGCTTGATTCAATGCTTGTTTGTTGTTACGCTATACCGAAGTTGGCTAATATGTCAAGAAGGCTCGCTATACTATCGTAAAGAAATGCATGCCTATTTCATTTGAGTCCTTAACTTTTCCTCTCAACTTCATCACAAGACTGTCTTCATAGTTTATATGAGGCCACACCGTTAAGTGCTTTCTCGATTATTTCAACCGCTTAGATGCCTTGGCAACTTAAATCTAGCGGTTGTACACTCCCTTTCAACTAGGGATGTCAACTGGGTCTCGTTTAATCCCGATTAAAGTCCACTAGTGGTATGATAGTTCAGAAGAGTTTTTGTTTTTTGAGGAAAATGAACTAGGGAGGTAGCAAAAACTAACTAGATGGGACTGACGGATGTCGTTTATTTGCCACTTACATCCCTAGTTTCATCTTACCATTTTAATTTCTTTTCGGCTAATGCTGCGTCGAACCATTCAAATATAGTTTGCCATTCTTGGATATAATTTGTCCGTCGTTTACCATGTAAGCTTACTGCCTAGATCATACGATAACTATCTCTTACTTATGTCCAGTGGAAACCTTTCAGGATGCCATTCACACTAGGACACAATGTACAACCCCAGAATCTATTTGTGCAAGCAAAGGAGCCATCCATGTTACCAGATGGTAGCGATTCAGTGGCAACACCGCAGAGAGCAGTCGAGCACATATATTATAGTGCTTGAGGCTCTACTAGAGGCAGAAAGAGATGGTGTGGCTGCCATGAATGAGGTAATCGTTATCTTGAGGCTGGAAATTACGGAATTAGCGGCACGCATTATGCAAGCAACCCAAGAATTGGAGGAAGTAAGAATGTTGCATTTGAAGACGGAGGAGGTCCTGTTGTTTCTGCTATCTGAAGCCCAAGGTAATCCCGGTTCTTCTTTAGATACCAGTTGAAATTGTCATTATATTATTGTACTTGCATGTGTGTCATGTCTCTGAATGGATTATGTTGCAAGACCCCCTATGTTGTCCGGAATTCCATGTTGTCCATGCGTGGTAATGATCCGAATTTTTTAGGCGAGGTAATCCTCAGTACTTGTATGATTAACATAAGGTGAACTGTTTTTCGTGTGAGCATATTGTATTGGATGAAATAACTGTTTGAATCAGAGTGTATCCAACCTACTGAATTCAAGATCACGACATTTCTAAATCATAATCATATATAAAGGTGGAATAAATCTTTGTTGTGGTGTTGAAGAAATAAATAACAAAATGTATAATTATTTGTGGATATTGGTAATCGAATACAAATTGGATTTGAATTTAGTTTGCCAGGTCCCAGGGCAAACGTGAATGCTAATTCTCCCAAGTTTTGAACGGTTGCTAAACACCCACTTTAATTTGTGGGATGCCCAAGCAAGTGTTTATGAGATGGAAATTACTGTCTACCCCGACATCGAGTACATCCTCATCGACCAGATTTACATCGCCAGTAGATAGGGGTAGACTAGTAACTTCAATCGACATGACACGACGGCCTCGAGCCCATTCAGACACGGTGGGCGCCAAACGTATGACAAAACACATTTGATTCAAGCTCATCCGAAAGACATGTGTCTCTTCCTCCATTTCCCCATTCATACACGGTGGGCGGCAAAACAAACTCTCCTCGTCCGAAATCGATATAGGCTAATATTTTAAATAGGGGCAGATGTGTAACTTCCATCAGACGTGACACAATCGCCCTACCTGTCAGCCCCGTTCATACACCGTGGGCGGCAAAACACCCTCTCCTCGCCCGAAATAGTTACCGACAAATATTTGGGAAGTGCGAGATTACCGTCCTATCCCCAACCAACGCGATGTCCGAAATTTTAAACGGGGGATAAGTTCGTAACTTTCCCCCATTTCAGAGAAGCGCATCCCAAAGTTTGAGATCCCCCCTCCCCTCCATTTCCCCATTCATACACCGTCGGCGGCACGACAACCTCCGCACTGCAGCCAGCCTCCTCCATCCGCCACCCCATCCTCCACCTTGCCGGAGCCGCTACCCCTACCCTGGCCGCCCATCGCAAGAGATGGACGTCTCTCATCCACGGCGCTGGACCAGGATCCTTTCATCGCCTCCTCTCGCTTCATCGGCGCCGTCGTCCACCTTGTCGTTGCCGCTCCTACGACTGCCTCGTCCAAGGCAACAAGATATATCCCCCGACCCGCCGCTCGCCGCCTAAAGTCTTCTTCCTCACGCCGACAGCCATCGCACCCGCAACACCCTCAACGACAAGATAGGCCTACACGGGCGCCGCAAGAGAGGTGGTACTCTTCCATATCTCGCTTCAGCTTATTGATCTCACCGAAAATAGATCGTAATTTGTTTATCGTGATTTTCTTGTCCATACCAAATCGTAGTGGCTAGTTGAAAGCAAACATTGGTTGCGAAGTAGCTTTGTCCGGTTTGCACCTTCAGATCCGCCATGGCACGGGCACTATACTCGTAAAGCTTATGGGTTCCCCCCTTTATATTCACTACCATCATCGTAGGTGCTTCGTGTCGTGCTAGCACTGCTCGTCAAGACCTCAACCCAAAGCTTACGTGTTGAAATACGAATATGATATGATGCTCATATCACTAAAACAGAGAATGTTTAATTGGTCACCTAATGTTCCTATATTCGTTTCAAAAAGCATGTGCGCCACCCAATCGGTCCAAATTTAGTTTCACTTTCCTGATTTTTCTCTTGATGCTTAGGGTTTTCCCTTTATCTACTCTACTATGATCTGCATAGGTGCTTTACGTCGTCTTGGCATTACTCCACCCTTCAAGCTAAACAACACAACACTCGTAATTCGAAAGCTTAGTTGTTCAAATATGATTGTGATATGATACTGATATTAGTTAACCGACACATTTAATTGGTTAGATAAAGGTCCCACTTGAGTTTCCAAATGCATGTCGCGACATATAGAGAGACGGCATAATTGCATTTCTTTGTCAGTTGTTGACCGTACTTTCTTGTCCATACCAAATCTTAGTTGTTATTTCAAAGCAAACATCGGTTGCTAACTACCCTTTGCGCGGTTTGCAGCTTCAGATCTGCCATCCCACTGCCACGGTCAACACTGTACTCATCATGCTTATGTTTTCCCCATTTTATGATGACCACAATAAGCCTACGTGGTTCGTGTCGTAATAGCACTGCTCCACCCATCAAGCTAAACAAGCTTAGTTGTACAAATTCATATCCGATACTATTGCTGATATTAGTAAAACTGAGAGATGTTTAATTGGTGAGCTAAATGTTCATACTTTAGTTTCGAAATGCATGTGAGCCACATATGGAGAGACCGGAAAGAATAGTATTTCTCTATGCGCTCTGGTTCAACATGGGTGGCCAACCGACATTGTATTGAAAGACTTGTAATATCTTCAATCTGCTTGCTCTTCTGCTCTTCTTTAAGATGATACTCTTCTCTTGCGGTCGATTGGTCAGTCGAGTTGTTCTCCTTAGTATATTTTGAATCGGTCAGTCAGTCGACTTGTTCTTCTTTACTATATGTTGAAGCTATCATCTGCGAAGTGTCATCACTTCTGGAGCTCTCATATTTTGAGTAGTAGGCCACATTATATTAATGCACACAACAAATTACAGCATGCATGGCATCTTTTAAAAGAATTACAGAGATATCACAAAGGGGTTTACAGGGAGGTAGTATTGGATTAGAATCACTTCTGCATTACAAAGAAAATCTCACTTGTTTTTATGTTTTCATGCATGTCAGATATTGAACATTATCAAAATGAATATGAGAATGGGCGCACGAGAGGAATATTGTGGAACGATCCACTGGCTAACAAACTTGGCATGGTGGAGGATGGCCTATCTTATTCACCCATCAAGGTGCTTGCTCTAGCTTTGCAAAGTTGTATTGGTCGCACATATTTTGCATATGACCTCTTGCACTACTTCTACTTTGTTACACCATCTTCTTAGTTTAAGCATCATATATGATTATATGCCATACCTATCCATTTTCTGTACCTATTCCATGTGTCGTCACACTATCTTTTTCCAGTCAAATGTTGTTCTTCGTAATAGATGTCCAAAAGGAAGAGGGTGAGTGCAGATCCTCAAGGAGTACAAACTATGTATTTGGAAAAGGTAGTGATACCTGTTAAATCAGATAGATCAAGAGCCACAGAAAAACACAGGCCCAACTGTACCACACTTTACTCCTACTCCAAAGTGGCCAAACCCTATTAGAACTGCTTTGGGAGCCAGTAATCAGTCTTCTATGATATCAATTCAAAATTTGAACTCCTAAATTTCTGCTTGTGCCTTACCTTCTGTCTTGTATGAAAACTAATTTCAGATGAATCTCCTTGCTCAAAGGATCATATGATCTCAAAAGAATAATGGGCTCTGCATTGCTCTCGTTAGTACCTCTCTGCCTTTTGCCTTGTAACGCTGTACTTAATTAATTGCTATTTGATTATGTATCATCAGTTTGCACCTGAGCTTCATTATCCTCTGTTTCTTCCAATATTATTTGATCTATATTTACTCTTTGCAAAATGTAGAATAATGGCAACACTTATAAATAATTTTCTTTGGGGAATTTATTGAATTATCCTTCCATCAACATGGAGAAGGGCTTTGTCCAGCCCGTGTTAACATGTAATGTAAGTTCATCCTTCTCAAGCCTTCAAACTTTGTTATAGTATAGATTTGGATAGGCATCATTTCCTCCACTGATGTTTGCTTTGCTGTTTACATATGATTGGATGTTTGCAACAACTACCAGTTTCAAATTGTAGTTGTAAAAACATGTTCCTTATGTAGAACAGATCCATTTATTTGCTTATATAATTGTGAAACCTGTTACGTGTCTCCTTGTTTCTCTTCGTAGTCGTATCTCTTACGCCAGCAGAACTTCAGGGAAGATAGTGAGCCAAACCATCTTGTGGACAGCGAGATGACCCCAAGGTCATGTCTTGATGAAGACAGTGAGTTGAAGCTACTCACCAGCAGGTGTGAGACAACCTCTGTGCAGTCGCTGCCTTGGTCAGTTCGACTTCTTCAGTCTCAACTTAAAGCGGAAAGGCTTGCTTCAGCTCAGCTCCGACTTGAAGTCAAAGATGCAATGAAGATGTCAGAGGACTGCCGTGCGCACCATCAATCCTTAAATCTAGTGTTGATGCATCTATCGTTGACACAACTGAGGTCTACTCAGCTTCTTTAGCTGTTTGGGGGCCCTTCTCGCCGTGCCTAGTGCCTTCAAGTGCTCTCGCTTTTGTGTATTCTTTTGTCGGTGCGTTTATTTGCAATCGGTGGCGAACTTTGATGCCCAGTGGATGTAATATGTGATAGCCGTGATAGCCTAGCGCAAGTTTCTTGCTTATTTATTTCCTTGTTGTCTTGTTTATTTGTTTGCTTGTAGTCATTGCAGTTCTTTTTCCACGGTTTGCTAGTGGCTGCAATAACCTAATTTTTAAAACTAGGCTACAATAACCATGGGCTAATATTTACTATAGTGACACTGGGCCTCCTACGGGCCGTAGAAATAGTGGGCCTTCTATGGGTCGTAGAAACAATGGGCTTTCTACGGGCCGTATCATCAATGGGCCTTATACGGGCAGTATGATAACATGGGCCAATAACAGGCCGCATTATGGCCGTAAACGGGCTAGAGTTGGAATCGTCCGTTGATGGGCCGACCATAATGGGCCATCAATAGGCCGTATTTCATGACGCTATGAAAACGGCCCAATGTATTAACGGGCTACAAACGGGCCGACTATAACCACAGGCTGAATTTGGCCCACAAGCAGAAAATGACAGTAACGGCCCGTAAGTAAACGAATGCTGGAAATGAGCGCAAGAATAAATGGGCTCCGAGAAGGCCGAAAGATAACATGGGCTGGAAACGGCCCAACGGAATAATGGGCCGTTAATGGGTATATAGTGATACACTGTTCATTACGGGCCAGTTTCACCATGGGCCGTTAATGGGTGTAAAGTGATACACTGTTCATTACGGGCCAGTTTCACCACGGGCCGTTAATAGGCCAAGAGTTACATAGGACCTCATATGGGCCGAAAGACGTCATGGGCCAGAAGTGAAAATGGGCTGGAATCATATTGGGTGGCCCAGATGACGCTACTGGGCCTAATTCGGATAGGGCGTAACGGGCCTTGGGTTAGCGGGCTGTAAATGGGCTATATGCGAACAAGCCGGTAACAGGCTTTCCATGGGCTGGCCCGCCACATTTTGACCAAGTCAAACGGGCCGGCCTTTTCACCGGAATGGGCCTCTGTTGGGCCGTGCCACGTGTCACCGTATCATAGGCGCCTTCGGTCCAATGAGCGGATGACATCTGTCCCAACGGTGAGCCGACACGTGTTTGCTCCAGCCAATGATGATTTTACATGTGGAAAATCCCCATTGGTCGGGGCTGTTAACGGGTTATCGGATCCAAAACCCAACCCGATAGCTTAACATCGTACCGTTACGGTGGATGCCACGTGTCGGTCACCCTTGATGAAAGAACTTCTGTGACGCGTGATTTATCATCATGGAAGTGGACACTTCCATGATGATAATTTTGGTAATGTCATGGAACACTTCTACGACATCACAGGTATGACTATCTTGATTCTGTCATAAATTTGTCATGGATGTACATGCATGACAAAAAACACGACCTACTGTGATAAACACGTATCATCACGGAAGTGTATTTTTTTTTGTAGTGCATCTAGGGGGGAGGCCAAGGAAGAATAAGAAGGAGGGGGCTCTCTCCCCCTCTCTCTCTCCCGGTGGCGCCGGAGTGCCGCCGGGGCAAGGATCGTGACGGCGATCTACATCAACAATCTTGCTACCATCAACACCAACTTTCTCCCCCTCTATGCAGCGGCATAACACCTCTTCCCCCCGCTATAATATCTACTTAAACATGGTGCTCAACTCCATATATTATTTCCCAATGATCTATGGTTATCCATGATGTTTGAGTAGATCTGTTTTGTCCTATGGGTTAATCGTGATCTTGTTTGGTATGATTGTATATGTTATTGATGGTGCTATCCTACGGTGCCCTCCGTTCTCGCGCAAACGTGAGGGGCCCCTGTTGTAGGGTGTTGCAATATGTTCATGGTTTACTTATTGTCAGTGTTGCGGGGGATGACAGCAGCCCAAACACGGATAAGTGGGTTATGGCGTATGGGAGTAAAGAGGACTTGATACTTAATGCTATGGTTGGGTTTCACGACCTTAATGATCTTTAGTATTTGCGGATGCTTGCTAGAGTTCCAATCATAAGTGCATATGATCCAAGTAGAGAAAGTATGTTAGCTCATGCCTCTCCCTCATATAAAATTATAAGAATGATTACCGGTACTTGTTATCGATTGCCTAGGGAAAAATAACTTTATTGTTGACAAAACCTCTCTACTAAAACTAACTTAGTCGTGTCTTTATCTAAACAACCCCTAGATTTTATTTATGTACTCTTTATTATCTTTCAATCCTATCCCATCACACCTACAAAGTACTTCTAGTTTCATACTTGTTCTAGTTAAAGCGAACGTCAAGTGTGCGTAGAGTTGCATCGGTGATCGATAGAACTTGAGGGAATATTTCTTCTACCTTTAGCTCCTCGTTGGATTCGACACTCTTACTTATCGAAAAGAGGCTATAATTGATCCCCTATACTTGTGGGTTATCCACTAACAAGGTGTGCAAGCTCCAGCGATCCATATATGGACTGGTGCAAGTATCTCGGAGTTGGAATATACGCTTTGATGAGGTGATCAAAACATATGGTTTTATATAGACTTAGAGTTGTCGGCGTCCTGGGAACGGGGGTACCCAGACTTGCCTACCTGCGGCCCGTGGCGCAACTCCATCAACGGCCCGGTACGGCCCAGCTTCAGCAGCAACAACGCAAGACCCTCACGAGGGGCCAAGGCTCGTGAGGCGGACGACACCAAGACCTCCCTGGGGGTGGCCTCACTAGGCTAGCTCCCGAGGAGCAGAGATATCTATGCAAGGGACACCTCACGAGGTTCGGGTGACATGATCCATGACGACCAAGGCCAGGCGGGTGCCAGCGGGCGCAGAGTACCAGTTCCCTCTTTGGTGCTAAGGAGGCAAGCGCATGCGAGGAGTCCCGAGGCATCAGGCAAAGGTTTCCATATCGGTGCAACAAGAGCAAGACCAGCAGGACGGCAGGACGGAGGTCATCGCGGAGCCCATGGCAACATCACCACCAGAGCCTTTTGCAGGCGAAGACCACCTTTTGTCAGGATAGCTTGTACTAGTTGTCCCCCTTCAAACTTGGCCATTGCGGGATCCCTTCCTGCCAAAACATTTGGGAAGAGGACCAAGGCCACTATAAATAAGACCCAGCCACCACCGTAGCAAAGGGAGATCATTCATACCACTCTCACACTCACTAGCTCATCGAGCTCAAGAACACCTCACCTCCTGAGGCTGTTCATCCACTGTACTAGTTCAATCTCAACCCCTTGAGGAAATCCACCACACACTAGAGTAGGGTATTATGCTGCAAGGTGGCCCGAACCAGTATAAACCCATGTGTCTCTCTGTTCTTTAGGTTCGTCGAGTTAGGCCGTGGGATCGTTGAGTGAGCGAGCTGGGGAGAGAGAGTTCTTCGTGCGCACCCCAGAATTCGAACCTCTCACGGGTCTGCGGAACCCGTAAACCGACATTTGGTGCGCTAGGTAGGGGTGCGCCAGAGCTCCGCCGCTGCGCTTGTTCTGCCCCTCCGCCCGCTTCATCTCCCCGTTCGGCTTTCATGGCAGGCGCCGCCCCACCGGCCGGATCCACGGGCGTGCGCGGAGGCGCCGTGGGCCTCCGGGCCTTCACCCCTGCCTTACGACTGGTGCAGTGGTCACACAAGTTCAAACCGAATATGCCGCCTCGCTACAATGGCACGGCAGATCCAGCAGCCTTCCTGCTGGTGTACGAGGAGGCCGTTCGGGAAGCCGGAGGCGACGACAAAGTCAAGGCCAACTAGTTTCCCATGGCCCTAGCCGGCGTGCCGCGCGCGTGGTTGCTCAACATACGAGGATCCTCTATGGCCTCCTGGGAAGAGTTGTGTGGTCTGTTCGTCATGCGCTTCACAGCACCAGCACCCCTCGCCGTTGCAGCCATCCTCGGAGGCTCGCAGGCACCGCCCTTGGATCACCACCTCAAGCAGTTCTTCCGCCAAATGGGCGCCGCCTCTGTGCAACAGGGACCTCCTCCGGGAGGGGCGGCGCCCAAGGCCGGCGACCATCCGGTGACCACCGCTGGCTCGGGTGCGCTCCCAATGCTTTGCATGCCCACCATCTGCAACGTGGCGGTAACCAAGACCCTCATCAACGGCGGGGCTGGCCTCAACGTGATCTCTGTGGAAGCTTTCGGCTTGCTCCACGTGCCGCATGGCCGGCTCCGTCACACCAAGCCCTTCTCAGGAGTGACCGACGGCTCCACCACCCCGGTAGGGCAGATTTGCCTCCCTGTCACCTTCGGCAAGCGCGACAACTACCACACTGAGCTCATCGACTTCGACATCACTCGCATCGGCCTCCCGTACAACACCATCCTCGGGTACCCAGCCCTGGCTCAGTTCATGGTTGCAACTAACCCTTCCTACAACCTCATGAAGATGTCGGGGAGAAACGGCGTCCTCACCGTGGCGGGAGACACCAAGGAGGCACTGACGGCCCTCAAGCTTGCCTTCAGGGCCGCGCCGGCAGCGCACCCCGTAGGCAAATCAGCACCTGGGACCCAGGGGGCTGCGCTGGCGAAGAAGAAGCAATTGTTCCCTCAATACTGGGCCAAGACGAAGCGGGCGCCGGTTGACGAGGACGGGCCTCAGGAGCCACCTTCACCATAGGTGCCAACCTTGCCTCGAACCAAGAAGAGGCATTGGTGAACTTCCTGCGCGCGAATAAGGAGGTATTCGCCTGGGAGCCCAAGCAGCTGGTCAGGGTCCCGAGGGGGATAATCGAGCATCACCTAAGGGTGTGCCCAAATGTGCACCCGGTGAAGCAGAAGGCGCGGCGACAGTCCGTAGAGAAGCAGTCCTTCATCATCCATGAGACCCGCAAGCTGCAAGATGCGGGTGTCATCCGTGAGGTTCGGCACCCGAGTGGCTGGCGAACCCGGTCGTCGTGCCCAAGAAAGGCAAGAAGGAGCGCATGTGCGTCGACTTCACCAACCTCAACAGGGCCTGCCTTCAAGAACCGTTCCCACTTCCACACATTTATCAGATCGTTGACTCCACCGCCGAGTGTGACTTGCTGTGTTTTCTGGATGCTTTCTCAGGTTACCACCAGATCAAGATGGCGGTGGAGGACATAGAAAAGACGACTTTCTTAACACCATGCGGGGTGTACTCTACAACTGCATGCCGTTTGGGCTGCGTAACACCAGGGTGAAAGCACAAGTGCTCCCTGGGAGGTTTTGGTAATTAATGTCAACATATCTCTTGTTGGACTAATGTTTTATCTAGTATATTTCAGATAAGTTCAATAGTGGGGTGGTGTGGAAAAGAGGATGTGGAACCCCTTCAAGATGCTAAGGACAAAGTATTGGCTCAAGCTCAAAAGCTCAAGACTCTACATTTTCATTTTAGTGATCCAAGATCACATTGAGTCCTTAGGAAAGCCAATACTACTAAAAGGGGATGAGGTGTTGCTTAATGGCTTGCTTGCTCAAAGTGATTAGTGATATGCTCCAAAGCCCTCAACCACTTTCTCATATCACATATGTCCCAAACCAAAAGTCAAACTCGGCCCTTCCGATTTGATCTATCCGGCGCAACCGAGTTCATTTGACATAGCCACTGCCAGAAACCCTAATCAATTTGGCCTCACCGACGGGATCCCGGTCTCACCAAGATGGGCTTGCAAACTCTCTGGTTCCTGTTGTAATAACTTTGGGCCCAACCGAGATTTGTAATCGGACCCACCAAGTTTGCTTGACCAACTGTAGGATCTTGAGAAGAGGTGTCTAGAGGGGGGTGATTAGACACTAAGTACCAAAGTTGCAGTTTTTAACTTCTTTTTAGGTTTAAGTGGAGTTTAGGCACAAGTTTAACTTTTTCAATACATAATAAGCAAGCATGCAAAGAGTATGTAGGCAGCGGAAAATAAATCATGCAACTTGCAAGAATGTAAAGGGAAGGGTTTGGAGGATTCAAACGCAATTGGAGACACGGATGTTTTTGTCGTGGTTCCGATAGGTGGAGCTATTGTACATCCACGTTGGTGGAGACTTCAACCCACGAAGGGTATTGGTTGCCCGAGTCCACGGAGGGCTCCACCCACGAAGGGTCCACGAAGAAGCAACCTTGTCTATCCCACCATGGTCGTCGCCCACGAAAGACTTGCCTCACTAGCGGTAGATCTTCACGAAGTAGGCGATCTCCTTGCCCTTACAAACTCCTTGGTTCAACTCCACAATCTTGTCGGAGGCTCCCAAGTGACACCTAGCCAATCTAGGAGACACCACTCTCCAAGAAGTAACAAATGTGTGTTGATGCTGAACGCCTTGCTCTTGTGCTTCAAATGATAGTCTCCCAACACTCAACTCTCTCTCATAGGATTTGGATCTGGTGGAAATAAGATTTGAGTGGAAAGCAACTTGGGGAAGGCTAGAGATCAAGATTCATATGGTTGGAATGGAATATCTTGGCCTCAACACATGAGTAGGTAGTTCTCTCTCGTAAATAGGATCTTTGGAAGTGTAGGCTTGTTCTGATGGCTCTCTCCACGAATGAAGAGGAGGTGGAGGGGTATATATAGCCTCCACACAAAATCTAACCGTTACACACAATTTACCAAACTCGATGGGACCGAATAATGAAACTCGGTCAGACCAATTAAGTAAACCTAGTGACCGTTAGGGTTTTCGGTGGGACTGGTATGCAACTCGGTAGGACCGATATGGTTAGGGTTAGGGCATAACGTAATCTCGGTGAGACCGATTACACAAACATGGTGAGACCGAATTTGGTAATAAGCTAACCAGAGAGTTGGCCAGGTAAACTCGGTGGGACCGATTTGCTCTTTCGGTGAGACCGAAAAGTTACAAAAAGGAAACAGAGAGTTTACATTGTAATCTCGGTAGTACCGATTGCTCAAACTCGGTTGGACCGATTTTGGTAATGGACATACACAGAGAGATTACAATCCCATCTCGGTGAGACCGAGATCTCTATCGGTGAAACCGATTTGCCTAGGGTTTGTGGCAGTGGCTATGACATCTGAACTCGGTGGCGTCGGATAGAAAGAATCGGTAGGGCCGAGTTTGACTTTAGGTTTAGGTCATATGTGTGGAAGCTGGAAAGTAGTTGAGGGTTTTGGAGCATATCACTAAGCACATGAAGCAAGAGGCTCATTAAGCAACACCTCATCCCTCCTTGATAGTATTGGCTTTTCCTATAGACTCAATGTGATCTAGGATCACTAAAATGTAAAATGAAGAGTCTTGAGCTTGAAGCTTGAGCCAATCCTTTGTCCTTAGCATCTAGAAGGAGTTCCCACATCCTTTAGTCCACTCCATTGTTGAACTTATCTGAAACATACTAGATAAAAGTGTTAGTCGAACAAGAGATATGTTGACATTAATTACCAAAACCACCCAGGGAGCACTTGTGCTTTCAGTCTCCCCCTTTTTGGTAATTGATGACTTAAAGTACTAGTTATCGACTAGAGGGGGGGTGAATAGGCGATTTTTAGGAAAGTCTTCAAAACATGGATGTTTCAAAGACAAACAATAGAAATGACCTAATTGATATGCAGCGGAAGATAAACTACAACAAGCAAACCATAGTCAAGTATGCAACAACGTGAAAGTACAAGACTAATAGCAGCTTGGTAGTAGGATCAAGATGGAAGATAGTGAGAAGCCAATCAACAAAAGTAGTCAAGCAATGAAGTCATATAGGTATGATAGATAGGCAATGACTTCACGAAGACAAACTCTAAGTAAAGAGAGGGAGAAGATAGAACCACCACTTGATGAAGACACAGGATTTGTTGGACTGGTTCGATTCTTTGTGACAACTGTACATCCGGTTAGGGAGGCTGAGATTCAACTCGGAAGACCGCGTCTTCACCTTATTCCCCTTGAGCTAAGGACACACAGGTCCTCGCCTAATCACTCTGGTAAGTCTTCAAGGTAGACTTCCAAACCTTTCACAGATCGCGTTCACCGGCAATCCACAATGACTCTTGGATGCTCGAACGCAACGCCTAACCGGCCGGAGGATTCACAGTCCTCAAGTGTAATAAGTCTTCGTGTCACATGCATGTAAAGACTTCAGTGATGCCTAACACTCTTTGGCTCTGGGTGTTTGGGCTTTGTCCTCACAAGGATTTCTCTCTCTCAAAGGCTTCGAGGTGGGTTGCTCTCAAACGACAAAAGCCGTGCACTAAGTCTGAGCAGCCACCAATTTATGGTGTAGGGGTTGGGCTATTTATAGCCACTAGGAAACCTGACCTGTTATGTCCGAAATGACCCTGGGTCACTAAGGAACTGACACGTGTTCCAACGGTCAGATTTCAAACACACACGGCAACTTTACTTGGGCTACAAGCAAAGCTGACTCATCCAGCCTGGATAAGTTTTGCTCTCATTGTCTTCGCTCGAAGACATAGGATTTGGGTTGAGCTTCACTTCAGTCATTCTGACTATGATCACTTGGACCCCACTTAACAGTACGGTGGTTCCTACGACTCAACAAAGAAGAAAAAGAAACAACAAAAGGACACAGTCTTCGTGCTCCATAGTCTTCACTCAATGTCTTCTCATGTCATAGTCTTCAATGTGAATATCTTCACATACCACCATTGTCGTCAATGTCTTCATACATTTTTAGGGGTCATCTCCGGTAGGTAAACCGAATCAATGGGGGACAGTACTGCGTTATCCTGCAATTCTCACAAACGCATTAGTCCCTCAACTACATTTGTCGTCAATACTCCAAAACCAACTAGGGGTGGCACTAGATGCACTTACAATCTCCCCCTTTTTGGTGATTGATGACAAACTGGTTGAAGTTTTCAACGGGGATAACGTATGTGAAATTGTAAAGGATAGGGAATTGTCTTCATAAGTGGCAAAGGCTCCCTCTGAAGATGTGCATATAAGTAGTTTGCTTTTGGAATGCAAATGCACATGGCAGGTTGTACTTGTGGAGATCCTCTTCAACTTATGAAGATAATTCATCATGCATGAAATGATATAACTAAGAGAATGACATGCATAATGAAAAATGGACGTCTGCAGAATGATCAAAGTGCGGAAGTTATCATCGCACATGTGGAATTTATCATCGCATCACAGTAAAGCAAACAAGTAGCAGACGACCATCGAGTTTAAGTGTTACAACTCAAAGAACCAAATGTATCAAAAGCGAGAGTTATAAACACTAGGCAAAAGATTATACAACCGCCCTTATGAACCCGCTTGAAGACTATCAAACTCATATGCTTCTCCCCCTTGTCAAGAAGGACCAAAAAGGTTTGAAGACATAGAGCATCTACTCGCCCTCTTGAAGTAGATAATGCAGCAGGGTTGTCGTTGTTGGTTGGCGGTGCGAGACGAGCTTGGTGCAAGGTCGATGCGCAGTAAGTAGGGGCGGTGAAGTAGCACCGCTTCATCATCGATCACTCTGGCATTGTGATTGCAGCGGAGGAAGAATAGTCAGAGTCTTCAAGTGATGGAGTTCGTCGTAGGAATGCATTCCGTGGAGGAGTGGAGTCAAACTTGAAGCGTTTAGTGAAGCCATCGTCTTGAAGATCTGCTTCAGCACTGAGGAGGGTCAAACTCTTCCATGATCGCCGACAGGTCTCGTGAGTGACAAAAGCATTCTTGGTGGCAAGATTTCGAATGCGATTGACGTCCACCAAGAGGCTTTGCATCTGTCGCTTGAGCCAGGAGTGATGCTTATCTTGTTTCTGATGCAGTGCAACAAGAAGTTCTCGGTCATTTAGGATGCGAGAGCGCTTCCGAGGCCTTTGGCCAATTGTGCTCTCAGTAGTTTCAGTCTGCGCACGGTGACGGGGCGTGTGTTCCCAACCGGAGGATAGACACGAGATACCGCTTGGACGCCTTCCATGGTTTGAGAGAAGCTATGGTGATCTGCATTCGGAGACAAAGTGGCGTTAAGGTGCTCGGGTATATGGCTTCAATCGACATATCAACCTCTGGTAGAAAGATCGATGATTGCGGCGTATATCGATAGTTGATAGCAGATTTCATCTTAATGAGGCGCATGACCCATGGAGCATAAAATTTCAGACCAAAAAGATCAGATCCAGATGCAGTTAATTGCCGGATAAAGAATTCTTGCGTATTGAAGCTGATGCCATTGAGGATGTAAAAGACCAATGTCTTCATTGCTCCTTCAAGTTTTGCAGATGATGAATGCCCTTTGATAGGCCATAGAGTTCGTCTGATGATGTGATATATTGTACCAGGCAGATACTCAAGGTCATTAACAATAAGTCATGAGGGTATTCATCGTCATGTGGCAGTGGCTTCATCATGCTCAACATCTGACTCATGTTGGGCTCTGGCTTATGAAATATGCTCTCCAGTGCATGCGGTGGAGTTGACAACCAGGTTCAAACAGCTCTCCGGGAGTGGGTAGGCCTGTGAGCTCAATGACGTCAAGAGCTTTGGCTTCATGACGAACATTTCCTATCATCCACTCGAGAACCCATGTCTTCGTATATCTGTAGTAGCCGCGGATGTGGAGGGTAGCATAGAATTGAAGCAAAATTTCTTCATTCCAGTGTTCTTTGTCTGTAACGAAGCCTAGCAGACCAGCATCACGAAAGCAATCAAGTGCTTCTTCTAAGCACGGCAGTCCGGGAATGGCTTCAGTGTCGAGGCGCATATGAGGAAAAATGCGCCCTTGATCATACAGAATGCAGGAGTAATAGCTTGCTGTCGATAGCTCGTAAATGGTCAGATGATATCCTTGGCCTTGTGTAGGGGTTCTTTGCTCTGTCAAAGAAAGTGTTGTGGGCTTTGAAGCCATTTGCATTGAAGGAACCTGTAGAGGTGGCAGTGCCTGGAAACCTTGGCAGTCGTGGCTTTGGCTTCTGAACCTGAGGCCTATGCCCAACATGATATTCAAACTGAGGACCAGAGGCATGGGGCGGAGGGACCAGAACAGGCCATCTTACTGTGGTTAGCTGACCATAGTTGTATGCTTGCTCAATGGTGTAGGGCCTTGGTGGCGGAACTGGAGCAGTGGCAACAACCGAGGCTTCAGCTGCTCAGCCAGATGCTTCAGAACAGTTGCCTCATTGGCTTCGTGCACATTTCCTTCATTGGCTTCGGGAGCTGTTGGTGCAGGCTCCACATTTGCTTCAGCCATGACCACGTCATTGGCTTCATTGGTGTTGGAGGTGGCAGCCAAGAATGTTTTCAACCTCCACTTGAGGAGCTGGAGGGTCGGGCAATCGCACGTTGATATCGTGAATAACTTCTTCAATAACAGGGGGTGAAGGGACATGTTCTTCTTCTTCTTGGGTGTCTTCGGTCGATGCAATCGGATTGTCTTCAAAGAGCTTTGGCTTCAGACTCGGAGACATTCACAGTTGGAGTGGCTTCTGAAAACACTTGAGGTGCAATAGGTTGATGGTGCACTTCTCCTTCTGGAACGCTCGAGAGAGGTACTTGAGGCCTTTGACCTTTGTGAAGCCTGCGAAATGCTGGCGACGCCTTTGGAGATGGGGTTGTCTGGGCCTCAAAGTCTTCCTCTTCTTCTTGTTGTTGTTGTTGTTGGGGAGTGACTTATTGTTGGGGAGTACTAGGGGAGTCTTCTTGTTGCGGGCGATCAGCCCATGAAGCATCCTGAGCAATTGGCGTCAGAGGACGACCAATGCTGATGATTTCACTGTTTGTACAAACAGGCGATGATACCACATTGTATTCAATTTGAGGAAGAACTTCATCATCTTCAACATTGTCATGGTGACTAATGTCTTCAGCAGTGATGGGATCAACTGCTGGAATCTCTTCAGCTTCAGGAGCCTCTGTGGAAGCAGGCTCATGAACAGTCATGCGTAGTTCTTGGGTTGCAGATGCAGGACGAACGATAGAAATGGGTTCAACAACCAAGGGCTCTGTGGGAGCAGCCCGATTCTTCTTGGTCTTAAGCTTCTTCTTGGAGAGAGCAGCATTAGAGGCTTCAGGAAGTTTCCTTTTTCTGGCTTCAGCCTCGGCGGCCCTCGTCTTCTTCTGTTCAGAAGCGGTTGACCTGACTTTTGGCTTCGAGCCAGTCTTGCTGCTTGGGAAGACTATGTGGGGTTCTTCCTGCCTTGAAGGTGAAGCTTGGTCAGTTGAAGACTTCTTCCTCTTTGCAGCCCTTCTGGGGTCAATGCCAGGACGTCCAAGAGCCTTGCGCTTCTCAGCCTCATTGTAGGCTAGCACACACTTGTCAGCCAGACTCTTCATTCGTTCACGAGAACCTCTGGCTTCTTCACGCTTCTTGAGAAAGGCTTCTTTGAGGTCGTGCAGCATGGCCTTGAAGTTTTTGACATCTTGCACGCTGAGTGCAGCCATATGCTTCTTGAACTGAGCCTTCTCATAGTCAATCTTATGCTTCAGTTCAACAATGCGCTGAGCAAGAGCTAGCTCAGAAGCAATGGCTCCATTGAAGGAGACGCTGAGGCCAATAGGAAGTTGCAGATCTTCAAAGATGATGTTTGGGGTGTCAAACCACTCATCAATGAAGTGATGGATGATTGCTACATCAAAGAGAGGCAAATTGTTGAAAATTTCTGCTTCTTCTTTGCTCTTGATAAGTTGCTCAAGGGCATCGTCTGTAAGATCTTCATCACTGGACAGATCAATGTGCTCTTCTCGCAGAATGGCAGCAGGAGTCGATGTCGGATCAAGATTCTTGACAATTTTCTTTTCTTCTCCGTCTTCTTGGAGATACGGGATTGATCTTCGATCACAGACCGGCTTCGTGGAGGTGCGATGGCATGCTGGCTTCACACGTGAAGCTTTTGGAGGAGCTGCTGACTTTGAAGCCTTGACTTTCTTTTGCTTCTGCGGCTTTGGAGCAGGAGCAGGAGCAGAAGCTGGGACTTCATTAGAGTCAGCATCATCATCAGAGTGATCCACTTTGGCACCTGGACCAAGATGTAAGTGATGAGGCCATCAAGGTTCGGAAAGGGGCCGATGACATTGGGTTCAGCATCACGTGAGCCATCAGCACGGGGAGCAGAGGGACCAGGGTTGAAGTCTAATCCCAATGACTTCTTGTTTTCCTTGGCCGAAGCCTTTGCGTGCTGGAAGTTGCGCTTGAAGAGATTATCGTCACGACACCAGAGCAATGACGTTGGGTTGGCATTCTCAGGCTGAGGTCCACGGACCATACAAGGATAGAAACCTTGTGCAATAGCTTCAGCCATGTTCTTGGGTGGAAGGCCTCGAAAGAGAATATCACCCCAAGGGCTTCTGATAGCATTCTTCTCTGCATATTCCTGGGTCACAAAATTGTACTTGAACCATTGTTCAGCCTTAATATCGATGAATCCATTGGATTCGTGTCTGCGCTGATTGTAATTCTCTTCGGTCTGTCTCTTGTAAAGCTCTGCGAGGTCATCGAGCAGATCTTTTGAGGTTCCCCACGACGTTGTTCCGCCGCCTTCCCCGACTGATTTATCCGCAGCCATGAACTTCAAACTGAATGGCTTCAATACGCTCAAAGGCTTCAAAGGCTTGCGCTTGCTGGACAAACAGGAAATGGCTTCGGAGAGTTAATTTGATGTCGTAAGAATTACGCAAGCGAATGCAAACTATGAGAACCAAGGGATTCTCCCACGGACATGTACCTGTGATAGCATTAGAGATGCGAGGGAAGGGGAAGAGGTCATATGCATTCTCAGAAGATTTTGAAGATAAAATCGGTTTGAAGACATTGACCTCATGATGCGAAGACATCCACTTATACGCTGAGAGTTGGTTCTAGATTTGTACGAATCTGTGAATAAGTACAAGTGAGGAATCTAACTAGTTGTGAAGCTTAAGTGAAAATACTAGGCATTATGAGATGCAGACAGAATAGATCTAACATTTGTATAGGCAGAAACCAATTTTGGTAAGAAGGATGAATCTTTGAGGATCAAAAAGAGGGTAAAAATAGAGTATATTTAGCACTCGAAGAACTGCTAGACGGGAAGAGAAGGAGGCCGAGCAGTTCAATCCACCGTGCCCTAACTTGGCCACGGAGGACACCTACGGCGGCGGCGGAGAGGACGATGCCCGCGGCCGGCGTGAGGACGGTGTCGGAGAAGTCGCGGCAGCTAAGCGCTTCGTCGCCGGCGTCGTCGAGATCGAGCGGTGGCGCTAGGGTTTTGACGAGGTGGAGAGGTGGAAGAAGATTTTCTTTACCGCAGGGGACATGTATTTATAAGGAGGTGTGTGGCACAGCACAATTACGCAGGTGCCCCTGGCAGTTCACATCTGAGGGGCACGTGGCAAGCATGCAACATACTCTGAGTTGTCCCACGTTCCCACGCCCGCCAGTTTGTTTGATGGTCGCTCGGCTTCTCCGGATTTCAACAAAGAAGGATGAATCATTTAAAACAGACTTAAAGTTTGTCTCGTGTCTTCTCACGACAAGGACGCAGAGAAGACATTCGACAGTTTCAATAGAATGCATATGATTTGGACAGATAGAGTTTGAGATAGAAAGCATAGAGAGATTAGGGTCCGATCACGTTCACTTAGTTCAAAAGATTCAACTAGGAAGACATAGCTATAAGTGAATGCTGTAGAGGACAAATCAATATATATATATATATATATATATATATATATATATCAGACAGCAACCAAATCAACATAGTGAAGAAAATCATGAAGATAGGTTGAAGTTGAAGACAAATCAAATGCGAAGATAATGCAGAAATAACGCCATGAGTGAAACACTTCAAACAAAGAAATTTGGTGGTGGAGTTACCCACCGTATAGGACGTATTAGACCCAGACACGGCGCACAATTATCGTGGCGCTCCGAAGTCAAATTGCACGTTAATGTATTCACACTCAGAATGTAAGTCTTCATTGATTGAAGATATACTTTACTTCGTGTTGCACATCTAAGTCATCAACATGCATAAGTGTTAGGATGTGTGCTTGATCACAGGACATTTGAGGATTCCAAGATATTTAGCTCACACCGTAACTTGCAAAACCTTTTCTCATCCAAGGGCTTTGTGAAGATATCTGCCAATTGCTCTTCAGTGTTGACGTGAATGATGTCAATATCTTTCTTCATGACATGATCCCTCAGAAAATGATGACGAATTTCAATGTGCTTTGTCTTCGAGTGCTGGACTGGATTGTTGGCAATCTTGACGGCACTTTCGTTGTCGCAGAAGAGCGGTACTTGTATTAGATTGATGCCATAGTCCTTGAGAGTTTGATTCATCCATAGAAGCTGAGCACAGCAAGATCCAGCAGCAATGTATTCAGATTCAGCAGTAGAGAGTGATACACAGTTCTGCTTCTTTGAAGACCAACATACAAGTGATCGTCCCAGAAAGTGACATGTGCCTGATGTAGACTTGCGATCCACCTTGTCACCAGCATACTCAGCATCCGAAAATCCAACCAAATCAAATTTTGAGCCCTTTGGATACCATAATCCGAGTGTTGGGGTGTGAGCCAAATATCGAAGAATTCGCTTCACAGCTAAGTGATGCGATTCCTTTGGTGCCGCTTGGAATCGAGCACACATGCAAACACTAAGCATAATATCTGGCCTAGATGCACATAGGTAAAGTAAGGAACCATCATGGAGCGTTATACCTTTTGATCGAACTATTTACCATTGTCGTTGGGACCCAGATGGTGTTTGGCTGGCATTGGCATCGTATATCCTTTGCAATCTTGCATTCCAAACTTCTTCAGACAATCTTGGAGGTATTTTCTTGAGATATAAAGATGCCATTCCTTTGTCTTGAATTTGAAGACCAAGGAAGAACTTGAGCTCTCCCATCATGGACATCCGATATTGTTCTTGCATCATATATCCAAATTCATCCTTTGTATTTCCGGTTGGTGCAGCCAAGATAATGTCATCCACATATATTTGGCATACAAACAGTTCACCATCATATGTCTTCGTGAAGAGTGTGGGATCAAGGGATCCAGGTTTGAAGCCTTTGCTCTTCGTGAAGTCTTTGATCGTATCATACCAAAGCGAGGAGCTTGTTTGAGGCCATATGATTGCTTTTATTTAGCTTGTACACCATATCAGGATGTTTTGGATCTTCAAAGCCAGGTGGTTGAGCGACATATACTTATTCTTCAATCTTGTCGTTGAGAAATGCACTCTTCACATCCATTTGATATAGCAAGATGTTGTGGTGGTTAGCATAGGCTAGTAGTACGCGAATAGCTTCAAGCCTAGCTACAGGAGCAAATGTTTCATCAAAGTCAATTCCTTCAACTTGAGTATATCCTTGAGCCACAAGACGTGCTTTGTTTCTCGATTTACTTGACCATGGTCATCTTGCTTGTTTCGATATATCCATTTTGTGCCGATAATGTTATGCTTGCGAGGTCGGGGACGCTTGACAAGTTCCCAAACATTGTTTAGCTTGAACTGTTGAAGTTCTTCTTGCATAGCTTGTATCCATTCTGGTTCCATAAAGGCTTCAGCAACTTTCTTGGGTTCTGATATTGACACAAAAGAAAAGTGCCCACAGAAATTTGCTAGTTGTGTTGCTCTTGAGAGAGTAAGCGGACCAGTGCATTGATGCTATCGATTATCTTCTCAATCTGTACTTCATTTGCAACTCGAGGATGAATCGGACGAAGACTTTGCTCTTGCCGATCATTGTCATCATTGGGTGGATTGTCTTCAGTGAGCATTGTCTTCAGTTTGGTTAGGTGCAGAATGATAAGTTCTTCTTCAGCTGTGCTTGAAGGCATGATTTCACCAGTTCCCATTAGCTTGATAGATTCGGCCGGGCGGAGCTTCGTCTAGTGTACTTGGCAGGAACTCTCTTTGTGAACCATTGGTTTCATCAAATCGCACGCCTACAGCTTTCGATTTATTTTGTAGAGATAAAGGTTGAAGACTCTATAGGAGTGCGAGTCCTTTCCGTAACCAAGCATGAAACCTTCGTGAGCTTTGGGTTCAAATTTTGACTTGTGATGGGGATCCTTGATCCAGCACTTAGCCCCAAATACTCTGAAGTAGCTGACATTTGGCTTCTTGCTAGTAAGGAGCTCATAGGATGTTTGTTCAGAAGCTTATGGATATAAACACGGTTGATGACGTGACATGTTGTATCAATAGCTTCAGGCCAGAACTTTCTTGGTGTCGTGTACTCGTCGAGCATTGTTCGAGCCATCTCAATGAGGGTTCTGTTCTTGCGCTCCACGATGCCATTTTGCTAAGGTGTGTATGGAGCAGAGAACTCATGAGTGATTCCCATGGTATCCAGATAAAGATCAAGTCCGGTGTTCTTGAATTCAGTGCCGTTATCACTTATGATATGCTTGATCTTGACGCCATAATTGTTCATTGCTCGATTGGCGAAGCGTCTGAAGACATCTTGCACTTCAGTCTTGTAGAGAATTATGTGCACCCATGTGTATCTTGAGTAGTCAGCAACAATGACGAAGCCATAGAGACAAGCAGTTGTTGTGAGGGTAGAGTAATGAGTAGGGCCAAACAAATCCATGTGTAACAGCTCGAAGGGTTGAGATGTCGTCATGATTGTCTTCGAGGGGTGCTTTTCCCTAGTCATCTTTCCAGCTTCGCATGCACCACACAAATGATCCTTCTTGAACTTGACACCTTCGATGCCTATGACATGCTTCTTCTTGGCGAGCGTGTGTAAGTTCCTCATGCCAGCATGCCCTAGCCTCCGATGCCAGAGCCATCATTCTGAAGCTTTTGCAAGAAGACATACGGCAAGCTGTGGACTCCGCCGAGAAATCTACCATGTATAGATCATCTTTCCTATACCCTTCAAAGACTAGAGACTTGTCAGATTCCATTAGTACAAGGCAACGATATTTTCCGAATATCACAATCATGTTCAAGTCACAAAGCATTGAGACACACATCAAGTTGAAACCAAGGGATTCAACAAGCATCACTTTATCCATGTGTTGATCCTTTGAGATTGCAACTCTACCTAGACCCAATACCTTGCTTTTACCAAAGGTCAAAGAAATGTGATGTGACTGTTGTCTGATGGACGTAAGGTTGAGTCCATGAGAAGACTTCGATCTCCAGTCATATGATTAGTGCATCCACTATCCATAATCCATTCTGAAGCATGAGGTGTCATACCCTACAAGATGCTTAGGGGATAGGCTTCACCAAGAGCATTGTGAAGCATAAACATTTGACGGGCAAGTGAATTATTGAAGCTTAAATCAAGATTAAGACTGATAGGATGAATGGCAAACGATTCAGGAACAAAATACATAGTGAGACCATTTGGGCATTTGATCTTGTGCCCTACAAGATGTTTTAGGTCCCCAGCAATAGCATCAGGCGCCTTTGATTTTCGGCTGGAGACCCTTTCCTGCAAAAAAGAGTTAATTGTTCTTAACCACCCACATCTTCAGGGGTAGCTTAGAAGCAATGAGTCTAAGTGCAGCATCTGAGAATTTCGGCTTTGGAGCCCTAGCAAATAGCCTTGCAGGAGATGAATGATACTCTATGAGAAAAGTTGTTAGTTCTATGAACATAGCGGTTTGAAGACACACGCTCATATTCATAAATTTGAGTACGGTTTCCCTGCAAAACATTGGCGTTAGGGTGACTCAGGTGATTCCTCTGTCTGTATGAAGCCTTTGGACCATATGATGCCTTAGGTCTGGGATTTCTCTTCTTCCTGTGGTGTCATGATGACATTCATCGGAAGATTCTCAAGACAGATTTTGGGAACCTGTGTCTTCTTCATAGGTGGTCCATTCCTGCAGTTAGTACCAATATACCCGGCAAACACTTCACCATTCTCGATTCTTGAACAGCTTATAGTTTGCATCAAAGGATTCATCAATGATAATAGGGTTAGCACAAGTAAAGCGGATAAGGTGGATGGATCCATCGAAGGTCCCTTTGCAAAGAACCCATGTGGTTTTGGGATACCGCTCAAGCTTCCAAAGAGGAACCATCAACATTCATTTTCCTCTCGAACCCAACACCCTCTTTCCTAGGGTTTCGGTTCAGAATCGCTTTTGAGGACATCGCAAAGTGTCTCGATGCCCTTTCAGACTTTTATACATCCCTGTTTCAAGCAAAGTCTTCAACCTAGCATTTTCATCAGCAATAGCAGTGGTATCCTCCGCAGAGGGGTTAGTTACCACATTAGTAGTTGAGGACAATGCAACAGTAGCAGCAGTTGAACATTCAGCAACAGAGGTAGCGATATCACGCTCAAGACATTTTAGACATGGTGGTTCAAATTCATCCAGAGCGGAACTGATCTATTGAGCGCGAAGTGACTCATTCTCTTTTTGAAGATCTTCATGAGCCGCTCTCAATTTCTCAAGCTCTTGCTTCCTTTGAAGATAGTCATAGGAGAGCTTTTCATGAGTAGTTGAGAGCGTTTCATGACGACTTTCAAGTTCTTGGTACTTAGCATGAAGATTTTTAATGTCTTCAACTAAGGACTGTGAACGTGTCATTTCCGCGTCCAACGGGTCATCGCTTTTGTCTAACAGTTTGTGAGTATGTTCCATAGCTCTTTGTTGTTCGGTTGCAATTTTAGCAAGTGTTTTGTAGCTGGGTTTGGATTCACAATCAGAGTCATCTTCACTTGATGTTTGAAAGTAAGCATCACTTTATTTTACCTTAGCACCTCGTGCCTTGAAGCAGTAGGTGGGAGCAGGGTCGTCCTTGTCATCAGCTTCAGCGTTGGTGTGGAAGTCATTGTCTTTTAGTGTTGAAGATGGACTTAGCAACATAGGTTGTGGCTAAAGCCAGACTTGCAATGCTAGGATCGGACTCCTCTTTAGACTCCACCTCCACCTCCTCAGAAGCAGACTCCTCCTCTGAATCCATTTCCTTGCCAACAAAAGCACAAGCCTTGCCAGATTAGCTCTTCTTATGTGATGAAGACTTAGATGAGGACTTGGAAGAAGACTTTGAAGATTTCTTCTTCTTCTTGTCATCAGAATCATATTCCTTGCTCTTCTTCTTCTTCTTCTCGTTGTCCCACTGTGGACACTCAGAAATATAGTGTCCAGTTTTCTTGCACTTGTGACATGTTCTCTTCTTGTAGTCATGAGTGGAAGCTTCATCATTTCTTGAGCTGGATCGTGAAGACTTTCTGAAACCTTTCTTCCTAGTGAACTTCTGGAACTTCTTCACAAGCATAGCAAGTTCCTTTCCAATGTCTTCAGGATCATTAGAACCGCAGTCAAATTCTTCTTCAGATGAGGAAACAACTTTTGCCTTCAAAGTGCGAGTTCGGCCATAGTTGGGGCCATAGATATCTCTTTTGTCAGAAAGCTGGAACTCATGTGTGTTGAGCCTCTCAAGTATATCAGACGGATCGAGTGTCTTGAAGTCGTATGCGTTCTTGTATCATGAGGGCAAGGGTGTCAAAGCAGCTGTCAAGTGATCTCAGTAGTGTCTTGACGATTTCATGCTTGGTGATCTCAGTGGAGCCGAGAGCATGAAGCTCATTTGTGATGTCAGTGAGGCGATCAAACGTGAGCTGGACATTTTCATTATCGTTTTTCTTGAAGCGGTTGAAGAGGTTGCGAAGAACACTGATCCTTTGATCTCTCCGGGTTGAGACGCCTTTCGTTGACCTTGGATAGCCGATCCTGCACTAGCTTCGACGCTTTCCAGAGCACTCACACGGCCATACTGTCCTTTGGTCGATGACCACAGATGATGTTCTTTGCAGAGAGTCCAGCTTGAATGAACTTCTTGACATCAGGGGTGAAACCTTCACCAGCTTTTGGGAACGCCGTTCTTGACGACATTCCGTAGGTCGACATCAATGGCTTCAAGATGCATGTGCATCTTATTCTTCCAAAGAGGGATAGTCGGCCCATCGAACACGGGCAAGCAGCGGAGACTTTGATTATCCCTTGAGTCGACATAGCTAAAACTCTAGGTGGTTAAACCGAATCACACGTAACAAGGGAGTACCTTGCTCTGATACCTATTGAAAGTGCTTGTTATCGACTTGTGGGGGGGTTAATAGGCGATTTTTTGGAATGTCTTCAAAACTTGGATGTTTCGAAGACAAACAATAGAAATGAACTAATTGATATGCAGCAGAAGATAAACGACAACAAGCAAACCATAGTCAAGTATGCAATAACGTGAAAGTACAAGACTAATAGCAGCTTAGTAGTAGGATCAAGATGGAAGATAGTGAGAAGCCAATCAACAAAAGTAGTCAAGCAATGAAGTCATATAGGTATGATAGATAGGAAATGACTTCACGAAGACAAACTCTAAGTAAAGAGAGGGAGAAGATAGAACTACCACTTGATGAAGACACATGATTTGTTGGACTGGGCCAGCTTGTTGTGACAACTGTACATCCGTTAGGGAGGCTAAGATTCAACTCAAGACCGCGTCTTCACCTTATTCCCCTTGAGCTAAGGACACACAGTCCTCGCCCAATCACTCTGGTAAGTCTTCAAGGTAGACTTCCGAACCTTCACAGATCAAGCTCACCAAAGAATCCACAATGACTCTTGGATGCTCGAACGCCACGCTAACCGGGCCGGAGGATTCACAGTCCTCAAGTGTAATAAGTCTTCGTGTCACATGCATGTAAAGACTTGATGATGCCTAACACTCTTTGGCTCTGGGTGTTTGGGCTTTGTCCTCACAAGGATTTCTCTCTCTCAAAGGCTTCGAGGTGGGTTGCTCTCAAACGAGAAAAGCCGTGCACTAACTCTGAGCAGCCACCAATTTATGGTGTAGGGGTTGGGCTATTTATAGCCACTAGGCAACCCGACCTGTTATGTCCGAAATGACCCTGGGTCACTAAGGAACTGACACGTGTTCCAACGGTCGATTTCAAACACACACGACAACTTTACTTGGGCTACAAGCAAAGTCGACTCATCCAACTCTGGATAAGTTTTGCTCTCATTGTCTTCGCTCGAAGACATAGGATTTGGGTTGAGCATCACTTGATCATTACGACTATGATCACTTGGACCCCACTTAACAGTACGGTGGTTCCTACGACTCAACAAAGAAGAAAAAGAAACAACGAAACGACGCAGTCTTCGCGCTCCGTAGTCTTCACTCAATGTCTTCTCATGTCATAGTCTTCAATGTGAATATCTTCACATACCACCATTGTCGTCAATGTCTTCATACATTTTTAGCGGTCATCTCCTGTAGGTAAACCGAATCAATGGGGGACACTACCTGCGTTATCCTGCAATTCTCACAAACGCATTAGTCCCTCAACCACATTTGTCGTCAATACTCCAAAACCAACTAGGGGTGGCACTAGATGCACTTACAATGACAACATACATCAAAGCTTTAGATAAAGATATAAAGAGTAGCAAGTAAAGCTTCGGAAAGACATGTAACAAGCATAGGCTCCCCCTACATGTATGCAAACATGTGAGTATGAAATATAAGAACATGTGAGAGCATAACCATGATAGAGTAGGCAATGTGTTACATGTATCTTGGCCATATGCATCAGAGCAAATAATATTAAAGAAAATACATCCATGCTTATGAGTCCTTCTTGCAAACAGTATGTACATCAGCAAGATTTCCTCATACACATGAGTGTGATGCATATACTTACCTTATAGTGTTGAGTTGGCTTAGGGTGAAATGAACCTGCACAAACAAGGTTAGATAACACAGGTACATCTACTAGCCAGAGCAAAATGTAAGAAACCACAAGAATACCAAGACTGGGATGACATGTAGAGAGTGAGTACTAAGTACCACATTGGATTAGACATGTCCCCAAGAGTAAAGATATGCAATGAATTTAAATGATTCCTTTCCCTTAGATGTCTTGCTCCCCTGAATCTAGCACGGGATACTTTGGGAGAAGATAGGGAATGAAAATCGAGCTGAAAACAGAGCTGAAAGATATAAAAGAACAGAGCTTAATGCAAATAAGCACACATGAACATGTCTTTCCCCCAAAGAGACATGTGGCATCTCTCCTCTTGAACACCAAGCATCTGGGATCCTTGAGAAATACATTCTACTTGAGCATTCTCTCCCCCTGGAGATCTCTTTCTCCCCCTTAATACTACTCTCTCCCTTTTGGAAGTGATAAGCTTTGATGTGAGCTCTCTCTCCCCCTTTGACATCAATTTCCAAGAAGGGTCTTCTGGAATTTGTTGCGAATGGGTTTGGTCCTTGAGTCACAACACAAAGCACCGGATAAAATTTGTGATGCTTGTTGAGGAGAAGATTCATTGAGTGGAGCTGGATCAGAAGAAACACAGAATAAGTGGCAAGCTGTTTTTCCTGTTGTGAAATCGGTGGCACCGAGTTGTATGCTTCGGTTGTACCGAAAGGATTCGGTTGGTCCGAACGCAACAAATCGGTGAAACCGAGTTCATCTCAGAGAAAACACTTGTCACCTCAGCTCACTAGACTTGTAAGATCTCACAAAGATTTGCAAGGAATGTACTGAATGATGTGCAATGAATTGGATGCAGGAAATGCAGAGCAAACAGAAGGAAATCTAGATGAAGTTTTTTTAAAGGGGAAATATGCATGAGACAAATGCAGAAACACATAAAAGAACACGAGAGAACTTCATCTAGAGATGGTCGGTGACAAAGTCACCTATCTTAGAGTATATTGACTTAGGAGTCAAGTGAGATCACTTGATCATAGGTCATACTCATCGTTTAAGCTCAAAATGGGGTTACCATTTTTCGTTTATGCATCTTGATGTATTCACATCTTCTCGAGTTGCTTTAGCTCATTACTCGGAGTAAAGCTTCTCTAAGATGGAATAAGATACCTTGGTTGGTGGTGTTGACCATGTAGTTGAACTTGTGTGGATTGCTCAAGGTTGATGTAGCTTATCAAGAGTTGGGAGCACCACTTGGAATTTGAGTCCATCTACCTACACGGGTTAGTCCTTGCAAGGAGTAGCACTTGTGTATCCAAAATGATAATAATGAAGATCAACAAAGAGTTTGTCAAAGGATATGTTTGAATGATTCCGTGCTTCCTTGTATTCAGCCACCATAGTGTAGAGACTTGGTGATGTAGAGATTGCTCAAGATGTGAGTAGATTACAGTCTCATGGAATTTGATTCAACCAAGTACCTTGTGGGTTAGATAACATGCAAGATGCAAATATGTCCAGGATATAATATTTTCATCATAAAAGAGATATCATGGATTAGTCTTAAGCTCATGTCTTGCATGTATCAAATGGAGTATCTACTCCAAGTTTGAAGCATATATGATGTTCAATTCTCCTCTCAACCTGCAAAACACTTTCTCATCAAGAGGTTTAGTAAATATATCCGCTAATTGCTTTTCGGTGCGAACATGCTTAAGATTAATGTCACCCTTAGCAACATGATCTCGAATGAAGCGATGACGAACTTCAATATGCTTAGTTCGAGAATGTTGTACGGGATTATGACCAATTTTGATAGCACTTTCATTGTCACAAAGCAATGGAACATGTTTCACATATATCCCATAATCTTTAAGAGTTTGGGTCATCCAAAGTAATTGAGCACAACATGAACCAGCGGCAATGTACTCTGCTTCGGCTATAGATAAGGATACCGAGTTTTGTTTCTTGGAGGACCAAGAAACAAGAGATCTACCAAGAAATTGACAAGTAACCGAAGTGGACTTTCTATCAACCTTGTCTCTGGCATAGTCCGAGTCGGAATAGCCAACAAGATCGAAAGAGGACCTCTTAGGAACCA
This sequence comes from Aegilops bicornis, assembly GCA_021605145.1. Taxonomy (NCBI): domain Eukaryota; kingdom Viridiplantae; phylum Streptophyta; class Magnoliopsida; order Poales; family Poaceae; genus Aegilops; species Aegilops bicornis. Next base: position 377,984,226 of record CM038669.1, on the reverse strand, counting down.
AATGCCAAAATTTGGTGTATGAATTAAGTATCTGACTATCCTTTTCACGACCTTAACATGACATTCTTTAGGAGCAGCTTGATATCTTGCACACATGCACACACTTAGCATAATATCAGGACGTGAAGCACATAGGTATAACAATGATCCAATCATAGAGCGATAAACCTTTTGATCAACCGGTTTACCATCTTTGGTCAAATCAAGATGTCCACTAGTAGGCATGGATGTAGACATACCTTTGCACTCTTGCATATTGAACTTCTTGAATAAGTCCTTTGTGTACTTTGTTTGAGAGACAAAAGTACCTTCCTTAGTTTGCTTAATTTGCAACCCAAGAAAGAATTTGAGTTCACTCATCATTGACATCTCAAACTTCTCCGACATTAGCTTCCCAAACTTTTCACTAAAATGAGGGTTAGTTGATCCAAATATGATATCATCAAAATGAATTTGGCATACAAATAATTCTCCATTAACCCTTTTAGTAAAAAGTGTGGAATCAATTTTCCCAATTTCAAATCCTTTTTCAAGAAGAAACTTGGTCAAGCATTTATACCATGCTCTAGGAGCTTGTTTAAGACCATAAAGGGCTTTGTGAAATTTGTAAACATGATTTGGTTTCTTAGGATTGACGAAGCCGGGAGGTTGTTTGACATAAACTTCCTCCTCTATTTCACCATTTAGAAAAGCACTTTTAATGTCCATTTGGTACATGGTGATATTATGGTGATTAGCATAGGCAAGTAAGATGCGAATGGAATCAAGTCTAGCAACAGGAGCATAAATCTCACCATAGTCCATACCTTCGACTTGTGTGTAGCCTTGGGCGACGAGACATGCTTTGTTGTGAACTACTTGTCCATCTTCATCTTGCTTGTTGCAAAACACCCATTTGGTACCGATGATATTGTGGTTGTTGTCGGGCTTCTCAACCAATGTCCAAACTTGGTTTCTCTCAAAGTTGTGTAGCCCTTCATGCATAGCATTTATCCAATCCTGATCTTCCAATGCTTCTTTGACCTTCATAGGTTCAATGCTAGAGATGAAAGAATAGTTTTCACAAAAGTTAGCTAAACGAGTTTTAGAGCGAGTGATTCTCCCGGTTTGAATATCATTGTAGATTTGCTCGACGGGATGGTCTTTAGCAACTCTTGCTCGAACTCGTGAATGCTTTTGCTTGGGTCTCGGTTGAACATCTTCTTCATCTTGTTCTTCTTCTTCTTGATCATCTTCATTGTTGGCGTTGTCGTTTTCTTGTCGAGGTGGAGAAGGAGGTTGTTGACATTAGTGATGTTCTTCCTCGTTTTCTTCTTCTTGGTGTGTTCCACTTGTGGATTCTTCCGTATCAACTCTTGGTTCACCTTGTCGTGAAGTAGAAGCTTCCACTTGAACAGACGAGGTACTCTCCTTTACCTCCATTGGACGGACCTTGCCAATAGACAAGTCTTGGATTGCTTCCGAAGGGTCTTTGTCTCCTACATCAATTGGCAATTGCTCTACTTGCGAGCCTTTAGATTCATCAAACTTCGCATCTACCGTCTCTTCAACCTTTCGGGTGAAATTGTTGTAGACACGGTAAGTGTGAGAGTTTGAGCCATAACCTAGTAGGAAACCTTCATGAGACTTAGGAGCAAATTTTGAACGACGATGCTTATCAAGAATGTAGCACTTTGAGCCGAATACTCGAAAGTATCCAACTTGGGGTTTGTTACGGTGAGGAGCTCAGATGCCGCCTTGTCAAGTAGCTTGTGAAGACACAAGCAATTTGTTGCATGACAAGCTGTCTCAACCGCTTCTCGCCTAAAAGTGCTTCGGCGTCTTGTACTCATCAAGCATCGTTCTCGCCATTTCGATGAGCGTCCGGTTCTTCCTCTCAACAACTCCATTTTGTTGAGGTGTGTACATAGCCGAGAAGTCGTGTGAAATACCTTCTTCGTCAAGAAAGGTGTCCACATTTGCGTTCTTGAACTCCGTTCCGTTGTCGCTGCAAACCTTCTTGATCTTCACTTCAAATTGATTTTGGGCCTTCCTAGCGAAGTTTTTGAAGATCTTTTGGACCTATGGTTTATCATCGAGAAAGAACACCCACGTAAATCTTGAAAAATCACCAACTATAACTAGACCAAAAGACTTTCCACCGAGGCTTTTGTAGGCGTTGGGACCAAAGAGATCCATATGAAGTAGCTCGAGTGGCCTCCTTGTGGTCATGATGTTCTTCACAGGATGCCTTCCTCCAACCTGTTTACTTGCTTTACAAGCACTGCACAGTCTATCCTTATCAAATATGACATCGTTAACTCCAAGGATATGATTTCCTTTAATAATCTTGTCAAGATTTCTCATGCCAACGTGACCTAGTCGTCTATGCCATAACCAGCCTTTTGAGGATTTAGCAATGAAGCAAGTTTTAGGTTGTGCCTTTTTAGAGAAATCAACAATGTAAAGATCACCTCTACATATACCGGTAAAAACCATTTTATGATTGTCTCGACGAAACACTTGACAATCTACTTCTGTAAATAGGACATTGAAACCGAAATCAGCAAGTCTAGATACTGAAAGTAAGTTGTAGCCAAGAGATTCAACGAGCATGATATTTTGAATGGAGCTATCATGTGAGATGGCCACCTTACCAAGGCCAACCACCTTACCCTTTGAGTTGTCACCGAAAGTGACATGCTTTCGAGGACTATCATTTTCAGCAAGCTCTTGAAACATGTCTTTATCTCCGGTCATGTGATCGGTACATCCACTGTCAAGAACCCTATCCTTTCCTCCTGACACATATCCTCAAGATTTGCCATAAGACCAAAATGTCTCATTGCATCATCAAGATCGAAGTCACTATCATCATCCTCATCATAGTATCCATGTTCAACATCGTCATGTGGTGGATCAAGTCCTAGAGAGGGTAATTCATTAGAGTGAGCTTTACAATGATCTTGCTTATGAATTCTTATAGCTTCGGAAATAATATCACCAATAATTCCAACATCTCCTATGGCACGCATAAGGTCGGTATGTTCAAATAGACGATCACCAAACATAGGATCACTAGTATTCATCTTACTCAAGGAAATAGACTTATAGAGAATTTCATCTAGATTTTTCAAGGAATAATTTGGAAAGCATTCCTCAAGAAATTTCCATATAGTGTAGGCACACTCAAGAGTAGGCAAGATTCTAATTAAGTTTCTAGGCAAGCCTCTAGTGATAAGATTAACAGTTCTAAGATTCCTAGTCATGTCAATATATTCATTAAGGGTAGGATGCATAGGATCAACATGAGGTGCAAAAGGGCTAGCAATGTACTTGTTCAAATGATATTGATTGAAAATTACAAGCATCTCATTTTTCCACTCATGAAAATACTCTCCATAAAAAATAGGCACTCTATGTCTAAGACTCCCCAAAGTAGGCTCATCCATCTTCCTCCAATGGTGATTAAACCAAGGCAATGGAGACCAATGCTCTGATACCACTTGTAGGATCTTGAGAAGAGGTGTCTAGAGGGGGGTGATTAGACACTAAGTACCAAAGTTGCAGTTTTTAACTTCTTTTAGGTTTAAGTGGAGTTTAGGCACAAGTTTAACTTTTTCAATACATAACGAGCAAGCATGCAAGAGTATGTAGGCAGCAGAAAATAAAGCATGCAACTTGCAAGAATGTAAAGGGAAGGATTTGAGGATTCAAACGCAATTGGAGACACGGATGTTTTTGTCGTGGTTCCAATAGGTGGAGCTATCGTACATCCACATTGATGAAGACTTCAACCCACGAAGGGTAACGGCTGCACGAGTCCACGGAGGGCTCCACCCACGAAGGGTCCACGAAGAAGCAACCTTGTCTATCCCACCATGGCCATCGCCCACGAAGGACTTGCCTCACTAGCGGTAGATCTTCACGAAGTAGGCGATCTCCTTGCCCTTACAAACTCCTTGGTTCAACTCCACCATCTTGCTCTGAGGCTCCCAAGTGACACCTAGCCAATCTAGGAGACACCACTCTCCAAGAAGTAACAAATGGTGTGTTGATGATGAACTCCTTGCTCTTGTGCTTCAAATGATAGTCTCCCAACACTCAACTCTCTCTCATAGGATTTGGATCTGGTGGAAAGAAGATTTGAGTGGAAAGCAACTTGGGGAAGGCTAGAGATCAAGATTCATATGGTTGGAATGGAATATCTTGGCCTCAACACATGAGTAGGTAGTTCTCTCTCAGAAATAGGATGCTGGAAGTGTAGGCTTGTTCTGATGGCTCTCTCCACGAATGAAGAGGAGGTGGAGGGGTATATATAGCCTCCACATAAAATCTAACCGTTACACACAATTTACCAAACTCGGTGGGACCGAATCATCAAACTCGGCCAGACCGATTTAGTAAACCTAGTGACCGTTAGGGTTTTCGATGGGACTGATATGCAACTCGGTAGGACCGATATGGTTAGGGTTAGGGCATAACGTAATCTCGGTGAGACCGTTTACACAAACTCGGTGAGACCGAATTTGGTAATAAGCTAACCAGAGAGTTGGTCAGGTAAACTCGGTGGGACCGATTTGCTCTTTCGGTGAGACCGAAAAGTTACAAAAAGGAAACAGAGAGTTTACATTGTAATCTCGGTAGTACCGATTGCTCAAACTCAGTTGGACCGATTTTCGTAATGTACATACATAGAGAGATTACAATCCCATCTCGGTGAGACCGAGATCCCTATCGGTGAAACCGATTTGCCTAGGGTTTGTGGCAGTGGCTATGACATCTGAACTCGGTGGCGTCGGATAGAAAGAATCGGTAGGGCCGAGTTTCACTTTAGGTTTAGGTCATATGTGTGGAAGTGGGAAAGTAGTTGAGGGTTTTGGAGCATATCACCAAGCACATGAAGCAAGAGGCTCATTAAGAAACACCTCATCCCTCCTTGATAGTATTGGCTTTTCCTATAGACCCAATGTGATCTTGGATCACTAAAATGTAAAATGAAGAGTCTCGAGCTTGAAGCTTGAGCCAATCCTTTGTCCTTAGCATCTAGAAGGAGTTCCCACATCCTTTAGTCCATGCCAATCCATTGTTGAACTTATCTGAAACATACTAGATAAAAGTGTTAGTCCAACAAGAGATATGTTGACATTACTTACCAAAACCACCTAGGGAGCACTTGTGCTTTCACCAACTCTCTGGTTAGCTCATTACCAAAATCAGTCCCACCGAGTTTGTGTAATCGGTCAAACCGAGATGAGGTTTTACCCTAACCCTAGCACATCGGTCCCACCGAGTTGATCATATCGGTCCCACCGAAATGCCTAAGGTCACATTATGAACTAAATCGGTCTAACCGAGTTTTCTGATTTGGTCCTACCGAGTTTGGTAAATTGTGTGTAACGGTTAGATTTTTTGTGGAGGCTATATATACCCCTCCACCCTTCCTTCATTCGTGAGGAAAGCCATCAGAACATACCTACACTTCCAACATACATTTTCTTAGAGAGAACCACCTATTCATGTATTGAGACCAAGATATTCCATTCCAACCACAATAATCTAGATCTCTAGCCTCCCCAAGTTGCTTTCCACTCAAATCATCTTTCCACGAAATCCTAATCTGTGAGAGAGAGTTGAGTGTTGGGGAGACTATCATTTGAAGCACAAGAGCAAGGAGTTCATCATCAACACACCATCTATTACCTTTGGAGAGTGGTGTCCCCTAGATTGGTTAGGTGTCACTTGGGAGCCTCCGTCAAGATTGTGGAGTTGAACCAAGGAGTTTGTACGGGCAAGGAGATCGCCTACTTCGTGAAGATCTACCCTAGTGAGGCAGTCCTTCGTGGGCGATGGCCATGGTGGGATAGACAAGGTTGCTTCTTCGTTGATCCTTCGTGGGTGGAGCCCTCCGTGGAGTCGCGCAACCGTTACCCTTCGTGGGTTGAAGTCTCCATCAACGTGGATGTACGATAGCACCACCTATCGGAACCACGAAAAAAAATCTTCATGTCTCCAATTGCGTTTGCACACTCCAATCCCATCCCTTTACATTCTTGCAACTTGCATGCTTTACTTTCCGCTGCTCATATACTCTTGCCATGCTTGATTGATTTGTATTGTGAATATTTAAACTTGTGCTAAAACTCTACCTTAACTTGAAGAAAATAAAAACTACAACGTTTCTTTGTTAAGAGTCTATTCACCCCCCCTTCTACACACCTCTTATCGATCCTTTCACAGGGTGACCTTCCTGTGACTTATGCACATTGCTCTAGGCCAACAGCTCGGGAGGAACGCTGAGGCCTACGTCGACGACATTGTGGTGAAATCTCAGGAGGCAAGGACCCTCATTCAGGATCGGGTGGAGACTTTCGCCAGCCTACACAAGGTAGACCTGCGGCTCAACTCGGAGAAATGCATGTTCGGCATCCCCTCCGGCAAGCTGCTGGGTTTACTCGTGTTGCACAGGGGGATCGAGGCGAACTCGGAAAAGGTCAAAGCAATAGAAGACATGAGCCCGCCAAAGACTCTCAAGGAAATGCACAAACTCGCGGGCTGCGTGACCTCGCTAGGGCGCTTCATCTCCAAGCTGGGGGAGCGCGCCCTCCCGTTATTCAAGCTGATGAAGAAGAAGGGCCCATTCGAGTGGACTCCGGAGGCCGACATACCATTTCAAGACCTCAAGAGATACCTAACCAGCCCACCGGTGATGGTGGCGCCTCGTCCTCTTGACCCCCTGGTGCTTTACCTGGCTGCCACACCTCATTCCGCTAGCGCAGCGTTGGTGGCCATCCAGGAAGAGCGCCAGGTCAAGAGCCTGCCACACAACGCTGCACATTCGGCCAGGATGGTGCGGCACCAAGACGGCGCCCCTGAAGCCACTGCGGCGCCAGCAGATGACCAAGCTTCACAAGACGGCCCTCCTGTGGCTGCAGTGGCCCCGATGGGCAACAAAGCTCCTGAGGTCCCCCAGCCTCGGGAGGCGCCCCAACCTCAGGAGATCCCGGACTCCGCCGATGCTTCCGCCCTCGTCGAACACCCGGTGTACTTCGTCAGCACGGTATTACGAGATGCGTGGGCGTGCTACCCAATGCCGCAGAAGCTTCTGCTCATGCTCCTCGTGGCCTCGCGCAAGTTGCGCCACTACTTCCAAGGCCACCCAATCAAGGTCGTCTCAGCTTACCCGCTGGAGAGGGTACTCCGAAGCACCAACGCATCGGGGAGGGTCGCCGAGTGGAACATCGAGCTGCAGGCCTTCCAGATGGAGTTCAGCACCACCAGGGTCATCAAGGGAGCCGCGCTCGCCGATTTCGTGGCAGAGTGGACTGACGCTCCAGGGCCCGAAGCAGGTGAGGATTGGTCTCTCTCGCTAGGGAGCAAAGCACCTGACGGCTGGGTCATGTACTTCGACGGCGCCTTCACGCACCAGGGCATGGGGGCTGGAGTTGTACTCATCTCGCCCACCCAGGACAAGCTCTACTACGCCGTGCAGCTCTTCTTCCAGTGGGGTGAGAATGTCTCCAACAACATCGCGGAGTATGAAGGTTTGATCGTCGGCCTCAAGGCTGCCGCGGCCTTGGGAGTGAAGTGCCTCACCATCAAGGGCGACTCGCAGCTCCTCGTCAACTTCTCCAACAAGGTGTACGAGCCGAAGGACGAGCACATGGAGGCATACATCGGGAGGTACACAAAATGGAGATGCAATTCTTGGGCCTAGAACTACAGCATGTGCCCCGCGGCACAAACAAGGAAGCCGGCGATATCGCCAAGAGGGCATCCAGCCATCAGCCACAGGAACCCGACGTCTTTGAGGAGCGGCTTTACAAGCCTTCATCGGCCCCTCCGGCTACGGAGTCGGCACCGCCTCAGGGGGAGCTTCCCCCGCCACCAACCTCAGGAGCCCCCGCCTGCGGCCCGACTTCAGGAGCGCGCCTGCTCCTCGCGCTCGAGCCTCGGGAGGGGTGTTGATTGAATAATTCAAGGCATACCTGCTGCAAGGGACCCTGCCGGAGAAGGAGGAGGACGCGGAACGCGTGGCTCAGCAAGCTACAGCCTAGTACATCTGGGACGATGAGCTATACCGAAAACGACGGAATGATGTTTCCTTGTGATGCATCTCCAGGGAGCAGGGATGTGAACTGCTAGCTGACATACACAGCGGAGACTGCGGGCATCACTCGTCGTCACACACCCTGGTGGGCAAGGCATTCCGCAGCGGATTCTACTGGCCCACGTCACTCAACGACGCAGGCGAGCTGGTGAGATCCTGCGAGGCCTACCAGTTCCATGCCAAGCAAATCCACCAGCCTGCTCAAGGCCTCCAGACTATCCCACTCTCGTGGCCGTTTGCGGTCTGGGGGCTGTATATCCTAGGTCCGTTCCCTCGAGCGCCCGGAGGCTACCACTACCTCTACGTCACCATCGACAAGTTCACCAAGTGGGCGGAGGTGGAGGTCGTCCGCACCATCCCAGCCGGCTCCGCAATCAAGTTCATCAAGGGCCTCGTGAGCCGGTTCAGAGTCCTAATCGCATCATCACCGATAACGGCTCGCAATTCACTAGCAATCTCTTCAAAACGTATTGTGCTAATCTTGGAACGCAGATATGCTACGCCTCAGTCGCACTCCCCAGAAGCAACGGCCAAGCTGAGCGCGCCAACATGGAGGTCTTGAGAGGCCTCAAGACAAGGACCTTCAAGAAGAAGCTCGAGGCCTGCGGTAGGGGCTAGCATGACGAGCTCCAGTCCGTGTTGTGGTCCATCCGCACCACCGCCACCAAGCCAACAGGCGAGACTCTGTTCTTCCTCGTCTACGGACCCGAAGCGGTTCTCCCTCACGAGGTCAGGCATCGCTCCGAGCGGGTCTTGGCGTTTGATGAGGCACGTCATGACGCCATGCGGGGATGGACCTCGTGCTGGGGGAGGAACACCGCCGCCAAGCCTCGCTCCGGGCGGCAAGGTACCAGCAGGCGCTGCAATGGTACCACCGTCGCAGCGTCCGCTCCAAGACGCTAAAGGTGGGCGATCTTGTCCTGAGGTGAGTGCTCTCCAGGGAAGGGCTGCATAAGCTCTCACCAATGTGGGAGGGCCCGTTTAGGATTTCCCGCGTTTCCAGGCCTGGCGCCGCGCACCTGGAGACGCAGGACTGGATCCCCATCCAGAACGCCTGGAACATCCAGCACCTCCGGAAGATCTACCCATGAAGCAATGCCCAGTGCCTATGAAGATCTCCGCTTGTGACACTCTCACAGAATAATGAGTGGGGTTGTACACGCCCCGGAGTCTCCGGAGTGCCGCCCTCGAGCCTTGGGGGCTCCCTCCCACGTCCTAGTGGCGGCACTTAGCTACGCGTAGGTGAGAAGACTAGACTAGGTGCCGGACGCGGCTGTTCATTTGCTTTCTGTATCTGGTTTGCAACCTTTTAGTGAAATTTGGAGTTCTGGCATTTCTCGATTGCATGGTTGAGTCCTCTTTTCCTCTACTTATTCGCTCACTTCTTTGTTTTGCATCAGGGAGGACGGCAGTTGCCCGACGCTCTCCCTCGTGCGCCTCGCGCGGGGGCTGCGCAGTGTGTGTGTGTGCGTTGGGCTAGCCTAAACCACAACACACCTCGCCAAAGCCCTGTCGCCCCAGAGCTTCGGCTCCCTTGATCTTCGCGAGGCGCCCTCAATTGATCTTGTGATTGGCCCATCCTCCTAAGTCCGTGCCCCACGGGTACCGCGACGTGGTGCACTAGGCCATGACTAGCCCATGCATGAGGGCTCGCGCAAGGAAGATAAGGCACCCGATAGATGTCCTAACAAATTCTGCAGCTTTGTGACGCCTCCCGAGGTCAACGGCTCCAGAGTCAGCAGCAAGGAGGCCTCACCAGGTGCCAGAAGGCGCGCCCTCACGAGACAGGAAACTACCCCGGGCGCATGAAGCTAAGTTATCCCTCTATGTCTACGTGGAGCATGAATGTCACAACACAGCACAGAAACAATAAACATAGCATACCCGCATAAAAATCATGGTTCATTACACACCCTCGCAGGGCCCCGTAGTTGTTTCTTGAAATGCAGGAAGAAAGGAAAGGACGAGCAAAAGCAACGCACACAACCGACTCAGTCGAAGCCCTCCTCGCACTACACTGGAGCACATCGACAGGACGACCCGCCACCGTCCTCAAAGCGAGCCGGCGGCGTGGCGGCTGGTTATAGCCGCCGCTGCTGGAGCTCTCGCTAAAGGAGGAGCCGCCACCCCTGGACGAGCCACGGCCGTCGCCAAGAGCGAGCTCGCCGTAGGCATCGTCGCGGCCGTCGTCAAGGCCAAGCTCGTCATTGCCGCACTATCTTAGGGGGCAGCAACCTGCGCGGCGACCATCTTCCCCAAACACCCTCATGAAGAGGGTCGCAGCGCCATCGTACTTAAAGTGGAGGGTATACCGCCTGCTCGGGCCATGCGCGCGGGCAAACGTCTGCCAGCCGCGGGCCAGGGCCACGTTGCCCGTGACAGAGACCTCCACCACGACCCACGAGGTCTTGCTACAGCAATTGTTGCCCTGCAGCTAGAGGCCATCAAGGCCCCTGGCCGGTGGTTCGCCGGCAAGGGAGCGCGAAAACTGGAGCCAGGTGCCATCCAGATTCTCCGACCACACGACGAACTCCAGGAGCACCTCCGTCGAATGGAAGCACGGCCGAGGAGGCCGGGCGACCACGGCACGCCTCCCCTCGGTGCAAGGGTTGCTTCATCTAGAGTGGCCCTCGCCATGGGAGGAGACACCGCTACAGCCGCCTCGGACGACACCGGTTCCTGAAGGAGTACGACCGCGCCCCCGAGGAGCCATAGCAGGGGTCGCGGCGTGCTTAAGGGGACGGCCTCGGCCCCTCTTGGGCGGCGGTGAGCCAGGGCCCTCCTGGCGAGCCTTCCCCTTCTCCGCAGCCGAGAACCTCTTCGTTGGCACCATAGGGGGCAGCAAGGCGGCAAGGCAAGGAGGAAGAAGGAGAAGCAGGCGGCGTGAAGAAGGAGATGGGAAACGGGGGCTCTGCCCCTCCCCTCATTTATAGCCTGGAGGAAGCCAACCGCCGGCCTCCATGATCACAGGTAATGATGGTGTTCTGCTGCATGCAGCAGGGTCCCGTGAAGTCTAACGGTTGCCGAGGCGGCGTGGGGAAGCGGAGGCGCCCATGTCCCATCAATTGACACGCGTCAATCAAGGTCGCAAGCGGTTGGGGCCGGCGGCGCTCCGCACTTGCCCCTTTGCTTCGCCTCGAAGCCAAGTTCGAGTGCGCCTTGGGCCCAGGGGCTACTTTCGGCGTCCTGGGAACGGGGGTACCCATACTTGCCTAGCTGCGGCCCGTGGCGCGGTGCTACCTCTTGAGCTTGCGTTGGTTTTTCCCTTGAAGAGGAAAGGGTGATGCAGCAAAGTAGCGTAAGTATTTTCCTTAGTTTTTGATAAACAAGGTATCAATCAGGTAGGAGACTACACGCAAGTCGCCTCGTACCTACACAAACAAATAAGAACCTTGCAACCAACGCGATAAAGGGGTTGTCGATCCCTTCACGACAACTTGGAAAAGTGAGATCTGATAGAGATAATAAGATAATTTTTTTTGGTATTTTTATGATATAGATTGAAAGTAAAGATTGCAAAGTAAAAATAGATTGGAAACTTATATGATGGAGAATAGACCCGGGGGCCATAGGTTTCACTAGTGGCTTCTCTCAAGATAGCATAAGTATTATGGTGGGTGAACAAATTACTGTCGAGCAATTGATAGAAAAGTGCATAGTTATGAGAATATCTAGGCATGATCATGTGTATAGGCATCACGCCCGCGACAAGTAGACCGAAACGATTCTGCATCTACTACTATTACTCCACACATCAACCGCTATCCAGCATGCATCTAGAGTATTAAGTTCATAAGAAAGGAGTAACACATTAGGCAAGATGACATGATGTATAGGGATAAACTCAAGAAATATGATATAAACCCCATCTTTTTATCCTCGATGGCAACTATACAATACGTGTCGTTTCCCCTACTGTCCCTGGGATCGAGCAACGCAAGTTGAACCCAAAGCTAAGCACTTCTCCCATTGCAAGAAAGATCAATCTAGTATGCCAAACAAAACTGATAATTCAAAGAGACTTGCAAAGATAACAAGTCATACATAAAAGAATTCAGAGGAGATTCAAATATTGTTCATAAATAATCTTGATCATAAACCCACAATTCATCAGATCTCGACAAACACACCGCAAAAGGAGTAACATCGAATAGATCTCCAAGAATATCGAGGAGAACTTTGTATTGTGATCCAAAGAGAGAGAAGAAGCCATATTGCTAATAACTATGGACCCAATGGTCTATGGTAAACTACTCACACATCATCGGAGAGGCTATAGTGTTGAGGTAGAAGCCTTTCGTGATTGATTCCCCCTCCGGAAGAGCGCCGGAAAAGGCCTGAAGATGCGATCTCACAGGTACAGAAGGTTGCGGCGGTGGAAATAGGGTTTCGTGGTGCTCCTGGATGTTTTCGGGGTATATGGGTATATATAGGAGGAAGAAGTAGGTCGGTGGAGCTGCGAGGGGCCCACGAGGGTGGGGGCGCGCCCAGGGGGCAGGCGCGCCTCCCTGCCTCATGGCCTCCTCGCTTCTTTCTTGACGTCCACTCCAAGTCCTCTCGATCACGTTTGTTCCAAAAATCACTATCCCTTCATTCTATTTGGATTTCGTTTGATATTCCTTTTCTGCGAAACACTGAAATAGGCAAAAAAACAACAATTTGCACTGGGCCTTTGGTTAATAGGTTAGTCCAAAAAATAATATGAAAGTGTATAATATAGCCCATTAAACATCCAAAACAGATAATATAATAGCATGGAACAATAAAAAATTATAGATACATTGGAGACGTATCAAGCATCCCCTAGCTTAATTCCCGCTCGTCCTCGAGTAGGTAAATGATAAAAACATAATTTTTGATGTGGAATGCTACCTAGCAAAATTTCTAAGTAATTATCTTTATTGTGGCATGAACGTTCAGATCCGAAAGATTCAAGATAAAAGTTTAATATTAACATAAAAAAAATACTTCAAGCATACTAACTAAGCAATTATGTCTTCTCAAAATATCATGGCCAAAGAAAGTTCATCCCTACAAAATCATATAGTTTGGTCATGCTCCATTTTCGTCACACAAGAATGCTCTCATCATGCACAACCCCGATGACAAGCCAAGCAATTGTTTCATACTTTAGTAATCTCAAACTTTTTCAACTTTCATGCAATACATGGGCGTGAGCCATGGATATAGCACTATGGGTGGAATAGAATATAATGATGGGGGTTATGTGGAGAAGACAAAAAAGGAGAAAGTCTCACATTGACGCGGTTAATCTACGGGCTAGGGAGATGCCCGTCAATTGATGTCAATGCAAGGAGTAGGGATTGCCATGCAACGGATGCACTAGAGCTATAAATGTATGAAAGCTCAACAAAAGAAACTAAGTGGGTGTGCATCCAACTTGCTTGCTCATGAAGACCTAGGGCATTTGAGGAAGCCCATTGTTGGAATATACAAGCCAAGTTCTATAATGAAAAATTCCCACTAGTAAATGAAAGTGACGAAACAAGAGACTCTCTATCATAAAGATCATAGTGCTACTTTGAAGCACAAGTGTGGAAAAAGGATAGTAGCATTGTACCCTTTTTATTTCTCTTTTTTTAGGGCCTTTATATTTTTTTTGGCCTTTTTTTTCTGGGACAATGCTCTACTAATGATGATCATCACACTTCTAGTTATTTACAACTCAATGATTACAACTCGTTACTAGAACAAAATATGACTCTATCTAAATGCGTCAGCGGTGTACCGGGATGGGAAATGAATCAAGAGTGACATGTATGAAAAATTAGGCATGGTGGCTTTGCCACAAATACGATGTCAACTACATGATCATGCAAGGCAATATGGCAATGATGATGCGTGTCATAATAAAAGAAACGGTGGAAGGTTGCATGGCATTATATCTCGGAATGGCTATGGAAATGCCATAATAGGTAGGTATGGTGGTTGTTTTGAGGAAGATATAAGGAGGTTTATGTGTGATAGAGCGTATCATATCATGGGGTTTGGATGCACCGGTGAAGTTTGCACCAACTCTCAAGGTGAGAAAGGGCAATCGCACGGCAATCAAGAGGCTAGCAATGATGGAAAGGTGAGAGTGCGTATAATCCATGGACTCAACATTAGTCATCAAGAACTTACATACTTATTGCAAAAATCTACAAGTCATCAAAAACCAAGCATTACGCGCATGCTCCTAGTGGGATAGATTGGCAGGAAAAGACCATCGCTCGTCCCCGACCGCCACTCATAAGGAAGACAATTAAAGAACACCTCATGTTTCAAATTTGTTACACAACGTTTACCATATGTGCATGCTACGGGACTTGCAAACTTCAACACAAGTATTTCTCAAATTCACAACTACTCAACTAGCACGACTCTAATATTACCATCTTCATATCTCAAAACAATCATCAAGTATCAAACTTCTCATATTATTCAATGCACTTTTTATGAAACTTTTTATTATACCTATCTTGGATGCTTATCATATTAGGACTAATTTTATAGCCAAAGCAAACTACCATGCTATTCTAAAAGACTCTCAAAATAATATAAATGAAGCATGAGAGATCAATAATTTCTATAAAATAAAACCACCACCGTGCTCTAAAAGATATAAGTGAAGCACTAGAGCAAAATTATCTAGCTCAAAAGATATAAGTGAAGCACATAGAGTATTCTAATAAATTCCGATTCATGTGTGTCTCTCCCAAAAGGTGTGTACAGAAAGGATTATTGTGGTAAACTAAAAGCAAAGACTCAAATCATACAAGACGCTCCAAGCAAAACACATATCATGTGGTGAATAAAAATATAGCCTCAAGTAAAGTTACCGATGGATTTAAGATTTAAAGAGGGATGCCTTACGGGGCATCCCCAAGCTTAGGATTTTGGTTGTCCTTGGATTTTACCTTGGGGTGCCTTGGGCATCCCCAAGCTTAGGCTCTTGCCACTCCTTATTCCATAATCCATCAAATCTTTACCCAAAACTTGAAAACTTCACAACACAAAACTCAAAAGAAAATCTCATGAGCTCCGTTAGTATAAGAAAACAAATCACCACCATAAGGTACTGTAATGAACTCATTATTTATTTATATTGGTGTTAAACCTACTGTATTCCAACTTCTCTATGCTTCATACCCTCCTATACTAATCATAGATTCATCAAAATAAGCAAACAACACAGGAAAAACAGAATTTGTCAAAAACAGAACAGTCTGTAGTAATCTGTATCAAACGTATACTTATGTAACTCCAAAAATTATGAAATAAATTGCTAGAGGTGAGGAATTTGTCTATTAATCATCTGCAAAAGGAATCAACTAAATAGTACTCTCCAGTAAAAAATGGCAGCTAATCTCATGAGCGCTAAAGTTTCTGTTTTTTACAGCAAGATCAAAAAGACTTCACCCAAGTCTTCCAAAAGGTTCTACTTGGCACAAACACTAATTAAAACATAAAACCACATCTAAACAGAAGCTAAAGGAATTATATATTACTAAACAGAACCAAAAAGTAAGAAACAAAAATAAAATTGGGTTGCCTCCCAACAAGTGCTATCGTTTAACGCCCCTAGCTAGGCATAAAGGCAAGAATAGATCTAGGTATTATCATCTTTGGTTTTTAATTTTTTAGCAGAGTCATGCTCGAATCCGGGAGGTTCTTTACATTTCCCTTCATATTCGGAGATTTTTAGGTCTAAAGAATCCAAACACTTATTGCAAAGGGTAATCAACATATTCATGCGATGGAGATTTCCGCTAACACTCTTATGGGGTTCAAGAGACTTCTGTACAAAAATTGTTACTTCGCAAATCTTCTCAAAAACTTGTGTCTCTTCCTGGGTATGATATGGCCCCTTTTGTTGAGCTAGTATTCCCACTATTCCCTCTATGATTTCATGCGCAATACTGGGATCAATTTCGATAAAATTTCCTTTGGCAACGCAATCCAACATAAAAATTGTGAAGTAAAATTCTAAAACTCACCTCTAAGGTGCAATTACGATAAGATTCCATCATCCTATACCAAGCATCTTTTAAGTTTTCTCCTTATCTTTGTTTGAAGTGAAGAACTTCAAACTCGGGGGACAAAGAAGCAGATAAAGGACTGGCCATGACAGCAAAGCAAACGATCTAACACACAGATACACAAGAAGCAAGCGGAAAGAGGGCGAACGGAAAAAGAGGGCGAATAAAACGGCAAGGGAGAAGTGGGGAGAGGAAAACGAGAGGCAAATGGCAAATAATGTAATGCGAGGGATAAGAGTTGTGATGGGTACTTGGTATGTCTTGACTTGACTTGACTTGGCGTAGATCTCCCCGGCAACGGGTTAGAAATCGCTCGTTGACGGGAGATCAAATCTTGACTTGACTTGGTGTAAGCCTCCCCGGCAACATCGCCAGAAATCCTTCTTGCTACCTCTTGAGCTTGCGTTGGTTTTTCCCTTGAAGAGGAAAGGGTGATGCAGCAAAGTAGCGTAAGTATTTACCTCAGTTTTTGATAAACAAGGTATCAATCAGGTAGGAGACTACATGCAAGTCGCCTCGTACCTACACAAACAAATAAGAACCTTGCAACCAACGCGATAAAGGGGTTGTCAATCCCTTCACGGCCACTTGCAAAAGTGAGATCTGATAGAGATAATATGATAAATATTTTTTGTATTTTTATGATATAGATTGAAAGTAAAGATTGCAAAGCAAAATAGATTGGAAACTTATATGATGGAGAATAGACCCGGGGGCCATAGGTTTCACTAGTGGCTTCTCTCAAGATAGCACAAGTATTACGGTGGGTGAACAAATTACTGTCGAGCAATTGATAGAGAAGTGCATAGTTATGAGAATATCTAGGCATGATCATGTGTATAGGCATCACGTCCACGACAAGTAGACCGAAACGATTCTGCATCTACTACTATTACTCCACACGTCGACCGCTATCCAGCATGCATCTAGAGTATTAAGTTCATAAGAATGGAGTAACACATTAGGCAAGATGACATGATGTAGAGAGGTAAACTCAAGCAATATGATATAAACCCCATCTTTTTATCCTCGATGGCAACAATACAATACGTGTCGTTTCCCCTACTGTCACTAGGATCGAGCAACGCAAGATCGAACCCAAAGCTAAACACTTTTCCCATTGCAAGAAAGATCAATCTAGTAGGCCAAACCAAACTGATAATTCGAAGACACTTGCAAAGATAAAAAATCATACATAAAAGAATTCAGAGGAGATTCAAATATTGTTCATAGATAATCTTGATCATAAACCCACAATTCATCGGATCTTGACAAACACACCGCAAAAAGAGTTACATCGAATAGATCTCCAAGAAGATCGAGGAGAACTTTGTATTGAGATCCAAAGAGTGAGAGGAAGCCATCTAGCTAATAACTATGGACCCGAAGGTCTGTGGTAAACTACTCACACATCATCGGAGAGGCTATGGTGTTGATGTAGAAGCTCTCCATGATCGATTCCCCCTCCGGCAGAGCACCGGAAAAGGCCCCAAGATGGGATCTCACGGGTATAGAAGGTTGTGGTGGTGGAAATAGGGTTTCATGGTGCTCCTGGATGTTTTTCAGGGTATGGGTATATATAGGAGGAAGAAGTAGGTCGGTGGAGCTGCGAGGGGCCCACGAGGGTGGGGGCGCGCCCAGGGGGCATGCGTGCCTCCCTGCCTCGTGGCCTCCTCGCTTCTTTCTTGACGTCCACTCCAAGTCCTATGGATCACGTTTGTTCCAAAAATCACTCTCCCAAAGGTTTCATTCCATTTGGATTCCGTTTGATATTCCTTTTCTACGAAACACTGAAATAGGCAAAAAAAACAGCAATTTGCACTGGGCCTTCGGTTAATAGGTTAGTCCCAAAAATAATATAAAAGTGTATAATAAATCCCATTAAACATCCAAAACAGATAATATAATAGCATGGAACAATCAAAAATTATATATACATTGGAGACGTATCACGTGGCTCCATCAATGGCCCGGTACGACCCAGCTTCATCAGCAACAATGCAAGTGTTGGGGAACGCAGCAATTTCAAAAAAAAAATCCTACGCACACACAAGATCTACCATGGTGATGCATAGCAATAAGAGGGTAGAGTTTAGTCCACGTACCCTCGTAGACCATAAGCGGAAGCGTTATGACAACGCGGTTGATGTAGCCGTACATCTTCACGAACCGACCGATCCTAGTAACGAAATTACGACACCTCCACGTTTGGCTCGGTTACGTCCCACGAACTCTCGATCCAGGTGAGTGTCGACGGAGAGCTTTGTCAGCACGACAGCGTGATGACGGTGATGATGAAGTTACCGACGCAGGGCTTTGCCTATGCACTACAATGATATGACCGAGGTGGAATCTGTGGAGGGGGGCACTGCACACGGTTAAGACAACTGTCAACTTGTGTGTCTATGGGGTGCCCCCCTCCTGTGTATATAAAGGAGTGGAGGAGGGGGAGGGCCGCCCTCTATGACGCACCTTGGGAGGAGTCCTAATCCCACCAGGAGTAGGATTTCCACTTTCCCTAGTTGGAGTAGGAGAGAAGGAAGGAGGAGAGAGGGAGAAGGAAAGGGGGGCGCCGGCCCTGTCAGCGTTCTGGGAACGGGGGTACCCAGACTTTTCCCGCTCAAGGCTCAAGGCGTGGCACAAGGGGTGGCCCAAAGACAGCCCATCTTTATCAAAGACAAGCTCAAGACCCTCATGAGGGAAAAAGCCTCATGGGCGGACGTGAAGCTTCCTGTGCACGGCCTCGTCAGCTGGCTCGTGAGGAGGTGGAGAGATCAAGGCGGGGCACCTCACGAGGTGCCCATGACGCAAGCCATGATTTACCAAGGGCGCCAGGCGGGCGCCAGCCCGCGCAGTGTCCTCCTTTCCTCTTTGGTGCAAAGGGGGCAAGCGCAGGCGAGAGCATCAAGCAAAGGCATCCGTTTTGGTGCAACAAGACCAAGACCATTGTAACGGCAGGAAGGAAGTCATCGTGGAGCCCAAGCCGGCGTCACCACCAGAGCCTTTGACAGGCGAGGACCAACTTTAGTCAGGATAAGTGTACTAGATGTTCCCCTTCAAAATGGCCAATTGTTGGCGCCCTTCCCGCTCAATATTTGGGAAGAGGCCCAGGGCCTCTGCCTCTAAATAGGACTAGCCACCCACAGGGTAGAGGGATCCAGGATCCAGCACATCGAGCAGCACCCAAGGAGAGAGAGAGCGACTGAACTCCCCCTAGCAGTTCATCGCACCAGCCAAGAATGACCCTCATGAGGCTGTTCTTCCTTGTATTGTTCATCATCAGTCCAAGAGGCAATCCACCACACCACACACTTGAGTAGGGTGTTACACCACAATGGTGGCCCGAACCAGTATAAACCCTATGTCTCTTGTGTTGTTCCTTTCATAGTTTAGATCCTAGCGAGGCGGCGAGGTGCAGGTAGGTAGAGGGCGAGATCTCCGCGCGCACCCCATTGTTCGAACCTAGAGGGTCTGCCGGAACCCGAAATCCGACATTTAGCGCGCCAGGTAGGTGCGCGGAATCCACCATCTGCCGCTTGCCCGTCAGATCGTCATCATCATGTTCGGCATCAGCGGCCAACCCAGATCCCTCGGGCGACCCCATGCCCAGTGCAGCTCATGTCCGCAGGCGCTGTGGGTCAGGGCGACGCGGACAGGCAACGACAGCTCTCACGCCGCGGCAGGCGCGGTCGGCGGCGAGGGCCTCCAACCACGCCGCGGCCACGACGCCGTACACCCGACGGGAGTAGGCGAACTCAAGGGCCGCGCTCACGGTGGCCCGAGAACTACTGCAATGCAGGCTGCTGGAGGGCGGCCACGACGTGTTGCTAGAATGGGTGGCAGAGCTCCTGGGCTTCGCCGCCTCGGGGGCTCACCCCTTCTGCACCCAACTCCCACCTCAGGTCCAGGGTGGCCCATGCGGAGGTTCCACGCATGCCCGCGCAGCTCCAAGCGGACTCCAAGGCCACCCCAACGCCAGCCAGTCCGTCAAGACTGCCAAGAAGGTGCTGCCTCCGCCTCAGCCAATGAAGAAGGACTCGCCATTTACCCACGGCCCCTGGGCCACCGCGCCACCACCCTGTGTGGGCGCCTCAAGAACCGCATGGCACACGGAGCACTACGGCGCAGCCTTCGGGATGGCGGCCCCAGAAGAGTACGTGCCCCACATGATGGATCAAGGGCACGCGCATGAGGACGAACAAGGCTCGCTCCACGGCCCAAGCTGGGGGGACGAGGCACCAGAAGCTGAGCTCTTCCAGGAGCCCCGGGAAAGCCCCGTCGGCCGCGCTGGAAGCAACGATTATCGGGTACCGCTAATTCCTCAGGAGCAGGCATACACTAACCATGGATTGCAGGAGGTACAGGTCGCCACAGCGGACGGCTGCCCCACTCCCGCAGCTTCCTACCCCTCAGGAGGAGGGCGCCGGGGGCTGCAGGAGAGGGGCCGAGATCCGGCATCACCATCGCGGCGTTTGGAGCAAGGAGTCCTCAGGAGGTAGGCCCTCTGCTGGGGAGGTGCTTCAGGGCCTACCCCTGGCAAAGGACACGTGGTCGTCGGGGGAACCGCTGGAGACCGCTCTACCCCATCGGCGGCGTCCTTGGTTTTGGCCGCCGCCGATGGCACTAGAGTGTGGCGCAAGGCGGGGCCCTCGTCTGGCGATATGAAGCAAGGCCGGTACCTGTGAAGAAGGCCCAGTGCCTGTGAAGCTCGCCGCCCCGTGACACTCACGTAATAATGAGTGGGGCTGTACACGCCCCGGAGTCTCAAGGGTGCGGCCTCGGGCCTGGGGCTCCCTCCCACGCCCAAAGGATGACAGACTTAGCTCATGTTGGTGAGAAGACGTCCAAGACTAGACTAGGTGCCGGACGCGGCCTTTTTCTGCTTTCATTGCTTTTCCCCTTGGTTGTCGTTTTCCCCATTGGATTTAAGTTGGATTTGAGCTTGAGATTTGCGTGTGTTCGGGGAAGGGGGTGTTTAGTCTCGTTCGAGCAATCTCTCGCGTTCTGGTTACCACTTTGCCTCAGCTGGCTCCCCTCGTGAGCCCTTCGCGAGCCAGGTCAGGCCTAGCTTGCGTACAGCCCGGACTGCCGTCGCCGCGCCCTCTCAGGAGGTCTTCATTACAGGTTCAATGGGCTCGTTCAGGAGACCCTCGGGACACCACCGCCCTCCGCAGGCTATCTCGGGGCCCACGCGGGTTGAAGGTAAAACAAACCAGCCAGCTCGTCGCAAAGCCAGCCACTTGGCGCAGGCGTATGGGTGATATCGCATCTACTAATACGCTGAATGCAAGTTTTTACATGAGGGGCTCCCCCTCCCAAAATGCTCTTACAACCTTCAGGGCAAAGCCCGAACTCTATCTGCGCAGGGTAAGAAAGCAGGGACAACACGCGGTCAGTCGGATAAATCCCCCAATGCATCCTCAGGGGCACCTCCTGAATCGTCGCTGGCCTCTCCATCGCTCTCCGTGTTGCCGTCAGCGGCGTTAGGGCCGTTCACCACGCCGCCTTCATCAGCAGCCACGACCACGCCGCCTTCATCAGCAGCCACAACCACGCCGTTGTTATCAGAAGCGAAGGCCCTGACGAGGGCATCCACGTTGTCTTCCACCCAGTGTGCCAGGTCGTCCCGGACAGCCTGGGGTACTGGGGCGATGGCGGCGTCAAAATCAAAGTTGGGGTCCATGTTCCGAAGATGGCTGAAGACACGGGGAAAGGCTCGCCCGAGTAGGGCGCGGCTCCTCTCCTCCACCAACCTGTTGGCTCTGACCGACCGCACCTCCAGCTGCGTCACCACGTCTGACTGCGTGAGGCTCCCCGACGGCTGCCTCACAGATGTTGCCCAAGGCTGTGTTACCTCTCTCCCGGAGCGTGGAGAGCATGGGGCCATGCTCGTGCTCCAGGATCTGCCGCGGGCGTATCTCGTCCTCGTTCTGCTGCGCAACGGCCTCACCCTCGTCCACCCATTGACGGAGAAGAAGCGCCTCGGCGCGGGAGGTAGTCAGCTCCTCCTGCGCCACGCCAAGGGCGGCCCAGGAAGCGTCGGCCCGCCGCGTCACTTCATCCAGCTTGGCCCTCAGGGCGGTGGTCCTGCCTTCCGCCTCGACCCTGATCAACCCCAGCCTTTCCTCGAACTCGCGCTCAAGGTTCAAGCGGGTCGTCGCCACCCGGCGTTCAACCTCTTCCAGGACTCGGACTTCCCGCGCAGCGATGTCGTCCTCCGCCTGCGTCACCAAGCGCTCCCTCGTCTCCAGACGCTCAAGATCGCGGGCGCGTTCGGCAGCCTCCAACGTCAGTGCCTCCTCATGCCTCTGGAGCTCTGCCTGGTCTACCGAAGCCACCTTCATCGACGCAAGGGCCGTCTCACGGAGCTCCACCTGCTGCTCCAGGGAATGGCACCGGGCCTGGAGTTCTCGCGCCCGCTCCTCCGCCACCTCACGTCGTCGGTCAGCCTCTCGGGCCTCCTCGACGACCCGGGAACGGGCCTCCCGAGAGGCCGCCAGCGATGCCTCGGCTTCCTCATTGTCGAGGTCACGCTGGTGGCGCACAAGGGCAACAGCCGCCTTCAGCTTGCGCCTCTCTTCAGCCAGGCGCAGGCCCTCAGCCTCAAGGCGCGCGCCTTCGTCGGCAAACTCTTCACCAAGCAGGCTCACCGCGTCAGCCGCCCTCCGGAGAAACCCTTGGCTAAGAGCGCGACGCTCCCGGGCGCGCTCGAGCACGTCTTCTGCGTCGTCGTCCGCCCCAAGTAAGTGTGGGGGGGCACGAATCAGCACTCCCCCTCTGGGCAGGGGGCTGGGGGCTGGCGCCCTCGCGATGGCCGGGCACGCCTCGCCAGAAGCCCGGCCTGGAGCTAGCCCATCCCAAAATGAAGAGCGTAGGGCTGACCTCAGCCAATCGCCATCCACGACCAGACGAGAAGCCCACGGCAGGCTGGCTATGCCCCGAGAAGGCTCGCGAATGAGGGTCGCGAGGCGCGCAGAGCCGCGATGCGCCAGAGGACGGCTCACCTCTCCGACCGGCCTCACCACAAGGGCTCTGCTTGAGCTTGGAGCGCTCGAAGACGGTGGAAAGGGCGAAGCCTGGGGGGATGGCTCCTCAGCCATCTCCGTGAGCTTGGCAGGAAGGGCCCTGCAGAGCAAGGATCAGCCAAAGCAATGGGAAGATAAGGAACTAGGAAAGGGGAAGGCTTACTCATCAATGGCGAAATACTTCCGGCGCTTCAACAGGCGGCAAGGGTAGTCGTCACCCAAGGCCTCCTTCTCTTAGGAGAGCCTCTAAGTCCATGCGGAAGCGGCCCAGGAGTTCGGCGCAGGGGTCAGCCTGCGACGAGGAAGAAGCATCAAGGCGACCAGCGTCAAGGGCGTCGTCCTGACGCACGCCGCTGGTCGCCTCACCAAGAAGGGTAGATGAGGCTCCAGGGGCCTCGGCCACAGGAGCCGTGGGCCGCGGCTCAATGCCTTCAGCCGCAGCAGTGCGGGCCTCAGGAGCTGCCACCTCAGGAGTGTCGCCTGGCGTCGTCATCCCGGCAGAGGCCCCCTCAGCCTCCGGTGGCCCATGCCTCCCTGCTCCGCCACTCGAGGAAGGACCACCGTGGGCGACTGGAAGGGCAGTCACCACCACTGGGTTCTCGCGAGGCCCCATGAGGCCAGCAGGGCGCAGCCCCCATTCGTCGAAGCTGGGCATCTGATTCACAAAGTCGCCCCTGTTCGAGAAAAAGTATAGCAAAGCCCCCCCTTGTCGGATGCTGCGGGGCGAAGGGTCCCCAGTCAAGACCAAGAGCACCTTCCTCAATGCTTCAGGCGTCAGGTCCTCCTCCTGGAGCCTCATGCAATCCTCACGCCCGCTGAAGGCCCACATCCGGCGGGAGTGACATTGGAGAGGGACAATGCGGCATAGCAGGAACTCCTTCACCACCTTGGGCACCGTCACGTCGAGCGCCCTTAGGAACGCGAATCGACGCCAGACGAAGACGAGCCGGGGGCTCGTGAGCGTCTCCTGGCCCCAGCCTGAATTGGGGACAGCGGGCGATGTTGGCTCGAAGAAGGGGCTGGGCACCCCGACATCCACGACAGCCATCGCTCAAGGAACCCAGACGCAGTGAGGAAGGCTGAAATCAATCCTCAAGCCGCTGTTTCTGGTGCGGCAATGAAGCTCACGCACCCCGAGCATTGGGTGGGGTCGATGAGGCGCAAAGAGAAGAAGTGGCGCAGCAAGGCCACTGAAGGAGGGATGCCCATCATTGCCTCATAGACAAAGGCGAAGACGGCAAGAAGAGTAATGGATTCAGGACCCAAATGCATCATATGGATCTGGTAATGGGAAAGCACAGCGTTGAAGAAATTGGAAAAGTGGGGAACCAGACCCGCCATTGTATGCGTCGGCAATCTTAGGACCTCGGTAACTATTCTGTCAATGGAGAAGAGAGACGCGGGCCAGGCCGTCGTCCTCCCACAGTCGTTGAAGATAGTGGCCAGAGCAGAGCTGACCTTGCCCAAGCCTTCTCGGTTGAGTATGATCGACCGATCGACGGCAGCAGCCGTCGACGATAGCGAGCGAGGCGGAGGCACATGTTTCTTCCCTTTCCCATTCTTCGTCGGAGCCATGGCGATGGAAGGGGGAGGATTGGGATTGGATTGGAAGCGGAGATTGGAGCTCGAGAGGAGGAAGAGCAGGGGACGGTCGAGCAGCGGAAAGAGGAACGACTGTGTGCAACCACGGGTCCGCCTAGCCGGGCGCAAAATAAGGAGGCGTGGGGGAACAGGGCCGCCCACGTCCAATCAACCGCCACGCGGCGCCCGAGGCCACAGGCTGTTAGGGGCTCATGGCGCTCAGATTTTCCCTTCGCTTCTCGCTCAGCCAAGTCCAGTGCGCCTTTGGGCCCCGGGGCTCTTGCCGGCGCTCGGGAACGGGGTACCCAGACTTGCTGCCCTGCGGCCGCGGCGTGGCTCAAGGGGTGGCCCAAAGATGGCCCATCTTCATCAGCACAAGCTCAAGACCCTCGCGAGGGGCCAAGCCTCGCAGGGCGGACGACAGGAAGCTTCCTCCGGCACGGCCTCGTCCGGCTGGCTCGCGAGGAGGCGGAGAGATCAAGGCGGGGCACCTCACGAGGTGCCCGTGACGCAAGCCATGACGACCAAGGGCGCCAGGCGGGCGCCAGCCCGCGCAGTGTCCTCCTTTCCTCTTTGGTGCAAAGGGGGCAAGCGCAGGCGAAAGCATCAAGCAAAGGCATCCGTTTTGCTGCAACAAGACCAAGACCGTCGCAACGGCAGGAAGGAAGTCATCGTGGAGCCCAAGCCGGCGTCACCGCCAAAGCCTTTGACAGGCGAGGTCCAACTTTAGTCAGGATGAGTGTACTAGATGTTCCCCTTCAAAATGGCCAATTGTTGGCGCCCTTCCCGCTCAATATTTGGGAAGAGGCCCAGGGCCTCTGGCTATAAATAGGACTAGCCACCCACAGGGTAGAGGGATCCAGGATCCAGCACATCGAGCAGCACCCAAGGAGAGAGAGAGCGACTGAACTCCCCCTAGCAGTTCATTGCACCAGCCAAGAATAGACCCTCGCGAGGCTGTTCTTCCTTGTATTGTTCATCATCAGCCCAAGAGGCAATCCACCACACCACACATTGGATTAGGGTGTTACACCACAATGGTGGCCCGACCAGTATAAACCCTGTGTCTCTTGTGTTGTTCCTTTCATAGTTTAGATCCTAGCGAGGCGGCGAGGTGGAGGTAGGTAGAGGGCGAGATCTCCGCGCGCACCCCAGTGTTCGAGCCTAGAGGGTCTGTCGGAACCCGAAATCCGACAGGCCCCCCTTCCATAGTCCAATTCAGACCCAAGGGGGAGGGGGCGATGCCTGCCTTGGCCTCCCCGGGGGGTTCCGGTAACCCCCAGGTACTCCGGTAAATGCCCGAACTCACCCGGAACCATTCCGATGTCCAAACATAGTCATCCAATGTATCGATCTTTATGTCTCGACCATTTTGAGACTCCTCGTCATGTCCGTGATCATATCTGGGACTCGGAACAACCTTCGGTACATCAAAACTCATAAACTCATAATACCGATTGTCATTGAACGTTAAGCGTGCGGACCCTACGGGTTCAAGAACTATGTAAACATGACCGAGACTCATCTCCGGTCAATAACCAATAGCGAAACCTGGATGCTCATATTGGTTCCTACATATTCTACGAAGATCATTATTGGTCAAACCGCACAACAACATACATAATTCCCTTTGCCATCGGTATGTTACTTGCCCGAGATTCGATCGTCGGTATCCCAATACCTAGTTTAATCTCGTTACCGGCAAGTCTCTTTACTCGTTCCGTAATGCATCATCCTGCAACTAACTCATTAGTCACAATGCTTGCAAGGCTTATAGTGATGTGCATTACCGAGAGGGCCCAGAGATACCTCTCCGATACTCGGAGTGACAAATCCTAATCTCGATCTATGCCAACTCAACAAACACCATCGGAGACACCTGTTGAGCATATTTATAATCACCCAGTTACGTTGTGATGTTTGATAGAACACTAAGTGTTCCTCCGGTATTCAGGAGTTGCATAATCTCATAGTCATAGGAACATGTATAAGTTATGAAGAAAGCACTAGCAACAAACTAAACGATCATCATGCTAAGCTAACGGATGGGTCAAGTCAATCACATCATTCTCTAATGATGTGATCCTGTTTATCAAATGACAACTCTTTGTCCATGGCTAGGAAACTTAACCATCTTTGATTAACGAGCTAGTCAAGTAGAGGCATACTAGTGACACTCTGTTCGTCTATGTATTCACACATGTACTAAGTTTCCGGTTAATACAAGTCTAGAATGAATAATAAATATTTACCATGATAAAAGTAAATATAAATAACAACTTTATTATTGCCTCTAGGGCATATTTCCCTCAGCAAGACTCTCGCGAGGGGCCAAGCCTCGCAAGGTAGACGACGCCAAGACCTCCCTGGGGGTGGCCTCACTAGGCTGGCTCCCAAGGAGCGGAGATATCTATGCAAGGGACACCTCACGTGGTTCGCGTGACGTGAGCCATGATGACCAAGTCCAGGCAGGCGCCAGCGGGCGCAGAGTACCAGTTTCCTCTTTGGTGCTAAGGAGGCAAGCGCAGGCGAGGAGTCCCGAGGCATCAGGCAAAGGTTTCCATATCGGTGCAACAAGACCAAGACCAGCAGGACGGCAGGACAGAGGTCATCGCGGAGCCCACCACAGCATCACCACCAGAGCCTTGGCAGGCAAAGACCACCTTTTGTCAGGATAGCTTGTACTAGTTGCCCCCTTCAAACTTGGCCACTGTGGGATCCCTTCCCGCCAAAACATTTGGGAAGAGGACCAAGGCCACTATAAAAAGGACCTAGCCACCACCGTAGCAAAGGGAGATCATTCAGACCACTCTCACACTCACTAGCTCGTCGAGCTCAAGAACACCTCACCTCCTGAGGCTATTCATCCACAGTACTAGTTCATCCTCAGCCCCTCGAGGAAATCCACCACACACTATAGTAGGGTATTATGTTGCAAGGTGGCCCGAACCAGTATAAACCCCTGTGTCTCTCTATTCTTTAGGTTCGTCGAGTTAGGCCGTGGGATCGTTGAACGAGCGAGCTGGGGAGAGAGAGTTCTTCGTGTGCACCCCAGAGTTCGAACCTCTCAAGGGTCTACGAAACCCGTAATCCGACAACGGTGAAGCCTGTATTTACAAGAAAGTGAGTGGGAGCTCTGTAGAATTTCTGATATCATATGTGGATGACATATTATTGATTAGAAATGATATAGAATTTCTCTATAGCATAAAAGGATACTTGAATAAGAATTTTTCAATGAAAGACCTCGGTGAAGCTGCTTATATATTGGGCATCAAGATCTATAGAGATAGATCAAGAAGCTTAATAGGACTTTCACAAAGCGCATACCTTGATAAAGTTTTAAAGAAGTTCAAATTGGATTAGTTAAATAAAGAGTTCTTGCCTGTGTTACAAGGTGTGAAGTTCAGTCAGACTCAAAGCGCGACCACTGCAGAAGATAGAGAGAAAATGAAAGTCATTCCCTATGCCTCAGCCATAGGTTCTATCATGTATTCTGTCATGTGTACCAGACCTGATGTGTGCCTTTCCATAAGTTTGGCACGAAGGTACCAAAGTAATCCAGGAGTGGATCACTGGACAGCGGTCAAGAACATCCTGAAGTACCTAAAAAGGACAAAGGATATGTTTCTCGTTTATGGAGGTGACGAAGAGCTCGTCGTGAATGGTTACATCGATGATGGCTTCGACACTAATCCGGATGACTCTAAGTCACAAACCGGATACATGTTTATATTGAATGGTGGAGCTGTCAGTTGGTGCAATTCCAAGCAGAGCATCGTGGCGGGATCTACGTGTGAAGCGGAGTACATAGCTGCTTCAGAAGCAGCACATGAGGGATTCTGGATGAAGGAGTTCATATCCGATCTAGGTGTAATACTTGGTGCATCGGGTCCAATGAAAATATTTTGTGAAAACACTGGAGCAATTGGCTTGGTGAAGGAATCCAGGCTTCACAAGAGAACCAAACACATCAAGAGACGCTTCAACTCCATACGTGGAAAGTTCAAGGATGGAGACATAGAGATTTGCAGAATACATACGGATCTGAATGTGGCGGACCCATTGACTAAGTGTAGGATCAAAAGTAGGTCTAGAGGGGGTGATTAGACTACTTGACCAAATAAAAATCTAGCCTTTTCCCAATTTTAAATCCTGGCAGATTTTAACAACTTAGCACAAGTCAAGCAATCAACCTACACATGCAGCTCTAAGCACTACAAAAAAAATACACTTCTGTGATGATACGTGTTTGTCACAGTTGGTCACGTTTTCTGTCATGCATGTACATCCATGACAATTTTATGACAGAATCAAGATAGTCATACCTGTGCTATCATAGAAGTGTTCCATGACATTACCAAAATTATCATCACGGAAGTGTCCAGTTCCATGACGATAAATCACGCGTCACAGAAGTGCTTCCGTCAAGGGTGACTGACACGTGGCATCCACCATAACGGAACGCCGTTAAGCTATCGGGTCCGGTTTTGGATCCGATAACCCGTTAACAGCCCCGACCAATGAGGATTTTCCACGTGTAAATCATCATTGGCTGTAGGAAACACGTGTCGGCTCGCCGTTGGGACAGATGTCATCCACTCATTGGACCCAAAGCGCCTATGATACGTCGACACGTGGGACGGCCCAACAGAGGCCCATTCCTGTGAAAAGGCCGGCCCGTTTGACTTGGTCAAAAGGTGGTGGGCCGGCCCACGGCAAGCCTGTTAACGGCATGTTCGCATATAGCCCATTCACAGCCCGCTAACCCAGGGCCCGTTTACAGCCTATCCGAATTAGGCCCGGTAGCATCATCTGGGCCGTCCAATATAATCCCAACCCGTTTTAACTTTTGGCCCATGTATGGCCCATGACGTATTTCGGCCCATATAAGTCCCTTTGTAACTCTTGGCCCATTAATGGCCCGTGGTGAAACCGGCCCGTAATGAACAGTGTATTACTTTATACCCATTAGTGGCCCATTATTCCATTGGGCCGTTTCCAACCCGTGTTACCTTTCGGCCTTCTGAGGGCCCATTTATTCTTGGGCTCATTTCCAGCATTCGGTTACTTACGGCCCGTTACTGGCCTTTTCTACTTGTGGGCCAAATTCAGCCCGTGGATACAGTCGGCCCGTTTGTGGCCCGTTAATCTGTTGGGCCATTTTCATAGCATCGTCAAATACGGCCTATTAACGGCCCGTTATGGTCAGCCCATAAAACGTATGATTTCCACTCTAGCCCATTTATGACCCCTTATACGGCCCGTAGAAAGCCCATGGATCCTACGGGACGTAGAAGTCCCATTAACCCGATGGCCCATAGAAGGCCCATTGATCCGACGACCCATAGAAGGCCCATGGATCCGATGGCCCATAGAAGGCCCACGGATCCGACAGCCCATAGAAGGCCCACGGATCCGACGACCATAGAAGGCCATGGATCGTCCGTTCCGTAGATGGCCCATGGATTGTACGGCCTATGGAGGGCCATGGTCACTACAACGTTTGGGCGAGTTGGCCCCCGTTTGAACGATATAGCATATTCAAACAATTATCCTACTCTATACTATCACCTCTAAAAAACATACACTACACAATAAAGAGACTAAGGCATAGAAACGTAGAATAATCCTACACTATGCAATAAAGAAATTACAGCCAATTGTACCCACTGGGCATTATGGTTCGGCACCAGTGATAATAAAGCATACACAAACAGCAAATTACATACACTAGGCAAATACA
The DNA here is from genome assembly GCA_021605145.1 of Aegilops bicornis. NCBI lineage: Eukaryota > Viridiplantae > Streptophyta > Magnoliopsida > Poales > Poaceae > Aegilops > Aegilops bicornis. Next base: position 377,953,743 of record CM038669.1, on the reverse strand, counting down.
ACTCATACATCATGGACGCGCATCAACATAACTTACCATTTGAACTATAATCTCTTCAGAAAATAGGATTGGCCGAATTTAGATAGCACAAATTCATGTCTGCAAAATCTCCAATTCCTTCATTGTTACCTCAGTGTCTTGTTTCATTTTTTTGACTCCTGCATCTAATACCTGCATGTCCAGTCTCAACTTGTTGATTGTACGTTCAGAATCATGTACACGTTGTCTTGCCACCTCTAGTTGATGCTCGAGAACATCAGCACATTCCAATCCATAATCATTCGGTAACGGCCATGCAACACCGCCGCAGATCTTTGTGTTGATGTCACTTCATCCTAAAATGTTTACGTAAGTACACATGACTAGGGCAAAAATATAGTTACAACAAAGGAAGCGAGGAAGACAGACTATTTTGTACATGGCAAAACAGGACTAACAATAATGTTACACGTCATGAAGCATAAGCAGGTGATATTTTAAAAATTATAAAAAAGGTAGTCTGTGCAACCTGCATACAGAAATCTCTCTTAGCTCACCAGAGGAGCATGATGTTGGGGCCCAATCCAAAACATAGACAAGTTACAAATTTAGACAGCATGTTGCTTAGAAGTAAGCAAGCTGTCGGTGTCAAAACCGGCGGATCTCGGGTAGGGGGTCCCGGACTGTGCGTCTAGGCGGATGGTAACAAGAGACAAGGGACACGATGTTTTTACCCAGGTTCGGGCCCTCTCGATGGAGGTAAAACCCTACTCCTGCTTGATTAATATTGATGATATGGGTAGTACAAGAGTAGATCTACCACGAGATCAGAGAGGCTAAACCCGAGAAGCTAGCCTATGGTATGATTGTTGTTCGTCCCACGGACTAAAACCCTCCGGTTTATATAGACACCGGAGAGGGCTAGGGTTACACAGAGTCGGTTACAATGGGAGGAGATCTACATATCCGTATTGCCAAGCTTGCCTTCCACGCCAAGGAAAGTCCCATCCGGACACGGGACGAAGTCTTCAATCTTGTATCTTCATAGTCCAGGAGTCCGGCCAGAGGTCATAGTCCGGCCATCCGGACACCCCCTAATCCAGGACTCCCTCAGTAGACCCTGAACCAGGCTTCAATGACGACGAGTCCGACACACAATTTGTCTTCGGCATTGCAAGGGGGGTTCCTCCTCCGAATACTTCATAGAAGATTTTGAACACAAGGATAGTGTCCAGCTCTGCAAAATAATTTCCACATACCACCGTAGAGAGAATAATATTTACACAAATCCAATCTGCTAACGTATTTCGCAGCGTGTCATCACACCATGGCCAAGCCTTTATCCGAATCGTTTCTACTGTCCCACCTCAGCGTGTTTAGCGAGGCGTTTTCCTTGGCACGTCTTGTCAAAGCAGAGATCGTGTCCCCTTATTCCGGGATTCTCATCAATACGGACGTGGGTAACCCAACGGCGCCATTAATTTACGGCGCTTGGGAGATAAGCGAGTTTTACCAGGCTGGTGGGGGCACATAGTTTCGTCCGCCCATATAAGGGGATAAGAATCCACCTTTCCCATCTACGCCTTCTTTCGTCCTTTGCTTATCCATTTTCGCGCACTCGAGCTCCAACGCCCAAGTCCGCACACCCCGCCTCAACCTTCTCCAATCATGCCCGGAGCGGGAGGCAAGTGGATGGTCTCCTCCGTCACGGAGGGACACATCAAGAAGTTGAGGGAGGCCGGATACTTGCCTAACGACATCGCGCACCGGCTCCCAGACAAGGGGCAGCTCATCCCCACCCCCAGACCCCATGAGAGGGTGGTGTTCCTCACCCACTTCCTCCGCGGACTAGGTTTTCCACTTCACCCATTTGTCCGGGGGCTCATGTTCTACTACGGCCTGGATGTCCACGATCCGCCCTCAACTTCGTCCTCAACATCTCGGCGTTTATCGTCGTGTGCGAGGCTTTCCTTCGCATCAAGCCCCACTTCGGCTTATGGCTGAAGACCTTTAGTGTCAAGCCGAAGGTAGTGGGCGGCCAACAAGCGGAGTGCGGAGGCGCCATGGTGGGCAAGATGCCCAACGTTACATGGCTCGAGGACTCCTTCGTGGAGACCATAAAGGGGTGGCAATCGGGGTGGTTCTACATCACCGAGTCGCGTGATCCTAAATGGGCAGCGGCCCCCGAATTCCGATCTGGCTTCGCTACAAGGCTCACCTCCTGGAAAGAGACGGGCCTGTCGTGGGGTAATTCGGAAGAGCGGACCGGACTCAATCTCAAGGCCCAAGACCTGGTGAACAAAGAGGTTAAACTCGTCAACATAGTCCAGGTCATGCTCATCCGCCGGATCCTGCCGTGTCAACGACGGGCCTTTAACTTATGGGAGTTCAACCCGGCCCAGCACCGAACTCTGACCAGTCTTTTTGACACAACGCACGAGGATGCCTGGAAGGTGCTATTCAAGGGTGCCGAGGTTCCGCCTCCCATCACCGAGGATCACAGATTTCGCGTGAAACGACAAGCTAGCGTAGTAAGCTTATTTTACCCTTTTACGGGATACTTGTTTTTCATAGTTTAACTCTATGCGGGATCTAAGCTCCCGTTCCTTTGACAGGAGTGGCAGAAGAAGACCGGACAGATCTACTGTCCGGCTCCTTTGCCTGAAGATCCAGCAGACGCCCACTTCACGGGGCTGCTGGTCCCGGCACCTTACGTGGTGCCGGAGAAGAAGGCCAAAAAGCAGGCCACGGGAACTCGAAAGAGTTCCCGGCGCTAGGTGGTGTCGGACTCATCGTCCGATGACTCTGAGGCGGACTCCTCTGTGAAGACGAGGAGGAGGAAAGAGAGGTCTCTCCCCGGTAGGCGAGAAGAAAAGGAAGTCCGCCCCAACTGGGGGGGCGGAGGGTCCAAGAAGGGAAGGACCCTCCCTTCGGACTACTCCACCAACGCCGACGACGACGAAGAAGAATGGCCACCCAGGGCCAAGCCCCTGGCGAAATTGTAAGTATCCGGGTACCAGATTAACTCATGGCGTTTCTTTATTGCACAGTACCTTCTGACGCCGAATATAATCATGTAGTCCGCCCAAGGCTGGGCTCGACGCTTTGTCGAGCGGTTCCCTGGGTTCGTCGGATGTGAACAGCACTTCACTTCCGACCGCCTCCTCTCCTCGCGCTGCGGATGATGCCGAGGTGGCGTCCCAAAAGGGGCCAAGCCAGGAGGTGGTCCCGAGGCGCCTCAAGGCGACCTCCTGCTCCTGTGCGAAAGTAAGGGATAAAACCCCAAAGGGCTCTAAGTCCGCCCTAGGTCGACACCGCACTGTAACCTTCAACGGTTCCGGCATCCGGCAGGCGGCCCCCTACTAAGAAGGGCAAGCCTACAACGCCGGTGACCTCCGTCCAACCGGAGGCACCGGATAATCTGCTGGAGTTGCTTAACGGTGCCTCCATCGACGAGGAGCACCGCACTATTATGAGTGCGGTGATCCAGAAGGTTCAGTCTGCCATGAGTGGGTTGACCAAAGCCCGTGCCAGCCTTCTAACAGGCTTTGAGGTATGTATTTAAGATATGTAAAAATATTACCGCATAGACAGTAGCCCCTTATGGTCAGTTTGGTGTTCGGAAAGAAAAGTCGAACTGAGGATCAAAAAGATATCCGCAGGAGTCTAACATAAGTATGTCAATATAGGAATGCAGGCTGTGCTGCTGACCTCTGCCGCACTAACTGCGGAGGTCAATGCATTGAAGCAGAGCCTCGAGCGGTCCGAGAACGAGCTCGGCCTTGCCAAGAAGAAGCTCAAGGACAAGGAAGGTAAGTAATACCTTATGTAAGCATATAAAAAAAGATGTGGTTGCAAAAAATGACAGGATCAACGTGGGTATGCAGGGGCCACGAACGAGGTGGCGACTGTCGGTGTCAAAACCGGCGGATCTCGGGTAGGGGGTCCCGAACTGTGCGTCTAGGCGGATGGTAACAGGAGAAAAGGGACACGATGTTTTTACCCAGGTTTGGGCCCTCTCGATGGAGGTAATACCCTACTCCCCGCTTGATTAATATTGATGATATGGGTAGTACAAGAGTAGATCTACCACGAGATCAAGGAGGCTAAACCCTAGAAGCTAGCCTATGGTATGATTGTAGTTCGTCCTACGGACTAAAACCCTCCGGTTTATATAGACACCGGATAGGTTAGGGTTACATAGAGTCGGTTACAATGGTAGGAAATCTACATATCCAGACGCCAAGCTTGCCTTCCACGCCAAGGAAAGTCCCATCCGGACACGGGACGTAAGTCTTCAATCTTGTATCTTCATAGTCTTGGAGTCCGGCGCGATGATAGTTCGCTATCCGGACACCCCTAGTCCAGGACTCCCTCAAGAGCTCCTGAACGAGGCTTCAATGACGACGAGTCCGGGCGCGCATATTGTCTTCGCTATTGCAAGGCGGGTTCCTCCTCCGAATACTTCATAGAAGGTTTTGAACACAAGGATAGTGTCCGCTCTGCAAAACAAGTTCCACATACCACCGTAGAGAGAATAATTTTTGCACAGATCTGCGGACGTATTCCGCGGGCGTGACATCACACCACGGCCGTGCCTTTATATGAATCATTTTTACTGGTCCACCTCGGTAGCGTTTAGCGAGGCGGTTTCCGGCACGCCTTGTCAAAGCATAGATCGTGCCCTTACCTGTGATTCCCATCAATACGGACGTGGGTAACCCAACCGTGTCTGGCCGGCACGCCTCTATCGAAGGCGAGTCCTAATCGACCACGAGGAGGGCTCTTGGTATTCAACCTCTTTATAATGAGACCAAGGCCCTCTTCTTTTTACACCCTCCATCGAGTTCGCCTCGCGCTTCGAGTTCTAACACCCAAAGCTTCAGATTTAGGCGCTTCGGACCTTCGACGATGTCCGGCTCCGACCAGCTTGGCCGATAGATGTCTTCTTCCGTCAGAGAAGAAGATGTGCTAAAGCTGTGAGACGTCAGGTATCTAACCGGCGAGATTTCGCATAGGCTGCCTGCTCCAGGGCAGGTCATTCCCACTCCCGAGCCCGGCGAGAGCGTGGTGTTCGTGTCACACTTCCTTCGGGGTTTAGGCTTCCCGACGGATCCCTTTGTGCGGGGGCTCATGTTTTATTATGGGCTGGATTTAAATGACTTGAATCTGAGTCCATCCTCCATATCTCGTCATTCATTGTCGATGTGAGGCCTTCCTCCATATTACCCTCACTTTGGATTGTGGCTCAAGACCTTCAAGGTGGAGCCGAAGATGATCAAGGGGCAACAAGCAGAGTGCGGAGTGGCGGTCATAAGCAAGTGTGTTGATGCTCCGTGGCCCGAGGGCTCTTTTCAAGAGGAGCTTGGTTTGTGGCAACGGGAGTGGTTTTATATTACCGCTCCCCGGGGCACCAAATGGGTGGCGCTCCCTGCCTTCCGCTCGGGTCCACCACAGCGGCTGGCGTCATGGGTCAACAAGGGGCTCGACTGGGGCCGTCCAAGGACGTTCCTCTGTTGCAGGGCCGTATTCGAGACCTCCAAGAAAGAGAGATCAATCTGGTCGCAGTGGCGCAGGTTATGTTGATTCGGCGCCTTCTACCCTGCAAACGTCGCCCCCTCCATCTGTGGGAATTCAATCCGGAGGGACCACGCGCTCTCCATCATTTTGTGGGTACGACTCCCGTGGAGATGTATAAACTGTTCTTCGGATCACAAGAGAAGTGTCCGGACCTGACTTAGGACGCAGGGCTAAGCTGCAATCGCCCAGATACTCAAGTAAGTAGTCCTGTAACCGGACAAGCTGTTCATTCATTTATCATATATATGCCCTTTAAAGGAGTCGTTTCTTGAACAGGAGTGGATAGCCAAGGCAAAGTTAATAAGGTGTCCGGCTCCCCTCCCTGAGACCACGCCGGATCCCATGCTGACCAAGATGTTGAAGGTTGCGCCTTTTGAAGAAGGCGAAGGGGAGAGCAGGGAAGCAATTGCTTCCACGAAGGAGACTTTCGAGGAAGGAGGTATCAAAGGTCCCACCCTCCAAGGAGAGAAGAGGACCGCTTCGGAAGATCTGGAGGTCAAGGCCTCAAAGAGGGGAAAGAAATCTTCGTCAGAGAGTCCTGCGCTGGGAAGTAACCCAGCCACACTGTTTCCCCAAGGGGATCAGCCCTCCAGCGTGCCGTAAGTAAAAAAGAAGGGGTCTTGTAAATAAGGAACATCCCTGCATTTATTTCTAAAGATGACCGAAATTGTACCTTGTAGTTTGGATCTGAGCCCTTCTCAGCAGAGCTCGTCTTCGGGGGATCTTCTTCCGGAGATGATGGAGAGCGAAACGCCTCCACCTGTTGCACCCTCATGCGAGGCGGACGACCCTGAGGTGTCGTCTCGGAGGGTTTCCCCAAGTACGGCGGGGCCGGAAGGTCCGCGCCAATCCGGCGTGCGGTCGGAGGAGCTGAAGGATCTGCTCGGGCGAGCGGCTATCTCACAAGATCACCGTGCTCTAATGGGTATGGTGATTGAAAGAATTGCATCCGCTGAGAGCGGATTGCATGAAGCCGCCAGAAACTTGCTGACGGGGTTCAAGGTACGCAAAAATGATGTACCTTCTGACAGTTGTGCATATAGAATGCGCCCTGTATAGATAGTAGCCCCTGAGACCCGGTAATTGACAGCGTGCCGAGGATCATAATCTCAGTTATAACATATCGCCACTCCTAAATAGGTGGCGGGGCGTCCGGTGGCCAGCCGAACTCATGAATATGCCGAACTAAAGCGGCAACTCGACGAGGCGGATGCGGACATCGCGCTGGTCAGTAAACGATTTGATGAGTCACAAGGTATGTGACTTCTATGCGGACACCTGGTAAGGGAGCTTGACGCCCATGCCTTACTACTTGTATGCTTAATGCAGGTGGTGCCGCTGCTGTAGAGGAGCTGCAGGCGGAACTTACCCGAGTGAAAGAGCAAGCCAGAAATAGTAATGCGGCCGCTTTAAGGGCGGCCGAAGAGCTAAAAGCCGAACGGGCTGCTCACTGCCGAAGTAAGGACGAAATGGCCGATATGGCCATAAAGTTTAAGAATACTACCGACCGATGCGAGGTTCTTGAAAAAGAACGTCGGGCGGAGCATGAGGGCCTGAAAAAGGCCACCACCGAATCCAAGGATGCCCGTTCCGCTTTGAGAGCTGCCAAGGAGGAGCTGAGTCAGGCCGGGGCTATTGCGGCTGGAAAACCGTTTCTGCTGCAGAGGAAGTATACAGATCCGAAGTATGCTCAGTTGGACAAGTTTTGGAGTTCGGAGGATGCTTATCTGGACTTAGCGGCGAGCGCTGCGGACGCGGTTGAGCACTTCCGAGACTAGAAGGGGCACAGAAGGGAAGAGCTATATTGGTCGCAATTCCATAGTCCGGAGCGTCCTCTTCCGTTGACCGATCGGTTGGCCGAATGGGCCGAGCTGAATCGATTATCCGGACTTGCCATAAAGCATGTCATGACTCATTTGTGGCCAGGCGGACCCCAACCAAAGAGTTATTTTGGTTTAGTGCAGCAGTTCCTTGGTGCGGTACCGCGTATCGATGCAATGAAGCGGTCGACGTGTATTGAGGGAGCGCGGATGGCTCTAGCCCGTGTCAAGACATACTGGGCGGAGATGAACGCCACCGACGTTGCATCCCAAGATTGAGACGAAGCAGTACCTGCCGAGCAGTATTTGAGGAAGTCCTGCAGGGCGCTCGTTTAATAGAGACGCAGTGCTCGAAGGATATTATGTTTAAATGACATGTATGATTTGTGAAAACAATGTTTCAATATAATATAAGAGCTTTTTATACTTGTGCGTTCAAGTAGTAAACTACTCCTCAGGCGGCCGCTTATGTATATGTATATATAACTTGAAAGATGGCAGTCCTTGGTTTCAGCCCCACGCACATAGTGCGGGGTGTTTGCAAAGAAGGCGCTTTTTTCACACTTAATCCAATGTCTTGGTCCTATTAAGGAGGTGGTAGCGTAGAAAACTAGGAAACCGGACTATAATGCTTTATCACTTTCACTTAGCCATAGGAGTTCGAGGGTGGGGCTACTATATAGCCCCTGGGGGCACCGCACTCTCTCGAATTCAGGGTGCGTATGTGCCTGACCGAAAAGCGGTCCTTCGTTAATGCAGAGGAATTCTAAACATTCCGGTGAGTCATCGAGTGGTTGACCAGTCTCTCGCTGTATCATGACAGTCAGTTTTTGGCTTTCTCTACTGAGGTGCTCGCCCGGCCGAACCGGGGCACAATCACAGTAGTTCTCCTGGTGCCGCGTTAGCCGATAGAACGGAACGTAAGGCAGCAAAACACATGAGCTGGGCAAACCCAACATTTGACCAAAGACATGATTCAGAGCTGATGCATATAAGGCCTAACTCGAGAGTCGAACACTCCCTAAGGTATTCGGTCTTTATAAAAACGGGCAGAATAATGCCCTAAGCCCCTGGTGTCCAGGTACGCGCAAAAATTCCGGTGCGGCCAATGCCAAAATGCCAGCCTCCTCCTCGGTTATAGTAAGAAACCGGGGGGTGTATATCAACAAGAGACAAGAAAAAGGTTTACGCAGGGTCTTAATCTGAAAAGAATCCTTGCAACGGGTCCCTCTGCACGCTCCTCACAAGATGTGTCTCCGTTGTGCCGTATCCTGGACGGGTGTAGCACGTTTGTTCATCTGTAAAAGAGAGGAACTTAGTTTAAAAGAAAAAAGATCGTGCGAAAGATGTACTTTATATTAAATAAATAGAGTACGATTCGAAGAAGTGAATAAAATTGAGCTTTATTGTCTCTTGTTGCACATGCATGCAGCCCCTTGTATGGGGGTATGCCGCTAGTAGGCGCCGGACTCGTCTAGCCGTGTCCGGGGTTCGAATTACCTATTCAGGTGCTTTGGTTAGCGGAGCCGGATTGGTGTGGGGCTGTCAAGGCAGCCTCGCATTCTTCCGTGCTCGAGTAACACTTAATACTCCCTTTTAATGAGATGATGCCGCGTGGACCGGGCATTTTAAGTGTAAGAGATGCATAATGCGGTATTGCGTTAAAGCGGGCGAAAGCTTCGCGTCCCAATAGTGCTTGATAGCTACTTTTAAATGGGGCGAGATGGAAGACTAGCTTTTCGCGACGGAAGTTGTCGGATGAACCGAACACAACTTCTAGCAGTAGGGAGCCCGTACAATGGGCATATGGGCCTGGCATTACCCCTTTGATGGAGGTGTTGCTATGGCGAATTTTGTTTGGGTCTATCCCCATCCTGCGGATTGTGTCCTGATATATCAGGTTTATGTCATTGCCGCCATCCATGAGGACTTGTGTAAATTGGAATCCATCGATTATAGGATCCAATATCAAGGCAGTCCATCCTGCGTTCCGGATACTTTCGGAGTAGTCCTGATGGTCGAAGGTGATTGGTTTTGACAACCAGTGTTGGTACTCCACTAGGGTAGTATGTGCGGCGCGCATTTTAGTGGGCGTCGCTCTATTTTTCCTTTTATCACATGAAGTGAGTTTACTGTTTTAACCTCTTGTGGGAAATTCCTTTGTTTTCCGATGTTGTGCTTGTGGGGTTCGTCATCATCCTCACTTGGCGTGTCGAGCCCCTTGTGTTCGGCGTTGAGTCTGTCGGACTGTTTGAAGACCCAACAATCTCTGTGGCTATGATTTGCAGGCTTCCCAGGGGTACTGTGGATTTGACATATCTTGTCCTAGATTTTGTTTAAGTTGGATAGCTCATCGCTATTGTCCTTAAGGGCAGTTTTTTATTGTTCTGCCATGAGCTTTTGAATCCGGCGTTTACTGCCGCGCTCTTTGGACCGTGTCCTTTAATCCGGCGCTGGTCCTTGTTGCGCCGTGGTTTCCCATTTCCATCCCTGACTTCGGATGTACTTGGGTCGCTGGTGCTGCATCTTGCTAGCTAGCTATCCTCTACCGCGCAAAAGCGGGTCATGAGGCTTGTTAATGCGGCCATTGTTCTCGGCTTTTCTTGGCGAGGTGTACATGCAGCCATTCATCTCGGACGTTGTGTTTGAAAGCTGCTAAGGCTTCGGCGTCCGGACAGTCGACTATTTGGTTCTTTTTAGTAAGGAACATGTTCCAGAATTTCCGGGCTGACTCTTCGGGCTGTTGAGTTATGTGACTTAGATCGTCTGCATCCGGAGGGCGGACATAAGTCCCCTGAAAATTTGCACGAAACGCATCTTCGAGCTCTTCCCAGCTTCCAATGGGATTTTCGGGAGGCTTTTAAGCCAATGCCGAGATGGCCCTTTGAGTTTGAGGGTAAGTATTTTATGGCGTGGAGATCATCTCCTCTAGCCATGTGTATGTGGAGGATGTAATCCTCAATCCAGACTCTGTGGTCTGCATTGTTCTGTCAGATGCCTCTATGTTTACGGTTTGAATCCTACTGGAAATTCATGATCCAGCACCTCATCGGTGAAACATAGGGCATGTTCGGCGCCCCAGACTATGGGTGATCCGTGATGTTCTGAAAATTGGCGTGTTGCATTGCTTTGAAGAGCTTGCTTTCTCGGCCCATAGATGGACCTAACTGGGCCATCCTTTTGATGTGATTCCTTATGTGGATCGCGTACCGGCTTGTGTATGGCGCCATTTGCCGCTCTCTTTTTGCCGTGGGGTCGTCCATCCGACCGGGTGGCCCTCTTACTTTTTGATTGTGGGGGATCTACGGCCTCCTCATCAAATTCGGGCAGTAGCTTTCTCTTCGGGTAGCTCTTTGTTCGGCGACTGTCGCCGTATTTGTCTGCGGTGTTGAATACTTTGTTCCATCTGATTCTGAGTGCATCTTCCGCTGTTTTGAGCTTCCGCTTCTGCTTTTTCAGGCTACGCGATGGCGACGAGCCTTTTGTGGAGGTTATTCTGCTCCAACAATTTGTCCGGCGTGAGATCGTCCGGACTGTTATCTTCGCTGGGGACGGGTTGTTTATCCAAGTTGTCCTGTTCGGACGGTTGCTCGATAGCATGTTCGTCCTCCACCGGTTCGTCCTGCTCTATGGCTGGATCTTTGTTGAGGCGGGACTTGGTGCGGCGTTTACGTTGCCGTTTTGACTGCTTTTCGAGGGATTTATCCTTCGTAGCGTCCCGTTGTTCCTCGTCGTCACTTCCTTTAGGTGTATCCACCATGTATACATCATGGGATGAGGTGGTTGTCCAGCGTCCTATATGCGCTGGTTCATGGTTGTCTCCTACATCGTCGTCCATACCGTCAATGTCTTCGGAGTCGAAATCGAGCACGTCGTGTAAGCTTTCGACAGTGGCTACAAAGTGGATGGTGGGTGGGCGTTGAATTTCTTCGTCGTCCGCATCCCAACCTTCCTGACCGTAGTCCGGCCAGGGCTCTCCGGATAAAGAGAGAGACTTTAGTAAATTCAGGATGTCGCCAAAGGGCGAGTGCTAAAACATGTCCGCGGCAGTGAACTCCATGACCGGCGCCCAATCGGATTCGTTTGGCAGGGGCGCCGAGGGTTCGGAGTCCGGAGAGGAGTCCGGCACCTTGGAGTCACAGTCTTCGCATAAGCGACGTGGATTGTGTTCGCTCAATCGCCCTAGAGATTTCAGCCTCCGAGGTGGTGTCCACCCAACCGCCCTCGATCGGCGACCTCGGCTCCGAATCAATGTTGGAGCCGGACACTAAATCTTGACCTCCAGGACCTTTGTTCGGCGACAGAGTTAGATCATGCCCATCGAGACAAAGGCGGCGCTGCTATCGTGGCTCGAATCCGTCGAAGATCAAGTCTCTGCGGATGTCGGCCGTATAATTCAAGCTTCCAAATCTGACCTGATGGCCAGGGGCGCAGCTTTCAATCTGCTCCAGATGGCCAAGTGAATTGGCCCGCAGTGCAAAGCCGCCGAATACGAAGATCTGTCCGGGGAGAAATGTCTCACCCTGGACCGCATCGTTGTTGATGATCGAAGGAGCCATCGGGCCTATAGGTGACGACACAGAGGAACTCTCAATGAAAGCACCAATGTCGGTGTCAAAACCGGCGGATCTCGGGTAGGGGGTCCCGAACTGTGTGCCTAGGCGGATGGTAACAGGAGACAAGGGACACGATGTTTTTACCCAGGTTCGGGCCCTCTCGATGGAGGTAATACCCTACTCCTGCTTGATTAATATTGATGATATGGGTAGTACAAGAGTAGATCTACCACGAGATCAAGGAGGTTAAACCCTAGAAGCTAGCCTATGGTATGATTGTTGTTTGTCCTACGGACTAAAACCCTCCGGTTTATATAGACACCGGATAGGTTAGGGTTACACAGAGTCGGTTACAATGGTAGGAAATCTACATATCCATATCGCCAAGCTTGCCTTCCACGCCAAGGAAAGTCCCATCCGGACACGGGACGAAGTCTTCAATCTTGTATCTTCATAGTCTTGGAGTCCGGCCGCGATGATAGTTCGGCTATCCGGACCCCCCTAGTCCAGGACTCCCTCAGCGACCCTGAAGGAAGCGCTGTCCAAGGCCGAAAACAATGCGGCCGTGGAGCGTACCGAGCGAGAGAAGCAGGAGGCACGGGTGGTGGCGGTGCAACAAGAGCTCCAGGCTCTCGTGGAAAAACACGAGAGTTTGGAGCGTGACTCAAAGACTCAAGAGTCCGAGCTCGCCTCGGCGCTTGAGAGCGCCAAATCCGCCAAAGCCGAAGCCCAAAAAGCCCTCCAGGAAATTGAGGCGTTGAAGAAGATAGCGGCGGGTAAGGCATTCTTTATGCAAAGCAAGCACGCGAAAGTGATTTACTTGTTACTTACCTGAGTCCGGAGCTCTCCAGCAGCATTCGCAGGTCTTCCCCGGAGTGTGTCCGACGCTGCCGCATTCTACCGAGCTGAAGAGGGGAGCTCAACGGAGAAGGTGTTCTGGTCTCAGTATGCTGAGGCCGGACACCCAGTGCCCTTGAGAGACCAGCTGAAGCAGCTGGTCGAGCTCCATACGGTGGCCGAACAGGCCATGAAGGGTCTCTTAGTCCGGCTGTGGCCTGGGGAAGCCATGCCTGGGAGCTACTTCGGGTTGGTAAAGCGGCTGGTGGATGCCTGTCCAAGGCTTGAAGTCATCAAGCTCTCCGTATGCATCGAAGGTGCCCGTAGGGCCCTTGCCCGTGCTAAAGTGCATTGGGGCAAGATGGACGCTGAGAAGCTTGTGACGGATGGACCACCGCCAGGCAAGGAGCATCGCAAGCCCGAGATGTATTATGACGGCGTCCTGAAGGGTGCCCTCCGTATAGCGGATGAGTGGTCCAAAGATGTAATTTTTGAGTAAACTCGCATTTGTAATCTTGTACGCTGAAAACTTGTTCATATGCGCTAAGCAATGCTTTTGAATTTATAATATTACCTTCTGTGCGGTCGTTTATCAAATTTGAGAGATGGCGAGTCGTAAACCGCCCGCCCCCATGTCATGAGTCTTTGGGGTGTTCGGGATAAACTTGAGCGCTCTTTTTCCCATTATTGGGTCCTTCGAGGGAGGTGCTCAACACAACAAACAAGGCAATCGGACTATAATGCTTGAACACTCTCACTTAGCCATAGAATTCTATAATTTTAAATTTTGGCGAAGCCCCTAGTATTCGGAAGAAAGAGTTCAGGGCGTTATCCATGCCTCGGCCGGACAAAGCCGACTCCTCGCTCTAAGCGGCATAAGTCTTTAGGGACTCGAAAACCTCTCGAACAGTGACCAGCTCTCGCCCTATCATGACGGTCAGTTTTAGCTTTCTCCACTGAGGTGCTTAGCCCGGCTCAACCGGGGCACAATCGCAGTGGTTCTCCCAGTGCTACCTTAGCCGATATAACGGAACGTAAGGCACCAAAACATGGGAGCCGGGCAAACCCAACTATTGACCCAAGACATGATTCGGAGCCGATGCATATAATGCTATAAGTTCAGGGTGCCATACTCATGAGAGTGTTCGGACTTCTCACACCATATTTTGGGGTACGCAAGCCCCTGGTGTATTGGCCGTACCAAAGTGTACCGTTGCATAATGTCATAACTGAACATATTTTTTAAAAAAGGAATGCAATAATAGACAAAAGCTATGCATTGTTTATTCGAAAAGTCTGCGGTAAAAGCAGAACAATACAAATAGTGCGATAAGCAAGAGATGGGACTATTCAACATGTCCCCCCTCCAGGGGAGAGCTGCGGGATGATATGTGAAACAAGTATACTGCTCGTTATAGAGACCACCTGGACACTCAACGTAGCTTTCTTCCTCCCTGGCTGTTGCATCGTGTGTTCGGCGATTATGCTGCCGGACAGGCCTTCCGGAAAGTGGAGTCCTGAAAGTAAGAAAAAAAAAAGAATGACAAAATCGGGAGCCCCTTGTGCGGTTGAGCCGCATTTTGGGTGTGCCGTGGTCGTGCCCCTCTCTCTATGCCCATGGTATTTCCAGTCTGTAGTTATGTACGCGTAGTACTGGTTTCGCAACTTCGCGAGGGCTGGGGTTGGGGCCGCATTGCTACGCGTGCTCGGAACGTGCGAGGCGGTCTTGTTGTAGGTTACTCCGGGCGCGCTTGACGGTGTCCGGACGTTTAATGGCCGGACTGGAGAATTGCCTTGACAGGCTGCTTTGTACTTCCGCCGCGAGGGACGTCGTATGCTCCTCCGTCCGGAGAGAGCGTTCGGTGTTTCCATTGACCATAGTGACTCCTCGAGGGCCTGGCATCTTGAGCTTGAGGTATGCGTAGTGTGGCACCGCATTGAACTTTGCAAATGGGTTCGTCCGAGCAGTGCGTGATAGCCACTGCGGAATGGGACTATGTAGAAGATTAACTCCTCGCTTCGGAAATTATCCGGGGATCCGAATACCACCTCAAGTGTAACTGAGCCTGTACAGTTGGCCTCTACACCTGGTATGACGCCTTTAAAGGTCGTCTTTGTGGGTTTAATCCTTGAGGGATCTATGCCCATTTTCTGCCTTTGTATCCCGATAAAGCGAGTTCAGGCTTTGCCGCCGTCCATAAGGACTCTAGTGAGGTGAAATCCGGCCAATGATTGGGTCTAAAACCAATGTGTCGAATCCGCCTTGGTTGATGCTAGTGGGGTGGTCCATTAGATCAAAAGTGATCGGGCAGGAGGACCATGGGTTGAACTTTGGGGCGACTGGCTCCAACGCATATACGTCCCTGAGTGCACGCTTCCGCTCCCTTTTGGGTATGTGGGTTGCGTATATCATGTTCACCACCCACACTTGTGGGGGGAAACCCTTCTGCCCTTGTTGTTCGGCGGCCGCGGCTCCTCCTCGTCATCGCTATGCAGCCCCTTGTCATTGTTTTCGGTGTTTAACTTGCCTGCCTGCTTGAACACCCAACAATCCCTGTTGGTGTGGTTGGCTGGTTTTTCGGGGGTGCCGTGTATCTGGCACGAGCGATCGAGTATTCGGTCCAAATTGGACGGGCCCGGAGTATTTCTTTTGAATGGCTTTTTCTGCTGACCGGGTTTAGAGCCTCTGAATCCGGCATTAACTGCCGTATCCTCAGCATTGTCGCCGTTAATGCGGCGCTTTTGCTTGTTGCGACGCGACCTGCCAATGATGTCCTTGGTATCCGAATTACCAGGGATCTTGGTCATGTTATTACTACGAGCTAGCCAGCTGTCTTCTCCCGCGCAAAAGCGGGTCATGAGTGTCGTGAGGGCTTCCATGGATTTCGGCTTTTCCTATCCTAGGTGTCGGGCAAGCCACTCGTCACGGATGTTATGCTTGAAGGCTGCAAGGGCCGCTGCATCCGGACAGTCGACTATTTGATTTTTCTTTGTTAGGAACCGTGTCCAGAATTGTCTGGTCGATTCCTTTGGCTGCTGAATTATGTGGCTTAGGTCATCGGCGTCTGGTGGTCGCACATAGGTGCCCTGGAAGTTGTCGAGGAATGCGGCTTCCAGGTCCTCCCAACAACCAATTGATTCTGCTGGCAAGCTGTTAAGCCAATGCCGAGCTGGGACTTTAAGCTTGAGTGGGAGGTATTTGATGGCGTGTAGATCATCACCGCGGGCCATGTGGATATGAAGGAGATAATCCTCGATCCATACCGCCGGATCTGTTGTGCCATCGTATGATTCGATGTTTATGGGTTTGAAACCCTCGGGGATTTGATGATCCATTACTTCATCTGTGAAGCATAGTGGGTGTGTGGGGCCTCTGTATTGGGATATGTCACACCGTAGCTCAAATGAGCTCTGTCTACTGTGTTCGGCCCGGCCGGATTTATCATATCCGGCATGACGGTTATCGTCGCGTGTCGTGGGGCGCCCACGCGATCCATAGATCGATCTTGTTTGCCTTGCCCTGTCCTCCAATATATCTCGCAGGTCTGGCGCATTTCCCCGTGCCTTGGTGTTCTTTGAGCGGCGCCGGGGTGCGGCTTGAGTGGAGGGCCGAGAGGCCTCTCTGTCGCGGCCACGAGGTGGCCGGTCGCCCGCATCATGCGCTGGTGATGTATGTCTGGGTGCTTCCTCCTCTAATAGGGGTAGCAGCCTGCGTTTTGGGTGGCTTTTGGAGGGTCGTTCGAGTTCGTACTCTTCGGCCGCAAGGACATCAGTCCATCTGTCGGCTAGCAAGTCTTGGTCAGCTCTAAGGTGTTGCTGTTTTTTCTTGAGGCTGCTTGCCGTGGCCATAAGCCTGCGTTTTAAACGCTCTTGTTCGACGGGATCCTCGGAGTGCGACAAATTACGTGCCGTAAATCGAGGCTTGCCTCGTCTTCGGAGGTAGGCATGTAATTATCGTCCTCTACCTCTCTGTCTGCCGCTCTCTTATGAGGGCTGGCTTCTCCATCCTCCTGTGCTGAATCCTGCTGGAGGGGGTTGTCCTCGGCACTGTCCGGGGTGTTATTGTCTCCGGTGCCGGAATCGCTGTTTTTGCTATGGCGGGATTTAGAGCGACGCTGCTGACGCCGGCGCTTAGGCTGTTTCTTGGAGGGTTTATCCTCCATTGTTCCATCGCCGTTCCCTTCTTTTGGGGTGTCCACCATGTATATGTAATATGACGAGGTGGCCTTCAAAGGTCTCAGAGGCGCTGGTTCTTGTTCGTCTCTGCATCGTCATCCATACCATCGATGTCTTCGAGTCGAAGTCGAGCATGTCATTAAATCATCGGCGGTGGCTCTGAAGTGGGTGGTGGGTGGGGTTTGAATTTCTTCGTCGTCCGCATCCCAACCTTGCTGACCATAGTCCGGCCAAGGCTCTCCTGATAAAGAGAGAGACTTTAGTGAATTCAGAATGTCGCCAAAGGGCGAGTGCTGAAAGATGTCCGCGGCGGTGAACTCCATGATTGGCGCCAAAACGGATTCGATTGGTAGGGGTGCGGAAGGTTCGGAGTCCGGAGAGGAGTCCGACACCTTGGAGTCACGAGCTTCGCAAAGAACAGGTATGGTGTTCGGCTCGATCGCCGTAGAGATTGCAGCCCCCGAGGCGGTGTCCAGCCACCCGTCCTCGATTGGTGCAGTCGGCTCCGAGATAAGGGTCGGAGCAGACACTAGCGCGGCCTCCAGGACACTATTCGGCGGCAGAGCTAGATCATGCCCATCGTGACAGTGCGGCGCGCTTGGCTGTGGCTCGAACCTGTCGAAGATCAAGTCTCCGCGAACATCGGCCATGTAGTTCAAACTTCCAAATCTGACCTGATGGCCAGGGACGTAGCTTCCGATCTGCTCCAGATGGACAAGCGAATTGGCCCGCACTGCAAAGCCGTCGAATACGAAGATCTGTCCGGGGAGAAAAATCTCACCCTGGACCGCATTGTTGTTGATGATCGGAGGAGCCATCGGGCATAAAGATAACGACACAGAGGAACTCTCAATGAAAGCACCAATGTCGGTGTCAAAACTGGCGGATCTCGGGTAGGGGGTCCCGAACTGTGCGTCTAGGCGGATGGTAACAGGAGACAAGGGACAAGATGTTTTTACCCAGGTTCGGGCCCTCTCGATGGAGGTAAAACCCAACTCATGCTTGATTAATATTGATGATATGGGTAGTACAAGAGTAGATCTACCACGAGTTCAGAGAGGCTAAACCCTAGAAGCTAGCCTATGGTATGATTGTTGTTCGTCCTAAGGACTAAAACCCTCCGGTTTATATAGACACCGGAGAGGGCTAGGGTTACACAGAGTCGGTTACAATGGGATGAGATCTACATATCCGTATTGCCAAGCTTGCCTTCCACGCCAAGGAAAGTCCCATACGGACACGGGACGAAGTCTTCAATCTTGTATCTTCATAGTCCAGGAGTCTGGCCAAAGGTCATACTCCGGCCATCCGATCACCCCCTAATCCAGGACTCCCTCACAAGCAGTTGGCCATTCTGTAGCTCAATTAAAGTCTTAGGGATCATAATGAATAGCAGAGGGTTTCATACAAGCATACTACAGCAAGCGAAACTATGCAATCATTCGCCTAGTATAAACTAGATTGTGAGCCTCATGCAATAATAGTTGGTTAATAGACTTCAAAGCTTCAGGCACACTTCGGCAGAGTAATGAAATGGTAAGGCCTTTAATTATGTCAACTAATAGTTATACAAGTACCCAACATCAGGCATCATTCTTTGGGCATCTCATTAACTCGGGACAAATAAAGCAATTGAAAAGAGCAAATTAACTATGCCTGAAACAAACAAGGAATTGAACTGTTGAGCCGGATACAGTGACTTACCTTAACAGGTTGAAGAGGCTCAGCGCAGCTCCTACTTCTCTTGCAAGGCTCCTTCCTAACATCTTGTACTTGGAAATTCTCAATCTTATCTTCATTGCAGCCCCTCTACAATGTGAGACAAACTAGTTACTCGTCTCCTTGGAAGATAAATATGCATACTTTCCAGTCTGTGAACACAAAAGGATGAGATTATAACAAAACAACACCACATAATGAAACATGCCGCATCTCTTGCACTTGCACACAATGAAATGACCATTTACTATGTATGCACTATGTAAAAACTAGGCATACCTTCGAACTGGATCTCCAGGTACTCTTGGAGAGCCTACTTTAGTGTACAGCCAAACCTTTATGTCACCTATGAGTTAGAAAAGGCCCCACTACAGCAGCCCTTAGTGTTTAAATTGTTGACAAGCTTTGTTAGAGTGTTAGGTCAAGAACAACAAGTAATCAAAGCAAACAGTCCTAGTATGGCTGGCTGATGCAAACAAGCAATTGAACAGATGTGTGAGCAAATCTTTCATATCAAGAAAAGAAGCAAAGAAGGAGGCTTAAAGACCATCACTTGACTGACCAGATTTAAGGGGCATTTAAACATCATGTGCAACGTATGAACTAACATAAATATTGCATATTCCAGATTCTACAATGGAATGCACATGTATTAGGTTATGCCATGTATGATGATGCCTAAATGTACACTATTGCAGGCAGGAGTGATTCATCATTGCACGCACAATTGAATTGCAAGTTAAGGGCCAGTTCCATTCCGCCTTTTCAGGGATTATTGTCAAAATAAGCCATAAAAGATGTAAAGAAGTCATTTTTGAGTTATGGGCTTGGTTTAACTAATTTCGCTTTGGAGGGGGGTGTTTCGGGTAGAACCTCACTAAAAATTGAAGGGAAGGGGAATAGTAAAATGACTCTGTTGTCTGCCTATATTACACTCAAAATGCAACTGGTGACGCCTGCGTCACACCTCACCCTCAAGTAAAAACAAACATGCAAGCGTTCATTGTCTTGCCCGCTTGCATCTCCTCTCCCCTTTCCCTCTACCTCGATCCCCTGCCTGCAGCACTAGGGTTCCTCCAGCAAGTCATCGCCACGGGTCCCATCTGGCCTGGTCCTCGACGATGCTCTATCCAGCTTGGCTACATGGCCGGCAGGTAGGGGCAAATCTCCCTGGCTGCTCCTCCCTTTGGCGTCGCCCCTCATTCTCATGGTCTCCAGCAGCTGCTCCACTGTGGTTCGTACAACACACTACTTCGGCAGGCGCTGCACAACTACGATTAATGCCACACTGCGGCAGAAGGCACCTTATTCCCCCTCCCCACCTCCCAGGCCGTGGCCTTGAGGTGCTGTTGAAGGATGAGATCGTCCAAGAAGGTGAGGATCTCCTCTGATTTTTTTGCCAAATTTTCATTCTGATCCACTATACGATGAATTTCTATGAGTTGCTTCTGCTACTGCTATATGATGCATTGCTATGAGCTGCTCCTGCTGCTGCTATATGATGAATTGCTATGAGCTGCTGCTGCTATATGATGAATTCCTATGAGCTGCTGTTGCTACATGATGAGTCGCTATAAGCTGCTCCTGCTGCTGCTACATGATGAGTCGCTATAAGCTGCTCCTGCTGCTGCTATATGATGAATTGCTATGAGCTGCTCCTGCTGATGCTAGATGATGAATTGCTATGAGCTGCTCCTGCTGCTCCTATATGATGAATTGCTATGAGCTTCTCCTGCTGCTGCTATATGATGAATTGCTATGAGTTGCTCCTGCTGCTGCTATATGATGAATTGCTATGAGCTGCTCCTGCTGCTGCTATATGATGAATGCTATGAGTTGCTGCTGGTATATGATGAATTGCACACTGCTGCTATTGTATGATGAGTTGCTATGAGCTGCAGCTGCTGCTATATGATGCTTTCAGGTGGTGCTGCTATATGACAATAACCAGCCACTTGGACCACCGAACTTCAATAAATAATTGTTCTTCTTTTAAATGTGGGTCATGCGTTTTTTGTTTAAATTAGGCAATGGGATCTCTATGGAAAACATTAACCAAAGTAGATTTTGCCAAGTAGATGGTATCTTTGTATTTGCATTTTGAGCAAATAGTGATGGTGCAGTTTCCTATCATATTAATTCTCGACTGGGTTCAATTTGTGATGTTTGCAAGTCAAATTAATTTTCATATGGGCAACAAAATGAAAAAATATAATGCAATCTAGACTTTTCACTGATCAAACCAAAGATAAGCTGAAAACGCAATGAAAAGAACTGGTTGGCTTATTACATGGAGCTTATATTCACAGGTGCTAATTTTATAAGGATAACTCGTAATAACTATCCCTAGGAAACTTGTCCAATAGAACTGAAATACAAATAACATGTCACGATGATTGCAATGGAGGAGTGACGTACCATAGCACATATAACATCCCAAATTTTCAATTTGGAATGTTATACAAATAGATCATCTTGCATATCATAATTATTGCATTTTGCCTCGATCCTAGAAATTCTACGCAACTCAAGGACCCACGGAGAGAGTTGGGGATTGCGTTATTTTCATATTTGAGTTTCTCAAATTTTGGAAAATAGGGTCAATTGATTTTATTTATTTTATCTTCAATTATTTCAATCACAAAAATAAAAGAGAGGGAATAAAATGACTTTCCCAAAATAAAGAAATAATGAGGATTTAATAAAAAATCAAATAAGATTTATTTTGGTGTTTTGCTATTTTATTTGAATTAGGAAAAATTACATGATTTTTGAAAAATGCATTTTTGGACCAAAGAAATGTTCATCTTGCTCTAAATATTTTCTTTGGACGATGAAAATTTACTTTGGTATTTTTAGATTTTTATTTAATTTTCTAGATTTTTTTTGGTTCGGTGATTTTTTTAAAAAACCTCATACTCGACCGGGTCAAGCCCGAGCTGTGTCGGCCCACCGTGCCACCGCCTTCCCGTTGTGCCTTGGCCACGGACTTCGGGAGAGTCCGAGCCGCCGCCGCCCGCCCGACCCCCTCCCCAAGTCGGAGCCGCCGCCGCCTTCCCCCCCCTTTAAATACCCACCTGGGGCCCCCTAGGGACCCCAAGCCGCGGCTTCGCCGCGCCGCCTCCCCTTCGGGCCGACCCGCCCGCCGCCAGCCGCCGCCCGGCGCTGCAGCGCCGCCGCCCTAGCCACCCGCCACGGAGCCCGCCGCCCTAACCAACCCCGCCGGAGGTACCGCCGCCGCCGACGACGCCATTTTTTTTTTGGAAAAAAACCACTCCGGTTTTTTAAAGAAAAACCCTAGTTTTTTTGTTAGATCGGTTTTTCTTTCGTTTTATTTATTTAACGAGTGTTCGCTCGTTCGTTTGTTTTTAACGAACGCGTTCATCGTTTAGATCCAGTTAACGAACGTTCGTTCGTTAAGCTGGTCGTCGTTTTTCTTTTTCTCGGATTTATTCCGCGATTTTCTGATCGTGATTTCTGATCCGATTTTCGTTTTAGTATAACTTTTCGCTCGTTTATCGGAATCAGGCGATTCTAGCGCCTAGAGTTTCGTCTCGAAACCCTCTTTCCGAATAATCTACTCAAACCAGTTTAGTAAACGAAGCTTGTTTCTTTCGCCGTTTGAGTTTTGTTTCTTCGTTCGATTTGATTCTTTTTGCAAACCGGAGTTCTTAAGTTAAACTTTCCAGGATTGCCTGTTTCTTTTTGGACCGCCACCCATGCTCAAAGGGATCATAAGATTATTCATGCTAGAAACTTCCGTGTGCAGCCACATGCTATTATGGGCTCTAGCATAGTTGATTAAATTGTGCGAACTCTTACAGTGGTAGACTAGCATATGTAGGGGAAAGTAGGTGTACCGGTCTACCCATCGCAAGGTGCTAGCGCTTCTGAAAGACTATGTCTCGGTCATTCGTTTCTCAAACACCTTGTAGTGCGAGAAAACCAACGAAGGAGATCGAGTCATGTGGGGAAAAGTGCGCAACCTCTGCAGAGTGTATAAACTAATCATGATTAGCCGTGTCCCCGGTTATGGACATCTTGAGTATCTAGTACTTGGATTTTCGTGTGAATCTCAACAGGTTACTTTAATTAATATTGTTGGGTTTTAATGATGATGCTTAATTGGGATTGAGAATGCTGTCAACCATTCTCAATGTTTAACAACCACCATGATAGTTAAATAAAATGTATTCCTTTGATGTAGGGAAAAACTGGCTTTACGCAAAACTGTAACCATAGAGCTTTCCACCAGCCATATATGCATGTAGCATAGCTTATTTCTTTCATTACTCTCTATGTGTTACATTGCCAGCATAGTCCATGTGCTGACCCGTTTTCGGGCTGCAACGTTCATGTTGCAGACTTTTCAGACGACGAGTAAGATGCTTTAGGATCGTGGTTCGATACTCAGTGATGTCGCTGGAGTTGATGGACTCACTTATCTTCCAAGCCTCCCGCTGTTATCGTTATTAGATGGCCTTAAGCCATATCTATTGTAATAAGTTTCTCTTTGGAGACATTCGATGTAATAAGTGTGTGATTGCTACTCTGTTATAAATCCTTCAAGTATGGCGTGTCAAGACATCGATCCAGGATGACACCGAGGCACGAAGATCGGACTGTTTGAGGTCCGGTCGCTACAAGATGGTATCAAAGCACACGCCGATCAGAGACACGACCACTAAGCAAAGACCATAGATCACTACTCTCTCTTCTCATTCTAACTCCTCATCTTTTCTATTCTTCTAGGATGGCGGATGCAGGAACAAGTTCATGCAACCGGATGAAGATACACCTTTTGGACGACACCTGAAGGAAGTAACCAAGTACTTAAAGATCGGAGTTCCAAGCTTCACCGGAACCTACAACGCCACCTTACCTGAAGAGGAGCGCTGGATGATTCAAGTTCAAGTTCCAGGAAGGACGTTCATGCTAGTCACTGAGCCTATAGAGTTTTCCTTTGATGCACCAACCTGGAGTTTAGGGACGAGCATGGCAGCTCACATCACCATGGGACGCATTGGAGAAGTTTATCACCAAGAGCTTAAGGATACTACCTACCAGATTTGTGGGCGCCGAGATGAGCAATGGGAGATGGTCAATACCAGGAAAGACAGATCAGTTGCAGCTTTCATCTAGGAGTTAAAGCAGCACATTTGACGCCAGGAGAACCAGATGAGTGCAGGCATGATGGATCTGAAGGAAGCCATGATCAAGATCACGGAACTGGAGGAAGAACTCAAGTCTACACGTGATGGATATGAGGAGGAAATATCAACTCTAGTCGAGAAGAATGATGATCTGAAGAAGAAGCTAAGAGTGTTCATGGGATTTCCAGCAACTGGAGAAGACGAAGATCGCACTTGTCCCGAGAATTACATCATCATCGATTTATACCGACTCGGACCCGGATGATAGTGATGATGACTACGTTGATGAAGCCGAGCGGATATCATGGAGTCTTCATCGAAGCAGTTTTTCTAGTAGACCACCATAAAGTAGTAGAATTTCCTCCATGTATCTAGTATAGTCTCGAGCACTTTGTAACGATAGATAGACCGTTGTATGCCCTTGCTTGTTTGAATGAAGTGTTTTGATTGCAATTTGCCTCATGTGCATATGGGTAGTGTTTTCCCTCTAGACCTCATTCTATTCTGTATTCTCGTCTTTTCTAAACCCTCAGATGCCTCCGAGACGTGACAACGGATTCGCTTTCCCACCGGAGCTCACCCAGTTGATCCAGCAGCAGAATGCATTGATGGAGATACTAGTACAGAATCAGAATCAGGGGAACAACAACAACAACAATCCACCACCACCACCACCACCTGTTGATCACTTAACCCGTTTTCTTAGACTGAATCCGCCGGTGTTCTCTAGTAGCACCGAGCCGATTGTTGCAGATGACTGGCTTCGCAAGACAGCCAGGGAGCTGAACACTGCAGGATGCACAGATGCGGAGCAGGTGCGATTTGCCGCACATCAGCTTGAGGGACCCGCAACATCATGGTGGGATAATTTCACAGCTACTTATCCAGCAAACATTGTCACATGGGATCAGTTTCAGCAGGCTTTTCGTATTGCCCATGTTTCAGCAGGAGCTATGGCCATGAAGAAGCGTGAGTTTTGCAACTTGCGCCAGGGAGGAAGATTAGTTGGCCAGTATGTGGATGATTTCAGTAAGCTAGCACGTTATGCCCCAGATGACGTCGCTATGGATGCAGCTAAGCAAGAGAAGTTTCTGGAAGGGCTGAATGATGAGCTGAGCATGCAGTTGATGGTAGCAAGTTTCAACAACTACCAGGAGTTGGTAGATCATGCTCTCATGATTGAAGGGAAGTAGCAGCAGATTGAAAACCGCAAGAGGAAGTATGGACAAGGGAAGTACAATTCTGGAGCCCAGCAGAAGCCCCGTTTTACTCCGAAGTCAGGAGGACAATTTCAGCATACCCATGGAGGAGGTAGCTCGCACAATCACAATTGTCCCAAGAATGGTACCGGGAATGGAGGAAGTAGTAGCCGGAACCGTACCTACCCCTCAACACCAACCAAGAAAGATCTGAGTCAAGTCACCTGTTTTAAGTGCCAGAAGACCGGACATTACGCAAATGAATGTCCTGAAGGCCAGACTGGAAATGGCAATGGAAACTCCGGGAAGAAGCCGAACCCTTTCAACTGAGGACAAGTGAACCACGTTAGCGTGGAGGAGGTTGAAGCTCAACCAGATGCAGTAATAGGTAAGTTTTTGGTTAATTCATTTATCGCGACTTCGTTCTTTTTATACTGGTGCATCGCATTCATACATATCAAGGGGATTTGTGGATAAGTATAGACTACCCACTAGGGTTCTAAAAACACCCATGCTAGTAACCTCACCGGGAGCAGAGTACATGGCCAGTCGAGGATGTTTTCAAGTTCTGTTGGGTATAGGCAAGCATATTTTTCCCTCGGATTTCATCATTTTGGAATCCCAAGGTTTGGATGTGATTCTGGGTATGGATTGGCTATCAATGTATGGAGGAAACATTGATTGCGCCAGTACGTCGATTCTGCTTACTACCCCAGAAGGGAAAAGGATAAGGTATGTATCAAGGCATGAGCCGAGGAGGATGCACGTAAATTCCTTATCAGGAGTTGTGCAGGAGGAAGTACCAGTAGTGAAGGATTTTCTTCATGTATTTCCAGAGGAGTTGCCAGGCATGCCACCGGACAGAGACATTGAGTTTTTGATTGAGCTTTTGCCAGGCACAGGGCTAATATCCAAGAGACCATACAGGATGCCCGCAAAAGGTTTGGATGAGATTAAGTCAGATCAAGGAGTTACTAGATAAAGGATACATTCGCCCAAGTTCTTCACCTTGGGGATCACCAATACTTCTAGTGGAGAAGAAGGATGGATCGTTAAGGATGGTTGTTGATTATCGAGGATTAAATGCGGTAACCATGAAGAATAAGTACCCACTGCCAATGATCAATGATCTGTTTGACCGACTACAAGGAGCAAAAGTGTTTTCCAAGATCGATTTGCGATCAGGATACCATCAGTTGAAGATTCGAGAACAGGATATACCCAAGACAGCTTTTACCACCAGGTACAGGTTGTATGAGTATACTGTTATGTCATTTGGATTGACTAACGCACCTGCATATTTCATGAACATGATGAACAAATTATTTATGGAGTTTCTGGATAAGTTCGTCGTGGTGTCCATTGATAACATCTTGCTCTACTCGAAGAACGAAGAGGAGCATAAGGAGCACTTGCGTTTGGTATTGGAGAAGCTCAGAGAACACCAATTATATGCCAACTTTAGCAAATGTGAGTTCTGGTTGAAGGAAGTTGGATTCCTCGGACATGTTATATCCGGAGAGGGTATAGCAGTAGACCCCACCAAGGTTGTCACCGTGACTAATTGGGAAGCACCAACGACAGTTGGGGAGATCAGAAGTTTTCTTGGACTGGCAGGATACTACCGGAGATTCATTGAGAATTTTTCAAGGATTGCAAAGCCCATGACGGAGTTGTTGAAGAAGGATACCAAGTTCAATTGGACTGAGGAATGTGAGGTCAGTTTCCAGGAATTGAAGAAACGTCTAGTTACCTCACTAGTGTTGATTCTGCCAGATCAGACTAAGGATTATGAGGTGTATTGCGATACTTCACGTCGAGGACTTGGAGCAGTACTTATGCAGGAAGGAAGAGTTGTTTCATATGCGTCACGACAGCTTAAACCTCATGAGTTAAATTATGCCACACATGATTTGGAGTTAGCTGCCGTAGTGCATGCATTGAAGACATGGAGACATGTTCTTATTGGAAATCATTGCGAGGTATACACGGATCACAAGAGTTTGAAGTACATCTTCACGCAAAAATAGTTAAACCTCAGGCAAAGGAGATGGTTGGAACTCATCAAGGATTATGATATAAGATTGCAGTATCACCCCGGAAAGGCTAACGTAGTAGCCGACGCGTTGAGCCGTAAGAGCCATGTTAATACACTCATAACTGAAGGACTGCCAAAGGAGTTAGCCGAGGACTTTTATGTAGCTATGTTTGGAGATAGTTCCGAGAGGCTATGTAGCAACATTGGAAATTCAGTCGACCTTGATGGATAAGATCAGAGAAGCTCAAAAGACCGGATAAGGAGATTGCAGAGATAAAGGAGAGGTTGAACAAGGGAAAAGCCAAGGGATTTCGTGAGGATGAGCACGATACCCTCTGGTTTGAGGACCACGTTTATGTACCCAATGACCCTGAGATCAGGAAGTTGATTTTGCAAGGCCCATGATTTGCCGTATTCAATTCACCCAGGAAATACCAAGATGTACTTGGATTTGAAGGAGATTTTCTAGTGGACCGGAATGAAGAAGGACATTGCCGAGTATGTAGCAGTATGTGATGTATGTCAGAGAGTAAAGGTAGAGCATCAGAAGCCAGCAGGATTGTTGCAACCATTGCCTATACCCGAATGGAAGTGGGATAAGTTAGGCATGGATTTTATCACAGGATTACCCAGGACTCGTTCAGGCTATGACTCGATTTGGGTTGTAGTCGATCGTTTGACGAAGGTAGCACATTTCATTCCAGTGAAGACCACTTACACCAGTGCTAAGTTGGCCAAGATATATATGACCAGGATCGTATGTTTGCATGGAGTTCCGAGGAGCATTGTATCAGATAGAGGAACCCAGTTTACCTCAAAGTTCTGGAATCAGTTACACGAAACTTTGGGTACCAGATTAGAGTTCAGCACAGCTTTTCATCCGCAGACAGATGGACAGACCAAAAGAGTCAATCAGATTTTAGAAGACATGCTGAGAGCTTGTGCGCTAGATTATGGATCTAGTTGGGATGACAATTTGTCGTATGCAGAGTTCTCTTACAACAACAGTTATCAATCCAGTTTGAAGATGGCCCCTTTTGAAGCCTTATATGGAAGGAGGTGCAGAACCCCGTTGTCTTGGGACAAAGTTGGAGACCGCTCTTGTTTGGACCAGATTTGATTAAGGAGTCTCGAACGGAAAGTGAAGTTGATTCATGACAGCTCAAGGTAGCCCACCAAAGCGGAAAAGCTATCTTGATGCAAAACGCAAGGAGATAATTTACGAAGTTGGGGATAGAGTTTACCTTCGGGTATCACCACTTCGAGGAGTTAAGCTGCTTGGTGTTAAAGGAAAGTTAGCGCTGCTTTGTGGGACCATACAAAGTTTTGGAACGTATGGGAGAGGTTGCCTACAAGTTGGAATTACTCGAGGGATTGTCAGGGAGTTCACGACGTGTTCCACGCCTCCCGCTTGAAGAGGTGCCACGCAGAGATGGTTGATATACCGCTAAGAGATACCGTGCCGCTTAGAGGCGATTCAATGGGCTTGGACAAAGTGATTTGACCTATGAGGAGAAACCACCAAGATTCTTGAGTATGCCAATGAGTCACCCGCAAAGAAAGTTATCAAGTTTTGCAAAGTTCAGTGGAGCCACCACACCGAGGATGAAGCCACCGGGAGCGAGAGGAAGATTTGCTGAAAGACCACCCTCACCTATTCTCTAGCCAACCCGAATCTCGAGGGCGAGATTCATCTTAAGGGGGGTAGGTTTGTAACATCCCAAATTTTCAATTTGGAATGTTATACAAATAGATCATATTGCATATCAAAATTATTGCATTTTGCCTCGATCCTAGAAATTCTACGCAACTCAAGGACCCACGGAGAGAGTTGGGGATTTCGTTATTTTCATATTTGAGTTTCTCAAATTTTGGAAAATAGGATCAACTGATTTTATTTATTTTATCTTCAATTATTTCAATCACAAAAATAAAAGAGAGGGAATAAGATGACTTTCCCAAAATAAAGAAATAATGAGGATTTAATAAAAAAATCAAATAAGATTTATTTTGGTGTTTTGCTATTTTATTTGAATTTAGGAAAATTGCATGATTTTCAAAAATGCAATTTTGGACCAAAGAAATGTTCATCTTGCTCTAAATATTTTATTTGGACGATGAAAATTTACTTTGGTATTTTTAGATTTTTATTTAATTTTCTAGATTTTTTTTGGTTCGTGAATTTTTAAAAACTCCGCTCGACCGGGTCAAGCTCACCAAGCCGGGCCGGCCCGCCTGCGTGCCACCGCCTTCCCTCACAGTCGCCACGGACTCGGGAGAGTCTGAGGCCGCCGCCGCCTCGACCCTCCCTAAGTCGGAGCCGCCACGCCTTTCCCTTTAAATACCCACCCGGGGCCCCCTTGGGACCCCAAGTCAGCCTTGGCCAAGAAGACTTCACGCCGAGCCGACCCGCCGCCTGTCGCCCGCCGACGCCTGCAGCCGCCCGCCGCCCTAGCCACCCGCCGCCCTAACCAACTCTTGAAGGTACCGCCACGACGCTGTTTTTTGGAAAAAAACCACTCCGGTTTTTTTAAGAAAAACTCTAGTTTTTTTTATTTTGTTAGATCGGTTTTTCTTTCGGTTTATTTATTTAACGAGTGTTCGCTCGTTCGTTTGTTTTTAACGAACGCGTTCATCGTTTAGATCCAGTTAACGAACGTTTGTTCGTTAAGCTGTTCGTCGTTTTTCTTTTTCTCGGATTTATTCCGCGATTTTCTGATCGCGATTTCTGATCCGATTTTCGTTTTAGTATAACTTTTCGCTCGTTTATCGGAATCAGGCAATTCAAGCGCTTAGAGTTTCTTCTCGAAACCCTCTTCCGAATAATCTACTCAAACCAGTTTTTGCTTCTGTAAAATTTTACTTAGGTCCAGATTAGTAAACGAAGCTTGTTTCTTTCGTCGTTTGAGTTTTGTTTCTTCATTCGATTTGATTCCTTTTGCAAACCGGAGTTCTTAAGTTAAACTTTCTGGTTAGACCTCTTATTTGAGTTTTACCCGTGCATTAGATGTGTACTTATTGTATGCTTGTTTGTTTGTTTGCTTGCGATAGAGTACCGGATTATGCCGCTTGCTACTTGAATCCCTAGGTTACGCTGGATCATCGCTACAAGGCAAGTAACACTTTGATCATACCTCTTTACTACCCAGTTTTATGCATTAGATCAATCCTCAAACATTGCATGATTAGGATCTAATTAAATTGTGGGTTTTGGGAAGTAAATTGAGGTAGTACCTATTACTTGTTTTATTGTCAAACCCTTGGGAGTTACTTCTACGTTTGCTTATTTTTGCCATGCTATGCAAGTAGACGTGGATTGGGTGAGTGTTTTTCCATGACAGATGTGAGATTGTTAATTAATGGTTTATTTAAGGTGGCAACATTAATACATATCTGGGTGGATTGTGGTACCTGGTTATTCCAGGATTGCCTGTTTCTTTTTGGACCGCCACCCAGGCTCAAAGGGATCATAAGATTATTCATGCTAGAAACTTCCGTGTGCAGCCACATGCTATTATGGGCTCTAGCATAGTTGATTAAATTTTGCGAACTCTTATAGTGGTAGACTAGCAGATGTAGGGGAAAGTAGGTGTACCGGTCTACCCATCGTAAGGTGCTAGCGCTTCTGAAAGACTATGTCTCGGTCATTCGTTTCTCAAACACCTTGTAGAAAAGTAGAAAACCAACGAAGGAGATCGAGTCATGTGGGGAAAAGTCATAACCTCTGCAGAGTGTATAAACTAATCATGATTAGCCGTGTCCCCGGTTATGGACATCTTGAGTATCTAGTACTTGGATTTTCGTGTGAATCTCAACAGGTTACTTTAATTAATATTGTTGGGTTTTAATGATGATGCTTAATTGGGATTGAGAATGCTGTCAACCATTCTCAATGTTTAACAACTACCATGATAGTTAAATAAAATGTATTCCTTTGATGTAGGGAAAAACTGGCTTTACGCAAAACTGTAACCATAGAGCTTTCCACCAGCCATACATGCATGTAGTATAGCTTATTTCTTTCATTACTCTCTATGTGTTACGTTGCCAGCATAGTCCATGTGCTGACCCGTTTTCGGGCTGCAACGTTCATGTTGCAGACTTTTCAGACGATGAGTAAGATGCTTTAGGATCGTGGTTCTATACTCAGTGATGCCGCTGGAGTTGATGGACTCACTTATCTTCCAAGCCTTCTCAACGTTATCGTTATTAGATGGCCTTAAGCCATATCTATTGTAATAAGTTTCTCTTTGGAGACATTCGATGTAATAAGTGTGTGATTGCTACTCTGTTATAAATCCTTCAAGTACTGTGCGTGTCAGCATTACTGATCCAGGGATGACACTGAGGCACAGAGATCGGACTGTTTGAGGTCTGGTCGCTACAGCACACTGTATAGGCTCACCGCTGGCTCTCCTTTTTTTGCGATGTTCCATGAAATTGCCACATACATCTTGTACTTTTTCATTGTGTAACCCTATCAGCAAGTTGACATAGCTAATTTCAGACATCTCTACATGATAATACATTCCATATCCCTTGCGCATATTTAAACCACCAATTAATGATTGTGTGCGCAGCATAAACTAGCCATGACTCTGAGTGCTGGACTAGCAGGCACTCTAAGGGAGCCTAATGTAGTGTACTGTGAATTCCTACATGCCACCTACGATTTTGTGTAATGTACTGCCTCTATTCCTAAATATATGTCTATGTAGAGATTCCAGTATGGACCACATACAGATGTATATAGATGCATTTTCGAGTGCAGATTCACCCATTTTGCTCCGTATGTAGCCTATAGTGGAATCTCTAGAAAGACTTATATTTAGGAACGAAGGTACGAGGTAGTATCATGTATGACATCTACATATCTAATTTAGCAGCCAGTAGTAGAAATCATTGTCTACACAAAGGGATTACTGGTCGAAAATCCTAGCAAAGCATGCTGGCAGGCACAGTACAATACAAGAGAGAGAGAGAGAGACATGCTTACAAGATCATAGCAATGCCTCGGTCCAGGATCTTGTTTTGCCAAGCTGTTAGATCCAGAAGAAACATCGTCCTTGTAGTTTTTGCCAGCTGCATAATAGGTAACAGCGACCTGTTAGTATATTTGAAGTACATCGGGCAGGTGATGCTGGACGGGTTTAAAGGTGACAAGTACGTAGGCCGTGGCGGGTGCTTGGTATCTTGCAGACGGTTGGAACCAGGTTAGAAACGTCAAGGTGATGACGCTGCGCTGGCTGTCGGGGTCCGGTAAGGAGATCTAGAACCACCGAGTAGGGTGTTTGTGGAGCGGCTCCGGTAGGGTGGACTATGGTGTGGGCGAAGCGGATCTGTGGCCGTCGACGAGGGCATAGCTGAAGCTGCTCCGGTGGTTGGGTTAAGGATGGTGTCGATGATGCGGATCTGTGGCCGTGGACAGGGTGTGAGAAGTTGCTCCGGTAGGTTGGATGAGGGTGAGAGGAAGCGGATCTGAGGCCGTGGACTTGTGATTTGGCAAAGCGGCCCCGGTAGGGTTGAAAATGGTATAGACGAAGCTACTCCGGTGGGATTGACGATGGTGTCGGCGAAGCTGCTCAGGTAGGGTTGAGGAAGGTGTCGGCGAAGAGGATCAGAGGCCGTCGACGGGGGCGGCGGTGGGGCGGCCCCGTGGGGGTGTGGGCAAAGCGTCTCCGGTGGGGAATCTGAATGAGTCAGCTGCAGAGATGCGCCATGTTGACGGTTGACGAAATCTTGGCGAAGCAGATCCGGCGCCGTGGACAAGGCCGGCACTGAATGGGCTGTGGTATAGTGGTGGATGAGCAGTCTACTTGTTTCTAGGGGAGGTGGGAGGGGTAGATGCGGCCGCAGAAGCAGATCCGGCGAGGTGGACGCCTTGTTGGCGATGAATGGGCCTGCACGCTGGTGGATGAGCAGTCTTGGGTTTCGAGAGTGGAGGGGAGAAAGGCCGATGAAGTACGGACGGCGTGATGTGAGATGCTCTGGTGCTGTGGAGTTAGTCATTTTTGCGGGAGGGGGAGAGGAAATGGGGGTGCCGTGTAGTGGGGGGAACCAGAAGTTACCAAGCAGCCCCGACCTATTATGTAGATGAGGGCGATATTGTAAATGTTGGTCTCCGTGCACCAAGGACAAAAGGGGAACTTCGCATGCTAAAGACTAAGGTGGCGGAAATTTTAGAAGGAGGCGGGAGTAGATATGTGAGTGTCCACGGCGCCGGATCTGCTTCGTACGAACATAAATCAATATGATATGTGAGTGTCCAATCATTATAGATCTCCTTATAGAAAAAAATGTGATATGTGAGTGTCCAAGATACGAAGTAGATATTGATTTATGTTCAAGCGATGCACGTCCACGATCGCTAGATAGTGATACGTGAATGAATCGTGCAATCTTTCTCACGCACATACATATCTCATTTCCCTGTGGGCATCGGAATCACACACGCACACTTCGTGTATTTCTCTCCCTCCGTCAAGGTTAGAATTCGTCTTTCTACCCTGTCCTACAAGTCTCTCACACAGAAACACGCACGCTCTCTCTGTTGAACACGCCCACCCCTTTAATTCAGCCCACCCACAGCCACTAATGTCTCAAAGTATAATAATGTCTCTCACACATATGCCTAAGGTTAACTCGAGTTCCGGAACCATATGAATACATACAATGGGATTCCAAAGAGAGCACATTTTGTTTTGAGATTTCGCTCTCTCTCTCTCTCTCTCTCTCTCTCTCTCCTCTCCTCTCTCTCTCTCAAACACATATATGCCAAGACACACATTGTTTCTCGCATCATTTTTTCCGGCACTTGCATGCACACAATTTTTTCGTGATGCTTTAAGTATGCCTCACACAAATGCTATCTACCCATCCCTTAATATAGCTAGATATGTGTCGCACAAACTCCTTCTCCCTACTAGCAAGATGCCCATGTGTTGCACCGAACATCAAGATGCATTTGTATGAGTAGTTTATCTTGTGGGAGAAAAGGATGAACGAGGGAATGCCTTATTTGCAAATGCGGAGAGGGGTGTGGGTATCTTTTGCAAAATTGCCACAGCTTCCTTCCTATTCGTGGGATATAAATTGGATGGCCTATATTGCAGGATGGCAGGAACACCATCATCACCAACTCTGTTTTTTATAAGAGTAGGGATATGTAAGTGTCACCTTGCCCACACACACACACCCACACCCACACCCACACAACCACACACACACACTTCCCAACACCGAAGGAGTAGGGTGACACATCTATCTTGATACTAATCTATCGACTGGCTTCTCTCTCAAACACACACGCCCGCACACACACTACCCGACACCGAAGGAGTAGGGCGGCACCTCAATATTGATACTAATCTATCTACTCCTCTTTCAAACACACACACACACATACACACACACTCACTAGTTGTGCCTCTGTGCCTACCGCGCACACTCTCGATACGTCTTTCTCTCCCTCCCTCCCCCCCACCCCAACAATGACAGCAGAAGGGTGACAACTCGATCTGATTGTAATCTATCAATTGGTTTCTCTCTCGAACATTGTGTCTCTGTGCCTCGCTCAGTAGCCCCCTCGATATGTAGACTTCACAAGGCAAGCTTGTAGTGACAATGACGCTGAACCCAGTGTGCCTCGTTTTTACTGGCCTCATGTGATAGTTTTCACCCTGTTTTCTATTAATTAACAAGGCAACCTTTTCTTTGTTACTACTAGTGAATCTAAAATTATTCGGGGCAGACATAAAATATATCACTTCAACCCAATTATCGCAGTAACTATTTTAAAAGAAACTAGCTAGATGTCCGTGCATTGCACGGAACATCAAGATGCATTTGTATGAGTAGTTTATCTTGTGAGAGAAAAGGATGAACGAGGGAAGGCCGATTTATGTAACGTGGAGAGGGGTGTGGGTATATTTTTGCAAAATTTCCATAGTTTTCTTCCTATCCGTTAGATATAAATCCGACGGCCTATATTGCAGGATGGCACGCACACCACCATCACCAACTCTGTTTTCTACTCCTTCCTTTCCTAAATATTTATCTTTTTAGAGATTTCAACAATTGACTACATATGGAGCAAAATGAGTGAATCTACACTCTAAAATATGTCTACATACACATCCGTATGTGGTAGTCCATTTGAAATATGAAAAAGACAAATATTTAGGAATAGATGGAGTATAAGAGTAGACATGGAGATATATCTCCAGCATGGTCTACAACAAAAATGTGCTGGACTGGTTAGTGCCGGATGCTTGCAACGCAATGACATGAGTTCGAATTATGTCTTTAATTTTAGATTTTTATATTATATATTACTTATTTAATATATACTTATTTTGGTATTGTACTGACAGTGGAACCCACAGAGTACTTAGAATACAAGATTAAGGATGGACTTGTTTCTTTTTAACTTTCTCTACGAAGTTGTAGCCACCCGCAAGTCACTTGTACACTGTACATGCAATTAACTTTTTATAGAGGGACAATCATACACACACTTAACTCAAATGGATTGGATGTCACTCTATTATTTCCAAAGATAAGAGCATCTCCAACGGCAGCCGCAAATTTCCTCCGCTTCCTTCCGCGGAGGATTTACATCAAGCGCCAGCGGCATACATTTTCACAACTCTAACCAACCAGATGAAATTCGTGCAAACACGGACTGATTTCATATAAGCATGAAGGATTTCGTATAAAAAAGCCGGATCTTCATATAAAAATGATGGATTTCATTACATTTACGTGAACTAAGCGGTGCCAATCCGGCTCTCTTGGTATAATTAATACTCCCTACGTCCGGAAATACTTTTCCTAGAAATGGATGTATCTAGACTTATTTTAGTTATAGATACATACAATTTATCTATTCTTAGAACAAAAATTTCCCGCCAGCTGGAGAGGGAGTACATAGTATAAATGGCGCCCGCGGATCCCTTTGTCTTCCTCATGTCCGGCAGACACTTTGCGGGGTCGACGAAGGTCCTCGGAAGAGATGAAGAAGCAAAGAAACCACCTGAATGCGCAGTCGTCGCCTCGGCGGTGGCCTTCATGGGACCCAAGTGGCGGCGGCCTCCCGTGTTCTACTTCTCCTCGA
This sequence comes from Aegilops bicornis, assembly GCA_021605145.1. Classification (NCBI taxonomy): domain Eukaryota; kingdom Viridiplantae; phylum Streptophyta; class Magnoliopsida; order Poales; family Poaceae; genus Aegilops; species Aegilops bicornis. Next base: position 377,917,571 of record CM038669.1, on the reverse strand, counting down.
TGATGGCGGCGGACACGGAGAAGCTGGCCACCGACTCGTCGCTCTCCACGCACCCGACTTCTGTCTCTGCCTGCATGGCGCTGCCGCAGGCACGGGAGGCGCGCCCACAGACACGGGAGGCGCGGCACCGCAGACACTAGTGGTGCGGTACGACGTGGCAGCGACGACGCCCGTACCAGTGTGCTCGCTGCCGTGCCGGCGTGGAGCAACTCGCCACTCCACATCGAAGCTGAATCGAGCGGCGAAGTTCTTTGAACCACGCTACCGCTTGGGGTGGCAATCGGCTCCGGGCCAAGCGAGGTTGGTGAAGCACCGAGCGGCCTCGCCCGTATCCGAAGGGCTCGGTGGGCCACCCAGCCAGGTAATATGCCAGAGAACGGCTCCTAAGTAGCCATCGGAAGAGTGGAGAAAATGGTGAAGGAGGAGATGGGGGAGCGGCGGAGGGGTGCGATTCTTGCCCGTTGTCTATCTGGCCTCGTGTAAATAGAGGGCGGACGGTACGACTTTGGTCGCCGTCTGTCCTCGCTTAAACTGAGGGCGGACGGGAGGAGCTCGGCTGGTGTTGCTTTTAATTCCGGTCCGCTCATGAACGGATGTGTGGCTGGAGTAGGTTTCTCGGTTTGCATGCGGGTTTAACAGAGGGGTTTGATGGAGGTGAGGAGGCGTGTTCAGCCGAGCGTGCAGCGGGCAGAGTAGTACTATTCGATTTGACAGCGGGCGGCGCAGTTCCCGATACAGCTTTAATGCAGACAAGGGAGGGAGTAGCAGTTCCCGAAATGTGAACGGCCATGCATCCTCCTTCAATTAATGCATGAGGGAAGTAATGGGAGGAGGGCCGGGAAAAGAGGTTGCACGATGTGAATGCAACGCAGTTTGCCCTCATATAAACGCGCCCCTCCATTCCAATGCGTCTACCACAGCGTACACACCTAAGCATTTGCCTAAGCACCTACACTAAGTGCAAAAGAGCTCACTCCAGACCCATGGCAGCGATGCGCGCGAGCGGCTGATACGTCTCCGTCGTATCTACTTTTCCAAACAAATTTTCCCTTGTTTTGGACTCTAACTTGCATGATTTGAATGGAACTAACCTGGACTGACACTGTTTTCAGCAGAATTGCCATGGTGTTATCTTTGTGGAGAAACAAAAGTTCTCGGAATGACCTGAAACTTCACGGAGATTATTTTCAGAAATAATAAAAAATATTGGCGAAAAAATCAAGGCCAGGGGGCCCACACCCTATCCACGAGGGTGGGAGGCGCGCCTGCACCCCCCCCCCCCCAGGGTGCGCCCCCACCTCGTGGGCCCCCTGGAGCTCCACCGACCTCAACTCCAACTCTATATATTCGTGTTCGGGGAGAAAAAAAATCAGAGAGAAAGATTCATTGCGTTTTACGATACGGAGCCGCCGCCAAGCCCTAAACTCTCTCGGGAGGGCTGATATGGAGTCTGTTCGGGCTCCGGAGAGGGGAATCCGTGATACGCCTCCAACGTATCTATAATTTTTGATTGCTCCATGCTATATTGTCTACTGTTTTGGACCATATTGGGCTTTATTTTCCACTTTTATATTACTGTAGGGACTAACCTATTAACCGGAGGCCTAGCCCAGAATTGTTGTTTTTTGCCTATATCAGAGTTTCGAAGAAACGGAACATCAAATGGAGTCCAAACGGAATGAAACCTTCGGGAACGCGGTTTTCTCACCGAACATGATCCAGGAGACTTGGACCCCCCGTCAAGAAAGCCAGGAGGTGGCCACGAGGGTGGGCGCGCCCTACCCCTGGCGCGCCCCCCCTGTGGGCCCCGCTGCTCCACCGACGTACTCCTTCCTCCTATATATACCTACCTACCCCGAACGATCGACACGGAGCCAAAACCTAATTCCACTGCCGCAACTTTCAGATCCACGAGATCCCATCTTGGGGTCTGTTCCGAGAGCTCTGGGAAGGGGAATCCACCACGGAGGGCTTCTACATCATCATAGCCTCTCGGATGAAGTGTGAGTAGTTTACCTCGGACCTTCGGGTCCATAGTTAGTAGCTAGATGGCTTGTTCTCTTTTTGGATATCAATACAATGTTCTCCCCTCTCTCGTGGAGATCTATTTGATGTAATCTTCTTTTTGCGGTGTGTTTGTTGAGACCGATGAATTGTGGGTTTATGATCAAGATTATCTATGAGCAATATTTGAATCTTTTCTGAATTCTTTTATGTATGATTGGTTATCTTTGCAAGTCTCTTCGAATTATCAGGTTGGTTTTGTCAACTAGATTGGTAGTTCTTGCAATGGGAGAAGTGCTTAGCTTTGGGTTCAATCTTGCGGTGTCCTTTCCCAAAGGATGTATAAGGGGCAGCAAGGCACGTATTGTATTGTTGCCATCGAGGATAACAAGATGGGGTTTTTATCATATTGCAATTTATCCCTCTACATCATGTCATCTTGCTTAAGGCGTTACTCTATTTTCATTAACTTAATACTCTAGATGCATGCTGGATAGCGGTCGATGAGTGGAGTAATAGTACTAGATGCAGGCAGGATTCGGTCTAGTTGTCTCGGACGTGATGCCTATATACATGATCATACCTAGATACTCTCATAACTATGCTCAATTCTGTCAATTGCTCAACAATGAATTGCTCACCCACCGTAAAATACTTATGCTCTTGAGAGGAGCCACTAGTGAAATCTATGGCCCCGGGGTCTATTCTCTATCATATTAATCTTCCATCACTTTATTATTGCTTTTATTTTTTACTTTGCCTTCTATTTTACCTTGCATCTTTATACCAAAAATACCAAAAATATTATCTATCATCTCTATCAGATCTCACTCTCATAAGTGACCGTGAAGGGATTGACAACCCCAAATCGCGTTGGTTGCGTGGAGCTATTTGTTTTGTGTAGGTACGAGGGACTCGCGCGTGGCCTCCTACTGGATTGATACCTTGGTTCTCAAAAACTAAGGGAAATACTTACGCTACTTTGCTGCATTATCCTCTCCTCTTCATGGAAATCCAATGCAAGCTCAAGAGGTAGCAAGAAGAATTTATGGCGCCGTTGCTGGGGAGTCTATGCAAAAGTCAACATACCAAGTACCCACCACAATCCCTTATCTCTTGCATTACATTATTTGCCTTTTGCCTCTTGTTTTCCTCTCCCCCACTTCACCCTTGCCGTTTTATTCGCCCTCTCTTTTTCGTTCGTCTTTTCGTTTGCCTTGATGTCTTTCTTGTCTCGTTTTCTCGCTTGGTTGAAATAGTTGAGTATTTATTACTAAATAGAGAAGCTAATATCTATGGATCCTCATCCGCTTGCCAATATTTTTAAGAGATCCAATTATGATGAACCAATTCCTAGTGATTTGGATGCACTAGATTATCTTTATAAGCTTTTGCCTGAAATCCGTAAATCTGAAAATTGTGATGAGGTGCTTCATGATAGATCTTTGAATAAAAAGCATGATTGCAATGATTTTATTATAAATTGTATTGATGTAAATTAGGCTAATAATATGCAAAACCCTAAGCTTGGGGATGCTAGTTTTGCTATGTCCAATAGTCATGATTGGGGAGATTCTTCTTATGATCTTGAAAATTTATTTAAGCCCCATAGTGTTTGAAATAATATTTAAAGTGGGTTTGGAAGAGTGTCAACTTTAGATCCACATGTTTGGATAACATTCAATCTTATGAATTTTTTGATAAAAGTGGGCTTGGAGAAATCATGACTTTAGTTAATGATAATCCCACTATTTTGGAAGAGCGTCAACTTCGCATGCATGTGGATCGTGTTGAGAATATGTTATGTGATAGCTATATTGTTGAATTTTCTTATGATCCTACATGTAATTATTATGAGAGATGAAAATATGGTTATAGAAATTTTCATGTTACTAAATTACCTCTCGTTATGTTGAGATTGCTATTGTGCCTTTCCGTTTCCTTGCATATGCTAGTTTTTGCTTGCCACGATAATTTGTTTGCCTATAATATGCCTATGCATAGGAAATATGTTAGACTTAAGTGTGTTTGTCACATGTTTTATGATGCTCTCTTTGTGCCTCAATTCTTGTCTTTCTTGTGAGCATCATTGAATCTCCATGCCTATCTAAAAAGGCTTTAAAGAAAAGCGCTTGTTGGGAGACAACCCAATATTTTTCCTTGCTGCTTAGTAATAAATAATCCATCTACCTTATGTTTAGATGTGGTTTTATGTTTTAATTAGTGTTTGTGCCAAGTTAAACCTATAGGATCTTCTTGGATGATAGTTATTTGATCTTGCTGTAATTTCCAGAAACTTTTGGTTCAGGAAAACAATTGTTAAAAATCACCAGAACGTGATAAAATAGTGATTCCAATTGCTGCTGATCAATAAACAAATTTCCTAGGACTTCCTATTTGGGCTGAATTTTTGGAGTTCCATAAGTTTTCGTTAGTTACAGATTACTACAGACTGTTCTATTTTTGACAGATTCTGTTTTTCGTGTGTTGTTTGCTTATTTTGATGAATCTATGGCTAGTAAAATAGTCTATAATCCATAGAGAAGTTGGAATACAGTAGGTTTAACACCAATATAAATAAAGAATGAGTTCATTGCAGTACCTTTAAGTGGTCTTTTGTTCTTTCGCTAACGGAGCTCATGAGATTTCTGTTGAGTTTTGTGTTGTGAAGTTTCCAAGTTTTGGGTGAAATCTTTTGATGGATTATGGAACAAGGAGTGGAAAGAGCCTAAGATTTGGGATGCCCATGGCACCCCCAAGATAATCTAAGGACACCAAAAAGTCAAAGCTTGGGGATGCCCCGGAAGGCATCCCTCTTTAAATCTACTTCCATCGGTAACTTTACTTGGAGCTATATTTTTATTCACCACATGATATGTGTTTTGCTTGGAGCGTCTTGTATTATTTGCGTCTTTGCTTTTTAGTTTGCCACAATCATCCTTGCTGTACACACCTTTTGAGAGAGCCTTACATGATTTGGAATTTGTTAGAATACTCTATGTCCTTCACTTATATCTTTTGAGCTATATAGTTTTGCCCTAGTGCTTCACTTATATCTTTTAGAGCACGGTGGTGGATTTGTTTTATAGAAACCATTGATCTCTCATGCTTCACTTAGATTATTTTGAGAGTCTTAAATAGCATGGTAATTCGCTTAAACAATCCTAATATGCTTGGTATTCAAGATTTGTAAAACTTTTTTTTGAGTGCGTTGAATACTAAGAAAAGTTTGATGCTTGATAATTGTTTTGAGATTTGAAGATGGTGATATTAGAGTCATGATAGTTGAGTAGTTGTGAATTTGAGAAATAATTGTGTTAAAGTTTGTGATTCCCGTAGCATGCACATATGGTGAACCGTTATGCGATGAAGTCGGAGCATGATTTATTTATTGATTGTCTTCCTTATGAGTGGCGGTCGGGGACGAGCGATGGTCTTTTCCTACCAATCTATCCCCTAGGAGCATGCGCGTAATACTTTGCTTTGATAACTTGTAGATTTTTGCAATAAGTATATGAGTTCTTTATGACTAATGTTGAGTTCATGGATTATACACACTCTCACCTTTCCACCATTGCTAGCCTCTCTAATACCATGCACTTTTCGCCGGTATCATACACCCACCATATACCTTCCTCAAAACAGCCACCATACCTACCTATTATGGCATTTCCATAGCAACTCCGAGATATATTTCCATGCAACTTTCCACCGTTCCGTTTATTATGACACGCTCCATCATTGTCATATTTGTCGGCATTCTGGGAACGGGGGTCCCCAGACTTGCCTGCCTGCGGCCTGTGGCGTGGCTCAAAGGAGGCCCAGGACAGCCCATCTTCATCAACACAAGCTCAAGACCCTCGCGAGGGGCCAAGCCTCGCGGGGCGGACGACTAGGAGCTTCCTCAGGCACGGCCTCTGGGCTGGCTCATGAGGAGGCGGAGAGTTCAAGGCAGGGTACCTCGCGAGGTGCCCATGACGCAAGCCATGACGACCAAGGGCGCCAGCCCGCGCAGCGTCCTCCTTTCCTCTTTGGTGCAAAGGGAGCAAGCACAGGCAAGAGCATCAAGCAAAGGCATCTGTTTCGGTGCAACAATACCAAGACCAGCCCAAACGGCTGGAAGGGAGTCATCGTGGAGCCCAAGCAGGCGTCATCACCAGAGCCTTTGGCAGGCGAGGACCAACTTTAGTCAGGATAAGTGTACCCGCTGTTCCCCTTCAAAATGGCCAATTGTTGGCGCCCTTCCCGCTTAATATTTGGGAAGAGGCCCAGGGCCTTCGTCTATATAAGTAGAGCTAGCCACCATAGTAGAGAAGGCGGGCATTTGGAATCCAGAGAGAGAGATAGAGACCCGATCCTCAAGCTAGAGCGACGGAACACCACCTAGCAGTTCATCACACCCACCAAGAACAGACCCTCGCGAGGCTGTTCTTCATCAGCCCAAGAGGCAATCCACCACACCACAAACTAGAGTAGGGTATTACACCACAACGGTGGCCCGAACTAGTATAAATCTCGTGTCTCCTGTGCTGTTCTGTTTAGTAGTTTAGGTCCCTGCGATTCGGCGAGGTACGAGACGGTGGAGGGTTGGATCTCCGCGCGCACCCCAGAGTTCGAACCTTAAGGGTCTGCCGGAACCCGAAATCCAACATTTGGCGCGCCAGGTAGGGGTGCGGAATCCACCTTCGCCACCTCGTGTCCCGTCAGATCGCCACCACCATGTCCGGCGACCAAGCGGGCAACCCAGATCCTTAGGCGGCGTGGCCCGCCCATCGCAGCCGCTTCGCCTCGGGCGACCCTGCCCAGGCAGCTCGCGGTCCGCAGGCGCTGCCGCGGGAGACGCGGACAAAGCTTCGACGGCTCTCACGCTGCGGCAGCGCGGTCGGGCAGCAAGGGCCTCCAATCACGCGCGACCACATCACCGTACACCCGCCGGGAGCAGCGAACTCGAGGCTGCACCCACAGTGGCCCGAGAGCTGCTGCAGTGCGAGCTGCTTTGGAGAGCGGCCGCGACGTCTTCTTGGAGCGAGTGGTAGAGCTCCTGGCTTCGCCGCCTCGGGCTCACCCTTCGCACCCAACTTCCATCTCAGGCCCAGGCGGCTCAGACGGGGGGCTCCGGCGTCTGCGGGCTCCAAAGCTACTCCAACACCGGCGAAGCTGCCAGCGTCGGGCCGGCAGCGGGGTTGCCCCCGCCCCCGGCCGGCGGAGAAGAAGGACTCGACGTAACTCATGGCCCTGGTGGGCCGCCGTGCCACCACCCCACGGTGGGTGCATCAAGCAGAACAGCATGGCATGCTCAACACTACGGCGTGGCCCTCGGGATGACGGTGCCAGAAGAATACGTGCCCCACATGATGAACCAAGGGCACCCGCATGAGGGAGAACAAGGCTCGCTCCTCAGCCCAAGCTGGGGGGAAGAGGCACCGGAAGTCGAGCTCTTCTAGGAGCCTCGAGACGGTCCCACTGGTCACGCCGGGGGCGACGATTATCGGGTACCTCTACTCCCTCAAGAGCAAACATACGCTAACCATAGGTCGCAGGAGGTACAGGTCGCCACGACGAGCGGCTGCCCCGCTCCCGCAGTCTCCTACCCCTCAGGAGGGGGGCGCAGGGGGCTGCCGGAGAGGGGCAGAGATCCACATCACCACCGCGGCGTTTGGAGCAAGGCGTTCTCAGGAGGTAGGCCCTCTGCTGGGGTGGTGCCTCAGGGCCTGCCCCTGGCGGAGGACCCGTGGTCGTCGGGGGAACCGCTGGCGACCGCTCTACCCCATCGGCGGCGTCCTGGTTTTCGGTCGTCGTTGATGGCACTAGAGTGTGGCGCAAGGCGGGGCCCTCGTCTGGCGATATGAAGCAAGGCCGGTACCTGTGAAGAAGGCCCAAAGGCTCGTGAAGCTCGCCGTCCCCGTGACACTCTCACGTAATAATGAGTGGGGTTGTACACGCCCGGAGTCTCTGTGGGTGCGGCCTCGGGCCTGGGCTCCCTCCCACGCCCAGTGGCAGCACTTAGCTCTACCGGTGAGAAGACGCCCAAGATTAGACTTCGGTGCCGGACGCGGCTTTTCTTCTGCTTTCTTCGCCCTTCCATTTGATTGTCGCTTTCCCCCGCTGGATTTAAGTTGGATTCGAATTTGAGATTTGCGTGTGTTCGGGAAGGGGTGCTTAGTCTCGTTCGAGCAAATCTCTCGCGTTTCGGTTACAACTCCGCCTCAGCTGCCTCCCCTCGCGAGCCCCTCGCGAGCCGGGCCAGGCCTAGCTTGCGCGCAGCCCAGCCTGTTGCCGCCGCGTCCTCTCCGGAGGGTTTTTACTGCGGGTCCTACGGATTCAATCAGGAGACACTCAGATCGCCTCAGCCTCCCACAGGCTATCTCGGGGCTCGTACGAAACAAAGGTAAACCAACCAACTAGCACGTCGCTTAGCCAACCACTTGGCGCGGGCGTACGGGCGATGTAACACCTGCTAATACGAAGAACACAAGTTTTACATGAGGGGCTCCCCCTCCCAAAATGCTCTCACAACCATCAGGCCAAAACCTGAGTTCTATTCATGCAGGGTAACGGAACAGGGACAATACATAATCAGTCGGATAAATCCCCCAATGCGTCCTCAGGAGCACCTCCCGAGCCGTTGCTGGCGTCGCTGGCCTCGCCGTCACTGTCTGCGTGGTCGTCGGCGGCGTCTGGGCCGTTCACCACGCCGCCCTCATCGGCGGCCACGACCACGCCGCCGTTGTCCAAACGGCGTCGGACGAGGGCATCCACGTTGTCTTCCACCCGGTCGCCAGTCGCCCGGACGGCTGGGGAAGCTGGGCGATAACTGCGTCAAAATTGAAGTGGGGGTCCATGTCCGGAGATGGCTGAAGACACGAGAAAAGGCGCACCCGAGCAGTGTGCGGCTCCTCTCCTACACCAACCTGTTGGCCCTGACCGACCGCGCCTCTAGCCGCGCCACCACGTCGGTGAAGAACTGAAGGTTGCTGGCGTAGTTAAACGCGTGCGGCTCGCCAACTGCCGCCTCGCAGATATTACCCAAGGCTATGTTGGCTCTTTCCCGGAGCGTGGCGAGCATGGGACCGTGCTCATGCTCCAGGATTCGCCGCTGACGCCTCTCGTCCGCGATTACGGCGCGGACGGCCTCGGCCTCCTCCACCCGTTGGCGAAGAAGGGCGCCTCGGCCGAGAGGTGGTGGACTCCCTCTGCGCCACCTCGAGGGCGGCCCGAAGAGCATCGGCCCGCCGCGTCGCCTCCTCCAGCTTGGCCCTCAAGGCAGCAGTCCTTCCCTCAGCCTCGGCCTTGATCAACCTCAGCCGCTCCTCAAACTCGCGCTCGAGGTTCGGGCACGCCGCCGCCACTCGGCGTCCGACCTCCTCCAGGACACGGGCATCCCGTGCCGCGACCTCATCCTCTGCCCGCGTCGCCAAGCGCTCCCTCGTCTCCAAGCGCTCGTACTCGTGCGCGCGTTCGGCGGCTTCAAGCGTCAGCGCCTCCTCACGCTTCTGGAGCTCCACCGGGTCGCCAGAGGCCACCTTCATCGACGCGAGGGCTGCCTCGCGCAGCTCCACTTGCTCCTCCAGTGAGTGGCACCAGGCCAGGAGTTCCCGTGCCCGCTCCTCCGCCGCCTCTTGCCGCCTGTTAGCTGCCCGGGCCTCCTCGACGGCCCGAGAACAGGCCTCCCGAGAGGCTGCCAGCGACGCCTTGGCCTCTTCATCAACAAAATCGCGCTGGTGGCGCGTAAGGGCGGCAGCGCCCTCCAGCTCACTCCTCTCTGCGGCCAGGCGCAGACCCTCGGCCTCAAGGCGCGCGTCTTCATCAGCAAGCTCTTCACCAAGAAGGCTCACCGCGTCAGCCGCCCTTCGAAGAAATCCTTGGCGAAGGGCGCGGCGCTCCCGGGCGCGCTCGAGCACGTCCTCCACACCATCAACCGCCCCAGACGGGCGCCGGGAGCCACGAATCAGCACTGCCCCTCCGGGCAGGGGGCTGGGGGCTAGCACCCTCGCGACGGCCGGGCATGCCGCGCCAGAAGCCCGGCCTGGAGCCAGCCCATCCCCAGACGAGGGGCGCAGGAAGCGCCTCAGCCAATCGCCGTCCACGACCAGGCGAGAAGCCCACGGCAGGCTAGCTATGCCACGAGAAGACTCGCGAGGAAGGATCGCGAGGCACGCAGGGCCACGACGCGCCTCGGGACAGTTCATCTCCCCGGTCGCCCTCACCACAAGGGCTCCACTGCTTGGAGCACTCAAGGACGGGGGAGGGGGCGAAGCCGGGGGGGACGGCTCCTCACCCGTCTCCATGAGCTCGGCAGGAAGGGGCCTGCAGGGCAAGGATCAGTACAAGCAGCAGAAGAATCAGGAGCTGGAGAAGGAGAAGGCTTACTCATCAGTGGCGAAGTACTTCTTGCGCTTCAGCAGGAGACAAGGGTAATCATCGCCCAGGGCCTCCCTTCTCTTCCGGAGTGCCTCAAAGTTCACGCGGAAGCGACCCAAGATTTGAGCGCAGGGGTCAGCCTGCGGCAAGGGAGGAGCATCAAGGCGACCCGCGTCAGGGGCGTCCGCCTGACGCACGCTGCTGATCGCCTCACCAAGAGAAGCAGCAGGGGCCTCGGGGGCTCCATCCGCAAGCGCTGCGGGTGGCAACTGCCGCCCTCGGCCAGCGGCATGAGCCTCGAGAGCTGTCCCCTCATGAGCATCGCCAGTCTTGTCACCCGTGCGGGGTCCTTCGGCCTCTGGCGGCTCGTGCCTCCCTGCTCCGCCACTCGAGGAGGAGCCGCCTTGGCTGATTGGAAGGGCTGTCACCATCACTGGATTCTCGCGAGGCCCATGGAGACCAGCGGGGCGCGGCCCCCATTCATCGAAGATAGGCATCTGGTTCACAAAATCACCTCTGTTCTGGCAAAGGTACAGCAAGGCCCCTTCATGCCGGATGCCACCGGGGTTGGGGTCGCCAGTCAGGACCAGGAGCACTTTCCTTAGCGCTTCAGGCGTCAGGTCTTCTTCCTGGAGCCTCATACGATCACCAGGCCCGCTGAAGGCCCACATCCGGTGGGAATGACGTTGGAGAGGAGCAATGCGGCGCATCAGGAACTCCTTCACCACCTTGGGCTATTACGACAAGCGACCTCAGGAACGCGAAGCGGCGCCAGACAAAGATGAGCCAAGGGCTCGAAAGCGTCTCCTGGCCCCAGCCTGAATTGGGGACAGCAGGCGAGGTGGGCTCCGATAGCAGGGGGCTGGGCACCCCCGCATCCACGTACAACCACCTCTCGCGGAACCCAGCCGCGGGCGGAGGCAGGCTGAAGTCAATCCCTGAGGCCGTTGTCTCGGGCGCGGCGACGAAGCTCACGCACGCCGAGCATTGGGTGGGGTCGACGAGGCGCAGAGAGAAGAAGTGGAGCAGCAAGGCAACTGAAGGAAGGATGCCCATCATTGCTTCGCAAACAAAGGTGAAGACCGAGAGGAGAGTGATGGAATCAGGACCCAGATGCATCATGTGGATCTGATAGTGGGAAAGCACGGCATTTAAGAAATCAGAAAAGGGGGGAACCAGCCTCACGTGGCGGCCAAAGAAAATACCGGACCTCGGTGACTATCCTGTCGATGGAGAAGTGGACGCTGGGCCAGTGCCGCCGTCCTCCCGCATTCGCTGAAGGAGGTGGCGAGCCGAACTGACCTTGCCCAAGCCCTCTAGATTGAGTATGATTGACGGGTCGACAGCGGAGGCCGCCGCCGGCGGGAGCGAGGCGGAGGCACAGGTTTCTTCCCTTTCCCCTTCTTCGTCGGAGCCATGGCGATCGAAAGGGGGGGGGGAGATTCGGGATTGGATTGAAAATGGAAGCTGGAGTTCGAGAGAGGGAAGGACAGGGGCGCACAAACAGCAGAGAGGAGAACGGATGTGTACAGCAGCGTGTCCGCCTAGCAAGGCACAAAATAAGGAGGCGTGGGGGAACAGTGCCGCCCACGTCCAATCAACCGCCACGCGTCACCCAATGCTGCAGGCTGTTAGGGCCCGCGACGCTTCGCACTTGCCCTTTCGCCTCTCTGCTCGGCCAAGTTTGGGCGCGCCGTGGGCCAGGGGCTCTTGTCGGTTGCAGGAGCAGGGGTCCCAGACTTGCTGCCTGCGGCTGCTGGCGTGGCTCAAAGGAGGCCAGGACAGCCCATCTTCATCAACACAAGCTCAAGACCCTCGCGAGGGCCAAGCCTCATGAGGCGGACGACAGAGCTTCCTCGAGCCTGCACGGCCTCGTTAGGGCTGGCTCATGAGGAGGCGGAGAGTTCAAGGCAGGGTACCTCGCGAGGTGCCCATGACGCAAGCCATGACGACCAAGGGCGCCAAGTCGGGCGCCAGCCACAAAGCATCCTCCTTTCCTCTTTGGTGCAAAGGGAGCAAGCGCGAGCAAGAGCACCAAGCAAGCGCATCCGTTTGATTGCAACAAGACCAAGACCAGCCCCAACGGCTGGAAGGGAGTCATCGTGGAGCCCAAGCAGGCATCATCACCAGAGCCTTTGGCAGGCGAGGACCAACTTTAGTCAGGATAAGTGTACCCGCTTTTCCCCTTCAAAATGACCAATTGTTGGCGCCCTTCCCGCTCAATATTTGGGAAGAGGCCCAGGGCCTTCGTCTATATAAGTAGAGCTAGCCACCATAGTAGAGAAGGCGGGCATTTGGAATCCAGAGAGAGAGATAGAGACCCGATCCTCAAGCTAGGGCGACGGAACGCCACCTAGCAGTTCATCACACCCACCAAGAACAGACCCTCGCGAGGCTGTTCTTCCCTGTACTGTTCCTCATCAACCCAAGAGGCAATCCACCACACCACAAACTAGAGTAGGGTATTACACCACAACGGTGGCCCGAACTAATATAAATCTCGTGTCTCCCGTGTTGTACTGTTTAGTAGTTTAGGTCCCTGCGATTCGGCGAGGTATGAGACGGTGGAGGGTTGGATCTCCGTGCGCACCCTAGAGTTTGAACCTTAAGGGTCTGCCGGAACCCGAAATCCGACAATTTTGCTTAGCATTATCATGTAGTTGACATCGTATTTGTGGCAAAGGCACCGCTCATAATTCTTTCATACATGTCACTCATGAATCATTGCATATCCCGGTACACCGCCGGAGGCATTCATATAGAGTCATATTTTGTTCTAAGTATCGAGTTGTAATTTTTGAATTGTAAGAAAAATATAAGTGTGACGATCATCATTTTTAGAGCATTGTCCCAAGTGAGGAAAGGATGATGGAGACTATGATTCCCCCATAAGTCGGGATGAGACTCCGGACGAAAAATAAATAAATAAAAAAGAAAGAAAAGAGGCCATAAAAAAAGAGAAAAGGCCCAAATAAAAAATGAGAGAAAAATAGAGAAGGGACAATGCTACTATCCTTTTACCACACTTGTGCTTCAAAGTAGCACCATGATCTTCATGATAGAGAGTCTCTCGTTTTGTCACCTTCATATACTAGTGGGAATTTTTCATTATATAACTTGGCTTGTATATTCCAATGATGGGCTTCCTCAAATTGCCCCAGGTCTTCGTGAGCAAGCGAGTTGGATGCACACCCACTTAGTTTCTTTTGTTGAGCTTTCATATACTTATAGCTCTAGTGCATCCTTTGCATGGCAATCCCCACTCACTCACATTGATATCTATTGATGGGCATCTCCATAGCCCGATGATACGCCTAGTTGATGTGAGACTATCTTCTCCCTTTTTGTCTTCTCCACAACCACCATTCTATTCCACATATAGTGCTATATCCATGGCTCACGCTCATGTATTGCGTGAAGATTGAAAAAGTTTTGAGAATGTCAAAAGTATGAAACAATTGCTTGGCTTGTCATCGGGTTGTGCATGATTTAAATACTTTGTGTGGTGAAGATAGAGCATAGCAGGACTATATGATTTTGTAGGGATAACTTTCTTTGGCCATGTTATTTTGAGAAGACATGATTGCTTTGTTAGTATGCTTGAAGTATTATTATTTTTATGTCAATATAAAACTTTTGTCTTGAATCTTTCGAATCTGAATAGTCATACCACAATTAAGAAGAATTACATTGAAATTATGCCAAGTAGCACTCCGCATCAAAAATTATCTTTTTATCATTTACCTACTCGAGAACGAGCAGGAATTAAGCTTGGGGATGCCTGATACGTCTCCAACGTATCTATAATTTTTGATTGCTCCATGCTATATTATCTACTGTTTTGGACCATATTGGGCTTTACTTTCCACTTTTATATTACTTTTGGGACTAACCTATTAACAGGAGGCCCAACCCAGAATTGCTATATTATCTACTGTTTTGGACCATATTGGGCTTTACTTGCCACTTGGTGAATTTCTTGATGAACAACTTGCTAGGGCTAGAGAGAATGAAATTATTGAAACTGATAGTATTGATGAAAGTGATGACGAAGATTATCCCCCTAGATATGAATTGCCTGTTGTGCCTGAGGGTTACGTTATGGATGAAGAAACTGCTAGAGATTTTCTTTCTTGCAATGATAGAAGCGGTCTTAAGAAATTATTAGCTAAGCTGAAACAAAAATCTCTGAATGCTAGAATGAAATATGATCCTGCTTATGCTACTTCGCCTATCTTTGTTACTGATAAGGATTATGAATTCTCTGTCGACCCTGATATAATTACTTTGGTTGAATCTGATCCTTTTTATGGCTATGAATCTGAAACTGTTGTGGCACATCTTACTAAATTAAATGATATACCCACCCTGTTCACTAATGATGAGAAAACTCGCTACTATTATATCCTTAAAATATTTCCGTTCTCATTAAAGGGTGATTCTAAGATATGGTTTAATTCTCTTGATCCTGGTTGTGTGCGTAGTCCCCAGGATATGATTTATTACTTCTTTGCTAAATTTTTCCCTGCTCATAAGAAACAAGCTGCTTTAAGGGAAATATATAATTTTGTGCAAATTGAAGAAGAGAGTCTCCCACAAGCTTGGGGGAGGCTTCTCCAATTACTTAATGCTTTGCCTGATCAACTTCTCAAGAAGAATGAAATACTTGATATGTTTTATAAAGGACTAACCGATGCTTCCATAGACCACCTGGATAGTTGTGCTGGTTGTGTTTTCAGGGAAAGAACAGCTGATGAAGCTGAAATTCTATTGAATAATATGTTGACTAATGAAAACAATTGGACACTTCCTGAACCAACTCCTAAGCCCACTCAAGAAAAGGGGTGTTCTATTTCTCGATCTGAAGATATGCAAGAGGCAAAGAAATCTATGAAAGAAAAAGGTATAAAAGCTGAAGATGTTAAGAATTTACCTCCTGTTGAAGAAATACATGGTCTTAATTCATCACCTATTGAAGAAATACACGGTCTTGATAACCCGACATAGGTAGTAAAGGTAAATTCTCTCTATAGATTTGATGAAGGTGATATTCCTTGTTATAAGTCTGCTAGCCAATGCATAGATGAGTTTGATAATTTTATTATCAAACAAGAAAACTTCAATGCTTATGTTGGTAGACAATTGAAACACAATTCTTATATGCTTGAACACTTGAGTGATTATATGTCTAGAGTTAAAGGTGAACTTAAACTCACTAGTAAACATGCTTCTATGGTTACCACTCAAGTAGAACAAGTACTTGAAGCTCAGAATGATTTGCTCAATGAATTAAATAATAAGAATAATGACTTTGCTGTTAGAATTGTAACTAGAGGAGGTAAAGTGACTCAGGAACCTTTGTATCCTGAGGGCCACCCTAAGAGAATTGAGCAGGATTCTCAGAGAACTAATGTAGATGCACCTAGTCCTTCTAAAAAGAAGAAAAAGAAAAATGATAGGACTTTGCATGCTTCTAGTGAACCTGTTGTAGACACACCTGAGAATCCTAATGATATTTCTATCTCTGATGCCGAAACACAATCTGGTGATGAACATGAACCTAGTGATAAAGTTAATGCTAAATATATGAAAGAAATTGTTACAGATAAAAGAAAGATACCGGAAGCTGAAATTTCCACCATGCTTGCTAATTATACTTTTAAGGGTAGAATACCAAAGAAACTAGGAGATCCAGGGGTACCAACTATACCATGCTCCATTAAAAGAAACTATGATAAAACTGCTTTATGCGATCTTGGAGCCGGTGTTAGTGTTATGCCTCTCTCTTTATATCATAGACTTGATTTGAATAAGTTGACACCTACTGAAATATCTTTGCAAATGGCTGATAAATCAACTGCTATACATGTCGGTATTTGTGAGGACGTGCCTATTGTGGTTGCAAATGTTACTATTTTAACGGACTTTGTTATTCTTGATATTCCCGAGGACAATAGTATGTCTATTATTCTTGGAAGACCCTTTTTGAATACTGTAGGGGCTGTTATTGATTGCAACTAAGGCAATGTCACTTTTCATGTTAATGGTAATGAGCATACGGTACACTTTCCGAGGAAACAACCTCAAGTCCACAGTATCAATTCTATTGGAAAAATCCATCAATTATTTTTGGGGGTTTTGAATTTCCTCTTCCTACTGTCAAGAAGAAATATGATATACTTATTATTGGGGACGTGCATATCCCCGTTGAGGTAACCTAGTGTTATTCGAAATTTCTCCAGTTCCATGTTATTCGAAATGAGTTTGTTAAGAAGACCTGATCAACCTTGTTAGTGGATTCCTTTTGATGAGCATGAGATGGATCAAGTTAGAAGGCACAACTTTCTGTACCCTCCTTCTACTTTCTGTTATTTAGAATAAATAAAGCAAAAATAATATTTTCTATCCGTTTTCTGACTTATCTGTGCAATAAAAAAATACGTGGAAAATAAAAGTTCTCCAAATGCCCCGAAATTGAAATATGATTTTTTCTAGATTATTTGAGAATATCTGGCACTGAGAACACAGCAGGGGGAGCTGGCACCTGGCCACGAGGGTCCAGGGCCGCCCACCCCCCTCGGCGCGCCCCCCTGCCTCGTGGGCCCATGGTGGCTCCCCTCCACTTATTCCAGCTGTCGGTGTCAAAACCGGCGGATCTCGGGTAGGGGGTCCCGATCTGTGCGTCAAAGCTGATGGTAACAGGAAGCAAGGGATACAGATGTTTACCCAAGTTCGGGCCCTCTCGATGGAGGTAAAACCCTACTTCCTGCTTGATTAATACTGATGATATGGGTAGTACAAGAGTAGATCTACCACGAGATCGTAGAGGCTAAACCCTAAGAGCTAGCCTATGATGGCATGATTGTAATTGTGATCGGCCTTCTAAGGACCACCCTCTCCGGTTTATATAGGCACCGGAGAGGGCTAGGGTTTACATGGAGTCGGTTACAAGGAAGGAAATATAATATCCGGATCACCAAGCTTGCCTTCCACGCCTAGGAAAGTCCCATCCGAACATGGGCCGAAGTCTTGAGTCTTGTATCTCCACGCTTCAATAGTCCGAACATTGTATACAGTCCGGCTGTTCGGATACCCCCTAATCCAGGACTCCCTCAGTAGCCCCTGAACCAGGCTTCAACGACGATGAGTCCGGCGCGCAGTCTTGTCTTCGGCATTGCAGGGCGGGTTCCTCCTCCGAATACTCCAAGGTAATTATCGAACACTCAAACCGTGTCCGGATCCACAAGATGATCTTCGCATGCCACCGTAGAGAGAATGACGTTTCACAAATGCAATCTGCTGACAACCTTTAAGCAACGCGACGTGTCATTACGGTCAGGTCATTATTCGAACCATCTTTCCACAACCAGCCACAGCGCATATTGCGAGGCAGTTTCCTTGACACGTCTTGTCAAAGCAGAGATCGTGCCCCCTTATCACGGGATTCTCATCAATACAGTGCGGGTAATCCCACCACATCATTAATCGTGGCGCTTGAGAAGCAAGCGATTCCCAACGGGCAAGTGGGGAGGCGCACCGCTTTCGTCGCCTCTATAAAGGGATAAGATTTCCTCATTTTTACCCACGCCTTCTTCCCTATATGCCCATTCTTGCCCCATCGAGCTCCAGCGCCCAAGCCTAAGTCTCCTCCGCACAGGTAGACATGTCCGGAGCAGGAGGCAAGTGGGCGGCTTCCACCGTCGAGGAGAAGCACATCACAAATCTTTGAGCGACTGGATACTTGGCCGCAGACATAGAGCACCGGCTACCGGACGCTGGGCAGGTCATTCCGACCCCGGGACCCCACGAGAGAGTCGTGTTCGTCGCCCACTTCGTCCGTGGATTGGGATTTCCACTCCATCCCTTCGTCTGCGGGCTCATGTTCTACTATGGGCTAGATTTCCATGATCTAGCCCCGAATTTCGTCCTCAACATCTCGGCGTTCATCGTCGTTTGCGAGGCCTTCCTCCGCATCCGGCCTCATTTCGGCCTATGGCTGCAAACCTTCTGCGTGAAGCCAAAGGTTGTAAGCGGCCAGCAAGCGGAGTGCGGAGGAGCCATGGTGGGCAAGATGCCTAACGTCACCTGGCTGGACGGTTCCTTCGCAGAAACCGTAAAAGGATGGCAATCAGGGTGGTTCTACATCACCGAGCCGCGCGGCGCCAGCTGGGCAGCGGCCCCCGAGTTCCTATCCGGAACCCCTATGTGGCTCACCTCCTGGGAAAAGAAGGGCCTATCCTGGGGCGATTCCACGGAGCTAGCCGGACTCTAGACATGCATCAAAAGCATGAAGGACAAGAACATCAAGCTTGTCAACGTGATCCAGGTTATGCTCCTTCGCCGGATCCTGCCCTGCCAAAGGCGGGCAGTTAATCTGTGGGAGTTCGTTCCGGCCGAACACCGGACGCTCCGGAAGCTCTACGGCATGACGCACGAAGGCACATGGAAAGTGTTGTTCAAGGCCTCCGAAGTACCTCCTCCCACATCCGAGGACCACGGGCTTCTAGTCAGGTGAGTTCTCAGACCGCCACCGGACCTAGTTTTTCCCAATATATTCATGGGAGTCCCTTAAGTAATCATGCATATTTGCTTCAGGACTATGTGGAGATAGTGGAGCAGGTCTACTGTCCGGCTCCGCTGCCAGAAGGCCCAGCGGATGCCCTCCTGACGGAGATGCTGGTCCCAGCACCGTACAAGGTGCCGGAGAAGAAGGCCGAGAAGAAGGCCCCGGGGACCCGAAAGGGTCTCCGGCGTAAGGTTGTGCCAGAAACCTCGTCCGAAGACGACGAGGCGCACTCCTCCCCCGAGGAGGACGAAGAAGAAGAAGAAGAAGCCGCCCCATCCGAAAAGGATGAGAGGCCCAAGGGGACGGGCCGTGGGGCCGAGAGAGACCCTCGACGCAAGGCCGTCATACCTACATCGTCCGACGACGACGAAACAGATTCTTCCCGCGGAGGCGGGGGGAAGCAAGAAGGAACTCCACCTCCCCGTACTGGGGAGGAGAAAAAGAGGAAGGCTGCCCCAGAAGGGGAGGCTGGGACGCCCAAGAAGGGAAAGACGTCCCTTCCAGACTACTCCACCACGGCCGCTCATAGCGAGGAAGGGTGACTCCCCAGCGGGAAGCCCCTGGCGCGATCGTAAGTGTCCGCACTCTACCGTGATTTTTTTCACTTCACAATTGTTAATAACGCCGAACATTGATGCAGTCCGGTCCGGGCTCACCCGGAGGTGTTGTCTTCGGATGGGTCTCTGAGCGCTTCATAGATGAACTCGCTCCCTAGGCCACCACTCCTCAGCCTGCGGATGACACGGAGGTGTTGTCCCGAAGGTTCCCCGAGCAGGGGGTGGTGGCACTGGAGACGCCCCAAGGGGGACTTCCGAATGTCGGACATGCGGGGTTCAAGATCCCTGCGGATCGCATTGATGAGAGCCGCAACAAGGCGGACTCCCGACCGAACACTGCTCCGGAACCTCCGACGGTACCGGACTTAGGCGGGCAACCCCTCGTTAGGGAGGGCGAGGCGCCCGTGCCAAGGACTTCCGTCGCATCAACGGCGCCAGATAGTCTGGTGGAAGCGCTTCGAGGCGCTTCCATGGAAGAAGAGCACCGTACTCTTATGAGTGCGGTGATTCAAAAGGTTCTGTCTGCCAAAGGCGGACTAACCGAAGCCTGCACAAGCCTCCTGATGGGCTTTGAGGTAAATAATAAAAATGTATGAAATTACCACCCGATAGGTAGTAGCCCCTGATACTCTGGTTGGTGTTCGGAAAGAAAAGCCAAACAGAGGGTCAATTACAATCCGCAGGAGTCTAAAATGCGTTTATGTGAATAAGCAGGCCGTGCTGCTTGCCGCTGCTGCCCGTACTGCCGAAGTTGCCGAACTGAAGCGAGATCTGGAGCAGGCGCAGGGAGATCTCTGCCTCACGAAGAGGCAGCTCGAGGAGAATAAAGGTAAACGATTCCCCGTTCGTATGTATATAAAGATAGGTAAAATTTGTCAATCTAACGCCAAAGCGTCGTGACTGTGTAACAGGGGCCACCGCCGAAGTGGCGTCCCTGAAGAAAGCGCTGTCCAAGGCCGAAGACAAAGCGGCCTTGGAACGCAAGAAGCGCAAAAAGCAAAGTGCTAGAGTGGGCGAGGTATAGCAAGAGCTCCAGGACCTCGGCAAGAAGTGTGAGTCCGTGGAGCATGATCTGAAGATGAAGGAGGCTGAGCTTGCAAAGGCCCTTGTAAGTTTGAAGGATGCCAAGGCCGAGGCCGAGAAATCACAGCAGGAGATCCAGGAGGCCGAAAAGATAGCAGTGGGTAAGAAATTTTTTATGCAAAGCAAACATGTGGAGGAGGCATTTCTTTTACTTACTCGAATACGGCGCTCTCCAGGGGCATTTGCAGATCTGCCACGCAGCGTATCAGACGCTGTGGAGTTCTACCGTGCCCAGGAGGGGAGCTCAACGGAGAAGTTGTTACGGTCCCGACATCTTTGGGGCCGATCATCTGATGCCTCGAGCGACCAAGCAGCAGATTGGTCGAACTCCACAGGGCGGCCGAACTAGCTATGAGGGGCTTTATAGTCAGGATGTGGCCTAGTGAGCTCCTGCCTAGTAGCTACTTTGGCCTGATCAAGCGGATGGTGGATGCCTGCTCGCGGCTTGAAGTGATCAAGTGATCCGTTTGCATCGAAGGTGCCCGCCGAGCTTTTGCCCGCGTCAAGGTGCATTGGGGCAAGCTGGATGCGGAGAAGCTGGTCAAGGACGGGCCATCGGAGGGCAAGGCGCATCGCCATCCCGAAATGTACTACGATGGCGTGATGAAGGGTGCTCGTATCGTCGCCAATGAGTGTACCAAGGACGCCATTATGGAATGAATTCACTTCTGTCATGTTTGTAATTAAAGACGAAGTTACTTGCGCTATGTAGCGCCTTTGTTATTTAAAATACTACCTTCTGTGTGCTGTTTATAAAATCCTGAAAGTAGGCCAGTCGTTGGCTTCCGCCCCCACGTGACTAGCACTGGGGTGTTCGTGGAAAACCCGGACACTCTTTATCCAAATTTTTGGTCCCTTAAGGAGGTGTCTGGCGCAGCGAACAAGGCAATCGGACTATACGACTTTATAACTTTCACTTAGCCATAGAAGTCTACAATTTTAAATTTCGGCGAAGCCCCTAGAATCCGGAAGACCGAATCGGGGCGCTATACACGCCTAGATCGGACGAAGCCGATTTATCGCCTAAAGCGGAAAATCTTTAAGGATTTTAAAACCTCTCGAATAGCGACCAGCTCTCGCCACATCATGCCGGTCAGTTTTCGGCTTTCTCTACTGAGGTGCTCGTCCGGAAGAACCGGGACACAATCGCAGTAGTTCTCCCTGCGCTACCTTAGCCGATATAACGAAACGTAAGGCACCAAAACAAGGGAGCCGGGCTGTCCCAACTGTAGACCCAAGACATGATTCGGAGCTGATGCATATAGTGCTATAAGTTCGGGGTGCCGCACTATTGAAAGTGTTCGGACTTTAGTTGCCATATTACAGGGCACCATGAGAAGCCCCTGGCAAACTGACCGCACCAAGGTGTACGGATGCAATAAACATTTTAAAAAAAGAAAAAAATGCTCAAATAAGAATAATAAGTTGACGCTATATATAATCTCCCATTGACAAAAAATACGTTTAAGCGTACATTTACAATGGATCGTTAGCGAGAGATAAAATAGGACTATTTGACATGTCCTATCCAGGGGGGAGGCTGTGTTCAGATAGATAAAGCAGGTATAATGATCGTAAATAGATTCCACCTGGGTATTTCCTTCTCTGCACAATGTATGTTGCCTCCTTGGATGTCTCTTCCCTATAAGTCCGGCAATTCGGCTCTTTTGAGGATGCTGCGCCAACGCGGTGTCCTGAAAGGTAAGAGGGAAAGAGTATGAAAGTATTTGGCGGTTACCCGCACTATTGACTGAGTCGTTGATGCGCCTCCGCCTATGTCCATGGTATTTTAAGTGCATAATTGTGTGCACATGGCACAAATGCTGCTTTGATGGGGCTTAGGCGGAGGCCGGACTGCAAGTCGCGCTCTTGGCGTGCCTGATGATCCTGTTGCGGGGTGCTCCGGACTCGCTTGACTGTGCTCGAAGTTGTTGTCGCCGGATTGGTTTGTCGGAGAAGGCCGCATTGTACTTCCGCCGCAAGGGCTGTAGTATGTTCTTCTGCTCAGAGAGAGCGGTCCATATTTCCGTTCATCATTATGACCCAGCGTGGTCCTGGCATCTTGAGCTTGAGATATGCGTAGTGTGGTACCGCATTGAATCTGGCGAATCACGGTTTATCCGGCGGTGCATGGTAACCACTGCGGAAGGGGACGATATCGAAGATTAACTCTTCGCTTCACAAGTTATCCGGAGATCCGAAGACCACTTCCAATGTTATAGAGCCCGTACAGCGGGCCTCTACTCCAGGAATTACACCTTTAAAGGTGGTTTTAGTGGGCTTGATCCTTGAAGGGTCAACGCCCATTTTGCGCACTGTGTCCTGATAAAGCAGGTTCAGGCTGCTGCCACCGTCCATAAGGACGCGCGTGAGGTGGAATCCATCAATGATTGGGTCTAGGACCAATGCGGCCGAGCCGCCGTGACGGATGCTAGTAGGGTGGTCCCTACGATCAAAGGTGATCGGACAAGCTGGCCATGGGTTGAATTTGGGGGCAACTGGCTCCATCGCATAGACGTCCCTTAGTGCACGCTTCCGTTCCAGCTTGGGGATGTGCGTGGTGTAGATCATGTTGACCGTTTTCACCTTGGGGGGGGGGGGATTTCTTCTGTCCCCCCATGTTCGGACGTCGGGGCTCCTTGTCATCGTCGTTGTGCAGCCCCTTGTCCTTGTCTTCGGTGTTTATCTTGCCGGCCTATTTGAATACCCAGCAATCTCTATTGGTGTGGTTGGCTGGCTTGTCCGGGGTGCCATGAATTTGGCACGAGCGCTCGATATCACGGTCCAAAGCGGGCGGTCCCCGATTATTTCTTTTGAATGACTTCTTCCGCTGACCGGGCTTGGATCCCTTGAATCCGGCGTTGGTATCGTGCCTTGATTACTATCGCCGTTGTTCCTTCGCTTATGTCTGTTACACCGTGGCTTGCCGTTATTGTCGCGGCCATCCGAATTGTCAAACTATGGCGTAGTGCTGCTGCGGGCCAACCAACTGTCCTCGCCCGCGCAAAAGCGGGTCTTTAGAGTTGTGAGAGCTACCATGGACTTGGGTTTTTCTTGGCCGAGGTGTCGAGCGAGCCACTTGTCATGGATATTATGCTTGAAAACCGCCAGGGCTTCGGCGTCCGGACAGTCAACTATTTGGTTCTTCTTAGTTAGGAACCGAGTCCAGAATTTCCTGGCTGACTCTCCGGGCTATTGAGTAATGTGGCTCAAGTCGCTTGCGTCGGTGGTCGCACATATGTGCCCTGGAAGTTGTCGAGGAATGCGTCTTCCAGGTTTTCCCAGCTGCCAATGGAGCTTGCTGGCAGGCTGTTTAGCCAGTGTTGGGCTGGTCCTTTGAGATTAAGGGGAAGATACTTGATGGCGTTGTAGGACCTTGAATTATGTCTAGATGGGGGGTGATTAGACTACTTGACCAATTAAAAACTTAACATTTTCCCCATTTTAGACTTTGGCAGATTTTAGCTATCTTTGAACAAGTCAAGCAATCTTCACATAATTCAAGCAAGCATGCAAAGAGTATATAGGCAACGAAAAATAAAGCATGCAACTTGCAAGAATGTAAAGGGAAGGGTTTGGAGGATTCAAACACAATTGGAGACCTGGATGTTTTTGTCGTGGTTCCGATAGGTGGTGCTATCGTACATCCATGTTGATGTAGACTTCAACCCACGAAGGGTAACGGTTACGCGAGTCCACGGAGGGCTCCACCCACAAAGGGTCCACGAAGAAGCAACCTTGTCTATCCCACCATGGCCGTCGCCCACGAAGGACTTGCCTCACTAGCTGTATATCTTCACGAAGTAGGCGATCTCCTTGCCCTTACAAACTCCTTGGTTCAACTCCACAATCTTGTCGGAGGCTCCCATGTGACACCTAGCCAATCTAGGAGACACCACTCTCCAAGAAGTAACAAATGGTGTGTTGATGATGAACTCCTTGCTCTTGTGCTTCAAATGATAGTCTCCCCAACACTCAACTCTCACACAGGATTTGGATTTGGTGGAAAGAAGATTTGAGTGGAAAGCAACTTGGGAAGGCTAGAGATCAAGATTCATGTGGTTCGAATGGAATATCTTGGCCTCAACACATGAGTAGGTGGTTCTCTCTCAAAACTGGTAAGTTTGAAGTGTTGTTTTGTTCTGATGGCTCTCTCCACGAATGAAGAGGAGGTGGAGGAGTATATATAGCCTCCACACAAAATCTAACCGTTACACACAATTTACCAAACTCGGTGGGACCGAATCAACAAACTCTGTCGGACCGATTTAGTAAACCTAGTGACCGTTAGGGTTTTCGATGGGACTAATATGCAACTTGGTAGGACCGATATGGTTAGGGTTAGGGCATAACGTAATCTCGGTGAGACCGATTACACAAACTCGGTGAGACCGCTTTTGGTAATTAGCTAACCAGAGAGTTGGTCAGGTAAACTCGGTGGGACCGATTCGCTCTTTCGGTGAGACCGAAAAGTTACGAAAGGGAAAGAGAGAGTTCACATTGCAATCTTGGTGGGACCGATCGCTCACTTCGGTTAGACCGAAACGTTACGAAGGGAAACAGAGAGATTACAATCCCATCTCGGTGAGACCGAGATCCCTATCGGTGAGACCGATTTGCCTAGGGTTTGTGGCAGTGGCTATGACATTTAAACTCGGTGGCGCCGGATAGAAAGAATCGGTAGGGCCGAGTTTGACTTTAGGTTTAGGTCATATGAGGACGTGAGAAAGTAGTGGAGGGTTTTGGAGCATATCACTAAGCACATGAAGCAAGAGGCTCATTAAGCAACACCTCATCCCTCCTTGATAGTATTGGCTTTTCCTATAGACTCAATGTGATCTTGGATCACTAAAATGTAAAATGTAGAGTCTTGAGCTTTTGAGCTTGAGCCAATCCTTTGTCCTTAATATTTTGAGGGATCCACTTTCATCATCCGTGCCATGCCATTCATTGAGCTTTCTTGAAATATTTGTCTTGGAATAACATTAGCTCAGTGAGCTATATGTTGTTATGAATTACCAAAACCACCTAGGGATAGTTGCACTTTCAAAATCCCCCTTTTTGGTAATTGATGACAACATATAGATCAAAGCTTCGACAAATGATAATAAAATTGAAAAACATCGTCACTTTGAGAAGTATGTGATAAGCAAGAGCTCCCCCTAAATTTGTGCATATTTTAAGATTTGCTTTGGACTGCAAATGCACAAGGCATTAGGCTCATGGGTTACTCTTCCATGTCACATACATCTTGGTGGAGCGCTCAAAATAATAAAGATTGAATACATGCACTCATCACCAAGCACAGTGAATGATCATATAAGGATAAGTAACATAATATCAACTAACAAGCATAAGTGTAGCTTATGATCAAACACATGATCATCAATGTCTCACAGGTAATAGCATAGTATCTCATGCAACCAAAAGAAAACAAAGTTCAACCAAGAAGACAAGAGAGAACAAAAGCAAACTCTCTCTCTCTCTCGAAGCCTATGATCTATACATTTTTCTCCCTGTTTGGCAACAAGTTACCAAAAAGTTCTAGAAAATGCATAGGACTATATCGTCTCTCAGGCTTGGTCTTCTGCTGGTGGCGTAGAGATGGCTCCTTGGACGAAGACTTCAGTTGATGTGGTAGGTGCTTGAAGGAGTTGGTCTTTGGAGCTGGTTGCACTGGAGCAGATGAAGTGACTCACGGTGTCTGCAGTGCTGGCTCTGCAGCTGATCTCTTAGCTCGAGGCACTCTAGCAAATGCATCAGTTGTTGTCCTGCCCTTCCTCTCCTCCATGTCATCATGTAGCTGCTCCACAACTGACTGAACCTCAGTTACTTTGACATCAAGATCATAGATTTTTTGTTCCATGATTCTTTCCAGGCTCTCCTGGTTTTGAGTTAGGGTGTCCAACCCCTTCTCAATCCGTAGAGTTGATGCTATCAAGTAACCAAGCTGGTCCTGCTTGCTCTTCAGAAAGTATTCAGATGCCTCTGCTAGAGTTGGCATCTTGGCAGCCTTCTCTTTCCTTGCCTTCTCCTTCTTCTCTTGAGCTTGTACTGATGATGGTTCATTCTCAGTCATGACAACTTGATTGTCTTCAAATTCAGGATAGAGAACCAAGTGTTCCTTATCCAACAGATACTTCCCTGTGCCCATCTTTGAGTTAATCAACTCCTGAATCTGTGGGGCATATCCACAGCTCCTCTTTTGGTCTGCTGCTGTCCTCTTGATAGTTTCAACTATGAGGCTCATGACCTTGAATTCCTGGGACACGTCAAAAATGTGAAGCAAATTAATTGCATGCCCTCTGATCATGTTGTGGTCTGCTGATTTGGGCAACAGAGTGTGCCTTAGGATCCAGTTGATCGTAGGCAGCCCTGACAGAAGAAAATGAACTGATGCAAACTTGAAAGTCTCAAGTGCATCATCTGGGATCTCCTTGTACATCTGTGATATTGAGTTGTGATCCATCTTCTTCTTGGCATAAATGTCTAAGTCATCTTCACTTTCCCTGATTTGATAGCATCACCCATCAGCTTTTGTGCCTTGGGTGCTGGTTCAGCAACCTCTTCTTCCTCTTCCTCTTCCATCATGGAAGGCTTTCCTATCACTCTGGCCATGGTCTTCTTGACCCTTTCCTTCCTTTTCTTTCCTTCAGCAGCAGCAGGCTCTTTGGATTGGGATTACAAAGAAGCTTGAGTGGAGACTCTGGCTTTGGACATTGGTTGTCTTCCTGCACGCCTTTCGATCTTCATTCCTGGCTTAACTGCAGTTGAGCTATACTCCTTCTTGAGCACTTTCTTCTTGGAACTAGCCTCATCCTCAACTGCCACATAATCCTAATCCTCAGACTCTGAGGTCTTCTTCTTCCTTGTCCTTGTGGCAGCCTTGGGCAAATTGCTGGGAGTGCTTCTGCTCCCCTCATCTGAGCTGCTAGAGGGACTAGTGCCCTCACTCATGTGAATCTGCTCTTCTGACTTGTTCTGGCTGTCACTTTGGTCTGACATGCTGCACACACTGACTGCTGACCCTATGAATAGTTATAGATGAGGTAGAGTGGATGAGCATCACAAAATGCAGAGATTTTTGCAAAAGAATGATTCAAAAAACTTAGTTTTAGTTTTCCACAGAAAGCATTTCGGATCTACCGATTTTCAAACTCGGTGATACCGAAGCAGTTTTGGAACCTAAATCAGTGAACTCGGTCAGACCGAGTCACAGTTCGGTGGCACCGAGACTGCTAGGGTTTCACAAAGTTCTAAAATCGGTCACACCGATTAGCAATTTTCGGTCAGACCGAGACTTACTAGTGCAGTGGCGTTAGCCAAATCGGTGGTACCGAGTTTTTCAACTCGGTGGGTCCGAGATGGTTTCGGCGAAAACCTAACCCTAAATTTTCGAATCACACCTATTCTAAGGATTGTTTTGACTGGATAGAAGTGTTTCAATCATGGCAAGAAGCATTACGAACACAATGTGCTGAGAATTAGACGAGGATAGCACTGTGATCGAGTTCATACCCTAGTTCGGCGGTGAACTCGCTACGGCGGCAACGGCGGAGAAGAATCCCGTTGACGGCGGCGGAGACCAGCGATAGGAGGCGGCTGGCGACAAAGTCGACGATCCGGAGACCTAGTAGGCAGAGCGAGCTATGCGCGGGCGAGGAGTTTCGGAGAAAGTTTTCCAAAATTTGCCCGTGTGAATATATAGCCCGACATCGTCGGTGTGACCGAAAGTGGAACAACTTCGGTGGCATCGAGATGCATAAGCATTATGATTCTGACAACTTCGGTGTGACCGAAAAGTTCAAATCGGTTGCACAGAGATGAAAACCTAGATCAACTTAGTAATCTCGGTATGACCGAAATGGATGAATCAGTCAGACCGAAAATCACAAAGAAGTTTTGGAAGTTTTAAGTCTATGACGAATCGGGGACTCCGAGTGCTCCTCACACAGAGTCGTTCGAGTCTGACTTGATCAAATTTGTGATGTAGCATGAATAGAGTTTGAGACGAGAAAAGCATAGATAGCTAGAGAAGGTTCTTATGCATTCTTGTCCATCCACTTGGCCAAAGAAAGATAATCCAATCAATCAAAACAACAAGTGGATGTCCTCGAATGAGTAAAATATGCAACCAGCATGCTCACACAATAAAATGACAAATGAAATATGTGACAAAGCATGCACAACCAATTCTAGCATCTATCAAACAATTGGCGATGACTAGGTCATCTATATATGAGTATATTGACTTAGGAGTCAAATGAGATCATTTGATCATAGGTCATACTCATCGTTTAAGCTTAAGTGGGATTACCACTTCTACATAAAGCATTCATATGTTCACATCATTAGAGTTGCTTTGACTCAATTCTTAGAGTTAAGCTCCCCCTAGATATGAGATCCCCCCTTAGAGGGATGAACTAACCTTGGGTTTTGTCGATGATGACTTCATGTAGGTGTTGAAGATGTGGATGCTCAATGTTGATGTAAATCCTTTTGGAGCAAACCTTTGGAGTGAGTTGCACTTTCAATACCTACATGGGCTAGTCCCACATGGAACAAACAAGAATATCCATAGACATAGAGTGATGCTCACACAAAATGATGTCCATGAAAACATTAGGTTACCTTGTCCCTTGCCTTACCAACATGAGGGTTTGTGACTCCTTGAACTAGTGCAAGATATGGAAGATGATTGCACTTGTCCTTGCCATAATGATATGAGTGAAAATTGTTGGCGGAGTCACCCTCAAGAACTCTCTAGTTCTTCTTCTTCGGGATCCACATCATCTTGATGGGAATCCTTGGTGTAGTAGTTCTACTTGATGAAGTAGAACTTGACGTAGTCTTGGGAACCCACTTGACCAAGGCCTTAGGTGCTTCTTCGAATGCATCAATCTCCTCTTGAAGCTTGTCCTTGCCTTTGTTCTTGTGGTCTTGTGGTGGAAGATCATCTTGTGCTTGTGTTCCCTTGAAGGAAGTAGGATCATACTTCTCTTGTTGAGGAACAAACTTCGTCTTGGGGTATTGATCTTCTTCCCACTCTACTCCATTGGCATTGAACTTTCGTTCAAAACCAACACCTTGATTCTTCCGGTGCCTTCCTTGCTTGCGTACAATTTCCTCAAATTTCTTACTCACGGCAAGGCTCTTGTATACACCTTTCTCTATAATTCCCTTCAATAAGCTATTTTCTTGCTCAAGTGTAACTTGGCTAAGAGAATCATTAGTGGAATCAAGAGAACTACTAGAAGCAACAATATTGGATTTAGCATTGTTATTGTTACTACTAGAGGAAGAATCTTTCTTGTTCTTGTTATTAGACTTGACTTGAGGCATGTAAGTAGATAAGAGTAAACGCTTGGTAATGTAAGAAGAACTTTTCTTACGAAGATCATCATTGATCGCTTTTAGGAACTCATGCTCTTGCTCAAGATTGAGCTTTTCAAATCGTAACTTCTCATGAGCCCTTAAAAGTTCTCGATGATCTTTGAAGATAGTTTCATGAGCTAACTTAAGAGTGTTTAGTTCTTTAGTTATACGCTCAATCTTCTCCTTATCATTGTCATTCGTTTCATCTTGATTAGCATGATTAATTGACGTTTCATCATCGTATTCATCACTAGAGTTGTCAACAAGTAAATCGTTATCACCTAGCAAGTAATCTTCATCACTATTAAAATCAACATACTCGGGGTGTGTTACCTTAGGACCTTTGGCCATGAAGCATCTTCCAATTCCTTCATTTGGTGAATCAAATATGTCGTAGGAGTTGGTTGACACAAGTGCTGGACCGGCAACACCTTCATCTTGAGTGTATTCGAGTCGGAGTGATAGCTTCTCTCGGAGTGATTGTCGGAGTCGGAGCGGATACCCATTCACCAACATGAGCTTGATGTCTTCGTTTTGTGTAGCTCTTTGATGACTTGTCCTTCCTTTAGAATACTTGCTTCTCCGTGAGGGTCTTCGTTCATAACGATCATCTCTACTCCTTCTCTCTTTTGGTGGTGATTCTTCTCTTCTACTACTTCTCTTGGGAGAATCTTCTCTTCTTTTGTAGGGTGTCGTACACTCATTGGAATAGTGTCCGGGTCTCCCACAATTGTAGCAATTGCACTCTCGACTAGAAGATCTTTTGTCATTGTAGGACCTTGACTTAGAGCTTCTGTCTTTGCTTCTACTCATGTAGAATTTGTTGAAGTTCTTCACCATTAAGCTCAATTCTTCATTGAAGGTTTGTTTCTCACTTGATGATGTGGGGGCTTCACATGAGGCTTTGTAAGCACCATTTGACTTGTTGTGAAGTTCCTCCTTATCCTTGAGTGACATCTCATGAGCAACAATTCTTCCAATGACTTCCGTTGGCTTGAGATCTTTGTAATTTGGCATCATTTGGATCAATGTGCACACGGTATCATATTTTCCATCCAATGCTCTTAGGATCTTCTTGATGATGAATCTGTCGGTCATCTCTTCACTTCCTAAGCCGGCAATCTCATTTGTGATAAGAGCAAGCCTAGAGTACATATCAAATGACACCTTCACCATCCTTCATTTTGAACTTGTCAAGCTGACTTTGGAGCACATCCAACTTGGATTCCTTGACGGAGTCAGTACCTTCATGCATATCAATCAAAGTATCCCAAATTTCCTTTGCATTCTCAAGACGGCTGATTTTATTGAATTCTTCGGGGCACAAGCCATTGAACAGGATATCACAAGCTTGAGCATTGTATTGCAGCATCTTCAACTCTTCCGCGCTAGCTTCACGGTTCGGTTCTCTCCCATCAAAGAATTCACCTTGCAAACCAATACACACAATAGCCCAAACGGCGGGGTTATGTCCGAGAATATGCATTTTCATCTTATGCTTCCAACTAGCAAAATTAGTGCCATCAAAGTAAGGACCTCACGGTGATAATTTCGCTAGACGCCATACTCTCCTAGGTTGTGAAACCAAGGCTATGACCACCAAAAGTTATGGAAATCAAAGCCAATGGAGACCAAAGCTACGATACCACTTGTAGGACCTTGAAGTATGTCTAGAGGGGGTGATTAGACTACTTGACCAATTAAAAACTTAACCTTTTCCCAATTTTAGACTTTGGCAGATTTTAGCTATCTTTGAACAAGTCAAGCAATCTTCACATAATTCAAGCAAGCATGAAAAGAGTATATAAGCAGCGGAAAATAAAGCATGCAACTTGCAAGAATGTAAAGGTAAGGGTTTGGAAGATTCAAACGCAATCGGAGACATGGATGTTTTTGTCGTGGTTCCGATAGGTGGTGCTATCGTACATCCACGTTGATGGAGACTTCAACCCACGAAGGGTAACGGTTGCACGAGTCCACGGAGGGCTCCACCCACGAAGGGTCCACGAAGAAGCAACCTTGTCTATCCCACCATGGCCGTCGCCCACGAAGGACTTGCCTCACTAGCGGTAGATCTTCACGAACTAGGCGATCTCCTTGCCCTTACAAACTCCTTGGTTTAACTCCACAATCTTGTCGGAGGCTCCCAAGTGACACCTAGCCAATCTAGGAGACACCACTCTCCAAGAAGTAACAAATGGTGTGTTGATGATGAACTCCTTGCTCTTGTGCTTCAAATGATAGTCTCCCCAACACTCAACTCTCTCTCACAGGATTTGGATTTGGTGGAAAGAAGATTTGAGTGGAAAGCAACTTGGGAAGGCTAGAGATCAAGATTCATGTGGTTGTAATGGAATATCTTGGCCTCAACACATGAGTAGGTGGTTCTCTCTCAGGGACGGTAAGTTGGAAGTGTAGGTTTGTTCTGATGGCTCTCTCCACGAATGAAGAGGAGGTGGAGGGGTATATATAGCTCCACACAAAATCTAACCGTTACACACAATTTACCAAACTCGGTGGGACCGAATCAACAAACTCGGTCGGACCGATTTAGTAAACCTAGTGACCGTTAGGGTTTTCGGTGGGACTGATATGCAACTCGGTAGGACCCGATATGGTTAGGGTTAGGGCATAACGTAATCTCGGTGAGACCGATTACACAAACTCGGTGAGACCGCTTTTGGTAATTAGCTAACCAGAGAGTTGGTCAGGTAAACTCGGTGGGACCGATTCACTCTTTTGGTGAGACCGAAAAGTTACGAAAGGGAAACAGAGAGTTTACATTGCAATCTCGGTGGGACCGATCGCTCACTTCGGTTAGACCGAAACGTTACGAAGGGAAACAGAGAGGTTACAATCCCATCTCGGTGAGACCGAGATCCCTATCAGTGAGACCGATTTGCCTAGGGTTTGTGGCAGTGGCTATGACATTTGAACTCGGTGGCGCCGGATAGAAAGAATCGGTAGGGCCGAGTTTGACTTTAGGTTTAGTTCATATGAGGATGTGAGAAAGTAGTTGAGGGTTTTGGAGCATATCACTAAGCACATGAAGCAAGAGGCTCATTAAGCAACACCTCATCCCTCCTTGATAGTATTGGCTTTTCCTATAGACTCAATGTGATCTTGGATCACTAATAAAATGTAGAGTCTTGAGCTTTTGAGCTTGAGCCAATCCTTTGTCCTTAATATTTTGAGGGATCCACTTTCATCATCCGTGCCATGCCATTCACTGAGCTTTCTTGAAATATTTGTCTTGGAATAGCATTAGCTCAATGAGCTATATCTTGTTATGAATTACCAAAACCACCTAGGGATAGTTGCACTTTCAGGCGTGCAGATCGTCTCTGCGGGCCATGTGAATGTGGAGAAGAAAATCTTCGATCCATACTGCGGGGTCTGTTGTGCCATCGTATGATTCGATGTTTATGGGTTTGAACCCTTCTGGGAATTCATGATCCATTACTTCGTCAGTGAAGCAGAGGGGGTGCCGGGCTATGTGGCTACGCAGGTCGAATTGCTCTGGGTGGCTATATTCGGCCCGTCCGGACGTGTTGAAGGTGTGTTCAGCATGACAGTCCTCGTCGCGTACCGAGGCGCGCCCCCGCGGTCCGTAGATCGATCTTGGCTGTCCTGATTTGTTGCCCCGGGCCGTAGTATGTTGGCGTGGGGGTGTTGGCTGGTATGCGGACTGGTATGCCGTTTTATCCCGGCCACGAGGTGGTCGGTTAGCCGTGTGGTGCTCAATTCCGTATTCCTCGGCTGCCAGGACTTCAGTCCATCTGTCTGTGAGCAGGTCTTAATCAGCTTGGAGTTATTGCTGCTTCTTTTTCAGGCTCCTCGCAGTGGCTATAAGCCGACGCTTGAAGCGCTCCTGCTCTATGGGATCCTCAGGTACGCCGAACTCATCGTCGCCGAGGCTAATCTCGTCTTTGCAGGCGGGCATGTAGTTGTCCTCCTCCGGGTATTCGTCCGTCGCCTGTTCTTCTGGGCTGACCTGCTCATCCTCCTGTTCGGCCTGCTCGAAGGTGGGCTGTTCAGGGTTGTATTCTTCTTCGGCACCATTCGGATTGTTTTCGTATCCTGGGCCGGTATTGGTGTGGCGGGGCTTGGAGTGGCGCCGACGACGCCCATTCTTTGCTTTTTCCCTGAGGTTTTATCCTCCGTTGCCTCATCGCCATTTGTTTCCTTCGGAGTGTCCACCATATATATATATCATAAGAAGAGGTGGCTGTCCACTGCCCAGTGAGCGGTGGTTCATGTTCTTCTCCTGCATCGTCGTCCATACCGTCGATGTCTTCGTAGTCGAAGTTCAGTACCTCGGTTAAGTCATCGACTGTGGCAATGAAGTGGGTGGTGAGTGGGCAACGAATTCCTTCGTCGCCTGCCGCCCACTCGAGCCGGACATAGTTCGGCGAAGAGCCTCCTGACAAAGAGAGAGACTTTAATGAGTCCAGGATGTCGCCAAAGGGCGAGTGCTGGAAGATATCCGCAGCGGTGAACTCCATTACAGGAGCCCATCCTGACCCGACGGGCTCGGGAGTGTGTGGACTAGAACCAACGTCCGGATACGAATCCGGGGGTTCGGAGTCACAGGCCACCGTAGAGGTAAGGCCCGTGTTCGGATCCACCGCCGATGAGTGTGCGACCTGGGGGCGGGTTCCATCCCTCCGTCCTTAGGCAGCACAGCCTGCTCCAGATCTAGGTCCGGGGATAGTACGGGGGTGATGCCCCGAGCTTCGTCCGACAGCAGGTCTAAGGCATGCTCGTCGTGACTGTCCGGTGCTCCTGGCATAGGCCCAAATCCATCGAAGATCAAGTCTCCGCGGATGTCCGCTGTGTAGTTCAGTTTTCCGAACCTGAGCTGGTGGCCAGGGGCGTAGCTGTTGATCTGCTCCAGATGGCCAAGCGAGTTGGCCCGCAGTGCGAAGCCGCCGAACATGAAGATCTGTCCGGGGAGGAAAGTCTCGCCCTGGACAGCGTCGTTGATGATGATTGGAGGAGCCATCGAGCCTGACAGCGATGACACAGAGGAACTCTCAATGAAAGCACCAATGTCGGTGTCAAAACCGGCGGATCTCGGGTACCCTAATCCAGGACTCCCTCACCAGCCACCACACACTCCTTCCTCCCAAAAAAATCACCAACCAGCTCAAGCACGAGTTCTAGCTCATTTTGCTGCGATTTTTTATCTCCTTGCTCAAAGCACCTCTCACAAAACTGCTTTGGGGGATTGTTCCTTGGTATGTGACTCCTCCAATGGTCCAATTAGTTTTTGTTCTAGTGCTTTATTCATTGTAAATTTGTGCTGCCTAGGTGACCATGTTCTTGAGCTTGCATGTTAAATTTATATAGTTCCAAGTAGTTCTAATGCATGATATAGTCTCTAGGCACTTGTGGGAGTAGTTACTATCAATTTTGTTGAGCTTGGTTCACTTTTATTTGAAGTTACTAAAATTTTCAGAAATTTTTTAGAGGAAGAAATATGTTTAGGAAAATGTACTAAGGTGGCCCTTCAAGGAAGCAAGGACCCAGGCTCGCAATGCGCGATGCCGACGATGAACCACCAACGGAAGCTCAAGTGCGGGCTTGTGAATGGCCTTCAGAGGACTTCATGGATCGAGCAGGAATCAAGGAACAATTTAATGCATATGTGCGTAACGCTGATCTAGTGAGCTTCGAGGCAGATAAGTGCCGTCAGTACCACTATCTCACTGATTCCTTTCTGAGGAGGTTTGAATTTTCACCATCACGCAATTCTCAAACTGTGTTGTTTGATCTTTATGAAAATTCTTATACTATGGACTTAGAGGATTTTAATACTGCTTGCCAGCTTCCACAATGGGGTAGTCCTAGTGAACCTCGCAAATCTGAATTTAGAGATTTTCTTGCCAATATAACTATGGGGGAATCTAGAGATATAACACAAGCTATCATAGGGAGCATTCATTTTCCTACTATACATTATTTTGCTCTCTTCATAGGTAGGTGCATAAATGGTAAGGATGAAGCATGTCACATGTGTGTCCCTGACCTCACTGTTCTTAGGAGTGTTGTATTAGGAGATAAACATTATAATTTGGGAGCCATTGTTGCACGTAGGTTGCATAAAAGTAGAATTAATGGAGATTTCTTTGGCGGAATTTATGCAACCCATCTAGCTAATTTTCTTAATATACCTATTCGTGATTATGATATGGAATTGCCTCCTTCTTATCTAGATTTTAATGCCATGGTTCACCATCAGTTTGTTGAGAGGAATGAACCGCCTCTCCAGTACCGACTAATCTTTGACAGGTGTCACGCCGTCAATATTGTGCTGCCTGCTCCTACTCTCTTTGACTTTCAAGCAAAGGGGAGATATTTCATAACCAGGGAGGAGGCAAAGTGAGTACAAGAGAAGGACGAGGGCAGCTCGTCTCCAAGCTGCATCCCACGATGCAATAGCCGCTGCATCTCAGTACGACCCCAATTACAACTTCGGGTATCCGCCAGGCCAGCCGTGGCCATAGACCAACTTAGTCCAAAAGCCTAAGCTTGGGGGAGTACGTATCTCTCACCAACATTACATTCATGTTTACACACTCATTGCTAGATGTCGGTGCTCATACTCTTTCATTGTATTATCCATGCCAGTTTATTTTCCTTTGTATGATTTCTTCTTGTGTGTTTGAAAAAACTTTAAGAAAAACTAAAAAAATTAGTTGTAGTTTTTAGCTAGTTTGCTTTTCATGCTATAGTAGTAGTAATTAAAAATAAAACCCAAAAATATTTCCCGCTCTTCTTTTGCTTGTTGGGAGCTTTCCCGTGTAAATAGTTTTATTTCTTTTCTTTTCTTTGGGGGTCGATAGGACAAGACCATAATGAAATTGTTGAAGTGGCTCTTATATGCATTATTGTTGACTTAACCAAGAGCCCATATTGCCTTGTCTTCTCCTGTTTATTGAATGCTCGCATGATTCGACTTAATCCAATGCACGTGCACTATTATTATTATTCACATCGTTCGGTCGTGCAAGTGAAAGGCAATAATGACGATATATGATGGACTGATTGAGATGAGAGAAGCTGGTATGAACTCGACCTCTCTTGTTTTTGTAAATATGATTAGTTCATCGTTCCTGATTCAGCCTATTATGAATAAACATGTTTGCAATGACAATTAGAGATTATAGTTGCTTATGCCATGCTTAATTAGCTAGGAGTTTATAAAGGTTTACCTTGCGTGCCAACATGCTATTAAAATGGTTGTGATGTGGTATGATAGGATGGTATCCTCATTTGAATGATTCGAGTGACTTAACTTGGCACATGTTCACGCATGTAGTTGAAACAAAATCAACATAGCCTTCATGATATTTATGTTCATGGTGGATTATATCCTACTCATGCTTGCACTCAATGTTTATTAATTTTAATGCATGTTCATGACTGCTGTCGCTCTCTAGTTGGTCGCTTCCCAGTTTTTTGCTAGCCTTCACTTGTATTAAGCGGGAATACTGCTTGTGGATCCAATCCCTTAAACCCCAAAGTTATTCCATATGAGTCCACTATACCTTCCTATATGCGGTATCTACCTGCCGTTCCAAGTAAATTTGTATGTGCCAAACTCTAAACCTTCAAATGAAATTCTGTTTTGCATGCTCGAATAGCTCATGTATCAACTAGGGCTATCTGTATCTTGCATGCTAGGCCGGTTATTCTCAAGAGGAGTGGACTCCGCTCCTCACTCACGAGAAAATGGCTGGTCACCGGGATGCCCAGTCCCATGCTTTATGCAAATCAAATTGAAATAATTGCAGACAAAACTCCCCCGGGACTCTTGTTAGTTGGAGGCACTCGTTGTTTCAAGCAAGCCATGGATTGATGTTTGTTGGTGGAGGGGGAGTATAAACTTCACCATTCTGTTTGGGAACCGCCTATAATGTGTGTAGCATGGAAGATATCGCCATCTCTCGGTTGTTATGTTGACAATGAAAGTATGCCGCTCAAAATATTATTCATCTCTGCTTTAAAACCGAGCTCTGGCACCTCTACAAATCCCTGCTTCCCTCTGTGAAGGGCCTATCTATTTACTTTTATGTTGAGTCATCACCCTCTTATTAAAAAGCACCAGCTGGAGAGCAAACCTTGTCATTTGCATCCATTACTATTAATTTATATTGGGTATGACTATGATTGGATCTCTTTTACCATGAATTACAATGTCTAGTCAGTCCTTGATCTTTAAAGGTGCTCTGCATTTATATTTTGCGGTCTCAGAAAGGGCTAGCGAGATACCATCTTGTTATATCATATTATGATTGTTTTGAGAAAGTGTTGTCATCCGAGATTTATTATTATTGCTCGCTAGTTGATTATGCCATTGACATGAGTAAACATGAGACCTAAGTGTTATTGTGAATATGGTTAGTTACAATCTTTGTTGAAAACTTGAATGCTGGCTTTACATATTTACAACAACAAGAGCAAACAGAATTTGTAAAAGTTTTTCTTTATCACTTTCAGTTTATCAACCGAATTGCTTGAGGACAAGCAAAGGTTTAAGCTTGGGGGAGTTGATACGTCTCCATCGTATCTACTTTTCCAAACACTTATGACCTTTGTTTTGGACTCTAACTTGCATGATTTGAATGGAACTAACCCGGACTGACGCTGTTTTCAGCAGAATTGCCATGGTGTTATCTTTGTGCAGAAAAAAAGTTCTCGGAATAACCTGAAACTTCATGGATATTATTTTTGGAAATAATAAAAAATATTGGCGAAACAATCAAGGCCAGGGGGCCCACACCCTATCCACGAGGGTGGGAGGCGCGCATGCCCCCCCAGGGCGCACCCCCTGCCTTGTGGGCCCCCTGGAGCTCCAGCAACCTCAACTCCAACTCCATATATTCGTGTTCGGGGAGAAAAAAATCAGAGAGAAAGAATCATCTCGTTTTACGATACAGAGCCGCCGCCAAGCCCTAAACTCTCTCGGGAGGGCTGATCTGGAGTCCGTTTGGGGCTCCGGAGAGGGGAATCCGTCGCCATCGTCATCATCAACCATCCTCCATCACCAATTTCATGATGCTCACCGCCGTGCGTGAGTAATTCCATCGTAGGCTTGCTGGACGGTGATGGGTTGGATGAGATTTATCATGTAATCGAGTTAGTTTTGTTAGGGTTTAATCCCTAGTATCCACTATGTTCTGAGATTGATGTTGCTATGACTTTGCTATGCTTAATGCTTGTCACTAGGGCCCGAGTGCCATGATTTCAGATCTGAACCTATTATGTTTTCATGAATATATGTGAGTTCTTGATCCTATCTTGCAAGTCTATAGTCACCTACTATGTGTTATGATCCAACAACCTCAAGTGACAATAATCGGGACCACTCCGGTGATGACCGTAGTTTGAGGAGTTCATGTATTCACTATGTGTTAATGCTTTGGTCGAGATTACTCTATTAAAAGGAGGCCTTAATATCCCTTAGTTTCCGCTAGGACCCGCTGCCACGGGAGGGTAGGACAAAAGATGCCATGCAAGTTCTTTTCCATAAGCACGTATGACTATATTCGGAATACATGCCTACATTACATTGATGAATTGGAGCTAGTTCTATGTCACCCTATGTTATGAATGTTACATGATGAACCGCATCTGGCATAATTCTCCATCACCGGTCCAGTGCCTACGAGCTTTTCACATATTGTTCTTCGCTTATTTTATTTTGACCTTGAAGACTGCAGGGTTTGCTCCCCACAGCAATTTATTAAAACTTAAAACAGCATGTACAGCAAAGAGTTCCTTAAGAAAAGGAACTGGGCAAGAAAGGAAATAAAAGAAAAACTATACAACCTAATCTAGACAGAGAAAGAAAACTCTAACTAGAGAGAATACAAATGCAGGGCCCCTCAAGGAGGCAGGAAATCAATCCATTTGATCAAAGCATCCCTGTGTCTTGACTTGATTCTGTGAGCCAAGAGAGAGATGGCATGGACAAAGCCATTCCTCCACTGCCTGAAGGTAGGTCTGATATACCTGAAGACTTTATCATTCCTGACTTTCCAAATATTCCTCCAAGTTAGGAAAACCACCTCAGAGAAGAAAGGCTTATTGAAATCCTTCTTAGCGTGATGTGCAATCTGCACCATATCCTGACTATTGAGCCATGTGATTTGTAGATAGTTCCACACTCTCATGCTGAAGTTGCACTGAAAGAATAAGTGATTCCTGTCTTCAAGTGCTCCTGTGGGACAAAGTACACATTCAGGCCCATCATTAATCTTCCACTTCCTGCGTTGAATCATATCCTTGGTGTTTACTCTGTCCATAATGACAAGCCAGGCAAACATTTTAATTGTCATAGTACAGCAGGATTTCCATATCCAACAGAGAAGAGGGTTGGTAGGAATTGGCTCATGAACAAAGTCATAGTATTTCTTGGCAGTGAACCCAGCTTTCTTCCCCTGTTTCCATTACGAGGAATCATTAGTAGCAACATCTAAGGAAATCTCAGTCATAATTCCAGACAGATGATTAAACTCCCTATAGGCCAATTCAGATAATGGCAAGGAGAACATGCTCTGTAACTCACCAGTTTGCATCACTTCCATAACAGAGGAATTCTTTTGTAAGCAGAAGGAAAAAAGCCTGGGGAATCTATCTTTGAGTGGGATGCAAGAGTTATCAACTTCCCAAGAATCAGACCAGAAGAGCAAAGAGTCCCCTTTTCCAACAGTTACTGAAGAAATAGCCCTGAATTTATCCATTAGTTTACAGATGTCCCTCCACCAAAAGGAGCCACACAAAGCAGTGTCATGAGGAACTCTCTGATAATAGTAATTGTCCCAGATCAAATGAACCCATGGCACATATACTTTGTTATAGAACTTATTGAGGAATTTCATTAACAAAGCTTCATTCTGCAGACCCAGGTTGAGTATGCCAAGCCCACCCTTAAGTTTGGGTCTACAGACCAAAGGCCAAGCAGCCAGAGAATTCCCCTTCTCCCGACCATACTTTCTCCAAAGGCATTGCCTCTGTATTCTTTCCAGTTGTTTTAAAATCCCTTGTGGTATTGATAAACTACAAAGGAAGAAGATTGGCAATGAAGAGATAACAGAGTTTACCAACTGCAACCTGCTACCTTGGGGTAGAAACCATGAGCTAGCAGTTAATCTTCTTTCCATACAGTCAACTAGTGGAAGCAGATCCACAATTTTGGGCCTAGATGTGCCCACTGGCAAACCCAAATATGTGAATGGCATAACCCCAGTTGGCACCCAAAGCTGCAACAAGAGCATTGGCAGAAGTGGCATCCACATTGATTGGGTACATTGATGATTTGTGGTAGTTAATCTGCAAACCAGTTGCCAGGGAGAAAGAGTTTAGAACAGACTTGAGCACCTCCAACTGAACAGAATCAGCAGTCACAAACAGCAGTGTGTCATCAGCATACTGAACCACTGGGAAATCAGGGTCATGGGTTACTAGAGGTAAAGAAAGAAGTCCTTTACTGAGATGATCATTAATCACAGTCTGCAATAGATCAGCAACAATCACAAAAAAGCAAAGGTGAGATAGGATCACCTTGCTTAACCCCACACTTGCACTTAAAATGGTTTCC
This sequence comes from Aegilops bicornis, assembly GCA_021605145.1. Taxonomy (NCBI): domain Eukaryota; kingdom Viridiplantae; phylum Streptophyta; class Magnoliopsida; order Poales; family Poaceae; genus Aegilops; species Aegilops bicornis. Next base: position 377,876,017 of record CM038669.1, on the reverse strand, counting down.
AGGTACCCCATTGAGCAAGATTGAGGAGGTTGCTGAGGACAACAATTGTTGTATCCAGGATATCCATTTATTATCAAAACCCTTTGCCACCAAGATCTTTATAATTGCCTCATGTTGTATGGAATCAAATGCTTTTTCAAAATCAAGCTTGAGTAACATGATTGGCTTTTTTGACTGGTTGCACTGGTGAATGTACTCAAATGTCCATGCAATACAATCCTGAATGGTTCTTGATTTGATAAAGCCATATTGATTCTTATGAACACATTTGGTTATTTCATCCCGAAACCTGTTAGCAGCAAGTTTAGTGAGGAATTTCAACCCCACACATGTCAAAGAAATTGGCTTAAAATCGCCAGCAGTTTTAGGTGACAACTTCTTAGGGATCAGAGTTATGAATGCCTCACTGAGATTTTCGAGCTGAGCAGTTCCAGCATGGTTCTTCGCTTATTTACTTTTCCGTTGCTACTGTTACAATCACTACAAAACCCAAAAATATTACCTTTGCTACCGTTACCGTTACTTCCATACTACTTTGCTACTAAATACTTTGCTGCAAATATTAAGTTATGCAGGTGTGGTTGAATTGACAACTCAACTGCTAATACTTGAGAACATTCTTTGGCTCCCCTTGTGTCAAATCAATAAATTTGGGTTGAATACTCTACCCTCGAAAACTATTGTGATCCCCTATACTTGTGAGTTATCAGCGGCCAGCGGCTGTGCTAGATGATCCACGACGTCAGTCTGCGGCATGGCGCCGAGGATCATCTCCAGACGGTGTTGGAGACCGACTAGTGGATGGCCGCCGTCGACGCCAACTACGACTCTCAGTTGGACCAGATGATCGTTGCCACGACCAACAAGTTCACCATCCTCAAGAAGCTCGCTGACGAGATCGCCGTACTCCTCCAGCCCGCGTGTCCGGGCTCCTCATTGCCTGCCACCCTAATTGGCCTCCATGGCCGCAACCTCTTTCAAGCACTGGTGGCCCTGCGACTGCCCGCTGACACCATAAAGAATGTCCACCTGGATGTCGCGCTCGCCGCGATGCGCCTCGCCCTGCAAGAATGCGTCGACCTACACATCCACGTGTACGAGCAAATCGTGTACATAGGTATCTACAAGGCCAGTGAGGACGCTACAACGTTGGCCTTCCTCAACCGGCTGGAAGCCTTGGATGCCTTTGCTGAGAAGCACCTCGACCTCGCCACAAAAGCCGCCGGTCGGTGGCCCGGCGCACTAAGTTGAGGAGGAGGAGGTCGTACGTTGATGGATGCATCTTTCTTCTTGCCTTCTGTAACCACCACTGCGATCGCATCATCATCATGGCCTTAATTCTTATTGTGCTGTTGCATTCTCGTTCCAGTCAATACCGACATGTGTGATCCCTTTGCTTAATCATATGCATCCTTTGTAACTAGTACTCCATCCGTCAATTTATAAGTTGTGCTTACCTTTTCCATCAACTTCGTGCCACGCGCAGGCATCTTGCTAGAAACACTAGAACATGTTGGACCGCGTGTGACCAAAACGACGATGCGCCAACCTAGCTACTATACCCTGCTTATCTGTCGTAAATAGCCCCGCCCTAGCGTTTCCAATCGTTATTTCTATCTATCGATCATGCCAAGGAGCAAAACCAAAATGTTACAATTTATACAAGTTTCTCTACTCCTACTCCTATAAAAGACTCAGTTGGTGATGGTGGTGTGTCTGTCATCCGTCGTTTCTAACCATTAGATCTGCATCTAACGGCTGTGAGGTAAGTTGTGGCATTGTTGCAACAATAGCCCACTTCTCTGCTCCAATTTGTAGAAAACCCCTTATTATCTTGAAAGCAACCACATCCCTCTCTCACCTCATCAAAACTGCCTGAGAAATATATTTTGAGTGAAAAGTACTCCCTCCGTTCCTAAATATTTGTCTTTCTAGAGATTTTGATAAGTGACTACATACGGAGCAAAATGAGTGAATCTACACTTCAAAATATGTCTATATAATCCGTATGTGATAGTCCATTTGAAATCTCTAAAAAGACAAATATTTAGGAATGGAGGGAGTAATATATTAGGAGTATATCAAAACAAGAGTGATTTATTTCAAGTTTGTGAACAAGTACTACTATTCTACTACTTTGGATGCATCGCAACGAATGGGCACATTGCTAGTAAAAGTAAAAGTCCTGCCGCGTTCGCGTCGCACTCCCCCCACACACGCCCGGGAATCGGGAGTACTCCACGGCCGTTCGGCACGACACATAGCTTAGGGAAGGCATGTTGCCTAGCATTTTCACTTTCATGTGGGACCGTCGTTGAGCAAACCGACTATTGGCAAACTGCACCCCGCCCACCGTCGGGTTAGAAAACAGAAACGAGGGGAAGATCTAGCTGTAGCACGGAAGCCAAGAAATTTGGTGTCAGATGGGGCTCGTTGATAGAGTAGGAGCATTCCGTACTACTCTACTCCTACTAGTGCCAAGTTTGTAACTATACAACTAGTAGGTACGTGCATGGCACAACATCGTAGGAACAAAAAACGAGAAGATATTGTTTTGGGCGATTTATCTTTTTTTCAGTCAATGTAGTATAAATAATATGATGTGGGGTCACCCATGAAGCTTATGTGGCTTGGTTGCATGGCTAAGAAAGGTTAGAGAAAAATAAATAGATAATGTGTTTAGAGTGCACTCCACTAAACATATATACTTTGGATCCATTGCAACGGGTCGGCACATCTATATCTATACCCCCTATATAGTGTGTGAATAACTTTGAAAGTTGGTTGTTGGATGAAGCCAAACCGACGGTACAAAGATGGCAAATCCGAGCACTACTAGTCGTTGGATATCATCTACATTCCACCAGATTCTGCCACATGTACAATCTAGAAGACTCCATGGTTGAACTTCATTCATGACTAACTTTGCCACAACTAAGCTTAGGCAAAGTCTGTCTGCCACAAAAAATGTGGCTAACAAAATGGCCACCACAAGTGTGGCAAGATTTGGCAAGAAGTTAAGTCTATGACATGTGGACCATGTAGCTAGAAAAGTGTGGCAAGCCACAAGTGTAGCAATGAACCAAACACATGCCTGGTGTGTTTGGTAGGGTGTATGAAGGGTGCATGATCCCAAGAGTTCCCTTCTCGACCCACTTTTGGGTGTTTGGTAGAGTGTATGGAGGGTGCATGAGTCCACACTAGATTAGCACAAATACACTAGAAGCATGCATGAAGAGAGCATACATGAAGAGGGGTGTTGAGTTGAGCATGCATGAAGAGGGAACAACTATGTTGAGACGAGAACACAACCAAACACACTAGTGGCACGCCTAAGCTTAGGTGTGGCAACCTTAGGCTGCAAACCAAACCATAACTTTGAAAGTTGGTCGTTGGATGAAGCCAATCCGACGGTACAAAGATGGCAAATCGAGCACTACTGGCCGTTGGATATCATCTACATTCCACCAGATTTTGCCACCTGTAGAATCTAGAAGACTCCACATGTAGAAGCATAATGCACAAACCACCAGAATCTCATGTGTGCAATGCACGTGTACCTTACTAGTAGTTGGTAGTAGTAAGAAACAAATTCCGGTTTTGGCACGAGCTCAGATCATGGAGCACCACAAGGCCTGCCGCAGGAGTTACATTTCCCTCTCGAGGCCCACGGGACCGAACTTCAGTGGCTTAGTGCCCGGCCTATGAGTCAATGACATGCGGACCTTAAATGCGGTTGACCCACATGTCATTCTCATGGTGGTGGTGTGGTTCGCGACTCACTCGTTCGAGATGAACCGACCGGTGGTGGCGTGGTTGTGGCGAGGGTATCACAGTTGGGCGTCGGGGCGTTACGAGGCATAGATGGCCACACCGGCGGGCACTACCTGTAGTACAGAAGTACTCCAGTTGAGGATTGATGCCCGGGACGAAATGTGTCACAACCGCTGGATGAAAATTCGATGGTGCGGGAGTACGGATCGAAGCACAGCAGCGGAGCAGGCAAACCGCGTCCAATCGGGTGTGGCTGTGGTAGAAAGTTGATGGTCGCCGCAGTTCAGCTAGCCCGCATGTCATGCACACAAAGGCAAAGGAGCGGTGGGGCCGAGAGGGATGAGGCGCACATCGGGGGGATGAGGATCCCCTGACGTGAACAATCCTACCATTCTATCACTGACATGTGGGACCCGCAAGTGTGGGTCCCACCAGTCAGCGAAGGAAAGGCAGGGTAAGGCAGTGATAGCCACGTCAGAGGATCCATGTCCATGTCGGGGGACGTCATGCTTACAGGTAGGGTTGGAGTGGCATCGTGGGAATCATGTGTGGGTGTGGCCGTGGTAGAAACAAGAAACGTGATGGTCGTCGTGCTTCAACTTCCATGGACAAGCTGTCATGTCTGCTGACACATGTATATCAAGACTAGAGTGTTTATATTTCAAGCACATGAACAAGTATTATTCTACTACTTTGGATCCATTGCAACGCACGGGCCAGCACATTGGTAGTAGTAGTAGTGTCTATCTCTATCTCTAGAGGCCTTCCCTCGTTCATCCTTTTCTCTCACAAGATAAACTACTCATACAAATGCATCTTGATGTTCCGTGGAACGCGCGAGGATGTTTCCTTGGGGGTCTCTCCGGTCTTGGCGTGGCCGTAGTTGCAAGTTGACGCCTTGAGATGCCGACATTGAGGGGCACTCGGATTTCCTCTGATGAGCAGGTAAGATGAGTTTGATCACGTAGTAAATGCATTCTAAAGACTACTTCCGTGTCCATTTCCTAATTCTCCCCCTGCCCACTGTTTCACAAGTTAGGCTCGGTGCGAGTGGAGATTCGCTTGCATATGTACGGGAAGGTACCAACATCAATTTGCACAACATTTACAATGGTGACACCGTTCCCGTAGAACCTTTGTCCAACATTGGGATCAGCCATGCAACAGGCCACCGCATGAATTGGTATGATAGAACCACGGTGAGATTGAATAAGATAGCACGAACCTTGCACATGGCGGTCAAAGGTGGACTATGCTGTCTGTGACCGATTTGTTGCCGTACGAGTATGAAGACGTTGTGCTCCTTTCTAACCGCATCTTCGCGGTGACAAACCAGGGGACTTGTTTCGTATGGGACACATCCTACGATATACTCCCTCTCTCCTAGTTTATTAGTTTTGAATCTTTTCATTTTATAAGTTTCGAATTCAAATTTAGAGGGGCAGTGGGGCCGAGAGGGGTGAGCCGCAGGTCGGGGGACGTGTGGTGTCATGGGTTCATGCGGCGTCGTGGGAATCGCGTGTGGCTGTGGTAGAAACTTGATGCTCGCCGCATTTAAGGTGGCCCACATGTCATGCACACAAAGGCAGAGGGGCGGTGCGGCCGAGGGGGGTGAGGCGCATGTCGGGGGACGTGGTGCCGTGGGTTGGAGCGGCATCGTGGGAATCGCGAGTGGCAGTGGATGAAACATGATGGTCGTCGTAGTTGAACTTCCATGGACAAGCTGTCATGTCTACGGACACATGCATTGCATCTGAGATCACTTTGGAAGGAGTAGTAGAGAAAGCTAGGCGGATAAATAGTTCCTTATAGTCAAGTGGACCCACGCTACTACTTGTTCCAAAGACATGCACACCATCGAAATAGTCCATCTATATCAATATACATTGAGAGGGAATATTTTTTTTACAAGAGAGGAAATAGTTCTTCCATCCATAATGCCCTGCTTCTTTGGTGCAAAGATCTTCTTCTTCTTCTTCTTCTTCTTCTTCTTCTTCTTCTTCTTCTTCTTCTTCTTCTTCTTCTTCTTCTTCTTCTTCTTCTTCTTGTTATTCTTCTTGTTCTCATTTTCTATGGGAGACGGCTTCCCAACAAGCTCTCCGGACCTTGCAGCTATCTCGAAACTCACACGGGCATCGAGGGCAGCATATTTTATCCGCTCATACGTCAAGGGATAATTCTCCCATCCAGACGACCTTAATGTCAGCGTCTCGTCACCCTTCTGAAGATTTGTTCCTAGCACAAAATTTGCTACGTCAAATAGGGATGGTGTCGGTTTATCACAATCTTCTACAGGAATTTTTATTTTGGTTTGTAGGTCAGCGATGCTTTTCAAATCAAGGTTGTACGGCTCCAACTTCTGTTTGTCCCCTGTGATGGCTGCCCCACAGAAGTATATGTCCTCCCGAGACAAGAAATCATGAAGCTCACCTGGTATGGAGGGCGCGTGTATGATGTGGTACACCAAAACATCATCTTCGAGGCACGGTGAAGGACGTGATGCGTTGGATCTTCCCAAAGGGCACGCCTCCGTACTGCGTGCATCGAGACCGATGACATTCATCTCCACCTTTTGGAGGGAGTTGGATACATTGTTGATCCACTTCTGAACAACCCTTGGGTGGTCGGTGACTGTGGCAACTATGCTCAACGAGCCTTCGACGAGGACATGTTGGACGCTAAAAACCTGCATCTCGATCTCTTTCGCCATTTGGAACCGCTGGACCGGAGGGCTATGGTTTGGAGAATTAGGATTAGATGGCTAGTCTAACTGAAGATGATGATTATTTATAGGGACTTCAGAATTACTCCAGGAGGATGTGAAGAGGTTAAAACAATGTGAATGCAGTGTGGTTTGGATGCAAATGAAGATCAAGGAGTAGTGAAAAAGCCGAGGAAAATCAGTTCCCGATGGAGAAGTAAATGGGAGAAGTTATGCGCATGCATGAGGAGAGCTGCGATGGTTTGACTGCTGCATGCAATGGATTGGACAGGCTCTTCGGTTGCCTTTTCTCTCTCCCACGCGCACAGAATGGCCCACTTGCATGCTGCAGTTTATTGGTTGGAGTCTGGTTGCAGCTGCTCATGCACGCTTAATTAATGCCGTGAATGCGGGGCATGGAGGGAAATGGGCGCATGCAAAAGGGTATATACGCAGACTAATTAGAGAAATACTGAAAAAAATTATGCGCAGACAAAAGAGGACCAGAGGGAGTACTAATCATGTTCCTACTACGGTTAAGGAATATGCGGTTATCCTAAAAAAAGTCCTTCTTCGCGCTTCCGTATGCACGAGAATTTGGTTCTGCTCGCAATATGGATGATAGCTAGAGGATGAAGTGAACCCAGAGGCATGCTATCACGGGAGTGTACTCATGTTCCTACTACTCCTACTACTAGTAGTAGGAGTAGTAGTACAACTGTGGTACACTTGATGGTCAAAATACTATTATTCATCCGGTCCTCACAGTGAAGTGACAAGACCCTGCGCCCGAGGTGACACTAGTCCAGGTGGCGTGTCTGGGTTACCAAAGTCAGCCTCACCTTGTGCACTGTGCAGTCACTGTCACAAATGCTGTATAGTATGCCTCGCCTCGCCTCCCTCTCCCCTAGCACCACTCCATCTCCATATCCGTCTCGCCGGAGATCCTGAGGCCACTCTTCATTTTCTCACTGTGCCCCCGCATACCCTCGCCTCGCTCGCCTCCCCCAGTACCACTATTCCCTCGCTACCCGCTCCAGCACCGACAGCCTTATCCCCCGTAAATCAAGCCCCCCAAAACCCCACCTTCCAAACTCCACCATGGCCGAACATGAACCGCGCAGGATCCATATGAGCCGCGATTGGAGCAATCTCCAAGTGACGTCCTCGACCTTTGTTGTTCGTGTATGGATTTGTTGAGCGCCCTGCGGCTGGCTGCATGCTCGAGGGGCATGCACACGGCCATCATCGAAGCGAGGCCAAAGCTTTTCAAGACACCCTGTGTGCTACTATCTGGTCTTGTGAGATTGGCTCACCATGATACGGAAGCGTACATGATGCCCCTCGACTTCAATCCGATCTCCATTAGCCGAAACTTCTTTGCAGGTATGTAGTGGGTTGCCGTGCATCATTTCCCTCGACTTCGATCCGATCACCATCGCCCGAAACTTCTTGGCAGGTATGTATTGGGTCGGCATGAACTCCCACTGGATGGCTGCCTTCAGAGAAGACGTTAAAAAGTTGGTGCTCGTGAACTTCCAGACCTCCCATGAGATTATCCTTCCTCCGTTGGATTATATAGAGTTTTACCATCGCGGTCCTAGTCATCTAGATTACCACGTCAGTTGGACGGACCTTGTTTTGCAGAAGATTGTGATCTGCCAAGTGACCACACAACATGCGAATTACGCAGACTTCAAGCTAATTGCCTTGTTCGACCGCGGACTCGCCTATCTTTACGCCGGTGCCTTCTTTAGCTGGAGACAACTTAGCTCGCAGTGGATCATCGTCAAAGCTGGTACACACTTCTGTGATGCTATTGAACATAATGGCATCATCTACGCGATCGACAAAGCAGATGGCACCATGTATTGCTGGGACGGCGCGTGTAAGTTGTTTCCGTCTCATGTTAATGATGACGCCATGACACTGTTTGAACTTTTTGTGATGATTGGCATATCCCTGTTTGAGCAGAATCTGAGTAGAACTATGGCACTGTATTAGAGACGCCGTAAATTAGCTATATTTGGAATGAGTTAAATCATGCAATTGTGATCATGTCATTACAGCCAATTTGTACCCCTGAATAATCAAACGGTTAGGAATATATGGATATTCTCCTTATTTTACAGTAATCTATATACTACTACTAAATATGAGTGTGTATCAATGGCCATGTTAGTTTCCTCATTTTCATGATGTAGAAACATGCACCGCACTATTGGTTTCATCTAATCATACATTAGGGAAGTTGAAAGTGCAACAATCCCTAGGTGGTTTTGGTAATTCATAACAACATATAGCTCATTGAGCTAATGCTATTCCAAGACAAATATTTCAGGAAATCTCAATGAATGGCATGGCATGGATGATGAAAGTGGATCCCTCAAAATATTAGGACAAAGGATTGGCTCAAGCTCAAAAGCTCAAGACTCTACATTTTACATTTTAGTGATCCAAGATCACATTGAGTCTATAGGAAAAGCCAATACTATCAAGAAGGGATAAGGTGTTGCTTAATGAGCCTCTTGCTTCAAGTGCTTAGTGATATGCTCCAAAAACCCTCAACTACTTTCAAACATCCACATATGACCTAAACCCAAAGTCAAAATCGGTCCTACCGATTCTTTCTATCCGGCGCCACCGAGTTCAAATGTCATAGCCACTTCCACAAACCCTAGGCGAATCGGTCTCACCGATAGGGATCTCGGTCTCACCGAGATGGGATTGTAATCTCTGTTTCCCTTCGTAACGCTTCGGTCTAACCAAGTGAGCGATCGGTCCCACCGAGATTGCAATGTAAACTCTCTATTTCCTTTCGTAACATTTCGGTCTCACCGAAAAGAGCTTAATCGGTCCCACCGAAGTTTACTCCACGACCAACTCTCTGGTTAGCTAATTACCAAAATCGGACTCACCGAGTTTGTGTAATAGGTCTCACCGAGATTACTTTATGCCCTAACCCTAACCATATCGGTCCTACCGAGTTGCATGTCGGTCCCACCGAAATCCCTAACGGTAACTAGGTTTACTAAATCGGTCCGACCGAGTTTGTTAATTCGGTCCCACCGAGTTTGGTAAATTGTGTGTAACGGTGAGATTTTGTGTGGAGGCTATATATACCCCTCCACCTCCTCTTCATTCATGGAGAGAGCTACCAGAACAAACCTACACTTCCAACTTACCAGTTTTGAGAGAGAACCACCTACTCATGTGTTGAGGCCAAGATATTCCATTCCTACCATATGAATCTTGATCTCTAGCCTTCCCCAAGTTGCTTTCCACTCAAATCTTCTTTCCACCAGATCCAAATCCTATGAGAGAGAGTTGAGTGTTGGGGAGACTATCATTTGAAGCACAAGAGCAAGGAGTTCATCATCAACACACCATTTGTTACTTCTTGGAGAGTGGTGTCTCCTAGATTGGCTAGAGTGTCACTTGGGAGCCTCCGACAAGATTGTGGAGTTGAACCAAGGAGTTTGTAAGGGCAAGGAGAACGCCTACTTCGTGAAGATCTACCGCTAGTGAGGCAAGTCCTTCGTGGGCGACGGCCATGGTGGGATAGACAAGGTTGCTTCTTCGTGGACCCTTCGTGGGTGGAGCCCTCCGTGGACTCGCGCAACCGTTACCCTTCGTGGGTTGAAGTCTCCATCAACGTGGATGTACGATAGGACCACCTATTGGAACCACGACAAAAACATCCATGTCTCCAATTGCGTTTGAATCCTCCAAACCCTTCCCTTTACATTCTTGCAAGTTGCATGCTTTAAATTCCGCTGCTCATATACTCTTTGCATGCCTTCTTGTATTGTGTGAAGATTGCTTGACTTGTGCAAAGATAGGTAAAATCTGCCAAAGTCTAAAATTGGGAAAAGGTTAAGTTTTTAATTGGTCAAGTAGTCTAATCACTCCCCCCCCCTCTAGACATACTTCAAGGTCCTACAAGTGGTATCAGAGCTTTGGTCTCCATTGGCTTTGATTTCCATAGCTTTTGGTGGTCATAGCCTTGGTTTCACAACCTAGGAGAGTATGGCGTCTAGCGAGGGAAATTATCACCGTAGAGGTCCTTACTTTGATGGCACTAATTTTGCTAGTCGGAAGCATAAGATGAAAATGCATATTCTCGGTCATAACCCCGCCGTTTGGGCTATTGTGTGTATTGGCTTGCAAGGTGAATTCTTTGATGGGAGAGAACCGAACCGTGAAGCTAGTGCTGATGAATTGAAGATGCTGCAATACAACGCTCAAGCTTGTGATATCCTCTTCAATGGATTGTGCCCCAAAGAATTCAACAAAATCAGCCGTCTTGAGAATGCAAAGGAAATTTGGGATACTTTGATTGATATGCATGAAGGTACCGACTCCGTCAAGGAATCCAAGTTGGATGTGCTCCAAATCAGCTTGACAAGTTCAAAATTAAGGATGGTGAAGGTGTCGCTGAAATGTACTCTAGGCTTGCTCTTATCACAAATGAGATTGCCGGCTTAGGAAGTGAAGAGATGACCATGATTCATCATCAAGAAGATCCTAAGAGCATTGGATGGAAAATATGATACCGTGTGCACATTGATCCAAATGATGCCAAATTACAAAGATCTCAAGCCAACGGATGTCATTGGAAGAATTGTTGCTCATGAGATGTCACTCAATGCTAAGGAGGAACTTCACAACAAGTCAAGTGGTGCTTACAAAGCCTCATGTGAAGCCCCCACATCACCAAGTGAGAAACAAACCTTCAATGAAGAATTGAGCTTAATGGTGAAGAACTTCAACAAATTCTACAAGAGTAGAAGCAAAGAAAGAAGCTCTAAGTCAAGGTCCTACAATGACAAAAGATCTTCTAGTCGAGAGCGCAATTGCTACAATTGTGGGAGACCCGGACACTACTCCAATGAGTGTACGGCACCCTACAAAAGAAGAGAAGATTCTCCAAAAAGAAGAAGTAGAAGAGAAGAATCACCACCAACAGAGAGAAGGAGTAGAGATAATCGTTATGAACGAAGACACTCACGGAGAAGCAAGGATTCAGAAAGGAAGGACAGGTCATCAAAGAGCTACACAAAACAAAGACATCAAGCTCATGTTGGTGAATGGGTATCCGGCTCCGACTCCGGCAATCACTCCGAGAGAAGCTATCACTCCGACTCCGAATATACTCAAGATGAAGGTGTTGCCGGTCTAGCACTTGTGTCAACCAACTCCTACGACATATTTGATTCACCAAATGAAGGAATTGGAAGATGCTTCATGGCCAAAGGTCCTAAGGTAACACACCCCGAGTATGTTGATTTTAATAGTGATGAAGATGACTTGTTAAGTGATGATGATTTACTTATTGACAACTCTAGTGATGAATACTATGATGAAACGTAAATTAATCATGCTAATCAAGATAAAACGAATGACAATGATAAGGAGAAGATTGAGCTTCTAACTAAAGAACTAAACACTCTTAAGTTAGCTCATGAAACTATCTTCGAAGATCATCGAGAACTTTTAAGGGCTCATGAGAAGTTACGCTTTGAAAAGCTCAATCTTGAGCAAGAGCATGAGTTCTTAAAGGCAATCAATGATGATCTTTGTAAGAAAAGTTCTTCTTACATTGCCAAGCATTTACTCGTATCTACTTACAGGCCTCAAGTCAAGTCTAGTAACAAGAACAAGAAAGATTCTTCCTCTAGTAGTAACAATAATAATGCTAAATCCAATATTGTTGCTTCTAGTAGTTCTCTTAATTCCACTAATGATTCTCTTAGCCATTTTACACTTGAGCAAGAAAATAGCTTATTGAAGGGAATTATAGAGAAAGGTGTTTACAAAAGCCTTGCCGGGAGTAAGCAATTCGAGGAAATTGTACGCAAGCAAGGAAGGCACCGGAAGAATCAAGGTGTTGGTTTTGAACGAAAGTTCAATGCCAATGGAGTTGAGTGGGAAGAAGATCAATACCCCAAGACGAAGTTTGTTGCTCAACAAGAGAAGTATGATCCTACTTCCTTCAAGGGAACACAAGCACAAGATGATCTTCCACCACAAGACCACAAGAACAAAGGCAAGGACAAGCTTCAAGAGGAGATTGATGCATTTGAAGAAGCACCTAAGGCCTTGGTCAAGTGGGTTCCCAAGACTACGCCAAGTTCTACTTCATCAAGTACAACTACAACTCCAAGGATTCCCATCAAGATGATGTGGATCCCAAGAAGAAGAACTAGAGAGTTCTTGAGGGTGACTCCGCCAACATTCTTCACTCATATCATTATGGCAAGGACAAGTGCAATCAACTTCCATATCTTGCACTAGTTCAAGGAGTCACAAACCCTCATGTTGGTAAGCCAAGGGACAAGGTAACCTAATGTTTTCATGGACATCATCTTGTGTGTGCATCACTCTATGTCTATGGATATTCTTGTTTGTTCCTTGTGGGACTAACCCATGTAGGTATTGAAAGTGCAACTCACTCCAAAGGATTGCTCCAAATGATCTACATCAACATTGAGCATCCACATCTTTAACACCTACATGAAGTCATCATCAACAAAACCCAAGGTTAGTTCATCCCTCTAAGGGGGGATCTCACATCTAGGGGGAGCTTAACTCTAAGAATTGAGTCAAAGCAACTCTAATGATGTGAACACATCAATGCATTATGTAAAAGTGGTAACCCCACTTGAGCTTAAGCGATGAGTATGACCTATGATCAAATGTTCTCATTTGACTCCTAAGTCAATATACTCATATATAGATGACCTAGTCATCGCCAATTGTTTGATAGATGCTAGAATTGGTTGAGCATGCTTTGCCACATATTTCATTTGTCATTTTATTGTGTGAGCATGTTGGTTGCATATTTTACTCATTCGAGGACATCCACTTGTTATTTTGATTGATTGGTTTCTTTTTCTTTGGTCAAGTGGATGGACAAGAATGCCTAAGAACCTTATCTAGCTATCTATGCTGTTCTCATCTCAAACTCTATTCATGCTACATCACAAAATTTTATCAAATCAGATTCGAACAACTCTGTGTGAGGAGCACTCGGAGTTCCCGATTCGTCATATACTTAAACTTCCAAAACTTCTTTGTGCTTTTCGGTCTGACCGATTCCTCCATTTCGGTCATACCGAGATCACTAAGTCGATCTAGGTTTTCAATCTCGGTGCAACCGATTTGAACTTTTCGATCACACCGAGTTGTCAGAATCACATCAGTTATTCATCTCGGTGCCACCAAGTTGTTCCACTCGGTCACACCGATGTTGTCGGGCTATATATCCACGCTGGCAAAAATTTGGAAAACTTTCTCCAAACCTCTTCGCCACAAGATAGCTCGCTTCTGCCTTCTAGGTCTCCGGATCGTCGACTTGCCGCCACCGCCTCCTGTCGCTAGTCTCCGCTGCCGTCAACGGATTTCATCTCCGCCAGCCAGAAGCGAAGTTCATCACCGAACTAGGGTATGAACTCGATCACAGTTCTATCCTCGTCTGATTCCCAGCACATTGTGTTCATTATGATTCTTGCCACGATTGAAACACCTCTACCCAGTCAAAACAATCCTTAGAATAGATGCGATTTGAAAATTTAGGGTTAGGTTTCCGTCGAAACCATCTCGGACCCACCGAGTTGAAAAACTCGGTCCCATCGATTCGGCTAACGCAATTGCACTAGTAACTCTCGGTCTGACCGAGAATTGCTAATCTGTGTGACCGATTTTAGAACTCAGTGAAACCCTAGCAGTCTCGGTGCCACCGAACTGTGACTCGGTCTGACCGAGTTCACTAGTTTAGGTTCCAAAAGCTGCTTCGGTATCACCGAGTTTGGAAATCGGTTGATCCGAAATGTTTTCTATGGAAAACTAAAACTAAGTTTTTGAATCATTCATTTGCAAAAACCTCTGCATTTTGTGATACTCATCCACTCTATCTCATCTATAACTATTCACAGGGTCTGCAGTCAGCGTTTGCAGCATGTCAGACCAAAGTGACAGCCAGAACAAGTCAGAGGAGCAGATTCGGATGAGTGAGGGCACTAGTCCCTCTAGCAGCTCAGATGAGGGAAGCAGAAGCACTCCCAACAATTTGCCCAAAGCTGCCACCAGGACAAGGAAGAAGAGAACCTCAGAATCTGAGGATGAGGAATATGTGGCGAGAAGATGAGGCCATTTCAAAGAAGAAAGTGCTCAAGAAGGAGTATAGCTCACCGCAGTTAAGCCAGGGCTGAAGATCAAAAGGCCAGCAGGAATACAACCCATGTCTAAAGCCAGAGCCTCCACTCAAGCATCTTTGGAATCCCAACCCAAAGAGCCTGCTGCAGAAGGAAAGAAAAGGAAGGAGAGGGTCAAGAAGACCATGGCCAGAGTGATTGGAAAGCCTTCCATGATGGAAGAAGAAGAAGAAGAGGTTGCTGCACCAAGACACCAAGGTCTGAAGCTGATGGGTGATGCTATAAAGTCGTGGGCTGCAACATCAAAGCCCAAAGAAGCACCCAAAGCTGCCTCCAAGCCCAAGAGTGCACCTAAGAGGAATACGGGAGTATACCAGCTGAGAAGAACAAGGCCCCAAAGTGCACGATGTTGTCACGAGGAAGATATGAAGGACAAGTCCTGAGGAAGCTCAAACCAAAGATTCCAGACCACAATGATGCTCATCCTGTGGCTGAGAACATGAAGACCAGGAGAGACTCAGGGTTGAGGCTATGGACAGAGTCAGATCCATATGCCACCAGGAGAAGGACTGTTGTTGATTACAGGTTCCACACAAAGGAACAACAGGATTTCTATGAGACAATCTTGTTGGACAAGAATCCTATAGTGTGTGATATGAGGTGGGTCGACTGGACCTACATAAAGGAGAATGAGGAACATTACCCAGGAGTATATGACAGCTTCAGTGCGTGTGGAGTTGCAGACTTTGTTGGGTAGAAGCTCACAAACTGGAATGATGAGCTCATTATGTAATTCTACTCCACAGCACATTTCTATCCGGATGGCAGGATAGTTTGGATGTCTGAAGGTACGAGATACCAATCAACTATTGAGGAATGGGCCAATCCGATCAATGCCCCAAAGGAGAGTGAAGATGACTTGGACGTTTATGCCAAGAAAAAGATGGATCACAATTCTATGTCACATATGTACAAGGAGATCCCAGACAAATCTCTTGAGACTTTCAAGTTTGGGTCAGTCCATTTTCTTCCGTCAGGGCTGCCAACGATCAACTGGATCCTAAGGCACACTCTTTTGCCCAAGTCAGGTGACCACAACATGATCATAGGGCATGCAATTAATTTGCTACACATATTTGATGTGCCACAGAAATTCAAGGTCATGAGCCTCATGGTTGAGACTATCAAGAGGACAACAGCAGACGAAAAGAGAACTTGTGGATATGCCCCACAAATTCAGGAGTTGATTAACTCAAAGATGGGCACAGGAAAGTATCTGTTGGATAAGGAACACTTTGTTCTCTATCCAGACTTTGAGGACAATCAAGTTGTGATGAATGAGAATGAACGATCATCAATACAAGCTCAAGAGAAGAAGGAGAAAGCAAAGAAAGAGAAGGCTGCCAAGATGCCAACTCAAGAGGAGGCGTCTGAGTACTTTTTGAAGAGCAAGTAGGACCAGCTTGGTTACTTGATAGCATCAACTCTGAGGATTGAGAAGGGGTTGGCCACCCTAACTCAAAACCAGGAGAGCCCGAAAAGAATCATGGAACAAAAATTCTATGATTTAGATGTCAAAGTAACTGAGATTGATCGGTTGTGGAGCAACTACAGGATGACATGCAGGAGAGGAAGGGCAGGACAACTACTGATGCATTTGCCAGAGTGCCTAGAGCTCAGAGATCATCTGCAGAGCCAGTAACAGACACCAGAGTCACTTCATCTGCACCAGCTACAGCTCCAGTGCAACCAGCTCCAGCACCAACTCCTTCAGCTCCATCCACATCAACTGAAGTCTTCGTCCAAGGAGCCATCACTACGCCACCAACTAAAGACCAAGCATGAGAGAAGATATAGAACTATGCATTTTATAGGAACTTTTGGTAACTTGTTGCCAAAGGGGGAGAAAAAGTATAGATCATAGGCTTCGAGAGAGAGAGAGAGTTTGCTTTTGTTCTCTCTTGTCTTCTTGGTTGAACTTTGTTTGCTTTTGATTGCTTGAGATACTATGCTATTATCTGTGAGACATTAATGATCATGTGTTTGATCATAAGCTACACTTATGCTTGCTAGATGATATTATCTTACTTATCCTTATATGGTCATTCACTTTGCTTGGTGATGAGTGCATGTATTCAATCTTTATTATTTTGAGCGCTCCACCAAGATGTATGTGACATGGAAGAGTAACCCATGAGCCTAATTCCTTGTGCATTTGCAGTCCAAAGAAAATCTTAAACTATGCACAAATTTAGGGGGAGCTCTTTCTTATCACATACTTCTCAAAGAGACGATGTTTTTCTATCTTATTATCATTTGTCGAAGCTTTGATCTATATGTTGTCATCAATTACCAAAAAGGGGGAGATTGAAAGTGCAACTATCCCTAGGTGGTTTTGGTAATTCATAACAACATATAGCTCATTGAGCTAATGCTTTTCCAAGACAAATATTTCAGGAAAGCTCAATGAATGGCATGGCATGGATGATGAAAGTGGATCCCTCAAAATATTAAGGACAAAGGATTGGCTCAAGCTCAAAATCTCAAGACTCTACATTTTACATTTTAGTGATCCAAGATCACATTGAGTCTATAGGAAAAGCCAATACTATCAAGGAGGGATGAGGTGTTGCTTAATGAGCCTCTTGCTTCAAGTGCTTAGTGATATGCTCAAAAAACCCTCAACTACTTTCTCACATCCACATATGACCTAAACCCAAAGTAAAAATCGGTCCTACCGATTCTTTCTATCCGGCGCCACCGAGTTCAAATGTCATAGCCACTGCCACAAACCCTAGGAAAATCGGTCTCACCGATAGGGATCTCGGTCTCACCGAGATGGGATTGTAATCTCTGTTTCCCTTCATAACGTTTCGGTCTAACCGAAGTGAGCGATCGGTCCCACCGAGATTGCAATGTAAACTCTCTGCTTCCCTTTCGTAACATTTCGGTCTCACTGAAAAGAGCGAATCGGTCCTACCGAGTTTACCTTGCCAACTCTCTGGTTAGCTAATTACCAAAATTGGTCTCACCGAGTTTGTGTAATCGGTCTCACCGAGATTACGTTATGCCCTAACCCTAACCATATCGGTCCTACCGAGTTGCATGTCGGTCCACCGAAATCACTAATGGTCACTAGGTTTACTAAATCGGTCCGACCGAGATTGTTAATTCGGTCCCATCGAGTTTGGTAAATTGTGTGTAACGGTTAGATTTTGTGTGCGGGCTATATATACCACTCCACCTCTTTTTCATTCGTGGAGAGAGCCATCAGAACAAACCTACACTTCCAACTTACCAGTTCTAAGAGAGAACCACCTACTCATGTGCTGAGGCCAAGATATTCCATTCCTACCATATGCATCTTGATCTCTAGCCTTCCCCAAGTTGCTTTCCACTCAAATCTTCTTTCCACCAGATCCAAATCCTATGAGAGAGAGTTGAGTGTTGGGGAGACTATCATTTGAAGCACAAGAGCAAGGAGTTCATGATCAACACACCATTTGTTACTTCTTGGAGATTGGTGTCTCCTAGATTGGCTAGGTGTCACTTGGGAGCTTCCGACAAGATTGTGGAGTTGAACCAAGGAGTTTGTAAGGGCAAGGAGAACGCCTACTTCGTGAAGATCTACCGCTAGTGAGGCAAGTCCTTCGTGGGCGACGGCCATGGTGGGATAGACAAGGTTGCTTCTTCGTGGACCCTTCGTGGGTGGAGCCCTCCGTGGACTCACAAGAACTGCTACTCCTTCGTGGGTTGAAGTCTCCATCAACGTGGATGTACGATAGCACCACCTATCGGAACCACGACAAAAACATCCGTGTCTCCAATTGCGTTTGAATCCTCCAAACCCTTCCCTTTACATTCTTGCAAGTTGCATGCTTTAAATTCCGCTGCTCATATACTCTTTGCATGCTTGCTTGAATTGTGTGAAGATTGCTTGACTTGTGCAAAGATAGCTAAAATCTGCCAAAGTCTAAAATTGGGAAAAGGTTAAGTTTTTAATTGGTCAAGTAGTCTAATCACCCCCCTCTAGACATACTTCAAGGTCCTCTGTATAAATGTGCATATGGAGAACTCTATATTTGGAAGTACTGAAATCATGCAATGCTTACCATGTGTACATACCTACATTCGCCCTTCAGCAATCAATGGCTAGAATAATATCCTCACAAAAATTTTGCCCACAGAACACGAGTATATAACAATGCATGGTCTGTTAGTTACCTTGAAGAATTTATTTGTGAGGATAGAACATGATTACATAACATGCATGACATGGTAGTTTCCTGTGAAGAATCGATTGCGAGATAACATGAGTATAACCATGCATGGCACTTCTATATTTTCGAACCCAGTATACATTTCCCTGTATTTTCCTCCCAGTTCCAACAGGGACATATCAATGTTGTTTCTTGCATTATCCTACTCATACTGTGAACAATGCTGATCTTACATTAACAATGCCTGTCCTCTTTGATATGATGCAGTGTCCCTACAGTTACTACCCTTTGTAATCACACCACCTTTGCCAAAAACAGGGAAGCACAAATGGTTCCTCGCTCGATCAGACGAAGGCAAAAGACTGATGATCATTTGGACACATGAGCCGGAAAATTTATATTGCAAAAACCCCACTGTATACAAGCACCATGAAATGCATGAGTATCCGGACAATGGTTGTTACGTCTATGAGCGGGATACCAGCTTGTTGGGGCCTTCAGGATTTTTTAGTTGGAGGCGGGTAAACAGCCTTGGTTCAGACTCTCTGTTTCTCGGACTCAATTATCCGATTAACCAGGAGATCACCGTTGGCAAGGACCTTGATGGCAGATAGGCTCGCATTTGCTATGGAAAAGCTGTGCCTACACGGGCGAGCCCTAGGAGTTCGGGAGCAAACTCCACGATTGTCAACGATACAGCTGCAACCAAAAGAAGGTGAGAATGACAAAGGCATCCAGATTAACTTTGATCCTTGGATGTCTCAATTACGACAGTGCGATGATGTGGTTCAAGCCTTGAGGTTGATAGGTAATTGGGCTGTTAAGGTCGAAAGGGTGGAATCTTGGTGTCTCCGGATCATTGGTCGCTGAAGCGGGGCTTTAAATTATGATGGTGTTGGATCATCTCTTTGAATGACTGTTGTCTTTGCTGCTTGTTCTGGATGGGTAGTTCTTTCTTTTGTTATGCATATTCCTTGTCATTTGGTCATCCTCGTCTATGTCACTCTTACTATGTAATAGTTGCCTCTGTTTAGAATGTCTTTCTTATGCCGGATCACGAGAGTCGGTATTTGTAGATGGGTGCGTTTTGGTGGTGTAGCAAGACTTCTTATGAACTATCATGTCTTGTTGTTTATGTCAGTAGTAGTCACTAGTCAGTGTTTGAATGTTGTATATATCGTTGTTTCGAACTTTTTATTGTCTCGAACTACCGGTGGGCTAAATGAGGGCATCACCATTCTCCAGTGTTCAGAGTGTATCTCCTTTTTTCAAGTTATATAATTTGAGCTCAGTCTCTTTTCGATGATGTACACTTGTTTGGGCCAGTGAGGTGTCGTTGAATATGGGCCGAGTAGTAACGCAATGCCAAACAGGTCAATTATGACTCTCAGGCCGGGCCCTCAAAAGATCCTCAAAAAAAGTCGGGCTCTCCAAAAAAGAAAGAATAAGGACTCTTAGGCCGACATGTGGGCGCCACCGGTGTTTTTAAATGCGCTTATGCGCCGAGAAACATATTGGCGCATGTTTGAAATTCAAGCTACCTTTTCATCCTCAATCTCCCGCCCCTCCCCCACCTCTGGAATCTCGATTCCTACTCCAGTTCCCCCAAATGCCCCTCCAGTACTCCCTATACTCAAGCTCACTATCATGTCGCCGGTCAACGCGGATCTCTGAACCGGAGATCTTGAGGTACGTCCTGCCTTCGGTCGCTGCGTGATGTCGCTCAACAGTGGCATGGCGGCGCTTGACGACCAGTTTGCCGGCAAAGTGCTGATGGTAACCATCAACGGCGACCGACCTCCCGTCTCACCGGACGACCTTGTCAAAGCTCTTGGCATTGTGCACGGCATCCAAATAAGTGACTTGCTCGTCGAAGTCTGTCCGCCACCGGTTGATTTCTTCATCAGGTTCCGGACAACTTTCGACTGCAGTCGTGTGTTCGAATCTTCCCGGCGTTTGTTCTATGATGGCGCGCTGGTGAGCTTTGATCGGTGGCACCCAGGATGGGGCTCGGTGCCCTCTGAGCTTGATTTTTTAACAAATCTTACCTTCCACGGCTTGCCTCGACGGGCTTAGAACAGCGAGTCCATGAATGAGCTTATCAACGACCTTGGAGGTGAGCTCGTAAGTATGTTTCTTCGTCCAGACAGCTGGCCTCTGACGGTTATGGCATGGATGAAGAAGTCATCCACCATACCGGAGGTGATTGGTGTTGAGATACCGGTGCAGGAACCGGGGTTGTACTATTCGCCGCCACCAAGGCCGCCGCAGACCACGTTAGGGATGTACGTGTATCGAGTGTTCGTGCATGTCGAAGAAGTGGTTAATCCATCAATCGAAGTCCTGCCACCGCCGCTGGTGCCAGGGTCCGTTGGCGACTTCCATTACAGGAGTCAATGTCAGACTTTCCCGTGTTTCTCGGAATGATGGATGGCACAGGGCCTACTCCATCGCGCGGCGGAGGCCACTGCTTCTTTGGGAGAAGAGGCAGGGCTGGCTGCCTGGATGTGCTCTAATTTGAGGTAACAACTGAATCTTGTCAGATACTAGTTAAATCCGAGCTATGGGTGTGAAGCATTGATATGCCAGTACATTTGATTGTGACCTGTTCTAATTTTGTACCTGAACTTTTTTTAGAAAGGGTTGTACGTCAACTTAATGTGCTAGCAGAACTTATTGTGTTGTTTGTCTGTTTTCTTTGCACAACGTTCAAGATATTTCCTTGTCATTGATAAAGATGATGAACCGTTATGTACGAGTTCGTCATGATAGCCCTACCCATAGCGATCCACTGCTTCCATCCTGATTGTGCCGCCTGCGTGAAATTTTTGTACGCAAGTTCACTGTGCTATCATGTTCTATATGATTGTGTCAACTATGTAAGTTTTTACTGAGCATCAGCAATGCATATGGCTGAAAGATGTATTTACGAGCATCGACCGATGGGTCTCTCTCTCTCTCTCACACACACGCACACGCGCACACACGCACAAGTGGGACCCGTTGAATTATTTCTTTGCTCGTGACAACTTTTAATTAGGTTCCACTGTAATCTAACTTTTTTCTTAAGTTATTAATTGAGCTCAATGACTTCAAAAAGTTGCACAGAAGCCTTGTTTGAGCCTTCCCGGCGTCACTGGATGTGGGCTGAGTAGCCATGTTAGGTTGTACTGTACTACATAGGCCTTTTTTCAACATCAGCAATGCAACTGGGCCGACAGTTGTACACAATATCCGGGTCAACTTGTTATTCTCCGCCCCGCTGGGTTGCAAACTTTCCTAGGAGGTATGCATTAGGCTTAACAAGAAAATGGACTTTTAAGAAATAATAAATGGGATGTAATTATAATAATTGGGCAGTTACTATAAAAAAATGCACCAAACGCGTAATTAGTTTAAAAATATATTACTTTTGGAATTTGAAAATTTTAATTTCATTACCTGTTGCGCGCGCAATATTTCATTGGATTTTAATGTAATACAACTTTGTTTTGAAATTATATTTAATCTGACTAGAAATTTCGGATGAAAATATTTCGGATCCCATAAAAATGTGGGAATTTTTTTTTGAATTCTGTTTTGAGCGGTTGGTTGAAATTATTAATCGTTGTCCTAGCTAGAAAATGGGTTGTACTTTTAACAAACTATAATGGGCAGTAGTAAATTCCATTAGAATTAAAAAATGGGTTGTACATTCTTACAAATCGCAAATGGGCTATATGTTCTCTGCCACACACTTGTGGGCCTTCTAAGTTGACGCGTCCCCTAAAAAAACTAAGTGGACGCGTATGCAAGGCTTTGTCAACAACACATGGTTCTGGCAGCTGTGGTCGTTGGATGTCGATCCAACGGATGTCGTGCTTCTTCTTCAATCTCGGATATTCTTGCTTCAGCCGCCCAAATAATGATTCCTCCCCCTGACATCTGGGGCGCACCATTTTGGAGGCTGACCTATGGGCCTACTAAGTTGACGCGTACCAAGGGCTTTGTCAACTTAGTCAATATAAACAATTCTAGCTGCAGTGACCGTACGATGTCCATCCAACGGCCATAGTGCTTCTTCAACCTCTGGTCTTCTTGCTCCAGCCGCCAAAAGCAGCGCCGGTCGTGCCGCGTGCTCCTGCCTCCCGTGACCGGCTGTGATACCGCGGAGGCCTCACCGTCCCCTACTACTCCCACCGTTGGCCAGGCAATCCCTCTACTCACCCACACCCCCTGTTATTCTGCAGCGACGGCAGCCTCACACCGCAGCCGAACCAGTGAACCCTCGTACTCCTCTCCGCGCGGGCTTCCACTGTCGCGTCTTCCCCGGCTCCGCGTCGTCCCCTTCCTAGGCCTCGCCGTCGTCCACCGCCCTGGTGCTCTCGGCGCGGCGTGGTCAACGTGGTCAAGGAACGGCTTCCATCGGACGTGGACTGTACGTGGAGAGGCTGACGATTGGGTCCATGACGGCAAAGAAGGAAGTGCCTCCTTATTACGTGGAAAATAATGATTCCTCCACTGACAGCGAGGGACCCACCGGACGGGCCACCTTGTATTTCGTGAAAAAAACATTTCCCGACATTTGTTGGGACCCACCGGACGGGCCACCGTATTCTTGAAAAAAACGTTCCCCCCTGTCAGCTCGGACCCACCGGAAGTGCCTCCTTATTACGCAAAAAAATGAATACTCCCCCTGCTGGTTGGGACCCACCTTGGTGGGAGGCTGACTTGTGGGCCTACTAAGTTGACGGGGACGGAGTGCTTTGTCAACTTAGTCAATATGAACGATTCTAGCTCCAGTGACCGTACGATGTCCATCCAACGGCCGTAGTGCTTCTTCAACCTCTGGTCTTCTTGCTCCGGCCGCCCAAAGCAGCGCCGGTCGTGCCGCATGCTCCTGCCTCCCGTGGCCGGCTGTGCTGCCGCGGAGGCCTCACCGCCCCCTACTATTCCCACCGTTGGCCAGGCCATCCCTCTACTCACCCACACCCCCTGTTATTCTGCGGCGACGGCAGCCTCACACCACAGCGAACCAGTGAACCCTCGTACTCCTCTATGCGTGGGCATCCACTGCCGCGTCTTCCCCGGCTCCGCGTCGTCCCCTTCCTAGGCCTCGCCGTCGTCCACCGCCCTGGTGCTCTCGGTGCGGCGTGGTCAACATGGTCAAGGAACGGCTTCCATCAGACATGTACTGTACGTGGAGAGGCTGACAGCTAGGTCCAGGGCCGCAGCAAGGAAGTGCCTCCTTATTACGCGCAACATAATTATTCCTCCACCTGACAGCAGGGACCCACTTGAGGGGCCACCATGTTTTGCGAAAAAATGTTTCCCCCTGACTGTTGGGACCCACCAACTACATGTTCGCACACAAGGAAGTGCGTCCAGGCAAAAAAAATGATTCGCCCCCCTGACTGCTGGGACCCACCAAGTAGCGACCAGACCTCAACCAATCTGATCTCTGTGCATCAGTGTCATCCCTGGATCGGTAATGCTGACACGCACAGTACTTGAAGGATTTATAACAGAGTAGCAATCACACACTTATTACATCGAATGTCTCAAAAGATAACTTATTACAATAAATATGGCTTAAGGCCATCTAATACGATAACAACGGAAGGCTTGGAAGATAAAGTGAGTCCATCAATTCCAATGGCATCACTGAGTGAAAGACCACGAACTAAGGCTCCTTACTCGTCGTCTGAAAAGTCTGCAACATGATACGTTGCAGCTCGAAAACGGGTCAGCACATGGAATATGCTGGAATGTAACACAAGGGAGTAATGAACAGAATATAGCTATCACTATATGCATATATGGCTGGTGGAGGCTATATGGTTAATATGTTTTGCGAAAAGCCAATTTTTTCCTACAACAAAGGAATAAATTTTATTTAACTATCATGGTAGTTGTTGAACATTGAGATTGGTAAACCCCATCTCAATCCCAATTAAAAGGTAATTAATAACCCCAACAAAATTAATTTAGAGTGATGAGATCCACATGACAATCCAAGAACCAGATACTCAAGATGTCCATAACCGGGGACACGGCTAACCATGATTAGTTTGTACACTCTGCAGAGGTTTGTGCACTTTTCCCCACAAGACTCGATCTCCTCCGTTTGATTTCTCGCACTACATTATGTTTTAGAAACGGATGGCTGAGACACAGTCTTTCCGAAGAGGTCCCCTTTACCGATAGATAGGCATGTACACCTACAATCCCCTACATCTGCTAGCCCATCATGGAAAGGTTTCCCACAACTTACTCAACTATGCCAGAGCCCATAATGGCATGTGGCTGCTACGGAAGTTCCAAAGATGAATAATCTTATGATCCCTTTGAGCATGGGTGGCAGTCCATAGGAGAATCACACGGTACCCCGGGATTTCCAAAAATACAGACAACACTGGGTTCCCCAGGTGCCTCAATCCACCCAGATGTGTATTAAAGTTGCCACCTTAAGTTAACCATTAATTAACAATTCTCACATCTGTCATGAATGCGCTCAAACCCAATCCACGTCTACGAGCATAGCATAGCAATATAAACAACGTAGAAGTAACTCCCAAAGGTTTGATAATAAATAGGTGAATAGGTACTACCTCAACTACTTCCCAAACCCACAATTTAATCAGATCCTAACCATGCAATTGTTTGAGGATTGATCTAATGCAATAAAACTGGGTAGTAAAGAGGTATGATCAAAGTGTTACTTGCCTTGCTGATGATCCGTGAAACCTAGAGACTCGTAGTAGCACACTTCGCACTCTGGGTACTCTATCGCAAACAAAGAAGCATACAATAAGCAATCAAGCAAGGGCACGGGTAAAAATCAAATAAGATATCTAACCAGAAAGTTCAACTTAAGAACTCCGGTTTGCAAAAAGAATCAAATCAAATGAAGCAACAAAACTCAAACGGCGAAAGAAACAAGCTTCGTTTACTATTCTGGACTAAAGTCAAATTTTACAGTAGCAAAAAACTTGTTTAAGTTGATTAAACAGAAAGAGGGCTTGGAGACGAAACTCTAGGCGCTTGAATCGCCTGATTCCGATAAACGAGCGAAAAGATAAACTAAAACGAAAATCGGATCAGAAATCGCGATCGAAAATAATCACGAAAAATTCGAGAAAAAGAAAAACTGACGAATAGACTAGCGAATGAATGTTACATGTCTGATTAAGCAGTGAAAAGCAGTTCGTTAAAGCGAGCGAGCGAGCAGGCGTTCGCTAAATAACTAAACCGGAAAAACCGATCTAAAATAAAAAAACGCATCTAGGGTTTCGAAAAAAACAATCAGTTTTCTCGTGAAAACCGAGGTGGCGGCGGCTACCTCCAACGAGATGGCGGCGGCGGTGCGAGGCTCGTGAGGTCGAGCGGCAGCGGGTGGCGGCCTTGGCCAGCCAGGCTGGCCTTGGCTAGGGTTGGCGGTCGAGGTGGTGAGGCTGACCTCGGCGTGGCGGCTTATAAAGCCTCCCCCGGGCGGAGTCTCGGGCGGATACGACCCAAAGTCGGTTTCCTTTTTTTAATTTTCCGTGCAGAAAAACGAATAAAAGAAATACTAAACGGACTCCAAAAATCCTGAAATAAAATTTCCCCGTCCTCTAAAAATCTACCGGACAAGGTGGACATTTATTTGGGACTCTAATGCAATTTTGAAAAACGCATATTTTTCCTAATTCAAATAAAATAGCGAGAAAATTCTGAATAAAATTCTTATTTGATTTTAATATTAAATCTCCAATATTTCTTTATTTTGAGGAAGTCATTTTATCCTCTCTCTCTTTTATTTTCGTAAAAGAAATATTCGAAGAGAAAATAATTAAAATCAAACGATCCTCTTTTCAAAATTTGAGAAAAACTCAAATATGAAAATAAAGAAATTCCCAACTCTCTCCGTGGGTCCTTGAGTTGCGTAGAATTTCTAGGATAAAGCAAAAATGCAACAAAATATGATATGCAATGATGATCTAATGCATAACATTCCAAATTGAAAATTTGGGATGTTACACACCAGCTACATCTTTGCACACAAGGAAGTGCCTGACAGTCGGGACCCACCTGGTCGAAGCGTATGTAGCGTTGTCATTCGGTCGTGAGCATTAATACGTACATCTTTTGAGTCGATGTAGAGGTGTGCACGTGTTGTAGCAGAGCCGCGACGTAGCATGTACACGCACGTCTGGCCGTGGTGCAAGAAAGTAAATACGGCCACATACGTACATACGGGCGGGGTCTCGAACGCCTACTCACGCGTACATACGGCCAGGGCTCGTGTACATGGCTGGGTCGGAACGGAGAAACAGTGTCGTCGTCATGTTCATGGGGAGCCAACCGGCTGGGTCGGAACGGAATGCGTCGTCGTGTTCATCGGGAGGGTTTGGACGGAACAGCCGATGGAAACGGGGCCTGGCATATACCGCAGAACGGAGGAAACGGCCTTGTGTTTGACCGACCACGTTCGAAACAGAATCATGTTCATCGGGAGGGGTCTGGCGTATCGCAAAACGGAGGAAACGGACGTCCTACGGTCGAAACGGGAGTCCTGTTGATCGGGAGGGGTGTGGCATACCACAAAACAGAGGAAACGGACTTGTGTTTGAGCGCTACGGTCGAAACGGGGGTCCTGTTCATCGGGAGGGGTGTGGCGTACCGCAAAACGGGACTCCACGGGATAATGTTCATCTTCACCGTCGACCCCTCCGGCCTCCACAGACTCTTGTTCATCCGTCAGTCGACCTCCTCCGGCCTCCACCTACATTTGTTCATCCACGGGCTCCTGTTCATCCAGCCTCCATCACGTGCTACTCCACCGCCATCGCTCAACCAGCCCTCTCCACGGGCTCTGTTCAACCTCCATTCCACAGACTCTTGTTCATCCAGCCCTCCATCGTCTCTGTTCATCCAGCCCTCCACGGGTGGTCCTGTTCATCCAGCCCTCCACAGGTCCTGTTCATCCAGCCCCAACCGGCTCGATCGATCGGGGTCCTGTTCATCCAGAGGCAACACCACGGGGTCCTGTTCATCCACCCCCACCGGGAACTGTTCATCCAAACCCCCAGCAATGCTCACTATTCATCCAGAGGCAGCATCGATCGACTTGATTAGCGGCGATGGCGAAGGAATCGCTCGGCGTGTTCGATTAACGACCATCGATCGATTCGATGTCGTAACTGCGAGTTCGCTGTCGCCAGTTGATTAGATCCCAATGCCTCGCTCGGGTTGATTAGAGCCCAATGCCTCGCACCCATGCGGCGTGCGTGTCACGAGAAAGCAGCGCATCGCTCGGCCCCGACCACCCACTGTAATCGGGAACACCCCGATATTTTCCTCGCCCTCACTTCTACCACAGTTTTTTCCGTCATGGACGGCCCAAAGAATGTCATGCAGTTGCTTCTCCGGCCCGCCCAGGACGAAAAGCCCATTTACTGTCATGATTTTTTGTCATAGAAGTAGGATCCCACCACATCTATGATGATACCATGTTTTGTCACAATTGTTGTCATAGAAGTGTCATAAGTATGACAGAAAAAAAATTCATTCGGCCCAAAATGTCACGGATGTGTCTTTTTTTTGTAGTGAAGGGTATAACAGTGGAATGTAAATCATTGCATATGAAGGTAAAGGGAGGGGTTTGGAGTGGCAAACGCAATGTAGACACAGAGATTTTTTGTTGGGTTCCGATAGGTGGTGCTATCATACATCCACGTTGGTGGAGACTTCAACCCACGAAGGGTAACGGTTGCGTGAGTCCACGGAGGGATCCACCCACGAAGGGTCCACGAAGAAGCAACCTTGTCTATCCCACCATGGCCATCGCCCATGAAGGACTTGCCTCACTTGGGTAGATCTTCACGAAGTAGGCGATCTCGTTGCCCTTACAAACTCCTTGGTTCAACTCCACAATCTTGACGGAGGCTCCCAAGTGACACCTAACAATCTAGGAGACACCACTCTCCAAAAGGTAATAGATGGTGTGTTGATGATGAACTCCTTGCTCTTGTGCTTCAAATGATAGTCTCCCCAACACTCAACTCTCTCACACAGATTTGGCTATGGTGGAAAGATAATTTGAGTGGAAAGTAACTTAGGTAAGGCTAGAAAAAAGATTCTTGTGGTTGGATTTGAATGTCTTGGTCTCAACACATGAGTAGGTGGTTCACTCTCAGAAAATGAATGTTGAAAGTGTAGGCACGTTCTGATGGCTCTCTCTGTCGGATGTGGGGTTCCGGAAAACCCTTAAGGTTCGAACACTGGGGTGCGCGTGAAGTCTTTCCCTCCTACCGATCTACGCCCCAGCTCGCTAAGATCTCGCGGACGAACTCGGCGAACTCACAACACAAAGGGACACGAGATTTATACTGGTTCGGGCCACCATTGTTGTGTAATACCTTACTCCAGTGTGGTGGTGGTGGATTGACTCTTGGGCTAATGATGAACAGTACAGAGGGAAGAACAGCCTCCTGAGGTTGAGGTGTTCTTGTCCTTGGTGACTTAGCGGGTGAGAGCTGGGTGAACTGCTCGATGCCCCTATGGTGGTGGCTAGCTCTACTTATATAGGCCCTGGTCCTCTTCCCAAATATTGAGCGGGAAGGGAGCCAACAACGGCGGGCAAATATGAAGGGAGCAGTTAGTACAAGCTTTCGACAAAAGTGGTCTTACTTTGCAAAAGGCTGCAGTGGTGACGCCTGTCTTGGGCTCCACGATGACCTCCGTCTTGCCGTCCTCCTGGTCTTGGTCTCGTTGCACCGACATAGCAACCTTTGCCTGATGCCTCGGTACTCCTCGTCTGCGCCTGCTTCCTTAGCACCAAAGAGGAAACAAGGAAGCTGCGCGCGCTAGCGCCTGCTTGGCGCCCGCCTGGCGCCAATCGTCACGGCTCACGTCACGAGAGACTCACGAGGTTTGCCCCGCCTTGATATATCTTCTCCTCGTGAGCCTGCCTGACTAGGCCACTCCTGAGGAGGTCTTGCATCGCCCGCCTCGCGAGGCTTGGCCCCTCACGAGGGTCTTGGATGCCTTGTTGATGAAGATGGGTCGTACGGCCGGCTGGCTTAGCCACGCCATGGGCCACAGGCAGGCAAGTCTGGGGACCCCCGTTCCCAGAACACCGATAGTAGCCCCTGGGCCAAAGGTGCGCTCGGGCTTGGCTTCGCGGCGAAGCCAAGGGTCAAGTTCGGAGCACCGCGGGCCCCAAAAGCCTGCGGCCTCGGTTGACGCATGGCGGTTGATTGGACGTGGGCGTCTCCGCTTCCCCACGCTGCCTCGGCAACTGCTTGACCAGACAAAAGTCTGGCGCAGGCAGCACTTGCCCTCATTGCTTCTTCCTCGCCTCGCTCCAGATCCCCTTTCTTGCTCCTCGCCACCGCTACCTCCAGATCCGCTCCAATCTCATCCTGCATCCGCAATCCATGGCGTCGTGCAAGGTCAAGACTTCCTCAGCACCGGTTTGGTATGAGCCGTCCCTCGAGGCGCCCACCGTCACGGAGAAGAGCCTAGCCTCCGTGCGCTTGCTGACGGCGGGCGAGAGCAATGAGTGGGGGGAGACCGAGCTCCGGCTTGCCTCCGACATGCCGGAGCCCGAGGAAAGCACCTTCTTCCCCTTCTTCTAGAGCAGTGTCGTCGTCGGGTTGGTTCCTCCCTTCTCTGATTTCTTTTATGAAGTCCTCGACCACTACAGGCTGCAGGCGTTGCATCTTCATCCCAACTCTGGCCTCCTCCTGTCCATCTTCGCCTACTACTGTGAGGCATACCTGGGTGTGATGCCGTCCGTGGCGCTCCTGAGCCATTTCTTCTTCCTCCGTGTCAGCAAGGCACACGTCTCCGGATGCGCTAATTTCGTCGCTTGCAGCAAGGCCAACCTGATCTCGAGCACCGGGAAGAGGGCCGACAACATTCGATCCAAATGGGTCTTGATGGATGCCAAGCGTGCCGACCCGCGCCTGGTGTTGCCAACGGCACCCTCTTCCAACGGGGGGTGGCCCAAGGCGGAGCTTGCCGATGAGCAGGCATCGCTAGTGTTGGGGCAGATGATGACCGACTTGAAACCGAGCAACGCGAGGGCGACCAAGGTGACGGGGGTCATTCTCCTGAGGGAGTTCTTGACGCTACGATTTGCCCCGCTCCAGGCGCACGCACGCCCCCTGTGGGATCTTGAAGAAGAGGGAAACAAGACCCGCCTGAGGCCGGGGGCCCTGCCTGACGATGAATTGGCCGCTGTTTTGCGCCTCATAGTTGGGACAACCAGGAGTACCCGCCAAGCGCCTTCGCCCCCCTGTTCCAATGCAGGGACCGGGAACAATTCGTCGCCTCCAGGCCGACCTTTGACACGCGTGGGAAGGTGCCGTCGGCACTCTCGGGAGCCCCTGTGGCACCGAAACTGGTGGAGGTGTCTTCTGACGAGTCCCGCGGGGAAGGGGAAGAGGAGGTGGACTCGGAGAAGACTCTGGAAGAGGTGGGGGAGACTTCCCCTCTGAGCAAGGCCGAGATCCTCCGTGCCCTTCCTGACAATGCCGAGGCCGACGCCCGCCAAGGGGAGAGGGAGCAGCCCCTCATCCCGACGAGGGGTAGGTCGTCGCTGGTGGCTCGCGATGCCGCCTCCGTCCTGACACCTCCTGGGGCTGGCTCTGCCTCCGCACCTCTTGGCGCCGCCAGAGCCCAATCGCCTGCTCCTCAGGTCCCGATGCTGTCAGGCTTCAAGCTCCCCGAGCGGAAGTATGTTGCGGTGGATCAGTAAGTGCCTTAAGCTTCGCCTTGTCCCTATTTGTACTCGTCATTTCCTGATACTCGCCCTTGGTTGATCAGGCCGACATCTTCGGCGAAGAAGAGAAAGGAGGATGCGGCCGCTATGCCTCCCTCCGCAGAGAAAGGAGGCAGCAGCGCCCGCATCTCCCTAGCCTGGTCGTCCTCGCGGGGCCAAGAGGAACATCGCCACCTGGAATCAGCCCCCATGGCCTTGGCTCCCGGAGGTGCCGGGCGCATGCTGGCTGATGAGGTCCCAGCTGCTCCGGAACCCGCGATCTCCCAGGCCCTGGTGACGATGTCACCTCCTCCCACTACTGCACCTCCACTCTTAGGTTCTTCTCCTCCTGCTGCTGTTCTGGAACGTGCTCTTTCAGCGATGACCCAGCTGCAGGCGGATCTCCTGGGTGCGGACCCACGCCTGGTGGTCGGGCGCCTGGAGCTGGCCTCAGGCTGGCTCCACTCCGACTTGGCGGTTCGCGCGGCGCTCGGCTAGGCCGCTGTGGTTTCTGAGAAGGAGAAGCAGAGTGCCGCCAACGCCGCAGCCGACCGTGAGATGGCGCTGAAAGACGCCAAGGCCGCCCGTGACCGCTACCGGGTGTTGGAGGACGAGTTGCAGAGCCTGCACCACAAGCACACCGAAGAAGCACGTTGCCACCAAGCAAAGGAGGAGGAGATGAAGGCCCGGGAGGACGCCGTCAAGAACCGTGATGCTGAGCTGGCGGAGTTGGGGAGGACGCAGGCCACTAAGCGCAATCATTTGGAAGAGCTAGAGCGGAAGGCGAAGACGAGGGAGGCCGATCTCGACGCCAAGGCGTGAGTCCTAACCAAAGACCGCGCGGCTTTTCCCAACCTCGAGAAGAGATCTCGCAAGGCACTGAAGACGCTCTACGAGCACGGACTAGAGAAGTCGCTGGCCACTGATGAGGACGGCCCCGCCCGGCTGCTTCCTCTCTTGGTGAAGGCGCTCGAGGAAGTCGTTGATGGTGTTGGTCCCATGGCGGAGGCGGAAGCTCGCGTCCTGTCTTCAGCTGCATTGTCCCACCTGCACCTTCGCGACCCCAATGCTTGTCTTGACGAGCTGCTGGAGCCTGTGGCTGAAGATCGATACGAGACCGCCGCCGCAGCTGTGCAAGGTCAAGTGGATGCCTTGCTGAAGAAGTTTCGCGGCTTTGTCTCCGCTCCTCTGTCCGGTGATGTCGCCGATCCTGCAGCTGGTGGTGAAGGTGAAGACAACGTCTCTCACGAAGTAGCACCCTCCGCAGGTGATGGCGGTGCCCGGGAGTGACCTACGGCTATTCTCCTGTTTTGTTCCTGCAACATGCATTAGGCCTCGTGGAGGCGTTTATACTTTTCATTTGATATCATGAGGACAATGTGTTTGTAATATTTGCTTCGAGATTTTGCGATTTCCTTCCTATTTGCTTTGCGTTCTGCGTCGGCAGAGCCCGGCCCCGCGTATACCTCAGCCGCCACTGGATTGACCGGAGACCAGGACGGACCAAGGAGTGAGGGGCTACGTGACCAGTTAGGCTCCTGAGTCGCGATGCTCAGGAGTCCCCCTTGACACGCAAACAGCTTATAGGGAGAGTTCGCAAGGATAGATTAATGTTCTACGTCGGCAGAGCCTGGCCCCGCACATACCTCAACTGCCATTGGGCTGACCGGAGACCAGGACAGACCAAGGAGTGAGGGGCTACGTGACCAGTTAGGCTCCTGAGTCGAGATGCTCAGGAGTCCCCCTTGACGTGCAAACAATTTCCATACCTGCCCTCGCCGAGGCCTCGGGAGGGGCGTGCGGTGCCCAGGTCCAGGAGACCTGGTTGGGTGGCGTGCGCTTGGGTGTGACCCGAGCGCAGCCCCCGTGCCCAGCCCCCTCGCATGGCTCTCCCGAGGGGAGGCGTTGCGGTGAGGCTGGACGCTGAGCTCTGGGCTCCCTGAGGTTGGTACGACCGTGGGGCCGCCCTCAGTTGTTTATCACCAGCGCAGAGCATAGTGCTTCCGCTTGTGCACGGGCATAGCCGCTCCTCGGCAGTGTCGACGGCCAGCGCGGAGCATGGTGCTTCCACTTGTGCGTGGGATGGGGGGCCCCTCCGGGAGGAGCCCCCGGGGCGTGTACAGCCCCGCCCTGACACGTGGCTTGCATGGCAGGGCTGCGAGGTGTATATGGGCACCCGTGAGCCAGCGCGGGACTCACGAGGCCCTACCTCAAGGCGGGTTGCACCTGGTCTTGAGTCTTGGTGACTGTGTGTTCCTGCAAGGCGGTTAGATGCAAGCACTCTACGTCCTCAGGTCCCGGCCCTCGAGCGAGCTCAGCCGCCGCTGGTATGCCAGGTCGATATGCCGTGGTCAAGGCCAGGGGGTCAGGGCTGGAGAGCCAGTAAGAGCTCCTGAGTCGCGATGCTCAGGAGCCCCCCTTTTAACGCGCAAGCGAATTTCATAGGATGAACAGACCCGTGGCGAGCGGCGATCGAGCAGGCGATAGCCGTGGGCAGGTTAAGCATGGAAAGCAGATCAGCTTAGGTAAATGCAGAAAGATACATGCCACTGGGTCCGGCCTGAGCGGTTTGGGGATGATGCAGCCCGAGGGGCGCCCCCAGCAAGGTGAGCTAAAGACATAAGCAAAGGGATACATGCCACAGGGACGGACCCATGTGGCCTGGGAATGATGCAGCCCGAGGGGCGCTCCCAGCTAAATGAGCTTGGAATATGTCACCTGGTTTTGTAGACAAAGTAGAGTTGGTGCAGCTGAAGGCGTGCGTCGAAGGAGTGACTCTTCATGAGCCACCGGATCCCTGAGCCCCGAGAGGCTCTGGGGGCTCGGGAGGTTCCCTGAAGACCGTCTCCATTTCCTCCAGGACGGCATGGTACACGGCCTCTGAGCCGCCAGACACGCCGCATGTTGCGGTGATAGGTCGACGCCACACTCGGCAAGCCAAGGGCATGCGAACGTAGCTGTGTGGCGGGCCCCGGCAGCGCCCACACGCCAAGGCCGAGGTGCTCTGAGATGCGGCCTGTTGAGCCCGGGGCGTTGATGCGGACATCGTAGCCCAAAGCATCCTCGCCCGGGATGGGGAGCTGCGCCTCGTGGCGGTTGTCGCCGCGCATGGCTCTTCGTCTTGCGGTTCTGAGTGATCTTGGTGATGAACTCCTGAGTGGTGGGCATTCCTTGCCCTGTGCTCTCCTGAGGGACACGTGTCGCGAAGCACGCCTCCAAGTGGTGCCCAAACGCCTCTCTCGTGAGGTTGGCAAGGTCTGAGGCCCTCTAGAAGAGATCCCCCGAGCCCTGTCCGAGGAGGGCGCCGGGCGCGCCTTCCTATGCGATGGAGGGAGGCGCCCCTGGGACGGACGCTAATCCTGATGAGGCTCCTGCTGCGTTGCCATCCTCCTGAGGTCCTGCGCGGCGCAGCTGCTTCTTCTTGGGGATGGCCTCCGGAGGGCCCTCACTTCATTGTCGGGTCGTTGATTCTTTGCAGCTTGGAAGGCGCGCTCAAGGGAGCACACCGCATCTCTCTCTTCACACGGGACCGTGATGATTCCTCCGCTTCCTAGCATCTTGAGGACGTTGTAGCCGTGATGTGTGACTGCCATGAACTTGGCCAGGGTCAGATACCCGAGGATGGTGTTGTACGGCAGGCGGATGTGCGTGACGTCAAAGTCGATGAGCTCGATGCGGTAATTCTTGCACTCTCCGTAGGTGACAGGCAGGCGGACCTGCCCTATCTGTGTGGTGGAACCGTCGGTCACTCCTGAGAAAGGTTTGGTAGGCTGGAGCTGCTCATACAACCCTTGGAGGTTGTGGAACGTGTCGACGGATAGGACGTTGAGCCATGCGCCACCGTCGATGAGGGTCTTGGTAACCTGCACATTGCTGATGACTGGAGAACACAACATCGGGAGGGCGCCGGCGGTGGCCGCGCACTTGAGCTGATCTGCCGAGTTGAAGGTGATGGCGCATTGGGACCACTTGAGCGGGTGCGTGGCCTCGAGCTTGGGGAGCACCACGTTCACCACGCGAGCGAACTGTTTGAAGATGCGCTGAGAGGCTGGGGCCTGGGCGCCGCCCAAAATGCATGCGATTGCGCGCGGCTCCTGGAAGGCCCCAGCCCCCTCATCCTGATGGTGGTCGTCGTTCCTTCTTGGCGACGGCAGCGGGCGAAGACCGGCGTTGCCTTGGGGGCGATCCTCACGAGGCTGGTCCCTCCAGGCTCCCTCACGAGGATGGTCCTGCCAGTGGTCCTCACGAGGCCTGTCGCGCCATTCCTGGCGCGGGCCACGGTCGTCCCAGCGTCCGCCTCCACGTCCTCCTCCACGGTCGTAGCCCCGGTCGCTGCGCTCGGGGCGTCGACCAAAGCGTCCTTCTCGTATGGCTCTGAGCTCTTGACAGTCACTGGTGTTGTGGGTGTTCAGGTTGTGGAAGGCGCAGAACGGTCGGTTGTTCTTGGATGACTCGGGCTGATCTCTGCCCCGCTTGGTGTCGGGCTCTGCTGCTAGCACTTCTGCTTCCTTGCGCTTCACGTCCTTGGCCTTGGCCTTCTTCTCCTCAACTCCTACGGCTGGCAGCTCGAGGAGAGAGAGGCGCCCCTCCTCAGCTCTTGCGCACTTGGTCGCCAGGTTGAACAGCTCCTGAGATGTGCAGAGCTCCTCGTGGATAGTGAGCTCTTCCTTCATCCTGGCGTCACGGACACCGTCTGAGAACGCGGAGATGATGGCCTCATCCGTGACCTTGGGGATCTTGAGGCGGGTGTTATTGAAGTGCTGGATGTACTTATGGAGGGTCTCTCCTGTTTGTTGCTTGATGCGGCGCGGGTCACCCGCGGCCGGAGGGCGGTCGCGAGTGCCCTGGAAGTTGGCGACGAAGCGGTCACGCATCTCGTCCCAAGAGGAAATCGAGCCGTGCTGCAGGTTCAGGAGCCAAGAGCGGGCTCCATCCTTGAGAGCCATGGGAAACCAGTTCGCCATGACTTTCTCATCGCTGTTGGCCGCTTCGATGCTCAGCTCATAGAGCTGCAGGAACTCCGCGGGGTCGGCGGTGCCGTCGTAGCGAGGAGGCAGATCCGGCTTCAACTTGCCTGGCCAGGCGACGCTGCGCAGCTCGGGAGTGAAGGCACGGCAGCCGGCCGTGGTTGCTGGGGCTCGCTTCGGAGGTGGAGCTTGGTCTTGCTGAGGTCCGCGCGGCGCCGCCGCGGGCGGTGCACGGTCTTGACGAGGCGGCGCGGGAAGCGCGGGTGCAGCTTCTCACGGCCGAGGGATTTCTTGGCACCTTCTCTCTTCACGCGCGGGCACCGGGCGTGGCGGATCACGCCGTGGGGCCGCATGCCTTGGTGCCAAGGCACCGTCTTGGGGCAGACGTGGTGGAGGCGCGCCATGAGCCTCATCGCTCGTGGCTGGCTGAGGGTGAGGTAGAGAGAGGGACGGCGCCAGGGAGCCCCCTGCGCCACGGACAAGCTCGATGACGCGGTCGAGCCACTCCTCGTAGAGGTCATCGACTGGGCGGTAGCGCAGGAGTTCGTTTGCGGCGAGGAGTGCGGC
Organism: Aegilops bicornis; assembly: GCA_021605145.1. NCBI lineage: Eukaryota > Viridiplantae > Streptophyta > Magnoliopsida > Poales > Poaceae > Aegilops > Aegilops bicornis. The sequence continues at coordinate 377,838,905 of CM038669.1, read as the reverse complement.
CCGCACCTCCATGGGAGCGCAGCGTGCGTGAGACAAGGAACCGGCCGGGGTCAGTAATGGAGTGGCGGTGCGGCCGCCCTGCCGCACCGAACGATGCAGCGAGGACGCCTACTCCTCATTCCCCGCCGGGCCAGTGGCAGCGTTGGCGGCAGGAGACAGAGAACGACGAGGTGGCCCGCCGACAGGAGCCGTTTGAGCAATGCGGGTGGTGCGGGCAGCCCGACGCTCAGCTCGAGCACGGCGAGCGTCCGCCATGGAGACGACGGAGCGACGAACTGATGGAAGGGAAGCTACGGCGCACCCCTACCTGGCGCGCCAAATGTCGGATGTGGGGTTCCGGCAAACCCTTAAGAGTTCGAACAACTTTGGGGTCTTGGCGCGAAGTCTTTCCCTCCTACCGATCTACGCCCTAGCTCGCTAAGATCTCGCGGACGAACTCGACGAACTCACAACACAAAGGGACACGAGATTTATACTGGTTCGGGCCACCGTTGTGGTGTAATACCCTACTCCAGTGTGGTGGTGGTGGATTGCCTCTTGGGCTGATGATGAACAGTACAGAGGGAAGAACAGCCTCCTGAGGTTGAGGTGTTCTTGTGCTTGGTGACTTAGCGGGTGAGAGTTGGGTGAACTGCTCGATGCCCCTACGGTGGTGGCTAGCTCTACTTATATAGGCCCTGTTCCTCTTCCCAAATATTGAGCGGGAAGGGAGCCAACAACTGCGGGAAAATTTGTAGGGGGAAAGCTAGTACAAGCTATCCTGACAAAAGTGGTCTTCGCCTGCAAAAGGCTCTGGTGGTGACGCCATCTTGGGCTCAACGATGACCTCCGCCTTGGCGTCCTCCTGGTCTTGGTCTCGTTGCACCGATATAGCAACCTTTTCCTAATGCCTCAGTACTCCTCGCATGTGCATGCTTCCTTAGCACCAAAGAGGAAACAAGGACGCTGCGCACGCTGGCGCCCGCCTGGCGCCGATCGTCACGGCTCACGTCACGAGAGCCTCGTGAGGTTTGCCCCGCCTTGATATCTCCGCTCCTCGTGAGCCTGCCTGACTAGGCCACTCCTGAGGAGGTCTTGCGTCGTCCGCCTCGCGAGGCTTGGCCCCGCGCGAGGGTCTTGGATTCCTTGTTGATGAAGATGGGTCGTACGGCCTGCTGGTTTAGCCACGCCGTGGGCCGCAGGCAGGCAAATCTGGGGACCCCCGTTCCCAGAACGCCAACACTCTCTCTTATGGAGAGGAGGGTGGAGGGGTATAGATAGCCTCCACACAAAATCTAACTGTTACACACAAAAGAGACAACTCGGTCAGACCGAATGTGGAACTCGGTGAGACCGATTCAGTTCAAAATGTGAACGTCAGGATTTCGGTGGGACCGACATGATCAACTCGGTGGGACCGATGACCTAGGGTTAGGGCAAAACTTAATCTCGGTTTGACCGATTACTTCAACTCGGTGAGATCGATTTCGGTAACAAGCAAACAAAGAGTTGGTCAGGCAAACTCGATGGGACCAATCGCTCCTTTCGGTGATACTGAAACATCATGAAAGAGAAACAGAGTTTTTGCACTGCGAACTCGATTGGACCGATTGCTCATTTTGGTGAGACCAAAATGTTACAAATGGAAACAGAGAGTTTGCAATCCCATCTCGGTGAGACCGAGATCCCTATCGGTGAGACCAAACTGATTAGGGTTTCTGGCAGTGGCTATGTCAAGTGAACTTCATGGCGTCGAATGGATCAAATCGGTGGGGCCAAGTTTGACTTTAGGTTTAGGACATATTTGGATTTGAGAAGATGGTTGAGGGCTTTGGAGCATATCACTAAGTATTTTGAGCAAGTAGACCATTAAGCAATAGCTCATCCCCTAAAATAGAAATGAAGAGTCTTGAGATTTTGCCAATGTTTGTCCTTAGCATTTTGAGGGGTCCACGTCTCTTAGTCCATGCCATATCATTGAACTTTCTAAAATAATCATCTTGAAAGGATGTTAGTTCAATGAGCTATATGTTGTTAGGAATTACCAAAACCACCGAGGGATTAGTTGCACTTTCAATCTCCCCCTTTTTGGTAATTGACGACAACATATAGATCAAAGCTTCAACAAATGATAATAAGAATGAAATATATCGTCGCTTTGAGAAGTATGTGAGCAAGAGCTCCCCCTAAATTTGTGCATTATTTTTGATTTGCTTTTGAATGCAAATGCACAATCGATTAGGATCATGGGTTACTCTTCCATGTCACATACATCTTGGTGGAGTGCTCAAAATGATAGAACATACATAACATGCACTCATCACCAAGACAAATATGATAGATCATACACAATACATAAAAGATAACATCATTCAAGCATAGCATAATAAAGCATAGTATGATCAACCACATGATCATAAAAGTATCTCTCACACAAGCATAAATAATTGTAGCAAACACAAGCAAATAAGTAGCAAGAGAGACCAATAAACAGCAAAACACACACTCTCTCTCTCTCGAAGCCTATGATCGATAAACTTTCTCCCCCTTTGGAAACAAGTTACCAAAAAGCTCGAAAATGCATAATGATATACGACACTCTAAGCATGATCTCCGGGAGCTCCGTAGTGCGAAGATGGCATGGAGAGAACAGCATATGCGAAGACTTCGGCTGGCGTCTGAGGAACTGAAGGGGTTGCCACTGGAGGGGCATTTGAGGCTGTGGCTTCAAGAGCTAAAGTTGTGGCCCTAGTGTCACTGACTGCCACTGCTGCAGACCTTTGTGCTCTAGGCACTCTCTGAAAAGCATATGTGGTTGTCCTGTCATTCCTGTCCTCAAGATATTCATGTATCTTCTCAACTGAAGTCTGAATATCAGTGACTTTGATATCCAAGTCATGCAGCTTTGTCTCAAAGATCCTCTCAAGGCTCTCTTGATTTCAAGTCAGGGTAGCTAGTCCTTTCTCTATTCTCACTGTGGCCTCAAGAAGATAGCTGAGCTGGTCCTGCTTGGTCTTGAGATTGACTGCTGAGGGATCTGGAATCTTTGAAGCTTTGTCTGCCTTAGCCTTCTCTCTCTTCTCTTGAGCCTCAACTGAAGTAGGAAGTGAAGCATCCATAACAACTGTGTTGTCCTCAAATTCTAGCCTCAAGGGAAGGTGCTCTCTGTCTAGCAAGTATGTGCTTGTGCCCACCTTGGAATTAATGAGCATCTGAATTTGTGGAGCATAGCCACGTGATCTCTTCTGGTCAGCTGCAGTCCTCTTGACTGTCTCAACTATCAGGGTCATCACTTTGAATTTCTCTGGCACATCAAACATATGCATCAAGTTGATTGAATGCCCTCTAATCATCCTGTCATCTCCAAACTTCGGCAATAAACTGTGCCTCGGGATGGTGTTGATTGTTGGCAGCCCTGACAGAAGATAATAAACAGAGCCAAACTTGTGAGTTTCCAAGGCATCATTTGGAATTTCCTTGTACATGTGTGCCATGGAGTTGTGGCCTTTCCTGGGATCGGCATACACATTAGTATCATCATTAGCCTCAGCAGGAGCATGGATCAGCTCAGCCAACTCAGCAATAGAAGATTGGTACCTCGTACCCTCAGTCATCTAGACAATCTTGCCATCTGGGTAGAAGTGAGCTGTGGAGTAGAATTGCATCACCATCTCATCATTGCACTTTGTCAGTTTCTGACCCACAAAGGCATCAACTCCATTCATTCTGAAGATCTCATGAACTCCAGGAAAGTGATCTTCATTCTCATCAATGTATGACCGATCAACCCATCTCATGTCACTGACAATGGGCTTCTTGTCCAGAAGGATAGTCTCATAGAAGTCCCGATGTTCCTTAGTATGGAATATGTAGTCTACATCAGTTCTTCTCCTTGTAGCATAGGGGTCTGTCTGCCTCCACAATCTGAGACTTGCATTTTTCCTTATCTTCATGTTCTCAGCTACTTGATGAGTGTCATCATGGTCTAGAATCTTGGGCTTGAGCTTTCTAAGCACTTAGGCCTCTTCATCTTCTTCAACTTCAGGCACTGGGGCCTTGTTCTTCTCAGCAGCAGGTATGTTTCTGGTAGATCTCTTTGGTGTAGAATGCTTTGGAGCTGTCTTGGGAGCATGTAACACCCCGGATGTAACTTTCCACATTTGTAACTTCAACTCTTGCCATTTTCGGCATTGTGATATGATATTCCCTCCGTGGTTGGGTTTTGTCTTTCGTTTTGCATTTTTTTTATGTCATGCATTTCATATCATGTCATCATGTGCATCTCTTTTGCATACGTGTTCGTCTCATGATTCCGAGCATTTTCCCCGTTGTCCGTTTTGCAATCCGGCACTCCTATGTCCCTGGCGTCCCCTTTTACATTTTTCCGTGAGCGGTACTAAACTTTCTCGGAATGGACCGAGGTTTGTCAAGTGGCCTTGGTACACCACCGTAGACCACTGTCAAGTTTCGGTCATTTGGAGCCTGCTTTGGTACTCTAACGGTTAACCGCAGACTCTCACAAAGGCCTCTTTTAAGTTGCAGCCCAACACCCTCCAAAACAGCCCAATAACCCATCTAAGTCACTTCCATGTCCATCGCTGCTCGATCACGATCGTGTGGCGAAAACCAGCACCTCATTTGGAGCTTCCTAGCTCCTTCTACCTATAAAACACCCCTCCCGAAATCCGGATCAATTCCTACCCTAACCCTAAATACGCTCCTCTCCGTGCCGCGGGCGCATCCGGACCGGGCGGACACGTCACGCCCGCCCGCCCGTAATCAAACCGCCCGTAAGCGCGGCCGCGCCGCCCGCCAGGCGGCGAGCCCTCCCGACCAGCGCCGGCGCCCGCCGCCTCGCCGCCCGCGCCGCGCTCCGCTCAGCAGCGCGTCCTCGCCCGGCCCGCGCCCGCCCGCCACTGACCCTCCGCTCGACCGCCGCCTCCCACTGCCCATCGGCCCGCCGCCCGTCCCGGCGCGCGCCCAGCGCCTACGCCCGGCGCGCCGCCTCGCCGCCTCCCGGCCTCGGCCCCCGCACCAGCCTCTCCTCTCCGGCGAGCCGCCGCCGTCCGCCTCGATCCGCGCGCGCCCCGGATCCGATCTAGATCCAAACGAGGGTTGACTTCTTCTCCCCCCCCGTTTTCCTCTTAAGTCTTTTATCCTGTGATTATTTTGTTGCATTTTTATCATGCCATAACTTTGCACCCGTGGCTCCGTTTTGGGCGTATAGCACACGTATTGTTCGCCTCGAAGAGTAGATCATTTAATCTCATTGCATCATTTTCATTTGAGCTCATCTTGATGCCCGAAATGCTGTTAGAAGAGGGCTATGTGATGTTAGTTTCAGATTCTTATCAGAACATGCACTTTTGTCATTTTTGCCATGATTGATGTGTGCATCCTATGAACTTGAGTCCTACATGTGTTTTGTAATATGCCATGCCATCTTTACAGGCGTGTATGCCATGTATTTTTGTGATCTCTGTGGTGACTAGCACAAGCATGCAAACTAGGCTTCATGATGTTGCTGATTTCAGCCCTGCTTTTGCTGATATTTTTATGCCATGTTAACCTGATGCTACCGAGAGATCCATACATATTTTGAGATACTTCAGTAAGGATATTTTGAACATATGGTTATGCTCTATCCATCATTCCCTTGTTTGCAATTATGGAGTGCCATAGCTTGAGTCAATCGAGCTCTACTTTTGCTATAAAATGTTTCCTGGCAGATTGTTTACATGTTATTCAATTTTGTCAAGGTTGTTGTAGTTGATCCGTGTATGCTATGATGTTGTTCTTGCCATGTATAGCTTCTATGCCATGTCTTCTTGATGGATGTATGCTTAGTTTATCATGAAATGCTCTGTAGTGAGTGCATCGAGCTCTTAAATATGCCTACTTGTTATCTGTTTTGTCATGCCCTGTTGCTGAATCTGTTAACGAAATTTGCTATGTTGACATGGGTGCTATTGCATTTTCTGATCCCTTTTGGCTCATGGTCAGTAAGGTACTTTTGTTCTATGCTTTGAGTAGATTCATTCCATGCATTGTTATGCTATTATAAGTTCCTGTAGCATGCTGTTTTCTTGCTCTGAACATTGCTTCCTGAAGCTGATTCTGCCATGTTCAGTATTTTCTGTCTGTGAAGCTGATATATTTTGCACTTTTGCCATGCTTGTTTGGACCTGTTATGGTGTGATTTAGCCATAGCTCAGTGTTCATCTTTTGTCAAGCATCTTGAGTAGATCACTGCCATATGCTTTGTTGGTACGTTTGGGAGCAGTAGCTTAATTTCTTGTTGCTTCCTATGTGGCATCATGCTGTTAATGGCAGATTTGTGCCATTCTTGTTTTGCTTGTTATTTGCAAACCGTGCATCCGATTCCGGTGATCTTTATATCGATTTCAACCGAAATCATCTCACCTTTCCAGCGGCATACTTAGTTTGCCAATTTGATGCCCGGTTCATCATTTTCATTCCGGAGCACGCATACGCATTGCATATCACATCTCGCATATCATGCCATGTATTGCATCATGTTGCTTGTGCATTGCACCGTGATTTATTGTGGTTCCTTTGTTTGTGTTCTTGCTTTGGGTAGAGCCGGAGACGAGTACGTAAACGAGGAACCTGTTGAGAACGCTTACGAGGATCAAGCTTTCGACAACTCGAGAACTTTGCGTGCAAGATGACCATACCCTCGAAATCACTTCTATCTTTGCTTGCTAGATGCTCGCTCTTTTGTTATGCCTATGATACGATGCCTATCACTTGCTATATCATGCCACCCATATTGCCATGTCAAACCTCTAACCATCCTTTCCTAGCAAACCGTTGTTTGGTTATGTTACCGCTTTGCTTAGCCCCTCTTATAGCGTTGCTAGTTGCAGGAGAAGATGAAGTTTGTTCCTTGTTGGAACATGGAGATATTGTTCCTTGTTGGGAACATGTTTACTTGTTGGGGATATCACAATATATCTGCTATAATTAATGCATCTATATACTTGGTAAAGGGTGGAAGGCTCGGCCTTATGCCTGGTGTTTTGTTCCACTCTTGCCGCCCTAGTTTCCGTCATACCGGTGTTATGTTCCTTGATTTTGCGTTCCTTACACGGTTGGGTGATTTATGGGATCCCCTTGACAGTTTGCTTTGAATAAGACTCCTCCAGCAAGGCCCAACATTGGTTTTACCATTTGCCACCTAAGCCCTTTTCCCTCGGGTTTTCGCGTGCCCGAGGGTCATCTTTATTTAACCCCCCCGGGCCAATGCTCCTCTGAGTGTTGGTCCAAACTAGAGCCCTTTGCAGCGCCACCTTGGGGAAACTTGAGGCCTAGTTTTAGTTGTACGGACTGCTCATCCGGATGTGCCCTGAGAACGAGATATGTGCAGCTCCTATCGGGATTTGTCGGCACAATCGGGCGGCTTTGCTGGTCTTGTCTTATTGCTGTCGGAATGTCTTGTAGTCCGGGATTCCGAGACTGATCGGGTCTTCCCGGTAGAAGGAATATCCTTCGTTGACCGTGAGAGCTTATAATGGGCTAAGTTGGGACACCCCTGCAGGGTATTATCTTTTCAAAGTCGTGCCTGCGGTTATGAGACAGATGGGAATTTGTTAATGTCCGGTTGTAGAAAACCCGAAGTTGACCTTAATTAATACACATCAATCTGCGTGTGTAACCGTGATGGTCTCTTCTCGTGAGTCCGGGAAGTGAACACGGTGTTGGAGTTATGTTTGACGTAAGTAGTTCAGGATCACTTCTTGATCGCTACTAGCTTCACGACCGCCGCCTTTGCTTCTCTTCTCGCTCTCTTTTTCGATTGTAGCCACCATATATGCTAGTCGCTGCTGCAGCTCCACCTCACAACTATGTCCTTCCTATAAGCTTAAATAGTCTTGATCTCGCTGGTGTGAGATTGCGAGTCCCCGTGACTCACAGATTCTACCAAAACAGTTGCAGGTGCCGACGATGCGGCAGGTGACGCAACCGAGCTCAAGTGGGAGTTCGACGAGGAACGTGGTCGTTACTATGTGTCTTTTCCTGATGATCAGTAGTGGAGCCCAGTTGGGACGATCGGGGATCTGTTTAGCATTTGGGGTATCTTCTTTTATTTTGGTTCCGTAGTCGGACCTTGAGTGTAATCTGGATGATGGATGTTTATTTATGTATTGTGTGAAGTGGCGACTGTAAGCCAACTATGTATCTCTTTCCCTTATGTATTACATGGGTTGTGTGAAGATTACCTCACTTGCGACATTGCTTTCAATGCGGTTATGCCTCTAAGTCGTGCCCGACACGTGGGAGATATAGCCGCATCGAGGGCGTTACAAGTTGGTAATCGAGCCATCCCGACTTAGGAGCCCCCGCTTGATTGTTTCTGGCGTTGTTGAGTCTAGAACAAAAATGTTTTGAGTCTGAGGTTTATATTTTTCGGAGAGTAGGATTCTTTTACACCTCAGTCGCTTCGTCGCTGTGGTGTGGTCTCCTCGACGTAGAAGTTTTGACTCTCCTCTCCTCAAATTTCACTAAAAAATTTAGGATCACGCTGGGTATCTTGGAATCGTTCCGATGGTTTTGTGGACGAGAACATTGTTCTTGGTGCCTCGACATTTAGGGGTTGTGGCGGTGTCCCGGGGAGTTGAGCTCCGAGGTGTTGTCGCCACAATTTTATCGTGGCAGTTCTGGAATACACGAGATTTGCCGACATCGAAAATCTCTTTTGTGCGCTTGTCGGTGAGATAACCCCGATAACCCGATCTTTGAGGCGAGCTTCGGGAGTATTGCCATGACTCGTATAATGTATGCTTTTCGAAGGTCGAGGTACCACGATTTCGAAGGTTTCTTGGTTATGTGTTGTGGATGGATACAAATTGGATCTAGGTATTGTTAGTTTGGGTGATATATTTTGTGTCTCTGTATCCCCAACACCGCATTGCATAACCGTAAAGTTTGGGAGTTTATAGGTGGGATTCAAGTAGCTCCTAGCATTTCTTCCCTTGGATATTTGGTTTGTGATTGGGTAATCCTTACCACTTATTTGTTCCATCGTACCTTGTTATTTTTTCATCAACCCTTAATCAAGTGGCTTCTCACCTTAATGGACGTGTGATGTTAGCTTTTGGAATTCATTCGTTCATCCTTGTTCGAATGTTTATTGTGAAGACTATATGTTGCAATTTCTATCCGTTGATTCAACTTGTCTATCTCGTCTATCAAGTGCTAACGGATGTCACCCTCTTCAGGATGGCTCCGCCAACGTCTGAATCCGGATCGCAATGATGGGAGTCGATCGAACCCTCCACCTCCACCTCCGCCTCCGGAGGCATGGCAAGCTATCATGGCAGCCACCAATGCCAATGCTCGAGATGATTTTGCAACTCTTGCAAGAGCGTACCCAAGGGCAAGGCAATCAAGGAAATCAAGGCCAAGGCAACAACCAGCCGCACTTTGCTACCCTCAATCAGTTCCTCGCTAATCAGCCGAAGTCTTTCGGTTTACGTGTCGAGGCCACAGACGCCGACGATTGGCTTGTGGACATCTGCAAACATTTTGAATGTAGCAATGTCAGACCTGAGGACTTTGTCAAGTTTGCTTCGTTCCAACTCAAGGACCAAGCTGCTGAGTGGTACCAGCAATACAAAGATTCCAGAGGAGGTCGTGTAATTACCTGGGATGAGTTCCGTCGAGACTTCAAAGCTCACCACATTCCGAAAAGTGTTGTTGAGAGCAAGCGTGAGGAGTTCCGCAATCTCAAGCAAGGCAACATGTCTGTGTATCAATACAATATCCAATTCCAGAAACTCGCTCGCTTTGCTAAGCAAGACGTCCCTGATGAAAAGAGTATGATCTATCAATTCAGAGGTGGTCTCGAGAGAAGATCTGCAATTAGCTCTCGTGCTTTTTGAGCCGTAAAAGTATGATGAATTCTATAACATGGCCTTTGAAGCAAGAAGCTGCCCAGCTCAAATGTGAGGCTTCTAAGAAGAGAATCAGGGATGCAGTTCAGTCTTCTTCTTCCTCTCAAGTGGCAGCTAAGCAGCAGAAGTTCTACCTTCCTCCTCCTCCGTTTCGTCAGCCTTATCAGCAGAACAACTCAAGTGGTCGTGGATCTTCCCACCCGCCCAACCCAGGCTATCAGAACAAGTATAATTCTCAAGCTCCAAGGTCAAATGCTCCTTATCACCGTCCGCTCTCCAGGTGACTTGCAACAAATGTCACAGAAAGGTCACTATGCGAACAAGTGCTTCAACCAAAGGCGCCTTCCGCCTCCTCCTCCTGTGAGATCTTCCAGCAATGCAGTGGTCAAGCATAATCCAAAGCATGCCAAGGTGAACATGATGAATGCAGCTCAAGCGGAGGAATCTACTGACGTATTAATGGGTAATCTCTCAGTTAATGATATTCCTGCAAAAGTCTTATTTGATACTGGTGCATCGCATTCTTTCATCTCAAGACCTTTTGTGGCTATGCATGATTTGGTTACTCAAGCATTGCCGAGACCTTTGTCTATTGTTTCTCCGGCTAGGCAATTGACTTCTCGAGTTTTGGTTCTGAATGTCGGTATCAAGATGGGCGACTATAGATTTCTGGCTAAACCAATTGTCCTTGGTGACTCGGATATTGATCTTATTCTTGGGATGGACTGGCTTTCTCATCACAAAGCTCGCCTTGATTGTGCTGCTGTGGAAATTCAATTAACTCACGCCGAGGATGTGATCATCTATGCCGCTCGTGATGAAACCATTCGGTTGTTTTCTCTCAATGAGAAGGGCGAATTGGATGCTATCTCTCGATTCCATCGTTTGTGAGTACCAAGATGTCTTTCCGGAAGAGCTTCCAGAATGCCTCCTCACCGCCGGTCGAGTTCGTTATCGATCTTGAGCCCGGCATCGAACCCGCTTTGCAAGCGCCCATACAAGCTTGGACCTAATGAGCTGAAGGAATTGAAGAAGCAGCTCGATGAACAAGAGCGTCCGGGTTTGATCAGACCGAAGTTCATCTCCTTGGGGTTGTGGTGTTCTTTTTGTCCGGAAGAAGGATGGCACGGACCGACTTTGCGTCGACATCATTCCATTGAACAAGAAGACAATCAAGAACAAGTACCCACTTCCCAACATCAATGAGCTTTTCGAGCAACTCAAAGGTGCTAAAGTGTTCTCCAAGCTTGACCTTCCATTATGGGTTATCATCAAATTCGCATTCGTGAACAAGATATTCCCAAGACAACATTCGGAACAAGCTTTGGTTCTTATGAATATACTGTCATGTCTTTCGGCCTTGTCAATGCTCCTCCAACATTCTCTCGAATGATGAACTTCATCTTCAACCCCTACACCAATGAATTCGTCTTGGTCTATCTTGATGATATTTTGGTCTTCTCCAAGAATAAGAAGGATCATGCCAAACATTTGCGATTGGTGCTCGACAAGCTCAGAGAGCATCAATTCTATGCGAAGTTTTCCAAATGTGAGTTTTGGCTTGATGAAGTGCTTTACCTTGGTCATATCATCTCCGCCAAGGGCATCGCTGTTAATCCCGAGAAGGTGTCCGCAGTTGTGAATTGGGAACCTCCTCAGAATGTCAAGCAGCTCATGATTTTCTTGGACTTGCAAGCTATTGTCAAGATTCGTTGAGAATTTCTCTAAGATTGCAAAGCCTCTTTCCAACCTCCTCGAAGCATGTGAAGTATGTCCGGTCTCCCGAGTGTGACGTTGCTTTCAATACCCTCAAAGAGAAACTCGTCACAGCTCTGCCTTGACTCCTCCTAATGAATCCAAGCCATTCGAAGTTTTCTGTGATGCTTCTCTTCAAGGTCTCGGTGCTTTGTTAATGCAAGAGAAGAAAGTTGTGGCCTATACCTCTCGTCAATTGAAGCCCAACGAAAAGAACTACCCCACTCACGATCTTGAGTTGGTGGCAGTTGTCCATGCATTAATAACTTGGAGACATCTCTTGTTGGGAAGGAAAGTGGACATATTCACCGATCACAAGAGTCTCATGTATATCTTCACTCAACCCAACCTCAACCTTAGGCAAACTCGATGGGTCGAAATGATTCAAGAGTACAACCCAAGTATTGAATATACTCCGGGCAAGGCCAATGTCATTGCAGATGCTTTGAGCAGGAAGGCTTATTGCAATGCCTTAATCCTCAAGCCCTTCCAACCGGATCTTTGTGAAGCTTTCCGCAAGCTGAATCTTCAAGTTGTTCCTCAAGGCTTTCTTGCCAACCTCATAGTCTCTCCTACTTTGGAAGAGCATATTCGTGAGGCTCAACTCCTGGATACCATGGTGAAAAAGGTGAAACGTGGTATCGACAAGGGCATTTCCAAGTACAAGTGCTTCCACATTGATGACAAAGATACTCTTTTCTTCGAGGACCGGATTGTGGTTCCAAAGGGTGATCTACGTGAAGTCATTATGAACGAGGCGCACAATTCCCTTCTATCCATTCATCCTGGAAGTACGAAGATGTACCATGACCTCAAGCAGTCATATTGGTGGACTCGAATGAAGCGAGAAATTGCTCAATTCGTGAATGAGTGTGATGTCTGCAGAAGAGTGAAAGCAGAACACCAAAGACCAGCTGGTCTCCTCCAACCTCTTGCTATTCCATAATGGAAGTTTGATCATATTGAAATGGACTTCGTGACTGGATTTCCTAAGTCCAAGCATGGAAATGATGCTATCTTCATTGTCATTGACAAGCTTACTAAAGTGGCTCATTTTCTTTCTATCAAAGAATCCATCACAGCAGCTCAGTTGGCAGAGCTATACACATGCAGGATTGTCTCCTTGCACGGCATTCCACAAGTGATCTCTTCAGACCGTGGCAGCATCTTTACCTCCAAGTTTTGGGATTCTTTTCAGAAGGCCATGGGCACCAACATTCGTTTCAGCACAGCTTTCCATCCTCAAACAAGTGGCCAAGTCGAGCGAGTCAATCAAATCCTTGAAGATATGCTCGTGGCTTGTGTCATTTCCTTCGGTATGAAGTGGGAAGATTGTCTTCCATATGCCGAAGTTCTCCTACAACAACAGCTTCCAAGCGAAGTTCGGCAAGGCCCCATTCGAAATTCTCTATGGCGTAAAGTGTCGTACTCCTCTCAATTGGTCCGAGACAGTGAACGCCAACTTCTTGGCAACGACTTGATCACGTAAGTCAAGAAATGTGCAAAGTCACTCGTGAGAATCTCAAAGCCGCATAATCGCGCCAGAAGAGCTATTATGATGACAAGCACCGTGATGTGGCTTTTGAAATCGGAGACCATGTCTACCTCTGCGTCTCTCCAATGAAAGGCACTCGCCGCCCGGTATCAAAGGGAAGCTTGCCCCTAGATACGTGGGTCCTTTCAAGATCATTGGAAAAGAGGCGACCTCGCCTATCAACTTGAGCTTCCTCCAACTTCGCAAATGTGCACGATGTGTTTCACGTGTCACAGCTTCGCAAGTGCTTCAAGACTCTGAGCGCACTATCAACTTCAAGAAATTGACCTCCAAGAAGATCTCTCTTATCATGAGCACCCGTTGTTATTCTTGATGAAACCGAGCGCAAGACTCGCAACAAGTCAATCAAATTCCTGAAAGTGAAGTGGTCACACCATTCCGACCGAGAAGCCACAGGGAGCGCAAGGATCACCTCCGTTCCGAATATCCGGAGTTCTTTCAGTCCTAGATCTCGGGACGAGATCCTCTTGTAGTGGTGGAGTGTTGTAACACCCCGGATGTAACTTTCCACATTTGTAACTCCAACTCTTGCCATTTTCGGCATTGTGATATGATATTCCCTCCGTGGTTGGGTTTTTGTCTTTCGTTTTGCATTTTGTTTATGTCATGCATTTCATATCATGTCATCATGTGCATTTCTTTTGCATACGTGTTCGTCTCATCATTCCGAGCATTTTCCCCGTTGTCCGTTTTGCAATCCGGCACTCCTATGTCCCCCGGCGTCCCCTTTTACATTTTTCCGTGAGCGGGTACTAAACTTTCTCAGAATGGACCAAGGTTTGTCAAGTGGCCTTGGTACACCACCGTAGACCACCGCTGTCAAGTTTCGGGTCATTTGGAGCTCGTTTGGTACTCCAACGGTTAACCGCACTCTCGCAAAGGCCTCTTTTAAGTTGCAGCCCAACACCCTCCAAAACAGCCCAATAACCCATCTAAGTCACTTCCATGTCCATCGCTGCTCGATCACGATCGTGTCGGGCGAAAAGCGACCTCATTTGGAGCTTCCTAGCTCCTTCTACCTATAAAACACCCCTCCCCGAAATCCGGATCAATTCCTACCCTAACCCTAGCCGCTCCTCTCGCGCCACGGACGCATCCGGACTGGGCGGACACGTCCGTCCGCCGCCGCCAATCCGGGCGCCACGTGCACGCCCACTGCCGCGCGCCGCCCGTCGAACCCAGGGCCCTCCCGGCTTCCAGCGCGGGCGCCTTCCTCCTCCGCCGCCGCGCGCGCTCCGCTCGGGCGCGTCCTCGCCCGGCTGCCGCCGCCGCCGCCATGACCCTCCGCTCCGGCCGCCTCCGGCCACCCGTCAGCCACCGCCGTCCGGCGCGCGCCCGCGCCTCCGCCCAGCGCCGCTTGCCGCCTCCGGCCTCTGCCCCTGCAAGCCTCTCCTCTCCGTGGCGCCCGCCAGCGCCTTCTCGATCGCGCGCGCCCCGGATCCGATCTAGATCCAAACGAGGGTTGACTTCTCCCCCCGTTTTCCTCTAAGTCTTTTATCCTGTGATTATTTTGTTGCATTTTCATCATGCCATAACTTTGCACCTGTGGCTCCGTTTCGGGCGTATAGCACAGCAAATTGTTCGCCTCGAAGAATAGATCATTTCATCTCATTGCATCATTTTCATTTGAGCTCATCTTAATGCCCTAAATGCTGTTAGAAGAGGGCTATGTGATGTTAGTTTCAGATTCTTATCAGAACAAGCACTTTTGTCATTTTTTCCATGATTGATGTGTGCACCCTATAAACTTGAGTCCTACATGTGTTTTGTAATATGCCATGCCATTTTTACAGGGGTGTATGCCATGTATTTTTGTGATCTCTGTGGTGACTAGCACAAGCATGCAAACTAGGCTTCATGATGTTGCTGATTTCAGCCCTGCTTTCTTGATATTTTTATGCCATGTTAACCTGATGCTACCGAGAGATCCATGCATATTTTGAGATACTTCAGTAAGGATGTTTTGACATATGGTTATGCTCTATCCATCCATGCCCTTGTTTGCAATTATGGAGTAACATAGCTTGAGTCAATCGAGCTCTAATTTTGCTATAAAATGTTTCCTGGCAGATTGTTTACATGTTATTCAATTTTGTCAAGGTTGTTGTAGTTGATCCGTGTATGATATGATGTTGTTCTTGCCATTTGTACCTTCTATGCCATGTATTCTTTATGGATGTATGCTTAGTTTATCATGAAATGCTCTCTAGTGAGTGCATCGAGCTCTTAAACATGCCTACTTGTTATCTGTTTTGTCATGCCCTGTTGCTGAATCTGTTAACGAAACTTGCTATGTTGACATGGGTGCTATTGCATTTTATGATCCCTTTTGGCTCATGTTCAGTAAGGGACTTTTGTTCTATGCTTTGAGCAGATTCATGCCATGCCTTGTGATGCTATTATAAGTTCCTGTAGCATGTTGTTTGCTTGCTCTTAACATTGCTTCCTGAAGCTGATTCTGCCATGTTCAGTGTTCTGTAAGTCTGTGAAGCTGATATATTTTGCACTTTTGCCATGCTTGTTTGGACCTGTTATGGTGTGATTTAGCCGTAGCTCAGTGTTCATTTTTGTCAAGCATCTTGAGTAGATCACTGCCATATGCTTTGTTGGTACGTTTGGGAGCAGTAGCTTAATTTCTTGTTGCTTGCTATGTGGCATCATGTTGTTAATGGCAGATTTGTGCAATTTTTGTTTTGCTTGTCATTTGCAAACCGTGCATCCGATTCCGGTGATCTTTATATCGATTTCAACCGAAATCATCTCACCTTTCCAGCGGCATACTTGGTTTGCCAAGTTGATGCCTAGTTCATCATTTTCATTCCGGAGCACGACACGCATTGCATATCACATCTCGCATATCATGCCATGTATTGCATCATGTTGCTTGTGTATTGCACCGTGATTTATTGTGGTTCCTTTGTTTGTGTTCTTGCTTTGGGTAGAGCCGGAGACGTAGTACGTGAACGAGGAACCTGTTGAGAACGCTTACGAGGATCAAGCTTTCGACAACTCGAGAACTTTGCGTGCAAGATGACCATACCGAAATCACTTCTATCTTTGCTTGCTAGATGCTCGCTCTTTTGTTATGCCTATGATACGATGCCTATCACTTGCTATATCATGCCACCCATATTGCCATGTCAAACCTCTAACCATCCTTTCCTAGCAAACCGTTGTTTGGCTATGTTACCGCTTTGCTTAGCCCCTCTTATAGCGTTGCTAGTTGCAGGAGAAGATGAAGTTTGTTCCTTGTTGGAACATGGAGATATTGTTCCTTGTTGGAACATGTTTACTTGTTGGGGATATCACAATATATCTGCTATAATTAATGCATCTATATACTTGGTAAAGGGTGGAAGGCTCGGCCTTATGCCCGTGTTTTGTTCCACTCTTGCCGCCCTAGTTTCCGTCATACCAGTGTTATGTTCCTTGATTTTATGCGTTCCTTACGGTTGGGTGATTTATGGGACCCCTTGACAGTTCGCTTTGAATAAGACTCCTCCAAAGAAGGCCCAACATTGGTTTTACCATTTGCCACCTAAGCCTTTTTCCCTCGGGTTTTCATGAGCCCGAGGGTCATCTTTATTTAACCCCGGGCCAATGCTCCTCTCGAGTGTTGGTCCAAACTAGAGCCCTTTGCAGCGCCACCTTGGGGAAACTTGAGGCCTGGTTTTAGTTGTACGGACTGCTCATCCGGATGTGCCCTGAGAACGAGATATGTGCAGCTCCTATCGGGATTTGTCGGCACAATCGGGCGGCTTTGCTGGTCTTTTTTTATTGTTGTCGAAATGTCTTGTAGTCCGGGATTCCGAGACTGATCGGGTCTTCCCGGTAGAAGGAATATCTTTCGTTGACCGTGAGAGCTTATAATGGGCTAAGTTGGGACACCTCTGCAGGGTATTATCTTTCGAAAGCCGTGCCCGCGGTTATGAGGCAGATGGGAATTTGTTAATGTCCGGTTGTAGAAAACCCGAAGTTGACCTTTACTAATACACATCAACCGCGTGTGTAACCGTGATGGTCTCTTCTCGGCGGAGTCCGGGAAGTGAACACGGTGTTGGAGTTATGTTTGACGTAAGTAGTTCAGGATCACTTCTTGATCGCTACTAGCTTGCTGCAGCTCCACCTCACAACTCTGTCCTTCCTATAAGCTTAAATAGTCTTGATCTCGCGGGTGTGAGATTGTTGAGTCCCCGTGACGTGATGCTAGTCGCTTGCTGCAGCTCCACCTCACAACTCTGTCCTTCCTATAAGCTTAAATAGTCTTGATCTCGCGGGTGTGAGATTGTTGAGTCCCCGTGACTCACAGATTCTACCAAAACAGCTTGCACGTGCCGACGATGCCAAGCAGGTGACGCAACCGAGCTCAAGTGGGAGTTCGACAAGGAACATGGTCGTTACTATGTGTCTTTTCCTGATGATCAGTAGTGGAGCCCAGTTGGGACGATTGGGGATCTGTTTAGCATTTGGGGTATCTTCTTTTATTTTGGTTCCGTAGTCGGACCTTGAGTGTAATCTGGATGATGGATGTTTATTTATGTTTTGTGTGAAGTGGCGACTGTAAGCCAACTATGTATCTCTTTCCCTTACGTATTACATGGTTTGTGTGAAGATTACCTCACTTGCGACATTGCTTTCAATGCGGTTATGCCTCTAAGTCGTGCTTCGACACGTGGGAGATATAGTCGCATCGAGGGCGTTACAGAGCAGTCTTGGGCTTGGATGTTGCAGCCCCTGAGTTGGATGAGCTTCTGAGCTTTGGGAGCAGGTGAAGCATCTTCTTCTTCATCCTCTTCCTCATCCTCAGTGGGGTCTCTCATCATTGAGGATCTACCAACGACCCTGGCAATGGTCTTTCTGACCCTTTCCTTCCTCTTCTTGCCTCCAGCAGCTTCTTCTTCTCTTGGTTCAAGAGAGAATTCCATTGTTTCCTGAGTTGAAGCTCTGGCTTTTGACATGGCTTCCTCTGAGCAGGAGCCTTCTTCTTCATCCCTGGCTTAATGCCAGCAGCAACAACAACTTTCTCTTTCTTGATCAACTTCTTCTTGGAAGTGACCTCTTCATCAGCAACATAATCCTCATCCTCATATTCTGAGGTTCTCTTAACTCTCTGCCTAGTTGCAGCCTTAGGCAGGTTGCTTGGGGTGCTTCTGCTACCCTCATCATAGCTGCTATTGGAGGGACTAGTGGCCTCACCGAGGTTTTGGTGCTCTTCAGACTTGTTCGGGCTATCACTCTGGTCTGACATCTCTGACACTGAAAGCTGACCCTATGAATAGATAGGTTGAGATGGAGTAGATGAGTATCACAAAGCACAACCATTTTGCAAAACAAATGAGTAAAAAACTTAGTTTTAGTTTTCTACAGAAAGCATTTCGGAGCTACCGATATTACAAACTCGGTGACACCGAAGCAGCTTTAGAGTCTAAACTGGTGAAATCGGTCAGACCGAGACATAGTTCAGTGACTCCGAGATGCTAGGGTTTCACAGAGAAAGTAAACTCGGTCACACCGATTCGTACACTTCGCTCAGACCGAATAGTACATGTGCAATGGCCTGGGCCAAATCGGCGAGACCGAAATCCTAATATCGGTCGGTCTGAGATGAGTTCAGCGAAAACCTAAACCTAAATTTTTTCATCAAATCTAATCTAACGGAGTTTTGCAGTGGATAGAGTCGTTTCAATCGTGGCAAGAATATAGGCATTGATCTTTATGCTAAGAATCGGAGTGGAGAAAGCACAAAGGGTCGATTTCATACCCTAGCTGATGAACCCGCTACGGCGACAATGGCGGTGAAGATTCCCGTTGATGGCGGAGGGCACCAACGGCAGGAGGTCGCAGGCGACGAGGCGACAATCCGGAGACCACGAGTCAGCAGAGCTG
The DNA here is from genome assembly GCA_021605145.1 of Aegilops bicornis. Lineage (NCBI taxonomy): Eukaryota > Viridiplantae > Streptophyta > Magnoliopsida > Poales > Poaceae > Aegilops > Aegilops bicornis. The sequence goes on along the minus strand of CM038669.1, from coordinate 377,819,813 downwards.
GATAGGTGTGGGCGAAGGGGTTTGGAGAAATTACCAAATTTTCAACCCGAGTGTATATATCCAGACACTGTCGGTGTGACCGAGTGGAACAAATCGGTGGCACCGAGATATAAAATCGCAAGCGGTTGCTACAACTCGGTGAGACCGAAGGGTTCTAATCGGTTGCACCGAGATCAAAAACCTATATCAACTCAATGAACTCGGTATGACCGAATGGAATGGGTCGGTCAGACCGAAATACACTAAGAGGTTTTGGAAGTTAAGCCCTTGATGGATCGGTGACTCCGAGTGCTCCTCACCCGGAGGGTCCGAATTCGACTTGTTCAAACTTTGTGATATAGTATGAATAGATTTTGAGATGAGAAAAGCATAGATAGCTAGAGGGAGTTTTTAGGCATCCTTGTCCATCCATTTGGCAAAAATATAAAGCCAAACAATCAAAGAAACAAATGGATGTCCTCGAATGAGAAAAATATGCAATCAACATGCTCACACAATAAGATAGAAAATAAAATATGTGACAAAGCATGCACAAACTCTCTAGCATCTATCAAACAATTGGCGATGACTAGGTCATCTATATATGAGTATATTGACTGAGGAGTCAAATGAGAACATTTGATCGTAGGTCATACTCATCGTTTAAGCACAAGTGGGGTTACCACTTTTACATAAAGCATTGTTGTGTTCACACCATTAGAGTTGCTTTAGCTCAATTCTTTAGAGAAAAGCTCCCCCTAGATGTTATATCCCCCTAAGAGGGATGAACTAACCTTGGGTTTTGTTGATGATGACTTCATGTAGGTGTTGAAGATGTAGATGCTCAATGTTGATGTAGATCATTTGGAGCAATCCATTGGAGTGAGTTGCACTTTCAATACCTACATGGGTTAGTCCCACAAGGAACACACAAGGATATCCATCGACATAGAGTGAAATTCACAAATGATTTTGTCCATGAAAGCATTAGGTTACCTTCTCCCTTGACTTACCAACAAGAGGGTTTGTGACTCCTTGAACTAGTGCAAGATGTGAAAGTTGATTGCACATGTCCTTGCCAAATGAATATGAGTGAAGTATGTTGGCGGAGTCACCCTCAAGAACTCTCTAGTTCTTCTTCTTCGGGATCCACATCATCTTGATGGGAATCCTTAGAGTTGTAGTCATACTTGATGAAGCAGAAATTGATGTAGTCTTGGGAACCCACTTGACCAAGGCCTTAGGAGCTTCTTCAAATGCATCAATCTCCTCTTGAAGCTTGTCCTTGCCTTTTAGCTTGTGGTCTTGTGGTGGAAGATCATCTTGAGCTTGTGTTCCTTTGAAATAAGTGGGATCATATTTCTCTTGTTGAGGAACAAAGTTCGTCTTGGGGTATTGATCTTCTTCCCACTCAACTCCATTGGCATTGAACTTGCGTCCAAAACCAACACCTTGATTATTCCGGTGCCTTCCTTGCTTGCGTACAATTTCCTCAAATTGCTTACTCCGGCAAGGCTCTTCTAAACACCTTTCTCTATAGTTCCCTTCAATAAGCTATTTTCTTGCTCAAGTGTAACTTGGCTAAGAGAATCATTAGTGGAATCAAGACAACTACTAGAAGCAACAATATTGGATTTAACATGATTATTGTTACTACTAGAAGAAGAATCTTTCTTACTCTTGTTACTATATTTAACTTGTGGCATGTAAGTAGACAGGAGCAAACACTTGGCAATGTAAGAAGAACTTTTCTTACGAAGATCATCATTGATTGCTTTTAAGAACCCATGCTCTTGCTCTAGATTGAGATTTTCAAAGTGTAGCTTCTCATGAGTCTTTAAAAGCTCTCGATGATCTTCTAAGGTACTTTCATGAGCTAACTTAAGAGTGTTTACTTATTTAGTTAGACGCTCGATCTCCTTATCATCGTCAGTCGTTTTATCTTGATTAGCATGATTAATAGCAAGTTCATCATAGTTTTCATCACTAGAGTTGTCAACAAGTAAATCATCATCACCTAGCAAATCATCTTCATCACTATTGAAATCAACATACTCAGAATGTGATACCTTTGGGACTTTAGCCATGAAGCATCTTCCAATTCCTTCATTTGGTGAATCAAATATGTCGTAGGAGTTGGATGACATAAGTGCAAGACCGGCAACACCTTCATCTTGAGTATATTCAGAGTCCGAGTGATAGATTCTCTCGGAGTGGTTGTTGGAGTCCGAACCGGATAGCCATTCACCAACATGAGATTGATGTCTTCGTCTTGTGTAGCTCTTTGATGACTTGTCTTCCCTTTCCGAATCCTTGCTTCTGCGAGAGGATCTTCGTTCATAACGATCATCTCTACTCCTTCTTTCTCTTGGTGGTGATTCTTCTGTTTTGCTTCTCCTTTTATGTGAGTCTTCTCTTCTTTTGTAGGGAGTCGTACACTCACTTGAGTAGTGTCCGGGTCTTCCACAATTGTAGCAATTGCGATCACGACTAGAAGATCTTTTGTCATTGTAGGACCTTGACTTGAAACTTCTCTCTTAGCTTCTACTCTTGTAGAACTTGTTGAAGTTCTTCACCATTAGGCTCAATTCTTCATTGAAGACTTGTTTCTCACTTGATGATATAGGAGCATCACATGAAGCTTTGTAAGCACCACTAGACTTGTTGTGAAGCTCTTCTTATCCTTGAGTGACATCTCATGAGCAACAATTCTACCAATGACTTCTATTGGCTTGAGATCTTTGTAATTGGGCATCATTAGGATCTTCTTGATGATGAATCTATCAGTCATATCTTCACTTCCTAAGCCGGCAATCTCATTTGAAATGAGAGCAAGCCTAGAGTACATTTCAGCGACACATTCACCATCCTTCATTTTGAACTTGTCAAGTTGACTTTGAAGCACATCCAATTTGGATTCCTTGACGGAGTCGGTACCTTCTTGCTTATCAATCAAAGTATCCCAAATTTCGTTTGCATTCTCAAGACGGCTGATTTTGTTGAATTCTTCGGGGCATCATCCATTGAGGAGGATATCGCAAGCTTGAGCATCGTATTGCAACATCTTCAATTCTTCCACGGTTGCTTCACGATTCGGTTCCCTTCCATTGAAGAATTCACCTTGCAAGCCAATACACACAATAGCCCAAACGCGGGGTTATGTCCAAGAATATGTATTTTCATCTTATGCTTCCAATTAGCAAAATTAGTACCATCAAAGTAAGGACCTCTACGGTGGTAATTTCCCTCACTAGACACCATACTCTCCTAGGTTGTGAAACCAAGGCTACAATCACCAAAGCTATGGAAATCAAGGCAAATGGAGACCAAAGATCTGATACCACTTGTAGGATCAAAAGTAGGTCTAGAGGGAGTGATTAGACTACTTGACCAAATAAAAATCTAGCCTTTTCCCAATTTTAAGTCCTCGCAGATTTTAACAACTTAGCACAAGTCAAACAATCAACCGACACATGCAATTCTAAGAGTAAAGCAGCGGAATGTAAATCATTGCATATGAAGGTAAAGGAAGGGGTTTGGAGTGGCAAACGCGATGTAGACACGGAGATTTTTGGCGTGGTTTCGATAGGTGGTGCTTTCGTACATCCACATTGGTGGAGACTTCAACCGACGAAGGGTAACGGTTGCGCGAGTCCACGAAGGGCTCCACCCACGAAGGGTCCACGAAGAAGCAACCTTGTCTATCCCACCATGGCCATCGCCCACGAAGGACTTGCCTCACTTGGGTAGATCTTCACGAAGTAGGCGATCTCGTTGCCCTTACAAACTCCTTGGTTCAACTCCACAATCTTGACTGAGGCTCCCAAGTGACACCTAACCAATCTAGGAGACACCACTCTCCAGAAATAATATATGGTGTCTTGATGATGAACTCCTTGCTCTTGTGCTTCAAATGATAGTCTCCCCAACACTCAACTCTCTCTCTCTCACACAGATTTGGCTATGGTGGAAAGATGATTTGAGTGGAAAGCAACTTGGGGAAGGCTAGAGATCAAGATTCTTGTGGTTGGATTGGAATGTCTTGGTCTCAACGCATGAGTAGGTGGTTCTCTCTCAGAAAATGAATGCTGGAAGTGTGGGCACGTTCTGATGGCTCTCTCTCTTATGGAGAGGAGGGTGGAGGGGTATATATAGCCTCCACACAAAATCTAACCATTACACACAAAAGAGCCAACTCGGTCAGACCGAATGTGTGAACTCGTTCAGACCGAATGTGTGAACTCGTTCAGACCGAATGTGTGAACTCGGTGAGACCGATTTAGTTCAAAATGTGAACATTAGGATTTTCGATGGGACCGACATGATCAACTCGGTGGGACCGATGAGATAGGGTTAGGGCAAAACTTAATCTCGGTTTGACCGATTACTTCAACTCGGTGAGAGCGATTTCAGCAACAAGCAAACAGAGAGTTGATCAGGCAAACTCGATGGGATCGATCGCTCCTTTCGGTGATACCGATATGTTACGAAAGAGAAACAGAGAGTTTGCGCCGCGAACTCGGTGGGACCGATCGCTCATTTCGGTGAGACCGAAATGTTACGAAGAGAAACAGAGAGTTTGCAATCCCATCTCGATGAGACCGAGATCCCTATCGGTGAGACCGAACTGATTAGGGTTTCTGGCAGTGGCTATGTCAAGTGAACTCGGTGGCGCCGGATGGATCAATCAGTGGGGCCGAGTTTGACTTTAGGTTTAGGACATATTTGGATTTAAGAAGATGGTTGAGGGCTTTGGAGCATATCACTAAGCATTTTGAGCAAGTAGACCATTAAGCAACACCTCATCCCCTTTTAATAGTATTGGCTTTCCTATGGACTCAATGTGATCTTGGATCACTAAAATAGAAATGAAGAGTCTTCAGCTTTTGCCAATATTTGTCCTTAGCATTTTGAGGGGTCCACATCTCTTAGTACATTTCATGCCAATCATTGAACTTTCTGAAATAATCATCCTGAAAGGATGTTAGTTCAATGAGCTCTATGTTAAGAATTACCAAAACCACCCAGGGATTAGTTGCACTTTCACTAAGCCTCTTCCGCGAGAAAAACATGATCAGCACCAAGACTCCATGGGTTTACTGTTAGATTCATTACAATGTAATCTAGATTATTGACTCTAGTGCAAGTGGGAGACTAAAGAAAGTATGCCCTAGAGGCAATAATAAAGTTGTTATTTTATATTTCCTTATTTATGATAAAGGTTTATTACTCATGCTAGAATTGTATTGATCGGAAACTTAAATACATGTGTGAATACATAAACAAATATCGTGTCCCTAGTAAGCCTCTATTAGACTAGCTCGTTGATCAAACATAGTTAAGGTTTCCTAACCATAGACATGTGTTGTCATTTGATAACGGGATCACATCATTAGGAGAATGATGTGATGGACAAGACCCATCCGTTAGCTTAGCATAATGATCGTATAGTATTATTGCTATTGCTTTCGTCATGTCAAATACATATTCCTTCGACTATGAGATTATGCAACTCCCGGATACCAGAGGAATACCTTGTGTTCTATCAAACGTCACAACATAATTGGGTGATCATGAAGATGCTCTAAAGGTATCTCTGAAGGTGTTTTTTGAGTTGGCATAGATCGAGATTAGGATTTGTCACTCCAAGTATCGGAGAGGTATGTCTGGGCCCTCTCGACGATACACATCATAAGCTTGCAAGCAAATGACTAAGGATTTAGTCACAAGGTGATGTATTATGGAATGAGTAAAGAGACTTGACGATAACGAGATTGAACTAGGTATGAAGATACCGACGACCGAATCTCGGGCAAGTAACATACCAATGGACAAAGGAAATTACGTATGTTGTCATAATAGTTCGATCGATAAAGATCTTCGCAAAATATGTAGGGGACAATATGGGCATCCAGGTTCTGCTATTGATTATTGACCGGAGAGGTGTCTCGGTCATGTCTACATAGTTCTCGAACCTGTAGGGTCCACGCTTAACATTCTTTGATGATATAGTATTATATGAGTTATATGATTTGGTGACCGAATGTTGTTCGGAGTCCCAGATGATATCACGGACATGACAAGGAGTCTCTAAATGGTTGAGAGGAAAAGATTGATATATAGGACGATGGTATTCGGACACTGGAAGTGTTTCGGAGGGTACCGGGTACTTATCGGGTCACCGGAAGGAGTTTCGGGCACCCTCGGCAAAGATATGGGCTTTTATGGGCCATGTGAGGGAACACACCAGCCCACAAGGGGCTGGTGCACCCTCTATAGGGCCGGCCTATAGGGAGGGAAAGGAAAGGGGAGGAGGAAAGGCAAGTGTGGAGTTGGACTCCCTCTTCCTTCCCTCTCCCCCCTCTTTCCTTTCCCCTTGATCATATAAGGAAAGGGGGGCATAGGGCAAGGCAGGTTCCCTAGGTGCCGACGGACAGCCCTAGGGCACGCGTGGCTGCCTTCCCTCCCCTCCCACCTATATATACATGGGGAGGGGCGCCACACAAGGATACAACATTGTCTTAGCCGTGTGCGGCGCCCCCGTCCACCGTTTACTCCCCCGTTCATATTTTCGTAGTGCTTAGGCGAAGCCCTGCAGAGATCACATTACCATCACATCGTCGTGCTGCCGGAACTCATCTACTACCTCGCCATCTTGTTGGATCAAGAAGGCGGAGGACGTCATCGAGCTGAACGTGTGCAGAACACGGAGGTGTCGTGCGTTCGGTACTAGATCAGTTGCAGCGTGAAGAAAGTTCGACTACATCAACCACGTTGTGAAACGCTTTCTCTTACGGTCTACGAGGGTACGTAGATACACTCTCCCCTCTCGTTGCTATGCATCTCCATGGATAGATCATTGCGTGTGCACAGAAATTTTTTGTTTTCCATGCAACGTTCCCCAACACTTCAAGGGCCAGAATCCTCAAGTATATATAGGTTGGAGGAGAGGGGAGGGTCTCCACAAGGGGGGAGAAAACATTCCCCCTTGCATCAGTCAAAGAAAGGGTTTCCCCTTCCAATTCGGCCTCCCCTTCTTCAAGAAGCAAGGGGGCGCCTCCCGTGTTGGGCCCAAGTGACCCAATATCCTTTCCACCACTTACCTTTTAAGGCGCGTTGGTATTTAATTAATATAAAAGCCTCCTAACTATTATTAGAGCCTTTTATTATTAATTTAACATCTTCAGAAACATTTCATATACCTGTATATTATTTATCGGCATTACCCGGTAAACCCCAAAACCCTTCCGGTGACCCCGAAACGCTTTCGGTTCCTCTAGAAACTACTTTGAATATCAATGAACCTATTTCATAAATATTTCCTCATTAATCATGTCCTACTAACACTCAGTAGATCGTGATTACCTTAAGCTTGTGACCCTGTAGGTTCGGTAAAACATAGGCATGAACAAAACCCCTTTTGTTTAATGATCGATAGTGTAACTCTGGACGTCCATATCAATCCCTATGAGTAGATGAATGAAATTAAAGTCAACCTTTCGCCATCATGTGTTATTAGCTTTGCTTTGCGATACTTTACACAACCCGAGGTGAGATATCTCGGTATCCTCTTGAGTCATACACATGCTCACTATACCGGTCTCCTCATTATCAGTTCTGTTCTTCTTTCTCGTTGACATGTTCCGACATCCTCGTGACCTAGTGTAACACCCCAGACACACCCACCGGTGGTCGTTACTCCTGGCGGGATCTAGACTGGCCCCACAGATCAATACTAGTCTTTTCTGCGCATTTTGTCCTCACTCGTGCGCATCCGGGAGCAACTTCCCGATCGGTCACCCATCCTGAAACTACTCCAAGCTGAGCACGCTTAACTTTGGAGTTCTGTCCGAATGGGCTCCTGGAAAAGAAGGAATTCCTTATTGATATGAGTAGTCTATCATCCCTATTAAGCCAGGCTATCACATACACACCCACTCAGAGGAATCGACGTCCTTGTCGGGCCATAGGAATGTTCCCTCTTGGCACATACGTCTGTGCATCCAGTCCGGTACATGTGCCATGTCATGTGCCACGACGGATCACAAACGTCATGAACAACATGACCGCGCACCTGTCCGCAAACATCCGTGTAACTACAAGGGTCGACTCTGATACCAACTTATAACGCCCCGAACGCACCCGCCGGTGGTCGTTACTCCTGGCGGGATCTAGACTGGCCCCACAGATCAATGCTTGTCTTTTCTGCGCACTTTGTCCTCACTCGTGCGCACCCGGGAGAAACTTCCCGATCGGTCACCCATCCTGAAACTACTCCAAGCTGAGCACGCTTAACTTTGGAGTTATGTCCGAATGGGCTCCCGGAAAAGAAGGAATTCCTTGTTGATATGAGTAGTCTATCATCCCTATTAAGCCAGGCTATCACACCTAGTCACATGTGTTTGGACATACGATGATGGATGTGGTCACACCGAAGGGCCCTAAGAATATCTCTTCATCATCGAAGAAGCAAATCCCACTCTTGAGCTATCTAGTTCGTTGTCAAATATTCTGATGAATATGTAAATTTTCGTTATGATCACCGTGTTACAGATGACGTTTGAGCAACCCCAAAGTTCATCGTATAGTAAGAAGTGACTACGATACTCTCATGGTATAAGGAACTAAATCACAGAGTAACTCTCTGTATTATAGCAATTGACTTGTGACGATTGTATCTGAAAGTATAACAAACAAGTTTGGGTTAATTCAATATGATCGTTCTTCTAACGTCATATTCTCAAAGTTGATTTAGGACTATCTTTACACTTAAAATATATCAATCTGGAAAACATGATCACCAACAACACTTGAGCTAGTCTTAGGGGTGAGACTAGGAATCATATTTTACCGTTTATCATTTTCCACATGCATATGAGTTTTCCACTGAATCGCATATTCCAGGATCATAGCAGTTATATCATAGAATTTAAAATTTTCATTGTAAAACATGGAAATATATAATACAGTATTATTGCCTCTAGGGCATATTTTCAACAGTTCCCACTTGCACTAGAGTCAATAATCTAGTTAGCACATTTCCCATTTACACCAATGGTAATCTGGTGTTAGTTCATGCTTTGCTTGTGGTATAGCATTCATCTCCTGAAATCTGACAAGTTCAGATCTGAGTGTATATTTGCATGCCTTGCATCTTTCATGCTTCCACAAAATTCTTCTCCTACTTGTGATAGACGTTGGGTTTTCCCCGAAGAGCAAGGGTGATGCAGTATAGTAGCAAATAGTATTTTCCTCAGTTAATAAGAACGAAGGTTTGCCGAACCAGTAGGATACACCACACAAACAATATAAGTGGTACTTGCACACACACACAAAGCAAATGCTTGCACCCAATGAAGGCAAGAGGGTTGTCAATCCCCTTGTACTCGCCCATTGAAAGGATTAAATCTGATACATGTAGATAGATAAAATAAAATAAAAAGGAAATAAATTGCAGGAAGTATTTTTAGGGTTTTTGTAAATACGGAAGATGGACCCGGGGCCATAGTTTCACTAGAGGCATCTCTATCATGAGCATAGCAACAGTGGGTAAGAAAATTACTGTTGTGCAATTGATAGAATAGCACATAGTTATGATGATTCTTCATGGCATGATCAATATATAGGCATTATGTCCGACATAAGTAGACCAAAATTCATCTGCTTCTACTACTATTACTCCACCCCTTGACCGCTATCCCGCACGCGTCGCAAGGTATTAAGTTCATAACAAACAGAGTAATGCTTGAAGCATGATGACATAATGTAGACAAAGCAAGATCAATTAATATGCTTAAGCCCCATCTTTTTACTCTTAGTAGCAATAATACAAATATGTGCCTTGCTGCTCCTCCTGTAACAGAGTAAGGACACCGTAAGATTGAACCTACTACCAACCACCTCCCCCACTAAAGATAAATCAATCTACTCAGCCAAAGAAGACTGATAGATCGAAGAGTATTACAAGGCTATAAAATCACACATAAATAAATACTAGAAAAGACAAAACATACTTTCGATGAATAATATGATCATAAACCCACAATTCATCGGATACCAACAAACGCACCGTGAGAATTACATCGAGTAGATCCGCGAAGAGATCATCATATTGAATACCAAAAAGGGAGAGATGAAGCCATCTATCATGTTCTATGGACCCATAGGTCTTGTGGGGATTACTCATAGATCATCATTGAGGCAACAAGGTTGATGAAGATTGCCTCACTAATGGTTTCTCCCTCCGGTAGATCACCGGAAAAGCCTCCAGATGGGATCGCAAAAGAACAAAGGCTTGCAGTGGCGATAAAATTGTTTCGGATCTTGCTCTTGGGGTTTATGGATTTTTTGGAATTTATATGCCAGGAATTAGGTTAAACGGAGCTCTATGGGCCCCACAAGCCTCGGTGGCGCGCCTCGTACGGGTGCCCCCCCCCCCTGAGTTTGTGGTGTCCTAGTGTTTCCTATGATCTCTCTCTAAAGCTTCTAGGGTCTATTCTATTCCAGAAAAATTCACCATAAAGTTTCATCGTGTTTGGATTTTTGCGAGGTATGGTTTTTCTACGAAACAAAGAAATAAGAAAAAATTGGAACTGACATTGGGCACTGGGTTAATAGGTTTGTCCACAAAAATGATATAAAATGACATACAAAGCATACAAGATTGATAATATAATAGCATGAAACAATCAAAAATTATAGATATGTTGTCGAGTATCAGGCCGCATGGTGGAGGGAAAAAGTGAAGAATGAAAAAGAGCATGGACAAAATTGAGGAGAACTAAGCAGGGAGGGCATGAAAATATAAATCCCTAAGATAAAATGTTATTAGGGCATCTCCAACGCTGACCCTCAAATTGGATATCATATCCGTCCGCGGACCGGTGGGACTAGTCCACGGACAATGATGTGGGAGTCAGCCAACCAACCGTGCCCGCATCCATTTCAAAACAAATTTAAACAAACCATACGAATTAAATGCAAATCGGATGATTTTCATCTAAACGGAGCACATTCATTACATTTTCAACATATTTCACTAAAAAAAGCGACCGAACCTAAACCTAGCCTAAATCTGTGGCGACGGCCATCCTCCAAGTCCCTGTTTCCCTCCGGCATTGGCCGTGTCCATGTCTGACGGAGAGGAGACCCATGAAGTGATGGTGCGGTCACCGGCGAGGAAGAGTAGGACATGGGATACGGGCCGACCACTTGGGACCCGAGGCCCCGCCGCCTCCCACGCACTACTCCTCCTCATTAGAATTTGCGGTCTGTCCCTTGCCAGGTCACGTGAGATCGATGATGGAAGTTAATGGAACGCACGCTCATCCTACCATCTGCGCCAGCGAAGCGTCGTTGTCGACGCGAACGACGCATAGCTGCCGGTGTTCTCATCCGCGATCACCTCCGCCGCTAGTGTCGGCTCCATGCCTGGATGCGCCACGACAACGTTGCGAGCGGCGCGAGCGTATGTGGCCTCATAGAGCGCCCGCAGCTTGGCGACAAAGTTGGGGTTCTCCGTCACCATGGGTGCTACGGCCTCCTCGCTTGCACGCTTGCCGTAGATTTCGCCGTACACCAGCCGGTGCTACTCAAGGAGGGATAGGTTGTACCGTTGCTCCTCCTGTGCATGCCAGAGCACTGACAATGGCAGCGCCACTGGTAGCTCCTCTGTCGTGGTGTCGTTGAACTGCGTCTGCTCCTTGGTCAAGCCATCATGGACTGGCGCAGGCAGGAGCGCTGGGTCATCATCGTAGCTCGTCTCCATCGCCAGGTCATGATTGGAGACCTTCGAGGAGCTGGCGGCATGTCGACCTCTTTCCGCCTGGCACGACGGCCCTGCTAGCCGGTCGCAAGGGCGGCCACCTAATACTTCAGCTCCGTCGCGAGGCTCTCCCACAACGCGTTACCGCTCGCGGTCATGGCAGATGTGGTGCACAAAAGGAGCATGTGGAGCGGACGTGTTATGGTGCGGTTTGTGCCGGGAGTGCCCTCGTTTAAATAACGAAGGCCGGTGAGACCAAGTGGCAGGGTGTGTCAATGCAGACACCGGAGTTGGTTTCTCGACCGACGTGCCTATTTAATGGCGATGGCCGGACAGACGGACAGGCCATTTGAATGCGGTAGATATCCGTCTCGTCCCGTATGGTATTGTGTCTCTGAGATTGAACGCGAGCGGACACCAGGGACGCGGCGCGGGAGGCGGTCTCATCCGGCGAGCCGCTTCAATGCCGGCATCAGTGAGAGATTATGTTTGATCTAGACCGGCACCAATGTGGAGCTGACGCTCTAGGGCGGCATGAATGCAAGGGAACCGACTTGCCCGTGAGTATTCGAAGATTATACGCATGGCCGGAAGACTTGGACTGACGCTCTAGGGCGGCATCACTGCTTTGCCGCACGCACTGTGATGTTTTTCTTTTCATGTTTGAACAAAGCAGTGATGATTGATGGACCGCTTGGTGCTTGCTCGCTCGGTCCGTCGTCTCTTTTGTCAGTTTGTTCTCCATACTGCAGTCCCACGGTACATTCATTTCCTCATGCTCAGCCTGTCATACACAGGCACGTAAACAGTATGTACAAGAAGTTTAATTCATTAAACAGTATACAGTATGCTTAGCTTTTTTTTTTGCGGGGACAGTATGCTTAGCTGCTTCCATCTAAAAAAATGTATACATAGTCTTTTCATTTTGAGATAATTAATCGCTCATACCGAATGGTAAGTAAACATTGCTAAAAAATCATAGCTTGGTCCAGCCAAGGGTTCGGCATGCAGTAGTTTTTTTTAGGGTGTGGCGATGTCGTACTAGCCAGAGACGCGGCCTAGGCTACTATTTGGTGCCTTTAGCGCTGCCGAAGCCATCTGGCTCTCACTGCAGCAACCTGGTGGGCCAGCCCAAGAACGCGCAGCACCAGTGAATTCTATAAGACACTCATAACTGGGGAATGTTCGCCAGCGAGGGTGGCACACGCGAACGTTTTAGGTGGCATATTTAGTTCTGAGTAGGTGGTAGTCTCTTCGTAGCGACATGGCAGTTTCTTTAGAGAAGACATTTTTCGTTTAAAAACAGCATCGTTTGATTTTTCTTCAGAAATAAAACTGCCATAAACACCACTTGCCATCCATCTCCCAGTGAATATCAGCTAGGAAACATTACCCATTCTATAATAGCAGAGAAAAACAACCCAAATTGCCACCCATCTCCTAGTGAATATCAGCTGTGAAACATTACCCATTCTATAATAGCAGGGAAAAACACCCCAAAAAATGGGCCGTTGATTTCTGTACGCGTTTGGCTAACCATAGAGCTACCTGGTACTAGAGGCTAATAGTAGCGTGAAATATTTAAGAATAATTGTAGTCGCACTGTAACAAAATATAGAAAGTTCACACCTTTCAAAAAAGGCCCACCAACATCCAAAAAGAGTTCAAGAATTTGTCTAAATAACAAAAAGTTAATGTATTTAAAACAATCCACAAGAATCGGAAGTTAACAAATCTAAGAAAAAAAATCATGACTTTGAAAAAAGTTCACGGACTTGAAAAGATCGTGGATTTTGAAAAAGTTTATGAAATTGCAAAAGTTTATGAATTTGAAAAAGATCACAACTTTTAAAAAGTTCATGGATCCGAAAAAGTTAATGAATTTGGAAGAGTTCGTCGATTTAAAAAAAAACTCATCGATGTGAAAAAAAGTCATTGATTTTGAAGAAAATTTTCACATATTTTTTTAAAACAATCATCAATTTTGAAAAAAAGAGTTTATTTACTTGAAAAAGTTCAAAATTTTGACAAAAAGGATCATCAATTTTGAAAAATAAGTTCATCGATTTTGAAAAAAAAATCACACAATTTTAAAAAGTCACTGCTCTTGAAAAAAAGGTCGCAAATATGGAGAAAAAATTATCAATTTCGTGAAAGTTAGATCGAATTTGGAAAAGGTTCATGAATTTTTCAAGGAAAATTTGCAAATTCCAAAAAGTTCACAAATGTGAAGAAAAGTTTCAAACTTGCAAAAAGTTCACACTTTTAAAAACCAAAAAAGTTGAAAAAAGAACAAGAAAAAAAATACGAACAGCAAACAGTAGAAAGGTGAAAAAACAGAAAAAGAGAAAAGAAATAAATGCGGACTCTCATAGATGTGTCCTAGTGGTTACAGCGATTCGAACTTAACTAGAGGTCTCGAGTTCAAATCACAGCGCCCTCGTCATTTTTTTAGGTTAAACAAATTTAACACAAAAGCGGAAAAAAAAGGGGGTTATGGGCCGGGCCAACACGGAAGGTTTGTACGCCGGTTGGCAAATTAGCCTGTAATTGATGCAAAGAGCGCCGAATTGAAAATGTTGTGGATGAGTGGGGAGCAACTAGTTGACGAGCGCTCCTTCGAGAGCCTCACAACGATCAGCGCCACTTGGTGCGCTCTCAGCTGCACGCCACGTGTCGCACGCTAGGCGCTCCCTTCGAATTTTTTTATTTTTATTTTTCCACACGCGTTTTCGGCTTTTTAAACAATTTTTTTCTAGGTTTCTTCGACGTTATCATCTTTCACCGGTCTTCCTTACCTTTTGGGTAAAAAAAATTGCACACGGTTTAAGAGGTAGAACGTTTTGAATAAACGGATCTACCCCTTAAACCGTGCGACCAAACCTTGGAAACGGAAAAATGTATTTTCTATTTTCTTTCCTTCCGCAAGAGGCACGGTTATGATTTCGCGAGAGGCACGGCTGTACCTCTTTCGAAAAAGGAAAAAACCGTGCTTCCAGTTCGGTTTTTTCGTCTGGTTTTTTCATGAAAAAGAGTTAGTTAAAACCTATCAACATGGGATCTAGTTTTAAAGATCTCGACGCGAAGAATCTAATGGTGAAAACGGTTCAAAATTAGATCGCATGGTTTAAGAGGTGGAACGTTTTGAATAAACGAATCTAAGAAAAAAAGGAAAAACTCCCAGGTTGCGACAAGTGACGCACATGCAGTGTGCCACTTGTCACAACCTAGGAAGGTGGGAGTGATCTTTGCGATGAGTACTCCTCAATTAGTGATTTCGAGATGAGTGACAACCATGAGCAAAGATGGAGATTATGTGGAGTGCCCTGATAAGCCCACTTGGCCACTCAGATCACTCGCGGCGACACAGCGTGATGCGGGCAAACCCTATACGACGCCCACATGCTTCAAAAATGGTTGGTTCGCTAAAAGCGAACCACCCAATGCTTCCAGTTGGTTTGGCCCATGTTTTGGCTTCATGGGGCAATCCTGGTTTTCAGAACCTTCTGGAACATTCCTAACACCAGGAAACATCTAAATTATTTTTCTATTATTTTATTTATAAGATTTTTGTTTTTTGTTTATTTACCTATTTTTTCTTTTTATAAAAATTGACATGAATTTTCAAAATGATCAAGTGTAAAAATTGTTCATATATTGGAAAAATGTTCGTGTTTTAAAAAGGTTGAGATTTCAAAAGTCCAGTGTGTATGAAAAAAGTTCACCGTGTATTTAGAAAAGGTTTGGTGTGTATTAAAAAATGTCCATCATATAACTACAAAAGTCCATCATAGTTTAAAAATGTTCAATGCATATAATAATAATGTTAATCGAATATTAACAATAATTTCTATGTGTATTTGAAAAACTTCACCATATACTAAAAAAATTGAGTTTTAAGAAAATGTTCATATTTTCCAAAAAAAACTCACAATTTCAAAATTTGTTCTTGAATTTCAGTTGTTCCAAAATTTCAAAAAACAATTGTGTTTTCACATTTTTTATGAATTTTTAAAAAAATGCACTTTTTTACAAAATTCTTGGCATTTTCAAAATGGGTTCGCAATTTCTAAAAGTTCGCTTTCAAAAATGGCCATTTAAAAAATGTTCATGTTTTCAAAAATCAATGTTATAGTAACAATGGTACAATGAATCGGAAAGAAGCACTACAATAGAGTGCTGAACCGAGACCAGATGGTACCGTAAACCTCTACAATACATGTGTTGCGGCACTAACGGGCCGGTGGCTCAGCGGGGACGGCCCGTGCACGCCATATGCGACACGTCCTCTGTTTGATGCACGCGGGCATTGTCCACGAGCTCTTCGTGATGCGGGCATCCCACGGAACGTCCCACTTCAGCATGACTTCAAAAAGAAGATACTCAACTTCTCAGTCTCCAATCTCAGTGCAAAATGAAGATACTCCGCGGGGCTAGGAATAAATGCATATAGATATGGCCCCGTACCGTGCTACGTTGGGCCACATGTGCACCCTAATTGAATATTGGTTCATGATGCTATGAGCCCACAAACGGACATTCTCTATCCGCAAAGGCTGTATCTCACTTATAACGAGTTTTCCTTCGGTCTCGCTGAAGCCTTTACAATTGCAGTCGACCCATTTCACGCTAAAAGAAATATCGATAAAAATGGTCGCACACGGGAATTAATCCCTCAATCTCCTAGCTGCAGTGTTGCACTTCTAGCCACTCAGCCACATTTCAGTTTGTGTTTAATTAGTAGGTCATGACCTTGTTAAAGAAACAGAGTCGGGTTTCCATTGGTCTTCTAGGAGTTTTTTTGTTATTGTTTTTCACCAGATTTTCTCTCTTTCTTTTCTATGTTTCTACTCGGGGTTTTTATTTCCTATGTTTTTCTTAGTTTCTTTTTCTTTTTCACTAGTTTTTTCTTTTTTTCCTTTTTTTCTTCATTTTTCTTTGGTTTTGTTTTTTTCTCATTTTCATTGGTTATCTTTTGTATTCTCTCAGGTTTTCATTGTTTTTCTATATACATTTTCGTATATATCTCGTAAATTTATCTATATACTTCTAATATTTCTCAAATACAAGATTAATATTTATTGAATATAAGGTCAACATTTTCAGGTATACTTTTAACATTTTTCAAATGCTTAATTAACATTTTCAAATCCTTGATTAACATTTTTGAAATACAAAGATTAACAAAAATTTTAATACAAGGTCAAAAAATTTTGTATACACATTATACATTTTTCAAATAGTTGAGTAACATTTTTCAAATACCTCTACGTTCTTTAAATACATGGCCAACTTTTTTTCTATACATATTTAACATTTTCAAATGCTTGAGTAACATTTCTAAAACACCAAATCTACAATTTTTTAATGTATGGTCAATGTTTATTTTATGTACATTTAATATATTTTCAAACGCTTGAGTAATATTTTTCAAATACCAAACCTACATCTTTTAATAGGTGGTCAACATTTTTTCTATACACATTTAACGTTTTTTTCAAATGCTTGATTAACATTTTTCAAATACAAGTTAACATTTTTTTAATACATAGTCAACATTTTTTTGTACAAATTTAAGATTGTTCAAATGTTTGCTAAACAATTGTTTTTCAAATGCTTGGATTTAACTTTATGAAGTACAAGATCAATTTTTTCACACAATTTGTACAGTTTTTGTTTACATTTTTCGTATACATGAGAAATAATTTTCTCTATACACGTTTAACACTTTTAAATATCTGGTTAACATTTTGTAAAATGTTTTATGTAGGGTGCTTTTTGCAATTTATTTATTTTGAATATTTGGAAGTATAAACGAAAAGAAAAAAGCGTGAAAAAAACGAGGCTGTGGCGCCCCGCGCCTGGGCCGGAGCATCTGGCGCCTCACTTTAGGCGAGTCTTCCTTCCGACTCGCAAGAAGCGAGGTATAGACGTACCCCTCTCTATCTCGCTTATGGCATTTCCTATATGGTGCTTAAGGCGCCCGTTATAGTTCACTTTGCAAATGGGCGCACACCCCCTCCTACTGGGCCAGAAAACAATCGAGAGTGTTACTCGACTTGAACACGAGACCTCGTCTACAAGTAATAGCTACGGTAGCCACCAAGGCTACGCAACCGAATGTGTCTATTTACTACCTTCATTCTTTCTTTTATTTCCATTCCTTTTCCTTTTTCTTTTTACTTTTACTTCTTAGTTTTTCTTTTTCTTTTTAGAAAATGCGTGATTTTTCTTATCAGAATTAACGGAATATTATTAAAATTTTATGATTTTTTTACCAAATTTGTGAACTATTTTGAGAAATACATGATTTTTTCCAATTTAATTTTTTATTGAAATTTGATGAACTTTTTTCAAATTTTATTAATTATTTAAAAAATTGATGATTTTATAAATCCGATGATTTTTTTTTCAAATTTCATGATTTTTTTTTCAAATTCCATGAACTTTTCTTCAAATTGATGAGCTTTTTAAAAAATTGATGAACTTTTATAAAATGATGATTTCTTTTTCCAAAACTGATGAATTTAAAAAATCAATGAACTTTTTTCAAATATGTGATTATTTTTCAAATTTTATGTTTTTACGAATTTTTCAGATTGATGTTTTTTTACGGTGGCAAAACAGTCAACAGTTGAGCTAACCAACGAATATTGTGTCCCGATTGATTTTTTTTTGGGTAAACCAAGTTCTTATTCATCAAAACCATAGTGTGTGGGACACAGTTCGAGTCGTGAGGTTGGCCAAGCCTGACGTGATGCCCCTGACCTAGAGAGAGAGAGAACTTGGCTAAACTATGTGCATCCAAAATGGAGGCACGACCTACGAAAATAAAAATTACATTGAAATAAAATTGCTTGAAGACTAATCTCACTAATGATAGCTCCATAGTTGCTTCGACTGCCCTTGTAGATATCTTCAATCACTTTCTTTGCGTCTGACGCGATGACAAAATGTTATGTGGAGTTCTTCTGCTAGTGCAATTGCCTCTAGGCACGAAATCACCTCTAGTGTTGGTGGATCATCAACTCCCGCTATTATGAGTACAGAACTGCCCAAGTATGCGCCGATACTATCCCTGCGAATTGCTACTGCTCCTCCCCTTCCCCTTCTGACAATGGCGTCGCCGTGTATTTTTGCAGAACCCGGTGGTGGAGCCTTTGGACACATGTGCTGGGTCATGGCCGTTGACCAATGCCTTTGATTTTGATGGTGTTCGTTGATCGCATCTAGCTCGTCAATGAATTTGTTTACCAAGGAATGTATTGTTTGCGGGCTTTGAAATATACCTTCATTGATAGCCTTGCGTCTCGCCGCTCAAATCATCCATAGAGTGACCGAAAGCTTCACAAACATATCATGTGATAGTAACTCCATTAGTGTAAAAAGCCACTGCTTGGCATTTGGCTCGGTTGTGGCAATAAGAGTTTGGGACATATCATTGTCAACAAGTGCCCAGGTGCACCTTGACATAGTGCACTCCAGTAACGAATGCCTCGAAGAGTCTGGGGACCCGCACATTGCACAAGAACTTGAGTCTGACATGTGTCTTTGGGCCCTTACATCGTTTGTAGGAATTAAGTGTTTTGATAAATGCCACTAGAACATACAAACCTTTCCCGGAACTTGAGTTTTCCACAAGTTTTTCCATGCACTCTCATCAGCAGCCGAGCTAGAGGGGCTAGGCATGTTCTCCAACCACACCTCCCTCCGCTATCTTGTTGACACCAACATCCTGTAAGTCGATTTTACAGAAAATTTTCCATTGTTTTCATAGATATTCCTTGTACACAAGGGTATCCCGAGTATGACAGGGACATCCATTGGCATGAACACTTCTTCCACCCTATGCTTGTTCCATGACATTGAAGTAGCGTCAATTAGTTCCGAGACTAAAACGGGGGGGGGGGGGGGGCTTGGGTGATACACCCGTAGGGTCTCATCATCTCTACCCTAGGTAACCAGTTGTCATCCCATATTTGTGTGGTTGCACCATTACGAATACGCTTAATCATGCCCAATCTCAGAGTATCACGACCCTCTATCACTCCCTCCACACCCGACTTAGGTCACTGTAGCGACCAGACCTCAAACAGTTTGATCTCTGTGCATCAGTGTCATCCCTGGATCGGTAATGCTGACACACACAGTACTTGAAGGATTTATAACAGAGTAGCAATCACACACTTATTACATCGAATGTCCCAAAAGAGAACTTATTACAATAAATATGGCTTAAGGCCATCTAATACGATAACAGCGGAAGGCTTGGAAGATAAAGTGAGTCCATCAACTCCAACGGTATCACTAAGTGAAAGACCACGACCTAAGGCTCCTTACTCGTCGTCTGAGAAGTCTGCAACATGATACGTTGCAGCCCGAAAACGGGTCAGCACATGGAATATGCTGGCAATGTAACACAAGAGAGTAATGAACAGAATAAAGCTATCACTACATGCATATATGGTTGGAGGAGGCTGTATGGTTAATATGTTTTGCGAAAAGCCAATTTTTTCCTACAACAAAGGAATATATTTTATTTAACTATAATGGTGGTTGTTAAACATTGAGAATGGTAAACCCCATCTCAATCCTAATTAAGAGTAATCAATAACCCAATCAACTTTTATAATTAAGAGTGATGAGATCCACATGATAATCCAAGAACCAGATACTCAAGATGTCCATAACCGGGGACACGACAAACCATGATTAGTTTGTACACTCTGCAGAGGTTTGTGCACTTTTCCCCACAAGACTCGATCTCCTCCGTTTGATTTCTCGCACTACAAGATGTTTGAGAAACGGATGACCGAGACGCAGTCTTTCCGAAGAGGTCTCCTTAACCGAAAGATAGGCCGGTACACCTACAATCCCCTACATCTGCTAGCCCATCATGGAAAGGTTTCCCACAACCTACTCAACTATGCTAGAGCCCATAATGGCATGTGGCTAGACACGGAAGTTTCTAGCATGAATAATCTTATGATCCCTTTGAGCGTGGGTGGCAGTCCATAGGAGAATCACACGGTACCCCGGGATTTCCAAAAAATACAGGCAATCACTGGAATTCCCCAGGTGCCTCAATCCACCCAGATGTGTATTTAAGTTGCCACCTTAAGTTAACCATTAATTAACAATCTCACATCTGTCATGAATACTCTCAAACCCAAACCACGTCTACGAGCATAGCATACACTACTAGGAAAAGGCATGCTAGTGGCGCACCAGTTTTGCCTACTAATGGTGCACCACTGGTGCGCCACTAGCATCACACCATTAGAATTAAATTCTAATGGCGCACCACTGGTGCGCCATTAGTATCTGGTGTTCTAATGCCGCACCACCTGGTGCGCCATTAGTATAGCTCAGAGTGCGCCATTAGTATGCCTCCCAGGGGGCCATATGTACCCATGTGCTTTGGCATACCAATGGCGCACTCAAAGGGTGATGCGCCATTAGTGTGATTATGACAGTGCGCCATTAGTGTCTTGTGTGGTGCGCCACTAGTATGAATATTAGGGATTTTTTTCTTTTCTGATATTTTCACAGGTTACAAAATATATTGTTGGACAGAATTTAGACAACAACACACAGCAACAGCAGATTCATCGAATACAATAGAAGATTAGTATCCGAATACAATTCATCATATTAGTCTCCGAATTCAAAAGACCGAACAAAGATAGAACATTACAAGACTCGAGACCGCGAGTAGCGAGTTTGTCTTCACATTACAAGTCGATATCGATCATCTAAACTACCATCACATAGAAGAGAGCTGCGGTCATCACGATGAGCATCATCGCGATGAAACTGGTCTTCATCCAGTTTCTCTGACGCTCCCTCCTCTCTCTCGCTAGATAGCGGGCGTATCTAGATTCCGCCTCCGCCCTAGTGGTGTACCCTTTGTAACTGTTACCGCTGAAATGGTGAACCTGTCTCCAACACTCCTCCCAGTCGTCGTAGACTCCGGGAACCTTACCCTTGTACACGACATATGACGGCATCTCTATGCACAAGCCAAACAATGTACAATACATAAGCAATATATAAGTATGCAACAAAAGGATCGGAAGAGAAAAGCAAGACATTAATAGCATCGATTACATCTAAGTTGAACGAGTGTCCAACCCAAAGAGACATACAAGTTCATTAAAGTTTAATTACAACATGAGCCAATCAATGTTTCAGAACTACACATAGCATCACTCATCGACTCGACTCATGGGACCGAAGCGTGGATGAAGCCGCCGTCTGTCGTGATGGTCATGAAATCGCGGCGTTATCACTGCATTTGTAGCGTTGTGTCTACCTCACTTGTTGGACGGTTGACGCCCGAGGTAGAACTGCCCCGAGGTACGAAGGACATCTTGATGGATAATTTCCGCAAACTCGATTTGGATGCGAAAGAATTCTTGTCCGATGTCCGCGTCTGGATTGCCGACAAGCTCGCGCCCAATCTTTGAGATTATCCGGTAGCAGAAGGTGATGATGGTCCTGTACGATCGCCCGCATGTGATGGAGGGCGTAGTAGGCATCCTTCTGACCGCCAGGCGGCTGCTTAACGCAGGAGAACTTTGTATTGCGGGCAAACACGTGCGCGCCGTACCACCTACGAGCTGGCTGGCGAAGGTGCCTCCAGATTTGGCTTAGCCGGGGATAACATCATCAAGAACTTTCTTGATATTTGTGTAGTCTATCTTGGAGTCACGGTCCGGGTCGAAATACGTGGCCATGGAATATTTCAGGCTTAAGAGGATGAGTGTGCAATGTGTGTCACTGCACATAACACGGAATGTTAGAAAAAAACGATCAAAATCTAAGAAATCATATGTTACGGGCGGTGAGGGGATGACTTACTCGGAAAGTAAGGCACGAGAAAGTTATCCTTATCCGGGTTTGCCGTAATGACGCCTTCGAGGTAAGAACTTCGCGACTTGCGGTCCCCGCGCTGCCCAAGATCTTGGCACGCATGTAGAAGGGGTCGACTATCACGATGTCCGGGTCTTGTCTCTAATGATCCGCATCTCCATACTCAAAAAAACAGCCGAACGAAGGTGTAGTGCAGCGGATGAAGGTTAAACATAGCAAAGATGTCATCAAACCGTAGGGACGATCGTACCCGATGGCGCCATCCACAAAGCCCTTGCCCTCCGGCACCTTGGCCACGAAAACCGGGTATGCCACGTCATTCTCTCTCGAGACGCCGCTTCTCCAAAGAAAGAACAACATCATGCAGACTCCGCATAGCACCGGTTGCAGCATTGAGCATATTTGTCGGTAGCATCGCCCTACCCGCCACATGCACCCTCCTCGAGATATCCTTAGGTGAAGGTGGCCCGTCCTGAGCACGGATCGTACTCGGTGCCGGCTTCTTGATCTTCTGTTGTACTCTTTCTTTTCCGTCCCTTCTTGATCTTCTGTTGTAATGGGACCGAGTTCTGCTCACAGACCGCCTTCTTGAGTGTGTTGGGGCTGATAATATTTGGCACCTCGGCTATCTGAGGCTCGGTGAAGTCGGCAAATGGAGGCGTCTCGAGAATCGAACGCCAGCGACGCTGTTGCAGCTGGGTTTCTCCGCCGTACCAGCTAGACCGCGGTCGTCTTGGTTGGGTTCTCGAGAAAGAGGCCCGCAGAATTCGTCATCGTACCCATGTTCGGTAAAGTACTTATCGACGTTGCTAAATGTACGGCCGTTGTCGTTGTCGTCGTCGTCCAGATCCTGTGCCATATGCATGTTCGGATCCTGTGCCATAGGGATGTCCGATAGCGTTGCAGTGGTCTTGCCATGGCTTGGCGCCGGCACGACTGGCGGTGTTGTCTTTGGGGTGGTGTCCCCCGCCCCCAAACGAATCTGGCTCTTCGGCCAAAGCAGGGGCCAGCTTAGGCAGGCGCTGAGGGTCATCAGATCATCTTCGTCGGCCCCGGCGGGTCGAATCGGAGGTAACAACTCGTTGCAGCCTGGCAGCACCCGAACCAGTTGAACCCTATACACGGTGGGTGGCATCGGTTTACCGTGGAACACGGGTTGCCGGTTGAATGATTTTGCCCTTGGCGACATCGACCAACTCGTCGTTCACGAAGTGCAGGAGAGTGCACGGAACGTCGACGGCGCCCATGTAGGGCGTCAGGGATGCCCAGTCAAAGGCAAAAGGAGATGAAGTCCTCGGCCGAGAGGCTTAATTAGTTACCGTGATGATGGCGTCGAGCTCGGCTAATGTCGAGGCACCGCCAACGGCGGGCGGTAATCGACGGAGGGGCCGCTTCTTTGGCGGCTGGCCGTGGCGACACCGGTGCATTAAGCTCAATGCCGCCGTGCCGGCGTCGGAGACACCAATACCGCCGCCGCCGAGACACCAATGGCGCCGCCGGAGACACCAATGGCGCTACCGCTAGCGAAGTTGTCTGGCCGTGAAGTTGGGAATCGGGGCGGCCTCGCTGGCCACCCGCAATCCACGTCGTCAGCCCATGAATCAAGGTAGGCATAATGCCGGTGAGCGTCGATCCCAGTTGTTGGTGCACTTGCTCTTGGACAATCTCCGGAATCCGCACACTTGTGCCTTGAGTTCTTGAACCTCGCGCGACTGGCTTTCCGAGCTGGTCTTTTTCTCCTTTCGCCCACCAGCAGTATAGTATGACGACCATTTTGTGGACAAGCCTTTGCCGGCCACACGACCACCGACGACGGCCATCGAGCTTATCCTTGTTTTTCATTACGTTCAACGCCCTATTTAGAGTGTTGTCCCAAGCAGGGGTGCTCGAGACGACCCGGCCATCGCTTTCAGTCTCCTTTGCGAGAACAAGCTCAAGCGCCCTGGTCTTCGGATCCGTGGTAAGCTCCTTTGTTATCGGGTCCTCCTTGTACCGGGCCACGACATAGTTCTGGTCCGCTTGTCACTTGTATTTCTCGGCGGGCGGTAGGCCTTGCTCGGCACGCTCCGCGTCCTCCTTGTCCCATATAGGCTCCGCCACTCTGTAACCGCCGGTACCGAGTTTGTGTTCCCCTAAGTTCAGCTCCGCATTTCTTTCCCCCATCGACTTGATTCGGAGGTTGCCTTGCTCTCGCACTTGATCTTGAACTCCTTGTAGTCCTCTTCTGATCGAAGGATTTTTCGCCTTGATCTTCTCATAACTATCACCTTTCTCAATCATTCTCTTCACCGCGCTTCTCCAATTAGACAGGGCCGTGCTCATCCTCGTGAGGGCGGCACTGTTCACTTTATTCCCTGAGAGGCGTGTGTTTTCAAATTCAGCGGGGAACTTGTATCGTTCGTGCAGCTTCGTGAAGAGGAGGTTGCGCAAATTCCCTCGGTCCTTATGCCTAAGGTTCTCGGTGTTGATCGAGATGGTGCTCCGGAGAATGCACCCGAGCTGAACCGAGTACCCCTTGAATATATTTTTAGGCTCCGTTGGATGCCCGTCGGAGCCCACTTGAGTAAATTCCTCATTGACGGTGCGGAGCGCATTCGGGCGCCGGTCCTTCCGTTGCTTCTTTGGTTGGCTGCCATCTGTGTGTGCACCACCATCATCAGTGGTGGCATCCTCGGCGGCACCATCAGTGGTGGCATCCTCGGCGGCACCATCAGTGGTGTCATCCCCGGCGCCACTAGGGGTTGTGTATTCAGGATCGGTGTCTTCTTCTGCGGCGTCCTCATAGCGGTGAGGTTGTTCCTCCATCTCCTGGGACAGCTCCCAGAATTGCTTGCCACCCGAACCGCCGGCCTCATCGTTGTGGGCCATGTTTTGCTCTAAATAGGAAAAAAGTTTGGTCAAAAAGTTGGTTATTGTCAAGGAACAAGATCATGGTCTCATCATTTAGGGTTTGTCGACACCGAGGCATCCTAAAAGCTAAGCTTTTATCATTTAGGGTTTGTCGACGCCTTGAGGCATCCTAAAAGCTAAATGCTAAGTTAAGTTTTCATCATTTAGGGTTTATCGATGCCGAGGCACCCTAGGTTGGGCCTAATCACTTGGCACTAATCACTTGGATCTATTGCCACCTATGTTGGGTTTATCATCTAGGGTTTATCGATGCTAAGGAGAATTCTAAGTTGGGCCTAATCACTTGGCTCTATTGCCACCTATGGTTTAATGCAGCAAGAATAAAGGGCGATTGATCCCATCTTGAACTAAGTACTAAGATACCCGTCCCTTGCATTAGTAGTAAGTACCCCATATGTCCGATTTTAGCAAAGTCATGCTAAAATTCACGGAAAATTTCAGCATGACCTTTGCTGAAAATAGGACATATGGAGTACCCGAATTTCTTTGGAACGGAAGTTAATCGACATTCCGGCAAACTCAAGGGCCTCTCGGGGTACCTGCAAAATCATTATCCCCGCGTAATGAAGTCGCCAATGGGTCATTTCAGATGATCACAAGTAGCATCATCACAAGTACATCAGCAGCAGCAGTGAATACAAGCATAACAGCAGCAAAACTGACTTGTTGTTAATGAACAGTGGCTAAAGATATATAAAACTCCATTGCAAATGTGCCATGTCAATAAAACAACTCACGAAAGTAAACTACTATATATTTTTATGACAAAATACATCATTATCAGGGCACATTATGGCCATTTTCTTACATGATGCTAACTGTACCTAACTGAATTTTTTGACAGTAGCTCAAGTTTTTGACAGTAGCTCCTCACCGTCTATCGCCTGCAACACTTTTTATGCTAGCAGCTCAAGTTTGTGCCATTGGAGCAAATAAGCAGGAACCAACGTATGTAATGTTTCAACAAGACTCATCATCAGTATATATAAGCTCTATATTGTATGATGTACTGAAGAACTTGAGCAAAAAAAGATAAATAGGAACATATTTCTCACCTTGGATGTGTTCTTTCTTCTTTGCCTTTATCGAACTTCACTTTCTTTACCTCCTCGGAAACCTGAAATATGCAGATGTTAGAAAGGTTCTAATTTGTATATGATGATTCTATCAGCAGCAGATTTTTCTCATGCATTAAATTGGGCAGGAATTTACGAAGCTGGATAACACTAGGTTCCAGACAGCAAACAAGACTCTGACATCTAAATTCCAAAGGGGGAGAGCGAAAGAGTGAGACTGAAATGATGTTTCCCTTGTGGTTAGATTTTGAAAGGGGACAACATTCACAAGTCAAGGCATGTGCAGCATATCTCATCATTTTGTCTTAACTAGTACAGTATCTGCCGTGATGGTCATGGCACTTGAATCCCCCAGGTCATCACACTCACTAAAACAGCCGCATCCATTGATCAAGTAAAAAACAGTACAATACGGTTTTAGTATAAGAAGACAATAGTTAGATGAATGGAAAACATTGCATGTCTAAGTAACAACAAACAGATGGAAGCACAGAATAACACAAGCAAATGTTTCTGTACTACTATTTACTACATTTCTCATGCTGACAAGTCTTTGATCCATTCAATCCATTCCAACCCAACTACTACCCTACTACTACACACACACACACACACACACACTGACAGAGATAGAGATATATACCACATGGATATTGCTGACTAGACTAGACTCTTTTCACATGGACAGACAGCTTCAAACTTCAAAACCAGCATCAAGCCAATATTCAAACACAAGCAACTATTTTCTTCTCTTCTCAAGCATAATGCCAGGTCAGCTAAAGGGAACCATTATATAAATATATTCTTGTTAGATCATCATGTAACTAGTAAACACACACACAAACTTGCTTCCATACAAACAAACCCTTTTACTAACTACACAGACACACACATGTAAGAATGAATCCCAGCCAATTAATGTTTGGGGGTATGGCATCACAGAGCAGCAGCAATGGCATACAGAGCATGATGAAAAATGAAATACTGGAGGTATTTGACCTAATTTGACCTAAATTCGAGAGGGATTTGACCTAAATTCGAGAGGAATTTAACCTAATTTGACCTAAATTCGAGAGGGATTTGACCTAAACCTAGCAAAAGAGAGAAGAAGAGGGCATGGCCGGGAGGGAGGAGAGGAGGAAGAGAGGAGAAGAGAGGCAGAGGGAGGAGGGTTACTGACCACGATGAGGTGGTGGCCGGAGCGAGACGACGGGAGGCGGAGGCAGCGAGCTTGGGGCGGGGATAGACGGCGGGGAGGTCGCGGGCCTCCTCTCACAGGTGGACGTGGGGCCTCCTCTCTGGTGGACTGACGGCCCGAGGCTCCAAGTCTCCGGCGGCTCGAGGCTCCAAATCTTGGCGCTTCATGAGGAGGCGGGGCTCGGGGGGGAGGCGGCGCTCGAGGGGGAGGAAGGGGAGAGGGAGGCGGCAGGGGCGCGTGGGCGGCTGCGACGCAGTGGGTCGGGGCAGTGGCGGCGGCGGCGTGGTGGAGGGAGGGATGAGGGAGGGAGCGGCGCGGTGGAGGGAGAGGGACGAAGTGTCTGGCGAGAGGGAGGGACGAGGGAGGGACGAAGTGTATGGATGGGGGAAGCTTTCTAATGGCGCACCCCGCAGCGGTGCGCCATTAGAATGTTTTTTTTAGATAGCAATGGCGTACCTACATCAGGTGCGCCATTAGAATTACTAGCCCGACTTGTCAGGTTATATTCCACCTAACACTATCTCCATCAGAACACGCTCACTAGCCCGACCGTCAAGACGCAAAGACACACACACCAGGAGGTCCTGGGTTCGATTCCCAGGCTCCCCAATTTTTGTTTTTATGCATTTAAAATGTTGTTTGATATTTATTTGTGTTTAAATATGTTCAAACTTGCATTTAAAATGTTGTTTGATATTTATTTGTGTTTAAATATGTTCAAACTTGTTTAAATCATAACAGTAATATTTTTATAAAAACAGTAATAATTTTTTCAAAAATATCATCAAATTTGTTATTTGAAAATATTTATGAATATGAAAAAATATCATCAAATTTATTATTTGAAAATACCATCAAATTTGTTATTTGAAAATAATCAAATTTGTTTTTTTTGCAATTTTAGTTGCATTCATTTGTGAGGGTGGAGCGGGCCGGGGAGGGTGCGGGGGGTCGTCGGCGGCGGTGGAGTGGGGGAGGGTGCGGGGGAGAGGGTGTGGGGGGTCGTCGGCGGCGGTGGAGTGGGGAGGTGCGGGGAGAGGTGTGGGGGTCGTCGGCGGTGGAGTGGGGGAGGGTGCGGGGTGTCGGCGGAGGCGGCCGGTGGAGCGGGGGAGATGGTGCGGGGGGTGCTCGGCGGCGAGGGGGACCGGATCTGGCGAGGTGGTATAGCGATCGAGATGGAGGGGGATCGATATCGAGTGTCCATGAAATTTAAACAATATTCATGAGTTCAAAATTAAAGTGCCCATGAAATACAATCGAGAAATGAAGACTACGATTTAAATACAATCGATCTTAGCTAGCTATCTGTTCACAATCTTCTTGCCCTTCTTTTTCGCAAATGGAGTTGTTCTGTGGAACGGACGTCCTTTAGGTAGGGTGGTCCTGCTTCTTCTTGTGGTGTATGCTGCTACTTCATCGTCGTCGCCATGTTCGATCTTCGGGTCGCCGTACTTGTCGAAGTTGCTCATTGGCTACTCCATCCATTCCGATGATATTCCTTTTGCCTCTCCTCAGATACAGATTGATGTCGTTCCCTGGTTGTTTTGGCCCTTCAATTAGCATACTCATGTGAATGTACTTCCTCTTCATGCACAACCAGGGGGGAAGGTTGTACATCCACATAAACACAGGCCAGGTGCTATGTGTGCTTCTCTGGCTGCCAAACGGATTGACTCCATCGGTGCTCGCGCCCAACATGATGTTCCTTGGATCCTTCCCAAATTCTGGGTGTTCGAAGTTCAACGCTTGCCACTGGCTCGCATCCTTTGGGTGACTCAGCATCTTGTCTTTTTTATTTATCTCCGGATCATTTGCGTCATCTTCTTGCTTCTTCTCCTCCCTATCCGCGTGCCAACGCAGGAGCTTTTCTACCTTAGGGTCCGCGAAATACCGCTGCAGACGAGGAGTGATCTGAAAGTACCACACCACTTTTCGAGGAGCTTTCTTCCTCTTCTTGTATCGAGTGACGCCGCACACCGGACATCTGGTAGACTCCGTGTGCTTGTCCCGATAAATGATGCAATTTTTCATGCACACATGGTATTTCACGTGCGGTAAATCCAGAGGACACACGATTTTCTTCGCCTCCTTGAAACTGGTCGGGCACTTGTTCCCCTTGGGAAGACGTTCGTGCTAGAATGACATGTTCTCGTTGAAGTATGCATCGGTCATTTTGTGTTTTACCTTCATCTCCAGAGCCATGAGCGTTACTTTCAGGCGGGTATCCTCGGGCCTGCATCCTTCATACAATGGAGTAACCGCGTCTATCTCCAGTTGATCCAGCTTGGCTTTCTCTCGGGCGGCAGCTCTTGCGTTATCCGTCTACTTGAGAAGCAGCTCTTGAATATGAGGGTCCTGCACCCAGCCCATCGATGGTCCATCATCGTCTGCTCCGCCGGCATCTTCATCTTCATGATCATGCCCTTAAATCGCTTCCGACATCTTCCTCATCATCATGTCCTGCATCTTCTACATGATGATCGTACAAAGATCACCGTCGTGATCATGTCACGGAGATTCTTCGTCTTCTCGCCCGCTTGAAACGCGGTGGTTGTCTTGCCGCCTTCCTCATTTCTTGCCCACCCCCATGGGCGACTTCATAGTCATCATCATCACCTTGCCACCGATAGCCATCCATGAAACCACGCAGAAGCGGTGGTCCCGCACTTGCGGAATCCGGGTCCGCAATAAGGCTCTTGACTTGCATCTTCGACATGCACATCTTATCTCCGTCTCGTTCTTTTCAAGCATCTCAGCCTTGGCGGAGCTCAAAAACCTATTCACGATGCCTTCGGTCATCGTGCGGACCATGGTCGCTGCGAGGTAGAGCAAAAGCGATATTTTAGAACCAAGAAAAATTTGGCATGACTTTCCCTACAAATAGGACCAAAGAATGCATAGTGCCAAAATTCTCGCCGAAAGGAAATGAATCAACATTCCGCAAAATATTGGCAACTATCGCATTTCAAATACCGTACACTGCAAACACAAACATATATGCAACACCACAAACATATGCAACACCACGAACATACATAGATCTAGCTAGGCCACAAAAAGTGCATGTGCACGTTGTTGGAGAGGGAGAACAACATAAAGATAGCTTCCCCTTGCTTACCTATCAAAAAAAGGTAATTTAACCACTTAATTTGGATGAATCTATGGTGCAAATGAGGTGAGGAGGAGGAGGCAGCCGAGACAAGCTTGAAGGAGGAGGTGGAGAATGAAGTGGGGAAAGTGAGTGGGTAGGTGGGCTGTCCAAAATATCTTGTTGGTCCCGGGTTACTAATGGCGCACCACCTGCAAATGCGCCATTAGCAACCCTGGTTACTAATGGCGCACCTGCTGCTGATGCACCATTAGAAGTTTTGCACACACAAAAAAAAATATTCTAATGGCGCACCGTGCAATAGTGCACCATTACTAGTTTAAACTAGTAATGGCGCACTATGCTATGGTGCGCCATTAGTAGTTTTGCAAAATAAAGAATAAAAAAACAACAGTAGTGGCGCACTGTGTGGCTGGTGCGCCATTACTAGTTAGCACTACTAATGGCGCACCGTGCCATGATGCGCCATTAGAATGTTTGGAAAAATAAAAAAAATTGTTACTAGTGCCCCATGTGCCAGGTGCGCCATTAGTGTCTTCCACACTAATGGCGCACCAGCACATGGTGCGCCACTGCTATATAGTAGTGGCGCACCACATGACAGGTGCACCATTAGTGTCCATTCCATCTATAGCCCTTTTCCTAGTAGTGATAGCAATATAAGCAACGTAGAAGTACCTCCCAGGGTTTGATAATAAATAGGTGAATAGGTACTACCTCATCTACTTCCCAATCCCACAATTTAATTCAGATCCTAACCATGCAATTGTTTGAGGATTGATCTAATGCAGTAAAACTGGGTATGAAAGAGGTATGATCAAAGTGTTACCTGCCTTGCTGATGATCCGCGAAACCTAAAGACTCGTAGTAGCACGCTTCGCACTCCGGGTACTCTATTGCAAACAAACAAGCATACAATAAGCAATCAAGCAAGGGCACGGGTAAAACTCAAATAATAGATCTAACCAGAAAGTTTAACTTAAGAACTCTGGTTTGCAAAAAGAATCAAATCAAACCAAGCAACAAAACTCAAACAACGAAAGAAACAAGCTTCGTTTACTAATCTGGACTAAAGTCAAATTTTACAGTAGCAAAATCTTGTTTAAGTTGGTTAAATAGAAAGAGGGTTTCGAGATGAAACTCTAGGCGCTTGAATCGCCTGATTCCGATAAACGAGCGAAAAGTTATACTAGAACGAAAATCGGATCAGAAATCGCGATCGAAAAATAATCGCGGAAAATCCGAGAAAAAGAAAAACTGACGAACAGACTAAGGAACGAACGTTCGCTGTCTGCGGCTAAACGGTGAAAACCGTTCGTTAAAATGAACTAATGAACGGGCGTTCGCTAAATATCTAAACCAAAAAAATAAACCGAACCGGATCTAAAAAAACGGATCTAGGTTTAGAAAGAAACCATCGGTTCTCTCGCAAAAACCGAGGCGGCGGCGGTGACTACCTCCGGCGGGTCGGCGAATGGTGGCGGCGGCGGCAAGCTCCGACGAGGTGGCACGGGGCGGCAGCGAGAAGGCGCGAGGCAAGGCAGGGCGAGGCGGGCGCGCGTGGGCGTTAGGTTAGGGTTTGGGCGATGGCGCTGGGTTGGGCGGCGGTGGGCTGGCTCGGGGTGGCAGCTTATGAGAAGGCCTCGAGCGGAGTCTCGCTGGTACCCCAAGTCGGTTTTACTTTTTTTTTAAATAATTCTGACGTGCAGAAAAAGAAAGAAAAGAAATACTAAACCGACTCCAATAATCCCGAAATAAATTTTCCCCGTCCTCTAAAAATAGGCCGACCAAGGTGAACATTTATTTGGGCCTAAAATGCAATTTTTAAAAACGCATATTTTTCCTAATTCAAATAAAATAGCGATAAAATTCCAAATAAAAATCTGATTTGATTTTAATATTAAATATCCGATATTTCTTTATTTTGAGGAAGTCATTTTATCCTCTCTCTTTTATTTTTATAAAAGAAATATTTGAAGAGAAAATAATAAAAATCAAACGATCCTTTTTTCAAAATTCGAGAAAAATTCGAATATGAAAATAATGAAATCCCCAACTCTCTCTGCGGGTCCTTGAGTTGCGTAGAATTTCTAGGATCAACCAAAATGCAATAAATATGATATGCAATGATGATATAATGTATAACATTCCAAATTGAAAATTTGGGATGTTACAAACCTACCCCCCTTAAGATGAATCTCGCCCTCGAGATTCGGGTTGGCTAGAAAATAGGTGTGGGTGATCTTTCTGTAGGTCTTCCTCTCGCTCCTAGGTGGCTTCATCTTCAGTATGGTGACTCCACTGAACTTTGCAGAACTTGATTACTTTGTTGCGTGTGACTCGGCTAGCAAACTCGAGTATCTTGACTGGCTTCTCCTCATAGGTCAAATCGCTATCCAACTGTATCGCTTCCAGCGACACTGTATCTCTCAGAGGAATATCAACCATCTCCGCGTGGCACTTCTTCAACTGAGAAACATGGAACACGTCGTGAACTCTTGACAATCCTTCGGGTAATTCCAACTTGTAAGCAACTTCTCCCATACGTTCCAAAACTTTGTATGGTCCCACAAAACGTGGCGCTAACTTTCCCTTAACTCCAAAGCTCTTTACTCCTCGAAGTGGGGATACACGAAGATACACTCTGTCTCCAACTTCGTAAACTGCCTCCTTGCGTTTAGAATCCGCATAGCTCTTTTACCTAGACTGGGCTACCTTGAGTCTATCGCGAATCAGCTTAACCTTCTCTTTAGACTCTTTAATCAAATCTGGTCCAAACAATTGTCGGTCTCCAACTTCGTCCCACAACAACGATGTTCTGCACCTCCTTCCGTACAGTGCTTCAAAAGGGGCCATCTTCAAACTGGCTTGGTAGCTATTGTTGTATGAGAACTCTGCATACGGCAAATTATCGTCCCAACTAGATCCATAGTCTAGCGCACAAGCTCTCAACATGTCCTCCAGAATCTGATTGACTCTTTTCGGTCTGTCCATCCGTATCTGGTGAAAAGTCATACTAAACTCTAGCTTTGGTTCCCAAAGTTTCATGCAACTGATTCCAAAACTTTGAAGTAAACTGGGTTCCTCTATCTGATACAATGGTCCTCGGAACTCCATGCAGACATACGATCCTGGTCATGTATATATTTGCCAACTTAGCACCGGTGTAAGTGGTCTTCACTGGGATGAAGTGAGCTACTTTCGTCAAACGATTGACTACAACCCATATCGAGTCATACCCTGAACGAGTCCTGGGTAATCCCGTGATAAAATCCATGCCTAACTTATCCCACTTCCATTCGGGTATCGACAATGGTTGTAGCAATCCTGCTAGTTTCTGATGCTCTGCCTTCACTCTCTGACATACATCACAAACTGCTACATACTCTGCAATATCCTTCTTCATTCCGGTCCACCAGAAACTATCTTTCAAATCCAGATACATCTTGGTATTTCCTGGATGAATAGAATATGGCGAATCATGGGCCTCTTGCAGAATCAACTTCCTGATCTACTGATCATTTGGCACATATACGCGGTCCTCAAACCATAAGGTATCGTGCTCATCCTCATGAAATCTCTTAGCCTTTCCTTTACTCATTCTTTCCTTTATTTCGGCAATCTCCTTGTACGTCTTCTGAGCTTCTCTAATCTTATCCATTAAAGTAGATTGAATCTCCAAAGCTGCTACATATCCTCTAGGAACTATTTCCAAACATAGCTCACGAAGGTCTTCTGCTAACTCCTTGGGTAACTCTCCGGTTATGAGTGTGTTGACATGACTTTTGCGGCTCAACGCATCGGCTACTACGTAAGCCTTTCCGGGATGATAATGCAATCTCATATCATAATCCTTAATGAGCTCTAACCATCTCCTCTACCTGAGATTCAACTCCTTCTGCGTGAAGATATACTTAAAACTCTTGTGATCCGTGTATACCTCACATTGGTTTCCGATGAGAAAATGTCTCCATGTCTTCAATGCATGCACTACGGCTGCTAACTCCAAATCATGTGTAGCATAATTTAACTCATGGGGTTTAAGTTGTTGTGAGGCATATGAAACAACTCTTCCCTCCTGCATAAGTATGGCTCCAAGTCCTCGACGAGAAGCGTCGCAATACACTTCATAATCCTTGTGTTGATCTGGCAGAATCAACACTGGTGACGTAACCAAGCGTCTCTTCAACTCCTGAAAACTGGCCTCACATTCCTCAGTCCATTTGAATTTAGTGTCCTTCTTCAACAACTCCATCATGGGCTTCGCAATCTTTGAGAAATTCTCATTGAACCTCCGGTGGTGTCCCGCGAGTCCAAGAAAACTCCGAATCTCTCCAACCATCGTTGGTGATTCCCAATTTGTCACAGTGACAACCTTGGTGGGGTCTACTGCTATTCCTTCTCCGGATATAACATGTCCAAGAAATCCAACTTCCTTCAGCCAAAACTCACACTTGCTAAACTTGGCGTATAGCTGATGTTCTCTGAGCTTCCCAAGTACTAAACGCAAATGTTCCTTATGTTCTTCTTCATTCTTCGAGTAGACCAGAATGTCGTCAATGAACACCACGATGAACTTATCCAAAAACTCCATAAACACCTTGTTCATCATGTTCATAAAATAGGAAGGTGCGTTAGTCAGGCCAAATGACATAACTGTATACTCATATAGCCCATACCTCGTGGTAAAAGCTGTTTTAGGTATATCCTGCTCTCGAATCTTCAGTTGGTGGTACGCTGATCGCAAATCGATCTTGGAAAACACTTTAGCTCCTTGCGGCTGATCAAACAAATCATTGATCATCGGCAGTGGGTACTTGTTCTTGATCGTCACTTCATTCAATCCTCGATAATCAACAACCATCCTTAACGATCCATCCTTCTTCTCCACTAGAAGTACTGGTGATCCCCAAGGTGACGAACTTGGGCGAATATAACCTTTATCCAATAACTCCTTAATCTGCCTCTTAATTTCCTCCAAATCCTTTGCGGCATTCTGTATGGTCTCTTAGATATTGGCCATGTGCCTAGCAAAAGCTCAATCAAAAACTCAATGTCTCTATCCGGTGGCATGCCTGGCAATTCTTCTGGAAATACATCCGGAAAATCCTTCACCACTGGTACTTCCTCCTGTACAACTCCTGATAAGGAATTTACTTGAGTCCCATTCGGAACATGCCGGGATACATACTTGATTCTTCTTCCTTCTGGGTGGTGAGCAAAATCGTCTTACTGGTGCAATCGATGTTTCCTCCATACATCGATAGCCAATCCATACCCAGAATCACATCCAAACCTTACGACTCCAAAATTATCAGATCTGAGGGGAAAACATGCCTACCTATGGCCAATGGCATCTGAAAACATCCATGGCTTGCCATATACTCTGCTCCGGGTGAGGTTACTAGCATGGGCGTCTTAAGAACTCTAGTGGGCAACTTATACTTATCCACAAATCCCCTTGATATGTATGAATGCGATGCACCAGTATCGAAAAGAACAACTGCAGTAAATGACTTAACCAAAAACTTAACTATTACTGCATCTGGTTGGGTTTCAACCTCCTCCACGTTAACGTGGTTCACTTGTCCCATGTTGAAAGGGTTGGGCTTCTTCCCAGAGCTTCCATTGCCGTTTCTATTCTTAGCTTCAGGACATACATTGGCGTAATGTCCGGTCTTCTGGCACTTGTAGCAAGTAACGTGGCTTAAATCTTTCTTGGCGGGTGTTGCCGGGTTAGAACGGTTTTGTCCGCTGCTTCCTCCATTACCATTCCCATTCTTGGAGCCACTATGGTTGTGCATACTTCCTCCATTATGAGTGTGGCCTCCATGGTTATGAACAAGTCCTCCCGAGTTCGGGTGAAACGGGGTCTCTGCTGAGCTCCAGAATTATACTTCCCTTGTCCATACTTCCTCTTGCGGTACATCAATCTGCTGCTGCTTCCCTTCAAGCATGAGAGCTCGATCTACCAACTCCTGGTAGTTATTGAAATTTGCCACCATCAACTGCATGCTCAGCTCATCATTCAGTCCTTCCAGAAACTTCTCCTTCTTATCTGCATCAGTAGCGACGTCATCTGGGGCATAACGTGCTAGCTTACTAAATTCATCCACATAATGACCAACAGTGCACCCTCCTTGGCGTAAGTTGCGAAACTCACGCTTCTTCATGGCCATAGATCCTGCTGATACATGGGCAGTGCGAAAAGCCTGCTGGAACTGGTCCCATGTCACAGTGTCAATGGGGTAAGTGACTATAATATTCTCCCACCATGATGCTGCGGGTCCATCAAGCTGATGTGCGGCAAAACGCACTCTCTCCGCATCTGTTCATCCTGCAGTAGTCAACTCCCTTTCAATCTTGCGGAGCCAATCATCTGCAACAATTGGCACGGTGCTACTGGAGAACACCGGCGGATTCAGCCTAAGAAAACGGGCTAAGTGATCAATTGGTGGTGGTGGTGGTGGGTTGTTGTTGTTATTGTTCCCCTGGTTCTGATTCTGGACTAGTATCTGCATCAATGCATTCTGCCGCTGGATCAACTGAGTGAGCTTCGGTGGGAAAGAAAATCCATTGTCGCATCTCAGAGGCATCTGCTGGGTTTAGAAGAGATGAGAAAATAGAATAGAATGAGGTCTAGGGGGAAAACACTACCCATATGCACATGAGACAAACACAAACATTTCACTCAATCAATCAAACAAGGGCATACAATCGGTCTAGAACTATCATTACAAAAGTGCTTGGACTATACTATATACATGGTGGAATACTACTACTGGTATGATGGTCGACTAGAAAAATTGATCGGTCGAAGACTCCATGATATCTGCTCTAGCTTCATCAACATAGTTATCATCGCTATCGTCAGGATCCGAGTCGGTGTCGTCGATGATGATGTAGTTCTCCGGGCAAGTGGAATTGTCATCTTCTCCTCCTGGCGCGGGGTCTCCCATGAAAACTCCTAGCTTCCTTGTCAGGTCGTCATTCTTCTCCACTAGTACGACAATTTCCTCCATATAATCTTCGCGAGTAGCCTTGAGTTCTTCCTCCAGTTCCGTGATCCTTGCCATCGCCTTCTTCAAATCTGTCATGCTCACAAGACATCTGGTTCTCTCAAGGCCGAATGTGCTGGTTTAACTCCTGGATGAAAGCGGCAATCGATCTATCCTTCCTGGTGCTGATCATCTCCTATTGCTCATCTCGGCGCCCACAAATCTGGTAAATAGTGTCCTTGAGATCATTGTGGTAAACTTCTCCAATGCGTCATCGAAAGAAAACTCTATGGGTTCAGTGACTGGCATGAATGTCCTTCTTGGAACTTGAACTTGAATCATCCAGCGCTCCTCTTCTGAAAGTGGCGTTGTAAGTCCCGGTGAAGCTTGGTATTCCGATGTTCAGGTACCTAGTGACTTCCTTCAAGTGGCGTCCAAAAGGGGTGTCTTCATCCGCTTGCGTGAACTTGATCCTTGCATCCGCCATCCTAAAGAGTAGAAAATGGAGAGGAGTTAGAAATGAGAAGAGAGTAGTGATCTAGGGCTTTAGCTTAGTGGTCGTGTCCTACAGTCAGCGTGTGCTTTGATACCATCTTTGTAGCGACCAGACCTCAAACAGTCTTATCTCTGTGCATCAGTGTCATCCCTGGATCGGTAATGCTGACATGCACAGTACTTGAAGGATTTATAATAGTGTAGCAATCACACACTTATTACATCGAATGTCTCAGAAGAGAACTTATTACAATAAATATGGCTTAAGGCCATCTAATACGATAACAACGGAAGGTTTGGAAGATAAAGTGAGTCCATCAACTCCAACAACATCACTGAGTGAAAGACCATGACCTAAGGCTCCTTACTCGTCGTCTGAGAAGTCTGCAACATGATACGTTGCAGCTCGAAAACGGGTCAGCACATGGAATATGCTGGCAATGTAATACAAGAGAGTAATGAACAGAATAAAGCTATCACTACATGCATATATGGCTGGAGGAGGCTGTATGGTTAATATGTTCTGCGAAAAGCCAATTTTTTCCTACAACAAAGGAATATATTTTATTTAACTATAATGGTGGTTGTTAAACATTGAGAATGGTAAACCCCATCTCAATCCCAATTAAAAGTAATCAATAACCCAATCAACTTTTATAATTAAGAGTGATGAGATCCACATGATAATCCAAGAACCAGATACTCAAGATGTCCATAACCGGGGACACGGCTAACCATGATTAGTTTGTACACTCTGCAGAGGTTTGTGCACTTTTCCCCACAAGACTCGATCTCCTCCGTTTGATTTCTCACACTACAAGATGTTTGAGAAACGGATGACCGAGACACAGTCTTTCCGAAGAGGTCTCCTTAACCGATAGATAGGCCGGTACACCTACAATCCCCTACATCTGCTAGCCCATCATGGAAAGGTTTCCCACAACTTACTCAACTATGCCAGAGCACATAATGGCATGTGGCTGCACACGGAAGTTTCCAGCATGAATAATCTTATGATCCCTTTGAGCCTGGGTGGCAGTCCATAGGAGAATCACACGGTACCCCGGGATTTCCAAAAAATACAGGCAATCACTGGAATTCCCCAGGTGCCTCAATCCACCCAGATGTGTATTTAAGTTGCCACCTTAAGTTAACCATTAATTAACAATCTCACATCTGTCATGAATACTCTCAAACCCAAACCACGTCTACGAGCATAGCATAGCAATATAAGCAACGTAGAAGTAACTCCCAGGGTTTGATAATAAACAGGTGAATAGGTACTACCTCATCTACTTCCCAATCCCACAATTTAATTCAGATCCTAACCATGCAATTGTTTGAGGATTGATCTAATGCAGTAAAACTGGGTATGAAAGAGGTATGATCAAAGTGTTACTTGCCTTGCTGATGATCCGCGAAACCTAGAGACTCGTAGTAGCACGCTTCGCACTCCGGATACTCTATCGCAAACAAACAAGCATACAATAATAAATCAAGAAAGGGCACGGGTAAAACTCAAATAAGAGATCTAACCAGAAAGTTCAACTTAAGAACTCCGGTTTGCAAAAAGAATCAAATCAAACGAAGCAACAAA
This sequence comes from Aegilops bicornis, assembly GCA_021605145.1. Taxonomy (NCBI): domain Eukaryota; kingdom Viridiplantae; phylum Streptophyta; class Magnoliopsida; order Poales; family Poaceae; genus Aegilops; species Aegilops bicornis. Next base: position 377,779,812 of record CM038669.1, on the reverse strand, counting down.
ACTCAAACAGCGAAAGAAACAAGCTTTGTTTACTAATCTAGTATAAAGTCAAATTTTACAGTAGCAAAATCTTGTTTAAGTTGGTTAAACAGAAAGATGGTTTCGAGACGAAACTCTAGGCGCTTGAATCGCTTGATTCCGAATAACGAGCGAAAAGTTATACTAGAACAAAAATCGGATCAGAAATCGCGACCGAAAAATAATCGTGGAAAATCCGAGAAAAAGTAAAACTGACGAACAGACTAACGAACGAACGTTCGTTGTCTGCGGCTAAACGGTGAAAACCGTTCGTTAAAATGAACTAATCAACGGGCGTTCGCTAAATAACTAAACCAAAAAAATAAACCGAACCGGATCTCAAAAAACGGATCTAGGTTTAGAAAAAAACGTCGGTTCTCTCGCGAAAACCAAGGCTGCGGCGGCGACTACCTCCTGCTGGTCGGCGAACGACAATGGCCATGGCTCGGCGGCGAAGTATGGCGGGCGCGGGGTGGCGGCGAGGCATGGCGGCGGGGCGCAATTAGGGTTAGGGTTTGGGCGGCAGCGCGGGTTGGGCTGGCGGCTCGGGGGTGGCGGCTTATAAAGGCCCCCCGGGCGGAGTCCCGCTCGGGTACGGCTCGGAGTCTGTTTGACTTTTTTTTAAATAATTCCGACGTGCAGAAAAAGAAAGAAAAGAAATACTAAACAAACTCCAAAAATCCCGAAATAAAATTTCCCCGTCCTCTAAAAATAGTCCCGACAAGGTGAACATTTATTTGGGCCCAAAATGTAATTTTGAAAAACGCATATTTTTCCTAATTCAAATAAAATAGCGGTAAAATTCCAAATAAAAATCTTATTTGATTTTAATATTAAATCTCCGATATTTCTTTATTTTGAGGAAGTCATTTTATCCTCTCTATTTTATTTTTATAAAAGAAATATTCGAAGAGAAAATAATAAAAATCAAACGATCCTCTTTTCAAAATTCGAGAAAAATTCGAATATGAAAATAATGAAATCCCCAACTCTCTCCGCGGGTCCTTGAGTTGCGTAGAATTTCTAGGATCAACCAAAATGCAATAAATATGATATGCAATGATGATCTAATGTATAACATTCCAAATTGAAAATTTAGGATGTTAAAGTGACCACCAAGATTGCACTCAAAATAGTACTGTTTGGATAATATATGCTTTTCAGAAGTTGAGCACAAAGTGACTCATGTGATTGTCACAAGTGTCAAGCCTGTCTGGCTAACACAGCCATATTGAATAGCTCAAAATCCATGAAACCAAGTCCGCCCATGCCTTTTGGTTGCGTCATTGTTTTCCAGGAAACCTAGTATGGTTTGCGCTTGCCTTCTTTACTTCCCCACTAGCATTTTCTGATTAGCATGTTCAAATTCTCACATAAGCCTCGTGGAAGTTTAAAAGAGGTCAAAGAATAAAAAGGCACTTCATGTGCAACTGCTTTCACCATGACTTCCTTCCCTGCTGTTGACATGATGTTCGCTCTCCATCCCTATATCTTACTCCATATGCGATCTTTAAGATATTCGAATGCTCCGTTCTTAGAGCTCCCAATGTCAGATGGCATCCCCAAATATTTCTCGTTAAACGTCTCATTTGGCACATGCAGTATGGTCTTGATCTCATTGCAGGTATTCTGCGAGACTCCTTTGTTGAAGAATATTGATGATTTATTATAATTTATCTATTGTCCCGTTGCCTGATAGTATGTATCCAGAATAGGTTCACCTCATTAGCACCCACACTAGTTGCTTTGAAAAATAGCATGCTATCATCATCGAATAAAAGATGATTTACTAGCGGCACTGATGGTGCCACTTGCAAACCATTCAAACTGGTGACTCGCTTCTTGATTTTAGGACGCACGACATGCCCTCTGCTGCTAACAAAAACAAGTATGTGGATATTGGGTTCCCTTGTCTGATTTCTCATGCAGTTTAAACTCCTCGGGCTTCTTACTAATAAACTAGACAGAAAATTTTATAGTAGTCACCAAACTCATGACAATGCTTACCCATCTCTCTCAGAATCCCATCTTGAGCATAATTGCATGTAGGTATGGCCATTAGGATCCCGAGCGACCACCCTTTATTGGGCCAGGCCCAGTAAGCCTTCATGTAAGCGGCACAGAGGAGATCTGGCGCTAAAGGCGCGACATAGGACCACCTCTCGCTTATAGTGAGATGGCGTATCCCCTCATCCTAAATGGGTCAGCCCATAATCACTAATATGTCCATTTTGCATCATGCTTTTATGTTGATATTTATTGCATTATGGGTTGTTATTACACATTATGGTACAATACATATGCCTTTTCTCTCTTATTTTACAAGGTTTACATGAAGAGGGAGAATGCCGGCAGTTGGAATTCTGGACCGGAAGGGAGCTAACCTGAGAGACCTGTTCTGCAAAACTCCAAAAGTCCTAAAAATTTACGGGGAATTATTTTGAAATATATATAAAAAATTGGGCAAAGAAATACCAAAGGGGCACCCACCAGGTGGCCACAAGCTTGGGGGGCGCGCCCTACCCCCTATGGGGCGACCCTAGGGCTTGTGGGCCCCCTGGCAGGTCTCCAGTACCCATCTTCCTCTATGCAGAGGCTTTTGACCTGGAAAAAAAATCTTAAGGAAGCTTTCGGGACGAAGCGCCACCGTATCGAGCGGAACCTGGGCAGAAGCAATCTAGAGCTCCGCGGAGCAGTTCTGCCGGGGAAACTTCCCTCCCGGAGGGGGAAATCGAAGCCATCGTCATCACCAACAATCCTCTCATCAAGTGGGTGTCAATCTCCATCAACATCTTCACAAGCACCATCTCCTCTCAAACCCTAGTTCATCTGTTGTATTCAATCTTTGTATCAAAACCTCAGATTGGTACCTGTGGGTTGCTAGTAGTGTTGATTACTCCTTGTAGTTGATGCTAGTTGGTTTATTCGGTGGAAGATCATATGTTCAGATCCTTAATGTTATTCAATAGCCCTTTGATCTTGAACATGAATACGCTTTGTGAGTAGTTACGTTTTTTCCCGAGGACATGGGAGAAGTCTTGTTATAAGTAATCACTAGACCATAAAGGCACGCGTTGTCGCACCCTCCGATCTTCGAGACATTTTTACGGAAGAATAAGACATCTTAATGAAAGAATAATAGAAATATATATATGAGAAAATTTAGATATTGGCTATTCGAAAGTACCATGCATCTAATTTAAGATTATAGAGTCAGTAGAAAAGTAAGTCATAATATGTGCAAAAGCTGGCTAAAATGAACTCTTCCAACTTCTTCACATACAACGTACAAAAATAACATCTTGATGCGCGTTGCCACACCCTTCTCTCTAGAGAGAAAAACGTAACAATACCTGGGAGAGTTGGACTTACATATATAGAACATATATTCCTGTTCTTTTTCTATAGCTCCCGAATTGCGGGTTTTTAGTAAAAAAAGTAACCTCAGAGAACTTTCAGTTATTTTAAACACAAAATCATTAAAAATTAATATATTTTTTAAATGGATATTTTTGTTGTTGAATTTGAGAAAATCTTATCAAAAATGTAAAATACTGGCAGGTATTTGGTTCTACCGGTGGTGGCCAAGAAAGCATCAAGAGGAGATCTCCATCAAGAGTTGGTTGTGTAGTACCTCATGAATCTCTGTCGTGACGTGTGAGAAGTAGATAGGAACATGAGTACTCGCATCACGCTACATGTAGTATCCAAGAACAAATTTATCATCATTTTTTTAGGGAAACAAATGTATCATCAATAGAATGTGGCCAGCCGACCGAAGAATCTCTCGTATGTGTGAAGGGGCCAGAAATAAAGAGGCTCGCAAGGAATACTTGGTTCTCCCGTTGTGTACCACCATCCTAGGCCCGGCCCATCTTTTATTTCAAGCCCAATTGACCATAATAGGCCTAGGTAAGTGTGTGGAGCAGCGGCCCTAGAAACACCAAACTGATCGAGGATAATTGTTCGATCTAATATGACGGTTATGGACGTCAAAACGCTGTGAGCAGCCGTAGCTCGATCCATTATACTGTTTCTTAATGTGAATTTGGTATTCGTTCGATATTTTGATGAGATGTATGTTGTCTTTCCTCTAGTGGTGTTATGTGAATGTCGACTACATGACACTTCACCCTGATTTGGGCCTAGGGGAAGGCATTGGGAAGTAATAAATAGATGATGGGTTGCTAGAGTGACAGAAACTTAAACCCTAGTTTATGCATTGCTTCGTAAGGGGCTGATTTGGATCCATATGTTTCATGCTATGATTAGATTTATCTTAATTCTTCTTTCGTAGTTGCAGATGCTTGCCAGAGGGGTTAATCATAAGTGGGCAGCTTTTCCAAGTAAGGACAACACCCAAGCACCGGTCCAACCACATATCAAATTATCAAAGTAACAAACGTGAATCATATGAGTATGATGAAAACTAACTTGAAAATAATTCCCATGTGTCCTCGGGAGCGCTTTGCTTTATATAAGAGTTCGCCCAGGCTTATACTTTGCTACAAAAAGGATTGGGCCACCTTGGTGCACTTTTGTTACACTTGTTACTTGTTACCCGCTACGAATTATCTTATCACAAAACTATCTATTACCGATAATTTCAGTGCTCGCAGAAAATACCTTGTTGAAAACCGCTTGTCATTTCCTTCTGCTCCTCGTTGGGTTCGACACTCTTACTTATCGTAAGGACTAGATAGATCCCCTATACTTCTGGGTCATCAAGAATCTTTTCTAGCGCCGTTACCGGGGAGTGAAGCACCTTTCATGAGTGGAAATCGGTAAAGAAAAAATTATATTACGTGCTGAAATTTACTGTCACTTGTCACTATGGAAAATTATCCTTTGAGGGGTTTGTTCGTGGTATCTTCACCTCGACCGAAAGAGCAAGAACATGCTCCTCAACGTACTGCACCTACTGAAAATATTTATTATGAAATTCCTTCGGGTATGATAGAGAAGCTGCTAGCTATTCCTTATGCAGGAGATGGAACACTACTTCCCGATATGCATCTAATCTATGTGGATGAAGTTTGTGGATTATTTAAGCTTGCAGGTGAAGGAAATATGCCCTAGAGGCAATAATAAAGTTATTATTTTATTTCTTATATCATGATAAATGTTTATTATTCATGCTAGAATTGTATTAACCGGAAACTTAGTACATGTGTGAATACATAGACAAACAGAGTGTCACTAGTAAGCCTCTACTTGACTAGCTCGTTGAATCAAAGATGGTTAAGTTTCCTAGCCATAGACATGAGTTTTCATTTGATTAACGGGATCGCATCATTAGAGAATGATGTGATTGACTTGACCCATTCCATTAGCTTAGCACTTGATCATTTTAGTATGTTGCTATTGCTTTCTTCATGACTTATACATGTTCCTATGGCTATGAGATTATGTAACTCCCGAATGCCGGAAGAACACTTTGTGTGCTACCAAACGTCACAATGTATCTGGGTGATTATAGAAGTGCTCTACAGGTGTCTCCGATGGTGTTTGTTGAGTTGGCATAGATCGAGATTAGGATTTGTCACTCCGATTGTCGGAGAGGTGTCTCTGGGCCCTCTCGGTAACGCACATCACTATAAGCCTTGCAAGCAATGTGACTAATGAGTTAGTTGCGGGATGATGTATTACGAAACGAGTAAACAGACTTGCCAGTAACGAGATTAAACTAGGTATTGAGATACCGACGACCGAATCTCGGGCAAGTAACATACCGATGACAAAGGGAACAACGAATGTTGTTATGCAGTTTGACCGATAAAGATCTTCGTAGAATATGTAGGAGCCAATATGAGCATCCATGTTCCGCTATTGGTTATTGACCGGAAACATGTCTCGGTCATATCTACATAGTTCTCGAACCCGTAGGGTCCGCACGCTTAACGTTCGGTGACGATCGATATTATGAGTTTATGTGTTTTGATGTACCGAAGATAGTTTGGAGCCCCAGATGTGATCACGGACATGACGAGGAGTCTCAAAATGGTTGAGACATAAAGAGTGATATATTGGACGACTATATTCGGACACCGGATGAGTTCTGGGGGTCACCGGATATTTATCGGAGTGCTGGGGGGTTATCGGAACCCCCGGGGGAACTAATGGGCCAACATGGGCCTTGTGGGAGAGAGAGAGAGTAGAGGGCCTTGGGCTGGCCGTGCCCCCCCTTGGGAGCCCGAATCGGACAAGGAGGGGGCGGCGCCCCCTCTTTCCTCCCTCTCTCCCTCTCCTTCCTTCCCCCTTCCTCCTTCCTAGCTGGACTAGGAAAGGGGAGTCCTACTCCCACTAGGAGGAGGACTCCCCCCTCTCCTTGGCGCGCCCCAAGGCCGGCCGTCCTCCCCCCTTGCTCCTTTATATACGGGGGCAGGGGCACCCTAGAAGATACAAGTTGATTGTTCCAAGCCGTGTGCCATGCCCCCCTCCACCATATTCCACCTCAATCATATCGTTGCAGTGCTTAGGCGAAGCCCTACGCCGGTAGCTTCATCATCACCGTCATCACGCCCGTCGTCTTGTGAAGCTCTCCTCGACACTCTCTTTGGATCGTGAGTTCGTGGGACGTCACCGAGCTGAACGTGTGCAGATCGCGGAGGTGCCGTACGTTCGGTACTAGGATCGGTCGATCGTGAAGATGTACGACTACAGCAACCGCGTTGTCATAACGCTTCCTCTTATGGTCTATGAGGGTACGTGGACAACACTCTCCCCTCTCGTTGCTATGCATCACCATGATCCCGCATGTGCGTAGGATTTTTTTAAATTACTACGTTCCCCATCAGTGGTATTAGAGCCAGGTGTATGCGTAGATGTTATATGCACGAGTAAAACACAAGTGAGTTGTGGGCGATAATAGTCATACTGCTTACCCGCATGTCATACTTTTGGTGGTATTGTTGGATGAAGCGGCCCGGACCGACATGATGTTGGGGAACGTAGTAATTTCAAAATTTTCCTACGATCACGCAAGACCATGGTGATGGCATAGCAACGAGAGGGGAGAGTGTCCGTCCACGCACTCGTGAGACCGTAGAAGCGGAAGCGTTATAACAACGCGGTTGATGTAGTCGACGTCTTCACGATCCGACCGATCCAAGTACCGAACGTCACGGCACCTCCGAAGTTACGCACATCGCTCAGCTCGATGACGATCCCGGACTCGATCCAGCAAAGTGTCGGGATGAGTTCCACAAGACGACGACGGCAGTGACGATGTTGATGCTCCACCGACGCAGGGCTTCGCCTAAGCTCCGCGACGATATGACTTCTCCGGCGCAGGGCTTTGCCTAAGCTCTACGACGATATGACCGAAGTGGAATATGGTGGAAGGGGGCACCGCACACGGCTAAGGAAAGATCCGTAGATCAACTTGTGTATCATGGGGTGCCCCTTGCCCCCGTATATAAAGGAGCCAAGGGGGAGGGGGCCGGCCGGCCTAGAGGAGGCGCGCCAGGGAGTCCTACTCCCACCGGGAGTAGGACTCCCCCCCCCTTCTCCTAGTTGGATTAGGATTGGGGAGGGGGAAAGGAGGAAGGCGCCGCCTCTCTCCTTGTCCTATTCGGACTGGAAGGGGAGGGGGCGCAGCCCACCTGGCCGGCCCTTCTCCTTCTCCCTCAAGGCCCATGAGGGCCTATATACCCTTGGGGTTCAGTAAACCCGGCGTTCCGGTAACATCCTGTTTTCACTCGGAACCTTTCCGAAGTCCAAACACAGGCTTCCAATATATCAATCTTTATGTCTCGACCATTTCGAGACTCCTCGTCATGTCCGTGATCACATCCGGGACTCCGAACAACCTTCGGTGCATCAATACTTATAAACTCATTATGAATCACATCGAAGCGTTAAGCGTGCGGACCCTACGGGTTCGAGAACTATGTAGACATGACCTAGAACCATTCTCGGTCAATAACCAATAGCGGGAACCTGGATGTCCATATTGGTTCCTACATATTCTACGAAGATCTTTATCGGTCAAACCGCATAACGACATACGTTGTTCCCTTTGTCATCGGTATGTTACTTACCCGAGATTCGATCGTCGGTATCCAATACCTAGTTCAATCTCGTTGCAGTAAGTCTCTTTACTCGCTCCGTAATACATCATCTCACAACTAACTTATTAGTTGTAATGCTTGCAAGGCTTAAGTGATGTGCATTACCGAGAAGGCTCGAGATACCTCTCCGACAATCGGAGTGACAAAACCTAATCTCGAAATACGCCAACCCAACATGTACCTTTGGAGACACCTGTAGTACTCCTTTATAATCACCCGATTCACGTTGTGGACGTTTGGTAGTACCCAAAGTGTTCCTCCGTAAACGGAGTTGCATAATCTCATAGTTATAGGAACATGTATGGGTCATGAAGAAAGCATTAACATACTAAACGATCAACTGTTAAGCTAACGGAATGGGTCATGTCAATCAGATCATTCTACTAATGATGTGACCTTGTTAATCAAATAACAACTTCTTGTTCATGGTTAGGAAACATAACCATCTTTGATTAACAAGCTAGTCAAGCAGAGGCATACTAGTGACATACTGTTTGTCTATATATTCACACATGTATTATGTTTCCGGTTAATACAATTCTAGCATGAATAATAAACATTTATCATGATATAAGGAAATAAATAATAACTTTATTATTGCCTCTAGGGCATATTTCCTTCAGTCTCCCACTTGCACTAGAGTCAATAATCTAGATTACAAAGTAATGATTCTAACACCCATGGAGTCTTGGTGCTGATCATGTTTTGCTCGTGGAAGAGGCTTAGTCAACGGTCTCGCAACATTCAGATCCGTGTGTATTTTGCAAATCTCTATGTCTCCCACTTGGACTTGGTCCCGAATGGAATTGAAGCGTCTCTTGATGTGCTTGGTCCTCTTGTGAAATCTGGATTCCTTTGCCAAGGCAATTGCACCAATATTGTCACAGAAGATCTTCATCGGTCCCGATGCACTAGGTATGACACCTAGATCGGAAATGAACTCTTTCATCCAGACTCCTTCATTTGCTGCTTCCAAGCAGCTATGTACTCCGCTTCACATGTAGATCCCGCCACGACGCTTTGTTTAGAACTGCACCAACCGACAGCTCCACCGTTTAATAAAAACACGTATCCGGGTTTGCGATTTAGAATCGTGGGATCGGTGTCAAAGCTTGCATCGACGTAACCATTTACGACTAGCTCTTTGTCACCTCCATATACGAGAAACATATCCTTAGTCCTTTTCGTATTTCAGGATGTTCTTGACCGCTGTCCAAAGGATCCATTCCTGGATTACTTTGGTACCTTCCTGCCAAGCTTATAGCTAAGCATACGTCAGTCTGGTACACAGATTGCATACATGATAGAGCCTATGGCTGAAGCATAGGGAACATCTTTCATTTTCTCTCTATCTTCTGCTGTGGTCGGGCATTGAGTCTTACTCAATCTTATACCTTGCAACACAGGGCAAAAAACCTTTCTTTGCCTCGATCCATTTTGAACTTTTTCAAAATTTTATCAAGGTATGTGCTTTGTGAAAGTCCAATTAAGCGTCTTGATCTATCTCTATAGATCTTGATGCCCAATATGTAAGCAGCTTCACCGAGGTCTTTCATTGAAAAACTTTTATTCAAGTATCCTTTTATGCCATCCAGAAATTCTATATCATTTCCAATTAATAATATGTCGTCCACATATAATATCGAAATGCTACAGAGCTCCCACTCACTTTCTTGTAAATACAGGCTTCTCCAAAAGTGCAGATAAACCCATATGCTTTGATCACACTATCAAAGCGTTTATTCCAACTCCGAGAGGCTTGCACTGGACCATAAATTGATCGTTGGAGCTTGCACACTTTGTTAGCACCTTTTGGATCGACAAAACCTTACGGTTGCATCATATACAACTCTTCTTCTAGAAATCCATTCAAGAATGCAGTTTTACATCCATTTGCCAAATTTCATAATCATAAAATGCGGCAATTGCTAACATGATTCGGACGGACTTAAGCATCGCTTCTGGTGAGAAAGTCTCATCGTAGTCAACCCCTTGAACTTGTCGAAAACCTTTCGCAACAAGTCGAGCTTTGTAGACGGTTACATTACCATCAGCGTCAGTCTTCTTCTTAAAGATCCATTTATTTTCAATGGCTTGCCGATCATCGGGCAAGTCAACCAAAGTCCATACTTTGTTCTCATACATGGATCCCATCTCAGATTTCATGGCTTCCAGCCATTTTGCGGAATCTGGGCTCACCATCGCTTCTTCATAGTTTGTAGGTTCGCCATGGTCAAGTAACATGACGTCGAATAGGATTACCGTACCACTCGGTGCGTATTTTACTCTGGTTGACCCACGAGGTTCAAGAGTAACTTGATCTCAAACTTCATGATCATCATCATTAGTTTCCTCACTAATTGGTGTAGTTGTCACAGGAACCATTTCTTGTGATGAACTACTTTCCAATAAGGGAGCAGATCTGATTATCTCATCAAGTTCTACTTTCCTCCCACTCACTTCTTTCGAGAGAAACTCTTTCTCTAGAAAGGATCCGAATTTAGCAACGAAAATCTTGCCTTCAGATCTGTGATAGAAGGTGTACCCAACAGCTTTCTTTTGGGTATCCTATGAAGACACATTTTTCCGATTTGGGTTCGAGCTTATCCGGTTGAAGTTTCTTCACATAAGCATCGCAGCCCCAAACTTTAAGAAACGACAACTTTGGTTTCTTGCCAAACCACAGTTCATAAGGCGTCGTCTCAACGGATTTTGACGGTGTCCTATTTAACGTGAATGCGGCCGTCTCTAAAGCATAACCCCAAAAACGATAGCGGTAAATCGGAAATAGACATCATAGATCGCACCATATCTAGTAAAGTACGATTCGACGTTCGGACACACCATTTCTCCGTGTGGTGTTCCGGTGGCGTGAGTTGCTAAACTATTCCACATTGTTTCAAATGTAAACCATACTCGTAACTCAAATATTCACCTCCACGATCGGATCGTAGAAACTTTATTTTCTTGTTACGATGATTTTCTACTTCACTCTGAAATTCTTTGAACTTTTCAAATGTTTCAGATTTGTGTTTCATTAAGTAGATATACCCATATCTGCTCAAATCATCTGTGAAGGTGAGGAAATAACTTGATACCCGCTTGGCGTGCCTCAACATTCATTGGACCACAAACATCGGTATGTATGATTTCCAATAAATCTGTTGCTCGCTCCATAGTTAGGAGAATGGCGTTTTGGTCATCTTGCCCATGAGGCACGGTTCGCAAGTACCAAGTGATTCATAATCAAGTGATTCCGAAGCCCATCAAGATGGAGTTTCTTCATGCGTTTTACACCGATATGACCTAAACGGCGATTGCCACAAATAAGTTGCACTATCATTATCAACTCTGCATCTTTTGGCTTCAACATTATGAATATGTGTATCACTCTTGTCGAGATTCAACAAGAATAGACCATTCTTCAAGGGTGCATGACCATAAAAGATATTATTCATATAAATAGAACAACCATTATTCTACGATTTAAATGAATAACCGTCTCGCATTAAACAAGATCCGGATATAATGTTCATGCTCAACGCTGGCACCAAATAACAATTATTTAGGTCTAAAACTAATCCCGAAGGTAGATGTAGAGGTAGCGTGCCGACCGCGATCACATTGACTTTGGAACCATTTCCCACGCATCGTCACCTCGTCCTTTGCGATTGCTCGACTATTCCGTAGTCCCTGCTTCGAGTTGCAAATATTAGCAACAGAACCAAAGATCAAATACCAGTGTGCTACTACGAGCTCTAGTAAGGTACACATCAATAACATGTATATCATATATACCTTTGTTCACCTTGCCATCCTTTTTATCCGCCAAATACTTGGGGCAGTTCCGCTTCCAAAGGTGTCGGTTTGCTTTGCAGAAAAAACACTTTCAGTTCAGGGCTTAGGTCCAGACTTGGGTTTCTTCTCTTGATCAGCAACTTTCTTCTTGTTCTTTTGAAGTTTCCCTTCTTCTTCCCTTTGCCCTTTTCTTGAAACTAGTGGTCTTGTTGACCATCAACACTTGATGCTCCTTTTGATTTCTACCTCCGCAGCTTTTAGCATCGCCAAGAGCTCAGAATTGTCTTAGTCATCCCTTGCATATTATAGTTCATCACGAAGCTCTTGTAGCTTGGTGGCGATGATTGGAGAATTACATCAATGACACTATCATCCGGAAGATTAACTCCCTGAATTAAGTGATTGTTATACCCGGACATTTTGAGTATGTGTTCACCGACGTAACTATTCTCCTCCATCTTGCAGCTATAGAACTTATTGGAGACTTCATATCTCTCAATCCGGGCATTTGCTTGAAATATTAACTTCAACTCCTGAAACATCTCATATGCTCCATGACGTTCAAAAGCGTCGTTGAAGACCCGGTTCTAAGCCGTAAAAGCATGGCACCTTTGAACTATAGAGTAGTCATCAGCTCTGCTTTGCGACGTTCATAACTTCGGCTCAAGGCATCTGCAGCAGGCCTGCTACCCGGTGCTTCCAGGACGTAATTTTTCGCGGCAGCAATGAGGATAATCCTCAAATTACGGACCCAGTCCGTAATTGCTACCATCATCTTTCAACTTCGCTTTCTCAAGGAACGCATTAAAATTCAACGGAACAACAAAGACGAGCCATCTATCTACATCAAACATAGACAAGCAAAATACTATCAGGTACCAAGTTCATGATAAATTTAAGTTTGATTAATCATATTAAAAAACTCCCACTTAGACAGACATCTCTCTAGTCATCTAAGTGATCACGTGATCCATATCAACTAAACCGTGTCCGATCATCACGTGAGACGGAGTAGTTTCAACGGTGAACATCACTATGTTGATCATATCTACTATATGATTCACGTTCGACCTTTCGGTCTCCGTGTTCCGAGGCCATATACATTATATGCTAGGCTCGTCCAAGTTTAACTTTGAGTATTCCGCGTGTAACTGTTTTGCACCCGTTGTAGATGGACGTAGAACTTATCACACCCGATCATCACGTGGTGTCCGGGTACTACGAACTTTGGCAACGGTGCATACTCGTGGAGAACACTTCTTGATAATTTTTAGTGAGAGATCATCTTATAATGCTACCGTCAATCAAAGCAAGATAAGATGCATAAAGGATAAACATCACATGCAATCAATATAAGTGATATGATATGGTCATCATCATCTTGTGCTTGTGATCTCCATCGCCAAGCATCGTCATGATCACCATCGCCACCGCGCGACACCTTGATCTCCATCGTAGCATCGTTGTCGCCTCGCCAATCTTATGCTTCCACGACTATCACTACCGTTTAGTAATAAAGTAAAGCATTACATCGCGATTGCATTGCATACAATAAAGCGACAACCATATGGCTCCTGCCGATTGCCGATAACTTCGGTTACAAAACATGATCATCTCATACAATAAAATATAGCATCACGTCTTGACCATATCACATCACAACATGCCCTGCAAAAACAAGTTAGACGTCCTCTACTTTGTTGTTGCAAGTTTTACGTACGCTACGGGCTGAGCAAGAACCGTTCTTACCTACGCATCAAAACCACAACGATAGTTTGTCAAATAGACTCCGCTTTTAACCTTCTCAAGGACCGGGCGTAGTCACACTCGGTTCAACTAAAGTTGGAGAGACAGTCTTCCGCAAGCCATCTATGTGCAAAGCACGCGTCGAGGGAACCGGTCTCGGCGTAAGCGTCTGGCGTAAGGTTGGTCCGGATCGTCTCGTCCCAACAATACCGCTGAACCAAAGTATGACATGCTTTGGTAGGCAGTATGACTTGTATCGTCCACAACTCACTTGTGTTCTACTCGTGCATATGACATCAACGCATAAAACCAGGCTCGGATGCCACTGTTGGGGAACGTAGTAATTTCAAAATTTTCCTACGATCACGCAAGACCATGGTGATGGCATAGCAACGAGGGGAGAGTGTCCGTCCACGCACTCGTGAGACCGTAAGCGGAAGCGTTATAACAACGCGGTTGATGTAGTCGTCGTCTTCACGATCCGACCGATCCAAGTACCGAACGTCACGGCACCTCCGGAGTTACGCACATCGTTCATTTCGATGACGATCCCGGACTCCGATCCGGCAAAGTGTCGGGATGAGTTCCGTCAGACGACGGGCGTGGTGACGATGTTGATGCTCCACCGACGCAGGGCTTCGCCTAAGCTCCGCTGACGATATGACTTCTCCGCGCAGGCTTTGCCTAAGCTCTCTGACGATATGACCAAGTGGAATATGGTGGAAGGGGCACCGCGACAGCTAAGGAAAGATCCGTAGATCAACTTGTGTATCATGGGGTGCCCTTGCCCCGTGATATAAAGGAGCCAAGGGGGAGGGGCCGGCCGCCTAGAGGAGGCGCGCCAGGAGTCCTACTCCCACCGGAGTAGGACTCCCTTCTCCTAGTTGGATTAGGATTGGGAGGGGAAAGGAGGAAGGGCGCCGCCTCTCTCCTTGTCCTATTCGGACTGGAAGGGGAGGGGGCGCGCAGCCCACCTGGCCGGCCCTTCTCCTTCTCCCTCAAGGCCCATGAGGGCCCATATACCCCGGGGTTCAGTAAACCCCGGCGTTCGGTAACATCCTGTTTTCACTCGGAACCTTCCAAGTCCAAACACAGGCTTCCAATATATCAATCTTTATGTCTCGACCATTTCGAGACTCCTCGTCATGTCCGTGATCACATCCGGGACTCAACAACCTTCGGTGCATCAATACTTATAAACTCATTATGAACTGTCATCGAAGCGTTAAGCGTGCGGACCCTACGGGTTCGAGAACTATGTAGACATGACCTAGAACCATTCTCGGTCAATAACCAATAGCGGAACACGGATGTCCATATTGGTTCCTACATATTCTACGAAGATCTTTATCGGTCAAACCGCATAACGACATACGTTGTTCCCTTTGTCATCGGTATGTTACTTACCCGAGATTCGATCGTCGGTATCCAATACCTAGTTCAATCTCGTTACCGGTAAGTCTCTTTACTCGTTCCGTAATACATCATCTCACAACTAACTTATTAGTTGTAATGCTTGCAAGGCTTAAGTGATGTGCATTACCGAGAAGGCTCGAGATACCTCTCCGACAATCGGAGTGACAAAACCTAATCTCAAATACGCCAACCCAACATGTACCTTTGGAGACACCTGTAGTACTCCTTTATAATCACCCGATTACGTTGTGACGTTTGGTAGTACCCAAAGTGTTCCTCCGTAAACGGAGTTGCATAATCTCATAGTTATAGGAACATGTATGGGTCATGAAGAAAGCATTAACATACTAAACGATCAACTGTTAAGCTAATGTAATGGGTCATGTCAATCAGATCATTCTACTAATGATGTGACCTTGTTAATCAAATAACAACTTCTTGTTCATGGTTAGGAAACATAACCATCTTTGATTAACAAGCTAGTCAAGCAGAGGCATACTAGTGACATCTTGTTTGTCTATATATTCACACATGTATTATGTTTCCGGTTAATACAATTCTAGCATGAATAATAAACATTTATCATGATATAAGGAAATAAATAATAACTTTATTATTGCCTCTAGGGCATATTTCCTTCACATGACGCATATGCTTACGCGAGACTGCTTCTACCAATGTGCTTCGCACACAGGTGGCTGGCAGGTGTCAGTTTCTCCAACTTTAGTTGAATCGAGTGTGGCTACGCCCGATCCTTGTTGAAGGTTAAAACATCACATACTTGACGAAAAATCATTGTGGTTTAGATGCGTAGGTAAGAACGGTTCTTGCTCAGCCCGTAGCAGCCACGTAAAACTTGTAACAACAAAGTAGAGGACGTCTAACTTGTTTTTTCAGGGCATGTTGTGATGTGATATGGTCAAGACATGATGCTAAATTTTATTGTATGAGATGATCATGTTTTGTAATGAAGTTATCAGCAACTAGCAGGAGCCATATGGTCGTCGCTTTATTGTATGAAATGCAATCACCATGTAATTGCTTTACTTTATCACTAAGCGGTAGCGATAGTCGTAGAAGCAATAGTTGGCGAGACGACAACGATGCTACGATGGAGATCAAGGTGTCGCGCCGGTGACGATGGTGATCATGACGGTGCTTTCGAGATGGAGATCAAAGTCACAAGATGATGATGGCCATATCATATCGCTTATATTGATTGCATGTGATGTTTATACTTTATGCATATTATTTTGCTTAATTCGACGGTAGAATTATAAGATGATCTCTCACTAAATTTCAAGGTATAAGTGTTCTCCATGAGTATGCATTGTTGCTACAGTTCTTCGTGCTGAGACACCACGTGATGATCGGGTGTGATAAGCTCTACGTTCACATACAATTGGTGCAAGCCAGTTTTGCACACACATAATACTTGTGTTAAACTTGACGAGCCTAGCTTATGCAGATATGGTCTCGGAATACTGGAGACCGAAAGGTCGAGCATGAATCATATAGTAGATATGATCAACATAGTGATGTTCACCATTGAAAACTACTCCATCTCACGTGATGATCGGACATCGTTTAGTTGATTTGGATCATGTGATCATTTAGATGACTAGAGGGATGTCTATCTAAGTGGGAGTTCTTAAGTAATATGATTAATTGAACTTCAATTAATCATGAATTTAGTCCTGATAGTATTTGCATATCTATGTTGTAGATCAATAGCTCACGTTTAGCTCCCCTGTTTTATTTTTGATATGTTCCTAGAGAAAACTAAGTTGAAAGATGTTAGTAGCAATGATGCGAATTGGATTCGTAATCTGAGGATTATCCTCATTGCTGCACAGAAGAATTATGTCCTTGATGCACCACTAGGTGACATATCGATTGCAGGAGCAGATGCAGACGTTATGAACGTTTGGCAAGCTCGATGTGATGACTACTTGATAGTTTAGTGCACCATGCTTTACGGCTTAGAGTCGGGGCTTCAAAGACGTTTTGAACGCCACAGAGTATATGAGATGTTCCAAGAGTTTAAATTAGTATTTCAGACTCATGCCCATGTCGAAAGGTATGAGACCTTTAACAAGTACTTTGCCTACAAGATGGAGGAGAATAGCTCAGCTAGTGAGCATGTGCTCGGAATGTCTGAGTACTACAATCACTTGAATCAAGTGGGAGTTAATCTTCCAGATAAGATAGTGATTGACAGAGTTCTCTAGTCACTATCACCAAGTTACTAGAACTTCGTGATGAACGATAATATGCAGGGGATAACAGAAACGATTCCCAAGCTCTTCGTGATGCTGGAATCGATGAAGGTAGAAATTAAGAAAAGCATCAAGTGTTGATGGTTGACAAGACCACTAGTTTTAAGAAAAGGGCAAAGGGAAGAAGGGTAACTTCAAGAAGAACGGCAAGCAAGTTGCTACTCAAGTGAAGAAGCCCAAGTCTAGACCTAAGCCTAAGACTAAGTGCTTCTACTGCAAAGGGACTGGTCACTAGAAGCAGAACTGCCCCAAGTATTTGGCGGATAAGAAGGATGGAAAAGTGAGCAAAGGTATATTTGATATACATGATATTGATCTGTACTTTACTAGCGTTTATAGTAACCCCTCAGTATTTGATACTAGTTCAGTTGCTAAGATTAGTAACTCGAAACGGGAATTGTAGGATGAACAGAGACTAGTTAAGGGTGAAGTGACGATGTGTGTTGGAAGTGGTTCCAAGATTGATATGATCATCATCTCACACTCCCTATACTTTCGGGATTAGTGTTGAACCTAAATAAATTTTATTTGGTGTTTGTGTTGAGCATAAATATGATTTGATCATGTTTATTGCAATACGGTTATTCATTTAAAGTCAAAGAATAATTGTTTTTCTGTTTACATGAATAAAACCTTCGATGGTCATACACCCAATGAAAATAGTTTGTTGGATCTCGATCTTAGTGATACACATATTCATAATATTGAAGCCAAAAGATGCAAAGTTAATAATGATAGTGCAACTTATTTGTGGCACTACCGTTTGGGTCATATTGGTGTAAAGCGCATGAAGAAACTCCATTCTGATGGACTTTTGGAATCACTTGATTATGAATCACTTGGTACTTGCGAACCATGCCTCATGGGCAAGATGACTAAAACTCCGTTCTCCGAAAAAATGGAGCGAGTAACAGATTTGTTGGAAATCATACATACTGATGTATGTGGTCCGATGAATGTTTAGGCTCGCGGCGGGTATCATTATTTTCTCACCTTCACATATGATTTGAGCAGATATGGGTATATCTACTTGATGAAACATAAGTCTGAAACATTTGAAAAGTTCAAGGAATTTCAGAGTGAAGTGGAAAATCATCGTAACAAGAAAATAAAGTTTCTATGATCTGATCGTAGAGGAGAATATTTGAGTTACGAGTTTGGTCTTCATTTAAAACAATGTGGAATAGTTTCAAAACTCACGCCACCCAGAACACCACAACGTAATGGTGTGTCCGAACGTCAATACCGTACTTTATTGGATATAGTGCGATCTATGATGTCTCTTACCGATTTACCATTATCGTTTTGGGGTTATGCATTAGAGACAACTGCATTCACGTTAAATAGGGCATCATCTAAATCCGTTGAGACGACACCATATGAACTGTGGTTTGGCAAGAAACCTAAGCTGTCGTTTCTTAAAGTTTGGGGCTGCGATGCTTATGTGAAATAGTTTCAACCTGATAAGCTCGAACCCAAATCGGAGAAATGCGTCTTCATAGGATACCCAAAGGAAACTGTTGGGTACACCTTCTATCACAGATCCGAAGGAAAGATGTTTGTTGCTAAGAATGGATCCTTCCTAGAGAAGAAGTTTCTCTCGAAAGAAGTGAGTGGGAGGAACGTAGAACTTGATAAGGTAATTGTACCTTCTCCCAAATTGGAAAGTAGTTCATCACAGAAATCAGTTCCAGTGATTCCTACACCAGTAAGTGAGGAAGCTAATGATGATGATCATGAAACTTCTGATCAAGTTACTACCAAACCTCGTAGGTCAACCAGAGTAAGATCCGCACTGCCAGTGGTACGGTAATCCTGTTCTGGAGGTCATATTACTTGACCATGACGAACCTACGAACTATGAGGAAGCGATGATGAGCCCAGATTCCGCAAAACGGCTTGAGGCCATGAAATCTGAGATGGGATCCATGTATGAGAACAAAGTATGGACTTTGGTTGACTTGCCCGATGATCAGCAAGCCATAGAGAATAAATGGATCTTCAAGAGGAAGATGGATGTTGATGGTAGTGTTACTATCTACAAAGCTCGACTTGTTGCGAAAGGTTTTCGACAAGTTCAAGGTGTTGACTATGATGAGTTTTTCTCACTCATAGCGATGCATAAGTCTGTCCGAATCATGTTAGCAATTGCCGCATTTTATGAAATTTGGCAAATGGATAAGCAAAACTGCATTCCTTAATGGATTTATTAAAGAAGAGTTGTATATGATGCAACCAGAAGGTTTTGTCAATCCTAAAGGTGCTAACAAAATATGCAAGCTCCAAATGATCCATCTATGGACTGGTGCAAGCATCTCGGAGTTGGAATATACGCTTTGATAAGTTGATCAAAGCATATAGTTTTATCTGTACTTGCGGTGAAGCCTGTATTTACAAGAAAGTGAGTGGGAGCACTATAGCCTTTCTGATAAGTATATGTGAATGACATATTGTCGATCGGAAATGATGTAGAATTTTGTGGAAAGCATAAAGGAGTGTTTGAAAGGAGTTTTTGAAAGAACGACCTCGGTGAAGCTGCTTACATATTGAGCATCAAGATCTATAGATATAGATCAAGACGCTTGAGAAGTTTTTTCAATGAGTACATACCTTGACAAATTTTTGAAGTAGTTCAAAATGGAACAGTCAAAGAAAGAGTTCTTGCATGTGTTGCAAGGTGTGAAGTTGAGTAAGATTCAAAACCCGACCACGGCAGAAAATAGAAAGAGAATGAAAAGTCATTCCCTATGCCTCAGTCATAGGTTCTATAAAATATGCCATGATGTGTACCAGACCTATTGTATACCCTACCCTGAGTTTGGCAGGGGAGTACAATAGTGATCTAGGAGTTGAACACTGGACATTGGTCAAAATTATCCTTAGAGGACTAAGAAAATATTTCTTGGTCATGGAGGTGATAAAGAGTTCGTCGTAAAGAGTTATGCCGATGCAAGCTTTGACACCGATCTGGATGACTCTGAGTATCGATCTAGATACATATTGCAAGTGGGAGCATTTAGCTCGAGTAGCTCTGTGCAGAGCATTGTAGACATAGAAATTTGCAAAATACATATGGATCTGAATGTGGCAGACCCATTGACTAAACTTCTCTCACAAGCAAAATATGATAACACCTTAGTACTCTTTGGTGTTAATCACATGGCAATATGAACTAAAATTACTGACTCTAGTAAACCCTTTGAGTGTTGGTCACATGGCGATGTGAACTATGGGTGTTAATCACATGGTAATGTGAACTATTGGTGTTAAATCACATTGCGATGTGAACTAGATTATTGACTCTAGTGCAAGTGGGAGACTGAAGGAAATATGCCCTGGAGGCAATAATAAAGTTATTATTTTATTTCCTTATATCAAGATAAATGTTTATTATTCATGCTAGAATTGTATTAACCGGAAACATATTACATGTGTGAATACATAGACAAACAGAGTGCCACTAGTAAGCCTCTACTTGACTAGCTCGTTGAATCAAAGATGGTTAAGTTTCCTAGCCATAGACATGAGTTTTCATTTGATTAACGGGATCACATCATTTGAGAATGATGTGATTGACTTGACCCATTCCGTTAGCTTAGCACTTGATCGTTTTAGTATGTTGCTATTGCTTTGTTCATGACTTATACATGTTCCTATGACTATGAGATTATGTAACTCCTGAATGCCGGAAGAACACTTTGTGTGCTACCAAACGTCACAATGTAACTGGGTGATTATAAAGGTGCTCTACAGGTGTCTCCGATGGTGTTTGTTGAGTTGGCATAGATCAAGATTAGGATTTGTCACTCCGATTGTCGGAGAGGTATCTCTGGGCCCTCTCGGTAATGCACATCATTATAAGCCTTGCAAGCAATGTGACTAATGAGTTAGTTGCGCGATGATCCATTACGGAACGAGTAAAGAGACTTGCCGGTAACGAGATTGAACTAGGTATTGAGATACCGACGATCGAATCTCGGGCAAGTAACATACCGATGACAAAGGGAACAACGTATGTTGTTATGCGGTTTGACCGATAAAGATCTTCGTAGAATATGTAGGAGCCAATATGAGCATCCAGGTTCCGCTATTGGTTATTGATCGGAAACATGTCTCGGTCATACCTACATAGTTCTCGAACCCATAGGGTCCGCATGCTTAACGTTCGGTGACGACCGGTATTATGAGTTTATGTGTTTTGATGTACCGAAGATAGTTCGGAGTCTCGGATGTGATCACGGACATGACAAGGAGTATCGAAATGGTTGAGACATAAAGAGTGATATATTGGACGACTATATTCGGACACCGGATGAGTTCCGGGGGACACCGGATATTTATCGGAGTGCTGGGGGGTTATCGGAACCCCCGGGGGAACTAATGGGCCAACAAGGGCCTTGTGGGTGAGAGAGGAGAGGGCCTAGGGCTGGCCGCCCCCCTTGGGAGTCTGAATTGGACAAGGAGGGGGCGGCGCCCCCTCTTTCCTCCCTCTCTCCCTCTCCTTCATTCCCCCTTCCTCCTTCCTAGTTGGACTAGGATAGGGGAGTCCTACTCCCACTAGGAGGAGGACTCCCCCCTCTCCTTGGCGCGCCCCAAGGCCGGCCGGCCTCCCCCCTTGCTCCTTTATATATAAGGGCAGGGGGCACCCTAGAAGATACAAGTTGGTTGTTCCAAGCCGTGTGCCGTGCCCCCATCCACCATATTCCACCTTGGTCATATCGTTGCAGTGCTTAAGCGAAGCCCTGTGCCGGTAGCTTCATCATCACCGTCATCACGCCGTCGTGCTGACGAAGCTCTCCCTCGACACTCTGCTGGATCGTGAGTTCGTGGGACATCACCGAGCTGAACGTGTGCAGATCGGGGAGGTGCCGTACGTTTGGTACTAGGACCAGTCGATCGTGAAGACGTATGACTACATCAACCGCGTTGTCATAACGCTTCCGCTTATGGTCTACGAGGGTACGTGGACAACACTCTCCCCTCTCGTTGCTATCCATCACCATGATCCTGCGTGTGCGTAGGATTTTTTTTGAAATTACTACGTTCCCCATTAGCAGGTTTGCCCGAGGATGAAGTCAAGAAGAAGGGCTTCCCTTTATCTTTGAAGGTAAAGGCATTGACATGGTATAGGCTATGTGATGATATTGGAGCTTGGAACTACAACTGATTGAAATTGGAATTTCATCAGAAGTTTTATCCTATGCATCTAGTTCATCGTGATCGGAATTATATATATAATTTTTGGCCTCGTGAAGGAGAAAGTATCTCTCAAGCTTGGGGAGGCTTAATTCAATGTTATATTCATGCCCCAATCATGAGCTCTCAAGAGAAATTATTATTCAGAATTTTTATGCTCGGCTTTCTCGTAATGATCAGTCCATGCTCGATACTTCTTGTACTGGTTCTTTTATGAAGAAAACTATTGAATTCAAATGGGATCTATTGGAAAGAATTAAACGCAACTTTGAAGATTGGGAGCTCGACGAAGGTAAGGAGTCAGTTATAAACCTTAAGTTCGATTGTGTTAAATCTTTTATGGATACCGATGCTTTTCGTGAATTTAGCACTAAATATGGACTTGACTCTGAGATAATAGCTTCTTTCTGTGAATCATTTGCTACTCATGTTGATCTCCCTAAGGAGAAGTGGTTTAAATATCATCCTCCCATTGAAGTAAAATTAGTAGAACCTATTAAAGCTGAAGAAGAAACTATTACTTATTGTCACAGCCCTAGAGTTTGTTTGTAACTTGTGGCATTGCATCCATGCATCATATTTAAATTTATTTGAAAGTTGAAATGGGGATGTTGAAACCCTAGCACCAAATGAGATCAACTAGGTTCAAACTTAGAACTTTCCAATGAACCCAAAATGCCCTTCATAAATGCTCACCATCTTTGGTCCTGGCTAAACCCTCTGCCAAAAATGGTTTCATATTTTTGGAGGCTATTCTGGATTTTTGAATTAAATCATAAGTATTTGAATTTGGACATTTAAATTCTATAAAATATTTTAAATGTCCAAATAATCTTGAAAGCATTTGAGGGCTATTGGAAATAGTTTCAAAAGTGCCCACAATTATTTTCAGGATTTTACAAAATGAATTAGTATTTTTACTAATTCAAAACAGGGAAATAAAATAGAAAACAGAAAACAAATAAGTAAGAGAGAGAGAAAGCCACCTGGGCCACTCACCTGAACCTACTCGGAAGCCCACCTAGCTGGCCCGGTGGTGGCCTAGCCCACTGGGCCCATGCCGATCATCCTCTACCTGCCAAGAGGGCGAGGAGGGAGACAGAGAAGGCCTGTGGCGACACGCCACCTCCCTGCCTGCCTGCGTCCCTCGCCACCGCTGACGCCGAACCGCCTCCCGGCCTCCCTCGACCCTGGACATCGCACTTTCCCCTCTCCGCTTCTCTCTCGCCGTTCCCCACCACAGCCGAGCGCGCTCGCCGCCGCCGACCGCCACAGCCGTGGCCACCGCCTTCCCCACGCCTCTCCACGTGTTCCCGTGCTCCGCCCTGACCTCCTCTTCCTCCTCATCGAGCCGTGCGACGCCGGAAGCCCTAGAACGCTGCCAACGCCGTCTTCTTCAACCTCGGTCCGCCAAGATCGCCGGTGACCGCACGCCGTCACCAACCCTTCCCCGTGCCCACCGAGCGTCTCTACGTGACCGCTGTGAGCCACTGACCTCCCCCATCCTCTTCTTTTCTTTTCCCATGCGTCGTAGCGACTGCACCGCACTCACTCAAGACGCCGCCGCCTGGCTCGTCGCCGGCGAAGCCTCAGTGACCATTTGGTCACGGGCGTGCACCGTTAATGCTTGTCGCGACCAGAGCACCCCCCAGCACCTCACTCGCTGCGTTTGTGAGCAGCAAGACCGATCCAGACCGCACTGAAGCTCGGCTGCCGCTCACGAGCTTCGCCGTCGTCGGTTCCGCCACCACCGCTGCTCGACGCTGGCCAATGAGGCTCTCCAACGAGCCCAAGCACACCTCAAACCGAGCCACGTGGGCGATTCTCGAGCACCTCCGCAGCGTCATCCATGGCGGTGGCCTAACTCCGCGAAAACGACATTAGGCACTAACCTAATGCCCCTCGGGTCCATGACAGTGGGGCGGCTCTGTTAAGTTTTGGATTAGTTTAAATCTAAGCCTAATCAAGACAAAGGACATGGAATGTGGGACCCACGGCTCAGGTTTGACCATGGTCATTGTGTTGACCTGATGACGTCATCTTGACGTCATGTCGACGTATTGTAACTATTTTCTGAAATTCGAATAAATCGTAAAAGGTTTAGAAAATTCCGTAAAATAGTTAAAACTTCTAATATTCATATAAATTCAACCGTAACTCAGAATGAGATAAATTATATATGAAAAATGATCGTAAAAATCCAATCTATCCATCTGTACCATTTTCATGCATGTTAGAACAACTTATAGCTGCTGTTTAGCACAAATCATATAAATGGCATTTAAATATCCACATATGGAGTTTGAATTTGAATCTTGTATTCAAACCAACTTCATTTAACTTGCTGCTAGTTGCATTAGCTCAAACACATTCATATTGCCATGTCATAGCATGCATCATATTGTTGCATTGCATTGATTGTGTTCCCTCTTGTTTGACGGTGTTTGTCCCCTCTCAGTAGACGACGTACCGACGATGAGTTCGATGACATCGATGGAGAACTATACTATCTTCGGATGTGTCAGGCAAGCAAAACCCCCTTGTTCATTCCGATACAATCCCACTCTCTCGCTCCTGCTCTCTTTTACTGCATTAGGACAACAACAATTCATACATTTACTTTGCTGCGGTAGTTGAACCCCTTTATCCTCTCGCATGACCTGTCATTGCCACAAGAAATAGATGAAACCCACTAGCATGAGTAGGAGTTGTATGAGCCCTGATGTGCCTACTCATTCATGCTTGTTTGTCATGCCTGCTATTGCTTAGAGTTGTGTCAGGTCTGATTCATCGGGAATGAATTGGAAAGTGGTGAACATGTCCTACTGTGTGTGAGCTAAGTGTGTGAACACGATTTGGTAAAGGTAGCGGTGAGAGGCCATGTAGGAGTACATGGTGGGTTGTCTCATTGCAGCCGTCCTCAGGAACTGAGTTCTGTGATTGTGATCCATGAACAGTTACTACCACACATTGGGTTCCGGTAACTCGACCCCTCTCGACTTATTAATCAACTTGATCTCTGTCCCGTGAGTTGCAACTAGTTTACGGTGTTTGTAGGTAGTGTTAGTAGTCTACCAAGTGGCACCCTGCATGTGGGCTTGGGACAGACTAGGCACGATGTACGGTGTACCAAGTGGCACCCGGTTGGTGGGCTTGGGAACCCCGCTCACATCGTTTGGGGGCCGTGAGCGACACCGGCCGGATCTCCTGCGGATGGAACCCGAATAGGCGATAAACCCGGACGAGAGACTTGTGTGGTTAGTCAGGTCGTGGCCGACTCCCTCGCCGGATTCCGCTTGAAGGTTGCCGAGGTACATGACGTGTCTGAGGCGATAAGTGGCGAGAGCGTGTGTGAAGAAGTACACCCCTGCAGGGTTATCATTATCTATTCGAAGAGCCGGATTCCTCGGATATGGAAACTTGGACCCCTTGCATAGTTCATAGACAAGTGAAAGTGGATACTCTAAAACTCGCAAGATAAGCGTGAGTGCTATGGATGGGGTTCTCGTAGGAAGACGGGAGCGGGTCCATAGTGGTGTATTGATATGGTGAATATGTGGACTCGTGTGCGCCACCTCAAAAGAGTTACTTGGAGTCGTAGTTTAGTATAGCCACCGAGTCAAAGCTGGCTTTGTCGATCAAACTCCACCACCCCCTTTGTTGATAATGTTGCATGTGTAGTTAGTTCTGATGTAAGTCTTGCTGAGTACATTTGTACTCACGTTTGCTTATTTTATGCTTTGCAGAGAGATGTCAGTCTCCTTAGTAGTTCCGCGTGGACTTCGACGTTTAGCTTGTTACCTCAGCTACGATCTTGTGCCCTCAGCAGGATCTGGTAGATAGTTGGGCTTCTCAGCCTTTTCCATTTGTAGATGTCTGTACTCAGACATGTTAAGCTTCCGCTTGTGCTTGTTGCTTGTATGTTTCAGTATGTCGGGTCATGAGACCCATGTTTGTAATATCTCGCTCCTCGAGCCTAATGAATAAATACTTGAGTCAGAGAGTCTTGTTGTGATGCCATGTTGTATTTACCCATATCGAGCATATTGTGTGTATGATTGAAATGCTTGGTATGTGTGGGATCCGACAATCTAGTTGTTTATCCTCGGCAGCCTCTCTTATGGGGAAATGTAGTCTAGTGCTTCCTTGAGCCATAGTAGTCCGCTTCTGACCGGTTCACCGGAGTCCTGCTAGCCCAAAGATCACGCTTTCGTGACACTTGATGGCCGGCATGTGTCTCACTTTGTTCCTCGTGGTTCATCCTTTCGGGAAATGTCACGCGGTGACATCTGAGTCCTACCTAGCTTGCTACAGCCCGGGTTAATGGAGTCCTGTTAGCCCAAAGGTTACAGCCCGGATTCACACGTCAATCGACCGACATGCTCGATGTGATTCATGTATGCCTGTCCCCATGGGTTAGTGCCGCTTTGGGTTCACGACTAGCCAGCCATGTCGGCCTGTGTTCTGTCATATGGATGCTAGCGACACTAGCATATACGTGAGCCAAAAGGCGCAAACGGTCTCGGGCCATGGTAAGGCGACACCCTTGGCAATACCGTGCGTGAGGCCGCAAAGTGATATGAGGTGTTACCGGCTAGATCGATGTGACTTGGAATCGGGTCCCGACAGCTTTGGTATCGAGAGCCCGACCGCCGTGAGGATTACCAAGCCAAACCGGTCAAGTTGTGTCTAGAAATGCTTTAGTTATGTAGGGAATTGATTGTGGAAGGGAACGTAAGGCTCTTTTTACTCCTTATACCTCATGGCCTTCTGATCTGAGTCACATTCTCTTCTACGGGGATTAAGAACTAGGCTTCTCATCTATCTATCAGGATGACGTGTTACTAATCCTTAGACTTTTAAGATTGTTGGTTTCAAGCCTCAGTTCAGTTCCTACTATTTCTATATGTTAATTGTTGATCTCGGGACCTTGATATGATGTTATTGAGTGGTTATGCCACCATTATGCAAGATGTCTCAAATCATTTTGAGCATTTACAGCCGTTATGCTGTCCGAGTCATCCCAGGTTTCTAAACTATCTGATGCATTTGCAAATCCCTTCCTCCCGTTCCTGATGTCCTTTTGGGCCAGATTGAGCACACTAATCGGTGAGTTGAGGTACCCTATTGCCTCGACATATATGTTGGAGTTATTATTATGACCCTAGGTGTCTAGAGTATCACTTAGTAATCCAGCCATGCTTTTGTATCCCCAAAGGTGATGATTACGGCCATTATTTTTGAAAGCATCCCGTGATGTTATTAGTTAGTAGGCATTCTATTCCTGGGTTCTTGAACCCGAGATTCACCCTACTTCATGTTGTTAGTATTTGCTAGTTCCTTTAGGATATTAGTAACTTTGCGATAGTCCTCGAGGTCCATGGTATCTCCTTCTTCCAAATACCATGAACTAGTTATGGCAGAAGTTCCTCTTTGAGCCTAAAGATCGCAATCAGAGTACTCTTGAAGAGTTCTCCATTCATAATTGTGACTCGCCAGTTCTACCTTCTCGCATGGGTTATCCGGGAGAAATGTTGAGCTTTGCTCGATATACTAATCCATGCCTCCACAACTTGAAAAGTTATATGTTCCTCGAGTTGTTCCTCCTGAGTTGTATTCCGATCCCCGTCTATCAGTTGATAGTCAGGAGTAGTCGTGCTCTCGTCCTCATCGATGCCCATTTTTCTTGTGGTCCGTCAAGCCATTCTATTCGAGAATGACTAGGAGAAACAAACTCCAGTACTTCATCCATATCTAGGATTTGGTCAAAGCAATTGTACTCCGCGGATCAAAATGCCAAACCAGCTTTTGCTCTGCTGTACCTTGGAGTGTTACCACCTTTATGTCAAGAGTGTCATGAGAATTGCACCACCTCTTATGAAATCTTGACGCAGTAATACTTCTTGCCATCCTTGTTCATTCCTCGGATCCCGTGTTATTGTAACCGGAATGCCGACAAGTGTACCGTGATGTGCGAAATCAATACTCCTAGCAACTTCGTTGCTTGGTAGTTAAAGGACAATAATTTCGTTCTTAGTGTGTTGGTTATTGAATCATCATTCTAAGATAGACTGTGCTACCTAGTCCTTATTTCCGGTGCACTCTTCGATCAATGAGTTAGGACTGCGTCAATCCCTCACTCTTCTGATCATGTCGTCTTGCCTTGAAAAGCAAGATTGTTCTCGAGCTTAGAGATATATTGGTGGTTCGTGACTTTCCAAATATCTTCTTGGAAGTGCTACCAGGTTGTCACCTGACCGCTATGTTAAGTTCATGATCAAGTTGGTTTCTTGTAAACCACCCCTTCTCCAAGAATCCGTGTTGGATATCCCTGAGCTGGTTGGATAAGCTAAACAACAACCTGGAGAGTTGGAAGATAAAAGCTTTGCTGAACTTAGTTCATCACAAAGGGATATCCTTGAGTATGCGTGTGTGTTGAAGAAATATGATATCTTCATCGAATGATCCCCGTGATCCAGTTGTTGAACCTATTGTCTTATCAAACTTTGACTTGAGTATGGGCTATTATTAAGTCAAATCAGAACCAACGATGTTCGTAATGTTGTCTTACTCGTGGTTGATCCCTCGAGCATACCCCATAACATCTTTTGGTCTGACCAATGCTATCACCGTGTTCACATGATGGCAGAAGTCCAGTGATATGGAAATTCCGATGAGTTGTTGTTGAGCCCATCAACAACATTTTGTCTCCCCCGTGATTCATGTTGAACATCAACCTAGTGTTGGAAACTTTTGTAAGCATTGCCTTCGTGGTCCGTTCATGAGGTATATGTTTTGGTGAAAGAAGTGACTTTCTCTGATTCACGTGCATTTGGTGCAAGTTGCCGCCGTGAGTTCGAGGAAGATTGTTTTGTTTCCTATGGTACCATCCCAAGTCGGGTCATGCACGTGCGAAGTGCTCTATGGTTTGATAGGTTGGCCGCCTCCACTCCATGTGTGTTTCCTAGCACACCAAGCCACTGACTGATTTGCTCAAGGAGAAGGAGTCCCTTCATAAGAGCTAATCCGGACTTATGAAAAGACTTCGATATCCTCGATGATGGTTCCCCCACCTGAACTTGGTAGTGTTTAATATGACTACTACGTGGCCATGCTTGTCTGGGACAACGTGTTCACCTGTTTGTAGCAGAACCTGCTCATGTTTTGGAGATTACTACCATAGTCCATCCCCCGAGAATCTCGCAACATCATCTCGTCGATTTGTGTTGCAACTTTTCCTTTTCAGACATGTTGTCTGAAATGTCCTGTTACCAACCAGATCTGAATCTCAGGCAGATATGATCGTTGAAACATTCCCAGCATTTGCTTTATGTTCCCAGCTTGCACCCCAGCAATTGTTGTCCAAGATCATCTTCCAAAGTGTATTTACCAAGGGTCCCATCCATTTCCGATGATAAGAAAAATCATCCATTGCGTTGTCTTCGACAAGGTAGTCCACATCATCCATTCTAGCCGAGTGTGCCATTCTTTCGAACCCCTTCCAATGATCGATTGTGATTACCTCAGGCTGCTATAAAGAGTTTCAATGATCTTTGTATCAAAGTAATTCTTTTTGCCACTTAAGGGAATAGTTCCTCGAGTCACCTTTCCCAAAGTGCCCCGTTACGGGATCATGGCAATTATTTCCTCGCCACCTTGACACCATCCACCATCCTTCTAAGCGTGGGATTGTTGCCCACCAAATCAAACCCCGTCGCTTGTTCTTCCATCCTTCTCGATGTGTTTCGTGTCTCAGCTCGAGAGATATTTCAATGTCTCACTCGATGAGTGATCCTGAGTTGTTCGATCTTCAAGAAGATCGATCCCTCTGGAGTATTCCTTTCCTCTCATTGTCATGTTAGTTGGAGTTCTCAGAGCAAGACATCGAGACAAGGATGGTGATCGTGTCAACGTTCTTATGAAGTGCAAAAGTGCAACTTGGATCATGGAGATCGTGTTAGCTTGTGTCCCTCTGCCTTCTTACCTCACGACCTGAATCTCGGGACGAGATTCTTGTTTAGTAGGGGTGAGCTGTCACAGTGTGGTGACCGGTTCTCCGGGTGTCAATTCCCAGAAAATGGCCATTGTGCTCATCAGCCCCAGGATTACTGTTAGCTGATGAGGCACTAGCTTGATACAGAAATTCCAAGCAGAAATACAATATGTGTAGTACAAGACCATTACGGCTGTGAGTACAACAAATGGTTTCTAAAGGTTGATGGCGGAAGCGGTTTGTGGATCATCAGTGTCCATGGAACTCCATTTCCCACGGGAACAGCTGACCAGGCTAACTCCTATCTTCGCGTGGCTGAGATCACCGTTGCCTAGGTTCTCGGGGGACACCACCGCAACGCTCCTCTCCAAGCATGAATTCTCGCCAAGAAAATAGCCGAGGACAAGCCAAAGGAGTACTTTGAATGTACTCACAAACACAATGAACACAGGCATGATTTAACAATGATGTATTGAAAATATATCATGCTTAAGACGTTAGTCACATGAGGTAAGTAAAGCTCTGATGCGTCCAAGCATGTTATTTATGGATATACAATAATATGGTAGTATAGTAATCATGAAGTAACTAACACAAAAGAAATGCCACAATCGGGCGTCTGAGCGACACCGCATATAGGGCTTATAAAGAAATAAGAACAATGCCGCAATCGAGCGTCTGAGCGACATCGCATAAAGGGCTTTAAAAGAAATGCCACGATCAAGGCGTCGAGCGACACCACATAAAGGGCTTTAAAAGAAATGTTACGGTCGGGCGTCGAGCGACACCACATAAAGGGCTTTAAAAGAAATGCCACGGTTGGCGTCGAGCGACACCACATAAAGGGATTTAAAAGAAATGCCACAGTCGGGCGTCTGAGCGACACCGCATAAAGGGCTTTAAAAGAAATGCCACAATCGGGCGTCTGAGCGACACCGCATAAAGGGCTTTAAAAGAAATGCCACAATGAATATCCAGGAGGTAGGACCATCCCAGGGATATTCAAGAATACCAGAAAAAAATATCACGGGTTAGTCCACATCCAAAATAGTAATCATAAATTATCACAAGTCACAATCGTGCTTCCAGGTTTAACAGTTTCACCTCCGAAGACCGACACTAAGACCGACACATGACCCATCCCAAACTGTAATCCTTAGCCATGGACACGGCTATTCGAATAGGTTTAATCTCTGCAGAGGGTGTACTCTATACCCACGAGTAACGGATTTCTTTAGTCCATCGGGACTAATTCCGCTTCACGGTCTTTTTGTTGAAAACACACCTAACTTGCACACACCAGCTTAACTCACATGTGTCTGGAATCACCCACGACACCTGTTAAGCAAAACTCTAAATGGGGAGGCTAACCTCGACATAACATGGGATCACAAAATTTATACATGGCATAAGAACCGGGAGCTACCCCTTTCGGCTACAACCGAAACACCCATGCTCCCGGACCCGTAGTATGACTACCGGATGCCTCCAAAGATCTCCCACCACGGCCTCTCTCAGACGGTGTGTGCTAGGAAAGGGTTGACAACTTACTGAACTGTACCCTACTTGGTGTAGATACGAGTGGTAGTACGAAGCAAGTATGGGGGTTACTGGCACAAGACTCGATCTACGGTCGACTCAGGAGGTTGTAATATTTCCTGCATGATTAGCACAACAATGCATATATCTAACACAACAGATGGAAACACCACGCGACATCCCCTCATGTCATACTGGACATGACCGTCTCGACGGAGGACTAGGGGCAAGTCCGTGTCTACCCAAGACAGAGGCCTTCCCGTCTTTCCTTCCTGTATGCATGGAAGACGTATGACGGTGATTTCCATTACAATTCATGTCAACTTCATTAGCATAAACTCTTTAAAATGCACCCATAAATAGGATCTCATCCTCACATAAAATGACGCATGTATATGTCGGGGTGGTGTTGCCACCGTGCTATGCAACACACACAAAAATTCACCAGTGGTTCGTAATTCTTGCCTTCAGGTCATGGAAGGAAGGGTGCATCCAAAACATCTTGAAATCTTCAAAAGTCCTATTTAAAGGAATATATATGAATTAACACACAAAATAAAAACAGCACAAAAGTTGTTTTGAAATTTTTTCAAATAAATCTTAAAATAAACTAGACAATATTTGAGAGAGGTAACAAAAAGAATCAATTCATTTGGAGTTGTATTTAAAAATTTATAGTCAGTCAAAGTTCTGGTCAAAATCTGATTTTAAAAATAAAACAGAAAACAGAAAAACGGTTTGATTAATTACGTACACGTCGAAAGCGTAATCTGGAAATACGTTTCCAATTACTCCGCGTGGACCGTGCGTGGTCACTGACAGTGGGTCCTAGGTGGCCCACTAGTCAGGTTTGACTAGTCCGCCCTCCTCCTTCTCCCTCTGTCCCGAGCGGAGGCGGAACTCCGGCGACCAACGCCGGCGAGCGGCGGCTCCTCGCGGCCTCTGGAGGGCGGGGATGGATCCGCGGGTCGAGGGCGATCCTACTAGTAGTCGTTGGGTCGGTGGGGACAGCGTGAGCTGTCGGCGGCGAGCTCCGCGGCGGAGGAAAGCTTCAGGGGAAAGTGGTTTTGGGGCGGCGGTGGTTCTCGATCAAAATGGAGTAGGGGGAAGTGTTCAGGGGAGGCAGAGAAGGCTTCTGGTGAAGAGATTGGAGAGGGGAAGCCTGTTGCGCCTGAATGGAGCCGGGAGGCGGCGGTGGCCGTACTGATCGGAGAGGTTGAAGAAGACCTGCTCCCCTCCAATTGGTGGCGATGGGGGCGCTAGTGAGACGGCGTGAGGCTACCTGAGGGCTCGGAGGCGCTCGGGGCTCCCTTAAATAGGCGATGGAGGTCGGTTCCGAGGCGGCCGGTGATAAGGACGACGGCGAGCCGCCATGCTGTAGCTTGGGCGACGTGGCGGCGACGAGCGCTAGGGGACACGCCTGGGGATGAGTACGCACTGTTCCAGGGGGCAGGTGGCAAGCTGGGGTGGCTTTGGAGGCGCCAACCACGGTCGGGCCTGCTAGCGGTTGGCAGCTAGCCGCCACGGCCATCCTGGCGATGGCGCTGTGGGGTGCCAGGTTGGTCGGGGTGGTGTGGCGGTGCAGGGGACACGGCGTGCTGGCTGGGGCCGAGTTTTGAGTCTTGAGGTGAGACGCGGCTCGGGTGCATGCGGGTGCCAAGCGACGCCTGGCGCGCCAGAGCACGCCCGGTGTGCTCGACGAAATGCTGTGGCAGCCTAGAGAGTTCCAAACCACAAGAGAGTTAGCAGAAATGGGTTATGGGCTAGGGCTAAACCTTGGGACATGCTGGGTAGGTCAGGGGCTCAAGTTCACAATGTAAACTTGAACTCATGCCAAAACTGGTCATGCACTCAGGGTGTTTGACAAAATGCCAAAGGCACCTAGGTAGCTCTTGGAGTGGCCAAACTCTCCAGATCAGTGTCTCTATGGAAGTGAGAGGGGGTGGTGGAGTCAGTTTGCAAAAAGGAGAAAGTTGCTAGTGCAAGTTTTGCAAAACTTCAGTTCTGGGCAGGGAGTGAGTGGCATCATTATAAGGACCAATAGTGTCCCAAATAGAGCAAGCTCCTGGACTTAGGGGTTTTGCAGGGTTTGACTACAAGCATGAGAAAACACAAGGTCACCAGAGTAAGAAATAACAGAGTTGCAGTAGAAAACACAAGTCTGGTCCAGAATGAAAAAGAGGTTGTTGCACTCAAATTTTCCAAAGAGCATCACTATGTTTTTGCATAAAGTTGAATGGCATGCTATCACTGATATCCCATAATTTTGGTGGAGGCTCTAGGGAAATATTTAATTGGGTTAGAAAAAAAAAGTGTCCACTGGACCAGATTTGAAAAACAGGTGTAAAACTCAAAATATGTCATGAAATAATTATTTTAATGCACAAAAGTGATTTAGAGACCTCACATGACATCTCCAAATTTTGGTTGGAATTTTAAGAGATTCTATCAAAAGGTTGTAGTTCAAAAGGAGCTCCAAAAATTTAATATAGTTCATTTTAATGAATAAAGCTCAAGGTGAAATAATTTAATAAACAAATTCTACTTATTTAGAAATTGTTTTAAATGAGATGGCAAAGAAGTCCGTATGCATTTTGGAAAACTCCACTTGGGAAGAATACAAAACTCCTTAATAATAAAAAGAAGAGTTACGAAATCAATGTAAATAAAGATTTTTAAAACCCTTGGCAAAAAATTTAATATTGAAATCTTGGCAAAAATTTTGGGGTGTTACACACAGCCCTAGAGTTTGTTTGTAACTTGTGGCATTGCATCCATGCATCATGTTTAAATTTATTTGAAAGTTGAAATGGGGATGTTGAAACCCTAGCACCAAATGAATTCAACTAGGTTCAAACTTAGAACTTTTCAATGAACCCAAAATGCCCTTCATAAATGCTCACCATCTTTGGTCCTGGCTAAACCCTCTGCCAAAAATGGTTTCATATTTTTGGAGGCTATTCTGGATTTTTGAATTAAATCATAAGTATTTGAATTTGGACATTTAAATTCTATAAAATATTTTAAATGTCCAAATAATCTTGAAAGCATTTGAGGGCTATTGGAAATAGTTTCAAAAGTGCCCACAATTATTTTCAGGATTTTACAAAATGAATTAGTATTTTTACTAATTCAAAATAGAGAAATAAAATAGAAAACAGAAAACAAATAAGTAAGAGAGAGAGAGAAAGCCACTGGGCCACTCACCTGAACTTACCTGGCAGCCCACCTAGCTGGCCTAGCCCACCAGGGCCCATGCCAGTCATCCTCTACCTCTGCCAGTAGGCAGAGGAGAGAGACAGAGCACGCGCGTGCCGTGGCGACACGCCACCTCCCTGCCTGCCTGCGTCCCTCGCCACCGCGACGCCTGAACCGCCTCCCCGGCCTCCCCTCACCCCTGGACATTGCACTTTCCCCTCTCCGCTTCTCAATTGCCGTTTCCACCACAGTAAAGGCTGCCGCCGCCGACCGCTGGCCAGTGGCCACCGCCTTCCCGCGCCTCTCCGACGTGTTCCGTGCTCACCTGAGCTCCTCTTCCTCCTCACCGAGCCGTGCGGCGACGGAAGCCCTAGAACGCTGCTAACGCCGTCTTCTTCAACCTCGGTCCGCTGAGATCGCCGGTGAACGACGCCGTCACCAACCCTTCCCGAGCCCACCGAAGGCCTCTACGTGACCGCTGTGAGCCACCGACCTCCCCATCCTCTTCTTTTCTTTCCCCGGCGTCAGAAGCGATCGCACCGACTTCACCAAGACGCTGCCGCCGCCTGCTCGCCGCATGGCCCCGGTGACCATTTGGTCACGGGCGTGCACCCGTTGTGCTTGTTGCGACCCGTAGAGCACCCCCAGCACCTCAGCTCGCTCATTTGTGAGCAGCAGCACCGATCCAGACCGCACTCGAAGCTCCGGCCACGAGCTCGCCGTCTTGCCGGTTCCGGCCACCACCGCTGCTCGACTGGCCGAGGGCTCTCCAACGAGCCCAAGCACACCTCAAACCGAGCCCTGTGGGCGATTCCCGAGCACCTCCGCCGCGTCTGTCCATGGCCGGTGGCCTAACTCTGGCGAAAACGACATTAGGCACTAACCTAATGCCCCCCTGGGTCCATGACAGGTGGGGCCAGCTCCTGTTAAGTTTCGGATTAGTTTAAATCTAAGCCTAATCAGCACAGTGACATGGAATGTGGGACCCACGGCTCAGGTTTGACCATGGTCAGCTGTGTTGACCTGATGACGTCATCTTGACGTCATGCTGACGCTGTAACTATTTTCTGAAATTTGAATAAATCAGAAAAGGTTTAGAAAATTCCAGAAAATAGTTAAAACTTCTAAAATTCATATAAATTCAACCGTAACTCAGAATGAGATAAATTATATATGAAAAATGATCAGAAAAATCCAATCTATCCATCTGTACCATTTTCATGCATGTTAGGCAACTTATAGCTGCTGTTTAGCACAAATCATATAAATGGCATTTAAATATCCACATATGGAGTTTGAATTTGAATCTTGTATTCAAACCAACTTCATTTAACTTGCTGCTAGTTGCATTAGCTCAAACACATTCATATTGCCATGTCATAGCATGCATCATATTGTTGCATTGCATTGATTGTGTTCCCTCTTGTTTGCCGTGTTTGTCCCTCTCAAGAGACGCACGCATCGACGATGAGTTCGATGACATCGATGGAGAACTATACTATCTTCGGATGTGTCGTGCAAGCAAAACCCCTTGTTCATTCCGATACAATCCCACTCTCTCGCTCCTGCTCTCTTTTTACTGCATTAGGACAACAACAATTCATACATTTACTTGCTGCGGTAGTTGAACCCCTTTATCCTCTCGCATGACCTGTCATTGCCACAAGAAATAGATGAAACCCACTAGCATGAGTAGGAGTTGTATGAGCCTGATGTGCCTACTCATTCATGCTTGTTTGTCATGCCTGCTATTGCTTAGAGTTGTGTCAGTGTCCGATTCATCGGGAATGAATTGGAAAGTGGTGAACATGTCCCTCGTGTGTGAGCTAAGTGTGTGAACACGATTTGGTAAAGGTAGCGGTGAGAGGCCATGTAGGAGTACATGGTGGGTTGTCTCATTGCAGCCGTCCTCAGGAACTGATTTCTGTGTTTGTGATCCATGAACAGTTACTACCACACATTGGGTTCCTAGAACTTCGACCCTCTCGACTTATTAATCAACTTGATCTCTGTCCAGGAGTTGCAACTAGTTTCTCGTGTTTGTAGGTAGTGTTAGTAGTCTACCAAGTGGCACCCGATGCAGGTGGGCTTGGGACAGACTAAACCTGATGTACGGTGTACCAAGTGGCACCCGGTTGGTGGGCTTGGGAACCCCGCTCACATCGTTTGGGGCCGTGAGCGACACCCGGCCGGATCTCCTGCGGATGGAACCCGAATAGGCGATAAACACGGACGAGAGACTTGTGTGGTTAGTCAGGTCGTGGCCGACTCCTCGCCCGGATTCCGCTTGAAGGTTGCCGAGGTACATGACGTGTATGAGGCGATAAGTGGCGAGCGTGTGTGAAGAAGTACACCCCTGCAGGGTTATCATTATCTATTCGAATAGCCGGATTCCTCGGATATGGAAACTTGGACCCCTTGCATAGTTCATAGACAAGTGAAAGTGGATACTCTAAAACTCGCAAGATAAGCGTGAGTGCTATGGATGGCGTTCTCGAAGGAAGACCGGAGCGGATCCATAGTGGTGTATTGATATGGTGAATATGTGGACTCGTGCGCCACCTCAAAAGAGTTACTTGCAAATCGTAGTTTAGGATAGCCACCGAGTCAAAGCTGGCTTTGCGGTCAAACTCCACCACCCCTTTGTTGATAATGTTGCATGTGTAGATAGTTCTGATGTAAGTCTTGCTGAGTACGTTTGTACTCACGTTTTCTTATTTTATGCTTTGCAGAGAGATGTCAGTCTCGCTAGTAGTTCCGCTTGGACTTCGACGTTTAGCTTGTTACCTCAGCTACGATCTTGTGCCCTCGGCAGGATCTGGTAGATAGTCGGGCTTCTCAGCCTTTTTTTATTTGTAGATGTCTGTACTCAGACATGTTAAGCTTCCGCTTGTGCTTGTTGCTTGTATGCTCTGTATGCTGGGTCATGAGACCCATGTTTGTAATATCTCGCTCCTCGGAGCCTAATGAATAAATACTTGAGTCGTAGAGTCTTGTTGTGATGCCATGTTGTATCTACCCATATCGAGCATATTGTGTGTATGATTGAAATGCTTGGTATGTGTGGGATCCGACAATCTAGTTGTTTATCCTCGGCAGCCTCTCTTATGGGGAAATGTAGTCTAGTGCTTCCTTGAGCCATAGTAATCCGCTACAGCCCGGTTCACCGGAGTCCTGCTAGCCCAAAGATCGCTGCTTTCAGGACACTTGATCGGCGGCATGTGTCTCACTGCCGTTCGTGGTTCCGTCCTTCGGGAAATGTCACGCGGTGACATCCGAGTCCTGCCTAGCCTGCTACAGCCCGGGTTATCGGAGTCCTCATAGCCCAAAGTGCTACAGCCCGGATTCACACGCTCAATCCGACATGCTCGATGTGATTCATGTATGCTGTCCCCATGGGTTAGTGCCGCTTTGGGTTCACGACTAGCCATGTCGGCCCGGTTCTCTGTCATATGGATGCTAGCGACACTATCATATACGTGAGCCAAAAAGGCATAAACGGTCCGGGCCATGGTAAGGCGACACCCTTGGGAATACCATGCGTGAGGCCGCAAAGTGATATGAGGTGTTACCGGCTAGATCGATGTGACTTGGAATCGGGGTCCTGACAGCTTTGGTATCAGAGCCTGACTGCCCGTAGGATTACCAAGCCAAACCGGTCGAAGTTGTGTCTAGAAATGCTTTAGTTATGTAGGGGAATTGATTGTGGAAGGGAACGTAAGGCTCTTTTTACTCCTTATACCTCATGGCCTTCTGATCTGAGTCACCTTCTCTTCTACGGGGATTAAGAACTAGGCTTCTCATCTATCTATCAGGATGACGTGTTACTAATCCTTAGACTTTTAAGATTGTTTGTTTCAAGCCTCAGTTCAGTTCCTACTATTTCTATATGTTAACTTTTGATCTCGGGACCTTGATATGATGTTATTGAGTGGTTATGCCACCATTTTGCATGATGTCTCAAATCATTTTGAGCATTTACAGCCGTTATGCTGTCCGGGTCATCCCAGGTTTCTAAACTATCTGATGCATTTGCAAATCCCTTCCTCCTGCTCTCGATGTCCTTTTGGGCCAGATTGAGCACACTAATCGGTGAGTTGAGGTACCCTATTGCCTCGACATATATGTTGGAGTTATTATTATGACCCTAGGTGTCTAGAGTATCACTTAGTAATCCAGCCATGCTTTTGTATCCCCAGTGTGATGATTCTGGCCATTATTTTTGAAAGCATCCCGTGATGTTATTAGTTAGTAGGCATTCTATTCCTGGGTTCTTGAACCCGAGATTCACCCTACTTCATGTTGTTAGTATTTGCTAGTTCCTTTAGGATATTAGTAACTTTGCGATAGTCCTCGAGGTCCATGGTATTTCCTTCTTCCAAATACCATGAACTAGTTATGGCAGAAGTTCCTCTTTGAGCCTAAAGATCGCAATCAGAGTACTCTTGAAGAGTTCTCCATTCATAATTGTGACTCTGCCAGTTCTACCTTCTCTGCATGGGTTATCCGGGAGAAATGTTGAGCTTTGCTCGATATACTAATCCATGCCTCCACAACTCGAAAAGTTATATGTTCCTCGAGTTGTTCCTCCTGAGTTGTATTCCGATCCCCGTCTATCAGTTGATAGTCAGGAGTAGTCGTGCTCTCGTCCTCATCGATGCCCATTTTTCTTGTGGTCCGTCAAGCCATTCTATTCGGGAATGACTAGGAGAAACAAACTCCATTACTTCATCCATATCTAGGATTGGGTCAAAGCAATTGTACTCCGCGGATCAAAATGCCAAACCAGCTTTTGCTCTGCTGTACCTTGGAGTGTTACCACCTTTATGTCAAGAGTGTTATGAGAATTGAACCACCTCTTATGAAATCTTGACGCAGTAATACTTCTTGCCATCCTTGTTCATTCCTCGGATCCCGTGTTATTGTAACCGGAATGCCGACAAGTGTACCGTGATGTGCAAAATCAATACTCCTAGCAACTTCGTTGCTTGGTAGTTAAAGGACAATAATTTTGTTCTTAGCGTGTTGGTTATTGAATCATCATTCTAAGATAGACTGTGCTACCTAGTCCTTATTTCCGGTGCACTCTTCGATCAATGAGTTAGGACTGCGTCAATCCCTCACTCTTCTGATCATGTCGTCTTGCCTTGAAAAGCAAGATTGTTCTCGAGCTTAGAGATATATCGGTGGTTCGTGACTTTCCAAATATCTTCTTGGAAGTGCTACCAGGTTGTCACCGACCGCTATGTTAAGTTCGTGATCAAGTTGGTTTCTTGTAAACCACCCTTCTCCAAGAATCCGTGTTGGATATCCCTGAGCTGGTTGGATAAGCTAAACAACAACCTGGAGAGTTGGAAGATAAAAGCTTTGCTGAACTTAGTTCATCACAAAGGGATATCCTTGAGTATGCGTGTGTGTTGAAGAAAGATGATATCTTCATCGAATGATCCCCGTGATCAGTTGTTGAACCTATTGTCTTATCAAACTTTGACTTGAGTATGGGCTATTATTAAGTCAAATCAGAACCAACGATGTTCGTAATGTTGTCTTACTCGTGGTTGATCCCTCGAGCATACCCCATTACATCTTTTGGTGCGACCAATGCTATCACCGTGTTCACATGATGGCGTAAGTCGATGATATGGAAATTCCGATGAGTTGTTGTTGAGCCCATCATGACATTTTGTCTCCCCCATGATTGATGTTGAACATCAACCTAGTGTTGGAAACTTTTGTAAGCATTGCCTTCATGGTCCGTTCATGAGGTATATGTTTTGGTGAAAGAAGTGACTTTCTCTGATTCACGTGCATTTGGTGCAAGTTGCCGCCGTGAGTTCGAGGAAGATTGTTTTGTTTCCTATGGTACCATCCCAAGTCAGTCATGCACGTGCGAAGTGCTCTATGGTTTGATAGGTTGGCCGCCTCCACTCCATGTGTGTTTCCTAGCACACCAAGCCACTGACTGATTTGCTCAAGGAGAAGGAGTCCCTTCATAAGAGTTAATCCGGACTTATGAAAAGACTTCGATATCCTCGATGATGGTTCCCCCACCTGAACTTGGTAGTGTTTAATATGACTACTACGTGGCCATGCTTGTCTGGGACAACGTGTTCACCTGTTTGTAGCAGAACCCGCTCATGTTTTGGAGCTTACTACCATAGTCCATCCCCCGAGAATCTCGCAACACCATCTCATCGATTTGTGTTGCAACTTTTCCTTTCGGACATCTTTATGCGAAATGTCCTGTTACCAACCAGATCTGAATCTCAGGCAGATATGATGGTTGAAACATTCCCAGCATCTGCGTTATGTTCCCAGCTTGCACCCTAGCAATTGTTGTCCAAGATCATCTTCCAAAGTGTATTTACCATGGGTCCCATCCATTTCCGATGATAAGAAAAATCATCCATTGCGTTGTCTTCGACAAGGTAGTCCACATCATCCATTCTAGCCGAGTGTGCCATTCTTTCGAACCCCTTCCAACGATCGATTGTGATTACCTCAGGCTGGTATAAAGAGTTTCAATGATCTTTGTATCAAAGTAATTATTTTTGCCACTTAAGGGAATAGTTCCTCGAGTCACCTTTCCCAAAGTGCCCCGTTACGGGATCATGGCAATTATTTCCTCGCCACCTTGACACCATCCACCATCCTTCTAAGCGTGGGATTGTTGCCCACCAAATCAAACCCGTCGCTTGTTCTTCCATCCTTCTCGATGTGTTTCGTGTCTCATTTCGAGAGATATTTCAATGTCTCACTCGATGAGTGATCTCGAGTTGTTCGATCTTCAAGAAGATCGATCCCTCTGAGTATTCCTTTCCTCTCATTGTCATGTTAGTTGGAGTTCTCAGAGCAAGACATCGAGACAAGGATGGTGATCGTGTCAACGTTCTTATGAAGTGCAAAAGTGCAACTTGGATCATGGAGATCGTGTTAGCTTGTGTCCCTCTGCCTTCTTACCTCACGACCTGAATCTCGGGACGAGATTCTTGTTTAGTAGGGGTGAGCTGTCACAGTGTGGCGACCGGTTCTTCGGGTGTCAATTCCCAGAAAATGGCCGTTGTGCTCATCAGCCCCAGGATTACTGTTAGCTGATGAGGCACTAGCTTGATACAGAAATTCCAAGCAGAAATACAATATGTGTAGTACAAGACCATTCTGGCCTGTGAGTACAACAAATGGTTTCTAAAGGTTGATGGCGGAAGCGGTTTGTGGATCATCAGTGTCCATGGAACTCCATTTCCCACGTGAACAGCTGACCAGGCTAACTCCTATCTTTGCGTGGCTGAGATCACCGTTGCCTAGGTTCTGGGACAGTCACCGCAACGCTCCTCTCCAAGCATGAATTCTGGCCAAGAAAATAGCCTGGGACAAGCCAGTGAGTACTTTGAATGTACTCGCAAACACAATGAACACAGGCATGATTTAACAATGATGTATTGAAAATATATCATGCTTAAGACGTTAGTCACATGAGGTAAGTAAAGCTCTGATGCGTCTAGGCATGTTATTTATGGATATACAATAATATGGTAGTATAGTAATCATGAAGTAAATAACACAAAAGAAATGCCACAATCGGGCGTCTGAGCGACACCGCATATAGGGCTTATAAAGAAATAAGAACAATGCCGCAATCGAGCGTCTGAGCGACACGCATAAAGGGCTTTAAAAGAAATGCCACAGCCGGGCGTCTGAGCGACACCACATAAAGGGCTTTAAAAGAAATGCCACAGTCGGGCGTCTGAGCGACACCACATAAAGGGCTTTAAAAGAAATGCCACAGTAGAGCGACAGAGACAAACCACATAAAGGGATTTAAAAGAAATGCCATAGTCGGGCGTCGAGCGACACCGCATAAAGGGCTTTAAAAGAAATGCCACAATCGGCGTCGAGCGACACCGCATAAAGGGCTTTAAAAGAAATGCCACAATGAATATCCAGGAGGTAGGACCATCCTGGATATTCAAGAATACCAGAAAAATATCACGGTTAGTCCACATCCAAAATAGTAATCATAAATTATCACAAGTCACAATCGTGCTTCCGGGTTTAACAGTTTCACCTCCAAGACCGACACTTGACCCATCCCAAACTGTAATCCTTAACCATGGACTCGGCTATTCGAATAGGTTTAATCTCTGCAGAGGGTGTACTCTTTACCCACGAGTAACGGATTTCTTTAGTCCATCGGGACTAATTCCGTCTACGGTCTTTTTGGTGAAAACACACCTAACTTGCACACACCAGCTTAACTCACATGTGTCTGGAATCACCCACGACACCTGCTAAGCAAAACTCTAAGTGGGGAGGCTACAACCTCGACGTAACATGGGATCACAAAATTTATACAGCATGGCCGGGAGCTACCCCTTTCGGCTACAACCGAAACACCCATGCTCTCGGACCGGTGGTATGACTACCGGATGCCTCGATATCTCCCACCACGGCCTCTACAGACGGTGTGTGCTAGGAAAGGGTTGACAACTTCTTGAACCGTACCCTACTTGGTGTAGAGACGAGTGGTAGTACGAAGCAAGTATGGGGGTTACTGGCACAAGACTCGATCTACGGTCGACTCAGGAGGTTGTAATATTTCCCGCATGATTAGCACAACAATGCATATATCTCAAACAACAGATGGAAACACCACGTGACATCCCCTCATGTCATACCGGACACGACCGTCTCGACGGAGGACTAGGGGCAAGCCCGTGTCTACCCAAGACAGAGGCCTTCCCGTCTTTCCTTCCGGTATGCATGGAAGGCGATATGACGGTGATTTCCATCACAATTCATGTCAACTTCATTAGCATAAACTCTATAAAATGCGCCCATGAATAGGATCTCATCCTCACATAAAATGACGCATGTATATGTCGGGGTGGTGTTGCCACCGTGCTATGCAACACACACAAAAATTCACAAGGGTTCAGAATGCTTGCCTTCAGGTCATGGGAATGAAGGGTGCATCCAAAACATCTTGAAATCTTCAAAAGTCCTATTTAAAGGAATATATATGAATTAACACACA
The DNA here is from genome assembly GCA_021605145.1 of Aegilops bicornis. NCBI lineage: Eukaryota > Viridiplantae > Streptophyta > Magnoliopsida > Poales > Poaceae > Aegilops > Aegilops bicornis. The sequence goes on along the minus strand of CM038669.1, from coordinate 377,735,523 downwards.
AAATAAAAACAGCACAAAAGTTGTTTTGAAAAAATTTCAAATAAATCTTAAAATAAACTAGACAATATTTGAGAGAGGTAGCAAAAAGAATCAATATATTTGGAGTTGTATTTAAAAAGTTATAGTCAGTCAAATTTCTGGTCAAAATCTGATTTTAAAAATAAAACAGAAAACAGAAAAACGGTTCGATTAATTACGTACTCGTCGAAAGCGTAATCTGGAAATACGCTTCCACTTACTCCGCGTGGACCGTGCGTGGTCACTGACAGTGGGTCCTAGGTGGCCCACTAGTCAGGTTTGACTAGTCCGCCCTCCTCCTTCTCCTTCTGTCCCGAGCGGAGGCGGAACTCCGGCGACCAACGCCCGTGGCGGCTCCTCGCGGCCTCTGGAGGGCGGGATGGATCCATGGTCGAGGGTGATCCTCTTGGTAGTCGCTTGGTCGGCGGGGACGGGCGTGAGCTGTCGGCGAGCTCCATGGCGGAGGAAAGCTTCGGGGAAAGTGGTTTGGTGGCGGCGGTGGTTCTCGATCGAAATGGAGTAGGGAAGTGTTCGGGGAGGCAGAGAAGGCTTGGTGAAGAGATTGGAGAGGGGAAGCTCTGGTTGCATGAACGGAGCTGGAGGCGGCGGTGGCCGAACTGACCGGAGAGGTTGAAGAAGACCTGCTCCCCTCCAATTGGTGGTGATGGGGGCGCTAGTGAGACGGCGTGAGGCTACCTGAGGGCTCGGAGGCGCTCGGGGCTCCCTTAAATAGGCGATGGAGGTCGGTTCCGAGGCGGCCGGTAATAAGGACGACGGCGAACCGCCATGCTGTAGCTTGGGCGACGTGGCGGCGACGAGCGCTAGGGGACACGCCTGCGGATGAGTACGCACTGTTCCAGGGGGCAGGTGGCAAGCTGGGGTGGCTTTGGCGGCGCCGACCACGGTCGGGCCTGCTAGCGGTTGGCAACTAGCCGCCACGGCCATCCTGGCGATGGCGCTGTGGGGTGCCAGGTTGGTCGGGGTGGTGTGGCGGTGCAGGGGGACACGGCGTGCTGGCTGGGGCCGAGTTTTGAGTGCGGGGTGAGACGCGGCGGCTCGGGTGCATGCGGGTGCCAAACGCACGCTCTGGGCGCGCCCAGAGCACGCCCGGGGTGTGCTCGATGAAATGCCAGGGCAGCCTAGAGAGTTCCAAACCACAAGAGAGTTAGCAGAAATGGGTTATGGGCTAGGGCTAAACCTTGGGACATGCTGGGTATGTCAGGGGCTCAAGTTCACAATGTAAACTTGAACTCATGCCAAAACTGGTCATGCACTCAGGGTGTTTGACAAAATGCCAAAGGCACCTAGGTAGCTCTTGGAGTGGCCTAACTCTCCAGATAAGTGTCTCTATGGAAGTGAGAGGGGGTGGTGGAGTCGGTTTGCAAAAGGAGAAACTTGCTAGTGCAAGTTTTGCAAAACTTCAGTTCTGGGTAGGGAGTGAGTGGCATCAGTACAAGGACCAAAAGTGTCCCAAATAGAGCAAGCTCCTGGACTTAGGGGTTTTGCAGGGTTGACTACAAGCATGAGAAAACACAAGGTCACCAGAGTAAGAAATAACAGAGTTGCAGTAGAAAACACAAGTCTGGTCCAGAATGAAAAAGAGGTTGTTGCAATCAAATTTTCCAAAGAGCATCACTATGTTTTTGCATAAAGTTGAATGGCATGCTATCACTGACATCCCATAATTTTGGTGGAGGCTCTAGGGAAATATTTAATTGGGTTGTAGTGCAAAAGTGTCCACTGGACCAGATTTGAAAAACAGGTGTAAAACTCAAAATATTTCATGAAATAATTATTTTAATGCACAAATGTGATTTAGAGACCTCACATGACATCTCCAAATTTTGGTTGGAATTTTAAGAGATTCTATCAAAAGGTTGTAGTTCAAAAGGAGCTCCAAAAATTTAATATAGTTCATTTTAATGAATAAAGCTCAAGGTGAAATAATTCAATAAACAAATTCTACTTATTTTGAAATTGTTTTAAATGAGATGGCAAAGAAGTCCATATGCATTTTGGAAAACTCCACTTGGGAAGAATACAAAACTCCTTAATAATAAAAGAAGAGTTACGAAATCAATGAAATAAAGATTTTTAAAACCCTTGGCAAAAATTTTAATATTGAAATCTTGGCAAAATTTTTGGGGTGTTACAACTACTACCCCCCTTAAGAAAAATCTCGTCCTCGAGATTTGCAAAGAGTTAAAATTTTAAATAAATTTGCATTAAAACGGAAATGGCTACAGTGAGAGGACAATAAGTGATGCAAAAACACAGTGTGGGGGTACTGGTGCGGTGTGGGGAAAACTAGCGATTTCTACACTGGTCATAAATTTAGAATAAATTCTAAATCTCAGAATACGCTGGTTGCACCCGAGAGCACAGTGCTCTCTCTGGCTGACTGGTGGACCCGGGCCCACGGTCAGCCTCTTCTCCTTCCTCCGGCTCCTTCTTCTTCCTCCCTCCCGCGCGTTCTCCCGCGCTTTCTCCACCGGCGACGCCTAGCGCGTAGGGCACCTAGGCTGTACCGCGGTAGTGCGTGGCGTGCTAGCTGCCGGTGCAGCGTGCACTCACCTCGCGGGCCAGTGCGCTGTCGGCACTGCTCGCGGATTCGCCTCCGAACACCGGCGGTCGGGCGACGAACGGCGCTGGTGGACCTCGCCCACCGTACACCGAGCTCGAGCTTATAAAACGACCACGGCGTTCCCCTCTTCTTCATCACACCTGGCCTCGCCCCTCCTTCTCTCTTCTTCTCCTCTGTTTCCGATCGCCGGAGCTCGAGACGAGGCGCTAATGGCGGAGGCGGCGCCGGACTGGTACGTGATCTTGCTGTGCGGAGGGCTGGCAGCGGTGATGGGGCTCTCCGTGCTCTGGCGCGATGATCCTCGACGATCGTCGTGATGCCGCTGCTTTCGGCTGCTGGCTCTCATGGTCATGTGGCCACGACAGTAGGTGGGGTGCCGGTGATAAATCTGTTGTCCGTAGGTGCTTAGTTAGGTGCAACACAGTTTGCAAAAATTTGCAAGCAGTGTATGTGTTCGTGTAATTGTGGGGTGAGTCTGCTGCCTTGGGGCTGTGTGAAATAAATGATCTATGTCGTGAGAAAATATTCGATGCGGCAACTCAGGAAAAAGAAATCACGCTCCGGGATTTCTCGCGAGGGAAAACAGTAATACATTAAAGTCCAAAAGCGACAGAGCTGCTTATATTAATGATATACTCGCTGCGAAAATCGGGGTACTAAGCATAAGTTACAACACATAAATGAGAATTTCGACAATAAATATAGCGGTGCATCTAAATTGAAAACGGTAATTGGATGGGGTCTTGAGAAAACGCTTTCGGTATTAGGATACATTCTTCTTCTATCGGAGGGAGTGGATTGACTAGTCGATGAATGCGTCTCTCCTGGTCGGGCCTCAGTGATCTGCCGATGGCGATATGAGGATTTAAATCCGCGAGGCTCTGCAGATAACCCATCACATGTTGGGTCAAACGTTCTTGCGCGATGACGTATTGGACGAGGTTGGCCAAGACTGGGTCTCTCTCAATACGTCCACTGGAAAGGACGTTACTCCTCCGGGTGCTTTGCGGCTCGGAAAATAATAATACCCTCGTTATTTGGCGTAGGGTACCGCGAATCGAAGGCGAGCAAGCGCTTCATACGCAACAACTTCTCTGACCATGTCTTGGGGGTTGGCATAGATTTCCCCACGAAGGAGACCTCTATGGGTGCAGGTTTGGAGTTCTGAGGCGGGATGTGCACGGCTGCCCAATATCTCGAGGTGGAAGGAGTGATCCTCGATTTGAACAGCTCGTACTGGGGTGGCTGGGTTGCGCCCATGGTACTGCAGGTAAAATCCCACAATATCTTGACAAAACTACCTGGGGTAGCATCTGGAGTCCTCAGATAAATACTAGGGATCGGCATGGCAATAAATGGTTGTGGGGATGGTACACAAGGTGAAGGTGCTTGGCAAGGTCACTTGGTGGCCCTTTTATAGCACCGGGGCTGGGTCATTTACCGTGGTAAAAAGTAAAGACTTGGCCGGCTCAGCTCGGGTCAACCACAGATACACACATCTTACTAAAGTGACGTATCACTGTGGATGTTGTCGGGGCGGTTTTGGGTGGCTGCGCCAAGGATAGAGAAATCACACTGCATGCAAGACTACTATATAAAATAGATGCACGATGCCAGGCTGCGCTAATTTAAGAAATCACAGGATTACAAAGCGAGGATACACTGGGACTAGCTACTACTCGAGTGACTCAGTCTACTTCGTTCACATCCAAGCGGGCGTCCCTTGTGGACGTCGAGGCTACTCCACGGTCCTCACCGTCGGAATTTGCTGGAGAGGGCTGAGGGGCTGCAAGCTCGGGGTAGTGATGATGACCGTCACGGGGATTGTTGACCACAACCCGTTGGAGTGTGCTCGGGGAGGCGGCAGAAGCAGTGCAGGGTCATCAAAGCACCTTGGGCGGCCAGTGGGGCTGGCCTCGTGGTCTCGATCGGTTGTCCAAACAACACGACTGGATTGTCGGCGTTGGGCTCGATCTCCTCTCTTGCTGGGGCTCGACGAACCAGCTCTCCACGAGCTGCGACCAGATCAATAGTGATTTGATCGAATAGGTCCTCCAGTGCACTTACATAGCGCACTAGATGCAGTAATGCAGGGTCCGTCTCGTGATCTTCGTTGGCAACTTGAGGTGGTCTACCATACCCTTCACGCCTGGGGTAGTAGTGGAACGAGCGACGATTAACTCGGGGCGGCAGGTGCACGAGATGAACTATAGCCTCTCGAGCAGCTAGTTGGATGGCTTGCGGCTCAAAGGAAGTAGTTCTTCCGGTGAACTGTAAGGGGCGCCGGTGCAGACCCCTCTTGTAGATATGTACAGTGGCCCAGAATTGACGGCTCTCGCCACTAATGGGTCCTTGGTACACAACATATTCGGGTGGCTCTTCTAACGCGTAGGCACGACGGGTGAGGTTTGCGAGTATGGTCACAAAACCTCCAAGGTTGGTTGCTGTAGTCTCATGGTGTACTACGGGACCAGGCATTGTGGTTTGGTTTTGGGATAGCGGCTGTGCTGGGTTGGGTTGAGCGCGTCCCTTTTTATAGAAAAGGGGGCGGAGTCTTCCTTCGCACGCTTGCGAATGAGACGCCTTTGGTGCTGGTCACTGGTGGGTGATAGACGGGCTAGTTGATAGGTTGGGCACCAACTGCAGAAAGCGTCGGGTCACTATGTGGCTATCTTATGCAAGAAGCTTGGCTGAGGTCTTGGTTATGGCTCGGTGGGTTATTAGCCTAAGTTTATTGACCTGGCTAAGATAGGATTAGCCAATGGTCAGCCTGGCTCTGATACCAAGTCTGTGGCGACCGGTTCTCCGGGTGTCAATTCGAGAAAATGGCCGTTGTGCTCATCAGCCCCGAGGATTCTTGTTAGCTGATGAGGCACTAGCTTGAATCTGAAATTCCAAGCAGAAATACAATATGTGTAGTACAAGACCATTCTGGCCTGTGAGTACAACAAATGGTTTCTAAAGGTTGATGGCGGAAGCGGTTCGTGGATCATCAGTGTCGATGGAACTCCATTTCCCACGGGAACAGCTGACCAGGCTAACTCCTATCTTCGCGTGGCTGAGATCACCGTTGCCTAGGTTCTGGGACAGTCACCGCAACGCTCCTCTCCAAGCATGAATTCTGGCCAAGACAATAGCCTGGGACAAGCCAGTGAGTACTTTGAATGTACTCGCAAACACAATGAACACAGGCATGATTTAACAATGATGTATTGAAAATACATCATGCTTAAGACGTTAGTCATATGAGGTAAGTAAAGCTCTGATGCGTCCAAGCATGTTATTTATGGATATACAATAATATGGTAGTATAGTAATCATGAAGTAACTAACACAAAAGAAATGCCACAATCGGGCGTCTGAGCGACACCGCATAGAGGGCTTATAAAGAAATAAGAACAATGCCGCCATCGGGCGTCTGAGCGACACCGCATAAAGGGCTTTAAAAGAAATGCCACAGTCGGGAGTTTGAGCGACACCACATAAAGGGCTTTAAAAGAAATGCCACGATCAAGGCGTCTGAGCGACACCACATAAAGGGCTTTAAAAGAAATGCCACGGTTAGGCGTCGGCGACACCACATAAAGGGCTTTAAAAGAAATGCCACGGTCAAGGCGTCTGAGCGACACCGCATAAAGGGCTTTAAAAGAAATGCCACAATCGAAGGCGTCTGGCGACACCGCATAAAGGGCTTTAAAAGAAATGCCACAATGAATATCCAGGAGGTAGGACCATCCCAGGGATATTCAAGAATACCAGAAAAAATATCACGGGTTAGTCCACATCCAAAATAGTAATCATAAATTATCACAAGTCACAATCGTGCTTCCAGGTTTAACAGTTTCACCTCCGAAGACCGACACTTGACCCATCCCAAACTGTAATCCTTAACCATGGACTCGGCTATTCGAATAGGTTTAATCTCTGCAGAGGGTGTACTCTTTACCCACGAGTAACGGATTTCTTTAGTCCATCGGGACTAATTCCGTTTACAGTCTTTTGGTGAAAACACACCTAACTTGCACACACCGGCTTAACTCACATGTGTGGAATCACCCACGACACACGCTAAGCAAAACTCTAAGTGGGGAGGCTACAACCTCGGCGTAACATGGGATCACAAAATTTATACAGCGCAAACTGAGGAGCTGCCCCTTTCGCTACAACCGAAACACCCATGCTCTCGGACCGGTGGTATGACTACCGGATGCCTCCAAAGATCTCCCACCACGGCCTCTGCATGCGGTGTGTGCTAGGAAAGGGTTGACAACTTCTTGAACTGTACCCTACTTGGTGTAGAGACGAGTGGTAGTCTGAAGCAAGTATGGGGAGTTCTTGGCACAAGACTCGATCTACGGTCGACTCGGGAGGTTGTAATATTTCCGCATGATTAGCACAACAATGCATATATCTCAAACAACAGATGGAAACACCACGTGACATCCCTCATGTCATCTGGGACACGACCGTATCGACTGAGGACTAGGGTCAAGCCCGTGTCTACCCAAGACAGAGGCCTTCCCGTCTTTCCTTCCGGTATGCATGGAAGACGTATGACGGTGATTTCCATCACAATTCATGTCAACTTCATTAGCATAAACTCTTTAAAATGCACCCATGAATAGGATCTCATCCTCACATAAAATGACGCATGTATATGTCGGGGTGGTGTTGCCACCGTGCTATGCAACACACACAAAAATTCACCAGGGTTCAGAATGCTTGCCTTCAGGTCATGGGAAGGAAGGGTGCATCCAAAACATCTTGAAATCTTCAAAAGTCCTATTTAAAGGAATATATATGAATTAACACACAAAATAAAAACAGCACAAAAGTTGTTTTGAAAAATTTCAAATAAATCTTAAAATAAACTAGACAATATTTGAGAGAGGTAGCAAAAGAATCAATTCATTTGGAGTTGTATTTAAAAAGTTATAGTCGATCAAAGTTCGGTCAAAATATGATTTTAAAAATAAAAGCAGAAAAGCAGAAAAAGCAGTTCGATTAATTACGTACACGCCGAAGCGTAATCTGGAAATACGCTTCCACTTACTCCGCGTGGACCGTGCGTGGTCACCGACAGTGGGTCCTAGGTGGCCCACTAGTCGGGTTTGACTAGTCCGCCTCCTCCTTCTCCCTCTGTCCCGGCGAGGCGGAACTCGGCGACCAACACCGGCGTGAGCGGCTCCTCGCTGACCTCACGGAGGGCGGGGATGGATCCGTGGGTCGAGGGCGATCCTACTGGTAGTCGCTGGGTCGGCGGGGACGGCGTGAGCTGTCGGCGGCGAGCTCCACGGCGGAGGAAAGCTTCGGGGGAAAGTGGTTTCGGGGCGGCGGTGGTTCTCGATCGAAATGGAGTAGGGGGAGTGTTTAGGGGAGGCAGAGAAGGCTTCTGGTGAAGAGATTGGAGAGGGGGAAGCTCTGGTTGCGCCGAACGGAGCCGGGAGGTGGCGGTGGCCGAACTGACCGGAGAGGTTGAAGAAGACCTGCTCCCCTCCAATTGGTGGCGATGGGGGCGCTAGTGAGACGGCGTGAGGCTACCTGAGGGCTCGGAGGCGCTCGGGGCTCCCTTAAATAGGCGATGGAGGTCGGTTCCGAGGCGGCCGGTGATAAGGACAACGACGAACCGCCATGCTGTAGCTTGGGCGACGTGGCAGCGACGAGCGCTAGGGGACACGCCTGCGGATGAGTACGCACTATTCCAGGGGGCAGGTGGCAAGCTGGGGTGGCTTTGGCGGCGCCGACCATGGTCGGGCCTGCTAGCGGTTGGCAGCTAGCCGCCACGGCCATCCTGGCGATGGCGCTGTGGGGTGCCAGGTTGGTCGGGGTGGTGTGGCGGTGCAGGGGGACACGGCGTCTTGGTGGGGCCGAGTTTTGAGTCTTGAGGTGAGACGCGGGCGGCTCGGGTGCATCTGGGTGCCAAGCGCACGCCTGGGCGCGCCAGAGCACGCCCGGTGTGCTCGACGAAATGCCAGGCAGCCTAGAGAGTTCCAAACCACAAGAGAGTTAGCGAGAAATGGGTTATGGGCTAGGGCTAAACCTTGGGACATGCTGGGTAGGTCAGGGGCTCAAGTTCACAATGTAAACTTGAACTCATGCCAAAACTGGTCATGCACTTAGGGTGTTTGACAAAATGCCAAAGGCACCTAGGTAGCTCTTGGAGTGGCCAAACTCTCCAGATCAGTGTCTCTATGGAAGTGAGAGGGGGTGGTGGAGTCAGTTTGCAAAAAGGAGAAAGTTGCTAGTGCAAGTTTTGCAAAACTTGATTACAGGCGGGGAGTGAGTGGCATCATTATAAGGACCAATAGTGTCCCAAATAGAGCAAGCTCCTGGACTTAGGGGTTTTGCAGGGTTTGACTACAAGCATGAGAAAACACAAGGTCACCAGAGTAAGAAATAACAGAGTTGCAGTAGAAAACACAAGTCTGGTCCAGAATGAAAAAGAGGTTGTTGCACTCAAATTTTCCAAAGAGCATCACTATGTTTTTGCATAAAGTTGAATGGAATGCTATCACTGACATCCCATAATTTTGGTGGAGGCTCTAGAGAAATATTTAATTGGGTTGTAGTGCAAAAGTGTCCACTGGACCAGATTTGAAAAACAGGTGTAAAACTCAAAATATGTCATTAAATAATTATTTTAATGCACAAAAGTGATTTAGAGACCTCACATGACATCTCCAAATTTTGGTTGGAGTTTTAAGAGATTCTATCAAAAGGTTGTAGTTCAAAAGGAGCTCCAAAAATTTAATATAGTTCATTTTAATGAATAAAGCTCAAGGTGAAATAATTTAATAAACAAATTCTACTTATTTAGAAATTGTTTTAAATGAGATGGTAAAGAAGTCCATATGCATTTTGGAAAACTCCACTTGGGAAGAATACAAAACTCCTTAATAATAAAAGAAGAGTTCTGAAATCAACCGAAATAAAGATTTTTAAAACCCTTGGCAAAAAATTTAATATTGAAATCTTGGCAAAAATTTTGGGGTGTTACACACAGCCCAAGAGTTTGTTTGTAACTTGTGGCATTGCATCCATGCATCATGTTTAAATTTATTTGAAAGTTGAAATGGGGATGTTGAAACCCTAGCACCAAATGAATTCAACTAGGTTCAAACTTAAAACTTTTCAATGTACCCAAAATGCCCTTCATAAATGCTCACCATCTTTGGTCTGGCTAAACCCTCTGCCAAAAATGGTTTCATATTTTTGGAGGCTATTCTGGATTTTGAATTAAATCATAAGTATTTGAATTTGGACATTTAAATTCTATAAATATTTTAAATGTCCAAATAATCTTGAAAGCATTTGAGGGCTATTGGAAATAGTTTCAAAAGTGCCCACAATTATTTTCAGGATTTTACAAAATGAATTAGTATTTTTACTAATTCAAAACAGAGAAAATAAAATAGAAAACAGAAAACAAATAAGTAAGAGAGAGAGAAAGCCACCGGGCCACTTACCGAACCCACTGGCAGCCCACCTAGCTGGCCCGGTGGTGGCCTAGCCCACTGTGGCCCATGCCGATCATCCTCTACCCGCCAAAGAGGCGGAGGAGGGAGACAGAAACGCACAAGGCCGTGGCGACACGCCACCTTCCCGCCTGCCTGCGTCCCTTGCCATGCTGACGCTTTGAACCGCCTCCCGGCCTCCCTCGACCCTGGACATCGCACTTTCCCTCTCCGCTTCTCTCGCCGTTCCCATGACAGTGAAAGCACGCTTCGCCGACCGCCGCAACTGCCGTGGCCACCGCCTTCCCGCGCCTCTCCGACGTGTTCCCGTGCTCCATACGACCTCCTCTTCCTCCTCACCGAGCCGTGCGGCCGGGAAGCCCTAGAATGCTGCCAACGCCGTCTTCTTCAACCTCGGTCCGCTGAGATCGCCGGTGACCGCACGCCGTCACCAACCCTTCCTCGAGCCCATCGAAGGCCTCTCTACGGACCACCGTGTGAGCCATCGACCTCCCCATCCTCTTCTTTTTCTTTCTCAGGCGTCAGAAGGATTGCACCGCGACTTCACCCGCAAGACGCGCCGCCGGGCGCTGCTGCCGCGAAGCCCCGGTGACCATTTGATCACGGGCGTGCACCCGTTGTGCTTGTCGCGACCTGTAGAGCACCCCCAACACCTTAGCTCGCTCGTTTGTGAGCAGCAGCACCGATCCAGACCGCACCCGAGCTCCGGCTGCCGCTCACGAGCTCGCCATCGTCGGTTCCGGCCACCACAGGCCCGGCCACCACCGCCGTTCAACGCGCGCCAGTGAGGGCTCTCCAACGAGCCCAAGCACACCTCAAACCGAGCCCTGTGGGCGATTCCCGAGCACCTCCGCCGCGTACATCCCATGGCCGGCCTAACTCCGGCGAAAACGCCATTAGGCACTAACCTAGTGACCCCCTGGGTCCATGACAGGTGGGGCCAGCTCCTGTTAAGTTTTGGATTAGTTTAAATCTCAGCCTAATCAGCACAGTGACATGGAATGTGGGACCCACGGCTCAGGTTTGACCCCGGTCAGCTGTGTTGACCTGATGACGTCATCTTGACATCATGCTGACGCTGTAACTATTTTCTAAAATTTGAATAAATCAGAAAAGGTTTAGAAAATTCCAGAAAATAGTTAAAACTTCTAAAATTCATATAAATTCAATCGTAACTCAGAATGAGATAAATTATATATGAAAAATGATCAGAAAAATCCAATCTATCCATCTGTACCATTTTCATGCATGTTAGAACAACTTATAGCTGCTGTTTAGCACAAATCATATAAATGGCATTTAAATATCCACATATGGAGTTTGAATTTGAATCTTGTATTCAAACCAACTTCATTTAACTTGCTGCTAGTTGCATTAGCTCAAACACATTCATATTGCCATGTCATAGCATGCATCATATTGTTGCATTGCATTGATTGTGTTCCCTCTTGTTTGCCGGTGTTTGTCCCCTCTCAGTAGACGACGTACCGACGATGAGTTCGATGACATCGATGGAGAACTATACTATCTTTGGATGTGTCAGGCAAGCAAAACCCCCTTGTTCATTTCGATACAATCCCACTCTCTCGCTCCTGCTCTCTTTTACTGCATTAGGACAACAACAATTCATCTGTTACTTGCTGCGGTAGTTGAACCCCTTTATCCTCTGCATGACCTGTCATTGCCACAGTAAATAGATGAAACCCACTAGCATGAGTAGGAGTTGTATGAGCCCTGATGTGCCTACTCATTCATGCTTGTTTGTCATGCCTGCTATTTCTTAGAGTTGTGTCAGGTCTGATTCATCGGGAATGAATTGGAAAGTGGTGAACATGTCCTACTGTGTGTGAGCTAAGTGTGTGAACACGATTTGGTAAAGGTAGCGGTGAGAGGCCATGTAGGAGTACATGGTGGGTTGTCTCATTGCAGCCATCCTCAGGAACTGAGTTCTGTGTTTGTGGTCCATGAACAGTTACTACCACACATTGGGTTCCCAACTCGACCCCTCTCGACTTATTAATCAACTTGATCTCTGTCCGGGAGTTGCAACTAGTTTACGGTGTTTGTAGGTAGTGTTAGTAGTCTACCAAGTGGCACCAGTGCAGGTGGGCTTGGGACGGACTAGGCCTGATGGCATGGTGTACCAAGTGGCACCCGGTTGGTGGGCTTGGGAACCTTGCTCACATCGTTGGGGCCGTGAGCGACACCCCGGCCAGATCTCCTTGCGGATGGAACCCGAATAGGCGATAAACCTGGACGAGAGACTTGTGTGGTTAGTCAGGTCGTGGCCGACTCCCTCGCCCAGCTTCCGCTTGAAGGTTGCCGAGGTACATGACGTGTACAGGGCGATAAGTGGCGAGAGCGTGTGTGAAGAAGTACACCCCTGCAGGGTTATCATTATCTATTCAAATAGCCGGATTCCTCGGATATGGAAACTTGGACCCCTTGCATAGTTCATAGACAAGTGAAAGTGGATACTCTAAAACTCGCAAGATAAGCGTGAGTGCTATGGATGGCGTTCTCGTAGGAAGGCGGAAGCGGATCCATAGTGGTGTATTGATATGGTGAATATGTGGACTCGTGTGCGCCACCTCAAAAGAGTTACTTGCAGTCGTAGTTTAGGATAGCCACCGAGTCAAAGATGGCTTGCTGCAGTCAAACTCCACCACCCCCTTTGTTGATAATGTTGCATGTGTAGTTAGTTCTGATGTAAGTCTTGCTGAGTACATTTGTACTCACGTTTGCTTATTTTATGTTTTGTAGAGAGATGTCAGTCACGCTAGTAGTTCCGCGTGGACTTCGACGTTTAGCTTGTTACCTCAGCTATGATCTTGTGCCCTCAACAGGATCTGGTAGATAGTCGGGCTTCTCAGCCTTTTCCATTTGTAGATGTCTGTACTCAGACATGTTAAGCTTCCGCTTGTGCTTGTTGCTTGTATGCTTCTGTATGTCTTTGGGTCATGAGACCCATGTTTGTAATATCTCGCTCCTCGGAGCCTAATGAATAAATACTTGAGTCGTAGAGTATTTTTGTGATGCCATGTTGTATTTACCCATATCGAGCATATTGTGTGTATGATTGAAATGCTTGGTATGTGTGGGATCCGACAATCTAGTTGTTTATCCTCGGTAGCCTGTCTTATGGGGAAATGTAGTCTAGTGCTTCCTTGAGCCATAGTAGTCCGCTTCTGACCCGGTTCACCGGAGTCCTGCTAGCCCAAAGACTGCTTTCGGGACATTTGATCGGGCCGCATGTGTCTCACTTTGTTCCTCGTGTACATCCCTTCGGGAAATGTCACGCGGTGACATCCGAGTCCTACCTAGCCTGCTACGGCCCGGGTTACGGAGTCCTCATAGCCCAAAGGTTTCTGACCCGGATTCACACTGCCGACCGACATGCTCGATGTGATTCATGTATGCCTGTCCCCATAGGTTAGTGCCGCTTTGGGTTCACGACTAGCCATGTCGGCCGGGTTCTTCATCATATGGATGCTAGCGACACTATCATATACGTGAGCGGAAAGGCATAAGCGGTCCGGGCCATGGTAAGGCGACACCCGTGGGAATACCGTGCGTGAGGCCGCAAAGTGATATGAGGTGTTACCGGCTAGATCGATGTGACTTGGAATCGGGGTCCTAACACTTATAATGTTGATTCCGTTGTTCCTACGGCTTATATTGAGAAACCACCTTTTCCTGTTAGAGTAAAGGAACATTCTAGGGCTTCAGCTGTGTTCTGTAGAAGTTATACTAGAACACCTACACCCCCTGAACAAATTAAAGTTGAACCTAGTATTTCTATGGTTAAATATCTCTTGGTCGATAATATTGATGGACATGTTATTTTATGTGATGAAGTTGCTAGAATTGCCAAACCCAATGATAAAGATAAACATAGACCTATTCTTGGCATGCCTATTGTCTCTGTTAAGATAGGAGATCATTGTTATCATGGCTTATGTGATTTGGGTGCTAGTCTGAGTGCAATTCCTTTTACTTTATATCAAGAAATTGTGAATGATATTGCACCTGCTGAAATAGAAGATATTGATTTACCATTAAGCTTGCTTATAGAGATAATGTCTCACCAATTGGGATTGTTAGAGATGTTGATGTCTTGTGTGGGAACCTACTGATTTTCTAGTTCTTGGTTCCCCACAAGATGATTTTTGTCCCATTATATTTGGTAGACCTTTCTTGAACACTGTTAATGCTAAGATAGATTGTGAGAAAGAAACTATTAGTGTAAGTTTCGGGGATGTGTCTCATGAGTTTAACTTCTCCAAATTTCGTAGACAACCCCATGACAATGAATTGCCTAATAAAGATGAAATTATTGGTCTTGCTTCTATTGCCTTGCCTCCTATTGATCCTTTAGAACAATATTTGCTAGACCTTGATATGTTCATGAATGAAAGAAAGGAATTAGATGAGATTTTGTTTAAACAAATGCTTGTTTTGAAACACAATTTGCTTGTCGAGACTCTTCAAGATCCTCTACCACCCAAGAGTGATCCTGTGTTTGATCTTAAACAATTACCTGATACTTTGAAATATGCTTATCTCGATGAAAAAAAGATATATCATGTTATTATTAGTGCTAACCTTTCAGAGCAGGAAGAAAAGAGATTATTGAAAACTCTGAAGAAACATCGTGCCGCTATTGGATATACTTTGGATATCTTAAGGGCATTAGTCCCACTCTATGTGACCATAAAATTAATATGGAACCTGATGCTAAACCAGTTGTTGATCACCAGAGACGGTTGAACCCAAAGATGAAAGAAGTGGTAAGAAATGAAATATTAAAGCTTCTGGAAGCAGGTATAGTTTATCCTATTGCTGACAGTAGATGGGTAAGTCAGGATCATTGTGTCCCTAAGAAGGGAGCTATTACTGTTGGTCCTAACGATAAAAATGAATTGATCCCACAAAGAATTGTTACAGGTTATAGAATGGTAATTGATTTTAGAAAATTAAATAAAGCTACTAGGAAGGATCATTATCCTCTGCCTTTTATTGATCAAATGCTAGAAAGACTATCAAAACATACACATTTTTCCTTTCTAGATGGTTATTCTGTTTTTTCTCAAATACCTGTGTCACAAGAGGATGAAGAAAAAACTACTTTTACTTGCCCTTTCAGTACTTTTGCCTATAGACGTATGGATTTTGGTTTATGCAATGCACCTGCTACCTTCCAAAGATGTATGACTTGAAAGTGCTAGTTATCGACTAGAGGGGGGTGAATAGGCGATTTTTATGAAAGTCTTCAAAACACGTGGGCTTTGAAGACAAATGATAGAAATGAACCTATTGATATGCAGCGGAAGGTAGACTGCACAAGACAAGCCATAGTCAAGTAAGTAATGAAGTGAAATCATGAAGACTATTAGCAGCTAGGTAGTATAGATTAGGATGGAAGATAGTATGAAGCCAAACAACAATAGTCGTCACACAGTGGAGTCAAACAAATCAAGCAAGCATGCAAATGACTTCACGAAGACAAACTGTAAATAAGTGAGGGAGGAGATAGAACTAGTTGCTTGGTGAGGACAAGGATTTGTTGGACCAGTTCCAGTTGCTGTGACAACTGTACGTCTGGTTAGGGAGTCTGAGATTCAACTTAGAAGACTGCGTCTTCACCTTATTCCCCTTGAGGTAAGGACACTTAGTCCTCGCCCAATCACTCTGGTAAGTCTTCAAGGTAGACTTCCAAACCTTCACAGTCTTCGTTCACCGGCAATCCACAATGACTCTTGGATGCTCAGAACGCGACGCCTAACCGGCTGGAGGATTCACAGTCCTCAAGTGTAATAAGTCTTCAGATCATGCGGATAGAAAGACTTCAGTGATGCCTAACACTCTTTTGGCTCTGGGTGTTTTGGGCTTTGTCCTTGCAAGGATCTTTCTCTCAAATGCTTCGGAGGTGGGTTGCTCTCAAACGACGAAAGTCGTGCACTAACTCTGAGCAGCCACCAATTTATGGTGTAGGGGGTGGGCTATTTATAGCCAGGAGGCAACCCGACCTGATTTGTCTGAAATGACCCTGGGTCACTAAGGAACTGACACGTGTCCAACGGTCAGATTTCAAACACATGCGTCAGCTTGACTTTGGCTACAAGTAAAGCTGACTTATCCAGCTTTGGATAAGTTTGCTCTCATTGTCTTTGCTCGAAGACATAAGATTTGGTTGAGCATCACTTCAGTCACTCTGACTTTGTTCACTTGGACCCCACTTAATAGAGCGGTGGTTCCTATGACTCAACAAATAAGAAAAGGAAACTACGAAACAACTATGTCTTCGCACTCCATAGTCTTCATGCGATGTCTTCTCATGTCATATTCTTCATTGTGAATATCTTCACAATCTACCATTGTCTTCAATGTCTTCACACATTTTCAGGGGTCATCTCTGGTAGGTAAACCGAATCAATGAGGGACTACTACCTATGTTATCCTGCAATTCTCACAAACACATTAGTCCCTCAACCAGGTTTGTCGTCAATACTCCAAAACCAACTAGGGGTGGCACTAGATGCACTTACAATCTCCCCCTTTTTGGTGATTGATGACAAACTGGTTGAAGTTTTCAATGGGGATAAAAGTATGTGAAATTGTAAGGGTTAAGGTATTGTCTTCATAATTAGCAAAAAGGCTCCCCCTGAAGATGTGCATATAAGTAGTTTGCTTTTGAATGCAAATGCACATTGCAGGTTTTACTTGTGGAGATCCTCTTCAACATATGAAGACAATTCATCATGCATATAAAGATATAGTGAAGATAATGACCTGCATAATGAAAAATGGACGTCCGCGGAATGACTTCATGTGGAATATATCATCGCATCACAGAATAGCAACCAAAGTAGCAGACGACCATCAAGTTTAAGTGTTACAACCCAAAGAACCAAATGTATCAAAACGAGAGTTGTACACTTGGCAAAATATAAAGCAACGACCCATATGGACCCGCTTGAAGACTATCAACTCATATGCTTCTCCCCCTTTTATCAGTAAGGACCAAAAAGGTTTGAAGACATAGAGCATCTACTCGTTCCCATCAGGAGAGAATGAAGGTGCAGGGTCGACGTTGGAGTCCGGTGGTGCAAAGGGGCCTGGTGCAGTGTCGAGATGCGGCAAAGTAGTGGTTGGAGAAGTAGCATCATCTTCGTCATCTACGACTCTAGCATTAACCGTTGCAGCCGAGGAGGAATACTCTGAGTCTTCTAAGGAAGGAGTATGGCACAAGACGGCATTGCGGGGAGGCGTGGAATCAAACTTGTAGCGTTCAGTGAAGCCATCTTCGCGAAGATCATCTTCGGAGCTCAGCAAGGTTAGACTCTTCCATGACCTCCGACAGGCTTCATGTGACACGAAGGCATTCTTGGTGGCAAGAGTGCGAACGCGATTAACATCCACCAAGAGGCTTGATACGTCTCCAACGTATCTATAATTTTTTATTACTCCATGCTATATTATCTACTATTTTGGACCATATTGGGCTTTATTTTACACTTTTATATTACTTCTGGGACTAACCTATTAACCGGAGGCCCAGCCCAGATTTGTTGTTTTTTGCCTATTTCAGAGTTTCGAAGAAATGGAATATCAAACGGAGTCCAAACGGAATGAAACCTTTGGGAACGCGATTTTCTCACCGAATATGATCCAGGAAACTTGGACCCCCCGTCAAGAAAGGAAGGAGGTGGCCACGAGGGTGGAGCCCCCCTAGGGCGCGCCCCCTGCCTCGTGGGCCCCCCTTTGCTCCACCGACGTACTCCTTCCTCCTATAAATACCACGTACCCCTGAACAATCAGATACGGAGCCAAAAACCTAATTCCACCGCCACAACTTTCTGTATCCACGAGATCCCATCTTGGGGCCTCTTCCCGAGCTCCGCCGGAAGGGGAATCCACCATGGACGGCTTCTACATCATCATGGCCTCTCCGATGAAGTGTGAGTAGTTTACCACAGACCTTCAGGTCCATAGTTAGTAGCTAGATGGCTTCTTCTCTCTTTTTGGATCTCAATACAATGTTCTCCCCCTCTCTTGTGGAGATCTATTCGATGTAATCTTCTTTTTGCGGTGTGTTTGTTGAGATCGATGAATTGTGGGTTTATGATCAAGATTATCTATGAGCAATATTTGAATCTTCTCTAAATTCTTTTTTGTATGATTGGTTATCTTTGCAAGTCTCTTCGAATTATCCGTTTGGTTTGGCCAACTAGATTGGTAGTTCTTGCAATGGGATAAGTGCTTAGCTTTGGGTTCAATCTTGCAGTGTCCTTTCCCAGTGACAGAAGGGGCAGCAAGGCATGTATTGTATTGTTGCCATCGAGGATAACAAGATGGGTTTTTTATCATATTTCATGAATTTATTCATCTACATCATGTCATCTTGCTTAAGGCGTTACTCTATTTTCATTAACTTAATACTCTAGATGCATGCTCGATAGCGGTCGATGAGTGGAGTAATAGTAGTCGATGCAGGCAGGAGTCGGTCTACTTGTCTCGGACGTGATGCCTATATACATGATCGTACCTAGATACTCTCATAACTACTCTCAATTCTGTCAATTGCTCAACAGTAATTCGTTCACCCACCGTAAAATACTTATGCTCTTGAGAGAAGCCACTAGTGAAATCTATGGCCCCCGGGTCTATTCTCTATCATATCAATCTTCCATCACTTTATTATTTCTTTGCTTTTTTACTTTGCTTTTTATTTTAGTTTGCATCTTTATACCAAAAATACCAAAAATATTATCTATCATCTCTATCAGATCTCACTCTCGTAAGTGACCGTGAAGGGATTGACAACCCCTAATCACGTTGGTTGCGTTGAGCTATTTGTTTTGTGTAGGTACAAGGGACTTGTGCTTGGCCTCCTACTGGATTGATACCTTGGTTCTCAAAAACTGAGGGAAATACTTACGCTACTCTGCTGCATTATCCTCTCCTCTTCGGGGAAATCCAATGCAAGCTCAAGAGGTAGCAAGAAGAATTTCTGGCGCCGTTGCCGGGGAGTCTATGGAAAAGTCAACATACCAAGTACCCATCACAATCCCTTATCTCTTGCATTACATTATTTGCCATTTGCCTCTCGTTTTCCTCTCCCCCACTCCACCCTTGCCGTTTTATTCGCCCTCTTTCTTTTCCGTTTGCCATTTTTCTCGCTTGCTTGTCATTATGTCTGGATTTGGGGAAATTATTGCTGATTTGGATAATAATAATATCATGGAAAATTCTGAAGCTCCTGCTGAAGAACCCCCTACCTTGCATACAAAAAAATTCGAGTTGGTAGTGGTAATATTATTGGAAAAGGAGTTATTCAAGATTTCTTTACTTGTGCCGTTGCTTTTGCCTTCTATGGGCGGTTCTATTCTTCATAGAACTAGTAGTCTTCTTGGACGCCATTGCCATGCTTATAGTTGAACTTGAAAGGCAATTTATGCACATGCACCCTTGCATACAAAGAGTTTTCTTAGAATTCTCTAATATTGAGCATTCTTCTGTTAAGCGTGCCGCCACTATATTTTTGGCTCATGAGTTTAGATTTATAATAAAAGAGGCCAAAGAAATCTTTGCACATTATAGGGTAGGTGCTATTCATCCTCCCATTGAAGCTATCCTTTTTAATCAAGAAGACATGATGTGATTACAATCTTTAGATCATATTGCTTATAGTGAAAATCTTAGGAAAAAGGTTCCTGCCGATGTTCTAGTTGATAAAATTTCCGAGCTTAATGATGATTTTGCTATTCAGAATAATGGACTAGGTTTTCCTCTTGAACGAAGGCTTGTATCTTTTGCCAAAAGAATGCTCTTAATGATGAATTGGTTGTGCAATACAAAGGGCCTAAGGAGGAACCCATACCTCCCGAGATTGATCTTGGGGACTTTTGTCCCATTAAATTTAGCCCTTTTGATTATTTTTGCTTGCCTCAAAGAAAACTTGCTGCTGAACGTAGATAATATGAGAGAAGTTTTCATGATTTGCCATACCACTATTATGGCAATACCTAGATCTATCCTTGCTTTTATGCCTAGCTAGGGGCGTTAAACGATAGCGCTTGTTGGGAGGCAACCCAATTTTATTTTTAGTTTTTTGTTTTTGTTTCTGTTTAGGAATAAATATTCCATCTACCTTCTATTTAGATGTGGTTTTATGTTTTATTAGTGTTTGTGCCAAGTTAAACCTATAGGATCTTCTTGGATGATAGTTATTTGATCTTGTTGTAATTTCCAGAAACTTTTGGTTCAAGAAAATAATTCTTAAAAATCACCATAACGTGATAAAATAGTGATTCCAATTGATGATGATCAATACACAAATTGCCTAGGTCTTCCTATTTTTGCTGAATTTTTGGAGTTCCAGAAGTTTGCCTTAGTTACAGATTACTACAGACTATTCTGTTTTTGACAGATTCTGTTTTTCGTGTGTTGTTTGCTTATTTTGATGAATCTATGACTAGTAAAATAGTTTATAATCCATAGAGAAGTTGGAATACAGTAGGTTTAACACCAATATAAATAAAGAATGAGTTCATTACAGTACCTTGAAGTGGTCTTTTGTTTTCTTTCGCTAACGGAGCTCACGAGATTTCTGTTGAGTTTTGTGTTGTGAAGTTTTCAAGTTTTGGGTGAAATATTTTTGATGGATTATGGAAAAAGGAGTGGTAAGAGCCTAAGCTTGGGGATGACCATGGCACCCCCAAGATAATCCAAGGACACCAAAAATTCAAAGCTTGGGGATGCCCCCGGAAGGCATCCCCTCTTTCGTCCCCTTCCATCGGTAACTTTACTTGGAGCTATATTTTTATTCACCACATGATATGTGTTTTGCTTGGAGCGTCTTGTATGATTTGAGTCTTTGCTTTTTAGTTTACCACAATCATCCTTGCTGTACACACCTTTTGAGAGAGCCATACATGAACTGGAATTTGATAGAATACTCTATGTGCTGCACTTATATCTTTTGAGCTATATAGTTTTGCTCTAGTGCTTCACTTATATCTTTTAGAGCACGGTGATGGATTTGTTTTAAAGAAACTATTGATCTCTCATGCTTCACTTATATTATTTTGAGAGTCTTAAATAGCATGGTAATTTTCTTAAATAATTTTAATATGCTAGGTATGCAAGAATAATAAAATCTTTTTTATGAGTGTGTTGAACACTAAGAAAAGTTTGATGCTTGATGATTATTTTGAGATATGGAGGTAATAATATCAAAGTAGTGCTAGTTGAGTAGTTGTGAATTTGAGAAATTCTTGTGTTGAAGTTTGCAAGTCCCGTAGCATGCACGTATGATAAACGTTATGTAACAAATTTGAAACATGATGTGTTCTTTGATTGTCCTCCTTATGAGTGGCGGTCGGGGACGAGCGATGGTCTTTTCCTACCAATCTATCCCCCTAGGAGCATTCGCGTAGTGCTTTGGTTTTTGATGGCTTGTAGATTTTTGCAATAAGTATATGAGTTCTTTATGACTAATGTTGAGTCCATGGATTATACACACTCTCACCCTTCCATCATTGCTAGCCTCTTGATGCCGTGCATTGCCCTTTCTCACATTGAGAGTTGGTGCAAACTTCACGGTGCATCCAAACCCGTGATATGATTCACTCTTTCACACATAAACCTCCTTATATCTTCCTCAAAACAGCCACCATACCTACCTATTATGGCATTTCCATAGCCATTCCGAGATATATTGACATGCAACTTTCCACCATTCCGTTCATCATGACACATTCATCATTGTCATAGTGCTTAGCATGATCATGTAGTTGACATAGTATTTGTGGCAAAGCCACCGTTCATAATTATTTCATACATGTCACTCTTGGTTCATTGCATATCCCGGTACACCGCCGGAGGCATTCATATAGAGTCATACCTTGTTCTAGTATCGAGTTGTAATCATTGAGTTGTAAATAAATATAAGTGTAATGATCATCATTTTTTAGAGCATTGTCCCAAGTGAGGAATATATAAAAAAAGGGGAGAAAAGAGGCCATAAAAAAAGAGAAAAGTCCCAAACAAAAAATGAGATAAAAATAGAGAAGGGACAATGCTACTATCCTTTGCCACACTTGTGCTTCAAAGTAGCACCATAATCTTCATGATAGAGAGTCTCTCATTTTGTCATTTTCATATACTAGTGGAAATTTTCATTATAGAACTTGCCTTGTATATTCCAACAATGGGCCTCCTCAAGTGCCCTAGGTCTTCATGAGCAAGCAAGTTGGATGCACACCCATACATTTATAGCACTAGTGCATCCGTTGCATGGCAATCCCTACTCCTTGCATTAACATCAATCGATGGGCATCTCCATAGCCCATTGATTAGCCTCGTTGATGTGAGACTTTCTCCTTTTTTTGTCTTCTCCACATAACCCCCATCATCATATTCTATTCCACCCATAGTGTTATGTCCATGGCTTGCGCTCATGTATTGCGTGAAGGTTTATAAGTTTGAGATTACTAAAGTATGAAACAATTGCTTGGCTTGTCATCGGGGTTGTGCATGATGAGAGCATTCTTGTGTGTGAAAATGGAGCATGACTAAACTATATGATTTTGTAGGGATGAACTTTCTTTGGCCATGTTATTTTGAGAAGACATAATTGCTTAGTTAGTATGCTTAAAGTATTATTATTTTTATGTCAATATGAAATTTTGTCT
The DNA here is from genome assembly GCA_021605145.1 of Aegilops bicornis. Lineage (NCBI taxonomy): Eukaryota > Viridiplantae > Streptophyta > Magnoliopsida > Poales > Poaceae > Aegilops > Aegilops bicornis. Next base: position 377,712,748 of record CM038669.1, on the reverse strand, counting down.
TGAATCTTCGGATCTGAATATTCATACCACAATTAAGAAGAGTTACATTGAAATTATGCCAAGTAGCACTCCGCATCAAAAATTATCTTTTTTATCAATTACCTACTCGAGGACGAGCAGGAATTAAGCTTGGGGATGCCTGATACGTCTCCAATGTATCTATAATTTTGATTGCTCCATGCTATATTATCTACTGTTTTGGACCATATTGGGCTTTATTTTACACTTTTATATTACTTTTGGGACTAACCTATTAACCGAAGGCCCAGCCCAGATTTGCTATTTTTTTGCCTATTTCATAGTTTCGAAGAAACGGAATATCAAACGGAGTCCAAACGGAATGAAACCTTCAGGAACACGATTTTCTCACCGAATATGATCCAGGAGACTTGGACCCCCCGTCAAGAAAGGAAGGAGGTGGCCACGAGGGTGGAGGCCCCCCTAGGGCGTGCCCCCTGCCTCGTGGGCCCCCCTTTGCTCCACCGACGTACTCCTTCCTCCTATATATACCCACGCATTCTCGAACGATCGACACGGAGCCAAAAACCTAATTCCACCGCCGCAACTTTCTGTATCCACGAGATCCCATCTTGGGGCCTGTTCCGGAGCTCCGTCGGAAGGGGAATCCACCATGGAGGGCTTCTACATCATCATGGCCTCTCCGATGAAGTGTGAGTAGTTTACCTCAGACCTTCGGGTCCATAGCTAGTAGCTAGATGGCTTCTTCTCTCTTTTTGGATCTCAATACAATGTTCTCCCCCTCTCTCGTGGAGATCTATTCAATGTAATCTTCTTTTTGTGGTGTGTTTGTTGAGACCGATGAATTGTGGGTTTATGATCCAGCTTATCTATGAATAATATTTGAATCTCCTCTGAATTCTTTTATGTATGATTGGTTAGCTTTGCAAGTCTCTTCGAATTATCCGTTTGGTTTGGCCAACTAGATTGGTAGTTCTTGCAACGGGAGAAGTGCTTAGCTTTGGGTTCAATCTTGCGGTGTCCTTTCCCAAAGGATGTGAAGGGGCAGCAAGGCACGTATTGTATTGTTGCCATCGAGGATAACAAGATGGGTTTTTTATTATATTGCATGAATTTATCCCTCTACATCATGTCATCTTGCTTAAGGTGTTACTTTGTTTTCATTAACTTAATACTCTAGATGCATGTTGGATAGCGGCCTATGAGTGGAATAATAGTAGTAGATGCAGGCAGGAGTCGGTCTACTTGTCTCGGACGTGATGCCTATATACATGATCATACCTAGATACTCTCATAACTATGCTCAATTCTGTCAATTGCTCAACGATGAATTCGTTCACCCACCGTAAAATACTTATGCTCTTGAGAGAAGCCACTAGTGAAATCTATGGCCCCCGGGTCTATTCTCTATCATATCAATCTTCCATCACTTTATTATTGCTTTGCTTTTTTACTTTGCTTTTTATTTTACTTTGCATCTTTATACCAAAAATTTTATGTATCATCTCTATCAGATCTCACTCTCGTAAGTGACCGTGAAGGGATTGACAACCCCTAATCGTGTTGGTTGCGTTGAGCTATTTGTTTTGTGTAGGTACGAGGGACTTGCGGGTGGCCTCCTACTAGATTGATACCTTGGTTCTCAAAAACCGAATGAAATACTTACGCTACTCTGCTGCATTATCCTCTCCTCTTCGTGGAAATCCAACGCAAGCTCAAGAGGTAGCAAGGCTCTGCATCTTACGCTTCAGCCAGTCATGGTGCTTATCCTGTTTCTGATGTAAGGCCACGAGAAGCTCTCGGTCATTGAGAACGCGAGAACGCTTCCGAGGCCTTTGAGCAATAGTGCTTTCAGTGGCTTCGGTAGTTGCACGATGAGGTGCACGTGTATGACCAGCCAGAGGATAAACTCGGGTTGCAGCAAGAACTCCTTCAATGGGTTGAGTGAAGCTTTGGCGATCGACATTGTGAAGATATATTGGCTCCTTTGCAGGTTCAGGGTAGATGGCTTCGACAGACATATCAACCTCTGGCAAGAAGATAAGATGGTTGCGCGCAGAGGGCTGATAGTTGATGTAAGAGTGAAGCTTGATTAAGCGCATCACCCATGGAGCATAAAACTTCAGGCCAAAGAGATCAATTCCAAATGCAGCAAGTTGCCTGATGAAGAAATCTTGAGCATTGAAGCTGATGCCATTGAGGATATAGAAAACCAATGTCTTCATTGCGCCTTCAAGCTTGGCTGCAGGAGAATGTCCTTTTATAGGGCATAGAGTTCACCTTATAATATGATAAATGGTGTGGGGCAGATACTCTAGGTCTTCAACAAGGAATTCCTTTGGATATTCAGCATCTCGTGGCAGTGGCTTCATCATGTTGAGCATTTGACTCATGTTTGGCTCAGGCTTCTGAAATATGCTCTCCAAAGCATTGCGGTGAAGCTGACAACCAGATTCATAGAGTTCACCCGAGGTGGGCAGGGAAGTAAGCTCAATTATATCTTGGGCTTTGGCTTCATGGTGTACATCACACATCATCCACTCAAGGACCCAAGTCTTTGGATCCCTGTTGTAGCCGCGAATGTGAAAAGTGGCATAGAATTGTAGCAGAAGCTCCTCATTCCAATGCTCTTTGTCAGTGACAAACTGCAGAAGTCCAGCATCTCTGAAGCAGTCTAGGGCTTCTTCCAAGCAGGGCAGACCAGCAATGGCTTCACAATCCAGACGCATGTGAGGAAATATTCGCCCTTGATTGTATAAGATGCATGAGTAATAGCTGCGCTGCTGATAGCTCCAGAAGCGATCAGATGAGATTCTTGGCCTTGAGTAAGGGTTCTTTGCACTGTCAAAGAAGGTATTGTGAGCCCTGAAGCTATTGACATTGAATGATCTTGGCAAAGTTGCAGCTCTAGGAAATCTTGGCAGTCGAGACTTTGGCTTCTGGACCTGAGGCTTGAGCTCCACATGATAGTCAAACTGTTGTCCGGGAGCAGGCGAAGGAACCAGAATTGGCTAGCGAACAGTGACAAGTTGGCTGCGATCAAATGCTTACTAAATGGTGTGAGGCCTTGGACGCGGTACATGAGCATTGGCATGGACATGGGCTTCAAGCTGCACATTGGCTTCAGGTGCAACATTAGCTTCAGGAACCATATTCACTTCAGGCGCCACATTAGCTTCAGCCATGACAACATCATTGGCTTCAGTAGTGTTGTTGGTGGCCGCCTCAGTGTTTTCAACCTCCACTTGAGTAGCTAGAAGGTCGGGCACAGACTCGTTCTCCTTGAGAACATTTTCATGAGTGATGGGGGTGTGGCAACTCGCTCTTCTTCATGACGTGGTTCTTGGTTGTCATCGGCTGATGCAGTCGGAATGTCTTCAACAACTTTTTCTTCAGACTCAGAGACGTTCGCAGTTGGAGTGGCGTCAGGAAACACTTGATGTGCTACTAAGTTGTGTTGCACTTCTCCTTCTGGAATGTTCGACATGGCGACCTGTGGCCTAGGGCCTTTGCAAAGCCTGCGGAATGCGGGCGACGCCTTTGGAGATGGGGTGGTCTGCACCATGTAATTGTCATCGTCAAGTACCGAAGTGGTGACTTGAGGAGGGGGAGTACTGGGTGTGTCTTGGCTTGGTGTGTCTTGTTGGGGGTGATCAGCCCATGATGCATCCTGAGCAATTGGCGTCAAGGGACGACCAATGCTGATGAGTTTGCTGTTCGTGAGAACAGGCGATGATACCGGTTGGTGCTCTATCATAGGAAGGACTTCATCATTATCTACATTGTCGTGATGACCAATGTCTTCAGCTGTGATGGGGTCGACAGCTGGAATGTCTTCAGCTTTAGGAGCCTCTGTGGAAGCAGGCTCATGAAGTACTAGCTGACGCTCTTGGTTTGTGGATGCAGGACGAGCAACTGAGATGGGCTCGACAACAAGTGGCTCTGTGTGGCAACAAAGACGATTTTTCCGCGAAGACTTTGTCTTCGGCTTCTTGGTCGGTGGAGCATCATCAGTGGCATTCTTGTGCTTGCGCTTTCTGGCTTCAGCCTCAGCTAGCCTTGTCTTCTTCAGTTCTGAAGCTGCTGTGGGGACCTTAGGCTTCGAGCCTGTCATGATGGCAGGGAAGACAATGCGAGGTGCTTCCCGCCCTGATGCTTCAGCTTGGGCCACAACAGGCTTCTTTTTCTGTTTGGCAGCCATCTTGGGGTCGATGCCAGGATGCCCAAGTGCCTTGCGCTTTTCAACCTCATTATGAACTTGAACGCATTTACTTGCGGAGAGTTTCATCCGGTCTATTGATCCTTTAGTTTCTTCACGTGTCTTGTGAAACTGCTCCTTGAGGTCATGCATCATCTGCTTGAAGCTTTGGACATCAGCCACACTGAGCTTGGCCATGTTCCTCTTGAATTGAGCTTTCTCATGGTCAATCTTGTTCTTGATTCGATGATCTTACGAGCGAGCCAGCTCATTAGCAATGGCTCCATGGAAGCAGTTTCTTGATGCCAATTGGGAGTGAAGATCATCGATCTTTGAGGCTTGAGTAGTCAAACCATTCATCAATGAAGTTATTCAAAATATCCACATCAAAGAGGGGCAGATCGTTGAAGATCTCCGCCTCTTGTTTGCTCTTTATCAGCAGCTCAAGAGCATCATCGCCAAGATCTTCGTCGCTGGACAGATCAATGGCTTCATTTTCGTTCCTCAGAACGGCAGCTGGGGTTAGTTCTTGCGCGGAACTCTTGATGGGCTTATTCTTCTTCGAAGACTTCTCCGTCTTCTTGGAGATGCGAGAAAGATCTTCAGGCTGCACACTTGCTTCAGGTGGTGCAGTGGCCAGTGGCTTCGCACACGAAGCTTTAGGTGCAGCAGAGGGCTTTGAAGCCTTTGTTCTCTTCTGCTTTTGTGGCTTAGGTGGAGCAGGCGCTTCATCAGTATCAGCGTCGTCCACTACAAAAAAGTACACTTCCGTGATGATACGTGTTTGTCACAGTAGGTCACGTTTTCTGTCATACATGTACATCCATGATGATTTTATGACAGAATCAAGATAGTCATACCTGTGCTGTCGTAGAAGTGTTCCATGACATTACCAAATTTATCATCACGGAAGTGTCCACTTCCATGACGATACGTCGCGCGTCGCAGAAGTGATGTCGTCAAGGGTGACCGACACGTGGCATCCACCATAACGGAACGCCGTTAAGCTATCAGGTCCGGTTTTGGATCCGATAACCCGTTAACAGCCCCGACCAATGGGGATTTTCCACGTGTAAAATCATCATTGGCTGGAGGAAACACGTGTCGGCTCACCGTTGGGACAGGTGTCACTCATCCAATGGGCGAGATGCGATTATGAAATGTTGACACGTGGACCGGCCCAAAAGTGGCCCATAAAGTTTAAATGGGCCGGCCCAACTAAAGGCCCACAAGATTTTGCGGTCTATAATGGGCCGGCCCAGCAAAAGACCCATGAGATTTTGCGTACCATAATGGGCCGGCCCAGCTAAAGGCCCGCGAGATTTTGCAGGCCATAATGGGTCGGCCCAGCTAAAGGCCGGCGAGATTTTGCGGACCATAATGGGCTGGCCCAGCTAAAGGCCCACAAGATTTTGTGGACCATAATGGGCCGGCCCAGATAAAGGCCCATGAGATTTCGCCGACCATAATGGGCCAGCCCAGCTGAAGGCCCAAAAGATTTTGATGACACTAGTAGGCCGGCCCATTAACAGGCTGCCATGTTTTGGGCCAAATGCCGGCCCATATTTGATCCGGTCCATTAACGATGCCCACGTTAAAGGGGCTAATAAAGGCCCATATGTGATCCGGCCCATTAAAAGCCTACCATGTTGTGGGCCAAATTACGGCCCAGATCAGGTCCGGCCCTTTGAGAGGCTTTGGGCTAAATTATGGCCCATATTAGATTCAGCCTGTCAACTGGACGCTATGATTTTGGGCTCACTTGATAAAAGCCCATTTAGTAATTCGGCCTGATACTAGTTTCGGCCTGTTAAAGGCCCGTTTAACATTTTGGCCCTATATATATTTCGGCCTGTTAAAAGCCCGTCATATAGTTGGGCCTAACTACGACCCCATTTGCGTCTGGCCTGCTCACAGACGATAATCTGATTGGGCCAAATAAGGACCGAGACAATTTTGGCCAGTTATAAGCCCATGATTTGATTGGCACAATCATGGGCTGGGGTCTATTTCGGCCTGCTGCCGGCCCGTGAGCTGTTCGGCACGTTTCAGGCCCAACCTACTTTTCAGCCTCCTAAAAGCCCATTGAGTTTTCTTGGGAAAATAGGGTCGGCGGTTTACTAGGCCTATTAAAGGCCCGAATCTACTAGTGGGCTAGGTTACATTTAGGCCTGTTAACGGACCAAGATGACGGGGCCCATGATGCGGATCACACATGGTGATTTGCATGTCGACCCGATTATGTACCGTAATTTTATGGTTTTGGCCGGTTTACTGCGAAGACAGGATATATATACAGTAAAATAACTGCAGCATCGTGAATAAGAAAAAACCTAGACTATACAATAAAGAAATTACGGCATATTACATCCACTGGGCATCAAAGTTTGCCACTATGATAATAAAGCACAAGCAGACAGCAGATTACATACACTGGGCATCAAAGATCACCACCAGTGCAATTAAACACGCCGACAAAATAATATGCAAAACCGACAGCACTTCAATAGAGTTCAAGAAAGTTAGCCCTGCTCGGGAGCTGCAGCGCAAGTAGCTGAGCAAGCTGGTGAGACTGCACTTGTTTGACACTTATATCCTCCTCACTCTGAAAGATAAACAAGCAGATGACGGATGTGAGTTTTGCACATATAAGTATCAGTCTTGACAATTCATCACATTTCTTACTAATGAATAAAGTGACACAGTTTAAAATAGCATTAACACAATATGGTATTGTTCAGGTCAAGACATGGCAGGAAATGACATTGTGAAGGAGTTGGTAGCTTCACGGCACCACTGGATTACAGATCAAGAACTCATAAGTATCAATGGTTAGTGTCTTTGTCAATTTATCCCATTTCAGATTGGCAATATAAGATCACTTGCTCTGTATAGTTTAATTTACATGGTATGAAGAAGGAACTTGGTTGTACAACTGAAAACTTAAATTGAGAAGGACAAACTTCTGTTTATGAACTACTCCCTCCGTCCCATAATATAAGAACGTTTTTTACACTACACTAATGTCAAAACGTTCTTATATTATGGAATGGAGGGAGTACATAATAAACTTTAAACATGCAATTTGATGCAAACACCAAAAATAAACAGCTGTTGCAGTCATGCCTAACCAAATATACACAACAAAGTTTGAAGGCTTGAGAAGGACAAACTTACATTATTAGTGAAGGCAGGCTCTATAAAGCCCTTGTCCATGCTGATGGGGGGCAATTCAAGAAGTTTACCACAGAATCTTCTTCATAAGCATTGCCTTTATTCTACATTTTGTTAAGACTAAATATAGATGTGACAATATAAGAAAAAATGGAGAATATTTAAGATAAGATGAAGAGTGATGCTACATAACCAAGTAGCTATAAATGTAAGTACAGTGATACTGAGGCAAAAGGTACAGCCAAGAGCAATGCGAGCTAAACTTCTTGATACCATCGGTGTTATCCAACCTTATGGTAAGAGTAAATATAGATCTTATGTGTAGAAAATGGAGGCGAGAGGAAAATAAGCTGCAGAGTGATGGTACATGAACAACTACTGTCAATATAAGTACAGCGATAAAGGACAACATGTACTTACAAGAACAATGCAGAGCTAAAAAATTCATTGGCATTGGATATATTCTACACTAATGTAACCATTCATACAGATCAGATAATTTGGAGCGAACAATTGATAAGCAAGCTATCATGCATACTGCTATCACATAATGAACCAGGTATGTATGCAAGTACAGTGATACAGGATAACATGTACTAACAAGAGCAAAGCAGCGGGCAGCATATTTGCAATATCCTGTCGTTCTTTTCAAACCGGAATTCTTTTTCGAGCGGATTTCCTGCAAAAAAGATCCGTAAGGCACATGCGGAAAAGTAGAAGTTCAAATTGTCATGTGATATCATAGATAGTACCTCATCCTCGGAACGATACCAGTGCATAACAAGGTTTTTCCATTCAATGTCTTCTAAATTTAGCACAGGAGACTTCACCAGAAATTCGTTTATAGACTTGCCATCAAAGTGTGATTTCCTCAGGTAACACCAATACTGCTGCAATGCTTCCTTGAAAAGTGCAAGCAAGCTTTGCTCGTCATGAGTATCCAGATTGACCCTCGCCTACTTACAACAATGTAATGTAAATCATTGATGTGTTCAATCAGTAGAAAACAGGAAAATAATCACCATGAATAATAGCTTACACGTAAGTGGGACAGGAAGATGTGAAAATGGTGTTTGTCTTCACTATAATCTTCCCATGATGGGAATATATGCACGTAGTCCCTAACAACATTGAAAGCATTGTCTTTTAAACTGGGAATAACTGGAATAGGGTTCCAATCTGCAGGAATTAGCCGTCTCTGCAGTTGGGATAGGTCTTCGGCCGGTGGACTTGTTGTACTTTTTGCTGGAGTGGGATTTTTCTGTGGTACGGATGGTGCTATGGCAACTGAAATCGGTATACCTTTTGCTGGAGTGCAGGTCCTATGTGGTGGGGCTAGTGGCGTGGCAAGTGAAGTATGGGTACAGTCTGCTGGAGTCGGTCCTACGTTTTGTGTCACTAGTTGTACAACCAATATAAGTGGGGTGCTGTCTGATTTCTCCGGCACCACCATGTTTTTCAAGGACTTTGCTGGTGCTCCTTTAGGTTCGGCAATCACCCTCTTCCTTTTTGATGTCCGATGCACAAGAACAACATTTGAGTGGAAAAACATGGTATGATGATAGATGGAATATGTATTGACAATGGATGGGCATGGCATCTCGACATATATGATGAGTAAACTAAGCAGATGGCGGTGCAACAAAGTAGAATAAATGCAAGACAACATATGCAAGATACGCGCAATCAATAAAACCTTGCCAAATTAGAACATGCACCTTGATGGGTGAACAGGACAGGCCATCTGCCTTTGACTCCTCGAGGTTAGAATAGTCATTATGATCATATTCTGAACAAGAATCAATAGGTGGGGAGCGTATGAGTTTCATTGCATCCAAAATGGCACTCAATGCCTTGGTGCCAATTTTGTAAGTCATTGCGGTGTTTAGCTTCAAGAGTGGACTGCTGCTAGTGCGACACAAAGTAGCTACACAGATCATAGTGTAGATATAACAGGAAAACCGTAAGCATCAGAGTAAAATCAGCAAAGTGGAACTTGCTCTAATATATGTGCTAGTATTGCCGGTACGGCTAGAAAGGCTTCGGATACCAGATCTCTTCAACTGAAGGTGCAATACTGTTAATATCAGTGTAACTCTCAAAGGCGACATAGCTCCCCACATTTCCTTGCTATTCTTATAGGATTCAAGTGGGCAGGCCACTACAAATCCTATTCCCATGTTTACAAAATCCTATGAATCAAAGAGGCCCGAAGAGTTCAAAGTGTCCATCACAACCGACCGTATAGACCTCTACACTGCAAATGTCCCTGCTCATCTTCACTACAAGGAACATACTGTACTACTATCATACTCCCTCCGTGCCAAAATATAAGTCTTGGTAGAGATTTCCACTATGGATCACATACAGATGTATCCAGATACATTTTAGAGTGTAGATTCACTCATTTTGCTCCATATGTAGTCCATGGTGGAATCTATACAAAGACTTGTATTTAAAACGGAGAGAGTACTTATTAAAGAAGAACGGAAGAGGAACATGCTAATGAAGAGCAAGCTGACTTTGGATAATAAAATGTTCGTTGTGCGGTGCCCACATGATGAACCAGGCGCATTAAGAAAGCAACTCCTGTTGTCTCTCTATATGTGGTGCACGTGCTTTTTCAAAAGTAAAGTAGGAACATTAGCTGACCAATTAAATGTTATCTATTTTAGTAATATCAGCATCATATCAGATTCGTACTTGAGCAACAAGTTTGCAATTGTGAGTGGCACGTTGTTTAGCTTGATGGATTCAGGAGCAGTGCTAAGCAGGTGCGATGATGGTACTGAATATAAAGGCATGTCTGCAAGCAAGTCGCGCGACTTTTGTCATTTGGGTCAGTCGACCATTTCTGGCGGTTGGATGAAGATCCTACGTCTCCTAACCCTTCTTCTTCCTCGTCTCTGATTCTTCCCATACAAAACACCGCACAAGCCGCCGGCGGGACCACCGGCCCCCACCTCCTGTGTTCCTCCGCCACCCCACCCCCACCCCCGCCCCCACCCGCTTCAAGTTTTCTTCGTTGGGCGAGGCCCCACCACCGCCCCCCCACAACCACCGTCCCCACCCGAGCCCCTTCGTTCACGTCGGCGAACTCCGGCGAGCTCTGAAAAATTGACAGACCCAATTTTGAAATTTAGTCTACTGTGATTTAACTAGTGTGGAATATAAAAGGGGAAAACCATAAGCATTGGGAGTATAGTGTTGAGTGTGCCATGGCAGATCTGAAGGTGCAAACCGGACAAAGGAAACTTCGCAACCAATGTTTGCTTTCAACTAGCAAGTAAGTGATGGACAAGAAATCAGAGTAAAGCAGTGGCGATCTATTTTCTTGCTGCGATAAATAAATTGAGCAGATACGAAAGAGTACCGCCTCTGGTGCGGCGCCGTGTATGCATCTGCTGAGAATTTGATGGTGCTGCAGTAGCGATGGCTGTCGGCGGCGTGGAAGCAGATCTAGGAGGGTAGACGATGGCAGCGCGGCGTGGTGGATGAGACGGTCGTAGGAGCGGCGCCGGCAAGGTGGACGGCGGCGGGGATGAAGCGAGAGGACGGAATGCAAGGATCCCGGTCCGAAGCCGTGGATGAGAGAGGTCGATCTCTTGTAATGGACGGCGGCGTCAGGGTATCAGTTCCGGCATGGTGGATGAGGACGACGGTGGATGGGGTGGCGGACGGAGGAGGCTAGGGTGGAGAGGGTGTTTTGGCGCCCACGGAGTACGAATGGGGAAATTGAGGTACAGAGGAAGGGGGAACCATGTCTTCAGGGCGCGCTTGTCTCAAATGAGAGGAAATTTACAAACTTAGCCCCTGTTTCAAATTTCCTACATCACAACAATATTAGTCGGTTGGGGATAGGACGGTAATCTCGCATACACCAAATATTTGCCGACGAGAGTTTGTTTTTGGCGCCCACTATGTATGAATCAGGGAGGGAGTCGATTTCGGCCGAGGACACACTGTGTTTTGGCGCCCACCGTGTATGGATCCGGGTGAGAGGCGGTTATGTCACGTTTGAATGAAATTACAAACCTACCCCTATCGAAACCTATAGAAATCGAGCAGATAGGCTTTGCGTGGCACGGATAGGCAGTGGTAATTTCCATCTCGCAGATTTTGGTTTCGGGCGGTTACTGCGACTTTCCCCGCTTTGTTGAAATTTTGGAGAGTGCACGTTTACCATGCCAACTCAATTCGAATCCCGTTTGTATTCTATTTTTTTCGGGCGGGATCCATTTTCGATTGGAATAAAATTCTATATACATCATTTATATATATATACTTTCAAAAGCACAACAAAGAATTCTGCTCCTTTATATATATAATATGATTTACAAATACAATGATCTCAAAATCATAAGGTTGAATTCAAAAAATTAAACCAAATTATGTTCTACTAACATGTATGGATCAGTAATATCTACATATTAAATAACATAGATGTGGCGTGAATTCATATGAGTATGCATGTTTGATAGATCAATTTTGGTTCGAGTATGGATTACATGTATCATCATCTCAAATTCAAATATTTGAATCCCTTTTATGTTCACTCCTTTCACGCCCATCTCTCTCGCATGCATGCTCCTTCATTTAGCTATCACTCTCTTTTCTCCAGCTCACCCGCACACTCACTTCATGTTTCTCCTATCCTCGCAAACATGGTATCTCGATGTTTCCCTTGAGAAGTGTCACACTCTCCCTATCATTATACATTACACGGTTTTTATTATCTCTCACGTCTCTACCGTTCTCTCGTATCACTAGGTACCTAAGCTTTCTTTTTCACTGCCACACACACAGTCTCCACTCGTCTTTCACTTTGTCTTTCTCTCTATGGGGTTCTCTCACACACCCTATATGTCTCTAGATATGAATCATACCACTAAAATTACTCTCTCTCTCTCTCTCTCTCTCTCCTGTAGACACAACAATTGTTGCGGTCTCCTTTTCGTCTCCATCCCAGACTGACATTATTCATTTGTTTACCAATCAGACAAACTCCCCTCCCCTCTCTCTCTCTCACACACACACACAACTCCTGCTTCCACTCCCCTTCCCGACTGCCGTCTCTCTCTCACACACAAAACTCTCGCTTTCGCACCCCGACTCGTATTTCTCTCACAAACTGTCGGGGTACTAGAGTAGGGGTACCCTAGTATCCCGTACTCGTGCACGGACAGTTGTAGCACCCCGCGGCAGGGTTTGCCTCATCACCGCCAAGGTCCTCCGTGGCTCCTATAGAGCCATTCAAGAACAAAGTATTTGATTAAGAAGACAAGGCCCCGACAAGAGGAGCTTGTCGGGAAGGCCACTCAAGGCATGCAGAAGACAAGGCCCCGGCAAGAGGAGCTTGCCGGGACGGCTCAGGCGCGACAAGCCTCCGGATGCGACAAGGATTCGGCCGGCAAGGCGCTTTCATGACAAGCAACCTCTCTCCATCTCCGCTCCAGCTCATCCAGCGACGTGTCGCCATGGGACCGTTCCATGCGGCGGCGTGTCGAGAGGTTGTGCAGCCAGCGGGAGCAGCGATAAGCGGCGCCGACAAGCTTGCCATCGTGGCGGCGGAGGCGCACTGACGGTCTCTGTTGCCTTTGTTTGGGCGACACTAACGGGCATTTATTGCTTTTGTCCCTTGCCGTCAGAGTTAGGTATTTTGCACTGTACATTGTTCGAGTAGGTGTACCAACTCCTGTTTTTACATTTGTACCCTCATCTATGTTGCCACCTGTCGGAGACCCCTTGAGCATATAAAAGGAGGCCCATGTGCAACGTAGAGGGGGTTCGGTTTGTTCGACTCACTCGAGACCAGATACACTCACGCTAGGTTTTGTAGCTCTCATCGCTCCCTAGCAAGAACACAATACATCAGACAAGCAGCGATTAGGAGTTTTATCTCTCGGAGAGCTCTGAAGCTGGGTAAACTGCTCGTGTGCCTCGCCTCGATCCGCACCGTGCGATCTCCGCCCCCCTCCGGACCACAAAGGGGCCTGGTCCGCCGGCCCCATAGGTGTTCGTGGGTACGATCAGCCTTCCCGACATCTTTGGCGCGCCAGGTAGGGGGCGTCGAGGCCGTGTGAATCTGATCCGACGTTCACACGAGCAGCGTCCTCAACATCTCCCTCAACATGCCACCGAAGAAGAAGGCTTCGGCGGCAGCAGAGCCGTCCGCGTCGTACCCACCCTCACCACAGCAAACGGGTGGTGGGGCAGACGCCGGCGGAGGAAGCGGCGCCCGGCGAAGGTGTTCGCGACGTTGCCAAGTCCAAGGACAAGCCCCGCAAACCTCGGCGTCCGCGCATCCCCCGCGCCCATCTCAGGAGACGCGGGACCAACAACGTCATGGCGTTCACAATGCCATACGTTCGTTGGATTGAGACCCTCAAGGCCAGCATGCGCGTCAACATGCTGGCACGAGTGAAATACGGTCGCCGGACGAGTGCTGCTCCTTCTAACATAGTTAGAAGTCCGAGCATATCCGCTCCTCGCACCGTTCGCCAATGCCACCCACTACTCGGTAGAAGCTCTGGCGAGAGCTCAGCTCCTCGACTACCCTCCAACGGCCGACAAGGTCGACGGTGGAGGCCACTATCGAGCCTCATCGGCTTTGCCAACGGCGGCAGCTCCGCGGCAACCAACGCCATCATTGCCGCGGCGAGACGACAAGGCACGAGCCGGTGGCGACGAGACTGTCGGAGGTGCAACCACCGTGCACTCTCCGCCACGAAGGCCAAGATCGCCGACTCACCGAATCCACCTTGACAGCGACTCCACCGCGTCGTCGGATCCGCGAGCTCACCGCGATCAGCGTCAAGTTCTTCATGAGCGACAACAAGAGGACGCTCGAACTCGCATCGAGCGCCGGAGAGAAGCGCGACGTCAGTCCGACAAGCGGCTGGGCCTTCTGTTGACATGCGCGCGGAGGAGCCGGTGACTTGCCGTCAGCGGTAGGTTGCCCTGCGTTCACTCGTGAGCTGCGGCAAGTCCAAAGGGCCCAGCCGAAAAACTTCAAACCAGACGTGCGGAGAAGTATGATGGCGGGGCGCATCCGTCGGAGTTCCTCGGCATCTACACCATCGCGGTGCGAGCTGCGGGGGACGGGACGACAAGATCTCGCCAACTACTTCCGCTTCGTGCTTAAGCCCAACGTCAGATCTTGGCTCATGCACTTGCCGGACAGCTCCATATCCTCTTGGGCAGATCTATGCCATCAGTCTGTTGGCGCCTTCACAGGTGGCCACAAGCCTCATGGCCAAGAGAGTGACCTTCATTTACTTGCCCAGAAGGAAGGAGAGTCCCTACGCAAGTTCATTCAGAGATTCAGCCGTGTGCACTACAACATCCCAGATGTCCACCCTGCCACGGTGATCAGCGCGTTTCATCAGAACGCGCGGAACCGCAGGATGAGGGAGGAGATGGCGATGTGCAAAGTCAAGGACGCTGAGCTGTACGCCTTGGCCGACAAGTGTGCACGCTACCGAGGAAGGAGGAGACTCGTGAGAGAATCTGAAGCAGGATCTCGGCGGAGGAGACCGCCCGAGGAAAGGCCGTGGCGAGGCAACGGGAAGAAGAAAGGCGAGAAGTGCTAGCTGTTGAGCGGTCCCGACAGCGGAGGTGGCGACAAGAACGCCAAGGCTGGTGGCTCCGGCAAGGAGGTTGCACGACGCCAACCACTGGTCGGTGGCGGCCGCCGACAAGCGGGACGGCTCCGGCAAGCGATCTTGCAAGATTCAACGCACCAAGGGCCACGACCTCGAGCTGCAAGAAGGTCGAGCAGCTCGTCGAGCAACCAGAGGGCTGAGTACGAGCGGCGCAACAAAGAGAGGGCCAGGAAGGTGCCGGGGAACAAGCAAGAAACATCCCGGCGGGGAGGGCCGTGGCAAGGCCAAGCATCGGCAAGGAGATAGACCTCCCAGCGGCGCGACAAGGATGAAGATGATGACGACGACGAAGATATGGAAGGCAGCGGCGCCGATGAGCAGGAGTTTCAGAAAGCCACAGAGGTCCTCTGCGTTGACGGAGGTGCTTCCCTGCATACCTCCCACCGCCAACTCAAGCAATGGATGCGGGAGGTCAATGCGGCGGAACCATCCGTAGAGTCACGCAAGCCTCTGAAGTGGTCCAACACGCCTATCATTTTTTATATTGAGGATCACCCTGATCGCATAACTGCGGTCGGGTGCTTGCTGATGTTGGTCTCTCCAACCATCCGCAACCTCAAGGTCACAAAAATGTTAGTTGACGGCGGGGGCCGGCTTGAATCTGATCTCCTCCGCGGTGCTCCGAAGCTTCAAATCCTGACAATGAGCTCGAAGAGGCGGCACCTTCAAGGAATAAATCCGGAAGGAGCAAGCGAAGGGGAAGATTACGTGTCGGTAACATTTGGCAGCGAGCTGAACTTTAGGATCGACAGGGGGTCACATTCGACGTTGCCGATTTCCCATTGCCTTACAATGGGATACTTGGTAAATCCGACTTTCGCCAAGTTCATGGCAGCCTCTCACTACGCCTACAACCTACTCAAGATGCCGGGCCCGATAAACGTCATCTCTGTCCATGGCGACAAGAAGGATGCCCTTATACGTGCCGACAAGATCTACCGGGATGCAGTGGCCATGACAGATTGCCAAACACTTGCCGCTGAAGCTCCCGGAGGGAAGAAGACAAAGTCCAAGTCCGGCAAGGGCTCTGATGCTCACTCCGGCAAGCGCACCTCTTCAGAGTGCTGCGCTATCGTCGAGGACGCACCATCGAGCTCCACCGGCAAGTGCAAGAAGATGGTAGCTCCGCCAAAGACCAAGAAGGTGCCCGCCAAGGAGGACGGCACTGGTGGTACCTTTACCATCAGTGCCTCTCTCGACCCTAAATAGGAAGGCGCTCGTTGCTTTCTGCGGGCGAATGTCGGCGTGTTTGCATGGCAACCGTCCGACATCCCGGTGTTCCCAGGAAAGTGATTGAGCACCGCTGGCCGTTTGTCCTCATGCGCAGCCCGTCAAGCAAAAGTCGGGAAGCAAGCGGTGGGCGCCAAGAATTCATAGCGAAGAGATCAAGAAGCTGGAAGCGGCGGGCCTTGTCGGAGGAGTGCTCCATCCTACGTGGTTGGCCAATCACAGCAGTCGTGCGCCAAAGCAAGCGGAAAATGGAGACTTTGTATTGACTTCACGGATGTTAATAAAGCTTGTCCCAAAGATCCATTTCCCTTGCCGCGCATTGACCAGATTGTTGACTCCACGGCTGGATGTGATTTGCTTTCGTTTCTTGATGCATGCTCGAGATACCATCAGATCTTCATGGCTGAAGAAGATGAGGAGAAGACCGCATTCATCACACCATGTGGCACATCTTTGTTTCATACGGATGCCTTTCGGTTTGAAGAATGCTGGTTCAACATTTGCAAGGTTAGTCCATGGCGCTTTTGAGCCGCAAATGCACGAAATGTAGAAGCCTACATGGATGACATAGTGGTCAAAAGAAAGGACAAAGCAACTCTGGTTCAATATTTGGACGAGAAATTAGCAAATCTGCGCAAGATCAAACTCAAGCTCAACCACCAGAAGAGCGTGGTTGGAGTCCCATACGGCAAGCTTCTCGGGTTCTTAAATCTCAACGAGGGATTGAAGCTAATCCCGACAAGATCAAGGCCATTGAGCAGATTGAAGCACCAAAGCACGTCAAGGATGTACGAAGACTTGCCGGTTGCGTAGCTGCTCTCAGCAGGTTTATTTCTAGGTCTGCTAAGCACGCCCTGCCATTTTTTAAGATTTTGAAAAAGGCAGGTCGAATGAAATGGACTCCCGAAGCGGAGGCTGCGCCGCAGGACTTGAAGAGATACTGTCCTCCACTCCAACACTTGTCGCACCTAAGCCACAAGAGAAGTTCTTTGCTATATATAGCAAAGAACCAATCAAGTGGTTAGTGCTGCGTTAGTAGCGGAGAGGGAGGCGGATGACGAGCCAGCAATCACGACAAGCACATCCAGCGACAAGCGGGGGGCTTCGCCGACAAGCTCTGGTCCCGACAAGGACGAATCCACGAAGACGCATGAACAGATGCAGAAAAGGATGGTGCAGCGCCCAGTTTACTTTGTCAGTTCCCTCTTGCAGGGGGCTAGGTCAAGGTACTCTGGTGTGCAGAAATTGCTTTTCGGCCTCCTCATGGCCTCGAGAAAGCTGCGCCACTACTTCCAAGCACATGAGATCACAGTTGTCACTCGCTTTCATTGAAGAGGATCTGCGAGAATCCGAAGCGGCAGGCGGGATTGTCGAGTGGGCACCGGAGCTATCAAGCTTTGGTCTTAAGTTTGAAAGCACATCAACTATCCAAAAGCGAGGCGTTGGCGGAAATTCATAGCAGAATGGGCGCCAACGCCGGATGAAGAGATTCCGGAGGCGAGCATTCCCGTCAAGGAAGCAAGCAAAGAGTGGCTGATGTACTTTGATGGTGCCTTCGCTGCAAAGCGCCGGTGCGGCGTCTTGCTTATCGCACCCACCGGAGAGCACCTCAAATGCGTAGTCGGATGCAGTTTCACAAGGAGCAAGCGACAAACAATACTGCAGAGTATGAAGGTTTGTTTGCCTCATCACCGCCAAGGTCCTCCGTGGCTCCTATAGAGCCATTCAAGAACAAAGTATTTGATTAAGAAGACAAGGCCCCGACAAGAGGAGCTTGTCGGGAAGGCCACTCAAGGCATGCAGAAGACAAGGCCCGGCAAGAGGAGCTTGCCGGGAAGGCTCAGGCGCGACAAGCCTCCGGATGCGACAAGGATTCGGCCGCGGCAAGGCGCTTTCCGCGGCATGCAACCTCTCTCCATCTGCCTCCAGCTCATCCAATGACGTGTCGCCATGGGACCGTTCCATGCTGGCGTGTCGAGAGGTTGTGCAGCCAGCGGGAGCAGCGATAAGCGGCGACAAGCTTGCCATCGTGGCGGCGGGCGCACTGACGGTCTCTGTTGCCTTTGTTTGGGCGACACTAACGGGCATTTATTGCTTTTGTCCCTTGCCGTCGAGTTAGGTATTTTGCCTTGTACCTTCGCTCGAGTAGGTGTACCAACTCCTGTTTTTACATTTGTACCCTCATCTATGTTGCCACTCGGAGACCCTTGAGCATATAAAAGGAGGCCCATGTGCAGCGTGGGGGGTTCGGTTTGTTCGACTCACTCGAGACCAGATACACTCACGCTTAGGTTTTGTAGCTCTCATCGCTCCCTAGCAAGAACACAATACATCGAGACAAGCAGCGATGGGAGTTTTATCTCTCGGGAGAGCTCTGAAGCTGGGTAAACTGCTCGTGTGCCTCGCCTCGATCCGCATGCGATCTCCGCCCCTCCGAACCACAAAGGGGCCTGGTCCGCCCGGCCCCATAGGTGTTCGTGGAGTGCGATCAGCCTCCCGACATCTTTGGCGCGCTGTGGGGGCGTCGAGGCCGTGTGAATCTGATCCGACGTTCACACGAGCAGGCGTCCTCAACATCTCCCTCAACATGCCACCGAAGAAGAAGGCTTGGCGGCAGCAGAGCCGTCTGCGTCGTACCCACCCTCACCACAGCAAGCGGGTGGTGGGGCAGACGCCGCGGAGGAACGGCGCCCGACGAAGGTGTTCGCGACGTTGCCAAGTCCAAGGACAAGCCCGCAAACCTCGGCGTCCAGCGCATCCCCCGCGCCCATCTCAGGAGACGCGGGACCAACAACGTCATGGCGTTCACAATGCCATACGTTCGTTGGATTGAGACCCTCAAGGCCAGCATGCGCGTCAACATGCTGGCACGAGTGAAATACGGTCGCCCGGACGGGGTGCTGCTCCTTCTAACATAGTTAGAAGTCCGAGCATATCCCGCTCCTCGCACCGTTCGCCAATGCCACCCACTACTCAAAGAGAAGCTGGCGAGAGCTCAATCGCTCCTCGACTACCCTCCAACGGCCGACAAGGTCGACGGTGGAGGGCCACTATCGAGCCTCATCGGCTTTGTTAACGGCGACGCTCGCGGCAACTAACGCCATCATTGCCGCGGGCGAGACGACAAGGCACGAGCCGGTGGCGGCGAGACTGTCGGAGGTGCAACCACCGTGCACTCTCCGCCACGAAGGTTAAGATCGCCGACTCACGAATCCACCTTGACAGCGACTCCACCGCGTCGTCCGGATCCGCGAGCTCACCGCGATCGGCGTCAAGTTCTTCATGAGCGACAACAAGAGGACGCTTTCGAACTTCGCATCGAGCGCCGGAGAGAAGCTCGACGTCATTCCGACAATCGCTCTGGTCATTCTGTTGACATGCGCGCGCCGGAAGAGCCAGGTGACTTGGCGTTCGCGGTTGGTTGCCCTGCGTTCACTCGCGAGCTGCGGCATGTCCAAAGGCCCAGCCGTAAAACTTCAAACCAGACGCGTGCGGAGAAGTATGATGGCAGGGCGCATCCGTCGGAGTTCCTCGGCATCTACACCATCGCGGTGCGAGCTGCGGGGACGGACGACAAGATCCTCGCCAACTACTTCCCGCTCGTGCTTAAGCCCAACGTCGATCTTGGCTCATGCACTTGCCGGACAGCTCCATATCCTCTTGGGCAGATCTATGCCATCGGTCTGTGGCGCCTTCACAGTGGCCACAAGCCTCATGGCTAAGAGAGTGACCTTCATTTACTTGCCCGAAGGAAGGAGAGTCCCACGCAAGTTCATTCGGAGATTCAACCGTGTGCACTACAACATCGGATGTCCACCCTGCCACGGTGATCAGCGCGTTTCATCGAACAGCGGAACCGCAGGATGAGGGAGGAGATGGCGATGTGCAAAGTCAAGGACGTCAGTGAGCTGTACGCCTTGGCCGACAAGTGTGCACGCGCTGAGGAAGGGAGGAGACTCCCAGGAGAGAATGCAGAAGCAGGATCTGACAGTGAGGAGACCGCCCCGAGGAAAGGCCGGCGGCGAGGCAACGGGAAGAAGAAAGGCAGAGAAGTGCTAGCTGTTGAGCAGTCCGGCAACGGAGGTGGCGACAAGAACGCCAAGGCTGGTGGCTCCGGCAAGGAGGTTGCCGCTGACGCCAACCACCAGTCGGTGGCGGCCGCCGACAAGCAGGACGGCTCCAGCAAGCGATCTTGCAAGATTCACTGCACCAAGGGCCACGACCTCCAGAGCTGCAAGAAGGTCGAGCAGCTCGTCGAACAGCAGAGGGCTGAGTACGAGCGGCGCAACAAAGAGAGGGCCCAGGAAGGTGCTGGGGGAACAAGCAAGAAACATCCCGGCCGGGGAGGACGCCGCGGCAAGGCCAAGCATCGGCAAGGAGATAGACCTCCCCGCGGCCGCGACAAGGATGAAGATGATGACGACGACGAAGATATGGAAGACGACGACGCCGATGAGCAGGAGTTTCAGAAAGCCATAGAGGTCCTCTCTGCGTTGGCGGAGGTGCTTCCCTGCATACCTCCCACCGCCAACTCAAGCAATGGATGCGGGAGGTCAATGCAGCGGAACCATCCGTAGAGTCACGCAAGCCTCTGAAGTGGTCCAGCACGCCTATCATTTTTTATATTGAGGACCACCCTGATCGCATAACCGCGGTCGGGTGCTTGCCGATGTTGGTCTCACCAACCATCCGCAACCTCAAGGTCACCAAAATGCTAGTTGACGGCGGGGCCGGCTTGAATCTGATCTCCTCGCGGTGCTCCGAAGCTTCAAATCCTCGACAATGAGCTCGAAGAGATCGGCACCTTCAAGGAATAAATCCGGGAAGGAGCAAGCCGAAGGGAAGATTACGTTCTTGCATTAACATTTGGCGTGAGCTGAACTTTAGGGTGACAGGTCACATTCGGCGTTGCCGATTTCCCATTGCCTTACAATGGGATACTTGGTCGCCCAAGACTCGCCAAGTTCATGGCAGCCTCTCACTACGCCTACAACCTACTCAAGATGCCAGGCCCGATAGCGTCATCTCTGTCCATGGCGACAAGAAGGATGCCCTTATCTGCCGACAAGATCTACCGGATGCACGGCCGACAGATTGCCAAACACTTGCCGCTGAAGCTCCGGAGAAGAAGACAAAGTCCAAGTCCGGCAAGGGCTCGATGCTCACTCCGGCAAGCGCACCTCTTGAGTGCTGCGCTATCGTCGAGGACGCACCATCGAGCTCCACGGCAAGTGCAAGAAGATGGTAGCTCCGCCAAAGACCAAGAAGGTGCCGCCAAGGAGGGCGGCACTGGTGGTACCTTTACCATCGGTGCCTCTCTCGACCCTAAATAGGAAGGCGGCGCTCGTTGCTTTCCTGGCAGGCGAATGTCGGCGTGTTTGCATGGCAACCGTCCGACATCCCGGTGTTCAGGAAAGTGATTGAGCACCGCTGGCCGTTTGTCCTCATCGCGCGCCCGTCAAGCAAAAAGTCGGGAAGCAAGCGGTGGAGCGCCAAGAATTCATAGCGAAGAGATCAAGAAAGCTGAAGCGGCAGGCCTTGTCGAGGAGTGCTCCATCCTACGTGGTTGGCCAATCACTGTAGTCGTCTGCGAAAGCAAGCGGAAAATGGAGACTTTGTATTGACTTCACGGATGTTAATAAAGCTTGTCCCAAAGATCCATTTCCCTTGCCGGCGCATTGACCAGATTGTTGACTCCACGGCTGGATGTGATTTGCTTTCGTTTCTTGATGCATACTCGAGATACCATCAGATCTTCATGGCTGAAGAAGATGAGGAGAAGACCGCATTCATCACACCATGTGGCACATCTTTGTTTCATACGGATGCCTTTCGGTTTGAAGAATCTTTGGTTCAACATTTGCAAGGTTAGTCCATGGCGGCTTTTGAGCCGCAAATGCAGAAATGTAGAAGCCTACATGGATGACATAGTGGTCAAAAAGAAAGGACAAAGCAACTCTGGTTCAAGATTTGGGCCGAGACCTTTGCAAATCTGCGCAAAGATCAACCTCAAGCTCAACCCGAGAAGTGCGTGTTTGGAGTCCCTTCCGCAAGCTTCTCGGGTTCTTCGTGGTCTCAACGAGGGATTGAAGCTAATCCCGACAAGATCAAGGCCATTGAGCAGATTGAAGCACCAAAAGCACGTCAAGGATGTCACGAAGACTTGCCGGTTCGCGTAGCTGCTCTCAAAGAGGTTTATTTCTAGGTCTGCTAAGCACGCCCTGCCATTTTTTAAGATTTTGAAAAAGGCAGGTCGAATGAAATGGACTCCCGAAGCGGAGGCTGCGCCGCAGGACTTGAAGAGATACCTGTCCTCCACTCCAACACTTGTCGCACCTAAGCCACAAGAGAAGTTGCTGCTATATATAGCAGCAACCAATCAAGTGGTTAGTGCTGCGTTAGTAGCGGAGAGGGAGGCGGATGACGAGCCAGCAACCACGACAAGCACATCCAGCGACAAGCAGGGGGCTTCGCCGACAAGCTCTGGTCCCGACAAGGACGAATCCACGCAGACGCATGACCCGGATGCGAGAAAAGGATGGTGCAGCGCCAGTCTACTGTCGATTCCCTCCTGCGGGGCTAGGTCAAGGTACTCTGGTGTGCAGAAATTGCTTTTCGGCCTCCTCATGGCCTCGAGAAAGCTGCGCCACTACTTCCAAGCACATGAGATCACAGTTGTCACTCGCTTTCCGCTGAAGAGGATACTGCAGAATCCAGAAGCGACAGGCAGGATTGTCGAGTGGGCACTGGAGCTATCAAGCTTTGGTCTTAAGTTTGAAAGCACATCAACTATCCAAAGCAGGCGTTGGCGAAATTCATAGCAGAATGGGCGTAACGCCGGATGAAGAGATTAGGAGACGAGCATTCCCGTCAAGGAAGCAAGCAAAGAGTGGCTGATGTACTTTGATGGTGCCTTCTCGCTGCAAGGCGCCGGTGCCGGCGTGCTGCTTATCGCACCCACCGGAGAGCACCTCAAGTACGTAGTCCAGATGCACTTTCCCAAGGAGCAAGCGACAAACAATACTGCAGAGTATGAAGGTTTGTTTGCCTCATCACCGCCAAGGTCCTCCGTGGCTCCTATAGAGCCATTCAAGAACAAAGTATTTGATTAAGAAGACAAGGCCCCGACAAGAGGAGCTTGTCGGGAAGGCCACTCAAGGCATGCAGAAGACAAGGCCCCGGCAAGAGGAGCTTGCCGGGAAGGCTCGGAGCGCGACAAGCCTCCGGATGCGACAAGGATTCGGCCGCGGCAAGGCGCTTTCCGCGGCAAGCAACCTCTCTCCATCTCCGCTCCAGCTCATCCAGCGACGTGTCGCCATGGGACCGTTCCATGCGCGCGTGTCGAGAGGTTGTGCAGCCAGCGGGGAGCAGCGATAAGCGGCGCTGACAAGCTTGCCATCGTGGCGAGCGGAGGCGCACCTGACGGTCTGTTGCCTTTGTTTGGGGCGACACTAACGGGCATTTATTGCTTTTGTCCCTTGCCGTCGAGTTAGGTATTTTGCCTTGTACACCTGCTCGAGTAGGTGTACCAACTCCTGTTTTACATTTGTACCCTCATCTATGTTGCCACCGCCGGAGACCCCTTGAGCATATAAAAGGAGGCCCATGTGCAGCGTGGGGGGTTCGGTTTGTTCGACTCACTCGAGACCAGATACACTCACGCTTAGGTTTTGTAGCTCTCGCCGGCTCCCTAGCAAGAACACAATACATCGGACAAGCAGCGGTAGGAGTTTTATCTCTCCGGAGAGCTCGAAGCTGGAGTAAGCTGCTCGTGTGCCTCGCCTCGATCCGCTTTTAGTGCGATCTCCGCCCCTCCGAACCACAAAGGGGCCTGGTCCGCCCGGCCCCATAGGTGTTCGTGGGTACGATCAGCCTCCCCGACATCTTTGGCGCGCCCGGGTAAGGCGTCGAGGCCGTGTGAATCTGATCCGGCGTTCACACGAGCAGCGTCCTCAACATCTCCCTCAACATGCCACCGAAGAAGAAGGCTTGGCGGCAGTGAAGCCGTCGCGTCGTACCCACCCTCACCACAGCAAGCGGGTGGTGGGGCGGGCCAGCCCGGAGGAAACGGGCGCCGACGAAGGTGTTCGCGACGTTGCCAAGTCCAAGGACAAGCCCCGCAAACCTCGGCGTCCGCGCATCCCCCGCGCCCATCTCAGGAGACGCGGGACCAACAACGTCATGGCGTTCACAATGCCATACGTTCGTTGGATTGAGACCCTCAAGGCCAGCATGCGCGTCAACATCTTGGCACGCAGTGAAATCTGATCGCCGGACGGTGCTGCTCCTTCTAACATAGTTAGAAGTCCGAGCATATCCGCTCCTCGCACCGTTCGCCAATGCCACCCACTACTCCGATGAGAAGCTACTGGCGAGAGCTCAAGCTGCTCCTCGACTACCCTCCAACGGCCGACAAGGTCGACGAGTGGAGGCCACTATCGAGCCTCATCGGCTTTGCCAACGGCGACGCTCCGCGGCAACCAACGCCATCATTGCGGCGGCGAGACGACAAAACACGAGCCGGTGGCGGCAGGCTGTCGGAGGTGCAACCACCGTGCACTCTCCGCCACGAAGGCCAAGATCGCCGACTCACCGAATCCACCTTGGCAGCGACTCCACCGCGTCGTCGGATCCATGAGCTCACCGCGATCAGCGTCAAGTTCTTCATGAGCGACAACAAGAGGGCGCTTTCGAACTTCGCATCGGCGCCCGGAGAGAAGCGGCGTCGATCCGACAAGCGCTGGGCCTTCTGTTGACATGCGCGCCGGAGGAGCGGTGACTTGCCAGACTGGCGGTAGGTTGCCCTGCGTTCACTTTCGTGAGCTGCGGCAAGTCCGATGGCCCAGCGGAAAAACTTCAAACCAGGCGTGCGGAGAAGTATGATGGCGGGGCGCATCCGTCGGAGTTCCTCGGCATCTACACCATCGCGGTGCAGGCTGCGGGGGACGGGGCGACAAGATCCTCGCCAACTACTTCCGCTTCGTGCTTAAGCCCAACGTCGAGATCTTGGCTCATGCACTTGCCGGACAGCTCCATATCCTCTTGGGCAGATCTATGCCATCGGTCTGTTGGCGCCTTCACGGTGGCCACAAGCCTCATGGCCAAGAGTGACCTTCATTTACTTGCCCGGAAGGAAGGAGAGTCCCTCACGCAAGTTCATTCGGAGATTCAGCCGTGTGCACTACAACATCGGATGTCCACCACCCGCCACGGTGATCGCTAGCGTTTCATCGAGCAGCGGAACCGCGAGATGAGGGAGGAGATGGCGATGTGCAAAGTCAAGGACGTCGGTGAGCTATGCGCCTTGGCCGACAAGTGTGCACGCTACCGAGGAAGGAGGAGACTCGGGAGAGAATCTGAAGCGAGGATCGGCGGTGAGGAGACCGCCCGAGGAAAGGCGGCGGCGAGGCAACGGGAAGAAGAAAGGCGGAGAAGTGCTAGCTGTTGAGCAGTCCGGCAGCGGAGGTGGCGACAAGAACGCCAAGGCTGGTGGCTCCGGCAAGGAGGTTGCCGGCCGACGCCAACCACCGGTCGGTGGCGGCCGCCGACAAGCGGGGCGGCTCCGCAAGCGATCTTGCAAGATTCAACGCACCAAGGGCCCACGACCTCCAGAGCTGCAAGAAGGTCGAGCAGCTCGTCCGAGCAACCAGAGGGCTGAGTACGGCGGCGCCGACAAAGAGAGGGCCCAGGGAAGGTGCTTTGGGGAACAAGCAAGAAACATCCCGGCCGGGAGGACGCCTTGGCAAGGCCAAGCATCGGCAAGGAGATAGACCTCCGCGGCGCGACAAGGATGAAGATGATGACGGCAGCGAAGATATGGAAGGCAGCGGCGCCCGATGAGCAGGGAGTTTGAGAAAGCCATAGAGGTCCTCTGCGTTGTGGAGGTGCTTCCTGCATACCTCCACCGCCAACTCAAGCAATGGATGCGGGAGGTCAATGCAGCGGAACCATCCGTGAAGTCACACAAGCCTCTGAAGTGGTCCAAGCCGCCTATCATTTTTATATTGAGGACCACCACGATCGCATAAGCTGCGGTCGGGTGCTTGCCAATGTTGGTCTCACCAACCATCCGCAACCTCAAGGTCACCAAAATGCTAGTTGACGGCGGGGCGGCTTGAATCTGATCTCCTCCGCGGTGCTCCGAAGCTTCAAATCCACGACGGCGAAGCTCGAAGAGGCGGCACCTTCAAGGAATAAATCCGGGAAGGAGCAAGCGAAGGGGAAGATTACGTTGCCGGTAACATTTGGCATGAGCTGAACTTTAGGGGCGACAGGGTCACATTCGGCGTTGCCGATTTCCCATTGCCTTACAATGGGATACTTGGTAAATCCGGCACTTCGCCAAGTTCATGGCAGCCTCTCACTACGCCTACAACCTACTCAAGATGCCAGGCCCGATAGCGTCATCTCTGTCCATGGCGACAAGAAGGATGCCCTTATCTGTGCCGACAAGATCTACCGGGATGCAGCAGCGCATGACAGTTGCCAAACACTTGCCGCTGAAGCTCCCGGAGAAGAAGACAAAGTCCAAGTCCGGCAAGGGCTCGATGCTCACTCCGCAAGCGCACCTCTTGAGTGCTGCGCTATCGTCGAGGACGCACCATCGAGCTCCACCGGCAAGTGCAAGAAGATGGTAGCTCCGCCAAAGACCAAGAAGGTGCCCGCCAAGGAGGACGGGTGACCTGGTGGTACCTTTACCATCGGTGCCTCTCTCGACCCTAAATAGGAAGGCGGCGCTCGTTGCTTTCCTGCGGGCGAATGTCGGCGTGTTTGCATGGCAACCGTCCGACATCCCGGTGTTCCAGAAAGTGATTGAGCACCGCTGGCCGTTTGTCCTCATGCGTGACCCGTCAAGCAAAAAGTCGAGGAAGCAAGCGGTGGGCGCCAAGAATTCATAGCGTAAGAGATCAAGAACCGGAAGCGGCGAGGCCTTGTCGGAGGAGTGCTCCATCCCACGTGGTTGGCCAATCTCGTAGTCGTGCGCCAAAGCAAGCGGAAAATGGAGACTTTGTATTGACTTCACGGATGTTAATAAAGCTTGTCCCAAAGATCCATTTCCCTTGCCGCGCATTGACCAGATTGTTGACTCCACGGTGGATGTGATTTGCTTTCGTTTCTTGATGCATACTCGAGATACCATCAGATCTTCATGGCTGAAGAAGATGAGGAGAAGACCGCATTCATCACACCATGTGGCACATACTGTTTCATACGGATGCCTTTCGGTTTGAAGAATGCTGGTTCAACATTTGCAAGGTTAGTCCATGACGCTTTTGAGCCGCAAATGCACAGAAATGTAGAAGCCTACATGGATGACATAGTGGTCAAAAGAAAGGACAAAGCAACTCTGGTTCAAGATTTGGACGAGACCTTTGCAAATCTGCGCAAGATCAACCTCAAGCTCAACCCCGAGAAGTGAGTGTTTGAAGTCACTTCCGGAAAGCTTCTCGGGTTCTTAAATCTCAACGAGGGATTGAAGCTAATCCCGACAAGATCAAGGCCATTGAGCAGATTGAAGCACCAAAGCACGTCAAGGATGTACGAAGACTTGCGGTTGCGTAGCTGCTCTCAGCAGGTTTATTTCTAGGTGCGCTAAGCACGCATACGCCATTTTTAAGATTTTGAAAAAGGCAGGTCGAATGAAATGGACTCGAAGCGGAGGCTGCGCCAGAGACTTGAAGAGATACCTGTCCTCCACTCCAACACTTGTCGCACCTAAGCCACAAGAGAAGTTCGCTATATATAGCAGCAACCAATCAAGTGGTTAGTGCTGCGTTAGTAGCGGAGAGGGAGGCGGATGTGAGCCAGCAACCACGACAAGCACATCCAGCGACAAGCGGGGGCTTCGCCCGACAAGCTCTGGTCCCGACAAGGGCGAATCCACGCAGACGCATGACCCGGATCACGAAAAGGATGGTGCGGCGCCCGATCTACTTTGTCGATTCCCTCCTGCAGGGGCTAGGTCAAGGTACTACGGTGTGCGAAATTGCTTTTCGGCCTCCTCATGGCCTCGAGAAAGCTGCCACTACTTCCAAGCACATGAGATCACAGTTGTCACTCGCTTTCCGGCTGAAGAGGATCTTGCGAGAATCCGAAGCGGCAGGCGTGATTGTCGAGTGGGCCTTTGGAGCTATCAAGCTTTGGTCTTAAGTTTGAAAGCACATCAACTATCCAGCGAGGCGTTGGCAGAATTCATAGCAGAATGGGCGCCAACGCCGGATGAAGAGATTCGGAGACGAGCATTCCCGTCAAGGAAGCAAGCAAAGAGTGGCTGATGTACTTTGATGGTGCCTTCTCGCCAAAGGCGCCGGTGCGGCGTGCTGCTTATCGCACCCACGGAGAGCACCTCAAGTCGTAGTCCAGATGCACTTTCCCAAGGAGCAAGCGACAAACAATACCGCAGAGTATGAAGGTTTGTTTGCGGTCTTAGGATCATGATGGACCTTGGGATCAAAAAGATTATTGTCGTGGGGTGACTCGCAGCTTGTCGTCCGCCAAGTGAACAAAAGATTACGAGTCCGTTGATGGAGGCATACGTTGATGAAGTGAGGAAGC
Organism: Aegilops bicornis; assembly: GCA_021605145.1. Lineage (NCBI taxonomy): Eukaryota > Viridiplantae > Streptophyta > Magnoliopsida > Poales > Poaceae > Aegilops > Aegilops bicornis. The sequence continues at coordinate 377,683,948 of CM038669.1, read as the reverse complement.
TCGAAGAGCACTTTGACGGCCTGCAAATGGAACATGTTCCAAGAGCTCGAGAATGATATCGGCTGACTTTGTCAAAGTGCGCTGCACTTAAGTTACACAATGGAACCAGGGATTTTCATGCTCAAGCTGACTCGACCAACCGTAACACCATCAAGCGAACAAGGCAAGAAGAGGAAGTCGATCTCTGGTGACTACTTTCCGCAGAGCTTCCAAGCCGTCGTTGCAAAGGTCCCCAAGATCAACACCAACAATCTTTGAGGGCGGTCTGCTCCGACAAGCCCCATGGTTTGTTTCGTTGAAGCGAGGCGCTTCCGACAAGTTTTGCTCCGGCAAGCTTGCCGGGAACATCAAGCTTCCGGCGAGGTGCAGGTCCTTGCCGTGGAAGCTGATGTTCCGCAGCACAGACGTGCCTTTAGTCCTTGTTGTCGAGCCACAAGCTCCAAAGATGGGCGCAGCAGATTGTTCATTTCCTCCAGACGGAGAACTTCCGAAGAGCAAGAAGAAGCGGAAAGAGTAGCCCGGCGGTCAAGTATGTACCGGTTTGTCAACAGCATCTTTATGAAGAAGACTCAACGGTGTGAAATTGAAGTGTATCCCGGGGAAGATGGGCCGGAAGCTGTTGGCGAGAGATACACGGAGGCATATGTGGTCACCACATTGGCGCCAAAAGAGCACTAAGGCAAAGCTTTCCGGCAAAGGTTTCTTCTGGCCGACAGCCCTCCAGGATGCAACTGCACAAGTAACCAAGTGTGAAGCGTGCAGTTCCATTCCAAGCAGATACACCAGCCAGGTCAAGCTCTCCGGATGATCCCTTTATCACGGCCATTTTCGGTGCAGGGCTCGACATCCTCGGCCCCTTCCCGAGCTGTCGGGGCTTTGAGTACTTATGCGTCGCCATCGACAAGTTCACAAAGTGGCGGAAGTGGAAGCGATGAGGAAGGTGGCAGACACGGTCGGCGATCAAGTTCTTGGTCGATTGTTTGCCGTTTGGAATCCCTAACAGGATCATCACCGACAACGGCACACAATTCTGAGTCGCACCTTCATGCAAGACGTCCAAGATCTTGGCGCCAAGGTCTGCACTTTGCTTCCGTTGCTCACCCGAGAAGCAACGGTCAAGCAGAGAGGGCAAATGCTGAAGTGCTGCGCGGGCTCAAGACCAGGACTTTCGACAGGCTGCACAAGTGCGGAAGAAACTGGATCGAGGAGCTGCCGGTGGTTCTTTGGTCGATCAGGACGACGCCAAATCGAGCCACCGGCCAGACACCTTTTGCTCTAGTCTATGGAGCAGAAGCAGTTCTCCCCACGGAACTCGTATACGGATCGCCTCGAGTGCTCGCTTATGATGAGCTTGAGCAAGAGCAGCTGCGACAAGATGACGCTGCTCCTTGAGGAGGATCGATCTTCAGTCATTGTGCGAGCCGCTCGCTACCAGCAAGCTTTGTGTCGCTACCATAGCCGCAGAGTTAGTGCCAGAAGTCTAGAGGAAGGCGACCTTGTTCTTCGGTGCATTCAGTTCGCCAAGAATTCAAACAAGTTGACACCGAAGTGGGAGGGCCCTTATCGGGTGAAACGAGTCACTAGGCTGGCTGTCATGCTTATGAGACCGAAGATGGCATTCCGGTGAGCAACTCTGGAACATTGAGCATCTTCGTAAGTTTTACCCATAGAGGCGCGGTTGCGGAACCCGTTCCGACAACCACCTTTTGTACAAGTCTTGCCGCTATTGCATGTAATCCTTTGTACAAAGCGAGGCGCAGACCCCGTGCATCAGTAAAGCTCATGTGTTGCGCACAACTTGTCAAATTCATGCTTTCATCATTTTATTGCATGTTTTGACTAACACTTTGTGCAGAAACCACACCCGGTAAGCAAAATCGAGCTGCTAGGCTCCATAACTTTATTTCCTCTTCTTTCTCTTTTCTCAAAGAAAGGAAGGCTCACTCGCGCACAAGTTAACCAGGGGGGGGGGAGGAGATAATACTATGGACCAGGCACCGCTCGAGGAAGTTTCGCCTCATCGGGAAGCAAGAGACAGAAAAGCTAAGTTGCCAAAGTTTGAGCAATCAATATTTAAAAATTTAAGTTATCTTCCTCGAGCGATAGTACTTTGTATGGAAAACACATGCTTGTGAGAGGAAACAACTTGCAGGCTAGACGCGCCCTTACTTTGCTTCGAGTCCGCTCAACAACTTAAGTGAGCTGCGGCTAGTCGCGACGAGGTTGCTTGTCGGATGACCTTGCCCGGCGAGGCTCTTGACGTTCCGCACTCGGCGCTTCATGACAAAAGTGCCCGCACCGACAAGTCCCCAAATGCATAAGGCGTAAACGTACAAAGGAAGGAATCAAGTAGAGGAAATAACGTTGCATTGATCGCCTAAGATAGAGTATATTACAAAATAACTTGTCGCTGATCTAACAAAGTGTTCTAAACATGATCGGCGGCGACAAGGGAAAGATAAAGTTGGCGGCCTAGTCTACGCCGGTTGCCCTCAATCCGCTTGATCTTGTTCACCTTGTCCACAATGGAGTGCGACAAGGGCTTTGAAACTCCTCCACGTTGGCATCTAGCGGCAAGGATCACGAGGACGCCGTTAAGGTTGAGGCCCGGATTGCGGAAGGCCACCTTTATCAACACCTTCTCGAGGGCTCCTGCACAGATCTGGCGTGATTCCTCGGCCAGCTGCTTTGGGACCTCTTCCCGAGTCGCTGGAGACCCGTCATCACGCCTTTGAAGAACAAAGCTGAGTTTAAGCTTTGGGTTGGAGATGCTCGTCGGAGGAGTATGCAAGGTCCGTCATCCCCAGCTCCATCGGCTCGTTGTGGATGTCGTGGGCGGTGTCCACAAGACCTTGATCCAGTGCTCCACGCTCTCCCTCAAGGTGCTTTCTGGATGGAGGCAGCATTCGCTAGCAGCTCCTCCTTGGCCTTGATCGCCTCCAACAAACCCACCTCCCGCTCTCTGGCGCCGTCCAACGTCTGCGTCGAGTGGTCGGCTTCAGCTCAAGATCCGCCTTGGAATCCTTGGCGGCGTCGAGCTCCTTGCCCCTATCGGCGAGATGACTCGCAGCTTCGCCAAGAGTGTAGGCGTCCTTCTCGCGCTCATGCTTAAGCTGCAAGCTCTTCGCCGCTCTTCTTGAGGCTGGCCTCCGGCTGTGCCACCTTCGCCTTCAGCTCTTCCTTGGCGGCCTCGTGGCTGCGGCAGCATCCTTCGCTTCTGGCGCCCTTAAAGTGACTCCTCATGGCGGCAAGGTCTTCTTCGTGGCTGTCCAGGTTGACCTTCCGCTGCGCCCGGCTTTTTCTGCGCGCGGAGAGCTTCTCGGCAACCGGCCAGCTGCTCCTCCTCGGCTGCGGCCTTCTCAAGGATGAAGGCCGTGCGCTCTTCCGCAAGTTGCCCCGTGCTTACGCTTTCGTCGCGGAGAGCTTCTTGGTTGGCGCTCGGAGCTCTTCTGCGCGCCTCTCCATGTCCACTCCTGCCCTCGCGACAAGTGCTTCCCGGGTCTCCAACTTGAGTGCAGGGCGGTAAAGCGACAACAGCTTCTTGTGTTGCTCCTCCTCGGACTTCGCCGCTTTGCTACTTGGCGCGTCCACCGGCGTCGGCCAATGAGGCGAGTGGCTGTCGAAGGTCTCTCCTTCGACGGCCGGCGCCTGAGCTCGGTTCCCAGGGAGCTTGATGAAGACACCTTCGCCGGCCTTGGTAGGCAGGGCTAGGGGATCCTCGGAGCTGGCCTTGCCAGCGGCGGCGGGCGAAGTCGGCTGTCGGTGTGGCGCTTGGCGCTCCTGCGGCCCTCGGGGCCGTCGGTCGCGATCGCCCTACCCCTCGCCCGGCCTCTGCGTCGGCAGCCTCGGTGGCCTCCTCGCCAACAGGCTCATCGGCTGACAGCCTCTTTTCCACAACAACGACCTCTTCTTCCTCGTGGCGGCCTCGTCGGTGTTGCTGTAGCGCCTCCTCCTCGCCCGGCCCTCGACCTCCATCGGCTCTGCGTCGAGACGAAGAAAGAGCGATCAAGCAGATGTTCAAAAGAGAAACAAAAGAAAGCAAGCCCAAGGGAAATTTTCGTGTAAGGAGATTACACCAGCAGGATCCGTAGCCATGGCCTCGACCACTTTGGAGGTCACTTTGGCGCTGTCCCTTGCCGGGGTAGCCTCCCTTGCCGGAGTGGCCTCCCTTGTCAGAGGGCGCTCCCTTGCCGGAGATTCCTCCCTTGGTGGCGTAGTGGCAGCAGACAAGATCTCGGGGGCGGCTTCCGAGCCCTCCTGATGAGGCTGCTCTGCTCCTACACAAGCACACAATCAGGTATCAACGAAGAAGGGGCACCCCTGCACACCTAATAGTAAGGAGAAAACTGCACACTTACTGCAGGGGCTGCTCACGAGGAAGGGTTGCCGGGTCCGACAAGGGGGTCTCGAACGCGTCCCCTGTCGCCACGGGAGAATCGTCCTCAACGACGACCGTCGAGATCTTAGCCCTCTTCGATGCTCTCTGGGCCAGCGTCCTGAAAAGGAAAGAGTCCAGAACGAAGCAAATCAGATTCAAGATGAAGCAATAAAATTGAAGAAATACAAGCACAATCTCAAGAGCTTACTCTTCGCCTTCCTCCTCGGAGCTGAGCGCGGAGAAGTCAAACTCCGGCTCGCCTCCGGTGCGACGAGGCGGGGGAGTGGGCTCTCTTGGCCGCTTGGCGGAGGCGTCGGCGGTGGCCTGAGAAGATCCCGCCCCAGTTGTCGCGGCAGTGTGAGGCGCTCCCGCGGCAACCTCGCTTGCCGCGGTAGAGCGCGTCGCGCGGCGCTGCTGCTGTGGGCCGGTCTGCCGCCCCGACTCGTCTCCAACCTTGCGGAGACGCCTCTTCGGCGGAGCCGGGGGCTCCGCTGGCGGCAAGTCGCCGGTTGGTGGAGAAGAAGCGCCCTCGGCGGGTCCACTCGACCCGGCCACGGGCTCGACAAGCTCGTCCTCGCCGGTGATCTCCTCGCTCGGCAAGGCTTGCCGCCTTCATGGCGTCCGCCTCCTCCACGGTATACCCGAAGGCCCAGTGGCGGCCTCTGCCGCCTCCTCCACCCTGGTGGCAATGCGCGCCATCTCCTGCGTCGGTGGTGTCGCGGGTGAGCCTTACGCTTTCGTCGGGCGGATCGGCACTTCTTCCAAATCGTGGAAGAAGCTGCTGCACGACCTCGTCGGGGGCTCCTGCCAGTTGGGATGATCCATGGGAGTCGCTGGCGGCATCATGGCGCGGATGCGGTCGGCGCCAGTTGTTGCACAAAGGCGACCCCCTCGGCAACCTAAACCACTCGGGGTGGTCGGGTCGTTCTTGAACAGCTCGAGCAGCATCGCATCCAGCTCCAAGGCGGTGAAGTTCCGATTCAGACCGGGTGCAACCTCATAATGTCTGCCGCATTTTGGAACTCCCAAGCAGGCCTCCTCCTCTCCTGCAAGGGAAGCGTCTGTGGCGAAGGAAGTCTGCGCCAAGCTGCGCCTACGGTTAATCCGGCAAGCACGAGGCGCAAAATCCGGTCACAGCTATCTTCAACTTCGCATCCTCCGGCGTAAGTTACTCCAATCTCTGCAGCGTACTATTGGGGTTTGGCGCCGCAGCGATGAAGGGCTGCGGGTTCTCCTCTGACCCAACACCAATTGGCTCTCCACTCCTCCCACTTGTTGCGGAACTCCCCTTCCGAGATCGCTTCTTTCTTGCCGATCCTGGAGACCCAAGCTATCCCTCCGGCAAGCGGCTCTCCTCTCTCGATGCGGGGCACGAAGAAGTGGCGGAAGAGTGCCACATTTGGGTGGACTCCGACAAACTTTTTGCAAAGATGCGCAAAAACTGCCATGGTCAAGGTGGCGTTGGGGGTGAAATCAAGGAGGCGGAGGCCAAACGTGTTCATGATGTCGCAGAAGAACTCGGAGAAGGGCGGGCAAAGCCCGCCATAGAAGAAAAGAGCGAAAAAGGGGTACCCAGTTGGGCCAAATCGGAAGCGGAGGCGGGAGTACCTTCGTGCGCGGATGCGCACGCGTCTCCGTCGACCAAAAAGAGGTAGAAGACGTCCGCAGCTCCCTTGCGCCGAGCTGTGGGGAAGATGGCCCGCTCTTGCGCAACACCGCGAGCCGCTGCGCCTCGGCCGACTTAGCGCCCTTCTCCTTGTCGGCTTCCGGAGCCATGGCGAGGGCGGCGGAGGAGGCGGCGGTGAGCGCTTTGTGGAGAAAGGGGGCGGGCGCTGCTCTCTTCGCACGGAGAAGAAGAGGGGCGGCGGTGGTTTTCTTGACAAGACAGCGATGGCGAGTGGACGGCCTGCCCTGTTTCCTCCGCTTATAAAGAGGGGAGGGCGGACGTTCCGCTTTTCCTAATAAAGAAACCCCCACGACCACGCCCACGATCTTTCGCACGGCGCCACGTCCGGTGCGTGCCGTTAGTGGGGATCGTGGTGGGTCCGGGGCGAGTTGCGACGTGGTCGAGGCCACGTGTGCCCGTGCACTGTTTTGGGCCTGGCCCGACAGCGCTCGGCACCGTGTACGGCCCAGGCCCGGGGGCTCCTGTCGGGGTACTAGAGTAGGGGTACCCTAGTATCCCGTACTCGTGCACGGACAGTTGTAGCACCCCGCGGCAGGGTTTGCCTCGTCACCGCCAAGGTCCTCCGTGGCTCCTCTAGAGCCATTCAAGAACAAAGTATTTGATTAAGAAGACAAGGCCCCGGCAAGAGGAGCTTGTCGGGAAGGCCACTCAAGGCATGCAGAAGACAAGGCCCCGGCAAGAGGAGCTTGCCGGGAAGGCTCAGGAGCGACAAGCCTCCGGACGCGACAAGAGATTCGGCGCGGCAAAGCGCTTGCATGACAAGCAACCTGTCTCCATCTCCGCTCCAGCTCATCCAGCGACGTGTCGCCATGGGACCGTTCCATGCACGCGTGTCGAGAGGCTGTGCAGCCAGCGGGGAGCAGCGATAAGCGGCGCTGACAAGCTTGCCATCGTGGCGAGCGGAGGCGCACCTGACGGTCTCTGTTGCCTTTGTTTGGGCGACAACGACGGGCATTTATTGCTTTTGTCCCTTGCCGTCGAGTTAGGTATTTTACCTTTGTACCTTTGTTCGAGTAGGTGTATCAACTCCTGTTTTACATTTGTACCCTCATCTATGTTGCCACAGCCGGAGACCCTTGAGCATATAAAAGGAGGCCCATGTGCAGCGTGGGGGGTTCGGTTCGATTCGACTCACTCGAGACCAGATACACTCACACTAGGTTTTGTAGCTCTCATCGCTCCCTAGCAAGAACACAATACATCAGACAAGCAGTGAGGGAGTTTTATCTCTCCGGAGAGCTCGAAGCTGGGTAAACTGCTCGTGTGCCTCGCCTCGATCCGCTCTTCGTGCGATCTCCGCCCCCCTCCGAACCACAAAGGGGCCTGGTCCGCCGGCCCCATAGGTGTTCGTGGGTACGATCAGCCTCCCCGACACAAACATTTATCGACTAGCCTCTAGATAGGATTATACACCCGCACACTCGTGCTTCCACTATCGCATACATATCTCTCTCCCGCTCCTTGTATCTATGTAGAATTTTCTTCCCTTCTTGAGACACGCCCTCTCGATCGTGCACACACACACTATCGCCTCATTTTAAGCTCGCACACACACTCTTTGTGTCTTTGTCACACATGCACTCCGTCCTCCTCCTCTCTGTCTCTCTCTCACATGGGCTTTTTGCAACAACTAGCAAGAAGCCCATGTGTTGCATGGAACATCAAGATGCATTTGTATGAGTAGTTTATCTTGAGGGAGAAAAGAATGAACAAGGGAAGGCCTTATTTGCAAGTGTGGAGAGGGGTGTGGGTATCTTTTTGCAAAATTTCCATAGTTTCCTTCCTATCCATCAGATATAGATCGGACGGCCTATATTGCAGGATGGCAGGCACACAATCATCACCGACTATGCTTTTTATAAGAGTAGGGATGAAAAACAGAGTTGGTGATGATGGTGGGCCTGCCATCCCAATATAGGTCATCCGATTTATATCCGACGGATAGGAAGGAAACTATGGCAATTACCCATGATCCTCTCCACACTTGCAGATAAGGCCTTCCCTCATTCATCCTTTTCTCCCACAAGATCTTGATGTTCTGTGCAACGCACGGGCATCTAGCTAGTAAGAGTAGAAATTAGACATATACCACTTCTCGAATCTTGAAACCAACAACATTTATCGGTGTACAAAAGTAGGGGCTCTACTTTTGACCCCTTTACTTGTGCACGGGCAGTCAGAGCCTCCCGCCACGGCCACGCATAACATGGCAGGGAAGGGGAGCTGGAGTGAAGCCAAAGCCACGAGGACAAATGAAGCAACAACACGGACCAAGGCCACAAAGATCAGATAGGCGGAGCGGGTCCCCCCGGCAAGGTCCCTTCTTTGGGGCAACCTCAAGAGCCCAGCAAGACCCTTGCCGGGCAGCTTCGCCACGCCGGCGAAGTGAGCCGCCCTTGAGCCCTGGCAGCTCGACAAATGCGTTGGGGCCAGGGCTCGGGAGGCACCTCCGTGGTGGCATGCAGATCTTTGTGAAGACATAGGATAATCAAGATCAAGTGAGGATAGGAAGGCAATCATCCTCACCGAAGAAACCCACAAGACCCCCGGCAAGACCCTTGCCGGGGAGGCCAGCGTGCCACGGCAAGACCCTTGCCGGGCCACCCGGCAAGACCCTTGCTGGGCCACCCGACAAGGCCCTCACCAGAGCGCGCTGACTGGGCCACTGCCAGGCCCGCACCAGATAAGTCTTCGCCGCCGTTCGCATGTAGCTGCCGACCCAACCAGCTGGGTAGGCACCTGCGTGGCGGCATGAAATCCTTCGTGGAGGCTCCACCATCGCGCCACCTCAGCTACCTGCCTACATGGCGCCGCATGCATTGCTGGCCAGGGCGCGTGTCGAAGCAAGGAGGAGGCGGCTGACCAGACGGGGCCAGGCCTCACCCCGTCCCCAATAAAGCGAAGGGACACCTAAGCCTCGCATTAAATGCGTCTTGTCCTGTAATACTAGCGATAGACTCGCGACACTGTAGAACTTTCCACCTCCTGTGTGCCACTGTAGCAGCCCCTTTCGCTTACAAAAGGAGGCCCATGGCACACAGAGAGAGGATTCAGCTCTTTCAAACCTCGCAGCACCTAGAGCTAGTTCGAGAGCTCAAGAACACTAAATACATCCACCAAAGCAGGACTAGGGTTTTACGCATCCTCGCGGCCCGAACCTGGGTAAAATCCCTTTGTGTTGTCTGCTGGTCCCGCTCTTCTCACGATCCCCGCGCCCCGCAACCGTAGAAGGGATTCTAGTGATCCCATAGGTGTCGTTTCCCACCGACTTCTTTGGCGCGCCAGGTAGGGGGCGCAATTGTGAGAATCTGATCCAGTAGTTGACCTAGCTGTTCTTCATCGCCATGGCTCCTAAGAAGAAGGCAACCACGACGATCGGTTCGTCCGGAACCAGGTTGGTACCGGCGCAGACCGGTAGCGGGCCAGTCGCAGAGAGGACCCGTGGCGCGGGCCACGAACGTCCACATCGCCCTTATAGTCCGGACCTGGCGAGCGGCGTCGTTCGCGCGCCGGGCAGCGAGCCACCAGTCGCGGGCTCCGGACGGAGTCGCCCCGCAGCGGCGCTTGGGGCCCCTCCAGGGGTGCCGCCGTTCCGCCAGGCGGCGGCACGACGATCTCCAAAACGCCAACACCGGCGCCCACAACACGCTCCTCTCAGGTTGTGCGTGATGAGCACCGTCACCCTGCTGGTGACCCTGCGCGCCGCCCTGGGAAGAGTCCCGTGCGTCCGTCACATGAAGGAGAGGGCCAGCATGCGCGCCGAGGTGCTGCTAGAGGTGGCGAACGGCTGCGGAGCCGCGATGCAGTTCCTTCTAACGTGGTTAGGAGTCGAGGCGCATCGCGGTCCACCCAGCTTTCGCCGCCACCCACGCCAGCGGAAGCCCTAGCGCGTGCACAACTGTTCCTCGATTTTCCTCCCGTCGTGGAGAAGCTCGACGAATGGAGGGCCACCGTCCGGAGCCTCGTCGGCATCGCCAACGACGACAGGCTGTGGCCGGCGGAACCCGTCGGCCGTCACTCCGCCGGGCTGCCACCTACTAGCAAAGGCCACGCCGGAGGCGACGCGGCCACGGTGTACTCCCCACATCCATCCCGACCGCCCGGGCGTCGGCCCATCGCGGCGATGCTCGTGATGATATCTCCATCGCGTCGTCCGACCCGCGGACCAACCGCGATCAGCGCCAAGTCCTTCGAGAGCGGGCACACGAGGACGCCGAACTCGATCGAAGCGCCGACGGACGCTGCCAAGGCCACCAGCCGGACAGCGGCAGGGCCCGCTACGGACCACCCAGCGCCGGGAAGCTACGGTGGCCTACCTTACGAGGTGGGTTGTCCGGCCTTCACCCGTGAGCTGCGGCAGTTCCAGTGGCCCTCCCACCGTACGTTCAAACCCGACGTTGGCGAGAAGTACAACGACAAGACTCACCCGTGGAGTTCCTCGGCATCTACACCATCGCGATGCAAGCTGCCGAGGCCCTGACGACAAGGTGCTTGCCAACTACTTCCGTTGGCACTCAAGCCTAATGTTATGTCATGGTTGATGCACTGCGGTGGATTCCATCTCTTCTTAGGCGGATACATGCCATGAGTTTGTTAGGCGCCTTTACCGAGGTCACCAAGCTCATGGCCAGCGTAGTGATTTACACATCATCCCCTAGAAGGAAGGAGAAAACATGCGCAAGTACATCCAAAGGTTCAGCCGGGTGCAGTATAACATCCCCGATGTTCATCCCGCCGCTGTGATCAGTGTGTTCTATCAGAACATGCGCAATCGCAAGATGCGTGAAGAGCTGGCGATGAACAAGGTTAAGGATGTGGCCGAGCTCTATGTTCTGGCCGATCGGTGCGCTCGTGCCGAGGAAGGAAGGAAGTACCCGGCCGAAGATGCCGGTGTGGAAACCGACTCCACTGGCGATACCGCCACCCCAGCAAAGAAAGGCCGACGCCACAATAGGAAGCGCAAGGGCAAGGCCGTGCTTGCCGTTGAGGGATCCGACAACACTGGTACCACCAAGAAGACCAAGGCAAGCGACCCTGGCAAGGAGATTGCCGGGTGTGACGCTTGCCGGGCCTTGGCGGTCGCCGACAAGCCAGGAGGCTCCAACAAGCAGTACTGCAAGATCCACCACACCAAGGGCCACGATCTCCAAAACTGCCGGCAGGTAGAGCTGCTTGCCGAGAAGCGGAAAGCCGAGTATGAGCGGCGGGACAAGGAGAAAGGCACAGACGGTGCCGAAGGATCCGGCAAGAAACGTGGCGGCCAAGGAGGCCGCCGCGGCAAGGAGAGTCAGCAAGAGGGGCCCGCCTGGGGCCGCGACAAGAAGCAGGAAGACGATGATCATGAAGAGGACGATGAGTCCGGTGACCACGAGTTTCAGAAAGCCACAGAGGCCATGTGCGTCGATGGCGGTGCCTCGCTGCACACATCCCACCGCCAACTCAAGCAGTGGACGCGTGAGATCACAGCGGTGGAGCCATCATTTGACGCGCGGAAGCCGCTGAATTGGTCCAGCACGCCCATCATCTTCGACACCGAGGACCACCCTGACCGCACCACTGTGGTCGGGTGCTTGCCATTGTTGGTTTCACCAACAATCCACAACCTCAAGGTGACAAAGATGTTGGTTGACGGTGGGGCCAGCCTGAACTTGATCTCGCCCGTTGTGGTTAGAAGGCTGCAGATCCCTGATGGAGACCTCGAGGAGACGGGTACGCTCCAAGGGGTTAACCCGGGGAGGAGCCAGCCAAAGGGAAAGATCATGCTACCCGTGACATTCGAAGGCGAGCTGAACCACAGGATGGAGAGGATTGTTTTTTATGTAGCCGAGATCCCCTTGCCTTACAATGGGATACTCGGCCGCCCGGCACTGGCCAAGTTCATGGCGGCTTCACACTACGCCTACAACACGCTGAATATGCCCGGGCCGATGAACATCATCACCGTCCCCTACAACAAGAAAGATGCATTGATCTGCGCTAACCAACTCTACCGGGAAGCAGTTGCAGCAGCTGCCGCTAAGTACCTGCTCCTGCCGACGTAGCCCCGGGGGGGAAGAAGACCGGCGAGATTCCTAGCACCCATTCCGGCAAGCGCACCTCCTAGGGGTGTTGCGCTCCTGTTGAGGACGTGCCAGAGAGCTCCGCCGGCAAGAGCAAGAAGTCCAGAGCCACGCCACCAGAGACCAAGAAGGTGCCCATCAAGGAGGACGGTACGGGGGGAGTTTTTACCATAAGCTCCACCCTCGATGGCAAATAGGAAGTGAGCTCGTCGCCTTCCTGCGCGCGAATGTCGATGTCTTTGCATGGCAAGCCTCCGACATCCCCGGCGTTCCCAGGGAGGTGATTGAGCACCACCTTGTTGTCTGCCCTCATGCGCGGCCCGTCAGCGAAGGTTAGGAAGCAAGCTACGAGAGGCAGGAGTTCATTACGGAGGAAATCAGAAAGCTCGGGGCGGCAGGCTTGGTGAGAGGAGTACTCCATCCAACGTGGTTGGCCAATCCGGTAGTGGCGTGCAAGGCAAATGGGAAATGGAGGCTGTGTATTGATTACACAGACATCAATAAGGCCTGCCCAAAGGATCCTTTCCCGTTGCCACGCATTGACCAGGTTGTTGACTCCATGGCTGGGTGTGACCTCTTATCGTTCCTGGACGCCTACTCAGGATACCACCAGATCTTCATGACAAAGGAACACGAGGAAAAGATAGCATTCATCACCCCATGTGGTACGTATTGCTTTTTACGGATGCCTTTCGTGTTGAAGAGTGCTGGCTCGACCTTTGCAAGAGCAGTCCAAATTGTTTTTGAGCCCCAGCTACATAGAAATATGGAAGCTTATATGGATGACATAGTGGTCAAAACCAAGGACAAAGCGACGCTCGTGCAAGATCTGGAGGAAACATTTGGGAACCTGCGCAAGATCAACCTCAAATTGAACCTTGAGAAGTGTCTCTTCGGCGTCCCGTCCGGCAAGCTTCTCGGGTTCTTTGTGTCCCAGCGCGGGATTGAAGCAAACCCAGATAAGATCAAGGCCATCGAGCAGATTGGGGCACCCAAACGGATCAAGGACGTGCATCGACTCACTGGCTGCGTTGCTGCCATGAGCCGGTTCATCTCCAAGCCCGTGGAGCGTGCCCTTCCTCTTTTCAAGATCTTAAAGAAAGCAGGACCGATGGAGTGGACCCCAGAGGCCGAGGCAGCGCTGCAAGATTTGAAGAAGTACCTCTCCTCTACCCCAGTGTTGGTTGCGCCTAAACCACAAGAACCGTTGCTGCTTTATCTAGCGGCAACGAATCAGGTGGTTAGCGGCGCACTATGTCACGACCGACTTTTTCAATAAATAAATATTGAGAAAATCAATCTTTAAATCGCAGTATAGGAAAAAGTCATCCTTTCTGGTAGACAATTGCTTGATAAACAGAGAACCAGTAGCATAAAATATATTACAAGGTTGAGCTGAGGCTGCTCAACAATTTATTACAAACTTGCCAATATCTTACATATGGGCGGTCATGACCTGAGGGTGTGGTGGCATGCTACTAGCTCGAGGAAAAAGTGGTGGATAACTTGACTCCTAGCGGCAGCTCATCGAAGGCGTGGGAGGCTCGATGAATTTATTCGGGGGTTGCGAGCGGATAATACAATGACCAAAAGCAGGATCGCCTGGGACTGACTAGGACTCCTCTAGGCGTCGGACTGCATAATCAAACTCTTCATCCATGAGATCGCCTTCATCAACATCTGGCCAAATCAACAAGCCAGGTGAGTACTTTGAAAGTACTCGCAAGAAAGATCGGACAAAAGATATAAACAATGAATGCATGAATGCTTCATGAATAAAGGATGATGCTCATATAACAACGATATTATTGCAGGACTTGATAAATAAAATAAATAACTGAAAACCGATCGGGTGTCTGGAGCGACGCCTCGAAAGGTAAATAAATAAAATGCATGTCGCAGTCGGGCGTCTAAGCGACACCACAAAAAGGGCTTATAAGAAATGCCGCAGTCGGGCGTCTTAGCGACACCACGTAAAAGGGTTGTAAAAGAAATGCCACAGTCGGACGTCTGAGCGACATCACATAAAGGGCTTTAAAAGAAATGCCACAGTCGGACGTCTGAGCGACATCACATAAAGGGCTGTAAAAGAAATGCCACAGTCGGACGTCTGAGCAACATAACATAAAGGGCTTTAAAAGAAATGCCACAGTCGGACGTCTGAGCGACATCACATAAAGGGCTGTAAAAGAAATGACACAGTCGGACGTCTGAGCGACATCGCAGACAGGGCTTGCAACAAATATAACTAACAGATATGCCACCGTCGGACGTCTAAGCGACATCACAGACAGGGCCTATAACAAAAGTAAATAACAGGTATGCCACCGTTGGACGTCTGAGCGACATCGCAGACAGGGCTTGTAATAAAATGTAAATAACAAGATTAGTCCATCCACAAGAATAATCTTTTAACCGGATTTATCACACATAAATCCCACCGGAGTTTTGTCACTGAGGCTGATACCTGACAAGATAAGATGAATATAGTACTTGAACAAAGTACAAGATAATTGAAAGATTTGAGACTTCTGCGAGTTTGGATGAACTGACCACGCCAGCGAATTTCCGTAGTCACGAAGGACTAGTTCCGTTCTGATATTTCAGTAGAAACACATTTAACTAGTACACACCCATTTCACCTCACGATGCCAGGAATCACTCTGGACAACGTCCAAGAAAAACCTTGAGACGGGGAGGCCACAACCTCGAATAGCATGGGATCAAATTTCTATACGCGCGCTCTAAGGGGTGCCCCCCTCTCGGTCCCAACCGGAAACACCCATGCCCCCTGACCGGATGACGGGCTTTAATCCAGGGCTATGGAACCCTCATCCCGGCCTCTCTATTTGGTGTGTACCAGGAAAACGATTTGCAACTTACTATGCCATATTCCTTTCGGAAAACATGTGACAGTATAGGAAGGAAGGAATGGAAATGTGATTTGTTTCACGATGACACGGAAGTCAAATAATCTGGCATAAGACTAGCATGTCACAACACTGCCATCTTACCCATCCTCATGCCAACACATGGCTATGCAAATATGTATCCAACAACATAATGCTTTCCGAAACTTACTTTCCGCTTATGTGCATGAAATATAACATTCAAAGTGATGTTCATAAACATGCCATGACTACTAAAATGCAAACATGCAACAACACTCATCATATCAAGAGTTCAAACATGCTTGCCTGGTTCGGAGTAGTCGGAGTTTAACTGTGTGAAGTTTGCAGCTCCATCACCTCCTCCGGTATCTACGGTATAAGAAAAATACGTACGCAACGTAAATACCGTGAGTGTACAGAAAAGTGTTCCAAATATTTTTCAAATAAATATGACAAAAAACTAGACAGAAAAATAAAGATGACAGAAAAGGAATCAATCAAAATCATTTTCTGTTTAAAAGTTATAAGAGTTTTGGTCCAAGGACCCATACGTAATGAACGAGAAAGTTTCGAGGGCTCTGTGGAAAAGTCCAGGATAACGTTTACGTTTAAAAGAAAGCGGCTGTGAGGCTGACAGGCGGGCTCCACCTGTCGGGTTTGAAATGTCAAGCGGAGAAAATAGAGCGACGGCCAGGCGAGAAGTGCGGTGGTCGCCAAGTGGCGATCCACGGCGAGGCAAGGTGATCGGGGTTACCTTGAGATCGATTGCACCGTTCAGCGTCTGTGGGTGGTGGTGGTGGTCGCCGCGAGCCTCATGTCGACGGGCGGCCCTTGCTCCGTGGACGGCGGATTCGGGCAGTCATGGATCTCGCCGGAGGGAGCTGCGAGGATCAAATAGGAGTGGGGTTAGTCTCCTAGTTGGTCGAGAGGTTCTTGTGAGATTAGAGGCGTCGGAGATGGCCTCATCGGAGCGAATCGAGGTGGAGGCCGAGGCGGGCAGGCGGCCGGAGTCGGGGAAGAAGGGCCCCTCGAGGCTCTCCCGGTGGCTAAGCGGGGTCTAGTGAGGTGGTGGAGTCGTGCGGGCGAGCGTGCTCGGGGTTGCTATATATACCCGGCCCGAGTCGGTTGCCGTGAACGGATAAGTCCGGCGAGTTGATTACGGCGGCGTTGTGGCTGGATGGTCGGCTTAGGAGCTTGAGCATCGCCTAGGTGGAGTAGTGGTGCCATTTTAGGGTCCAGCTCAGCACGGGAGGGAGGTTCTGACCTGCCCTCGGCCAGCAACCGCCTGACCCGTCGGCCGACGGCAGAGAACGCGCTCTGCACGTGCCAAGCCAACAGCAGTGCTGCATCGTCTTGGCTGGCAAGGAGATAGCCGCAGTGAGCCACCAGGCGGTTTAGGCGGCGCCGAACGGCGTTGAGCCGCCGTTTTGCTCCTGTCGGCCGTTCACGGTGTTTGACGCCGCAAAACCTGTTGGCCTTGGCGGGCGAGTGCCACCGCCAGAAGGCGTAGCGCGTGTGGAGCTCCGGACAAGCGAGGCGGGCTGCGTGCATCGAGCCAAAGCGCACGGTGGGCATGTGACTAAAGTTACATCGGAGAAGCGACCGAACTTTCTTAATTTCTTGAATATGAACAAAGCGATTGCATGCCGGTGTTCGACAAAATGATTACGGTATCCGAGGATTTTTCCTTGAGCTGATTTTTGGTGGAGTGGTCTCTCATTGCAACTAGAGGTTGCCTGAATTTTGGTGGAATTTTGGAGAAGTGTAGATATGAATTTCACCAAATTTGGCAAATCTGGTCCAAACTTGCAGTGAGTGAAATTTGAAATATTTGAAAAGAAGAAGAGTGGATCAAGATGGTTCTAGGTTGTGGGTACAAAGGACTATCCAGGGGTGTTGAGTTGAGGTCAAAAATCAAAAGCATTAGGGTACTTGCTTTGCAAATCACCTAGGCTCAAAAGAAAAGACAGAATTATTTTGGGAGGAGAAATAATTGGAATAAAATCCAAAAATGGATTTTATTAGTTTGGACAGAATGTTTGGGTTGTACCAAAGTGGGAGGAGGGGTTTTTGGGGGAGTTTTACCATAGGAGGCATGGTAAACCAGAGTGGATCAAAATCAAATGAAAGACCAAAAATAAAAAAGGTTTTCTTTTTAAAAGAAACTAAATCCAATAAAAAAAAGATTTTTGAGAGGGCAAACTCAGAAGATGGTTTTTAGGGAGGGTTTAAATGACCTTCTTTCAAACCAAGAAAGGCTCTTTCTGGAAAAAAAATCACAAAATTTTTGGAGTGTCACAGCACCTACCCCCTTAGGAAAAATCTCGTCCCGAGATTTTGACTGATCTTTAAGCAGTGTGGGTGCTCTGTCAGAAGAAAATCCTCGCTCTCCCAAGTTGCTTCATTCTTGGTGTGATTACTCCTTTGAACTCTGAAAAACTTAATGGTTTTCTGTCGGGTCCTCCTCTCGAGACTCTTCTAATATTTTTATTGGGTGCTCCCGGTAAGTGAGGTCCGGTTGTACGTCAATATTCTCATGTGAAACTTGCTTCTCTGGGTTGCTCACATATTTTCTCAACTGCGAGATGTGAAACACGTTGTGGATACCGGATAAGTCTCCGGGTAGGTCTAGCTGGTAGGCTACCGTGCCTCTTCGGGCCACTATATGAAATGGTCCGATGAATCTTGGTGCTAGTTTCCCCTTCATTTTGAATCGTTGCAGACCCTTCATAAGAGAAACTCTCATGTATACCAATTCTCCGGGTTCAAAACTGATTTCCCGATGCTTTCGGTCGTAAGAACTCTTTTGCCGACATTGAGTTGTTTTGAGTCGATCTCTAATTGTCTTAACTTTCTCCTCGGCCTCCTTGAGCATATCTGGGCCAAAGATATGGCTGTCTCCGGTCTCTGACCAATTTAGCGGGGTACGACATCTTCTCCCATATAGAGCTTCAAAGGGTGCCATTTGCAAGCTGGCTTGATAGCTGTTGTTGTATGTGAACTCTGCATATGGCAAACTTTCTTCCCAACTGTTCCCGTAGGTGAGGACACAGGTTCTTAGCATGTCTTCTAGGATTTGGTTTCTGCGTTACTGTACGCCCATCGATGCAGGGGAAGGTATGCGATCTTGAAAAGGCTAGTTGGGTTCCCAGTGCTGTTGTAGGTGATCCCAAAATATAGAGGCGAACTGTGTGCCTCTATCGGAGATGATAGTCTTAGGGACTCCATGCAGGCGGGCAATACGGGCAAGATAAAGTGCAGCGATCTACGAGTGGTGTAAGTTGTCTTCTGAGGAATAAAATGTGCCACCTTGGTTAATCTGTCGGTTATGACCCATATGGCATCGTTTCCGTGCCGTGACCGTGGCAGTCCAACGATAAAGTCCATTCCAATCTCGTCCCATTTCCACTCGGGTATCTTATTTGGCTGTAACAGTCCGGCTGGTTTCTGGTGCTCGGCCTTGATCGTTGACAAGAGTCATGACATGCAATGAACGTGGCTATATCTCTCTTCATACCGTGCCACCAAAAAATTTCTTGAAGGTCGTTGTACATTTTTGTCCCTCCAGGATGGATTGAATACGGAGTTGTGTGACTTTCAGTCAATATCTGCTGTTTGAGGTCCTTGACATTTGGTACGCATAGCCTCTCTCCGTACCACAATATTCCTTGCTCATCTACGTTGAATTACGAGGCTCTTCCCAAACTCACTTTTCTTTTTATGCCCTCAATCTTTGGGATGTCCTTGCTGGGCTTACTTTATCTTTTCCATAAGTGTAGGTTGTATATCTATATTCTACAGTCTGCCTTGGTTAACAATTGTTAGATTGAGTCGGGCAAATTCCTACTGAAATTCTGGCCTCAACTTTGGTATCTTGTCGTAAATCGTCTTTGGGATTTCGACTAAGCGCATCTGCCACAACATTTGCTTTTCCAGGATGATAGTGGATTCCAACATCATAATCCTTTACCAACTCTAACCAGCGTTGTTGCCGTAAATTTAACTCTGGCTGTGTGAAAATATACTTAAGACTCTTATGGTGCATGTATATCTCACAACGATTCCCAAGTAGGAAGTGTCTCCATTTCTTGAGTGCATGGATGACATTTGCTAATTCCAAGTCATGAGTGGGATAATTCTCCTCATGCTTGCGTAGTTGTCTAGAGACATACGCAACTACCTTGCCTTCTTGCATCAATACACATCCGAGGCCTTTCCGAGATGCGTCACAATATACCTCAAAATTCTTGTGTATATCTGGCACAATTAGTACTTGTGCCGTTGTTAATTTGCTTTTTAGCTCTTGGAAGCTTTTCTCACATGCTTCTGTCCATTCAAACTTCTTGCCTTTCTTGAGCAATTGTGTCATGGGCTTTGCTATAGTGGAGAATCCTTCAATAAATCTCCGATAATAGCCTGCCATTCCCAAGAAACTCAAATCACGTCCGTTCTACGTTAGCTGGTGGTTTCCGACCAAAGTACGGCCTTGACTTTTCGGGTCTCTTGCAATACCTTCTTGGGTTATACGTGGCCCAGAAAACCCACCTGCCTTAGCCAAAATTCACATTTGCTGAACTTGGCGTCTGATTGATGTTTCTGAGTTCTCCGAGTACAATCCACGAGATGTTCGGCATGCTCTCTTGGTGTTTTGGAATATATCGAGAATATCATCGATGAATACCACAACAAACTTGTCCATATACTTCATAAATACTTTGTTCATGAGGTGAACAAAACATGCGGGGCGTTGGTTAGCCGAATGGCATCCTTGTGAACTCATACAGCCCATATCACGGAGGTGAAAGGCGGTCTTGGGAATATCTTACATTCGTACTTTTAATTGGTGGTATCCTGATCTCAAGTCAATTTTGAGAAGACTTTGGCTTTGTCTTGAGCTGATCGAATAAATCATTTATTCGGGGCATTGGGTATTTGTTCTTGATTGTGACCATGTTGAGAGCTCGATAATCAATACACAACCTCATTGTTCCATCCTTCTTCTTGGCAAATAAAATTGGAGAACCCCAAGGTGAGGAGCTGGCTCGTATGTATCCTTTCTCCAACAATTCTTTTATTTGCTTCTTCAACTCTACCAATTCGGATGGTGCCATTACGTAAGGTTTCTTGTAAATAGGAGGCGGTTCGAATTGCTAGCTCAATGTTGAATTCTATCTCTCGGTCGGTGGCATGCTGGTAGTTCTTACGGAAACACGTGCAGGAATTCACATACTACTGGAACCTTGTTCAGCTCAGAAACGTCCACCTTGTTTAATCTAGGTTGCCGAGGTATTTGTCTCTCCTTGGCTGAAACTTTTATTTTCTTCCCATGATGGTGTGTGAGAATCACGGTATGGTTGAAGCAGTCAATAAAACCTTTGTTGGTAGTTAACCAATCCATTCCTAGGATGACATCCAGTCCTTTGCTTTCCAGTACAATAAGGTTGGCATAAAACTTCAATCCTTCAAATTCAATAACCACACCTTGTGATAACTACGGGTCACTTGCTTAATTCCAGGGGACTTGATGATCATTGATTTTTCCAAGGGAAGCATCGAAAAATTATTTTGCAAAGCAAAACTTTTCGAAACGAATGAGTGAGAAGCTCCAGAGTCAAACAAAACCATGGCAGGTATTGTGTTGATGGGGTAAGTACCGAGTACGATATCTGGGGCGTTCTGTGCTTCCTCTCGGGTCACGTGGTGTAACACCCCAAGACCGACGCTCAGAAGACTTCCATATTTTGTGACCTCTGTGTGTTTTTATTTGTGCTTGCTCTATTTATTTTTGCATTGCATCATGTCATCATGCCAACATGTCATTTAATTTTTAAAAACCTCAACTAAATAAACTGCATAGATCTTTTGATCTATTTAAATCGAGGGAATTCACATGGTGTTTTCTCTTTATAACATATCCTCCTAATATTTAGGGAGCTATAATAAAATTATTCCATTTATTTGGAATTGATCATAACACACTTACAAAATATCCTAATGCCTTTGTTGTATTAATTCTTGATCTCCAACTTTGCCAGTTATTCTTTCATCATTTTCAAGAGCCCACGAAATCCTCAACATTTTTGGACCTTCCTTTTATCAAGTCCTAGTTCAAACCCATTTGAATTAAATTCAAATGAGTTTGAATTTAAATCTTGCATCCGTGCCTCTTTTCTATTTTTCTTGGATCAAGCTCATTTTTATGAGTCCGGGAAAAATACCCTCCTGCTCAAGCTCCACCTCTAACCTCTTTTTCTTTTCTTTCTCATCTCTGTTTTTCCCCCTTTCTTTTAGTAGTGAGAGAAGAAGCCCAGCAGCCTGCAACCTAGCCGGCCTCTTAGGCCCATCCGCAGCCCAGCCGGTGCCCCTCTAACCCTAGCCGCAGCTCTGCCCGATCCCCTCGATCCATCTCTCTCCCTCTCGGTCCCGCCTTGCCGCCACACACCGCATCGACAGGAGAGCCCAGCGCTCGATCCCTCGCCTCCCTCCTCTCGATCTCTCCCTCTCCCTCGCTCGTGCCCTCCATCGCGCCCGGCGCCTCCTCCGCAGCTCCTCACGCCCGATCCATGGCCTCTCTTTTCCTCCAGCGCCCTTTGACGGCGACCGGCCCGCGCCTCCGGCCACCCATTCCTCTGCCGCCGTGCCGTCGTTCTGCCGGCGAGCCCATCTCCTCCGTCCATCCCCATCGCCCCGCTACCACGCCCGACCTCCTCCTCGCCGCCTCTGGAGCCCCTCCTCTGCCTCGCCTCCTTGCCATGGCCGCGTGCCACTCGAGCCAGCAGGTCGCCGCCCTGCATCGCCGGGCCTTCTCTGCTGCCCTCCGCCTCGCCAAGTTCCGTGCCCAGCCTCCGCGTCGCCGGAGCCACCTGTCTGCAACTCTTGTTTGCCTGCTACATCTCCACCGGCGCCATCAGTCCCCGTCGCTTGCGGCGCTCGAGGAGAGGAGCTCCTCGAAACACCAGCGCTTCGTCCGTCGTCCCTCTGCGCCCGGCGAGGAGCCCCGCGCCGCTCGTTCCCTCCGTTTGGCGGAGTTCGTGGCTTGACAGCGCGCCGCCACCGTAACCGCCTCCATAACCCAGCGGCGTCACCCTGCGCCCCTTGTCCAGCGTTGCCTCTGCCAGCCTGTCTTGCTTTGCGCATCCGCCAAGGCCATCTTCGAGATTTTCACCAAGTACCGTGGCTGCAGCGGTGTGCCTTTTTTGTCAAGTCCGACTACACGGGTGCGACTATATCCGAGGTGGATTCGTCAAGTACCCTTTCGGATCGCCAAGTTCGACTCGCCAGATTCGCCAAGTACCATGACGACCATGTACCAAAACCGTCGACCCCGGAGACATCGGATTCGTCAAGTTCCTCTTCAAAACGTGAACCACTACTTCCACGACGTCCGTGAACCACTACTTCCGCTACCATCGCGAGAACGACTACTTCCCACTATGACCCGTGTACCACTACTTCCCTCGACGAACTCGGTCCGCTTCGAAAATGCACGCTTCGAAGATATAACCGCCGGAACGACCGCCGTGGACCGAATGCATGTGTTGTATGAGATGCGCCGTTTGCATTGTGTCCGAATTGTCACTCGTTTTCCATGCCACTAACCCGTGGGAACCCGGTAGTCGGGAGCACCCCACCATCTCTAGCATGTTCTGCACATCCATACGCTTCCTTTTGCACGGTATCTCCATGAGCTACGGAACCGATATGTTGCCGTGGCGCCATTTTAGATTATCGTTGCCGTGGCACCCCTTTTGTTCCGCCATGGTGACCAAATGCTCCCTATCATATTAGATGTCAACATTTTCATAAAATTGCTTAAAACTTGCATATGTCATTCGCATCATGATAACAACATTAAAAATGTTTAAAATTGTGTATGCTTTAAAATGCTAAATGCATATGGGGATTTTCCGGAATTGTTGTTTGTTGTTTCCGGCCTCATTTAAACTTGCCTAAATAGGTAGTTTATTTATGCTTCATCTCTTGCCATGTTTAATAACATTTAATATTATTGGGTCCATAACCGAGAGAGAAACTAAATAATTGATGTGGTGTTTCGTCAATATGCAACTCGTTGCATATTGGCTCCATTTAACTTGTAGTTTTGTTTGTGCATATTGCCATGCCATGCTATTTAAACCGGACATGCATCACACTTGGTTGTGCATCATGCCATGATTATGCTTGGTTGTTTACTATGTTGTTTGCTTGTTTCCGGGTTGCTTCTCTCGTTAGCTTCGGTTTCGTTCCGGAGTTGTGAGGATTCGTTCGACTACATCCGTTTGTCTTCTTCATGGACTCGTTCTTCTTCCGTGCGGGATCTCGGGGCAAGATGACCATACCCTCGAAATCACTTCTATCTTTGCTTGCTAGATGCTCGCTCTTTTGCTATGCCTATGCTACGATGCCTACCACTTGCTTATCTTGCCTCCCCATATTGCCATGTCAAGCCCCTAACCATCCTTTCCTAGCAAACCGTTGTTTGGCTATGTTACCGCTTTGCTCAGCCCTCTTATAGCATTGTTAGTTGCAGGTGAAGATGAAGTTTGTTCCTTGTTGGAACATGGAGATGTCGTTCCTTGTTGGAACATGTTTACTTGTTGGGATATCACAATATATCTTATTTAATTAATGCATCTATATACTTGGTAAAGGGTGGAAGGCTCGGCCTTATGCAGTGTTTTGTTCCACTCTTGCCGCCCTAGTTTCCGTCATACCGGTGTTATGTTCCTTGATTTTGCGTTCTTTACACGGTTGGGTGATTTACGGGACCCCCTTGACAGTTCGCTTTGAATAAGATTCCTCCAGCAAGGCCCAACCTTGGTTTTACCATTTGCCACCTAAGCCTTTTTCCCTTGGGTTTTGCAGACTCAAGGGTCATCTTTATTTTAACCCCCGGGCCAGTGCTCCTCCGAGTGCTGGTCCAAATTAAAGCCACTTGCGGTGCCGCCCCGAGGCAACTTGGGGTATCTTCGGTTGCCGTACGTAGTGTTCATCCGGTGTGCCCTGAGAACGAGATATGTGCAGCTCCTATCAGGATTTGTCGGCACATTCGGGCGGCTTTGCTGGTCTTGTTTTACCATTGTCGAAATGTCTTGTAAACCGGGATTCCGAGACTGATCGGGTCTTCCCGGGAGAAGGAATATCCTTCGTTGACCGTGAGAGCTTATGATGGGCTAAGTTGGGACACCCTGCGCAGGTATTATCTTCGAAAGCTGTGCCCGCGGTTATGAGGCGGATGGCAATTTGTTAATGTCCGGTTGTAGAAAACCGAAGTTGATCTTAATTAAAATACATCAACCGCGTGTGTAACCGTGATGGTCTCTTCTCGGAGTCCGGAAGTGAACACGGTGTTGGAGTTATGCTTAGCGTAGGTTGTTCTAGGATCACTTCTTGATCATAGTTGTTCGACCAGTGCTTTTGCCTCCTCTTCTCGCTCTCTTTTTGCGTATGGTAGCCACCATATATGCTGAGTAAACTTGCTGCAGCTCCACCTCATACCTTTACCCTTCCCATAAGCTTAAATAGTCTTGATCTCATGGTGTGAGATTGCTGAGTCCCGTGACTCACAGATACTTCAAAACCAGTTTGCGGTGTGCCGATGAAACCGTGCAGGTGGCGCTTTTAAGCTCAAGGAGGAGCTCGATGAAGATCTTGTTCATTGTGTTGTTTCATTTCAGTTGATCAAGAGTGGAGCCCAGTTGGGACGATCGGGAATACATGTAGCATTTGGGGTAGTCTTCTTTTATTTTGGTTCCGTAGTCGGACCTTGATTGTATCTGTATGATGTAATGCTTTACTCATGTATTGTGTGAAGTGGCGATTGTAAGCCAACTATGTATCTCTTTCCCTTATGTATTACATGGGTTGTGTGAAGATTACCTCACTTGCGACATTGCTTTCAATGCGGTTATGCCTCTAAGTCATGCTTCGACACGTGGGAGATATAGCCGCATCGAGGGTGTTACACGTGGTTCAAGTGACCTTTCCGGTGGTTGTGGTTGGGGTTGAAATTGCTTCGCTTTGGTGCTGAATTATTGCCACCATTATTGAGCTTCGGGGTTGAGCTCCTTGGCTTGGGGCACTACTTGGCATAGTGCCCTTCTTCTCCACAAGCATAACAGGTAATGCCTGGGCGATAGGTGAACTCTTTGTCTCTTGCATGGAAATTCTTGATTGGACGAGAATTTTCCGTCGGGGTTTTGTGTGTTCTACCCTTCTGAATTTCTGTCTTGTTTACGGGGTTGCGAGCAAAAGTAGTCTGGTCCCTTTTGCATTTGCGGAAATCTTCCGTGCTCGTTGCTCATTTTCCGTAGTAATGGCCTTATCCACGGTGTTTTAAAATCTGGAAAGGTATGCACAACTAGCTGGCACTTAAGAGGCGGGTGCGGGCCTTGAAGAATTTTTCCATCTTCTTGCTCTCGTCATGCGTTCTTCATTGGCGTAGCGAGACAGCAGAGTGAATTGGCTGTTGTATTCTGACACTGTCATGGCCCTTTGCTTGAGTTCATCAAATTCTTTCTTCTTGATTTTCATGACGCTCTTAGGAATATGTGCCCCACCAAACCTTCTTTGAAATTCTCCCAGGTGATTTCATTTTCGTTGGGGTGCATGTGCGGGAAGTTTTCCCACCACGATGCAGCTGCTCACGTGAGATAATGTGGTGCATACAATACTTTTCATGGTACGAACAACATGCGATAATTAATTTTCTCTCCATGTCTCGGTTACCATCGGCCTCAAGAGGCTTGTCAAGTATGAGAAAATGTTGGAGGACGCGTCTTTTGTAACTCGAGATAATTTGGATTGCGGTTGATCATCGCGGTTACTTCCCATATTGATGAATTGGTTCATCATTTCCTGGTGTTGCTTGCTGACTCTGTTCATACAAGCGACAAACTTGTGTAAAAGTTGTTTCATTGTCCTGTTGACTTGTCGACCACGAGTGAAATTGTGGTTCTGCGGTGTGCCATAATTTTTCTTACGGCTGAGTTGGCATGGAAGCGCGTCCAAGGGCGAGACATCTTTCACTCACGGGGATATATTTTGTGAACTCCTAAGATAAGAAAGAGAGTCGCAAAAAGTCAATAAAATCACACACAAAGGACATTTTTAAACTCAGGATATTTTTGGAAACACACGATTATGCTGCTGGAGAAGGACTATTACATATCTTACGCGTGCATAATTATACATTACATCACTTTCGGGATATGCGTACATAATCCGACATGTTATTTAAACTAGTGCACTCCTCCGGATCCTACATGATGCATAAACAGGCTACTTCTCACAACCTATGTACATATAAACATATTACACAAGTCGATACATCGCATGGCGTCTCTGGCGTACTCGATCGGAGATGGTGAGGATCTCCCTTGGCCTGCCGAGGGTGAGGCCTTGATGGCGTTGAGAATCAACTTCCTCCTCGCTAATAGGTTCCAGACGAGGCAGCTGCGCTGAGCTGATGGAGCAGGTCAGAGGGCGGAGTACCACTGAATAAGAGTGGGCGGAATAGGTGGAGTAGCATGTATGGGAGTGGGTGCAAAAAGTGGTGCAGCGTGAGCAGGAGTGGGTGCAATAGCCTTGGTTGAATTCCTCGGTGGTAGGCGGGGCGATGTGCGATGGCGAGAATGGTAGGCAAATGAGAAGCTGAGGACGAGATAAAGGTCAGCGGTGGAGGCGGTGTGTAGGAGTTCCCTCTGTTAGCAGCACAGCCATGAACCCAGTCCATGCGGGCAGCTACGAGGTCGCCCACCATCTTTGTCAAAGGCTGCCTCAGGGGCTCGGAGGTACTCGACAAGCATCTCAAAGGCCTCGTCTTGCTCTCCTCTGGGGCAAGAGAATGAGTAGTAGCAGTGTAAGGCACATGGCATGGAAGGTAGCGATAGCGACGGGTCTTCATTGCGGGAAGGACATCCCAAGACGAAGCTATCACCTCGCGGGCTGCCATCGCATAGCATGCCTCTCTGTAGGCATGGCTCTCCCCAAGAAAGCAGGCGGCGCATCTCAACACGCCCTCCCCTGAATTGCACCGCATGCTTGGTGCATGGTTAGACTGTCGTTGATCTTGTGTGGATAAAGTGTGAAGGCTGGCGACGGATGGCCCCATCGCGACCTGAACGATGAAGGAGAGGAGTTTGACGAACCCCTCTGGCACGTTCGTGAACATTTGAGACTCGCAGTCGCTGCCGGCCATCTACAAAAG
This sequence comes from Aegilops bicornis, assembly GCA_021605145.1. Taxonomy (NCBI): domain Eukaryota; kingdom Viridiplantae; phylum Streptophyta; class Magnoliopsida; order Poales; family Poaceae; genus Aegilops; species Aegilops bicornis. Next base: position 377,656,725 of record CM038669.1, on the reverse strand, counting down.
TAGGCAAAAATTCAGAGTGATCAGATCATAGATTTTTTAAGCTGACTGTCAGAAAGATGACTACATTTTGTGAAAACAAGAATAAACACTGTCATGCTAATAATTAAATTAGTGATTGCACCTAGTGGCTTCTCTGATCGGCCTTGCTCGATACCAAAGTTCTGTCACGACCGACTTTTTTCAATAAATAAATATTGAGAAAATCGATCTTTAAATCCCAAAGATAAGAAAAAGTCATCCTTTACGGTAGACAATTGCTTGATAAGCAGAGAACCCGGTAGCATCAAATATATTACAAGGTTGAGCTGAGGCTGCTCAACAATTTATTACAAACTCGCCAATATCTTACATATGGGCGGTCATGACCTGAGGGTGTGGTGGCATGCTACTAGCTCGAGGAAAAAGTGGTGGATAACTTGACTCCTAACTGGCAGCTCATCGAGCGTCGGGGGAGGCTCGATGAATTTATTCGGGGTTGCGGAAGCGGATAATACAATGACCAAAACAGGATCGCCTGCAGGACTAACTAGGACTCCTCTAGGCGTCGGACTCGCAATCAAACTCTTCATCCATGAGATCGCCTTCATCAACATCTGGCCAAATCAACAAGCCAAGTGAGTACTTTGAAAGTACTCGCAAGACAGTTCGGACAAAAGATATAATCAATGAATGCATGAATGCGTCATGAATAAAGGATGATGCTCATATAACAACGATATTATTGCAGGACTTGATAAATAAAATAAATAACTGAAAACCGATCGAATTATCCGGAGCGACGCCTCGAAAGGTAAATAAATAAAATGCATGCCGCAGTCGGGCGTCTAAGAGACACCACATAAAGGGCTTAAAAGAAATGCCGCAGTCAGGCGTCTTAGCGACACCACGTAAAAGGGCTGTAAAAGAAATGCCCGCGATCGGACGTCGAGCGACATCACATAAAGGGCTGTAAAAGAAATGCCACGCGATCGGACGTCTGAGCGACATCACATAAAGGGCTTTAAAAGAAATGCCACGATCGGACGTCGAGCGACATCACATAAAGGGCTGTAAAAGAAATGCCACGGTCGGACGCCCGGCGACATCGCAGCAGGGCTTGCAACAAATGTAACTAACAGATATGCCACCGTCGGACGTCTGGCGACATCACGAGACGGGGCCAATAACAAAAGTAAATAACAGGTATGCCACCGTCGGACGTCTGGCGACATCGCGAGACAGGCTTGTAATAAAATGTAAATAACAAGATTAGTCCATCCACAAGAATAATCTTTTAACCGGATTTATCACACATAAATCCCACGGAGTTTTGTCACCGAGGCTGATACCTGACAAGATAAGATGAATATAGTACTTGAACAAAGTACAAGATAATTGAAAGATTTGAGACTCTGCAGAGTTTGGATGAACTGACCACAACCAACGGATTTCCGTAGTCACGAAGGACTAGTTCCGTTTACGGTATTTCAGTAGAAACACATTTAACTAGTACACACCCATTTCACCTCACGATGCCAGGAATCACCCTGGACAACGTCCAAGAAAAACCTTGAGATGGGGAGGCCACAACCTCGAATAGCATGTGATCAAATTTCTATACGCGCGCTCTAAGGGGTGCCCCCCTCTCGGTCCCAACCGGAAACACCCATGCCCCCTGACCGGATGACGGGCTTTAATCCAGGGCCATGGAACCCTCATGCCGGCCTCTCTATTTGGTGTGTACCAGGAAAAAGATTTGCAACTTACTATGCCATATTCCTTTCGGAAAACATGTGACAGTATAGGAAGGAAGGAATGGAAATGTAATTTGTTTCACGATGACACGGAAGTCAAATAATCTGGCATAAGACTAGCATGTCACAACACTGCCATCTTACCCATCCTCATGCCAACACATGGCTATGCAAATATGTATCCAACAACATAATGCTCTCCGAAACTTACTTTCCGCTTATGTGCATGAAATATAACATTCAAAGTGATGTTCATAAACATGCCATGACTATACTAAAATGCAAACATGCAACAACACTCATCATATCAAGAGTTCAAACATGCTTGCCTGGTTCGGAGTAGTCGGAGTTTAAGCGTAGAAGTTTGCAGCTCCGTCACCTCCTCCGGTATCTACGGTATAATAAAAATACGTACGCAACGTAAATACCGTGAGTGTACATAAAAGTGTTCCAAATATTTTTCAAAAATAAATATGACAAAAAACTAGACAGAAAAATAAAGATGACAGAAAAGGAATCAATCAAAAATCATTTTCTGTTTAAAAGTTATAAGAGTTTTGGTCCAAGGACCCATCTGTAATGAAACAGAAAGTTTCCAGGGGGCTCTGTGGAAAAGTCCAGGATAATGTTTCGTTTAAAAGAAACGGCTGTGAGGCTGACAGGCGGGCTCCACCTGTCGGGTTTGAAATTTCAAACGGAGAAAACAGAGCGCGACGGCGCCCGAGAGGTGCGGTGGTCGCCGGCGGCGATCCACGGCGAGGCAAGGTGATCGGGGGTTACCTTCGAGATCAGTGCACCGTTCCTCGTCTGTGGGTGGTGGTGGTGGTTGCCGGCAAGCACTGTTTCGACGGCGGCCCTTTCTTCGGCGGACGGCGGTTCGGGCAGTCGTGGATCTCGCCGGAGGGAGCTGCGGGGATCAAATAGGAGTGGGGGTTAGTCTCCTAGTTGCTCGAGAGGGTTGGTGACGAAGTTAGGGCGTCGGAGATGGCCTCACCGGAGCGAATCGAGGTGGAGGCCGAGGCGGAACGGGGCGGCGGGAGTCGAGGAAGAAGGGCCCCTCGAGGCTCTCCCTGTGGCTAGGCGGGGTCTAGTGAGGTGGTGGAGTCGTGCGGGGGCGAGAGCTGGCTCGGGGTTGCTATATATAGCCGGCCCGAGTCGGTTGCCGTGAACGGATAAGTCTGGCGAGTTGATTACGGCGGCGCTGTGGCTGGACGGTCGGCTTAGGAGCTTGAGCATCGCCTAGGTGGAGTAGTGGTTCCATTTTAGGGCCCAGCTCAGCACGGGAGGGAGGTTTACGGCCTGCCCTCGATGGAACGGCCGCACGCCTGCCGACGGCAGAGAACGCGCTCTGCTGCGTGCCACGGCGACGCAGGTGCATGCGCGTCTGGCAAGGAGATGGCCACGCGGAGCCACCAGGCGGTTTGGGCGACGCCGAACGGCGTTGAGCCGCCGTTTTGCTCCCTGTCGGCCATTACGGTGTTTCGGCCGCCGCAAAGCACGCCGGCGCATGCGGGCTAGGGTGCCACCGACGCCAGGAAGGCGCCAAGCGTCCGTGTGGAGCTCCAGACAAGCAGGCTAGGCTGCGAGCATCGAGCCAAACGCACAGTGGGCATGTGACTGAAGTTCTGTCGGAGAAACGACCCTGAACTTTCTGAATTTACTGAATATGAACAAAACAGTGCATGCCAGGTGTTCGACAAAATGATTCTGGTATCCAGGGATTTTTCCTTGAGCTGATTTTTGGTGGAGTGGTCTCTCATTGCAACTAGAGGTTGCCTGAATTTTGGTGGAATTTTTGGAGAAGTGTAGATATGAATTTCACCAAATTTGGCAAATCTGGTCCAAACTTGCAGTGAGTGAAATTTGAAATATTTGAAAATAAGAAGAGTGGATCAAGATGGTTCTGGGTTGTGGGTACAAAGGACTATCCAGGGGTGTTGAGTTGAGGTCAGAAATCAAAAGCATTAGGGTACTTGCTTTGCAAATCACCTAGGCTCAAAAGAAAAGACAGAATTATTTTGGGAGGAGAAATAATTGGAATAAAATCCAAAAATGGATTTTATTAGTTTGGACAGAATGTTTGGGTTGTACCAAAGTGGGAGGAGGGGTTTTTGGGGGAGTTTTACCATAGGAGGCATGGTAAACCAGAGTGGATCAAAATCAAATGAAAGACCAAAAATCAAAAATGTTTTCTTTTTTAAAAGAAACTAAATCCAAGAAAAAAACATTTTTGAGAGGGCAAACTCAGAAGATGGTTTTTAGGGAGGGTTTAAATGACCTTCTTCCAACCAAGCAAGGCTCTTTCTGAAAACAAAAATCACAAATTTTTTGGAGTGTCACACACTAGTGGTGCAGAGAGAGGTTGATGAGGAGAAAGCGGCAGCGGCAGAGTCGACGGTTGGCGGGCCGGAACCCTCCCCGGCAGGGCTCAGCCCCGGCAAGGCTGAACCCCCGCTAGGGTCCGGCCCCGGCAAGACTGGCGCCCGTGCGATGGGACCCATGCGACCAGGTGAAGAAGCGCAGAAGAAGAAAATGGTGCAGCACCCAGTTTACTTCGTCAGCTCCCTTTTGCAGGGGGCTAGGTCGAGGTACTTAGGTGTGCAAAAGCTGCTCTTTGGCCTCCTTATGGCTTCAAGGAAGCTGCGCCATTACTTCCAAGCGCATGAGATCACGGTGGTCACCCGCCTCCTATTGCAACGGATACTGCATAACCCAGATGCAACGGGGAGGATCGTGGAATGGGCCCTGGAGCTGTCAAGCTTCGGTTTAAAGTTCAAAAGTACCTCGACGATTCAGAGCAGAGTCTTGGCGGAGTTTGTTGCAGAATGGACCTCGACGCCCGACGAAGAGGTACGAGAGACCACTCTCCCCGGCAAGGAAACGAGTCGCAACTGGATCATGTACTTTGATGGTGCCTTCTCGCTGCAAGGCGCCGGCGCTGGTGTGCTGCTTGTCGCACCCACCGGAGAGCACCTCAAGTACGTCGTCCAGATGCACTTCCCCCGGGAGATGTCAACCAACAACACCGTCGAGTACGAGGGCTTGCTTGCCGGTCTCAGGATCGGCGGCGGACCTTGGGGTTAAAAAGCTCATCATCAGGGGCGACTCACAGCTCGTCATCAGGCAGATCAACAAAGACTATCAAAGCCCGTTGATGAAAGCTTACGTAGATGAGGTGAGGAAACTGGAGGAACGCTTTGACGGTATACAAGCGGAGCACGTCCCTCGGGCGGAGAACAACGTCGCCAATTACCTGTCAAAGCGCGCAGCCCTCAAGCTACCTGTGGAACCAGGTACTTTTGTGCTTCAGTTAACTCAGCCATCCGTTGAGCCGTCGACCGAGCAGAACAAGCGGAGGAAGCTAGGCCCCGGCAAGTACTTCCCCACCGAGCTCCCCGGTGTCGGATTGTTGGTTCCGGCAGACCCTTAAGGTTCGAACTCTGGGGTGCGCGCGGAGATCCAACCCTCCACCGTCTCGTACCTCGCCGAATCGCAGGGACCTAAACTACTAGAAAGAACAGCACAAGGGACACGAGATTTATACTAGTTCGGGCCACCGTTGTGGTGTAATACCCTACTCTAGTTTGTGGTGGTGGATTGCCTCTTGGGCTGATGAAGAACAGTACAGGGAAGAACAGCCTCGCGAGGGTCTGTTCTTGGAGGGTGTGATGAACTGCTAAGTGGTGTCCCGCCGCTCTAGCTTGAGGATCGGGTCTCTATCTCTCTCTCTGGGTGCTCATCGTCCTCCTCTACTATGGTGGCTAGCTCTACTTATATAGACGAAGGCCCTGGGCCTCTTCCCAAATATTGAGCGGGAAGGGCGCCAACAATTGGCCATTTTGAAGGGGAACAATGGGTACACTTATCCCGACTAAAGTTGGTCCTCGCTTTGCCAAAGGCTCTGGTGATGACGCCCGCTTGGGCTCCACGATGACTCTTCCAGCCGTTGGGGCTGGTCTTGGTCTTGTTGCACCAAAGCGGATGCCTTTGCTTGATGCTCGCCACGCTTGCTCCCTTTGCACCAAAGAGGAAAGGAGGACGCTGTCTTGAGGCTGGCGCCCGATCGGGCGCCCTTGGTCGTCATGGCTTGCGTCATGGGCACCTCGCGAGGTACCCTGCCTTGAACTCTCCGCCTCCTCGCGAGCCAGCCTGACGAGGCCATGCCTGAGGAAGCTCCTTGTCATCCGCCCCGCGAGGGTCTCGAGCTTGCGTTGACGAAGATGGGCTGTCCTGGGCCTCCTTTGAGCCACGCCGCAGCCGCAGAGCAAGTTCTGGGGACCCCGTTCGGAATCGCCGACAAGAGCCCCCGGCCCACGGGCGTGCCCGAACTTGGCCGAGCAGAGAGGCGAAAGGGCAAGTGCGAAGTGTCGCGGGCCCTAACAGCCTACGGCCTTGGGCGACGCGTGGCGGGTGATTGGACGTGTGCGCACTGCATCCCCATGATGCCTCGGTAACCGCCCGGACTCGACAAGTCCCTGCATGCATGGTCATTCATGATTACTGGTGATCGTGGAGACCGGCGGTTGGCCTTCGCCGGCTATAAATATGGAACAGCGTGCGCCCTCCCAGTCTATCCTTCTTGTCTCTCCTTCTTCTCCATGGCTCCACCAAGGAAGTTCTCGGCCGCAGAGAAGGGGAAGGGCCGCCAGGTCGAATCTTCCTCTCCTCCGCCTAAGCGTGGTAGAGGTCGCCCTCACAAGCACCCCATGGCCTCCACGGCGGTCCCCCGCGGTCGTGGGGGAGGCTCTTAGCGTGGCGACGAACGGCTGGCCATGGTCGGAGGGCGTGCCCCGGCCGTGCGTCCCCCGAGGCCGCGCCTTCATGCTGCTGAAGCGTTGCCGGAGTTCATGGTGAAGGCGGAGGAGCCGTCCGGCGTCCGGCTTCAGCTCCCGTGCTTCCTCCTGGGTGAGCTCCTGATGGCGCCTGAGTGGCCTCGGCTCGAGCGAGAAGGGCTGCTGCAGCCGAACCGTGGGCTTCTTTGGAGGTCTCTGCTGCGGGGAACTGTTCTGGCCCTTGGTAGCGGATGTTCGCTTCATGGCAGCGTGGTCTCCGCCGCGGTGCTCCCTGCACTTCAAGTATGATGGCGGCGCCACCCTCTATGTGAGGGTGTTCGGGAAGATGGCCGCGCATGGGGTGCTGCCACGAGGGCGACGATCATGCCGAGGACTCAGCCCCGCTGCTGGTGGAGAGGGCAGCTGGGCGGTGGTGATGCCCGCGACTCCTCACGCTTCACCAGCTCTTCTTCGGGTGGCGATTCTTCCAGCAACGGCCGTGGCCAGCCCCCACGCCGCCGCGCCTGCTTGAGGGGGTGGCAGCGGGTGCGCTCGCCGCCACGCCCCGGTGAAGCGTGCGATGGAGTCCGACTGAGCTCCGGAGGCGGCTCCGGCCTTCCAAGAGAGCCGGCGCGGGGCGTGCTTCACCTGCTTCTGTCCTTTTCCTTCCTTTTCTCCTGCGTAAAAAGGGAACAATGTGTGGCCCGTGAAGCGCGTTTAGGGCAACGCCGTTAATTATTGTACTGCTTTTGTTATCCTGATATTGTTCCCTTCTGCCGTGCGCCCATTTGCAAGTGAACCCCGGCCGTGGTCGCGGGGGCGCGACCCTGGCCCCATGTTCGCGTTGTGCTGCCCGTGAGGCATGGTCAGGAGGGGTGCTCCAGCTGCGGACCAGGGCCGTGAAAACTTGAGCGATAGGGGTAGAGGCATCGCGGGGGCTCCGAGGCTTCGCCTCATGAGTCCCCGCCAAGAAGAGAAATCGAGGCAGGAGGGTGAAAAGATCGAAGAACCACGGACCAAAAAAGGGCGATAGTTTCGATAAAAACTTCAAATGGGAATAACCAGTCAACTGCAGAAAGCAAATGAAAAAGCCGCGTCCGGCACCTAGTCTAGTCTTTGACGTCTTCTCACCAGCGCGGAGCTAAGTGCTGCCACTGGGCGTGGGAGGGAGCCCTGTGGCTCGAGGCCGGGCACTCTGAGACTCTGGCGTGCAGGTATAGCCCCAACTCATTATTACGTGAGAGTTTCACGGCGGCGAGCTTCACAGGCGTTCGCCTTTCTTCACGAGCTCGGGCCCTTCTTTCCGGGAAGCAAGCTTCACGGGTATTCGCCCTCTTCACGAGGCTCGGGCCTTTCCGAACGCAGCGGCTTCACGTGCGATTCGCCTTCTTCACAGGCTCTGGGCCTTTTCCCAGGAGGTGAGCTTCACAGGCTTTCGCCTTCTTCACAGGCTCCAGGCCTTTTCCAAAAAGATGAACTTCACAGGCATTCGCCTTCTTCACGTGCTCGTGGCCTTTTCCAAAAGATGAACTTCACAGGCATTCGCCTTCTTCACGTGCTCGTGGACTTTTCCAAAAGATGAACTTCACAGGCATTCGCGCCTTCTTCATGTGCTCTGGGCCTTTTAGGGGTAAAACCTCCGGAGGTGCTGGACGTTCCACGCGTTCTGTATAGGTACTCCATCTTGAGTCTCCAAGCGCACGGAGCCAGGCCTGGAAACATGAACAACCTTGAATGGGCCCTCCCACAAGGGAGAGAGCTTATGCAGTCCCTCCGTGGAGAGGACCCGTCCGAGCACGAGGTCTCCTACCTCGAGAGTTCTGGGGCGGATGTTGTGGCAGTGGTATCGCCGGAGTGCTCGGCTGGTACCTTGCCGCAGTGCAGGCTTCTCGACGGCGCTCCTCCCCAAAGACAAGAGCTGCCCTCGCATGGCGTCCTGCTGCGTTTCATCGAACGCCAGGACCCGCGCGGATCGACGCTTGACCTCGTGAGGGAGGACTGCTTCGGCTCCATAGACCAGGAAGAAGGGGTTCTCTCCAGTTGGCTTGGTCGCGGTTGTGCGGATGGACCACAACACGGATGGAAGCTCGTCGTACCAGCCTTCTCGCCGCATGAGCTTCGGCTTCTTCTTGAACGTCCCGGTCTTGAGGCCTCTCAGACCTCTGCATTGGCCCGCTTCGCCTGCCCATTGCTGCGGGGTGCGCCACCGAAGCGTAGCATATCTGCGCCCCAAGGTTAGCGCAAGACGCTTTTAAAAGGTTCTCGGTGAACTGCGAACCGCTGTCGGTGATGATGCGGTTCGGCACTCGAACCAGCTCACGATGCCCTTGATGAACTTGACCGCAGAACCAGCGGGATGGCGCGACGGCCTCGACTTCGCCCACTTGGTGAATTTGTCCACGGCGACGTAGAGGTAGCGATAGCTCGGCGCCCGAGGAACGGGCCTGTAATGTTCAGCTGCACCGCGAACGGCCAAGTGAGGGGGATGGTTTGCAGACCTCCTGCGGGCTGGTGGATCTGCCTGGAATGGAATTGGCAAGCCTCGCAAGCCTTCACGAGCTCGATGGCATCATTGAGCGCGGTGGGCCAATAGAAACCGCTGCGGAACGCCTTGCCGACTGTGGTCCGTGATGATGAATGGTGCCCACAATCTCCGCCATGTATATCTGCCAAGCAATTCCTTCCCTGTTCCTCGGTGATGCAGCAGGATACGTCGGTCGCTTTCGGTAGAGTTCCCCATCCATGATGCTGTATGCCGTGGCTTGCCGCGCCACACGCCCGCCTCCTCCTCCTTCTCCGCAAAGTCCCACGGTTAAGTAGCTCTTGAGCTCCGTGATCCAGCACTCCTCTTGAGGTTCCATTGTCAGGAGCAGGCGTGCTCCTGAGGCCGGGCCACAGGCTGGGGCTCCCGAGGCTGGTGGCTGAGGGAGCTCCTCCTGAGGCTGTGATGTGCTTGATAACGGCTGCAGGGCTGAGGGCTTGAAGAGTCGTTCCTCAAAGAGGCCCGGATCCTGGGTTAACTTCCTGGAGGCTCGTTTGGCGATGTCGTCGGCCTCTTGATTGGTGCCGCGGGGCACGTGCTGCAGCTCCAACCCCCAGAACTGTTTCTCCATCCTGCGAACCTCCGCAAGGTAGGCTTCCATGTGTTCATCTCTTGGCTCATACACCTTGTTGGAGAAATTGACGAGGAGCTGTGAATCGCCCTTGATGGTAAGGCACTTCACCCCTGTGGCAGCGGCAGCCTTCTGCACCCAGCTGACCCCTCAGATTCTGCTATATTGTTGGAGACCTTCGCCATGCTAGAAACAGAGCTGCACGGCATAGTAGAGCTTGTCCTGAGCGGAGATATGAGCACTGCCCCAGCCCCAGCATACCTGTCTGAGAACGCCCGTCAAGTACATGACCCAACCTTCCGGCGCTTGCCTGGGGAGAGGGACCGATCCTCGCCGGCCCTGAGGCCCGGTGCTTCTGTCCATTCGGCCACGAAATCTGCCAGGGCGGCCCCCTTGATGACTCTGGTCATACTGAACTCGAGCTAGAATGCTTGCAGCTCAATGTTCCACTCGGCGACCCTTCCACCGAGTTGGGGCTCCCGAGCACCCTCTCCGTGGGGGTATGCCGAGACAACCTTGATTGGATGACCCTGGAAGTAGTGCCGCAGCTTGCGCGAAGCCACCAACGGTGCGAGGAGGAGCTTCTGCGGCATGGGGTACCGTGCCCTCGCATCCCGTAACACGGTGCGGACGAAGTATACCGGGTGCTCGACAAGGTTAGGGGCGTCGGTGCTGGTGGCGTCTTCCGGAAACTGTGGTGCCTCCCGAGGCGACGGCGCCTCCGAAAGCTGGGTGCTCGGATGGGTGGCCTCCCCCGCCCTTGGTGCGCTCTGCTGTGACGTCTGATCTTCTTCCATTGCGGTGCTGGCTTCTGCTAGTTCCTTCCGATTCGGTCTTGCCTTAGCTCGGGTGGCCACCGTGGCCTCGGCCTGACGCTCCTCCCTAACTGCCACCAGAGCAGCGCTAGCGGAGTAGGGAGTGGCGGCGAGGTAGAGTACCAAGGGCTCCTGAGGGCGTGAGGCCACCATCACTGGAGGGCTGGTCAGGTACCTCTTGAGGTCTTGAAACGCCTTGTCGACCTCTTCAGTCCACTCGAAGGGCCCCTTTTTCTTCATCAGCTGGAAGAAAGGCAGCGCCCGCTCCCCCAATCGGGAGATGAAACGGCCCAGCACGCGCACCGTGAGCTTCTGCATTTCCACGAGGGTATTCGGTGGGCTCATGTCTTCCACTGCCTTGACCTTTTCTGGGTTGGCCTCGATGCCTCGGTGGGACACGAGGAAACCCAGGAGCTTGCCTGAGGGAACTCCAAACACACACTTCTCCGGGTTGAGTCGCAGGCTCACTGCGTTGAGGCTCGCGAAAGTTTCTTCCAGGTCTTGTATCAAGGTATTGGCCTCGCAAGACTTCACCACGATGTCGTCGACGTATGCCTCCACATTCTTCCCGAGCTATGGGCCCAAGGTGATGTGCATGAGCCGCTGGAAGGTTGCCCCTGCGTTGCGCAACCCGAATGGCATGCAGGTATAGCAGTACACTCCACACGGGGTTAGGAAGGCCATCTTCTCCACGTCTTCCACCGCCATATTGATTTGGTGATACCCGGAAAAGGCGTCCAAGAAGCACAACAGGTCACACTCGGCGGTGGAATCGACGATCTGATCGATGCGAGGGAGCGGAAACGGATCCTGCGGGCATGCTTTGTTGAGGTTGGTGAAGTCGACACACATGCGCTCCTTTCCTCCCTTCTTTTTGCACCACCACGGGGTTGGCCAGCCAGTCCGGGTATCGGACCTCGCGAATAACCCCCGGGGCTTCTAGCTTGCGGGTCTCTTGGACGATGAAGGCCTGCTTTTCGATGGACTGCCTCCTCGCTTCGCTTCACCGACGCACGTTGGGGCACACGTTGAGGTGGTGCTCGATCACGCCTGTGGAATCCCCGCCACCTGATCGGGCTCCTGTGCGAACACCTTCTTGTTCGCACGCAGGAACCTCACTAGGGCCTCCTCCTGCTTGGGCTCGAGGTTGGCTCCTATGGTGAAGGTGGCGCCAGTGGACCCGTCCTCATCGACAGTATCTGCTTGGTCTCCGCCTTTGTCTTGAGTGAACAAGCTGCTTCTTCTTGGTCGGGCAGCCCCTTGGGCTTGGGGGCTTCCGCATCGGCGGGCTGTGCCGCCGCCGTCTTGAGGGTGAGCCTGGCGCCGCAGCGACCTTCGCAGATCCCCGGCACGGTGAGGACGCCGCTGCTCCTGTGCATCTTCATGAGGTTGTACCGGGTGGGTTGCGCCATGAATTTGGCCAATGCTGGATAGCCAAGGATGGCATTGTACGGGAGGCCGATGGGGGCGATGTCGGTCGACTCAGTTCCGGCGGAAGTTGTCGAGGTGCCGAAGGTCACCGGAAGCCGGATTTGCCCCAAGGAGCTGGATGACCCTCCTCCCACGCCTCAAAAAGGTCGGCTGGGCAGCAGCCGCCTCGGGTATGCAGAGGAGGAGGTTGAAGGCCTCACCGAGAGTACGTTGAGGCCGGGCGCCGCCGTCGATGAGGGTCCCGTGACGGGCGACTGGGCAGATGGTAGGTGTGCAGAGCAGGGGGAGCGCACCCGAGCCGGCCGAGTTGGTGGGGTGGTCTTGAGAGTCGAAGGCCAGCCCGGCCGACGACTCTGTCCGGCTTGAGGGAGCCCCTGCCGCGTGGAGGCGGCGCCGACCCGGCGGACGAATGTCTTGACATGGCGGCTGGAAGGCGGCGCATGAGTCAGCCGAGGAGGGCCACGACGAGTGGGGGAGCCGGGCGAGGGGGGCGGTGACCAGGAGCCGCGGCCCCTCCCATGAGGTCGCCGAGGAGCGCAGGGACAATGCTTGCTGCCCGTCCCCCGCCGGGCCGATGGCGGTGTTGACGGCAGGTGACGGGGAACGACGAGGGCGCCCGCCGACGGGAGCTGTCTGGGCGACATGGGAGGCGAGGGTGGGCTCGATGGGCGCCAGACATGGTTGCTGTGGTCCAGGAAGAACGAGGCGACGAAAGGCAGATTCCGGCGCACCCCTACCTGGCGCACCAAATGTCGGATTGTGGGTTCCGGCAGACCCTTAAGGTTCGAACTCTGGGGTGCGCGTGGAGATCCAACCCTCCACCGTCTCGTACCTCGCCGAATCGCAGGGACCTAAACTACTAGAAAGAACAAAGACAAGAGACACGAGATTTATACTAGTTCGGGCCACCGTTGTGGTGTAATACCCTACTCTAGTTTGTGGTGGTGGATTGCCTCTTGGGCTGATGAAGAACAGTACAGGGAAGAACAGCCTCGCGAGGGTCTGTTCTTGGAGGGTGTGATGAACTGCTAAGTGGTGTCCCGCCGCTCTAGCTTGAGGATCGGGTCTCTATCTCTCTCTGGGTGCTCATCGTCCTCCTCTACTATGGTGGCTAGCTCTACTTATGTAGACGAAGGCCCTGGGCCTCTTCCCAAATATTGAGTGGGAAGGGCGCCAACAATTGGCCATTTTGAAGGGGAACAGCGGGTACACTTATCCTGACTAAAGTTGGTCCTCGCCTGCCAAAGGCTCTGGTGATGACGCCCGCTAGGGCTCCACGATGACTCCCTTCCAGCCGTTGGGGCTGGTCTTGGTCTTGTTGCACCGAAATGGATGCCTTTGCTTGATGCTCTCGCCTGCGCTTGCTCCCTTTGCACCAAAGAGGAAAGGAGGACGCCAGTGTCGGGCGCCCGATCGGGCGCCCTTGGTCGTCATGGCTTGCGCCATGGGCACCTCGCGAGGTACCTGCCTTGAACTCTCCGCCTCCTCGCGAGCCAGCCTGACGAGGCCATGCTCGAGAAGCTCCTTGTCATCCGCCCATGAGGGTCTCTGAGCTTATGCTGCGCGAAAGAGGGGCTGTCCTGGGCCTCCTTTGAGCCACGCCGCAGGCCGCAGGCAGGCAAGTCTGGGGACCCCCGTTCCCAGAACGCCGACACCCGGAGCCGCCGGCGAAGATGTTGCCGTGGATGCCGATCCTGCCGCGGGGCGATCAACTCCGGCAGGACCTAGGGTCATGGCCGTGGAGGCGGCCGCCCCCGTAGGAGAAGAAATGCCTTTGGTCCTTGTCGTCGAGCCACAGGCTCCGGCATGGGCATAGCACACCGTCCGATTCCTTCAGATAGGAGAGCTTCCTGAGGAGCAAGAAGAGGCGGAAAGAGTAGCCCGCCGGTCTGCCCTGAACCAGTTCGTTGATAACGAGCTATATAGAAGAAGACCGAATGGGGTGAAATTGAAGTGCATCTCCCGAGAGGAAGGACTAAAGCTGTTGGCAGAGATACATGGAGGCATATGTGGCTCCCACATAGGGTTGAGGGCCCTTGCCGGCAAGGCTTTCTGGCAAGGTTTCTTCTGGCCCACCACCCTCCAGGATGTGACGGCACTAGTAACCAAGTGTGAAGCGTGCCAGATCCATTCGAAGAAGCTCCATCAACCAGCTCAAGCCCTTCAAACCATCCCTCTCTCCTGGCCCTTCTCGGTCTGGGGGCTCGACATATTGGGCCCTTTCCCCCGTGTTGTCGGGGGCTTTGAGTACTTGTACGTCACAATCGACAAGTTCACAAAGTGGCCAGAAGTGGAAGCAGTGAGGATGGTGACAACGCAGTCAGCCATCAAGTTCTTCAAGGGACGAGTGTGCCGTTTTGGGGTGCCCAACAGGATCATCACCGACAATGGCACACAGTTCACAAGCCATGCCTTCATGCAATACATTGAGGATCTCGGCAGCAAGGTCTGTTTTGCTTCCGTCGCACATCCACGGAGCAACGGCCAAGCGGAGAGAGCAAATGCTGAAGTCCTGCGAGGCTTAAGAATGAAGACTTTCGATAGGCTGCGCAAGAGTGGAAGGCGCTGGATTCACGAGTTGCCAATGGTTCTTTGGTCGATCAGGACGACACCAAATCGAGCCACCGACCAGACACCCTTTGCACTGATTTACGGGGCAGAAGCAGTTCTCCCCACGGAACTCATATACGGGTCACCTCGAGTGCTCCCTTCTAATGAGCATGAGCAAGAGCGATTGCGGCAAGATGACGCGACGCTCCTTGAGGAAGATCGTCTCCGGGCGGCTGTGAGAGTGGCACGCTACCAGCAAGCCTTGGGCCGCTACCATAGCCGCAAGGTTCATGCCCGGAGCTTTGAGGAAGGCGACCTTGTTCTTCGGCACGTTCAATCGGCCAAGAATTCCAACAAGTTGACGCCAAAGTGGGAAGGCCCTTATCGGGTAACACGAGTCACCGGGCTCGGCGCAGTCCGGCTGGAGACCGAAGATGCCATTCCAGTGAGCAACTCCTGGAACATCGAGCATCTCCGCAAGTTTTACCCATAAGGCGCGGCCTGCCGGGCCTCCCGGCAAGCTACCCTTTTTAACAAGCCTTGCTGATAAGGCATGTAACCCTTTGTACAAAGCCAGACGCAGATCCTGAGCATAAATAACGAAGCGCTGGCGCCCTAAGTTATTGCATGCATGCTAGGTTGAGTCTTTTCCTTGGTTAGGGTTGATAGTGCTTAGTGGCGGCTAACCCCTAGCTTAGAGGTCGAAAAGGCGTCTCTCGTTTTCTTCTCCGCCTTCTTTGGTTCGCAGGGCACGTAAGTATTCTTGCCGAGCTGTTTTGGAAGAAAGGGAATGCATCGACGCCTCGCCTCGGCAAGAAGCCAGAGTTGCCGGGGGCTGCAAGAACAAGGATCCCTCCACGGCAAGCCAAGATCGCTGGGGGCTGCAAATCCAAATAAGTCCTTTATCCTCTATCATGCATTTCGTTATGGACTGGGATACGTGAAACCCCGTTCTATCTCTGAGCTACCGTGCTCCCCCTTTTCGGCACCCAAGGATTATCCCCTGGGTCTGGATTTGGTCGTAGCCGCGGCAGCAAAGAGAAGGAACGGGGGGCCTAAGCCCACCTCATCCCTGCCTCCGCCAAGAGCGTGAGAAAGGTCGAGCGAAGTGGGGAAACGGCAAGGCCTGTTGCCGGGCGAGAAAACGTTTGTCTTAAGGATAACGAGGATTCATTCCTTGTCGTGGATTCCACCCATGAACGAGAATCCCGACAAACATCCCTTTTTCATTAAAAAACATCACGTACAGGTACAGTTCATACGAAATGAAAAACATGAGCAATGGGATTACAAGCTTTAAATTCTACTAAGGCCCGAAGGCTTACAAACTAAAAAGGGATAAGGTGCTCAGAATCCTTTCTTGTCCCTCTCCTCGTGAAATGGAACAAGAAAAGGGGGAGGGCAAAGGGCGCTTAGGCGAAGCTACGGGTGATGAGAAGACACCAAGAGAACATCTTGGTGGCCGTCCAAGGGATGGATGGTGATGGCGGCGCCGGAGGCAGAGCTCGAAGATGAGGCGGCAGGACGTCAGTACGCGACGAAGGCGTCGGTGCCTGCGTACTCCGACTTGACGGCCTTACCACCTGCTCTCTTCCTCTTCCGCAGCCTCCCAACGCCAGCCGCCCAAGGAGACGACCCCGAGAAGTTCAAGGAGCCGGCGACACGGATGATGGGGTCACCGGTGCCGCCCGGAGCGGCACCCGACGCCTAGTCGGACCCGTCATCCTGCCGCCCGTTGGCCTCGCCGTCGCTGCCGTTGTCCTCCTCGTCACTCTCGCTCGAGGAGGAATCTTCATCATAAGAAGAGCTCTCCACGCAACACCACACGCGGGTCCCGGCGTGCCGAAGATTTTAGCGGAGAAGGCCGCCTCCATTAGTTTGAAATGGAGAGCGAGCCCATCCGTCAAGCTGTGGAGGCGAGCGAAGGTCTTCCACCCTCGGTGAAGATACATGACGTGAG
Organism: Aegilops bicornis; assembly: GCA_021605145.1. Taxonomy (NCBI): domain Eukaryota; kingdom Viridiplantae; phylum Streptophyta; class Magnoliopsida; order Poales; family Poaceae; genus Aegilops; species Aegilops bicornis. Next base: position 377,640,351 of record CM038669.1, on the reverse strand, counting down.
GGGCGGGGAACTCGACGCTGACCCATGTGCCGCTATTCCCACAACACCTCATGTGCAGCCGCAGCGCTTTCGGCGGATCCAGCTCCATCTCCCGCGCAAATGGGGTCGGGAGGCAAAGGTGACGGAGCGGTGGATGGCGCAGCCTGACGAAGAATTCACAGGGGTTGTCCCCGGCGTGGCCCTCCATCGGAGGAGGGGCTGCTGGGGGAGGCGAGGCCAATCTGCCGCCCCGTCCTCCTCTCCCTCGAGCACCGTGACGGCCTCGACCTCGCCCCCTCCCCCTCCCTCTAGCGGCCGGCTCCGCCGCTACGAGCTCTTGGGGAGGAGCGATGTGCCGTCTGGCCGAAACCCTCGCCTCCACCGATGAAGCGTCGCCACGCCCCCTTGCCATGGCAGGAGAAGAAAGGAAACGGTAATGGAGAGAGCCGGGTGGCGAAAGATTGAGGGGCACCGCTCCTCCCGCTCCCCTCTTTATAAAGGGGCGGGGGCGGGGCTCGGTCGCTCCCTCTCGGCCAATCCGACTTCTTGAAGTGACAGCAAGTGGGGCCGTCGACCGCCCTCCCCGCTCCATTGAAGGCGCGTGAGAATCAACCAGCACGCGCGCGACTACCCACGTCCCGTGCACCTGTCACTTGCTCTGCGTTATGCATGCGGCGAATGTGGCGCAAGGGGCAAGCGCAGTGGGACACGTGGAACGATGGTTCCTGAGCGAGGGCAGTCAATGGGAGGCGGCCCTGCGGTTTCGAAGAGACACGCAAGCCGCCTCTTTACTGTCCACCACAAGGTGACGCCAGCATGCTTCCGTCATGCGCGTGCGCACGACCCCCACACCGCGCATTCAACACGGGTCGTGGGGAAGCACGGCGGATGGAACAGTGGCCGCGGTAAAAATCCGCCCCAACTGCCCGCGCACCATTCTGGGCCTGGCCCAATAACGTGATGCGCCTGTGTGTGGCCCAGGCCTGGGGGCTCCTGTCGGTGTACAAAAGTAGGGGCTCTGCTTTTGACCCCTTTACTTGTGCACGGGCAGTCAGAGCCTCCCGCCACGGCCACGCATAACATGGCAGGGAAGGGGAGCTGGAGAGATGCCAAAGCCATGAGGACAAACAAAGCAACAACAAGGACCAAGGCCACAAAGATCAGATAGGCATAGCGGGTTCCCCCGGAAAGGTCCCTTGCTGGGGCAACCTCAGCAGCCCCGGCAAGACACTTGCCGGGGCAGCTCACCCATGCCTGCCGAAATGAACCGCCCTTGAGCCCACCAATGCTCGACAAATGCGTTGGGACAGGGCTCGGGGGGCACCTCCGTGGTGCCATGCAGATCTTTGTGAAGACATAGAATAATCAAGATCAAGTGAGGATAGGAAGGCAATCATCCTCACCGAAGAAACCCACAAGACCCCCGGCAAGACCCTTGCCAGGGAGGCCAGCGTGCCACGGCAAGACCCTTGCCGGGCCACCTGGCAAGACCCTTGCCGGGCCACCCGGCAAGACCCTTGCCGGGCCACCCGACAAGGCCCTCGCCAAAGCGCGCCGGCTAGGCCACTGCCAGGCCCGCACCAGATAAGTCTTCGCCGCTGTTCGCATGCAGCTGCCGACCCAACCAGCTGGGCAGGCACCTGCGTGGCGTCATGCAATCCTTCGTGGAGGCTCCACCACCGCGCCACCTCAGCTGCCTGCCTGCCTACATGGCACCGCATGCATCGCTGGCAGGCGTGTGTCAAGTAAGGACGAAGCGGTGACGGACGGGGCGGGCCTCGCCCGTCCTCGATAAAGCAAGAGGACACCTAAGCCTCGCATTAAATGCGTCTTGTCCTGTAATACTAGCGATAGACTCGCGACACTGTAGCACTTTCCACCTCCTGTGTGCCACTGTGGCAGCCCCTTTCGCTTATAAAAGGAGGCCCATGGCACACAGAGAAAGGATTCGGCTCTTTCAAACCTCGCAGCACCTAGAGCTAGTTCGAGAGCTCAAGAACACTAAATACATCCACCAAAGCAGGACTAGGGTTTTACGCATCCTCGCGGACCAAACATGGGTAAAATCCCTTTGTGTTGTCTATTGGTCCCGCTCTTCTCACGATCCCCGCGCCCCGCAACCGTAGAAGGGATTCCAGTGATCCCATAGGTGTCATTTCCCACCGACAACATTCCTCCCTTATCCCATCAAAACCGCCAAAGGAATATATTTTGAGTGAAACATAACATATTTTTAGTGATATACGTATTTCAAAACTAGACTTTTTTTCTGTCAAATCGGTGAATAGGTATTAATCTACTCTGATCGTGTGGCAACGCATTGGCACATTGCTAGTAATTATTATAATTTTTGGACACCGCATAAGCGGTGGAGTACATATACGAAGAGAAGAGGCGACGACGCAATGCCGGTCTCTCGTTGTCTCGCACACATGAGTGTTACGTAAAGGCAACGTTAACAAATAAACCCTAAAACCCTTGGTGCACGATTGCTGCATTATTTGGTACTAGATGCGTGGTGGAGCGCACCTTTGTAGGAATAGTCAGCTCGCGTGATAATTTGATCTGTATGAGTTGATGGTCGGGACCACAGGTGAACAACTTGGAAGCGGTGGCTCGCCAGTTGCCACAGATCGAGTAGCCACGTTTAAAGTATCATTTTTTAGCGGGGTTAAGATTTCCGATTTTCAATGGCGCGTTATAAGTACTAAGTAGTTTTTAGAACGATTGTATGGAGCGAAAATGGAATTCATAGTACTACGTACCTCCTTGGCGTATGGTTGTATGGGTTTATGTTGCGAGATGTTGAACATGGTAGTTCTAGGGCAAATACTATGGTTTAGATTTAGATGTTGGTTTTCAGTAATGAAAATCGGAAGGGGGAAACACTTCTTTGATTAAAAAAACAACTACCTCTATTCTGGTTTACTAGTCCCCATCGTATTTTGGGTCAAAGTTTGTCCACGAATTTTACTTGTAAAATGTGAATGGAAAACGAGATTTTGTATACCCAAACAAAAAAGGATTGGAGGGAGTGATTGCTCTGACACGGACGCGACCTCTCATAGCGCAAGCATTGAACCGGCGCGCCGGCCAAGAGGGCCCCATTTGCTACAGGCCCGGATGAACACGCCTCCTCGCCGCATGCAACCGGCTTCAGACTTCCCTGCCTGCCTTCATTGAATCCGCGCATGTGCCGGCAACACGTCCTTCCGCGAGCCGGCCGGCATTTTAGAACACAAAAATGACCAAAATATAATTAATTACGCATGGTCTTGACTTGTTGTGCTCGCACTGGTAGCAGGAACTAGAGGTTTTTCGTTATTCATAACTCTCCTCAATTTTTTTTGGCTTTGAAGTGAATCATGGTTGTGGACATTATGTATGAATGTGCAGATATCTATGAACATGAGTTTGATGTGGAAGTTGAACTTGGAATGTCGGGCTTGCGCGTGAACTATAACATGTCCAATGCTCCGTCTATTATTGTTTGGAAAGTAATTGATGTTATTACATGACCCGAAAAAAAATTATTTTGTGCCACATCAGTAGATGCACGGACATCACAACAGGCATGCTGACTGGATAAACATTTGAACCTAGCTACTATGAAGGAAATTTTGTATTGACAATGGTTTTAGATAGCAGGAGACGCCTAGCCTGCTCTGCCTCTACTAGCTTATTTCTGGCTTCTTCCATCTCTTCTTTGGCATGGGTGAAGAGAGCATCTGATTGCTCTTTTTGCTTCTTCAGGAACTCAGCTACATTCTCAAGGGTTGTTGCACGCTTTCTTTCGTCCTTTACTAGAGCGACGAGGACACGAACAGCTGACAACTCCACCTGGCTTGTGTGTAATCCAGCATCATCTGGGAATTTGAGTCTTGTGTCTAATCCAACATCATTAGGGAACTGGCACCTTGTGTGTAATCCAGCCTCATTTTGGAAACATGATCTTGAGGTTGACCATACTTCCCTCCTCGCAGGAACTGCATCCTGACATGAAGTTACTTCTTTTTTAGATCAATACTCAGAGCAACCCAGATCCATTTAGTAGAAGCCAGATAAACATAACTGGGAGAAGTGAATTCAAAAGGAAAAAAAATATAAAAACAGACTACAAGGTGAGAACACCCACTTCCTACATCAAGCTAAAGACGAAAGCATTAGGATGATTAAGACTCTTCTTATTACACCTCAAAGAACACAAGGCTTAAGAGAAACAGAAACTATAACATATACACATCGAAGAACACGAGGCTAAGCGAAAGTAATTGAAAGGGTGTTACTTACCAAAGCTCGTTTTACAGGTTCGGTGCAACTCCTCTTTAACTTGCCACGCTCCTTGAAGATGTCCCAAATATCCCGTATTTTGGTCTTCATTGCTCCTCTGCATGTTCACACTCGTGGTTTTAAAATCTCAACATGGCAAGAAAAATATACTACTAGTAATACTCGCGCATCTTATGGGCAACATTAAAGCACTCGTCTGCCATGTTAGAGCATCTCCAACAGAATCGCAACGCGCGGTGCTTTAAAAAAGTGTTTACAGTGCTGAGATCGAGAAGTAGAGATAGAGAGTAGAGACTAGAGAGTAGAGGACAGTTCTCAGCATAGATAGATAAAAAATAGATTATTCAACTAATCCTCGTCGTCCGACTCCTCCTCGGTGATGTCCTCCTACGACGTCTGACTGTAGGCGTGAAGATACTGATCGTCGTGGGATTCCCAGGGCGACGCTGCTCCTAGCCATGTTGAATTGAGCGTCCGCTTTTCGCCTACGCTTGTCCTCGCGATAGGCGGCTCGCTCCACCCTCCTTTGCGTGTAGAACTCGCGCTCGTTGATGATGTCCTGTGGGAAGTGTTGGCGCCACAGCGCCATGGTTTCCTCGTCCATCTCGGCACGCCTCCATTTGTCGCGATGATCCTCGTCAGTGATAAGCCGCGGCAGAGGCGCGAGCTCCTGTGCCCGCTCCCGCGTCGGCATGTTGGGGAAGTTGAATGTTCTATGAGGCCACCGGAGGCGCCATGCCGCCACGTCGTACGCGCGGGCGGCCTCGTTGGCAGTGTCGAAATTGCCGAGGCTGAGACGCATCCCGCGGAACCGGATCTCGATGGAGAAGCCGCCAGAGGGGCGCGCGCGGACGCCGTGGTATCCCCAAGTTTCCCGGCGACGCGGCGACATGGTGGCGCGGCGGCGAGGCGAGAAAGAGCGGGGAGAGAGTGGTGGCGAGGCACAGAGCAGGGAGAGAGCGGTGGCAAGGCACAGAGCGGTGGGAGGGCGTTCGATTTTATAAAGCGCGCTGGACGCCGCGCGCCAAAACTAACGCACACCCGACCACTTTTCCCGTGCGCGTGCAATCCTTTCCTGACGTCTCTGCTATCTCTACTCTCTTCTCTACTGTTATATTTATTTTATATTTTATATTTATCTCTACTTCTCTACTCTCTACTCTTTTTTTCTCTACTTTTTTTCTTATAAAAAATAGAGTTGGTGATGATGGTGTGCCTGCCATCCTGCAATATAGGCCGTCCGATTTATATCTGACAAATAGGAAGGAAACAATGGCAATTTTGCAAAAAGATACCCACACCCCTCTCCAGATTTGCAAATAAGGCCTTCCCTCGTTCATCCTTTTCTCCCACAAGATAAACTACTCATACAAATGCATCTTGACGCGTGCAACGCATGGGCATCTTGCTAGTTCTAGAAAACTTTCCATCATTTGCCACACTACTGGTTGCAGATGAAAAACCTACCCAAGCACAACGCGATACAGGAGCGAAGCACAATTACAAGCTGATATTCTGCTAGACAATGGAGGCTATAACCAATTACTTTTACGGGAACAATAGCACCCAGGAAAGTTGAAGGGTAGGTATGAACAAAATTGGAACTGCACATGTACTGCTAAGTGATTCAATACACACATTACCAATCGAGGAGGAGAATGATGATCGCGGCGGCCTCTGTGAGTCATAGTCGGCAACGGGAGTCAGTTCATTGTCCACGACGGTGGTGCTTCTGCACTTGGCGTCGGCTTCCGGGATGCAGATCCGAGACCGTGGAAGACGGTGCCGGGGAAGAGGCTCCGTGTACGACGAAAATGGTGGACCGGCTCCAGTGCGGCGTACGAGGTCGTTGATGAGGCGGTGGACGAGTGCGCCAATGTAGAAGGGGGGAGTACGAAGGCTGCGGTGCCGTGGAGAAGTCCATTTTGCGGTGGGGATAGAAAATGGGGAGTATTCAGGTGTACTACTCTGGGTGCCGGGGTGGGGTTGGCTGGGTAGGGTGAACCTGAAGTTACGAAAACATCCCCCTACCAACCGTCATCCGTAGGCCTGTTCCGAAGGCTATGATGGTAACTTCCCACTGCTCGAATCAGGGTTGCGGGAGATTTTCCCGCCGACCTCAAAATTTTGTGACACTGAACTCCCCGTGTGGCGTGTTGGGTGATTCGGCTAAGCAACTAGCGAGTAGTACTAGTAAACTCTGCATATTAGGTTTGACCAAAGTCAAACTTCCTAAAGTTTGACCAAGTTTATAGAAAAATATAAACATTTACCATAACAGATATGTATGATGTGAAAGTACATTCAATAATGAATCTAATGGTATTTATTTGTTATTGTATATGTTAATATTTTTTGTTATAAACTTTCTGAGAGTTTACAAAACTTGACTTTGACCAATGCTAATACGTGGATTTAAATAAAAACGGAGGGTGTACACATTTGTTTTCTTAGTATGTAGTGAATTAATCATTTGTTGAAATTGTGAAATAAATATATTAGGCTACTAACTTCGAATGTAATGGTCTATACAATTCAATAGTTACAATCATTGTCGAATTCCAAGATGTATATGAGGTCTATAGTACTTCATAGCATGCTCAGACTCGCATAATCCTAGTCAAATGACAATCAAAATGCATTTCATAGTTATTACTTTGTAGGATGCAACAAAACCAACAATAACTCTATATCAGCCATTATAAAAGCAACATTTTGAACATATCCCAATGTGTGAATGAAACGTGCCAAGAGCGCTTGCAAAGATGGAGCAGATAGGGCGGGAAAGATTGTATGTATGTGGACGAGAGAGTAGGAGACAAACCTAACGAAACACACACACACACACACACACACACACACAGAGAGAGAGAGAGGGAGAGAGAGAGAGAAAAAGAGAGAGGAAGAAGTTAGGTCTATGAGAAAGATGGAGACATGTAATATACGTGAGATGCGTGTGCATCCGGATTCTGTACACGTGGAAGGAAAAGAGACGACATGTTTGATGAGGGAGCTTCAAAAACATGGACGAGAGGGGAAGGATCTCGTGGGTTGAGGGATTGATAAATTTGTGCACGGGAGAGAGAGAGGGTGGGGGAGGAGTCAGTCAGCCGTCGTCACATCATCCTGCTTCCAAATGGCCCCGCATTCTCTAGCGCAGTGTGGTCGCCATCTTCGATCTCCTCGATGCCCTCTTTGAAGATTGAGGTGTTGTGCATGCTGGGGTGTAGAGAAGCACACGCGAGAGTGGTCGCCATATAACCTTGGATGGGGATGAATTGTGTGCTTGGGGGAGAGGGTGTGTGTGTGTGCTGTGTGCTGTGTGTGTGTGTGTCAGATATTGAGAGAAAACAAACCCAAGGAGAGAAATGTGTGTGTATGTGACGGAAAGCTACATTCTAAACAGGGTATTCACGAAGAGATTGTGCGTGCGAGATAGAGAGCGATGTGTGGGCCTTGAGGTGGGCAGGGGCCGGGTGAGGGTGTCAAAATGTGCGCGTTGATGCATGTGTTACATGCGATCGTGCGAGGGACGGACGAATCGAGAGAGATGGTTGTTGTGTTACGGATGCTCCTCTCTCTCTCTCTCTCTCTCTCTCACACACACACACAAGTAAAATAGAAGATCGTTCTCTCATGTATACACAATGTATCAGCATATGTCTATGTCTCACTCATGCATGATCATTTGCACATTCACACCTCTCTATGTCTCTATCACACGCACACCTTCTCCACATTGCCCTTCCGCCACAACACACATATGGACACATACACACGTTCTCTCTCAGTCACACACACAAAATCAGTATTAAAAGAAACTAGGGCGCACCTAAAATGTCCAAATCCAAATAAACACGAACTGGAGCTAAATTCAAATATGTGGAAATATTGTAGCGTCAAGAACTTTTCCAGGAAAAAAAGTTGAGTAATATTCAGGGATTGTTTTCACACACAAAAAAAGGTTCGGTGGATGTACTTCGAGCGCGACACGGTGACGCACCGTTCGATCGACCGCGCGGCCGCGGTTCATGTGCTTGCACAGGATTACGTATCGTGGCTGTGGTAACTAATAAAAGCGCTGCCTAAGTCTAATGTTTACGTGTACTAGTACGGTTTTCTTTCAAGTTTGACCAACCCTATATAAAACTAAACTAAGCTCCCATACGCGCACTCATCAATATGTGGCCGCCACCGTTGCGCATGCCAGTGCCCGCCTGCTCCGGCCAACAATTTCTCGCCCATCACCCCCGTGTTGCCGCCATCCCCGTGCCATGAAGCCAAAGGCTCGCCCGCTCACGTCGTCTACAGTCCCGCCTCGCAATGCCGCCACGCTGCCAAGCACGCGAGCAGCTGGTGGAGCCGCGTCTATGCACGCAGCGTACGAAGAGGAGGACGAGCGTGTGCTCCAAAGACGCCGGCGAGGAGGAACTAAGCGTGTCATTGTCGTCTCCACCGCGCGTGGAGGCGCGCATGGTGGCTGCCGCGGTGGAAGCCGGTCGCAAGACGCTGCCGAGCCCGCAAAGCAAAAGGTGCGGACGTGCAATCTACCTTCGAGACCTTGAATGCCATGTGGATCCTGCAATCTGAAGGAGCAATTTGGGTCAGTCGACTCTTGTGAGCCGTTTGATGCAACATGGATGGCTAGAAGAGCTTCTTCAGCCTCCGAAATTGATGCACGGTTCATCTTCTCAGCCTGCCACACGCCTAACCGCCCGCCGCCGCCACCGTGCCCTCCCCTGAACTGACTGCCACCGCCATGCTCCCCCCAGCCCCGCCATCCGTTTAACCCCGGGCACGATCCATTTTTTCCGGCGAACTGCGTTCCACACCCAACACTCATAAGATAGATCATGGACACCCTGCCACCCTAATATAGATACTCGGGTAGCTTTTTGTCGTCTTCTTCCTTCGCTCCGTCGAACTTCTTTCACAAATCGACTGACCCAAATTATACTACTAGTACGAACATATTAAGTACAGTAGGAACACAAAGATACGAGCAGTAGTACTAACTGAAAGAAGAACAGTAATAATACATAGTACTAGTACTACATGCATGCATTTGCTAAAGAGTTCAAATAACGAGAAAGAACATAAACATAGTTCTGCTGGCCTCAAAGACAACACACCCTTGAAAATAAATCTAAGCAACTAGTCCGCTTGACACCGCAATAGAACCAGCATGAGTGACGGCATCGCCACCTACTCGAGTCCGAGTCCACATCCTCGACTTCGCCCTCGCCCTCGTTCCTCTTCCTCTCACGACGCTTCTTTGCTTGAACCGAACACTGGGCTCTGCTTCTTCATCCAACCCTTGTAGATATTTAAACAAAGGTAGGCATCCATTGTTGCGTACAGGACGTGATCTTCATCTAATGTCTTTGACTCCCATGCATGATGAAACTCGTGGTGAGGTTTCTTCAGTTTAGCATACGAAGGATCAATCATGGCTGCTGCCAGGGTCAGCATTGAAGTCTGAGAGGAGGACACCAGGCTTGCCTTACGGAGATCGAAGGGCTGGCCTACAACGAGGCCTATCCGACCCAGGACATCCCAGTCATTCCTAAAGTCTACAGTAACGAATTTCACTCTTTCGTCCTTGAGGAAGTTCTTAAAATCCTGGCACTCAACGTCGGCATGGCATATGTGGTAGACCAAGCACACGTTATGTACGCAAACCTGGATCACGGCGGGCTTCTTCTTCTTTGCCTCCTTTAGAATCTTCTCTCTTTTCAGGACTGTGGTGTACTCAACATCTAGCCCAGCGACCCACTCATCTGTTGAACTGTTGAACATGTGTAGGAAGCGAGCAAGGCATGCTTTCACCGTCGTGGATCCATGTGTGTAGATGATGATGAACTCATTGCCAGTGATGGCTCTAACCTGGTACTCAGCGGCGACCATGGAGATTTGGGAGGCCATGGATTTTGGAGGAGGGTTAGGAGAAGTTGAACTGGTGTAATGTGAAAGGACGGGACGACTGGGAGCGAACTGTTGTAAGGTACTGTACTAGTAGAAGACAGGGATGAGTAGGGTGTGCAAACGGCGTGGGGTTGCTGGCTTGCCCGATGGATAAACGGTTGCAAGCCCCCAAAGAGTTCTCGAGAACTATGCGGGACCCACTAGATGTCATGTCTACTAGACCCATATCGTAGGCCTGACGGTATAGCTTCGCTGTTCAAGACGCCATGCCGGTGGCGTGGGTAACCTCACTTAATTCCACAACCGCTGCGCCTCCACGACCTTCACCTCCCTCGCAGTTCGCGCCTTTTGAGACTTCGACCGGCTATAAATGAGCATTTTTTGCCTACTCCGCATGCATGATACTCCCTCTGGTCCTTTTTACTTCCGTCAACCGTTTGCAAAGTGTTTGACCAAATTTATACTAAAAATATCAATATCTACAATACTGATTATAATGAGTATAAGAACTACATTTTATAATGTGTATAAAAATATTGATTTGACATTGTGAATGTTGATACATTTTTCTATAAGTTTGGTCAAAGTAGAGGTACATTGACTTCAGACAAAACTTAAATGCACAATGCAAACTAGTTCCTCCGTCCAGGTGTGTGCCATGTCATATCTTGGTTAAAGGGCTCGATTCAAAAATGTCACCTACTCTTAGCAAGATAGAGGCGGTGGAATAGTTTTTGTGGTCTGCAAAAGTACTCAACTGATGCTGTCGTTCTTCACAAAAAAAAGTGTTTACCAATGCATGCATGAACACTAGTTACTCTAACCCCCCTCTCTTCTTTAATTCTTTGCCACATCAGCATGTTTGCTATTCCCGTGTGCATGATACCAGCTAAGATACCACCATTATGGCCAGCCTTAATCATTGCATGCAACAATTTAATGCACCTTGAAATATGAACATGTGTGGGGCGTGTATGTTTTTAATGACTTGAGACTATACCTAGCCCGGCATGCAAGATGAGACTTATTATGCACCGCTCCCCATACCTGCAGGAAGCCCGTTCGTCTCCAAATCTTTTCCTCTCCATGTGTGGAAACAATATGCCTGCCAGACTCTCCTTCTCCCTCCGACGGTCCCACCAATCCACCCCGTGTGGAAAAAATCTGCATGCATGACTCTCCTCCCCCTGCGCTCATCCAATCTGTTGTGACCAGAATATTTCCACCCCTTCCGTCCTCCGTAATTTACAAAAAATATGCCCACATAGCTATTACGTTAATCACGCAACATATCTTCCGGGACGCTGCTTCAGTTACTTAACTGCAGGTGCATTGGGTCACTGACATATGGGCCCAACAGGGTCTGACCCACATGTCAGTGACGCAACTGGACCTGCAGTTAAGTCAGTGTAGCTCAGTCCATGTCTCGCGTAGGTGTGCCATTGCTCGCTATAAATACTGCACCTCCCATGGCATTCGGAAGAATGCTCATGTTCATCGCTATCTCCTCCCCCTCCCTCTCAGGTCGACCACCATGGCATCGCCCCTCTCGAGCCATAGGCGCCCCTCGCTGCACCGCCTAGACAGTCACGCGTCACCGTTCCGTTCCTCGCCGCCACTAGTCGAGGAGGACGCGTCGGCGTTCCACTCCTCGCCGCGACGCGTTGAGGTGGACGCGTCGGTGTTCCCAATCTCGCCAGCACGTGCGTCGGAGTTTGCATCGGCTCCCCGCTATGAGGAGAACGCCGCACCGCCCACCGAGCCCCCCAGCCTTGAGGAGCTTTGGAAAGAAATGGATGTTGCCATGTGGGAGGCTTTGCCGCCGGCAGAGAAAGTCAAAATAAAGGCAGAGAAGAAGGCCAAGGAAGAGAAGCGCACTGCGGGGCAAGCTGCCTGGCAGGTCTATGTCGCGTTCGAGAGAGTCAGGCAATTGGCTCTTTGGCAGAAGGCTCATGCAAGGGCTGTGAGTGTGGTGGAGGACGCCCATGCCAAAGCCATGAGTGCAGTCGGGCCCAAGCGCCTCATCTACGCTTGGCGGTACGTGGACCGGGTGCACGCTTCCGGCGAGGAGGAGTACCTGTTGGCGCCGGATCACCACATCGGTGAGATCGAGCTCGCCCGCCGGCAAGCCGCCAATCAGCATCTCGCGAGTTGTGAGGCTAGGAAGAGGCGCCTGTCGGGCGCCATTGGAAACGGCCAAGCACTGCAGGGCACTTCGTAGACGCCGCAAGCGCTCCTGCGAGCGCCGTGGCTTTTAGTAGGAGTATAACTTTTGTTTCGTAAGGCGATCTCATTAGTTTTGGGACGCAAATGATAAATCCCGAACATTCAGGAATTATTAGCGTCCTTAATTAAGTATGTAAAAGGGAAAGTTTGGAAACCTTGTGTATTCGTACGCATTTTGCAAGTGCGTGCATATAGCACAAACTTTACTATATACTATCGCACTACACGTCTCTCTCTATATATGCTTGCAGACTGTGCTACTCCCTCCGTCCAGGTCAATAAGTCATCGTTGGTTGTTCACCGTGACCAAGAAGGAGGGAAGACTTATACACCTAGACGGAGGGAGTACTACTATTACTTATGTACGTGCAAATGCACGTTTTAACATTACGATGCGGTTTTTGTAAAAGTAGAAAAACATCACTAGTTAAGCTTGTGAAACGATTCAATGCAAAACAAATGCAAAAATGCTCGTTAGATTGTTTACTTTAGCTTCCTTCTCTGTGGTTATTTCTCCGTCAGATTTTGTACGGAGTATCGCACCGGTCGGAAAGGCATCAAATTCCCAAACCGCTTCCTACACCACAGATCGAATTTTTTGCCTAACAAGTTGTGCCGTGCAATTGGAATTCCAACTTGAGTACTACTACTAGTAGGAGTACCAAGGGCCAGTTCCTTTAGGCTTCTAGATTAGTAATCCCATAACTACTACCTCCGTCCTGGTTTATTGGTCCCCATTGTAATCTGTGTCAAATTTTGATCATAAATTTAACTAATGAAATGTTAGTGCATGTGACATTTATCAGTTAAATCTTGGTCAAAATTTAGCACAAATTACAATGGTGACGAATAAACCAGGACGGAGGTACTACTAGTAGTAGTTTAGAATCCCAAATAAATGAGTGAGGCGCCTTAATGTTACTCTCCACTGTGACTAGTCTTATGGGAAAAGCTGGGGAAGCCGCCAAAATAACTGGCCCTAGGAGTAGTAGCTAGGGATACTAGGAGTAGTAGCTAGGGATCGAGTGTGCGAGATGAACTGGAGAAAGTAAATGCAGAGAGATGAAATGCAAAAAAGACAGAGGGATGTGATGGTTGCTTGTCCGTTTATTTTACCAAGCCACTTATTACTGGGAGTGGTTGGGTTTTGTGATATGACGGCTTTAGGCTAGCCATAGTGGGGGTAACATAAGTAGTATCATGCATTTGGGACTCGCAAACATGCTTTTGCGGCAGGCAATTAAGTAAGAGAGAGATGGTTATAGTAACATAGGTAGATACCGTAACATAATAAATGTGATGCTACTATGTGTCATGCATGTCAATAAATGAGACCATCTATGATACTAATCTATGATAGTATGCACTATAGAGGTAGTAACATAGACTAGTAACATATGCATGTTACTAGTCTAAGTTACTCCCCACTATGATCAGCCTTACTGCCGCGCCACGAGCGGGGTGAGACTCCCGTCAGCGCCGCCCTCTACACTAGTACTACATCAGTCGTGGTTTATCCCCCATTGAATTTGACTGAACATTTAACTGACAAAATGTTAGTGCATGTCAACAAAAACAATATCGTTGGATTCGTATTTGAACATAGTTTTCAATGATATAATTTTAGGTGACATGCATCATCATTTATCGTACTATATATAATGTTAGTTCAATTTTGGTCGTACTAATCTATAGTAAGGTGCTCGTATGCTGTACGAAAAGAGTGAAATGCATTTATCGGGGAGTTGTTTATTTTGACAAAGGATGTGGGGGTCATCTCATGTGTAATGGGTATCAATAGGTTTCTTCGGATATTATTTCATCTCTGGAGCTCACAAACATCCAGGTGAAATAGATAAAAAAGTATCTTTTGCAAACAAAAGCATTCAACTGTTCAACCTGCATCCAAAACTTGTGAAGAAATAACTCTTATTGTGCTTTGCAAGAAATGATCTTCAAGAATTAGTTTTTGAGTATCCATTGTTATACATATTGGCTACAGATGACATGGCACTTTATTATAGTCAATAGTTGGCTATACTATTTAAGTATTAACCATGCCCTTATACACCTAGACGGAGGGATTAAATCAGGATGACTTGGAAGGGGGCAGAGGATATGTAAGAAATAGTTCATCATAAGTCTTTCACCAGTACTGTACTCCCTCCGCTAGGTGTGTAAGTCACCTTACGAAAACCAAATAATCCCTAAACACTTAGGCACGGTACATTAACTCCCTCCTCGTTTCTTGTTTTGTGACATATCAACCAATAAGAGATGTGGGTCATGCATGCTTTCAATGACTTGAGACTACCAAACATGACATGCAGTGGTTAGTTCATTGCATGCAATGCTATTAATTAGCAAAAATACATTAAGTTTTCTTGTTTTCCTCTCCACCTTGGTTGCGGTGCAGAACGTAAGATGACTTACACACCTAGACGGAGGGAGTAGTAAAAATTCATACATGGAAGACTCTAGACTAAACCATAAATGGATACACTTTTATTCATGCGCGATACTCCAATAGAGCAAGATCATGCATGGAAGTCTCCACATGCTTAGACAGTGGATTACATTGAGCAAAGACTAATGATCAACATTTAACTTGGTAATGCAGATGTCTAGGTGAACCTCCTTGGAGTTCCCATGCACATTGTTGGGGGTCAAATAATACCGTGCGTCTTCCATGTCCACATCGGCAGGAAGGTCCTAGCTCGGCAGAGTCCAAGTCAGCTTGACGTAGCCAGTGTCGCCGCCCACGTACCTCCGGGGAGTTGTAATAGTGAGCACGCACCCGTACATCGGCCTCGTGTCGCTGTCACGCCGCCAGCGCCTCGACGCACACTCATGAGACGGGCGGCGGCCTGCGCGGGCCGCGCCGGTGCCCACGATCAAGAGGAAGACGCTGTCGTCCTCCTCCGAGACTAGCAGGCGGTGGTGATCCTCCAGCGACTCCGGCATGGTGAACGGGTAGCACGTCTTGTACTTGATGTTCTTCACCAAGGGCCAGTAGTGATCGCCGCACGCCTGCGTGAGGTGATGCACGATGTCCGCCGGCGATCCCCAAAACGGCACTGGGCACTCATAGCAGTAGACGAAGGTCTCCTTGGAGGCATCGACCAGGCCGTCCATGAAACGAGAGTGGCTGTAGGGGACGTTCCGCCAGTTGAATATATGAGCAAGTTACTAAGAGATTTAGTCCGAATAAGCACAAAATGAATCATGACGGCTATAACAGAGATTAAACTAATCATGCGGACTAGCATAGTAGATGAACAGATCGAATCTAGGACACAGACTAGAAAAATGAATTCTACCACAATTTCGAACAGGAAGGACAGAAACACATACGGTGCAACGGGAGCAGCACCATTGGCGTTGAGGTTGTCGCCCATGTCATTGAGGAAGAGGTTGCCGAGGTCGGGGAAGAAGTCATCATCGGTGAAGTCGTCGCTGCTAGCAGCCGCGAGAGTGCGCTCCCCAAATTTCAACAGCGCCCGCCGAATGGAGCACGGGAGGGAGTGGCTGTAGGGGACGTTGCGGCCACCGAATGGAGCGTAGGAGTAGCCCACGAAGCAGTAGATGGTTCTCCTCCCTAGTCTCTATTCTTATCTCTATCTCTACTACTCTTCTTTGTTTTTTATAATATACTAGTTGTAGTTGTCAAATCAAATAGTACTGCTCTAATCGCACGCCTTTCGGTGAACACGCATCCTCGCCTCCATCAAACCCCTCCGTTAAACCCGCATGCAAACCGAGAAAACACCGGCCCGCGTGAGGAAATTTGCCGGTTGCCATTGGAGAATAATAGTCACGTCCAATCCATTTGAGTAAATTGCGTGTATGATTCTCCCTCTATAAAAAGTTAATTGCATCCTTAATCTTGTATTCTAAGTACTATGTGGGTTCCAATCACAAGACAAAGGTACATGACTTGCAGGTTGGCTACAGATTCGTACAGAAAGTTAAAAAGAAACAAATCCATCCTTAATCTTGTATTCTAAGTACTCTGTGGGTTCCACTGCCAGTACAATAGTGAAAAAATATAAAAAGCTAAAGTTTAGGACAGAATCCGAACTCAGGTCATCACGTTGCGAGCATCCGGCCCGGACTAGTACACTAGGTGATGGTTGCGGAGAATGCAAGAGATAAACCTTTATAACAATGAGCCCGTCCGTTGCAATGGATCCAAAGTAGAATAATACATATTCACAAATTTGAAAGAAAACATTTTCCTTTAGATATACACATCACTAAAAATATCTTATGTTTCACTCCAAATATATTCATTGGGCTGTTTTGATGAAGTAAGGGAGGAATGTGGTTGGTTTCAAGATACTATGGGGTTTTGTGTAAACTGGAGCAGAGAAGTGGGAATTGTTGCAAAAGGCCACAACTTACATCACAACCGTTAGATGCAGATCTAATGGTCAGAAATGGCGGATGGCAGACACACCATCATCACCAACTGAGTCTTTTATAGGAGTAGGAGTAGAGAAAAAACTGAGTTGGTGATGATGGTGTGCCTGCCATCTTATAATATAGAGTGTCCAATCTATATCCGACGGAGAGAAAGCAAACTATGACAATTTTACAAAAGATACCCGCACCTCTCTCCACATTTATAGATAAGGCCTTGCCTCGTTGATCCTTATCTCCCACAACCTCATTGCTGAGCAATTACAAAAGGAAGTCTCTGGAACAATCTGGCATGGTGGCCGCTGCCGGCGCCGTCCATCCCCATGCCTCCGCCCAGTCCGACCACCAGTCACCACCACGCCCCACTCCTCCTCACCTCTATCATCTTTCTCGACATATCATTTTTTTGATGAAATGGTCGACATACCATTTTCCAATAAAATTCTCAAGATATCATTAGTTTTTACACATGGGATTACTCCTGCATGGGTCAATCACAACAGGTGTTTTGTAAAAAAATGCATATTGATGTTCCGTGCAATGCACGGGCATCTTGCTAATTTTTTTGCATATAATTCTAAACACCACGTAGACAAGGTCTTTGACCATTTTACAACTATTTAGTATCATTGTTAGTGGTCAGCCGGTGTAAGTTATAGCCCCGGGTGTTTTAACCTTTTTTTTTAGTAATGATATCTGGCGATTGTTCGGCACGAGCTCAATCCTGGCGAATCCCACGTAACCGTCAGATTTCCATCCGACGGTGGGCTGTTTTTAAGCCATAGTATTTGACAAAACCACCTCCCTTACACACATCAGAATCGCGTCATGGCATTTGCAACTGCCATGTCTCCCAAATAACGCTTCTTTGAGGATTGGAGTTAGCACCGATGGCGGTTCGTAGTCGTTCCACGCTCGGGCATTGAAGTTTGTAACTATTTTAGATTAGAATATACTACTCCTCCGGTGCTAGTAGTAGAGCATAGTCCTACTCCACTACTACTCTACTCAAGCAAGTTAGGGCATAGTAGTAGGTACTGTAGGGAGTACCAGTACTGTGATCACTCAAGCAAGTTGTCTAACTTTGATATGACCCTACGTTGCTGGTATGTGTCTCGTAAGTCAAGCGGCGTGCTGTAGTCATCATCACCTATCCACTTTCCACAGCACATATTCGCTTCTCCATCTTTTTCCGCTCTTCCATCCCCGCTAAGGCGCCTCTCCCCTCGTCCAATCTTCCATCCCCGCTAAGGCGCCTCCCCCCTCGTCCGAAACCCAAGCACTAACAATGGCAGAACCGAGCAGCGTCCGCCGAAAGAGTGGCTGGAATTCGCTCCCCACATAGGTAATCAAGCTCATTGTTTCGCGTGTGGACAATCTCAGTACCATGCCGCTCGCCGCGTGCTCATCGGGGCTGTACCGTTTACTCAAAGCCCTCAGGCCGGAGCTTTTTAAGCCAGCTCCTTGCTTGCTGATGCCGCCTGATCTTTAGAAACGGCATGTCACGTAGCATAAAGATCGTAGGGTGGCGAGCATCAACCCCCTTGACTGCGATCCGATCCCCGTCACCCTCAACTACATTAACGGTATGTACTGGGTCGGCATGAACACGTCTTGGATGGTGCTCGTCGACGGTCGCGGCATTGGATGCTCGTGGAGGTCTACACCCGATGATTGATCCTTCCTTCGATTAACACTTCACCGCTTTGGCACCGCGCCCGTAATACTCGGAATCTTACAGTAGCCAACATGATACCAAGTTTGATTTGCTCAAGATTGTAATCTGCCAAGTGCCCACAAGATCAGCGAATTATAAAGACTTCAGGCTAATTGCGTTCTTCAACCGCGCTCTCGCCTATCTGACAGGTCACTGCAGTAAGTGGATAAATCTGCACGTCCATCGCAGGATCATACATCCTCCATGGTTCTTTGATGCCATTGAACACAAGGGCTTCATTTACGTGGTCGACTCCTTCTATGGCTGGACGTATTGCTGGCCTACTCCAATCATCGCTACAAACGGCTGTTACGGCAATATGTTACTTTCCTATGATATCATGATGGCTTGCTTATATTACTGTCAACATTTACTAAAAAATATTCATGCTCATAACATGCTGTTCCTAAGATTGACTACATCAAGAGCCCTTTTTTATTTGACTCCAACTTTATTTTAGGGTTATTTGACTCCAACTTGATATGATGTTGTAGGCCGCCTGGTGTCCCTACCCTTCCTAATCCCAGAACCTTTCAAAGAAAAGCGGCATGGCAGTTGCAGGTGGTTCCTGGCTCGATCAGACGACGGGAAAAGATTGATGATCGTTCGCACGTACCGGACGTGTTGTTTCACAGAATACAATCACAGTCACTGCAAGGTCTTTGAGCAGGATCCCAGCTTTTCTGGTCCTTTAGGAATTTTTGACTAGAGGTTGGTAAGTAGCCTTGGTACACGCTCTCTGTTTGTCGGACTGATATGTGCCGCCACGCTCTGCAGCCCAAAGTAGGAGAGAGGGTCGCAAGTATCAGATTTCGACCTGCTGGCTGGAGTTTCCCCCATTAGTCACCCATATGGTTCAAGCCGTCAACCAATCTCCACAGCTTAATAAATAGTAACGTCTAACTGAGCCAGTTAGTTAGATGCATACACTTGGTGTAGTAGGATCTTTATTTAGTTTGATGCATACACTTGTTCTTTTTTGGTAGCCCTTTTTTAATGATGGTTGATGTTTGGTTTGGAAGAGAGAGCTGCGTCTTCACTCTTTCCGCCTGCTTATCGCTTCAATTGCACCCCAGCCCTGGTTGCTGCTGCTGTTGTTTTCAATGTACAATCAATAGTATATTTCATCTGTTGGTTGAATAAATGTGTTGTTAGAACGACAAACACAATGTTTTGGAAGTCGTTGCACGGTTTGATCCTTTAGTGCCCCGTACCATATGTAGCGCATACTATTTTTCGTATGGAACACATTTCCACTTGTTGATAACATGCAACCCACTGATGAAGGCCCAATAGAGAAGCCCATAATTAACTGGAAGGGAGGCTCTCACATGAATCCGGCCCAAGTACATGCTCATGGTCCCCTAAACATAAATAAGTAAATAAATAAATAAAGCTAAATGCTCATGCACCAGTTCTTTAAATTCACGATTTAACAGGAGGATATTATTTTCTATGATAGTGTCGTTACATTCAGTCGATATTATTCTTAGGCAAAGATAGTGACCAGTCTTCTTTCTCCCAGCATTTTCTTCCTGCAACCAGCGGACCCATGCAAATCGTAGTCAACGTCGTAAATAGTTCCGGTCCATTTTTTACTTATCAATAAGAATGTCCAACCCAGACCAGCACATTGGCGACAACACTTTATCCTCCGCCTTGGTGCGCTCGCCGCGGCGCAGTCGTCCGGCCCTGTTAACATAGTTTTTTTCGAAACGGTATGTCGGGGGTTGGGTGCGACATATGCCAAAGGATGGCTTATCATGGAGGGGGCGAGTAGAACGTCGCCGGTGCCTGGAAACGGGACGAGGCGAAGGCATGCACGTCGGTGAATCTTACCCAGCTTCAGGGCTCTCCGTGGAGATAACACCCCTATTGCTGCTCTGCGGGGTCTCCGCATGATCACTATGGCAAAGTGTGTACAAGGTTGCTCCTTGAGCTGTTCGGGGTGAGGAAGGAGAAGGGCACGGCTAGCTCTTCTCTTCCTCCTATGTGTGTGTCAAACTACTAGGGTCCAACCCCTTACATGGGTGCCCGGGGTTTATATAGGCCTACCCCTGTGGGTACAACGTAATCCGTCTGGGAGCAGGTCCCAGCTGTCAGCCTCTTTAGTCGCCGTCTTCTCCGCCGACTGGGCCCGCCGGATTAGCGGGCCCGTCGGGCGATCCAAAGCATGGGGCCGACAGCCCTTGTCCGCCCATGGCGGGTCTTGCCGGCTGCGGGTTCTTTGTAGCCGATGCTTCTAATGACGCGAAGCTTGGTCATGGGGTCATGGCAGCTTGCCGCCACCGACAGGCGATCACCGCATTGCCACTCCTCGCCTCTTGTCTGGATAATGGCGCACGGAGACCGTGAGAGGGGCCGGCCGACTCCCAGCGGGTCCGTCTTGGGGTGCTCTCGCCGTCTTCTGCACTCCCGCCGACAGGCGGGTCCCGCCGTCTTCCGGTCGTACAGACAGGCCATCGTGGGTCTGAGGATCTGCCCACGGGCTGATGTCGAGGCGGCGTGGCATGATGTCGCGCACGACAGAGATCTTCGCCAAGACGGGCGCCTGTGGACATGCATCCCCTTTGTGAACGGGGCAGGATGGGCTGCGAGGCGGCCCCATCCCGTCCCGGCCCGTGATCAAGAGGAGGCGGTTGAGTCGCGGGCCGACTCCGTAGCCGGCTTCTCCGGAAGTCGCCGGGAGTCGGCTTATCTTGAGGCCGTCTACGGGACTCGAGGGGCGTCGGCGGCTCTGCCGCCGACTCTCGAAGGCGGC
Organism: Aegilops bicornis; assembly: GCA_021605145.1. Taxonomy (NCBI): domain Eukaryota; kingdom Viridiplantae; phylum Streptophyta; class Magnoliopsida; order Poales; family Poaceae; genus Aegilops; species Aegilops bicornis. The sequence goes on along the minus strand of CM038669.1, from coordinate 377,619,031 downwards.
TCTTCGTCTTGGGGTCTTGAGGCGCGGTCTGCCCGATGTTTTGAAAGGTCCAGGGCTCGGGTTTGCCTACCCGTGGCCCATTACTCCGGCGATGAGTCCCCGAAGCTGGTGAGGCGCCGAGGGCAACATATCGAGGAGCCTCAACAGTTTCATTCCTCTAATGGAAGAATCTGGGCTCGGCTCGCCGTCTCTCTCTTGAGCCGACTAGCCGGAGTCGGCCTTGCAGGAGGCCGTCTTCCTCCTCAAAGGTTTTGAAGGTCGTGGCGGGATCCGGGCAGCGTGCCTGATAAGCTTCCAGGCAGCTGCCCATTGCGGGCTCGCCACGTGACGCCACGCGGCAGGGCCAGTCTGCCCGCCCACGCGCGTAACTAGACAGGCCCGTCAGGCGGGGCCCGCCACTACCGCGCCTCGGCACACGGGCGGATCCGTTGCGGCCGTGCGGGCGGTTGGGCTCCCCATGTCGTTACTGCTCGCAGTAACGTCGTGGGTCAAATCGTGGGCGCAGTTAATCCCACGCACGCCCCCTCGGCTTCTCAGCCTAGGCGCCTATAAGTAGGCGGGAGGAGGGGGGCGGCGACGCACGCGCACCCACTCTCCCCGCTTCCTCTCGCCTCCTCTCCTTCTTGCTTCGTCTTCCTCCTACCTCCGTCGCGCCGAACCACGCCCGGCCATGAGATGAGCTCCTCCTCCGCCGCCGCGGCGCTTTTCCGCCACAAGGCTCCGGCGTGGGGGATGGCTCCATAGTGGGCGACGACATCATCGAAGTTCCTCCGCCAGACGCGCCGCATCCCGGCACCAACCTAGTGCGGACCCGTGCAGCCGCGGGCGAAATCGCGTCGGCACGGAGGAGGGCGAGCGGGTCATATTCCGCCGCACCTCATGCGCTGGCTAGGGCTGCCGGGCGAGCGGCTTCTTCCGCGTTCTCGGAGTTCCACGGGCTCCACCGCACCACCTCACTCCAAACAGGTGGTGTTTGCTGGCCGCCGCATCCTTGTGCGAAGGCTTTCTTGCGTTCTCCCCACCATCGAGCTGTGGGGGATTCTTCCAGCCAAGCTCGGCACACACGCGTTGCTTTCGCGTCTGCGGCTCTGCGGCACTTTCATCGCCATGAGGAGGCCGGTGCCCGACAACCCCTTCTCTGCCATCCCAGTCATCAAGTCGGTGAAGATGTGGCAGCGCACGTATTTCTACGTGAAGAACGTCGCCTGTATACATCGGGTCAACTGCCGCCGCTTTACGTGGCGGCAAGTTGGCGGGCGACTTCACCTGGTCCCATCGCCAGGGACGCTGACTCCGCAGCGCCGCCGCCATCGCGACTCCGAGTCTTGGCCGATCGGAGGAGCTGGCCCAGGGCCGACTTGTTGGCTGCCTTCGTGGCGCGCCGAAGTTCTTCCTCTCAAGGCCGACCTCATCGATCTGCCGATGAGCGGCCGCCAGGACCCCAAATCGGTTGTGCTCCAAAGATATGCCCCACGCGGAGGTGGTGGACACGGTGAATTTCCTGGCGAACTGCGGCCTCACGGAGGAATGGCAGTTCGGCAAGGAGTCGTACTCACGCGCCAACCCCCCGCCTGTGGTAAGTCATCTCTCTTGCTTTTCAATCTCCTTCTTCAGCCGAATCCAACTCTAATTTTCTTTGGTCTTTTCCGAGTCAGAACCCCCTCATGCAGCCCTCGACCGGCACTGCGGGGCCAGCTCGTGAATTCGTCCCCGACCGGGCGGAGAGCGACGCTGACGACCCCGACTTGGGGGTGGCGGCGATGGAGACCGACGCCGAGGGAGGAGCAGGGGCCGACGACTTCAGGCCTTCGGCAACCTTTCGCCGATCGGGCTCGACGACGACGGGCGAAAAGGGAAGTCGTCCCCCGCCGCCAACCGAAAGCCGGCCATCCAGGCGCGAGTTCCTCCGCCGTCTTGGGTGGTCGAGGCGGCACGAAGAAGCACCGGGCCGGGCCGGGCTTGCCAGGCGGCCGGGCGAAGAAGTTCAGGGGGACGGCCGCCGCGACCCAGCGAGAAGAGGCGGTCGCGAAGGCTAACCGCTTCCGCAAGGAAGTGAAGAAACCGCCGCTGGTCTCTGCGTAAGTGCTACTTACTTTGTCTTGTTTTCTTTGGGTTCGTCTTTGTCCAAGTCTTTTTATATGTCTTCTTCTTCTCATGAGGGCTCCTCTCACCTTGGAGAGGGTCGCCGCCGCCTCCGTCATGGGGTCGGCAGAGACGTCCACCAATACTCGGCGGATTGACCCTGTGGCCGACCTCCGGGAAGCGACAGAGCAGAACACGCAGGAGAAGCGCGACGAGGAGGAGGCCGCCCGTCTGGAGAAGGCGTAAGCTGAGAAGGCGGCAGCTTCCGCCCAGAAGAAGCTGGAGGAGGCCGAAGCCACCGTTGCAGCCAAGAGGCGAGCCGAGGAGGCCAAACACCTCCAGTCGGCGCCGCTCGTCACCCCGCTGAGCTCTGCGCCGCCGCCGCCAGAGTTCACGGCGCAGACGGAGGGAGTCGGCAGTGAGTTCCCCGTCGCGGAGAAGGAAGGCGGCGAGGCCTCCCTGTCGGGCACGGCCGAGCCACCCCCGCCGCCTCCACCGCAGTCTGAGAGCGCACGAGGCAAACAGCCGGCGGACCCGCCTGTGCCGCCGACCGATGACGAGGCCGTGGCGAGGCTGCTTCTTCAAGTCGCCGCCGAGACGCCCGTCTTGAGAAGGCGACTTGGCGCCGCCTTGGACACCGGGCGCCCAGCTCGGCCATTCTGAACGCCGAGGCGTCGAGCGCCGCGCCCGTTAGGTGGAGTGCGGGAGGCGGCACAGGTGAACACGGGCGCTTCGGGCGTCGCCCAGCGAACTCGTGAGCCGAGGGGCGACGCCATCCAGAACTGCTCCAAGGCACACCTGGCGTCGTGAGCCGCCGTGTGGGTATGTTTCTTCTTTGAATTTTTTCTCGCTCTTCTTCAGGCGCGCCAACACTCCATTGGTGTAGCCCCGAGTTTCGGGCCGGCTGCCGGCAGCGCTCGGAACTCTATTCTTGCCGACTTCCAAATTTTTACCTTTGTCTCGAAATTCTTGTCGCAGAGTATCACAACCTCCGCGCTTTGCCTTCAACCGCAACGTTGAGGAGCTGGGCAAGCGGATCGCCGACTTGGCGAGGAGCCGAGGTGAGTTTTCTTCTTGGCGGGCGCTGGCGCACCAGCGGGCTGTAGTCCTCGAGATTCGGGCCGAGCTGCCGCGTGATCGGGCCGGATCTTCTGGCGACCTTCTTAGGCAGCGATTACGTCCTTCTTCTTTTTATTCTTCAGAGGCCAGCGCCACTCTTCGGCGGCAGCTGGGTACGGCCAACACCGCCTTGCGCGCCAAGGAGGAGTGCAGAAAGCTCGCCGCAGAGCACAACCTGCTGGCTACGCAGCTGGCAGAGCAGAGGGAGCTGCTTAAGGCGGCGCAGGACGAGGCGGAGAAGAGAGAGGTTGCTCTCCTGGCTGAGTTTGAGAGCGAGCGCTCCTCCTGGACCGACAAGGAAGCACTGCTGACCTCCGGCTTCCATGAAATCGAGGACATCGTCGACGGTGAGTTTGTTTTCACTTCTTCCTTTGGGCCGCCGACTATAGGTCGGGCCGACTCCTGGTTTTCTGACTTGCTTCTTCTTCTTGGCAGACTTCTTCCCCGGCCACACGCAGGTGGCCAATCAAGCCATCGAGGCTGATCGCGAGGCGCCGGCGGGCGGTGGTGCTGAGATCGCTGCCAACGCCCCCCGGACCCTTGACGAGCAGCTCCTGAGCATTGAGGCTCGTCTGCGGCCGGCCCATCGGATGCTGCGCCGGCTTCAGCGTGTCGGCGCCCAGGCGATCGCTGCTCTATGGCCGGACATGCCGATTCTGCGCACTCCCAGCCGGACCGCCGACTGGCTGGAGGTCGCGGTTGGCCGTCTTGTGGCTTGGAAGGGTTCCGCGGCTCGGCCGGAGCTGGGCCGGGCCTGAATTGCCAAGGCGTGGTATCGAGTGGCTGGATCTGGACCGCTGGCCGCGTTCCGTCGAGGCCCAGCGGTTGCTGGCCGGAGGACGCCCTCGTCGAGCGTCTGGCGGCTATTGCCGACTACACGGACACCAGTGTCTTCGCCCTGGCGGGCTGAGGGCGGTGAGGCGCCGCCCGGAGTGGTTCGGGATGAACCCGGACTACGACGAGGACTTCGGCGGAGGTGATCGACTCCAGCACCGAGGAGGAAGACGAGGCGGAGGACGGAGAAGAGATGGAGGCGCCGAAAGACGGCGGGCGACCAGCCTCGGCTTCAAGCGCCTCCAAAGAACGAGCCGCGCCCGTCTGGCGGCTGCCGCCGAGACGATCAAGCCGAGATCGCCCTTGGCCGGCCGCCCGGCGCTGACGCGCCGTCGCCTCCGGCCTTCCGACCCCATCTGCCGCTTCCTAGGCATTGCCTCGCCTTTATTTTATCTGTTTTGATAGTCTTTGAAAGAACTTGTTAATTGCACAATTCCACCCGGGGTGTATTACGAACCTCTGTTCAAGATCCGGCCAAGGTCCTAAGCTGTGTAAATATTATCCTAATTTTATCTTTCCTTGCTTATTGCTCTTATGGCTTTTTCCTTTGCCGCCTTCCCTGAGTTGCCGCCTTGCCCATCGGGCAACCGCTCTGCGGACTGCCGTCTAGGTCAAGTGCTTGGTTACCTTTGAGAAGGCAAGTACTTAGCCATTTTTTAGAGTCTTTAAGCAAGTTGGGTAGAAAGCGGCAAGCCGACTACTTAATAGTCGGTTTTTGTAAAAAGGGCTGGAAGCCGGCTTAAACTATGCTTATGCTTTGGGTCCTTAGCCATTTTTTCGTGTGGGCGCCCGTTCTTCCTTACTCCAGCCCACCAAACAGTCGCTCTGTGAGCTGCGGCTTCTGACAGGAGATGGCTTAGGCACCGCATGTTACTTGTCTAACTGCAGGAAGCATTTCATAGCCCAAGGCGGCGAGTCCCCGGGCCGACTAGTCGAGTCCGGTGCCAAATAGCATAACAAAGAGTAACATACTCGAAGGCATAATTCTTATCATACAGATAACAAAAGAGGGCAGTCCCCGGCTCGCCTCGGGGGCTCAAGTCTTGGTACTTTAAACACAAAGGGTAGCGTGGTACATATCGCATCAACTGTAAAATCTTCGGAGGAGATTCACATTCCATGGCCGTCCCGTCTCTTTGCCGGAGTCGCCCTCTTGCGTGCTTTCGGGCTTCGAAAGGCGTCGATCGTAGTAGGAGTCGCTGCTCAAAGACTTTGTCGATGATGAATGGGCCTTCCCAAGGCGGCATAGGCTATCTTTGGCTGGCTGTTCATTGGATCAGCCGGACCACAAGGTCGCCCTCTTGGAATGATCTTGGCTTGACCTTCTTGTTGTAGTAGCAGCGCTGGCTCTGCTGGTAGATGCTGGACCGGCTGAGTGCCAACAGCCGGCCCTCTTCCAGCAGATCGACGTCGCCTTGACGTGCTGCCTCGCTTCCTCTTCAGCAGTACATGGTGACTCGCGGGAGTCGAACTCTATATCCGTTGGGATGACGCAACCCGGCACCATAGATGAGGAAGAAGGTGTGAAGCCGATTGACTTGTTTGGAGTCGTGCGCAGACTCCAGAGGACGGCTGGCAACTCCTCAAGCCAGCAGTCGGCCGAACGCTCCAGTGGCTCGACCAGTCGAGGCTTGATGCCAGACAGGATGAGGCCATTCTCTTGCTCCACCTGGCCGTTTGACTGCGGATGGGCAACAGACGCTAAGTCCAGTCAGATGCCTTGCGTCGCGCAAAAACGGGCCAGGGCGCCTTTGGCAAAATTTGTGCCATTGTCGGTGATGATGTTGTGTGGCACGCTGCATCGAGTCGTGATGTCGGCGATGAAAGTCACTGCAGTAGGACCATTCAACTTCTTGATGGGTTTTGCTTCTATCCACTTGGTGAACTTGTCCACCGCGACAAGTGAGTTAGGCCGCCTTGTGTTGTTTTGAATGGTCCCACCATGTCCAAGCCCCAAACAGCAAAGGGCCAGGCGATGGGGATAGTCTTGAGTGCAGAAGCCGGCTGAAACGGCTTGGAGCGGAACACCTGGCACCCCTTGAATTTTTGAACTAATTCCTTGGCCTCTTCTTGGGCAGTCGGCCAGAAGAAACCGTGTCGGAAGGCTTTGGCAACGAGTGCTCTTGAGGCTGCATGATGGCCGCACTCGCCTTGATGAATGTCTTTGAGAATCGCTTGGCCTTGCTCTGGCTCGACGCAGCACTGGTAGACACCAGTGAAGCTGCGCCTGACCAACTCTCTGTTGACTATAGTGTAGGCTGCCGCTCGGCGTTGCACTTGCCGAGCCAAGGTCTCATCGGTTGGTAGCTCTCCGCTTACTAAGAACTTCAGGATGGGCTGGGCCCATGAGGGTGCTGCTATTTCTTCGACGGCCAGTACTGCTACTTGGACGAGGGCGGCTGGGCTGGGAGGCGACGGGTTGGAGTCCGCATCAACTTGCTGGGTTGAAGAAGTCCCCGGGCCGACTGGCGCAGTCCCCGGGCCGAGTACTGGAGTCTTCACACTAGTCGCCGCAGTCCCCGGGCCAGGTTCTGAAGTCCCCGGGCCAGCTTCGACTGCAGCGTTTGTGGGGCCGTCTGCAAGAATTCTTGTGCCGTCTGCTGAGGCTTTGGAGTCGGATCCGACTTCTTCTGGGGGAGTCGGCACAAAAATAGAGTCTGATTCCGGTGACGGCTTGACGGATGGCTTGAGGAGGCGCCAAGGCGGCTTACGCCGGATGGTATTACTGGCGGGTGGAGCCGATTCTTGCTGTGGTATCTGCTTGTTCGTTGTCGTTTCTTGGCACGTGGAGGAACTCGCACCCCTCAAAATATCCACTCAGCTGATGTACCAAGAAACGGTAGCTCGCCATGTTTGCATCTTTGGCGTCCCAGTCGCCGGATGACTGCTGGACCACCAAGTCGGAGTCGCCATAACACAGGATCCGGCGGATGCCAAGCTCTTTGGCAAGCCGGAGCCCGTGAATGAGCGCCTCGTATTCGACGACGTTGTTGGAGGCGGCGAAATGGATCTGCAGTGCGTACTTGAGCTTGAAGCCTTTGGGGGAAGTGAGGACCACGCCGGCTCCCAAGCCGGTGCGCTTCTTGGAGCCATCGAAGTGCATCCGCCAATGGGTGGAGTCGGGCGTTGGCGGCAGGTACTGGGTCTCGGCCCAGTCGACGAGGAAGTCGGCCAGTGCTTGCGACTTGATGGCGGTGCGGGGCTGGTAATAGATGGTGTAGGGGGCCAACTCTATGGCCCATTTGGCCACTCGGCCAGAAGCATCTCGGCTTCCGATGATCTCTGCTAGTGGGGCCGTGCAAACCACGGTGATTGGATGCTCTTGAAAGTAAGGCTTCAACTTCTTGGCGGCAAAGTGCACGCCGTAACACATCTTCTGGTAGTGGGGGTAGTTCTGCTTGGAGGTCGACAGTACTTCGCTCAGGTAATATACCGGTCTCTGGATAGGTAGCGCCTTGCCTTCCTCCTTGCGTTCAACTACAATGATCGGTGACCACCTATTTGGTGGCTGCAATATACAGGAGCATGGGCTCCTTGGGAGTCGGGCCGCTTAGCACGGGGAGTAGTCAGCATTTTCTTCAACTGGAGAAAAGCTTCGTCCGCCTTGGGGTTCCATTCGAAGAAGGTGGTCTTCTTCATGAGCTGGTACAGAGGAAGAGCTTTCTCACCCAGTCGGCTGATGAATCGGCTGATGGACGCCAAACAGCCGGTGAACTTTTGCACATCTAGCAGTCGGCGGGGTACTTCCATCCTTTCGATTGCCTTGATCTTCACGGGTTGCACTCTATGTCGCGCTCGGAGACCAGAAACCAAGGAGCTGGCCGCTGGTAATTCAAGACGCACTTCTTCGGGTTGAGCTTGATCTGGAATCGGCGCAGATTTTCAAAGGTCTCCTTGAGGTCTTCCAACAGCGTTCCTCGCTTCTCCGTCTTCACCACCACGTCGTCCACGTAAACGTGGGCATTTCTGCCAAGCTGCTTAAGGAGGCACTTCTGCATGCAACGCTGAAAGGTGGCGCCGGCATTCCTTAAGCCGAACGTCATGGTCAGGTAGCGAAGGCTCCAAACGGGCGTGATGAAGGCGGTCTTCAATCATCGGCCGGGTTCAGCTTGATCTGTGATATCCTGAGTATGCATCTAAGAAGCTCAACAGCTCGCATCCGGCCGTGGAGTCTATCACCGATCGATTCTCGCAGTTTAACGGGTCCTTGGGGCAAGCTTTGTTGAGGCTTGTGTAGTCAATACACATCCGCCACTGCTTGTTCTTCAATAGTACCAAGACCGGGTTCGCTAACCACTCTGGAAAGAACACTTCCATGATGAAACTGGCTGCGAGGAGCCGGGCTATCTCTTCTCCAACAACTCTTCTCTTCTCTTCTGACAGGCGGCGCAAGGGCTGCCTCGACGGGCTTCACATCGATCGGACATGTAACTTGTGCTCGCTGAATTCTGGCTTGCAGTACACTGCATGTCTTTAGGGGACCATGCGAAAATGTCGCGATTCTCACGGAGGAAATCGACAAGCTCGCCTTCCTATTTACTGTCGAGGTTTGCACCTACAACAGCGTACCTCTCCGGGTGCTCCGGGTCCAAGGGTATCTTCTTTGTCTCTTTGGCCGGCTTGAACGAGCCCTCAGCTTCCGACTCCTTGGGGTTGGGCGACATCTCTGGCTGCCTGCCGGCCATTGCCACAACCCGATCAAGAAGCCACTTCTCAGATGCGATCACCAGGGACTCGGCCAGCCGACTGCTTTCAGCTGCACAGGCGGACGACTTTCTGTAGTCGCCGGCTACGGTCAGGATCCCCTTGGTACTCGGCATCTTCATCTTGAGGTAGGCGTAGTGGGGATCGCCATGAACTTGGCCAAAGCAGGTCGGCCAAGCGAGAACATGGTACGGGCTTTCGAGGTCCACCACTTCGAACCAGACTGGCTCTCGACGAAAGTGATCTTTGTCCCCAAAGAGGACGTCTATCAGGATCTTGCCGATCGGTGAGCAGCAAAAGCCAGGTACAATGCCGTGGAACACAGTCCGGCTGTTCTGAAGCTGTCTTTGCTTGATTCCTAACTTCTCCATTGTGTCCTTGTACATGATGTTGATGATGCTGCCTCCATCTATCAGCACTCGCGAGAAGCGAGCGGCCCGCCTATCGGCGGCAAGGGTGGCTCCCAAGACCAGGGCATAGGAGCCCGGATTCGGCATCACCTCTGGGTGATCTGCTCGGCTCCAACTGATAGGTTTCTCTGACCAGTGCATGAATTCTAGAGTATCTGATGCTACTGCATTCACTTCTTGTTGTTGCAGCCGCCTGCTGCGGCGATCGTCGGCCACACTGGTGAACACTACATAAGCTCCATGCTCCTCTGGGTACTCGTCTTGTCTTTGTGCCGGTGGCTCGACAACCCGACTCTTTGGGCGGTGGTGGAGGCGGCGGCCCAAAGAAAGGGAGGGACGAGGCCGTCTCCTTGGCGATCCTAGTGAGCCATGGCACTTCCGGGTGGTGTGGTTCGACGGCCCGCGCCGCTATGGAACTTGGCAGGACCATCTAGAGTCTGCTCAGAAGAGAAGGCCGGCATCCGCTTGGACTTGCCGCCTTTCTCGCTTGGCGGAGGCTGCCCTTCCGGCTGTTGGTTCGACCGTCGCCACCTGCCGGCTATTGGAAGCCGGCTGCGGGCCTTGCGCCAGTGATCATTCTGCTGCCGCCGACAGTGTCGCCACCGGAGTTCGGGAGCCCGAGGAGCCACCTTGCCGGGCCAGACCGACTTCGATCTCCGTCTTCATGGAGGAGTCGGCTGTGGCATTTGTCTGCTATGATCAGCAGCTCGTCCAAGGGTCTCCGGCTCGTAAAGGAGTTTGTGCTTGAGGAGGGTGCCTTCTACGCACCCGGCGGTGAAGTACTCGCTAGCCTGCACCTCGTGCACTCCTCGCAGGAGTTCCGGAGCTCGGCCCAAGCGTGAGGTAGTCGCGAGTGGACTTCGTTGGGGCCTTGCACGCACAAGGAAAGCTGGCGAGGCTTGGGAGGTCGCTTGTATGTGCTCGTGAAGTTGCGGACGAAGGCCTCGGTGAAGTCGACCCAGCTGTTGATGCTGCGGGGCTTCAAGCTGTTCAACCATGTCCGGGCCGTGCCCTGGAGCATGAGGGGAACATACTTTACGGCAACGCGCTTGTTGCCGTTCGCTATGCTGATAGCTGTGGAATAGTTAACTAGCCAGTCCTCCGGCTTCACAGAGCCGGTGTATTTGGGTGTATCTCGGGGGAGTGTGAACCCTCTGGTAAGGGCTCGTCTCGGATGCGAGGTCCGAAACACGGCGGGCCCAGCTCGTCTTCCTCTTCTAGCGCTAGGGATCGGCGGAGTCACTCGATCCGGTGGCGGGCGTCGTTTTCTCCGACTCCCTCTCGGCGGCCAAGGCGGTCGCCGAGAGTCGGATGCTCGACGGGCGGCGGGGAGACTCGCTTTTCTCTGCGGGGAGGAGGGGCAGATAGTCGTCCCGCCGTTCCACCGCTCTTGGGCGGCCGTCTTCGTCGCGCTCGATGGAGATGTGAGTCCGACTATGGCTGACAGCCGGATCCTTGTTTTTTCTTCCACGGACACCGCCATCGGTGTCCGAGACGCCGCGCCTTGATCTCGGCGGGAGGCAAGTCGCCGTGTTGTCGCCGCGGCGCCTCCGTGCGGCGGCAGCCGTCTTTTTTGCGCAGCAGCCGCGTCGAGGAGCTGCTGGACTTCGCTCTATCAGGCGGTGCTCTTCGCCTCGGTTATTCTAGTTTCGCCCGCCGCTCGGGCGGCGCGGATGTTCTCCGCGGGCGTGGCGTACACGTGGCGATTGGCCCCAAACAGGTTGGCGATGGCTACGCTGCACTGCTGGACCGCACCTAGGCAGCTAGGCCCAGTCGGAGCCGGCGAGCCGCCCACGGCGCGATCCATCTCGCACTGGTAGGCTTCTGACAAGCGTCTCATGCTTGCCAGCTTCTTCGCGCCTACGAGGAGCTGGAGGCGGCGCGCCTCCAACGTCCCAAATACGGCGTCTTCCGGAATAGGCGCGGTTAGGTCTTGCAGAACCGCGTCAAGAGGGTCATGAGTTCCTTCGCCGGAAGGCTCGTTATGACCGATGACGAGAACTTCCGTGACGGTGCTTCCGTCGCTCTCCGCGCGAGGGAGCGGCTCATCGTAGACTACCACGTTGGTGGGGAACGTGTCGAGCGACGCGGTGTCGGAGTCGACCAACATCGGGTCGGTGGAGCCTACGGACTCCAGGTCGGCGGCAGGCTCGCCGGCGACGTGGAGTTGCTCGAGGAGGCCCGCGAGAAGGCTCTCGGGGCCGCTCGTACTGCGTCGGATGCAGGCTCGTCGGAGAGGCGAACCTCGCCGACAAGTTCGGCGAGGCAGCTCGCCGCGCAGGCGACCTCAGCGCCATGCGCGGCGCAGACTCCGTCTGGCGTGCCGGGCTGGCTGCGCTCGCCAGGGAGGAAGAGGGTTCCCGTCCAGAGCAGGTCTCCGGACGACGGTTAGCCCCACAGTGGGCGCCAAATGTCGGGGGTTGGGTGCGACATATGCCAAAGGATGGCCTATCATGGAGGGGGCGAGTAGAACGTCGTCGGTGCCTGGAAACGGGATGAGGCGAAGGCATGCACGCCGACGAATCTTACCCAGCTTCAGGGCTCTACGTGGAGATAACACCCCTACTGCTGCTCTGCGGGGTCTCCGCATGATCACTATGGCAAAGTGTGTAGAAGGTTGCTCCTTGAGCTGTTCGGGGTGAGGAAGGAGAAGGGCACGGCTAGCTCTTCTCTTCCTCCTATGTGTGTGTCAAACTACTAGGGTCCAACCCCTTGCATGGGTGCCCCGGGGGGTTTATATAGGCCTACCCCCCAGGGGTACAACGGTAATCCGTCTGGGAGCAGGTCCCAGCTGTCAGTCTCTTTAGTCGCCGTCTTCTCCGCCGACTCCTGGGGCCCGCCGACTAGCGGGCCCCGCCGGCGGTCCAACATGGGGCCGACAACCCTTGTCCGCCGCGGGCGGGTCTTGCCGGTTGCGGGTTACTATAGTCGTGCTTCTAATGACGCGAGCTTGGTCATGGGGTGATGGCAACAGTGCCGCCGCCTGACGGGCGATCACTCTTGCCACTCCCTGTCTTGTCTGGTTAATGGCGCACGGAGCCCGTGAGAGGGGCCGGCCGACTCTCGGAGGCCGACTCCCAACGGGTCCGTCTTGGGGTGCTCTCGCCGTTTTTCAGACTCCCGCCGACAAGTGGTCCCGCCGCCTTCCGGTCAGACAGACAAGGCCATCATGGGTACACGGATTCTGCCCACGGGTTGATGTCGTGGCCGGCGTAACAAAGGTCGCCACGGACGGAGATCTTCGCCAAGACGGCGCCTGTGGCCATGCTCATCCTTTGTGAACGGGCAGGATGGGCTGCGAGGCGGCCCCATCCCGTCCCGTCCGTAGTCGCATCAGTAGGAGGCGGTTGGAGTCGCGGGCCGACTCCTCGTAGCCGGCTTCTCCGGAAGTCGCTGGCTGGGAGTCGGCTTATCTTGAGGCCGTCTCTGGGACTCGGCTGGGAGGGGCAGTCGGTGGCTCTGTCGCCGACTCTCAGAAGGCGGCTCTTCGTCTTGGGGTCTTGAGGGGCGCAGTCTGCCCCGATGTTTTGAAAGGTCCAGGAGCACGGGTTTGCCTACCCTGGCCCATTACTCCGACACGGTCCCTTTCAACATAGTGAATCGGGAGAGGACTGTAGTTGTGAGTATGACAGTACGGACCCACTAGGTCCACTCCCGAAGACAAGCAAGCGCCTCTTTTACTACTCAGATGAACCCCTTGTTTTTTTACTATAATCCACCCTGCTGATATCTGGGACCCACATCATTTTCAATGTATAGTCAATTAACGACAGAATTGCACAACTTTTTTTGAGTAGTAATTCAGAGGAGCAGGCTATAAACTAGGTTGTGCGGTCTCTGTGGCCCGTCTAACAACATGACCAGCCTAGCAGTTTTTTCTTTGGGAAAATAGGTAGCCCAGTATTTCTTTTTGAAGAATACCCAAGCTATACTATTTGTTTTATCCGACTTATTGGGCTACAAATCTTTTAAGACGAGGAGGGATGCATTCCGGCCTGCCAAAGAGTATGGTCAGTGTCTGTTAAAAGTAATATCAAAAGGGGTTGAAAATTCCAAAAAAATTATAGCAAATGGGATATTAGTTTCTTTTTTTGTTTTTGTTCTGCACTGATATCTTATACTCCATATTTCATTGGATTTAACATGACATAGTACTAACTTATTTTTAAATTTGTTTTAGTATGGCTACTAATTTTTGGATTAAGAATATTTTGTTTCCCAGCAAAAATTTGCGAATTTTCAAATTTCCCACATATTTAGTTAATTTTTTTAACCCTGGTACTGACTAGAAAATGGGCAGCAATTCTAAAAATGGAAAACGGGCTGCAATAAATTCCATATGAATTATAAAATGAGTAAAAATTATTAAAATAATAGCAAATGGGTTGTACACGCCACAGATTTCGAGGCTGACTTGTTTACGCAAGGCTTTGTCAGTCAACACACGATTCTAGTAGCGGTGGTTGTTGGATATCCATCCAACGGCCGACGTGCTTCTTCAATCTCTGATCTTCCTGCTCCAGCCCTAAACTAGCGCCGGCGGGACTGCCTGCTCCCTCCTCTTGTGGCCCGTTGTCATGCCGCGCAGGCTTCCCCGGCGCACCCTACTCCCTCCGCTGGCCTGGCCGCACGCAATCAACTGCCTCCTTATTACGCGAAAAAAATGATTCCTCCCACTGACATCTGGGTCGCACCGATTGGGAGGCTGACCTGTGGGCCTACTAAGTTGACGCGTACACAGGGCTTGTCAACTTAGTCAACAAACGATTCTAGCAGCAGTAACCGTTGGATTTGAATCAAACGGTGTTGCTTCTTCAATCGCTGCTCTTCTTGCACCAGCCGCCCAAACTAGCGCCGGCGAGACCGCCTGCTCCTGCCTCCAGTGGCCGGCTGTTCTGCCGTTAAGGCCTCACCGCCCCCTACTACTCCCACCGCTAGCCAGGCCCTGCGGCGACGGCAACCTCACACCGCAACCGAACCAGTGAACCCTCGTACTCCTCTCCACGTGGGCATCCACTGTCGCGTCTTCCCCAGCTCCGCGTCATCCCCTTCCTAGGCCTCGCCGTCGTCCACCACCTTGGATGCGCTCGGCGCGGAGTGGTCAACGTGGTCAACGAACGACACCATCGGAAGCAGACTGTGAATGGAGAGGCTGACAGCTGGGTCCACAGCCGCACGCAAGGAAATGCCTCCTTATTACGCGCAAAATAATGATTCCTCCACCTGACAGCTGGGACCCACCAGAAGGGCCTCTGTATTTCGCGAAAAAAACATTCCCACCGCTGATAGGTCGGACCCACCAGCTATATCTTCGCACGCAAGGAAGTGCCTCCTTATTACGCACAAAAAAATGAATACCCCCTGCTAGCTGGGAACCACCATAGTGTGTGGCTAACTTGTGGGCCTACTAAGTTGACGGGCACGAAGGGCTTTGTCAACTTAGTCAATATGAATGATTCTAGCTCCAATGACTGTACGATGTCCATCCAACGGCCATAATGCTTCTTCAACCTCTAGTCTTCTTGCTCCAGCCGCCCAAAGCAACGCCGGTCGTGCCGCCTGCTCCTGCCTCCCGTAGCCGGCTGTGCTACTGCGGAGGCCTCACCACCCCCATACTACTCCCACCGCTGGCTAGGCCATCCCTCCACTCACCCACACCCTCGTTATTCTCACGACGGCAGCCTCACACCGCAAATTAACCAGTGAACCCTCAGATTCCTCTCTCAAGGGCATCCATCGCTGTTTTCCCCGGCTCCACGTCGTCCCCTTCCTAGGCCTCGCCGTCATCCACCGCCTTGGTGCTCTCGCCGCGGCGTGGTCAATGTGGTCAACGACCGACTTCCATCGGAATTGTATTGTACGTGGAGAGGCTGACAGCTGGGTCCATGGCCGCAGCTGGGTCCACGGCCACAACCCAGTTTTTTTGTGATTTGCCAAGTAAGTCGCTTTTTCAGGCCTGTTGGGCTGCAAATCTTTCAAGACAAGGAGAGCTTCATTCGGCTGGCCGAGAAAATGGCCTATCAATAATGAGAAATGGGTTGTACATTTATAAAACACATCAAACCGGCAATTAGTTTCAAATTTCTTTTTTTCATTTCGAGATTTTAAATTGCATTGATTTTTATGCGTGGACAATTTGTTGGATTTTATATTGATATACATTTATTTTTAAAATCAGTTTGAATGTGACTCGAAATTTCAGAATTAAAAACAGTTCGGACCGCACCGAAATATGCAAAATTTCGTATAACTTTTTAACCATGGCCACAATATGGGCTGCAATGCTAACAAAAAGAATATGGGCTCAAAAAAACCTTCAGAATTAGCAAATGGGTTGTACATTATTAGAAATAATGGCAGATGGGATGTATGTTGTTTTCCACAGATTTGAGGCTTTCCTAAAAAAAGGTTGACGCATAGCAAGGATCGTTGGATGTCCATCCAACGGCCATCGTCTTCTTCAATCTTTGCTCTTCCTGCTCCACCGCTCAAACAAGCGCCATGGACTGGACTGCCTGCTCCTCCTCCCGGGTCATTACCAAGCAGCCTCACCGCCCCACCGTACTCCCATCGCTGACCTAGCCATCCCTCTACTCACTACTACGTCTTGAGCTTGCGTTGGTTTTCCCCGAAGAGGAGAGGATGATGCAGCAGAGTAGCGTAAGTATTTCCCTCCATTTTTGAGAACCAAGGTATCAATCCAGTAGGAGGCCACGCACAAGTCCCTCGTACCTGCACAAAACGATAGCTACTCGCAACCAACGCGATTTGGGGTTGTCAATCCCTTCACGGTCACTTACGAGAGTGAGATCTGATAGAGATAATATTTTTGGTATTTTTGGTATAGAGATGCAAAGTGAAAAGTAAAAGGCAAAGTAAAAACAAGGCAAGTATTAAACTGATGGAGATTGATATGATGAGAATAGACCCGGGGGCCATAGGTTTCACTAGTGGCTTCTCTCAAGAGCATAAGTATTCTACGATGGGTGAACAAATTACTGTTGAGCAATTGACAGAATTGAGCATAGTTATGAGTATATCTAGGTATGATCATATATATAGGCATCATGTCCGAGACAAGTAGATCAAAACGATTATGCATCTACTACTATTACTCCACTCATCGACCGCTATCCAGCATGCATCTAGAGTATTAAGTTAAAAACAGAGTAATGCCTTAAGCAAGATGACATGATGTAGAGGAATAAATTCATGCAATATGATAAATACCCCATCTTGTTATCCTCAATGGCAACAATACAATACGTGCCTTGCAACCCTTTCACATCGGGTAAGGACACCGCAAGATTGAACCCAAAGCTATGCACTTCTCCCATTGCAAGAACTACCAATCTAGTTGGCCAAACCAAACGGATAATTCAAAGATACTTGCAAAGATAACTCAATCATACATAAAATAATCCAGAGAAGATTCAAATATTATTCATAGATAAGCTGGATCATAAACCCACAATTCATCTGTCTCAACAAACACACCGCAAAAAGAAGATTACATCGAATAGATCTCCACGAGAGAGGGGCAGAACATTGTATTAAGATCCAAAAAGAGAGAAGAAGCCATCTAGCTACTAGCTATGGACCCGAAGGTCTGAAGTAAACTACTCACACTTCATCGGAGAGGCTATGGTGTTGATGTAGAAGCCCTCCATGGTGGATGCCCTTCCAATGGAGCTCCTAACAGGCCCCAAGATGGAATCTCGTGGATACAGGAAGTTGCGGCGGTGGAATTAGGTTTTTGGCTCCTGTTCTGATCGTTTGGGGGTACGTATGTATATATCGGAGGAAGGAGTACGTCGGTGGAGCAACAGGGGGCGAGCCCTAGGGGGGCCCCCACCCTCGTGACCGCCTCCGTTGTTCCTTGGCGTAGGGTCCAAGTCTCCTGGATCACGTTCGGTGAGAAAATCACGTTTCCGAAGGTTTCATTCCGTTTGGACTCCGTCTGATATTCCGTTTCTTCAAAACACTGAAAAAGGCAAAAAAAAACAGCAATTCTGGGTTGGGCCTCCGGTTAATAGGTTAGTCCCAAAAGTAATATAAAAGTGGAAAAGAAAGCCCATTATAGTCCAAAACAATAGATAAAGTAGCATGGAGCAATAAAAAATTATAGATAGGTTGGAGACGACGTGCATCCCCAAGCTTAATTCCTGCTCGTCCTCGAGTAGGTAAATGATAAAAAGAGAATTCTTGATGCGGAGTGATACTTTGGCATAATTTCAATGTAAATCTTCTTAATCATGGTATGAATATTCAGATCCGAAAGATTCAAGACGAAAGTTCATATTGACATAAAAATAATAATACTTCAAGTATATAACTAATAAATTATGTCTTCTCAAAATAACATGGCCAAAGAAAGTTATCCCTACAAAATCATATAGTCTGGCTATGCTCCATCTTCCCCACACAAAGTATTTAAATCATGCACAACCCCGATGACAAGCCAACCAATTGTTTCATACTTTAACACTTTCAAAACTTTTTCAATCTTCACGCAATACATGAGCATGAGCCATGGATATAGCACTATAGGTGGAACAGAATGGTGGTTGTGGAGAAGACAAAAAGAGGGAAGATAGTCTCACATCAACTAGGCGTATCAACGGGCTATGGAGATGCCCATCAATAGATATCAATGTGAGTGAGTAGGGATTGCCATGCAACGGATGCACTAGAGCTATAAGTATATGAAAGCTCAACAAAAGAAACTAAGTGGGTGTGCATCCAACTCGCTTGCTCACGAAGACCTAGGGCAATTTGAGGAAGCCCATCATTGGAATATACAAGCCAAGTTCTATAATGAAAAGTTCCCACTAGTATATGAAAGTGACAAAATGAGAGACAATCTATCATGAAGATCATGGTGCTACTTTGAAGCACAAGTGTGGTAAAAGGATAGTAACATTGTCCCTTCTCTCTTTTTCTCTCATCTTTTTATTTGGGCCTTTTCTCTTCTTCTTTTATGGACTCTTTTTTTTAATTTTTTTATCTTTCGTCCGGAGTCTCATCCCGACTTGTGGGGGAATCATAGTCTCCGTCATCCTTTCCTCACTTGGGACAATGCTCTAATAATGATGATCATCACACTTTTATTTTTCTTACAACTCAACAATTACAACTCGATACTTTGAACAAAATATGACTCTATATGAATGCCTCCGGCGGTGTACCGGGATATGTAATGAAACATGAGTGACATGTATGAAAGAATTATGAAAGGTGGCTTTGCCACAAATACGATGTCAACTACATGATCATGCTAGCAATATGACAATGATGGAGCGTGTCATAATAAACGGAACGGTGGCAAGTTGCATGGCAATATATCTCGGAATGGCTATGGAAATGCCATCATAGGTAGGTATGGTGGCTGTTTTGAGGAAGATATATGGTGGGTGTATGATACCGGCGAAAAGTGCGCGGTATTAGAGAGGCTAGCAACGGTGGAAGGATGGGAAAAAGTGCGTATAATCCATGGACTCAACATTCACTACTAGGGAAAACCTTATAAACAGAACTTTAGCAGCAGCGAGGGTCAAAAAAGCACGCTGGTGCTAACTAGCAAAGAGCGCTTTGGCCAAATCAAGGCTGCAGATAAAGTTCTAGCAGTAGCGTGTGCTGCCCTAAACACGTTACTACTAAAATTCCCACGGCTTAGCCGATAGGCTTCACATAGTAGTAGCGACCTATAAAGAATCGCGCTACCGCTACATTCTCTGTAGCAGCGCATTTTATATTAAACTCGCTACTGCTAAAGGATATAAAATTAAATGGAAAGCAAATAGAAAGGTAATTGAAAATGAAAGAAATAGAATAATGTGAAAGGAAAAAAATAAAATGTGAAGAAAACTAAATGAAAAAGGGAAAAAAGAGAAAGGAGTAGCAGTAGCGTGTATCCCAGAAAGCGATGTAGCTAACTTAGCAGTAGCGTTGTTCCTGGAACGCGCTACTGCTACCTCTGACTTAACCACGGGTTCGTCCTTCCCCACGGCCACTTCCCCAAATCCAACTGTTCACACTCCGCCGTCGCCGCCGTCACGCCAAGGCCTCCGCGACACCCTCTACGCCGCCACGACCCCAGATTCAACGCCGCCCCGCCTCGACCTCAACGCCGCCTCGACCCGACCTCGACGCCGCCATCCGCAAGGCTCGAGGCCCCTCAACCCCGACCTCGACGCCGCCTGCCCCTCCCTCGTCGCGCAGGCACCCGAGGTGAGCACGCCTGCTCCTCCCTCTCCCCTACCTCTGCCTAGGTTTTTTTTAATTTTAGTTGCATCAAATTAGTTAGGGTTCATGTGAGAGTGGAAACAAATCGGATGCGGATGCGGCAAATGAGTTAGGGTTCATGTAAGGGTGGAAACGAATCAATTTCTAAGATGAATCATAAAACGAGTAAAATTTGACCACTTATTTCACTTTATAGTTGGATAATTGGAATATCCGCTACCACTTTCCACCCCTATAGGTTCATCAAATTAGATGGTAATTAGGGCAGTAGTTCCTAGGTACTAATTAGTTAGTAAGAACTAGGTACTAATTAGGTATTAGAATATTTTTATTTATAGTAAGTTTATTTTTAGTAAGAACTAGTTGAATTAATAGAACTAGTTAGTAAGAACTTGTTGTTATTTTTTAGTTAAAGCAATTTTTCCCGCATCGACGAGATTTATGCCTATCCCGCATCCTCGTCGTCGAGTCGGCGGAGGACGACACCTGCTTGACCAGATGGGCCATGTCCGGGACTGGGCTCCGCCGGGGTGGTACTGGGAGGCGCTACCTACCGGGGAGTGCAAGTTGGTGAGGAGCCAGTCTGTCATTGACCCGAACCTTCTTTGGTGGCGGTCGCGTGGGCCAGTGATGTTCCACAGGCTCGAGGACTCCGCAGAGGTGGTGCGTCACCGTGTCAGTGAGGAGGACGCGCACGTCCGTCGCTACTTGTTTGCGTCGGAGCACAGGTTCTCCAATACCTAGGAGGTTCTCTGTGGATCTCACCGAGTTATGATCCCGTGATGGTTCCTTCTCTGTGGGTGTCCACCGCCTGCGCCGATACCCGTCGTGGTGCTAGGGTTTTAGTTGTATTAGTGATGTTATATGTATGACACTATTCGTGATGTATTAGTGATAATATTCGATGATGTACGGACGCATGAGATGATTTACTTTTGCTTATTGAATGCATGCTAATTTGAGTCCTATAAGATATTTTGAAATGTATATCTTGTGTTTCTCAATATCCAAGTGGCGGTCATGTTTGCAGGTTACACCTCCGAGTGGCCTATGTTTTGCCGGAGTGTTGATTCATTTCGCTCCGACAAATTTCAGGCGCCGATATGTCCTATTTTAGCAAAGGTCATGCCGGATTTTTCCGTGAATTTTGGCATGACTTGTGCCAGATTCTATGTAGGAAATATCGAGTGCCCCGGATTTGTGTGTTGAGTATCCTGGTAGTTGTCTTCGATCGATTTTCAATTAATGTTTTAAGTATGAACATAGGAAATGTCTGACGACGAAAAGGATTTCGGTATTTGCAAATACTGTGAAGACGAGCGCCTGTGCGACGGAATCTTCCTAGATGATGATAGGCGCTCAAAGATCAAGCTGGACGAGAACTTCGAAGTGGATACAGTAAGTCATAACGATAAGTCTTTTTTCGTAATTAAGCATGACATCCACTTCATTTGCTTCAACTTATATTTTTTTACTATTCTACTAGCGTATCCCCTGCCATGCAAGAGTTTTTGTATTGGATAAGATAGGTTTCAGTCATACTACGGAGGTAAAGAAAGTTTATTTGAAGACCGAGCATGGTTATATTTTCCATGCAAAATTATACAATTCAGACAACTACACCTATTTTGGATGCAAAACATATGAGCACTATGCAAGACTTATGCATTTGAGCCGATATGGTTATCACCTTTGATATTCGTCGGAAGATGATATTGAAGGTAATACCGACATCCTGGTCGATGTGCGACGCCTCGATTATACCATTATGTAAGTTTCTCAACCATATTTATGTCTTTGATATTGTTTATTCAAAAATAGTTGACAACTAATTTGTATTGTCAGCTTATTTCGTGCAGAAGAAAACATGTCCAGGCTTTGGTAGATGTGGACCCATCGCTGTCCCGAGGCTGAACTAAACTGCGAGGAGCTAAGTCATTATGTTTCATGGCTTGAGGATCTTGATACTGTCAAAACAAATTTTCTTCCTGGATTTAGAAATGTTAGTAATCGAAAACGTGCGACCAATAGTGTTCGTAATGAACTACGGTCACATCTATTTAGGAAGGATGGTAAGATTTTTACTATTTGTCCTCAGTGCATCTTTTCCATACATTATTTTTGAAGCTAAACTTCATTGCTAAGTATGTTACCATACGATGTTCTTCAACAGGACTCCGATGAATGTTGTGCCTTATGGGATCGAGACTAAAGGTACCATGAGTATTATCACCACGGCCAAGATATCCTACAGATTACTTTAGTGCATTCAAGATTAGCGACGGATGCTTAATAGTGCAAGACTGGACCAAATATGTGATGGGGGAGCGCAGAGAAGTACTAGGGAGCAAACGGAGGCGCTACCCACGATTGGGAGACAGGTTCATCTGCATGCTCCAACTTGATCAAGGAGGAGAGCTACACATGTTTTATGTTGTTTTACCTAAGAGAGAGCAGCAGGAGTGATTACCTAGTTAGAAATGAGTTTTAGGATGATGATGTGCTACACTATTACTATGATGATAAAATAGCTAGTGTTGGTGGTAATGACTATGATGATTATTATTAGCTAGTGTTAGTGGTGATTAAATAAATAATGTTGGTGGTAATGACCATGATGATGATTAAATATCTTGTCTTTGGCGGATTAGATTCAAGTGGAGGCAACATGTGGTGCACATCGAAAGTACTACTAGTCCAAACTAGATCAAGTTTGGATTAGTAGTATACTTTGACATGCACCACATATTGCCTCCACTTGAACCTAATCCACCTTTATTTGACAATCGTTATGGACATAATTATGTAAACCTCATAACAGGTATTGTATCAATATTTGTACGATGGCGAATAAATAAACTAAAAATGAAAAATAAAAAAGAATACTAGTAGCGATGGAGAGAAAACACGCTGCCAAGAGTTACATTAGCAAGAGCGCTGGAGTGAACAAACGCTGCAGTTTATTCGTCTCTAGTAGCGATGGGCACGACATCGCTAAGCATTAGTTGTAGCGCCTTATTAGTAGCGCGCCTACCCGCGCTACTAGTGAGCACAAAACCAGCGCTACTGCTAGGGTTTTCCCTAGTAGTGATTAGTCATAAAGAACTCATATACTTATTGCAAAAATCTAGAAGTTATCAAAGCAAAGTATTACGCGCATGCTCCTAGGGGGATAGATTGGTAGGAAAAGACCATCGCTCGTCCCCGGCCGCCACTCATAAGGAAGACAATCAATAAATAAATAATGCTCCGAGTTCATCACATAACGGTTCACCATAATGCGCATGCTACGGGAATCACAAACTTCAACACAAGTATTCTTTAAATTCACAACTACTCAACTAGCATGACTCTAATATCACCATCTTCATATCTGAAATCAATTATCAAGCACCAAACTTATCTTAGTATTCAACGCACTCAAAAGAAAGTTTTGACATATCTTGAATACCAAGTATATTAACATTAAGCAAATTACCATGATTTTAACGACTCTCAAAATAATCTAAGTGAAGCATGAGAGATCAATAGTTTCTTTAAAACAAATCCACCACCGTGCTCTAAAATATCTGAGTGAAGCACTAGAGCAAGAATTATCACGCTCAAAAGATATAAGTGAAGCACTATGAGCAAAACTATCAAGCTCAAAAGATATAAGTGAAGCACATAGAGTATTCTATCAAATTCCAATTCATGTATGGCTCTCTCAAAAGGTGTGTACAGAAAGTATTATTGTGGTAAACTAACAAGCAAAGACGCAAATAATACAAGACGCTCCAAGCAAAACACATATCATGTGGTGAATAAAAATATAGCTCCAAGTAAATTACCGATGGAAGTGGATTTAAAGAGGGATGCCTTCCGGGGCATCCCCAAGCTTTGACTTTTTGGTTTCCTTGGATTATCTTGGGGGTGTCATGGGCATCCCCAAGCTTAGGCTCTTGCCACTCCTTGTTCCATAATCCATCAAAAGAATTCACCCAAAACTTGAAAACTTCACAACACAAAACTCAATAGAAATCTCGTGAGCTCCATTAGAGAAAGAAAACAAAAGACTACTTTAAGGTACTGTAATGAACTCATTATTTATTTATATTGGTGTTAAACCTACTGTATTCCAACTTCTCTATGGATCATAAACTATTTTACTAGCCATAGATTCATCAAAATAAGCATACAACACACGCAAAACAGAATCTGTCAAAAACAGAACAGTCAGTAGTAATCTGTAACTAACGCAAACTTCTGGAACTCAAATAATTCTACCAAAATTTGTCAACCTGGAAAATTTGTTTATTGATCAGCAGCAATTGGAATCAGTATTTTATCAGGTTCTGGTGATTTTTAACAATTCGGGCACTGAGCGCAAAGTTTCTGGAAATTACAGCAAGATCAAATAACTATCATCCAAGAAGATCCAATAGGTTTAACTTGGCACAGACACTAATTAAAAGACAAAACCACATCTAAACAAAGGCTAGATGGATTATTTATTCCTAAACAGAATCAAAAACTAAAAAACTAAAAATAAAATTGGGTTGCCTCCCAACAAGCGCTATCATTTAACGCCCCTAGCTAGGCATAAAAGCAAGGATAGATCTAGGTATTGCCATCTTTGGTAGGCAATCCATAAGTGGCTCTCATAATAGATTCATATGGTAATTTTATTATATTTCTAGGAAAGTGTTCCATGCCTTTCTTTAATGGAAATTGAATCTAATATTCCCTTCCTTCATATCAATAATTGCACCAATCGCTCGAGGAAAGGTCTACCAAGAATAATAGGACATGAAGGATTGCAATTTATATCAAGAACGATAAAATCTACGGGCACATAATTCCTATTTGCAAAAATAAGAACATCATTAATTCTTCCCATAGGCTTTTTAATAGTGGAACTGCAAGATGCAAGTTTAGAGAGCAATCATCAAAGTCACGGAAATCTAGCAAATCACACAAAGTTTTGGGAATAGTGGAGACACTAGCACCCAAATCACACAAAGCACTAAACTCATGATCTTTAATTTTAATTTTGATAGTAGGTTCCCACTCATCATAGAGTTTCCTAGGGATAGAAACTTTCAACTCAAGTTTTTCTTCATAAGACTGCATCAAGGCATCAACAATGTGTTCGGTAAAGGCCTTATTTTGACTATAAGCATGAGGAGAATTTAGCACGGATTGCAACAAGGAAATACAATCAATTAAAGAGCAATTTTCATAATTAAATTCCTTGAGATCAAATATAGTGGGTTTAGTAACATCTAGATTTTTATTTCTTTCAATCCCACTTTTATCAATTTCATCATCAAGATCTAAAACTCGAATTCTTAAAACGCCTTCTAGGTAAAGGAAGATCATATTCAGTTTCATCAAGATTCATATTGCAAAACAAAGATTTAATAGGGGACACATCAATAACTTTTAGATCTTCATCTTGATTTTCATAGGAATTAGAAGAACACGCTTTAATAAAGGCCTCTTTGGAAGCACGCATCCTAGCGGTTCTTTATTTGCACTCATCAATGGAAATTCTCATATCTTTGAGAGACTCATTGATATCATGCTTAGGAGGAATAGATCTAATCTTTAAAGAATCAACCTCAAGAGAAATTCTATCAACGTTCCTAGCCAAATCATCAACTTTAAGCAATTTCTCTTCAAGCAAAGCATTAAAATTGTTTTGTGAATTCATAAACTCTTTAACACTACTCTCAAATTCAGAGGGCATCTTATTAAAATTTCCATAAGAGTTGTTGTAGGAATTTCCATAATTATTAGAAGGATTACTAGGATAAGGCCTAGGATTAAAATTCTCAGATAATGCTGCGTTGTTACCAAAATTATTCCTACCAACAAAATTCACATCCATAGATTCATTATTATTCTCAATCAAGGTAGACAAAGGAATATCATTAGGATCAGAAGAAACACTCTTAGTAGCAAATAATTTCATAAGTTCATCCATCTTTCCACTCAAAACATTGATTTCTTCTATCGCATGCACTTTTTTATTAGTAGATCTTTCAGTATGCCATTGAGAATAATAAACCATAATTTTATCTAGGAGTTTAGTAGCATCTCCTAAAGTGATTTCCATAAAAGTGCCT
This sequence comes from Aegilops bicornis, assembly GCA_021605145.1. Lineage (NCBI taxonomy): Eukaryota > Viridiplantae > Streptophyta > Magnoliopsida > Poales > Poaceae > Aegilops > Aegilops bicornis. The sequence continues at coordinate 377,593,527 of CM038669.1, read as the reverse complement.
CCCGCGGCCAAATCTAAAAGATTTCTAGAAGCAAAATTCAATCCGGCATAATTTTTTTTGTATAATCATCCACAAGTTCAAACCATGAGTAGGACAATTACGTATCATTAATTTCATTCTCTCCCAAGCTTGTGCAACATGTTCATGATCAAGTTTCTTAAAATTCATAATATCGCTCCTAAGAGAGATGATCTTAGCGGGAGGAAAATACTTAGAGATAAAAGCATCTTTGCACTTGTTCCAAGAATCAATACTATTTTTAGGCAAAGATGAAAACCACGCTTTAGCACGATCTCTAAGCGAAAATGGAAATAGCTTCAACTTAACGACATCATTATCGACATCTTTTTTCTTTTGCATATCACATAAATCAACGAAACTATTTAGATGAGTAGCGGCATCTTCACTAGGAAGGCCGGCGAATTGATCTTTCATAACAAGATTCAACAAAGCAGTATTGATTTCACAATATTCAGTATTGGCAAGAGGAGCAATCGGAGTGCTAAGGAAATCATTATTAATGGTATTGGTGAAGTCACACAATTTAGTGACATCTTGAGCCATCGCGACAAACAAGCAATCCAACAAACGAGCAAACAAGCGGACGAGGAAAAAGGCAATGGGAAAAAGAGGAAGAGATTGGGAAAGAGAGGGCGAATAAAACGACAAGGGTGAAGTCGGGGAGAGGAAAACGAGAGGCAAATGGCAAATAACGTAATGCGAGAGATAGGGATTGTGATGGGTACTTGGTATGTTGACTTTTGCGTAGACTCCCTAAGAACGGGCGCCGTAAATCCTTCTTGCTACGCCTTGAGCTTATGCGTTGGTTTTCCCGAAGAGGAGAGGATGATGAAGCAGAGTAGCGTAAGTATTTCCCTCAGTTTTTGAGAACCAAGGTATCAATCCAATAGGAGGCCACGCACAAGTCCCTCGTACCTGCATCAAATGATAGCTACTCGCAACCAACGCGATTAGGGGTTGTCAATCCCTTCACGGTCACTTACGAGAGTAAGATCTGATAGAGATAATATTTTTGGTATTTTTGGTATAGATATGCAAAGTGAAAAGTAAAAGGCAAAGTAAAAACAAGGCAAGTATAAAAGTGACGGAGATTGATATGATGAGAATAGACCCAGGGGCCATAGGTTTCACTAGTGGCTTCTGTCAAGAGCATAAGTATTCTACGACGGGTGAACAAATTACTTTTGAGCAATTGACAGAATTGAGCATAGTTATGAGTATATCTAGGTATGATCATATATATAGGCATCACGTCTGAGACAAGTAGATCGAAACGATTCTGCATCTACTACTATTACTCCACTCATCGACCGCTATGCAGCATGCATCTAGAGTATTAAGTTAAAAACAGAGTAACGCCTTAAGCAAGATGACATGATGTAGAGGAATAAATTCATGCAATATGATAAATACCCCATCTTGTTATCCTCGATGGCAACAATACAATACGTGCCTTGCAACCCTTTCTGTCACTAGGTAAGGACACCGCAAGATTGAGCCCAAAGCTATGCACTTCTCCCATTGCAAGAACTACCAATCTAGTTGGCCAAACCAAACGGATAATTCAAAGATACTTGCAAACATAACTCAATTATACATAAAAGAATTCAGAGAAGATTCAAATATTATTCATAGATAAGCTGGATCATAAACCCACAATTCATCGGTCTCAACAAACACACCGCAAAAAGAAGATTACATCGAATAGATCTCCACGAGAGAGGGGAGAACATTGTATTGAGATCCAACAAGAGAGAAGAAGCCATCTAGCTACTAGCTATGGACCCGAAGGTCTGAAGTAAACTACTCACACTTCATCGGAGAGGCTATGGTGTTGATGTAGAAGCCCTCCGTGGTGGATGACCCCTCCGGCGGAGCTCCGGAACAGGCCCCAAGATGGGATCTCGTGGATACAGGAAGTTGCGGCGGTGGAATTAGGTTTTTGGCTCCTATTATGATCGTTTGGGGGTACGTAGGTATATATAGGAGGAAGGAGTACGTCGGTGGAGCGACAGGGGCCCACGAGGCGGGGCGCGCCCCACCCTCGTGACCGCCTCATTGTTCTTTGGCATAGGGTCCAAGTCTCCTGGATCACGCTCGGTGAGAAAATCACGCTTCAAGGTTTCATTCCGTTTGGACTCCGTTTGATATTCCGCTTCTTCAAACACCGAAAAAGGCAAAAACAAGCAATTTCGGGCTGGGCCTCCGGTTAATAGGTTAGTCCCAAAAGTAATATAAAAGTGGAAAAGAAAGCCCATTATAGTCCAAAACAATAGATAAAGTAGCATGGAGCAATCAAAAATTATAGATACGTTGGAGATGTATCACTCACCCACACGTGTTGTTATTCTCCGGCGATGGCAGACGAACTAGTAAACCCTTGTACAGTCGTACTCCCCTCCGCGTGGGAAACAACTGATGAGTCTTCCCTGGCTCCGTGTCGTTCCCTTCCTAGGCCTCACCGTCGTCCCCCACCCGGGTGCTCTCAGCGCGGCCTGGTCAACATGGTCAACGACCGACATGCATCTGAAGTGGACTATACGTGGAGAGGCTGACAGCTGGGTCCACGGCCGCACGCAAGGAAATGCCTCCTTATTACGCGCAAAATAATGATTCCTCCACCTACATCTGGGACCCACCGAAAGGGTCTCTGTATTTCGTGAAAAAAACGTTACCGCCGCTGACAGCTCGGACCCACAAGCTATACCTTCGCATGCGAGGAAGTGCCTCCTTATTACGCACAAAAATATGAATACTCCCCCTGCTAGCTGGGACCCAGTATAGTGGGAGGCTGACTTGTGGGCCTACTAAGTTGACGGGGACGGAGGGCTTTGTCAACTTAGTCAATATGCACGATTCCAGCTCCAGTGACCGTACGATGTCCATCCAACGGTCGTAGTGCTTCTTCAACCTCTGGTCTTCTTGCTCCAGCCGCCTAAACCAGCGCCGGTCGTGCCTCGTGCTCCTGCCTCCCGTGGCCAGTTTCGATACCGCGGAGGCCTCACTTACCCCTACTACTCCCACCGCTAGCCAGGCCATCCCTCTACTCACCCACACCCCATGTTATTCTGCAGCGACGACAGCCTCACACCGCAGCCGAACCAGTGAACCCTCGTACTCCTCTCCGCGTGGGCATCCACTACCACGTCTTCCCTGGTTCCGCGTCGACCCCTTCCTAGGCCTCGCCGTCGTCCACCGCCTTGGTGCCCTCGGCGCGGTGTGGTCAATGTGGCCAACGACCGACTTCCATCGGAAGAGTATCAGACGTGGAGAGGCCGACAATTTGGGTCCACGGCAGCCGCAAGGAAGTGCCTCCTTATTACGCGCAAAATAATTATTCCTGCACCTGACAGCGGGGACCCACCGGATGGCAACCGTATTTCGCAAAAAAGATGTTCCCCCCTGACTGCTGGGACCTACCAGCGACATCTTCGCACGCAAGGAAGTGTGTCCGGGCAAAAAAAACGATTTGCCCCCTGACTGCTTGGACCCACCAGCTATATCTTCGCACACAAGGAAGTGCTTGACAGTCGGGACCCACCTGGTCGAAGCGTACGTAGCGTTGTCATTCTAGTCGCGAACGTGTACGTACATACTCGTCCATGTAGAGTCGTGCACGTGTAGTAGTAGAGGCGCGCATGTAGCATGTACACGTACGTACAGCGGCCGGTGTGCAAGAAAGAAAATACGGCCACGTACGTACATACGGGCAGGGTCTCGAACACCTACTCGCGCATACGTACGACCAGGGCTCATGTACATGGCTGGGTCGGAACGGAGAAACAGCGTCATCATCGTGTTCATGGGGAGCCAACCGGCTGGGTCGGAACGGAGAAACAGCGTCATCATCGTGTTCATGGGGAGCCAACCGGCTGGGTCGGAATGGAATGTGTCGTCATGTTCATCCGGAGGGCTTGGACGGAACAACTGATGGAAATGAGGCCTGGCGTACCGCAGAAGGAGGAAACGGCCTTTTGTTCGACTGGCCATGTTCGAAACGGTATCCTGTTCATCGGGAGGGGTCTGGCGTACCGCAAAACGGAGGAAATAGACCTCCTACGGTCGAAACGGGGGTCCTGTTGATCGGGAGGGGTGTGGCGTACCACAAAACGGAGGAAACGGACTTGTGTTGGAGCGCTACGTTCGAAACGGGGGTCCTGTTCATCAGGAGGGGTGTGGCGTACCGCAAAATGGGACTCCACGAGATACTGTTCATCTCCACCATCGACCCCCTCCAGCCTCCACGGGCTACTGTTCATCCACTGTCGACCTCCTCCAGCCTCCACCTGCGCCTGGCTTTGTACAAAGGGTTACATGCCTTGCCGGCAAGGCTTGTACAAAAGGGTAGCTTGCCGGGAGGCCCGGCAAGCCACGCCTTATGGGTAAAACTTACGGAGATGCTCGATGTTCCAGGAATTGCTCACTGGAATGGCATCTTCCGTCTCCAGCCGGACTGCGCCGGGCCTGGTGACTCGTGTTACCCAATAAGGGCCTTCCCACTTTGGTGTCAACTTGTTGGAATTCTTGGCCTATTGAACATGCCAAAGAACATGGTCGCCTTCCTCAAAGCTCCGGGCATGGACCTTGCGGCTATGGTAGCGGCGCAAGGCTTGCTGGTAGTGTGCTGCTCTCACAGCCGCCCAGAGACGATCTTCCTCAAGGAGTGTCGCATCATCTTGCCGCAATCGCTCTTGCTCAAGCTCATCATAAGCGAGCACTCGAGGTGACCCGTATATGAGTTCCGTGGGGAGAATTGCTTCTGCCCCGTAAACCAGGGCAAAGGGTGTCTGGCCGGTGGCTCGATTTGGCGTCATTCTGATCGACCAAAGAACCGCCAGCAACTCGTCAATCCAGCACCTTCCACTCTTGCGCAGCCTGTCGAAAGTCTTCGTTCTTAAGCCTCGCAGGACTTCAGCATTTGCTCTCTCCGCTTGGCCGTTGCTCCGTGGATGTGCCACGGAAGCAAAACAGACCTTGCTGCCGAGATCCTCAATGTATTGCATGAAGGCATGGCTTGTGAACTGTGTGCCGTTGTCGGTGATGATCCTGTTGGGCACCCCAAAACCGCACACTAGTCCCTTGAAGAACTTGATGATTGACTGCGCTGTCATCTTCCTCACTGCTTCCACTTCTGGCCCCTTTGTGAACTTGTCGATTGCAACGTACAAGTACTCAAAGCCCACGACAGCGCGGGGAAAGGGCCCAATATGCCGAGCCCCCAGACCGAGAAGGGCCAGGAGAGAGGGCTAGTTTGAAGGGCTTGAGTTGGTTGATGGAGCTTCTTCGAATGGAACTGGCACGCTTCACACTTGGTTACTAGTGCTGTCGCATCCTGGAGGGTGGTGGGCTAGAAGAAACCTTGCCGGCAAGGGCCCTCGACCCTATGTGGGAGCCACATATGCCTCCATGTATCTCTGCCAACAGCTTTAGTCCTTCCTCCCGGGAGATGCACTTCAATTTCACCCCATTCGGTCTTCTTCTGTATAGCTCGTTATCAACGAACTGGTACAGGGCAGACCGGCGGGCTACTCTTTCCGCCTCTTCCTGCTCCTCAGGAAGCTCTCCTTTCTGAAAGAATCAGACGGCGGTGTCTTTGTGCCCATGCCGGAGCCTCGTGGCTCGACGACAAGGACCAAAGGCATTTCTTCCAGACGGGGGCGGCCGCCTTCCACAGCCGCGGACACGAGGTCCTGCCGAAGTCGGTCGCCCCGCGGCAGGATCGGCATCCACGGCAACATCTTCGCCGGCGGCTCCGGGGAGCTCGGTGGGGAAGTACTTGCCGGGGCCTAGCTTCCTCCGCTTGTTCTACCCGGTCGACGGCTCAACGGATGGCTGAGTTAACTAAAGCACAAAAGTACCTGGTTCCACATGTAGCTTGAGGGCAGCGTGCTTTGACAGGTAATCGGCGATGTCGTTCTCCGCCCGAGGGACATGCTCCGCTTGTATACCGTCAAAGCGTTCCTCCAGTTTCCTCACCTCATCTACTTAAGCTTCCATCAACGGGCTTTGATAATCTTTGTTGATCTGCCTGACGACGAGCTGTGAGTCACCTCGACGATGAGCTTTTTAACCCCGAGGTCCGCCGCGATCCTGAGACCGGCAAGCAAACCCTCGTAGTCAGCGGTGTTGTTGGTTGACATCTCCCGGGGGAAGTGCATCTGGACGACGTACTTGAGGTGCTCTCCGGTGAGTGCGACAAGCAAAGACACACCGGGCGCCTTTGCAGCGAGAAGGCACCATCAAAGTACATGATCCAGTTGCAACTCGTTTCCTTGCCGGGGAGAGTGGTCTCTCGTACCTCTTCATTGGGCGTCGAGGTCCATTCTGCAACAAACTCCGCCAAGACTCTGCTCTGAATCGTCAAGGTACTTTTGAACTTTAAACCGAAGCTTGACAGCTCTAGGGCCCATTCCACAATCCTCCCCGTTGCATCTAGGTTATGCAATATCCGTTGCAATGGGAGGCGGGTGACCACCGTGATCTCATGCGCTTGGAAGTAATGGCGCAGCTTTCTCGAAGCCATAAGGAGGCCGAAGAGCAGCTTTTGCACACTTGAGTACCTCGACCTAGCCCTCGCAAAGGGAGCCGACGGGCAAACTGGGTGCTGCACCATTTTCTTCTTCTGCGCTTTTTCATCTGGTCGCGTGGGTCCCGTCGCACGGGCGCCAGCCTTGCCGGGGCCGAACCCTGCCGGGGGCTCAGCCTTGCCGGGGCTGAGCCCTGCCGGGGAGGGTTCCAGCCCGCCAACCATCGACTCTGCCGTTGTTGCTGTCTCCTCATCAACCTCTCTCTGCACCGCTAGTGCGGCTCTAACCACCTGATTCGTTGCCGCTAGATAAAGTAGCAACGGTTCTTGTGGTTTGGGCGCAACCAGCATTGGGGTAGAGGAGAGGTATTTCTTCAAATCTTGCAGCGCTGCCTCGGCCTCTGGGGTCCACTCCATCGGCCCTGCTTTCTTTAAGATCTTGAAAAAAGGAAGGGCACGCCTCCATGACTTGAGATGAACCGGCTCATGGCAGAAACGCAGCCAGTGAGCCGACGCACGTCCTTGATCCATTTGGGTGCCCCAATCTGCTCGATGGCCTTGATCTTATCTGGGTTTGCTTCAATCCCGCGCTGGGACACAAAGAACCCGAGAAGCTTGCCGGACGGGACGCCGAAGACACACTTCTCAGGGTTCAATTTGAGGTTGATCTTGCGCAAGTTCCCAAATGTTTCCTCCAGATCTTGCACGAGCGTTGCTTTGTCCTTGGTTTTGACCACTATGTCATCCATATAAGCTTCCATATTTCTATGTAGCTGGGGCTCAAAACCAATTTGGACTGCTCTTGCAAAGGTCGAGCCAGCACTCGTCAACCCAAAAGGCATCCGTAAAAAGCAATACGTACCACATGGGGTGATGAATGCTGTATTTTCCTTCTCTTCCTTTGTCATGAAGATCTGGTGGTATCCTGAGTAGGCGTCCAGGAACGATAAGAGGTCACACCCAGCCGTGGAGTCAACAATCTGCTCAATGCGCGGCAACAGGAAAGGATCCTTTGGGCACGCCTTATTGATGTCTGTGTAATTAATACACAGCCTCCATTTCCCATTTACCTTGCGCACCACTAACGGATTGGCCAACCACGTTGGATGGAGTACTCCTCTCACCAAGCCTGCTGCCTCTAGCTTTCTGATTTCCTCCGTGATGAACTCCTGCCTCTCCAGAGCTTGCTTCCTGACCTTCTGCTTGACGGGCCGCGCATGAGGGCAGACAGCAAGGTGGTGCTCAATCACCTCCCTGGGAAAGCTGGGGATGTCAGAGGCTTGCCATGCAAACACATCGACATTCGCCCGTAGGAAGGCGACGAGCTCGCTTTCCTATTTTCCATTGAGGGTGGAGCTTATGGTAAAATCTCCCTGCACTGGCCCCTCCTTGACGGGCACCTTCTTAGTCTCTGGTGGCGTGGCTCTGGACTTCTTGCTCTTGCCGGCGGATCTCTCTGGCACGTCCTCAACGGGAGCGCAACACCCCAAAGAGGTGTGCTTGCCGGAGTGGGTGCTAGGAGTCTCGCCGGTCTAATCCCCCCCCCGGGGGGGGCTCCGTCGGCAGGAGCAGGTACCTTAGCGGCAGCTGCAGCAACTACTTCCCGGTAGAGTTGGTCAGCGCAGATCAACGCTGTCGGATTTCGGGTTCCGGCAGACCCTCTAGGTTCGAACTCTTGGGTGCACGCGGAGATCTCACCCCCTACCTACCTGCACCTCGTCGCCTCGCAAGGATCTAAACTACGCAAAGAGCAACACAAGAGACACAAGGTTTATACTGGTTCGGGCCACCATTATGGTGTAATACCCTACTCCAAAGGTGTGGTGTGGTGGATTGCCTCAGGGGCTGATGATGAACAATACAAGGAAGAACAGCCTCGCGAAGGTCTGTTCTTGGCCGGTGCGACGAACTGCTAGGGGGAGTTCGATCGCTCTCTCACTCTCAAGATTGCTCGATCTCTAGCTCAGTTCTAGGCTCTGGATCCCCTCTCTCCTCTCCTGTGGGTGGCTAGTCCTATTTATAAGCAGAGGCCCTGGGCCTCTTCCCAAATATTGAGCGGGAAGGGCACGAACAATTAGCCATTTTGAAGGGGAACATCTAGTACACTTATCCTGACTAAAATTGGTCCTCGCCTGTCAAAGGCTCTGGCGGTGACGCCGGCTTGGGCTCCACGATGACCTCCTTCCTGCCGTTGTGTTGGTCTTGGTCTTGTTGCACCGAAATGGTTGCCTTTGCTTGATGCTCTCGCCTGCGCTTGCCTCCTTTTCACCAAATAGGAAATGAGGACATCACAGAGTCGGCGCTCACTTGGCGCCCTTGGTCATCATGGCTTGCGTCATGGGCACCTCGTGAGGTACCCGCCTTGATCTCTCCGCCTCCTCGCGAGCCAGCCTGATGAGGCTGCAGGCTCGAGGAGGCTTCCTGTCATCCGCCCCCTGAGGCTTGGCCCCTCGCGAGGGTCTTGAGCTTGTGCTGATGAAGATGGGCCGTGCTGGGCCACCCCTTGAGCCACGCCGCAGGCCGCAGGTAGGCAAGTCTGGGTACCCCCGTTCCCAGAACACCGACAGTAGCCCCCGGGCCCAAGGCGCGCCTGGACTTGGCTAAGCAGAGAAGCAAAGGGGCAAGTGCGCGCTGCGGGCCCTAACATCCTGCGGCCTTGGGCGTCGCGTGGTGGTTGATTGGACGTGGGCGTCTCTGCTCTCCCACGACGCCTCGGCGACAGCACGAATTGACAAGTCCCTACATGCAAAGCGGGTCATGATTTCCTGTGATCGTGGAGGTCGATGGTTGGCCTTCCTCGGCTATAAGTACGGGACGGCGCGTGCCCTTCCAGTCCATCTCTTCTTGCTCCTCCTTCTTCTCCATCCCTTGCTCCACTTTGCGGCAATGGCTCCGATCCGTCGGTTCTCCGTGGAAGAGAAAGGAAAGGCTCCCCGAGAGGGTCCCAGCCCACTTCCGCCGAAGAAACGGCTAGCCCTCTGAGGTCGAGATGAGGGCGCTCGGCAGGAGGTGTCGAGGCCTGGGCACGAGCGGCCGCCGCCAGGGTTCCTGTCGGATTTCGGGTTCCGGCAGACCCTTGAGGTTCGAACACTGGGGTGCGCGCGGAGATCCAACCCTCCACCATCTCGCACCTTGCCGAATCGTTGGGACCTAAACTACTAAACAGAACAGCACAAGAGACACGAGATTTATACTGGTTCAGGCCACCATTGTGGTGTAATACCCTACTCCAGTGTGTGGTGTGGTGGATTGCCTCTTGGGCAGATGAGGAACAATACAAGGAAGAACAGCCTCGCGAGGGTTTGTTCTTGGCGGGTGTGATGAACTGCTAGGTGGTGTTCAGTCGCTCTAGCTACTGGTTTCTCGATGAGGATTCCGGTCTCCTCCCTTCTCTCCCTCTTCCAGATGCCCCTAGCTCTGAGTGTGGCTACTCCTATTTATAGGCGAAGGCCCTGGGCCTCTTCCCAAATATTGAGCGGGAAGGGCGCCAACAATTGGCCATTTTGAAGGGGAACAGCGGGTACACTTATCCTGACTAAAGTTGGTCCTCGCCTGCCAAAGGCTCTGGTGATGACGCCTGCTTGGGCTCCACGATGACTCCCTTCCAGCCGTTGGGCTGGTCTTGGTCTTGTTGCACCAAAACGGATGCCTTTGCTTGATGCTCTCGCCTGCGCTTGCTCCCTTTGCACCAAAGAGGAAAGGAGGATGATGCGCGGGCTGGCGCCTGACTGGCGCCCTTGGTCGTCATGGCTTGCGTCATGGGCACCTCGCGAGGTACCCTACCTTGAACTCTCTGCCTCCTCATGAGCCAGCCTGACGAGGCCATGCCTGAGGAAGCTCCTTGTCCTCCGCCCCGCGAGGCTTGGCCCCTCGCGAGGGTCTTGAGCTTGCGTTGATGAAGATGGGCCGTCTTGGGCCTCCTTTGAGCCACGCCGCAGGCCGCAGTGCAAGTCTGGGGACCCCTGCTCCCGAACGCCGACAAGAGCCCTGGCCCACGGCGTGCCCGAACTTGGCCGAGCAGAGAGGCGAAAGGGAAAGTGCGAAGCATCGCGGGCCCTAACAGCCTGCGGCCTTGGGCTCCGCGTGGCGGTTGATTAGACGCGTGCGCCTTTGCAACCGCGTGGGTTGATAACAGAGCGGCATCTTCCTTGCCTCCTTTACTTTCTCCAGTTGCTGCTCAGATCCCCTTTCTTGCGCCTCTCCTCTCTGCTTCCAAGATCTTCAGATCCACTCACCTGCATGCCATAGCCAGTCATGGCTCTCGCCAAGCCTCCCGGAGCTTGGTACTCTCCTGCCTTGGACCCGCCTAAATGTGTCAGGCGAGCTCACTACAGTGCGCCCGGATGGCGGAGGCGCAGGCGTCAACGAAACGGAGGCGTTCAAGGTCGGCTCCTCCGCGTGAGGGTCGGGGAGTACCTTCTACCCATTCTTCGTGAGCGCCATCATTGCTGGATGCAGTGCCTCCCTTTTCTAAGTTCTTCTTCTCCGGCCCCACGTCACTACAACATTCAAGCTCTGCACCTCCATCCCAACTCCGTCCTTCTTCTGGCAATCTTCGCCTACTATTGTGAGGCCCATGTTGGGGTGAAGCCCTCGGTGGCCTTGCTGCGCCATTATTTCTCCCTCTGAACCTCCCGTGGTTCTGCCTCCGCGTGCGTGAGCTTCGTCGCATACGGCGGAGCCATCGCCATTTCAAACCCTGGGAAGCGGATCGAGGGCTTCAGGAGCAAGTGGGTCTTGGTGGATGTTGGGCGCATCCACCCTCGGCTGATCCTGCCCACGGAGCACCCTCATGAGCTCGACGACCGGTCCCGAGTGGAGCTTGGATCCTCAGCGAAGGTGGTCTTTGGAGAAGATGGACGCAGATCTGGCCGCCAACGCGGGCGGGCGGGCGAGCTGACCGGGCGTCGGCTGCCGAGGGAGTTCCCGAGCATCAACTGCTCCGCTTCACAAGATTGCCTCCGATGTGGAGGCCTCACTCGAGCCCCGTGGTCCTGGCCGGCGAGGATCTGGCGGCGGTCCTCCAGTCCTTGGTTGGGGGCGATGTGGCGAGACTGGAGGGCGCCCCCGCGCCCTTGTTCCTTCGTGAGGATTGGGAGCAGGTAGTGGGGCCCATGCATGTCTTCAATGGGGACGGGCCCGTGCCCGTGGAGGCTCCGGAGGACCTGGTGGACGTGTCCTCTTCCGACTCCAGCGAAGAGGTGGAGGAAAGAGAACCGGGAGAGGGGGTTGATTCGGGGGTGGAGTCAAGGGCTCCCCCCCTTCGGTGCAGGTCCCGCACTCTCCGCCTCCCCCAGAGTGACGACGACGAGGATGAGGATGAGCAGGGAGGCGGCCTGCCCCGATCCCGAAGAAGGGCCGGACTGGCTGGTCCCATGGGTCCGCCTGCCCCGGGCGATCCGCAGACGCGCCTCCTACTCCCGGGCCCCTTGAAGCCGATCCCTGCAGCCGGCTCTCGGGCTTCAAGTATGGCCGGAGGTTGCTCGAGCTCGCGAGCGATGACCAGTAAGTGCTTGATTCTTGTTCTATTCCTTGCTTTGTCGCTGAGGCTTGATATCTGTATCTCTTGGCTAGGCTGGCGCCTGCGGCGAAGAAGCTGAAGGGAGCTCCCGAGGCCCCATCCGTGGCGGTGCCTCTGCCCGAGAAAGAAGGTGATCGTGACGCACAGGACTCTCCTGCCCGGGCATCCTCGCGAGGTTCGGCCGAGCCTGGCTGAGACGAGCTTTCAGCCCCTTGACCCAGCGCCTCCCGAGGTGCCCTTGCTTGGCGCTGCCTCCACTGCATTGCCGTGGCGCCACTGGTTCCGCCTCGAGCGCAGTGGTCACACAATTGCCTTCTCCTCCTACTCCACCGACCGCTGCTCCTCCGAATGCTGTTACGGATCGCGCCGTTGCCGGACTGGACCGCTGGCAGGATCTTCTGGGCGCCGACTCCCGTCTGATGGCTGGGCGTTTGGAGCTCGCTTCTGGCTGGATTCGCTCCGATGCTTCGATTCGGGCGGCGCTGGTCCAGGCCTCGACGGCTTGCGACGAGGAGAAGCAGGCTGTCCATGAGGCGAAGATTGCCCGCGATGCTGCCCTGGGGGAGGCAGCTAGCATCCAAGGTCGTTGTGAGACGCTGGAGAGCGAGCTGGAAGGCCTGCAGAACCAACTTGCCGAGGAGGCCCGCCTCCACCAGGAGCAGGAGGAAACCATGAAGGCTCGCGAGGCGGCCGTCAAGGACCGGGAGGCCAGGCTCAAGAAGCGCCACGACCGCCTAGGCGCGCTGGAGCAGGAGCTGGAGGCGAGGAAGGTTGAGCTAGACGACAAGGCGCGGGTTCTTGCAGAAGATCGCGTGGCCTTCACGGATATGGAGGTGAAGGCTCGCTCTTTGCTGAAGACGCTTTTGACGGGGCCGCCCGAGAGTCCGCTGGCCGGCGCCGAGGATGGTCCCGCCAAGCTGCTTCCCTTCCTTGTTCGCGCTCTTGAAGATGTCACCCTTGGCCTTGGCCCTACGGCCGAGGCCGAGGCGCGTGTCTTGTCTTCTGCGGCACTGACGCGGGTCCTCACCCACGTCTACCTTCGCGATCCCAAATGGCCGACTGGACAGCTTCTTTGGAGCCAGCAAGTGGCGAGCATGCAGCTGCCACGCCGAGGCTGTGAAGGGTCGCAAGGAGGCTCTGCTGGGGAAGTTCCGGCCTTCAAGACTAAGCCAAGCGAGGCGCCACTCGCCCTGCTGCTCCACGAGGCGAACCCACTCACGCTGCTCTCTCACGACAAGTGACTCCGTTGCCAGGCTCCTGTCCCCGCTTTTTAATTCCTCAAGACATGTATCATGCCTCGGGAGGCGTTTAAACTTGCATTTGGTATTGCGATAACAGTGTGGACTGTAATATTTGCTTTCAATTCCTTGAAATTTGCGCTTCCTACTTGCTTATGTTCTACGCCGGCAGAGCCCTGCCCCCACAAGATACCTCACCAGCCGTTAGCCCCGACCAAAACCAGTGGATGTGACCAAGGAGTGAGGGGCTACGTGACAAGTTAGGCTCTGAGTCGCGATGCTCAGGAGTCCCCTTGGCGCACGAACAACAAGTAGGGAGGTGAGACGGGTGGATCTACCGTTCACGTCTGCAGAGTCTGCCCCGCGCATACCTCAACCGCCGTTAGCCTTTCGGAACTAGGGGGTGAGGGGCTACGTGACCAGTTAGGCTCCTGAGTCGCGATGCTCAGGAGTCCCCCTTGATGCTCAAACGGCATTCGTACCTTGGCTCCGCTCGGGGAATGACGTGCGACGAACCAGGCACGGGGGGCCTGGCTGGGTGGCGCAAGGCCCTGGGTGTGACCGCAGAGCCCGTGCCTGACCCCTCGCGCGGCGCCTCCCGAGGGGAGGCGTTGCGATGAGGCCGGACACCGAGCTCTGGGCTCCCCGAGGTTGATGCGACCGGAGGCCACCCTCGCTTGTTTATCACCGGGAACATAAGCGCTTCTGCATGCGCGACGGGCATAGCGCTCCTAAGAAGTGTCGTCAGCCAACGCGGAGCATGGTGCTTCCATCTGATGCGTGAGGGGGCTCCCCTCAGGAGGAGCCTCTGGCGAGCAGCCCCACCCCTCGACACGTGGTTGGCACGGTAGGGCTGGACGAGGTATCTGGGCACCCGTGAGCCAGCTGGGACTCACGGGGCCCTACCTCAAGGCGGGTTGCGCCTGCTCGGCCTTATCTTCGAGTGTGTTCCTCGCAAATTTGGCCAGATGTCGGTGCTCTACGTCTCGGTCCCGTCTCTCGGGCTGGTCTCACCGCCGGGCAAGCCAGTCGCGATGCCATGGACAAGACCAGAGGGTGAGGGCCGGAGAGCCGGTAGGAGCCCCGAGTCGTGATGCTCGGACACCCCCTTTAACGCTGCTAAGTCAGGTTAGATGCAAAGAACTCTACATCCTCGGGTCCCGGCTCTCGGGCTGGTCTCAGCCGTCACCGGGCAAGCCAGTGTCGCGATGCCATGGACAAGACCAGGAGGGTGGGGGCGGAGAGCGGTAGGAGCCCCGAGTCGCGATGCTCAGGCCCCCCTTAACGCAGCATAAGTCGGGTTAGATGAGAAACTCACGTCCTCGGGTCCCGACTCTCGGGCTGGTCTCAGCCGTCGCTGGCAAGCCAGATCGCGATGCCATGGACAAGACCAGAGGGTGAGGGCCGGAGAGCGGTAGGAGCCACGAGTTGCGATGCTCGTGCACCCCCTTTAACGCGTGCAAGATGGGTTAGATGACGAAACTCTCGTCCTCGGGTCCCGGCTCTCGGGCTGGTCTTAGCCGTCATTGGCAAGCCGGTCGCGATGCCATGGACAAGACCAGAGGGTGAGGGCCGGAGAGCCGGTAGGAGCCTGAGTCGCGATGCTCACGCACCCCCTTTAACGCCGCAAGTTGGGTTAGATGACGAAACTCACGTCCTTGGGTCCCGGCTCTCGGGCTGGTCTCGGCCGTCATTGGCAAGCTGTGTCGCGATGCCATGGACAAGACCAGAGGGTGAGGGCCGGAGAGCCGGTAGGAGCCCTGAGTCGCGATGCTCAGGCACCCCCCCTTTAACATGCGAGATTCCGTCAGCCAGGAACATGCACCAAATAACAAGCATGGTGGAGCGAGAACATAATCCTAAGGAAAACGTAAGAAGGATACATGCCGCTGGGACAGGCCCGAGCGGCTTGGGGATGATGCAGCCGAGCGCCCCCAACAGATAAGCTAATGACATGAAATAAAGGGATACATGCCGCAGGGGCGGACCCACGCGGCACAGGAATAATCCGGCCTGAAGGCGCTCCCAGCCGGAAACAAATCTTAAAGATGTCACCTGGTGAAGTTGGGGACGAAGGGGTGTTGGTGTAGCAGACTCGGTGGGCTGCGGGAGCCGATCCTCACGAGCCCCCAGGCCCGGGGGCCTCGGGAGGATCCAGAGGCGCTGGCGGCTCCTCGGGGGCCATCTCCATCTCCGCCAGGGCTGCGGCGTGCCGGACCTCTCGAGCCTCCAGGATAGCCCTCATGAGATGCTGGTGCGCAGCAACCGTGTTTCGCAGGCCGTGGGGCATGCACACGTAGCTGTGGGGCGGGCCCTCGCAACGTTCCACTCGCAAGGGCCAGAGGCGCTCTTGAGACGCGGCTCGGTTGAGCCCTGGTATGTCGATGCAGACGCTGCAGCCCACCATCCTCGCTGGATGGGGGGCCTGGCAGGTAGGCGGGCGGCCCCTCATGACCCTTGACTCAGTGGCTCCTAAATGGCCTTTGGCCGACGAACTCCCGAGGGTTCAGCCCTCCTTGCCTTGCTCACCTTGCTATGGAAGCGTGCTTCAAAGCACGCCCACGTGGTGCCCAAACTCCTCCCTCGTGACCCTGGCGAGGTTGGCGGCCCTCCAGGGGAGAGCCTCCGAGCCCTGCCTGAGGAGGGCGCCGGGCACGCTTTCCTATGCGATGGAAGGAGGCTCCCCCTGGCCAGGTGCGGGCCCTGAGGGGCCTACCTCTTGAGGAGCCGGGCCGGTCGATGTCTTCTTCTTCTTGGGTGCGGCCTCGGGAGGCCTCCTGCTGCTGTGGTCCGGGTCTTCTAGCGATGCGGCCCGAAAGGCTCGCTCCGAGGCCTGCTTGCATCTCTCTCTTCACGGGCACCGTGATGACCCCGCCGCTTCGGCATCTTGAGGACGTTGTAGCCATGGTGGAGTTACGGCCATGAATTTGGCCAAGACCGGGTACCCGAGGATGGCGTTCTACGGCAGGCGAATGTGGGCGACGTCGAAGTCGATGAGCTCGGTGCGGTAGTTGTCGCGAGCCCCGAAGGTGACAGGAAGGCGGACCTGCCCGATCGGGACCGTGGAGTCGTCGGTGACTCCAGAGAAAGGCTTGGTTGGCTGAAGCTGACTGTAAGCACTTGAAGATTGTTGAATGTTTCCACAGACAAGACGTTGAGTCCTGCCCCGCCGTCGATGAGGGTCTTGGTGACCAGCACGTTGCTAATGATTGGGGAACAAAGCATCGGGAGAACTCCGGCTGTGGCCGCGCACTTGAGCTGATCCGCTGAGCTCGAGCTTGGGGAGGACTGCATTCACTTCGCGGGCGAACTGCTTGAAGATGCGCTGAGAGGCTGGGGCTTGAGCTCCGCCCAGGATGCAAAGCGATCGTGACGGTTCTGGAAGCCCCCAGCCCCTCGGCCCCGATGACGGTCCTCATTTCTCCTTGGCGGCGGCGGCGTGGAGGGAGGCTCTGCGTTCCCTGCAGGCGATCCTCGCGAGGCTGATCCCTCCAGCCTCCCTCGTGAGGCGGGTCTTGCCAACGGTCCTCGCGAGGTTGGTCGCGCCACCCTTGGCGCGAGCCGCGGTCTTCCCAGCGTCCTGCATTTCTTCCTCCTCCTCAGCCGTAGCCCCGGTCGCTGTGCTCGGGGCGTCTGCCGACCCTTCCTTCGCGGACGGCCCGGAGCTCTTGGCATTCATTGGTGTTGTGGGTGTGGAGGTCGTGGTACACGCAGTACCGACTGCCCTTGGAGGACTCGGGCTGATCTACGCCTCGCTTGGTGTGCAGTTCGGCCATGGTACAGCAGCCCCTTGCGCTTCACGCCCTTGGCCTTGGACTTCTTTTTCTTGGGATCCGCGGCAGTAGCTCAAGGAGGGAGAGGCGCCCTCCTCAGCCCTTGCGCACTTGGTCGCCAAGTTGAACAGCTCAGGAGGTGCACAGATCCTCATGCATCGCCAGCTCCTCCTTCATCTTGACGTCACAAGACGCCTGTCGGAGAAGGCGTAGATGATGGCCTCCTCCGTTACCACAGGGATCTTGAGGTGCTTGGCGTTGTTGAAGCGCTGGATGTACTTTTGCGGGGTTTCCGGCTGCTTTGCTTGATTCGGCGCATGTCGCTCACGGCGGGTGGCCGGTCATGAGTACCCTGGAAGTTGGCGATGAAGCGGGTGCGCATCTCGGCCCAGGAAAAGTCGTGCCTGGGGCCAGATTCAGGAGCCAGGTGCGGGCTCCGTCCTTGAGCGCCATGGGAAACCAGTTCGCCATGACCTTTTCATCCCGTTGGCAGCCTCGATGCCCAGCTCGTGAGAGCTGGAGGAACTCAGAGGGTCAGCTGTGCCGTCGTAGCCAGGAGGCAGGTCTGGCTTAAACTTGGCGGGCCACGCGACGCTGCGCAGCTCGGAGGTGAAGGCGCGGCAACCCGTCGTGGCCGCGGGGGGCCTCGGACGACAGAGAGCTTGGTCTTGCGGGCCTCCCTGCGCCGCGGCTGGGGGCAGCGCAGGGTCCTGACGTGCTGGAGCGGGGAGTGCTCGGGCAGCTTCTTGTGGGTGAGGAACCTCTTGACAGCTCTGCTCTTGCCGCGCCGGCGCCTGGCGGAGCGGGTTCCGCCCAGGGGCCACGCGCCTTGGGGCCAGGGCGCCTCCTTGAGGAGGAGGAGGCTGAGGCGCCTGGAGCTTCATCGCCATGGGCGGTGCGTGCAGCGAGACGGACGGTGCGGGGGCGCCTCCTACAGCGCGGGCGAGCTCGGCGACTCGGTCGAGCCATTCTTCGTAGACATCGTCGACGGGGCGGTAGCGCAGGAGCTCGTTTGCCGCGATGAGTGCAGCCCGGGCCTCCATGGCTGCGCAGGGCGCGCGTGACGAAGAACCAGCGGGGGTGAGCGAAGGCGTGGCGGTGCGGCCGTCCCGCCTCATGGACGGATGCTGGGACGATGCTTGCTACTCGTTCCCCGCCGGGCCGGTGGCGGCTTTGACAGAAGGTGACGGGGAACGACGAGGGCGCCAGCCGACGGGAGCTGTCTGGGCGACATGGGAGGTGAGGGCGGCTCGACGCTCGGCACGGGCCCGACGGGCGTCAGACATGGTTGCGGTGGTCGGGGAAAAACGAGGCGACAAAAGGCAGATTCCGCGCAAGACTCTACCCGGGCGCGCCAAATGCCGGATTTCGGGTTCCGGCAGACCCTTGAGGTTCGAACACTAGGGTGCGCGCGGAGATCCAACCCTCCACTGTCTCGCACCTCACTGAATCGCTGGGACCTAAACTACTAAACGGAACAGCACAAGAGACACGAGATTTATACTGGTTCAGGCCACCATTGTGGTGTAATACCCTACTCTAGTGTGTGGTGTTGTGGATTGCCTCTTGGGCTGATGAGGAACAATACAAGGAAGAATAGCCTCGCGAGGGTCTGTTCTTGGCGGGGGTGATGAACTGCTAGGTGGTGTTCAGTCGCTCTAGCTACTGGTTTCTCGATGAGGATTCCGGTCTCCTCCCTTCTCTCCCTCTTCCAGATGCCCCTAGCTCTGAGTGTGGCTACTCCTATTTATAGGCGAAGGCCCTGGGCCTCTTCCCAAATATTGAGCGGGAAGGGCGCCAACAATTGGCCATTTTGAAGGGGGACAGCGGGTACACTTATCTTGACTAAAATTGGTCCTCGCCTGCCAAAGGCTCTGGTGATGACGCCTGCTTGGGCTCCACGATGACTCCCTTCCAGCCGTTGGGCTGGTCTTGGTCTTGTTGCAATCAAACGGATGCCTTTGCTTGATGCTCTCGCTGCGCTTGCTCCCTTTGCACCAAAGAGGAAAGGAGGACGCTGGCGCGGGCTGGCGCCCGGCGCCCTTGGTCGTCATGGCTTGCGTCATGGGCACCTCGCGAGGTACCTCCTTGAACTCTCCGCCTCCTCATGAGCCAGCCGACGAGGCCGTGCTCGAGGAAGCTCCTTGTCGCCCGCCTCATGAGGCTTGGCCCCTCGCGAGGGTCTTGAGCTTGCGTTGATGAAGATGGGCCGTGCTGGGCCTCCTTCGAGCCACGCCGCAGGCCGCAGGCAGGCAAGTCTGGGGACCCCCGTTCCCAGAACGCCGACAGTTCCCGCTGCCCTTGTACGCCGCATTGAGGGCCCTGAAGGAGTTGTCGCCGAGCGCCATGGACGACGCCGCCGTCGGCGCCGGCGGGTCACGGCGATGTGCATTGTTCCTCCTGGAGTCCATGCCGAGGGCTCCTCCCGAGAGTTTGTGCTCCACACCGCCATGAATCCTCAGTCTTGGATTCACCTTCCTCCCTCCTTTGCCTTCGTGATTCCGCAGAGGGGATCTCTGGAGCTCTGGTTGCAGCACGCCGGCTGCAGCGCCCTTGCGACCGAAGTGGAGGTCACGGTCCTCGCTCCGGGCAAGGTCTTCATGACTCGAGGCTGGGGCGAGATCGCCCGGGTCTGCAGGACGAGGGGCGCCCTCGCGATCCACCTGGAGTACGATGGCGCTTCCGTGATGTTCTTCAAGGTCTTCGACGCGGAAGGACGCCGGCTGGAGTGCTGCCCTGGGAGAGTTGGTCGGGGCCCTGCCGTGGCGAGGACCAGGCTCGCCAATCGCTCCCTCATCAGCTCCTCAAGCGGCGGAGGCGGCGGAGGATCCAGCGACTCCGTCGAGCTCTTTGTGACTCCGGAGACGAGCGACGACAGCTACGAGCCCCCGAGCTTGTGTCGCTCTCGGAGCAGGGCGGGCTCGTCAGGCCGCCGCCGCCTCTGATCTGGATGGGGTTGGCGCCGGTGCCTAACGGCCTTGTTGATGATGGCGTCTCTTGCGGAGGCGTGTAGTTAGCGTTCTTTAGGATCTGCTCCCTCTGTTCCTGTGAGGAATCGAAAAACGTGCCCGTGGGTGCTTGTAAGGTGTCCGTGGTTACATTTGTTAATATGATCCTTGTCGCGAAGTAGTGTGAGATGCTCATTCCGTCTTAGCTCGGTTCCTCCTTTCGAACCTCACGAGGGCTTGATGCTCTGCGCCCGATAGGTCCGGTCCCAAGGCAGGCTTCAGCCGTCATTTGGTATGCTGTGTCGTGATGCCGTGGTCAAGGCCAGGAGGTGAGCGGCCCGGGGTCCAGTAAGAGCCCCTGAGTCGCGATGCTCAGGAGGTCCCCTTTAGCGCTCAAGCAGCCATCATTCGGTGAGAAAGGAGCGCGACATTGCTAACACGGGATTGCCTTAGGTGCGGGGTCGGTGCTACGATAGCTAGTGTTTCCGGAGGATGACTTATCTCGGGAGTTAGGAACCGCTTCCTGGTGCGGCGTTAGGCCCGCGCATCGGCAGACGAGGAGTTGCCTGGCGAGGTCCCCGTGTGCCTCTTCCCTCTCGCCTTTGCTCCCCTTTCTGCTCTACATCCTTGGGTCCCGGCCCTCGAGTGGGTCTCAGCCGTCGCTAGTATGCCAGGTCGCGATGCCGTGGTCAAGGCCAGAGGGTGAGGGCTGGAGAGCCAGTAGGAGCCCATGAGTCGCGATGCTCAGGTACCCCCCTTTAACATGCAAGCGGTTCGTGCGGACGAGGGTGAAGAAGACGCCGTGAGGGCCTCGCCTGGCCCTGCTCCTTGAAGAGATCCTGCAGGCTCATCACAAGAAGAACACGAGTTCGCCATGACAAGCGAAGGTCAGCCGTTGGTTGCTCTGGAGGGGTGACGAGGCACTGAAGGCTTGACGAGGTGGCGCCATGCAGGGCTGCCGCGGCCAGAGCTCGGCCACTCAGGTTTGTCGGCGTTGCAGGGACGGACCCATGCGCAAGCGTCGTGCCGTTAGGGAGCAGCTTCATCAGTTGGTGTCAATCGAGCGGGCGACTAAGTCAAACACGTTAGTCGTGAAGGAGCAAGTTCATTTAGATAGGTGCACGGAAGGCAGACATCGCTGGGTCTGGCCCGAGCGACTTGGGGATGATGCAGCCCGAGGGGCGCTCCCAATAAGGTAAGCTAGGAACATGAAGCAAAAAGGGATACATGACGCAGGGACGGACCCACGCGGCCTGGGAATGATGCAGCCCTGGGGGGCGCTCCCAGCTGAAAATGAAACTCGAAGGATGTCAGCTGATAACGTTGAGGATGAAGGGATGCTGAGGTAGCGGACGCCGTGGGCTGCGGAAGCCGATCTTCATGAGCCCCCAGGCCCAGGAGCCTCGGGAGGCTCCGGAGGCGCTGGTGGCTCCTCGCGGACCGTCTCCATCTCCGCCAGGACTGCGGAGCGCCTGGCCTTTGAGCCTCGGGATGCTTCCTATGAGGCGGCGTGGGCAGCCGCGTTGACAAACCGTAAGGCATGCGAACGTAGGCGTGGGGTGGACCTTCACAACGCCCTACGCGCGAGGGGCCGAAGCGCTCTGAGAAGCGGCTCGGTAGAGCCTTGGTATGTCGATGCAGACACACAGCCCACCATCCTCGCCTGGATGGGGAGCTGTGGTGGCCGCCACTCATGACTCTTGACTCCTGCAGCTCCTGAATGATCTGGCTGACGAACTCCTGAGGGTTTGGCCCTCCTTGCCTCGCTCCTTCCTGAGGGAAACGTGCTTTGAAACACGCCTCCAAGTGGTGCCCAAGCACCTCCCTCGTGATCTTAGCAAAGTCGGTGGCCCTCCAGGAGAGAGCCCCCGAGCCTTGCTCGAGGAGGGTGCCAGGCGCGCCTTCCTATGCGACGAAGGAGGTGCCCCTGAACAGTAGCGCGGACCCTGAGGGGCCTGCCTCCCGAGGGGTCGGGCCAGGCGATGTCTTCTTCTTCTTCTTGGGAGCAGCCTCGGGGAGCCTCCCGCTCCTGCGATCTGGATCTTCAAGTGACGCGGCTTGAAAAGCACGCTCCAGGGAGCACACTGCGTCCCTCTCTTCACAAGGCACCGTGATGACTCCGCCGCTTCCCGGCACCTTGAGGACATTGTAGCCGTGATGAGTCACGGCCATGAACTTGGCCAGAGCTGGGTACCCGAGGATGGCATTGTATGGCAGGCGAATGTGGGCGACGTCGAAGTCGATGAGCTCGGTCTTGATGGTTGTCGCGCGCCCGAAGGTGATGGGGAGCCGGACCTGCCTAATCGGGCTGTGGAGCCATCGGTGACTCGGAGAAAGGCTTGGTTGGCTGTAGCTGATTGTAAGGCACTTGGAGATTGTTGAGCGTCTCGACGGACGGGACATTGAGCCCTGCTCCGCCATCGATGAGGGTCTGGTGACTTGCACGTTCTTGATGATTAGGGAGCAAAGCATCGGGAGGACTCCGGGTTGTGGCTGCCAAGACTTGAGCTGATCTGCTGAGCTGAACGTGATGGTGCACGCTGACCACCTGAGAGGGCGCATGGCTTCGAGCTTGGGGAGGACTGCATTCACTTCGCGGGCGAACTGCTTGAAGATGCGCTGGGAGGCTGGGGCTTGAGCTCCGCCCAGGATGCAAGCGATCGCGCGCGGCTCCTAGAAGCCCCCAGCCCCCTCGTCCTGATGGTGGTCCTCATTTCTCCTTGGCTGCAGTGGCAGAGGAGGGAGGCCTGCGTTGCCTTGCGGGCGATCCTCGCGAGGCTGATCCCTCCATCCTCCCTCGTGAGGCGGGTCCCTCCAACCTCCCTCGAGGCTGATCCTGCCAGCGGTCCTCGCGAGGTCGGTCGCGCCACCCTTGGCGAGGGCCGCGGTCTTCCCAGCGTCCTGCGTTTCTTCCTCCTCCTCGGCCGTAGCCTCGATCACTGCGGTCGGGGCGTCGACCGATTCGCCCTTCTCGCACGGCTCGGAGTTCTTGACATTCATTGGTGTTGTGGGTGTGCAGGTCGTGGTACACACAGTACAGGCTGCCCTTGGAAGACTCGGGCTGATCCCTGCCTCGCTTGGTATTTGGTTCTGCCGCGAGCACGGCAGCCCCCTTGCACTTCACGTCCTTGACCTTGGGCTTCTTCTCTTACGGGTCGATGGGCGGCAATTCGAGGAGGAAAGGCATCCTTCCTCAGCCTGGCGCACTTGGTCACCAAGTTGAACAGCTCGAGGATGTGCACAGTCTTCATGCATCGCCAGACTCCTCCTTTATCTTGACGCCACGCACCCGTCGGAGAAGGCTGAGATGATGGCCTCCTCGGTCACCTTGGGAATCTTGAGGCGTGCGTTGTTGAAGCGGCTGGATGTACTTCGCAGGGTTTCTCCTGGCTGCTGCTTGATGCGGCGCATGTCGCTCACGGCAGGAGGCCGGTCGCGAGTGCCTTGGAAGTTGGCGATGAAGCGGGTGCGCATCTCGTCCTAGGAGGAGATCGTGCCAGGAGCCGGGTTCAGGAGCCAGGTGCGGGCATCGTCTTAGAGCGCCATGGGAAACCAGTTCGCCATGACCTTCTCGTCCCCGCTGGCGGCTTTGATGCCCAGCTCATAAAGCTGGAGGAACTCCGCAGGGTCGGCCGTGCCGTCGTAGCGAGGAGGCAGGTCTGGCTTGAACTTGCCGGGCCACGCGACGCTGCGTAGCTCGGCGGTGAAGGCGCGGCAGCCTGCAGTGGCCACGGGAGGCCTTTGGTGACGAAGGGCCTGGTCTTGCGGGTCCCCGTGCGCTGCCGCTGGGAGCAGCGAGGTCTGGCGTCTTTGGAGCAGAGCCTTGATCGTGTGGGCAGGCGGGGAGCACTCCGGCAACTTCTTGGGGGCGAGGGACCTCTTGACAGCTCTGCTCTTGCTGCGCTGGTGCCGGACGGAGTGGGTTCCACCCAGGGGCCACGCGCCTTGGGGCCAAGGCGCCTTCTTGAGGGGGAGGCGGCTGAGGCGCCCCTGGAGCTTCATCGCCCGCGCAGGGCGGGGCGCGGTGCAGCGAGAAGGACGGCGCGGGGGAGCCCCCTGCGGCGCGGACGAGCTCGGCGACGCGGTCGAGCCACTCTTCGTAGACGTTGTTGACTGGGCGGTATGGCAGGAGCTCGTTTGCCGCGATGAGCGCAGCTCGAGCCTCCATGAAGCGCTGGAGCGCGAGACGAAGAACCAGCTGGGGCGAGCGAAGGAGTAGCGGTACGGCCGTCTCGCCTCACGGACGGATGCTGGGACGATGCTTGCTGCCCGTTCCCCGCCGAGCTGGTGGCGGCGTTGACGGCAGGCGACGGGGAACGGCGGGGGCGGCCGCCGACGGGGGCCGTCTGGGCGACGCGGGTAGCGAGAGCGGCTCGGCGCTCAGCGCGGGCCCGACGAGCGTCTGACATGGATGCGGTGGGCGGCAAAGAACAGGGCGGCGGAAGGCGGATTCCGGCCACCCCTACCTAGCGCGCCAAATGTCGGATTTCGGGTTCCGACAGACCCTCTAGGTTCGAACTCTGGGGTGCACGCGGAGATCTCACCCCCTACCTACCTGCACCTCATCACCTCGCAAGGATCTAAACTACGCAAAGAGCAACACAAGAGACACAAGGTTTATACTGGTTCAGGCCACCATTGTGGTGTAATACCCTACTCCAGTGTTTGGTGTGGTGGATTGCCTCAGGGGCTGATGATGAACAGTACAAGGAAGAACAGCCTCGCGAGGGTCTGTTCTTGGCCGGTGCGCCGAACTGCAGGGGGAGTTCGGTCGCTCTCTCTCTCTCTCTCAAGATTGCTCGATCTCTAGCTCAGTTCTAGGCTCTGGATCCCCTCTCTCCTCTCCTGTGGGTGGTTAGTCCTATTTATAAGCAGAGGCCCTGGGCCTCTTCCCAAATATTGAGCGGGAAGGGCACCAACAATTGGCCATTTTGAAGGGGAACATCTAGTACACTTATCCTGACTAAAGTTGGTCCTCGCCTGTCAAAGGCTCTGGCGGAGACGCCGGCTTGGGCTCCACGATGACCTCCTTCCTGCTGTTGTGTTGGTCTTGGTCTTGTTGCACCGAAATGGTTGCCTTTGCTTGATGCTCTCGCCTGCGCTTGCCTCCTTTGCACCAAAGAGGAAATGAGGACCTTGCACGTGGCTGGCGCCCGCCATGTTTCTTGGTCGTCATGGCTTGCGTCATGGGCACCTCGTGAGGTACCCCGCCTTGATCTCTCCGCCTCCTCGCGAGCCGGACTGATGAGGCCGTGCTCGAGGAAGCTTCACGCCGTCCGCCTCATGAGGCTTGGCCCCTCGCAAGGGTCTTGAGCTTGTGCCGATGAAGATGGGCCGTGCTGGGCCACCCCTTGAGCCACGCCGCAGGCCGTAGGCAGGCAAGTCTGGGTACCCCCGTTCCCAGAATGCCGACAAACGCATCTTTCCTGTCGGAGGGGACGGTAATGATGTTCATCGGCCTGGGCATCTTCAGCATGTTGTATGCGTAGTGTGAAGCCTCCATGAACTTGGCCAGTGCCGGGCGGCCGAGGATCCCGTTGTAAGGCAAGGGGATCTCGGCTACATCAAAAACAATCCTCTCCGTCCTGTGGTTCAGCTCGCCTCCGAATGTCACGGGCAGCGTAATCTTTCCCTTTGGCTGGCTCCTCCCCGGGTTAACCCATTGAACGTGCCGTCTCCTCGAGGTCCCCATCGGGGATCTGCAGCCTTTTGACCACAACAGGCGAGATCAAGTTCAGGCCGGCCCCGCCGTTGACCAACATCTTTGTCACCTTGAGGTTGCAGATTGTTGGTGAAGCCAACAACGGCAAGAACCCGACCGCAGTGGTGCGATCAGGGTGATCCTCCGTGTCGAGGATGATGGGCGTGCTTGACCATTTCAGCGGCTTCCGTGCATCGAACGATGGCTCGACCACTGTAATCTCCCTCGCCCACTGCTTGAGTTGGCGGTGGGATGAATGTAGCGAGGCGCCACCATCGACGCACATGGCCTCTGTGGCTTTCTGAAACTCGTGGTCGCCGGACTCGTCGTCCTCGTCATGATCATCGTCTTCCTGCTTCTTGTCGCGGCCCCGAGCGGGCCTCTCTTGTTGTTTATCTTTACCGCGGCGGCTTGCTTGGCCGTCACGCTTCTTGCCGGATCCCTCGGCACCATCCTAGCCCTTCTCCTTGTCCCGCCTTTCATATTCAGCCTTTTGCTTCTCGACGAGCAGCTCAACTTGTCGGCAGTTCTGGAGGTCATGGCCCTTGGTGCGATGGATCTTGCAGTATTGCTTGTCAGAGTTCCCTGGCTTCTCGGCAGCCGCCAAGGCCCGGCAGGCGATGCACCCGGCAATCTCCTTGCCTGGGTCGTGTGCCTTTGTTTTCTTGGCGGTGCCGGTGTCATCAGATCCCTCTACGGCAAGCACAGCTTTACCCTTACGCTTCCTGTTACGGGACCGTCTTTTCCTCACCGGGGCGGCAACATCCTCGTCTGAAGAGTCGGTTTCCACGCCGGCATCTTCGCCAGGGTACTTCCTTCCCTCTTCAGCCCGGGCACATCTGTCGGCAAGAACGTAGAGTTCTGCCACATCTTTCACCTTGTTCATCGCCAGCTCCTCGCGCATTTCGTGGTTGCGCACGTTCTGATGGAACACGCTGATGATGGCGGCAGGATGAACATCTGGGATATTGTATTGTACTCGGCTGAGTCTCTATATGTACTTGTGCAGACTCTCACCTTCCTTTTGGGGAATGACATGCAAGTCGCTTGTTTGGCCATGAGCTTGGTGACCTCCCGTAAAGGCGCCAACAAACTCATGGCACAAAACCGACTAAGAAGAAATAGAATCTACTGGCAAGTGCATCAACCATGACATGGCGTTGGGCTTAAGGGCCAATGGGAAGTAATTCGCAAGCACCTTATCTCGCGGGCTCCGGCAGCTTGCATCGCGATGGTGTAGATGCTGAGGAACTCCTATGGGTGGGTCTTGCCGTTGTACTTCTCGCCAACGTCAGGCTTGAAGGTATGGTGAGTGGGCCACTGGAACTGCTGCAGCTCACGGGTAAAAGCCGGGCAGCCTACCTCGTAAGGTAAACCTCCAGGGCTTACCGGAGCCGGGTGGTTCACAGCAGGCCCTGCTCGCCTGTCTGACTGGTGACGTGTTTCACACCGCCGCTCAATGGTGGTTCGAGCGTCTTCATGGGCTCGCTCCCGAAGAACTTGGCGTTGGTCGCAGCGGGTCCGTGGGTCGGACGATGCTACAGAGATGTCGTCACACGCGTCGTCGCGACGGGTCAACGTCCGTGGCAATTGGCGGGGAGGAGAGTGTACCGTGGCTGCAGCGCCACCAGTCCTCCCGCCACCAGCGTGTGGTGTTCCTCCGGAGCATTGGCCCGAAGGGCCTGTCGGCCTTGGTTCGCCTTTGTTGGCGATGGCGACGAGGCTCTGGATGGTGGCTCTCCATTCGTCGAGCTTCCCCGCAGCGGGAGGGAAGTCGAGGAGCAACTGCGCGCGCTAGGGCCTCTGCCGGTGTCGGCGGTGGCGAAACTTGCGTGGACCGTGATGCGCTTCGACTCCTAACCACGTTAGAAGGAGCTCTATCATGGCCCCGCGATCGCATGCCATTTTCGCCAGTGCCTCGGCGAGCGGGCGGGTCTCCTGCGTCCCGTGAGTGACGTTCGGGACTCTTCCCGCGGTGGCGCCCAGGATCTTCGGCATGATGAAGCCGTTCGTCGCGCGCGGCCTGAGAGGAGCGCGCTGTGGGCGCCGGCGTGGGTGTCTTCGAGGCCACCACATCGCCTTCGGGCGGCGCGACGGTGCCTTTGGAGGGCCCGCGCCGCCTGCGGAGGGTCTGGTTCCATCTTTGGAGTTGGCGACGTGCAGCCCGTTTCCAGGCACACGAACATCGTCGCCTTCCAAGCTCCGGCTACTGGGGTGGTGTTGGTGCTCGTGAGCCGCGCCCCTGGTCCTCTCTGCGACCGGTCCGCTGCTCGCCCGTGTCGGGGCGGGCCGTTCGGCTCCCGACGAGCCGACCGCCACCGTCATCTTCTTCTTGTGTGCCATGGCAATGAAGAAAATGTCGGACTAGCTGTTAAAGCCGATTCTCACAACTGCGCCCCCTACCTGGCGCGCCAAAGATGTCGGTGGGAACGACACCTATGGGACCACAAGGATCCCTACTGCGGTTGCGGGGCGCGGGGTTGAGAGAAGAGTGGATCTGACCGTGAGTACGCGGTTCAGGCCGCGAGGATTCATAAAACCCTAGTCCTGCTTTGGTGGATGTATTCTGAGTTCTTGAGCTAGCTACGGTGTATAACGAGCTCCGAAAAGCCCAATCCTTTTCCTGGTCGCCTCGGGCCTCCTTTTATAGGAAAAGGGGTCGCCACAGTGGCAAGCAGGAGGTGGAAAGGGCACAGTGCCGCGAGGTTATCCCTCGTATTACAGGACAAGATGCATTTAATGCATCGCTTAGGTGTCCTCTTGCTTTATTGGGGACGGGAGCGAGGCCCGTCCCCATCCGTCCGCCGCTCCTCCTTGCCCGACACGCGCCTGGCCCGGTGATGCATGCGGTGCCATGTAGGCAGGCAGGCAGCCGAGGTGGCGCGGTGGTGGAGCCTCCAAGAAGGGTTGCATGTGGCCACGCAGTGCACACTTGACTGGTTGGGTCGGCAGCTGTGTGCGAACGGCGGTGGAGACTTGGTTGGTGCGGGCCTGGCAGCGGCCCTGCTGGTGCGCCTGGCGAGGGCATTGCCGGGTGGCCCGACAAGGGTCTTGCCGCGACGCGTAGGCGTCCCCGGCAAGGATCTTGCCGGGGGTCTTGTGGGTTTCTTCGGTGAGGATGATTGCCTTCCTATCCTCACTTGATCTTGACTATTCTTGGTCTTCACAAAGATCTGCATGCCACCACGGAGGTGCCTCCCGAGCCCTGTCCCAATGCGTCTGCTTGAGCATTGGTGGGCCCAAGGGTGGCTCGCTCGGCTTGGCGTGGGGGAGCTGCCCCGGCAAGGGTCTTGCCGGGGCCGCTGAGGCTGTCCCGGCAAGGGCCCGTGCCAGGAAAACCTGCTTCGCCCATCCGATCCTTGTGGCCTTGGTCCTTGTCGTTGCTTTATTTGTCTTGTGCCCTTGGCTTCTCTCTGGCCTCCCTTCTCTGTCGTGTGATGCGTGGCCGTGGCGAGCGGCTCTGACTGCCCGTGCACAAGTAAAGGGGTCAAAAGGAGAGATCCTACTTTTGTACACCGACATGGACGAAGATTTTGCTCTTGCTGATCATTGTCTTCATTTCGAGTATTGGCTTCAGACTGAGCATTGTCTTCAGGTTCATTAGGCGCTGAAATGATAAGTTCCTCTTCGGCCTGTGCCTCAGAAGGTATGATTTCTCTAGTTCCCATAAGCTTGATGGATTCACTAGGTGGAACTTCATCTAGCACATTCGGCAGGTGCTCTCTTTGCGAGCCATTAGTTTCATCGAACCGCACATCCATAGTTTCAACCACTATATAGTGAAAGATGTTGAAGACTCTGTAGGAGTGTGAATCCTTTCTGTAACCAAGCATAAAAACTTCATGTGCTTTCGGTGCAAATTTTGAAGTGTGATGGGGATCCTTGATCCAGCACCTAGCACCAAATACTCTGAAGTAGCTTACGTTTGGCTTCTTACGGTCAGAGCTCATAGGATGTCTTCTTGAAGCTTGTGAAGATAAACACGGTTGATGACATGGCATGCAGTATCAATGGCTTCGGGCCAGAACTTCCTTGGAGTCTTGTATTCATCAAGCATCGTCTGAGCCATCTCAATGAGTGTCATGTTCTTGCGCTCCATGATGCCATTCTGCTGAGGTGTGTATGGAGCAGAGAACTCATGAGTGATGCCTAATGTATGAAGGTAAAGGTCGAGGCCGATGTTCTTGAACTCTGTGCCATTGTCACTCCTGATGTGCTTGATCTTGATGCCATAGTTCGTCATGGCACGATTGGCGAAGCATCTGAAGACATCCTGCACTTCAGTCTTGTAGAGGATTATATGCACCCATGTATATCTTGAATAATCATCAACAATGATGAAGCCATAGAGGCAAGCAGTGGTAGTAAGAGTAGAGTAGTGAGTAGGGCCAAATAAGTCCATGTGAAGCGGCTCGAAGGGTTGAGATGTCGTCATGATTGTCTTCGAGGGATGCTTGGCCCTAGTCATCTTTCCAGCTTCGCAGGCACCACACAGATGATCCTTCTTGAACTTGACGCCCTCGATGCCTACGACATGTTTCTTCTTCGCGAGAGTGTACAAGTTCCTCATGCCAGCATGCCCTAGCCTCCGATGCCAGAGCCAGCACTCTAAAGCTTTTGCTAGAAGACATACAACCAACTGTGGTCCTGCTGAGAAATCTACCATATATAGATCATCTTTCCGATACCCTTCAAAGAGTAGAGACTTGTCAGATTCCATTAGAACAAGGCAACGATATTTTCCAAATATCACAATCATGTTCAAATCACAAAGCATTGAGACAGACATTAAGTTGAAACCAAGGGATTCAACAAGCATCACTTTATCCATGTCCGATCCTTTGAGATTGCAACTCTACCTAGACCCAATACCTTGCTTTTACCAAAGGTCACAATTGTGATATGACTTTTGTCGATGGATGGGCGTAAGGTTGAGTCCATGAGAAGACTTCGATCACCAGTCATGTGATTAGTGCATCCACTGTCCATAATCCATTCTGAAGCATGTGGTGTCATACCCTACAGAGCAGTTAGGGGGATAGGCTTCACCAAGGGTATTGTGAAGCATAAACATTTGACGGACAAGCGGATTATGAAAGCTCAAATCAAGGTTAGGACTGATAGGATGATTGGCAAGCGATTCAGGTACAAAATACATAGTAAGACCATTTGGGCATTTTATCTTGCGCCCCACAAGATGTTTTAGGTCCCCAGTATAAGCATCAGACGCCTTTGATTTCTGGCTGGAGACCTTTCCCTGCAAAAGAGAGTTAAGTTTTCTTAACCACCCACATTTTCAGGGGTGGCTTGAAGCAATGAGTCTAAGTGCAGCATCTCGAGAACTTGACTTTGTAGCCCTAGCAAATAGCCTTGCAGGAGGTGAATAATACTCATATGAATAAGCAGAATAGTTCTTAGTCTTATGAACATAGCGGTTTGATGATACACACTCATATTCATGAGTCTGAGTATGATTTCCCTGCAAAACATTGGCGTTAGGGTGACTCTGGTGAGTCCTCTGTCTGTATGAAACCTTTGGACCAAATGAAGCCTTTGGTCTGGGGTTTATCTTCTTCCCTTGTGGTGTCATGATGACATTCACAAGAAGATTCTCAAGGCAACTTTTGGGTACCCAGATCTTCTTCATAGGTGGCCCATTCCTGCAGTTAGTACCAATATACCTGGCAAACACTTCACCATTCTGATTCTTAAATAGTTTATAGTTTGCATCAAAGGATTCATCAATGATAATCGGGTTAGCACAAGTGAAGCCGGATAAGGTGGATGGGTCCTTGAAGGTCCCTTTACAAAGAACCCATGTGGTTTTGGGGTACTACTCAGGGCTTCCGGTAAGAACCATCAACATTCATTTTCCTCTCGAACCCAACACCCTCTTTCCTAGGGTTTCGGTTCAGAATACGCTTTTGAGGACATCACATAGTGCCCGATGCCCTTTGAAACTTTTGTACATCCGGTCTCAAGCAATGTCTTCACTGGCATTTTCATCGACAATAGTAGTGGTATCCTCAACAGAGGGTTAGTTACCACATCGCTAGCTTGAAGATATTGCAATGATGGCGATAGTGGAACATTCACCTTGAAGTAGCATTATCACGCTCAAGGAATTTTAGAAATGGTGGTTCAAATCCTTCCTGAGCGGGACCGATCTGTTGAGCGCGAAGTGACTCATTCTCTTTTTGGAGATCTTCATGAGCCGCTCTCAATTTCTCAAGTTCTTGCTTCCTTTGAAGATAATCATAGGAAAGCTTTTCATGAGTTGCTGACAGCTTTCATGACGACTTTCAAGTTCCTCATACTTAACATGAAGATTTTTTATGTCTTGAATTAAGGACTGAGATCGGGTCATTTCCGCGTCCAACAGGTCATCGCTTTTGTCTAACAATTTTTGAATATGTTCCATAGCTTTTTGTTGTTCAGTTGCAATTTTAGCAAGTGTTTTGTAGCTAGGTTTAGATTCACAGTCAGAGTCATCTTTACTTGATGTTTGAAAGTAAGCATCGTGTGAGTTTACCTTGGCACCACGTGCCATGAAGCAGTAGGTGGGAGCAGGGTCGTCCTTGTCATTAGCATCAGCATTGGTGATGGAGCCATTGTCTTCAGTATTGAAGATAGACTTGGCAACATAGGCCGTAGCTAGAGCCAGAGTCAGTCTCCTCCTCAGACTCCACCTCTGCCTCCTCACAAGCAGACTCCTCCTCTGAATCCATCTCCTTGCCAACAAAAGCACGAGCCTTGATAGATGAGCTCTTCTTGTGTGATGAAGACTTGGACGAAGACTTGGAAGAAGACTTTGAAGACTTCTTCTTCTTCTTGTCATCAGAATCATATTCCTTGCTCTTCTTCTTCTTCTTGTTCTCATTATCCCACTGAGGACATTCAGAGATGTAGTGACCAAGTTTCTTGCACTTGTGGCATGTTCTCTTCTTGTGGTCATGAGTAGAAGCTTCATCATTTCTCGAGCTGGATCTTGAAGACTTTCTGAAGCCTTTCTTCTTGGTGAACTTCTAGAACTTCTTCACAAGCATAGCAAGCTCCTTTCCAATGTCTTCAGGATCCCCAGAACTGCAGTCAGATTCTTCTTCGGATGAGGAAACAGCCTTTGCCTTCAAAGCGCGAGTACGTCCATAGCTAGGACCATATATATCTCTTTTCTCAGATAACTGGAACTCATGTCTGTTGAGCCTCTCAAGTATGTCAGACGGATCAAGAGTCTTGAAGTCAGGGTGTTCTTGAATCATCAGGGCTAGGGTGTCAAACGAGTTGTCAAGTGATCTCAGGAGTGTCTTGATGATTTCATGCTTGGTGATCTCAGTGGCGCCAAGTGCTTGAAGCTCATTTGTGATATCAGTGAGGCGATCAAACGTGAGCTGGACATTCTCATTGTCGTTTCTCTTGAAGCGGTTGAAGAGGTTGTGAAGAACACTGATCCTTGAGTCTCTCTGGGTTGAGACGCCTTCGTTGACCTTGGAGAGCCAGTCCCAGACCAGCTTCGAAGTTTCTAGAGCACTCACACGGCCATACTGTCCTTTGGTCGGATGACCACGAGATGATGTTCTTGGCAGTAGAATCCAGTTGAATGAACTTCTTGACATCAGCAGGGGTGACACCTTCACCAGTCTTGGGAACGCCGTTCTTGACGACATACCAGAGGTCGACATCAGTGGCTTCAAGATGCATGCGCATCTTATTCTTCTATTAGGGGTAATCAGTGCCATCAAAGACAGGGCACACAACGGAGACTTTGATTATCCCTGCAGTCGACATAGCTAAAACTCCAGGTGGTTAAACCGAATCACACAAAACAAGGGAGCACCTTGCTCTGATACCAATTGAAAGTGCTAGTTATCGACTAGAGAGGGGGGTGAATAGGCAATTTTTATGAAAGTCTTCAAAACACGGGGGCTTTGAAAACAAACGATAGAAACGAACCTATTGATATGCAGCGAAAGGTAGACTACACTAGAAAAGCCATAGTCAAGTAAGTAATGAAGTGAAAGCACGAAGACTATTAGCAGCTAGGTAGTATAGATCAGGATGGAAGATAGTTTGAAGCCAAACAACAATAGTCGTCACACAGTGAAGTCAAACAGATCAAGCAAGCATGCAAATGACTTCACGAAGACAAACTGTAAATAAGTGAGGGAGGAGATAGAACCAGTTGCTTGGTGAGGACAAGGATTTGTTGGACCAGTTCCAGTTGATATGACAAGCTATGCGATGCAGTTAGGGAGGCTGAGATTCAACTCGAGAAGACCGCGTCTTCACCTTATTCCTTGAGCTAAGGACACTTAGTCCTCGCCCAATCACTCTGGTAAGTCTTCAAGGTAGACTTCCAAACCTTCACAGACTTCGTTCACCGGCAATCCACAATGACTCTGGATGCTCGTAACGCGACGCCTAACCGGTTGGAGGATTCACGGTCCTCGAGTGTAATAAGTCTTGAGATCACGGACGGAAAGACTTGATGATGCCTAACACTCTTTGGCTCTGGGTGTTTTGGGCTTTGTCCTCGCAAGGATCTTTCTCTCAAATGCTTGGAGGTGGGCTGCTCTCAAACGACAAAAGCCGTGCACTAACTTCCGAGCGACCACCAATTTATGGTGTAGGGGTGGGCTATTTATAGCCAGGAGGCAACCCGACCTGATTTGTCCGAAATGACCACAGGTCACTAAGGAACCGACACGCGTGTCCAACGGTCGATTTCAAACACACGTGCGCTTGACTTGGGCTACAAGTAAAGCTGACTTATCCACCTCTGGATAAGATTTGCTCTCATTGTCTTCGCTCGCAGACATAGGATTTGGTTGAGCATCACTTTAGTCACTCTGACTTTGTTCACTTGGACCCCACTTAACAGTGCGGTGGTTCCTATGACTCAACAAAAAAGAAAAGAAAACTACGAAACAACTGTGTCTTCGCACTCCATAGTCTTCATGCGATGTCTTCTCATGTCATAGTCTTCATTGTGAATATCTTCACAATCCACCATTGTCTTCAATGTCTTCACACATTTTTAGGGGTCATCTCTGGTAGGTAAACCAAATCAATGAGGGACTACTACCTGTGTTATCCTGCAATTCTCACAAACACATTAGTCCCACAACCAGGTTTGTCGTCAATACTCCAAAACCAACTAGGGGTGGCACTAGATGCACTTACATGACTGCTATATTCTATGACTGTGAACAGATTGTTGAGGTTTTCATTGATGATTTCTCCATTTACGGAACTTCTTTTGATGATTGCTTGAGCAACCTTGATCGAGTTTTGCAAAGATGTGAAGAAACTAATCTTGTCTTGAATTGGGAGAAGTGTCGCTTTATGGTTAATGAAGGTATTTTCTTGAGGCATAAATCTCCGAAAGAGGTATTGAGGTTGATAAAGCTAAAGTTGATGCTATTGAAAAAAATGTCGTGTCCTAAAGATATCAAAGGTATAAGAAGTTTCATTGGTCATGTTGGTTTCTATAGGAGATTTATTAAAGACTTCTCTAAAATTTCTAGGCCTCTTACTAATCTCTTGCAAAATTATGTTCCATTTGTTTTTTATGATGATTGTGTAGAAGCCTTTGAAATACTTAAGAAAGCCTTAATCTCTGCACCTATTGTTTAACCACCTGATTGGAACCTACCCTTTGAAATTATGTGTGATGCTAGTGATTATGTTGTTGGTGTTGTTCTAGGTCAAAGAGTTGATAAGAAATTAAATGTCATCCCTTATGCTAGTAAAACTCAAAGAATTATGCTACTACTGAAAAAGAATTTTTAGCAGTTGTATTTGATTGTGACAAGTTCAGATCTTATATTGTTGATTCTAAAGTAACTGTTCACTCTGATCATGTTGCTATTAAATATCTTATGGAAAAGAAAGATGCTAAACCTAGGCTTATTAGATGGGTTCTCTTGCTGCAAGAATTTGATTTACATATTACTGATAGGGAAGGGGTTGAAAACCCCATAGCAGATAACTTGTCTAGGTTAGAAAATATTCTTGATGACCCACTACCTATTGATGATAGCTTTCCTGATGAACAACTAGCTGCCATAAATGCTTCTCGTAGTACTCCATGGTATGTTGATTATGCTAATTACATTGTTGCTAAATTTATACCACCTAGTTTCACATACCGACAAAAGAAAATGTTTTTCTATGATTTAAGACATTAATTTTTTGATGACCCACATCTTTATAAAGAAGGAGTAGATGGTGTTATTAGACGTTGTGTACCTGAGCATGATCAGGAACAAATCCTACGCAAATGTCACTCCGAAGCTTATGGAGGACACCATGCTGGAGATAGAACTGCACACAAGGTATTACAATCTGGTTTTTATTGGCCTACTCTCTTCAAAGATGCTTGTAAGTTTGTCTTGTATTTTGACGAATGTCAAAGAATTGGTAATATTAGTAGACGTCAGGAAATGCCTATGAATTATTCACTTGTCATTCAACCATTTGATGTTTGGGGTTTTGATTATATGGGACCTTTTCCATCCTCTAATGGGTATACACATATTTTGGTTGTTGTTGATTATGTTACTAAGTGGGTAGAAGCTATTCCAACTAGTAGTGCTGATCATAAAACTTCTATTAAGATGCTTAAAGAAGTTATTTTCCCGAGGTTTGGAGTCCCTAGATATTTAATGACTGATGGTGGTTCACACTTTATTCATGGTGCTTTCCGTAAATTGCTTGCTAAGTATGTTGTTAACCATAGAATTGCATCCCCATATTATCCTCAATCTAGTGGTCAAGTAGAATTGAGTAATAGAGAAATAAAATTGATCTTGCAAAAGTATGTTAATGGACCTAGAAAAAAATGGTCTAAGAAACTTGATGGTGCATTATGGGCTTATAGAACTGCTTATAAAAACCCTATGTGTATGTCTTCGTATAAAATAGTTTATGGAAAAGCATGTCACTTACCTCTTGTACTAGAACAGAAAGCTTATTGGGCAATTAAATAGCTCAACTATGATTTCAAACTTGCCGGTGAGAAGTGGTTGTTTGACATTAGCTCACTTGATGAATGGAGAACCCAAGCCTACGAAAATGCCAAGTTGTTTAAAGAAAAAGTTAAAAGATGGCATGACAAAAGGATACAAAAGCGTGAATTCAATGTAGGTGACCATGTCTTGCTACACAATTCTTGTTTAAGATTTTTTGCAGGAAAACTTCTCTCTAAATGGGAAGGGCCTTACATTGTCGAGGCAGTTCATCGTTCTGGTGCCATCAAGATCAACAATGCCGAAGGTAATAACCCGAAGGTGGTAAACGGGCAAAGAGTCAAACATTATATCTCAGGTACTCCCATAAATGTTGAAACCAATATTATTAATACCATAACGCCGGAAGAGTACATAAGGGAAACTTACCAGAATGTTCTAGATCCCCGGAAAGGAATGGGTATGTGATACGGTAAGTAAACCGACTCCAAAACTTTCCCAAAAGCAATTTTACTTCATTTTGGAATATTTAAAAAATTAGGAAAATAAAAGGTAGTCCGAAAAGTGCACGAGGAGGCGACAAGCCTTGGGGGCGTGCCCTACCCCCTAGGCCACCTTGTGTGCCCTCCGGATTCCGTTTTCTTGTAGGATACTTTTTTGGTCCGTAAAAATTCATTATATAATCTCCTGAAGGTTTTCGCCACCATACCACAGCAATATCCTTGATACGTCTCCAACGTTTCTACTTTTCCAAACACTTTTGCCCTTGTTTTGGACTCTAACTTGCATGATTTGAATGGAACTAACCCGGACTGACGCTGTTTTCAGCAGAATTGCCATGGTGTTATTTTTGTGCAGAAATAAAAGTTCTCGGAATGACCTGAAAATCCACGGAGACACGTTTTGGAAATAATAAAAAATACTAGCGAAAAAATCAGCATCGTGGGGCCCACACCCTGTCCACGAGGGTGCAGGGCGCCCCCCCCCCCTACCTCGTGGGCCCCCTGGGACTCCACCGACCTCAACTCCAACTCCATATATTCACGTTCGGGGAGAAAAAAAATCAGAGAGAAGGATTCATCGTGTTTTACGATACGGAGCCGCCGCGAAGCCCTAATCTCTCTCGGGAGGGCTGATCTGGAGTCCGTTCGGGTCTCCGGAGAGGGGAATCCGTCGCCATCATCATCATCAACCTTCCTCCATCACCAATTTCATGATGCTCACCGCCGTGCGTGAGTAATCCCATCATAGGCTTGCTGGACGGTGATGGGTTGGATGAGATTTATCATGTAATCGAGTTAGTTTTGTTAGGGATTGATCCCTAGTATCCATTATGTTCTAAGATTGATGTTGCTATGACTATGCTATGCTTAATGCTTGTCACTAGGGCCCGAGTGCCATGAATTCAGATCTGAACCTATTATGTTTTCATGAATATATGTGAGTTCTTGATCCTATCTTGCAAGTCAATAGTCACCTACTATGTGTTATGATCCGCAACCCCGAAGTGACAATAATCGGGACCACTCCCGGTGATGACCGTAGTTTGAGGAGTTCATGTATTCACTAAGTGTTAATGCTTTGGTCCGGTACTCTACTAAAAGGAGGCCTTAATATCCCTTAGTTTCCAATAGGACCCCGCTACCACGGGAGGGTAGGACAAAAGATGTCATGCAAGTTCTTTTCCATAAGCACGTATGACTATATTGGGAATACATGCCTACATTACATTGATGAACTGGAGCTAGTTCTGTGTCACCCTATGTTATAACTGTTGCATGAGGAATCACATCTGACATAATTATCCATCATTGATCCATTGCCTACGAGCTTTTCACATATTGATCTTTAATTAGTTACTTTTCCGTTGCCACTGTTACGATTACTACAAAAACTGCTACTGTTACTTTTGCCACTGTTACCGTTATTTCCATATTACTTTGCTACTAAATACTTTGCTGCAGATATTAAGTATTTCAGGTGTGGTTGAATTGACAACTCAGCTGCTGATGCTTGAGAATATTCTTTGGCTCCCCTTGTGTCGAATCAATAAATTTGGGTTGAATACTCTACCCTCGAAAACTGCTGCGATCCCCTATACTTGTGGGTTATCAAGACTTTGTTATTATTTCGTGCTATTTTCTTGGCCAATCCAAAAATATGTCGTCACAAGATTCAGAGGGAGAGAGCTATGTTGCAAATTATATCGCAAACCCAAAAGTTTATGGGGATGTAGAGCATTATGGTTGGACCACGGAGGAAGAATAAGATCATGATTTGAAGGGAAAAGACGAGACAAGCTCAGATGAAGATGAAATCCCACTACCTCAACCTGGGGACATGCACGTGGAATTCAAGAAGTCAAGTCTCCCTAATAAAGCAAAGAAACCTAAGATCCAATTTATCCCTTTTCGTCTCCTGCAGGAAGACAAGCAGGAATTATGCAAAAAGATACTTAAGCTTGAGCAGGAGATCGATGACTTGAGGGGGGGGGGGGGAGAATTCCTTCCTCAAGCGTAAGCTGAAGATGGAGGACAAGCTTCCCACATCATCTACACCTACATCACCACCTCCGAAGAAGGAGACATGAGTATATGGGTATGGTCACTCCCCTTGGCTTGTGCCAAGCTTGGGGGAGGTGCCCCGGTATCGTATCACCATCACATCTTTACCTTTATCGTTTATCTTAGTTCGTTCCTTTTGGTTATATCTTGATCTAGTAGAATAAAAGTTTTTAGTATGATCTAGCTTTGAGTTTTGATTTGTGTTCCCTTTATGTAATCGAGTCCGTGAGTTATATAATAAAGATTAGTTTTGAGTTGAGGGCCTTGCTTTCTTGCTTTGATCTTGAGAAAAATAATAAAAGAAATAAAAATATTAATCTTATGGGAAGTGATGAGTTCACATATAAAGAGTATGATGAATAAAATTTGTTGAGAGTTGACAAACATAGTTTTGGTCATTGTTGCAATTAATATGAAGTAATAAAGAAAGAGAGGTTTCACATACAAATACACTATCATGGACATCTTTTGTGATTGTGAGCACTCATTAAAATATTACATGCTAATGTTGGACAAGGAAGACAACATAATGGGTTATGTTTCCTTATATTCGAATAGAAGTTATATTGTCATGGATCCCCCAACATGTTGAGCTTGCTTCTCATCCTATGCTAGTCAAATCTTCTACACCAAGTAGAGATACTACTTGTGCATCCAAAATCCCTTAACCCAGTTTTGCCATGAGAGTCCACCATACCAACCTATGGATTGAGTAAGATCCTTCAAGTAAGTTGTCATCAGTGCAAGCAATAAAAATTGCTCTCTAAATATGTATGATCTTTTAGAGTGAAGAAAATAAGCTTTATATGAACTTGTGATATGGAAGAAATAAAAGCGGCGGACTGCATAATAAAGTTCTTTATCACAAGCGGCAATATAAAGTGACGTTCTTTTGCATTAAGATTTTGTGCATCCAACCATAAAGCGCATGACAACCTCTGCTTTCCTCTACGAAGGGCCTATCTTTTACTTTTACATTTACTTTCTACCTTTAGACAAGAGTCATGGTGATCTTCACCTTTCCTTTTTACACCTTTACTTTTTGGCAAGCACTATGTGTTGGGGAAAGATTCAGATATATATACACACTCGGATGTAGGTTATCTTAAAGTATTATTGTTGACATTACTCTTGAGCTAAAAGGTTGGGAGGTGAAACTATAAGTCCCTATCTTTCTCTGTGTCCGATTGAGGCTTTGATCTCATAAGTATCACGTGAGTGTTAGCAATTGTGAAAGACTAAAAGATGGCTGAGTATGTGGACTTGCTACATGAAAGCTCTTACATTGACTCTTTCCGATATTATGATAGATTGCAATTGCTTCAATGACTGAGATCATAGTTTGTTGGTTTTCAATAAAGTTTTTGATTCACACTTTACCTTGTGAATGAATTGTTACTTTAGCATAAGAAACTATATGACAATAAATGTTGTTGTTCTAAAGATGATCATGATGCCCTCATGTCTATATTCTATTTTATCGACACCTCTATCTCTAAACATGTGGACATGATTATCGATTTCGGCTTTCGCTTGAGGACAAGACAGGTCTAAGCTTGGGGGAGTTGATACGTCCATTTTACATCATGCTTTTATGTTGATATTTATTGCATTATGGGTTGTTATTACACATTATGGTACAATACTTATGCCTTTTCTCTCATTTTACAAGGTTTACATGAATAGGAAGAATGCCGGCAGCTGGAATTCTTGACCAGAAGGGAGCAAATCTGAGAGACCTATTCTGCACAACTCCAAAAGTCCTGAAAATTTATGGAGAATTATTTTGGAATAAAAAAATATTGGGCAAATAAATACCAGAGGGGGGCCCACCAGGTGGCCACAAGCCTGGGGGCACGCCTTACCCCCAGGGCGCGCCCCTAGGGCTTGTGGGCCCCCTGGCAGGTCTCTTGTGCCCATCTTCCGCTATATGGAAGCTTTTAACGTGCAAAAAATCATAAGGAGGCTTTCGGGACGAAGCGCCGCCGTCTCGAGGCGGAACCTGGGCAGAAGCAATCTAGGGCTTCAGGGGAGCCGTTCTGCCGAGGAAACTTCCCTCCCAGAGGGGGAAATCGAAGCCATCGTTATCACCATCGATCCTCTCATCGAGAGGGGATAAATCTCCATCAACATCTTCACCAGCACCATCTCCTCTCAAACCCTAGTTCATCTCTTGTATTCAATCTTTGCCTCAAAACCTCAGATTGGTACCTGTGGGTTGCTAGTAGTGTTGATTACTCCTTGTAGTTGATGCTAGTTGGTTTATTCGGTGGAAGATCATATGTTTAGATCCTTAATGATATTCAATACCCCTTTGATCTTGAACATGAATACGCTTTGTGAGTAGTTACGTTTGTTCCTGAGGACATGGGAGAAGTCTTGTTATAAGTAATCATGTGAATTTGGTATTCGTTCGATATTTTGATGAGATGTATGTTTTCTTTCCTTTAGTGGTGTTATGTGAACGTCGACTACATGACAATTCACCATGATTTGGGCCTAGGGGAAGGCATTGGGAAGTAATAAGTAGATGATGGGTTGCTAGAGTGACAGAAACTTAAACCCTAGTTTATGCGTTGCTTCGTAAGGGGCTGATTTGGATCCACATGTTTCATGCTATGATTAGATTTTTCTTAATTCTTCTTTCATAGTTGCAGATGCTTGCCAGAGGGGTTAATCATAAGTGGGCAGCTTGTCCAAGTAAGGACAACATCCAAGCACTGGTCCACCCACATATCAAGTTATCAAAGTGACAAATGTGAATCATATGAGCATGATGAAAACTAACTTGATAATAATTCCCATGTGTCCTCAGGGGCGCTTTGCTTTATATAAGAGTTCGTCCAGGCTTATCCTTTGCTACAAAAAGGATTGGGCCACCTTGGTGCACTTTTGTTACACTTGTTACTTGTTACCCGCTACGAATTATCTTATCACAAAACTATCTGTTACCGATAATTTCAGTGCTTGCAGAAAATACCTTGCTGAAAACCGCTTGTCATTTCCTTCTGCTCCTTGTTGGGTTCGACACTCTTACTTATCGAAAGGACTAGATAGATCCCCTATACTTTTGGGTCATCAAGACTCTTTTCTAGCGCCGTTACCGGGGAGTGAAGCGCCTTTAGTGAGTGGAAATCGGTAAAGAAAAATTTATATTACGTGCTGAAATTTACTGTCACTTGTCAGTATGGAAAATCATCCTTTAAGGGGTTTGTTCGGGGTATCTTCACCTCGACCGGAATAGCAAGAACATGCTCCTCAACGTACTTCACCTACTGAAAATATTTATTATGAAATCCCTTCGGGTATGATAGAGAAGCTGCTAGCTAATCTTTATGCAGGAGATGGAACACTACATCCCGATATGCATCTAATCTATGTGGATGAAATTTGTGGATTATTTAAGCTTGTAGGTTTGCCAGAGGATGAAGTCAAGAAGAAGGTCTTCCCTTTATCTTTGAAGGGAAATGCATTAACATGGTATAGGCTATGTGATGATATTGGAGTTTGGAACTACAACCGACTGAAATTGGAATTTTATCAGAAGTTTTATCCTATGCATCTAGTTCATCGTGATCGGAATTATATATATAATTTTT
Source organism: Aegilops bicornis (assembly GCA_021605145.1). Classification (NCBI taxonomy): domain Eukaryota; kingdom Viridiplantae; phylum Streptophyta; class Magnoliopsida; order Poales; family Poaceae; genus Aegilops; species Aegilops bicornis. The sequence continues at coordinate 377,550,669 of CM038669.1, read as the reverse complement.
GGCCTCGTGAAGGAGAAAGTATCTCTCAAGCTTGGGGGAGGCTTAAGTCAATGTTATATTCATGCCCCAATCATGAGCTCTCAAGAGAAATTATTATTTAGAATTTTTATGCTCGGCTTTCTCGTAATGATCAATCCATGCTCGATACTTCTTGTACTGGTTCTTTTATGAAGAAAACTATTGAATTCAAATGGGATCTATTGGAAAGAATGAAACGCAACTCTGAAGATTGGGAGCTCGACGAAGGTAAAGAGTCAGGTATAAACCTTAAGTTCGATTGTGTTAAATCTTTTATGGATACCGATGCTTTTCATGAATTTAGCACTAAACACGGACTTGACTCTGAGATAGTAGCTTCTTTCTATGCATCATTTGCTACTCATGTTGATCTCCGTAAGGAGAAGTGGTTTAAATATCATCCTCCCATTAAAGTAAAAGTAGTAGAACCTATTAAAGCTGAAGAAGAAACTATTACTTATAATGTTGATTCAGTTGTTCCTATTCCTTCATAAGGGGTTGATTTGGATCCACATGTTTCATGCTATGATTAGATTTGTCTTAATTCTTCTTTCGTAGTTGCAGATGCTTGCCAGAGGGGTTAATCATAAATGGGAGGCTTGTCCAAGTAAGGACAACACCCAAGCACCGGTCCACCCACATATCAAATTATCAAAGTAACGAATGTGAATCATATGAGCATGATGAAAACTAACTTGACAATAATTTTCATGTGTCCTCGGGAGCGCTTTGCTTTATATAAGAGTTCGTCCAGGCTTATCATTTGCTACAAACAGAATTGGGACACCTTGGTGCACTTCTGTTACACTTGTTACTTGTTACCCGCTATGAATTATCTTATCACCAAACTATCTGTCACCGATAAATTCAGTGCTTGCAGGAAATACCTTGCTGAAAACCGCTTGTCATTTTTTTCTGCTCCTCGTTGGGTTCGACACTCTTAGTTATCGAAAGGACTACGATAGATCCCGTATACTTGTGGGTCATCAATCACGGATGCACACATAAGCATGAACATTAGTTTGTTAAATATATTTTAAAAATATTCTAATTACATATACTTTGAAAATTAATTTACTTGAATTTTTAAAATGTACACCGTGCATTATAAAACACTTAACACGGTGTAAAACATTTGTTCATACTTTAAATTTTTTGGTATCATTCATAACTTGTTCCTCACATTTAGAAATTATTCACATGTTTCAAAAAAACGATCAGGGTATTATACAAAAATGTTTAAACAATGTAACCACCTACATTCGCTTAGTTCAAATAATATTTCATGCAATCCAAAAAAAACATGACATTTTAAAAAAGTTCATAGTTTAAAACTGATCGTGATATTTTATAAGAATGTTTATAAATTGCAAAAAAATTGTGACTAGAAAATAGTTTTTACCATCCATAAAACTGTCATGACATTTTTTTTAAATGTTCATGGTATTTAAAAACATGTTTATACAATGTAACAAATGTTTGCATAAGTTTATAAAAAGGTTTGCTGCCATTCAAAAACATGTATGTGACATTTTAAAAAGGTTTACAGGTTGCAGAAAATGTTTCATGATTTTTTCAAATGGTAATATAATATGAAAAAATGTGGGTCATCTCAAAACTCGTGCCACAGGCGCGTGCAAGTGTGGTTGGTCTCGGAATGATCAATGCAACACAACATGGAGAATCGGCAACTACGAATAGATGCAAGTTTTGAAAAAAGATGACAACAAAGTGTCGATGCAATGTAGTTGATGAATGCAACAAATAAATAATTAACACGGCTATCACGAAAACATGAAAGGCAACTGGAGCATCGATCTCGGATTGTTACAACTATGTCTTTATAGACCACCCTTGTACCTTTATAGAGGCAGATACGAGTCAGCATAAGGGCATCGATGATCCGTTATTGATGCAACTATGAGAATGAGAGACCAACGGCTCATTGTGCAGATGGATTGCTCTACTCTAGTCTGACCCGTGCCATGACTCGGGTGCCCGCCGGGTCAATGATCTTTTTTCTTCGAAAAAGAGGAATACCCCCGGCTTCTGCATCTGGACGATGCATACGGTCAATTTATTAATTATTAACACAAGACCTTATAAAGTCGTATAACAGTAAAATCAAAGCCAACATCTTCGCAACCTTTGTCGCTACTCCTATCTAACTGATGAAGAGGCGCTGATGGTCTGGGTCTAATACCAAATAGACCTCGCAGTCAAACCTAACATCTAAGACCTGAGGTCCCAACCAGGACGCCTGCTGGATATGGGCACCCACCAGTCCGGCGTGCTCTTCAACCAGGACCCCTGCCGGGTATGAGGCCGCCGCAGCCACGTACCATCAATCCATCTTCAGAGTTGTACCGTTGCATGAACCGTGCTAGATCACTCTGCCATCGATGCCACCACGGCGCTGAACGGCGCCACCATCCTGCGCTCGTCCATCATCACACGCCCACCGGCGATACCCCTCTTCGCTCCATGCGGCGACACTCGTCGTTGTCGAGGTGCGGATGCCACGCCGCTTCTCCGGCGAACACCAAAAGCGAAGCGCCCTAAAGATACAAGGGGCACTCTGCAAGCAACATGAAAGCCGCCATGAAAGCAGAGATTCAGAGATACGTCAAGCCCCCACCTTCATGAGCCCAAACCCGAGTCCTAGCTCCCAGGCAACGCCTCGAAGGAAGGGATGACACCCATGGCGCCACCGCTGCCCAATCCAAGCCGGATTTTAGGTTTTCACCTGGGAGAGGACCGGCCGGGTCAATGATGCACATATGATAAGAAAATCAAGCAAATGTCCGAGTCTTTCCAGGGTTTGAGGCTTCTTTGGATTGGTCGTGAAGCAAACTGGGTGGTGCACCGTTGCGCTAATGAAGCTCTTAGCATTTCTTCTTTTACATGCTTTGATGTAATTCCTAAATTTCTGACTAGAACCATTTAGTCAGATTGTAATCTCTTATCAGTTTATTAAAGACAACCTTAAATCAAAACTTTGACCCTTAATTTATTTAAGAGGGAGTAGCTACCTCCCCAGAACAGTACATTCTCCAACTGCGACCACACCCAAACAGCAACACCATTCAGCCCACCAAACGATTTCCAGCGCCAGAAAAGAGCTATTCAATTTTCTCTCTGGTTGTTCAGTCTAGCGTCGCCGTCGGTTAGCCATAGCCAACCCACGGGCCACGGCGGCCGGCCGGCCAAGCCCACGACTGCGACCACGATGGATGGAAAGGTGACACCGGGAATATTTAACCAACAAAGCTCTAGCTTAATCAAACGGAATGATCCTTCCGCCGCGGCATAATGCTGCACCTTGAATCCCCCGCCAGCTTCCCCCTTCCTTGGCCAGGTCGCGCCGGCGCCTTCCGATTCCCTTCACCTGCTTCCTCCCATCACCTCACGCCAATGCACCCACTTCGCCGCGTCCCCGTCTGTCCCCGTCAGACCCACCATGGCGACCGAGACCCCGCCACCCGCATCCCCGACCGCCTGGCCCGCTTCCCCGACTGGCCGCACCCTCTCCGCGGCCTTCGCCGACGACCGCCGCCGCGAGGCCAGGCGCCGCGCCGTGCACCTCCTCCCGGGCTGCGGCAGGCCGCCGCAGCCGCGCTCCAAGCTCATCAACCGCGTGCTCCACCGCTTCGGCGCCGCCTGCGTCCCTAAGAGCACCGCCGCCACCCCCACCCGGACGCCCCCGCTGCCTCGGCGGTCGTCAGTGTCGACGCCCCCGCGGCCTCGGCCGTCGGCGGCGTCGACGCCGCCCACGTCAACCCAGGTACCGGCACGCCTAGACCAGGCAGACCCGGAGAGAGTCGCCGCCAGGAGGCCTTTGAGGGAGAGAGAGGACGCCGCCGCCGTCGGCCGAGAGCCGACGCCGCCGGTGTCCCAAGCCAGTGCCGTGGCGGCTACTGAAGTGGTTGCCAGCCTTGCGAGCAACTGGAGAAGCGATACCGCCACCACCGTCGGGAGAGGAGCAAACATCTGGGTGAGGGTTTCGCGCAAGCCGAAGTCGCCGCAGGTGGACTCTTCGCAGCTGTCAGTGGAATCAACAGCGGCGGCGGAGGACCAGTACGTGTGGGCGGACAGGTACAGGCCCAGTGTACTCGGGGAATTCATCTGCAACAAGGCCGTCGCCGATGAGCTCCACCGGATGGTTGCCATACACCCTCCCACTTTAATCTTACACGAAATTACTATCGCTTTGCATTCCTTCGTCAATGTAAAACTGTAGCCAAGCACTCGAATGGGGTGATGAACTGATGATAGACACACTGTGATGACATGCTGAATTGGGATTTGTGACTGAATTTTGTGATAACTGCTGCATCCAGGTGACTGAACGCCAATGCAACCATTTCATATTTGAAGGGGCGCAGGCTGTCGGGAAGAGAAGCATGGTGCTGGCCCTTTTAAGAGATGCTTTTGGTCCTGATAATCTCAAGGTCACTGTAGCCAGGCTTTGAACAAATTACTACTTACTTTCTATCCTGAGGTAAACCTGAGTGCTCGAAACTCACGATTACCTTATTTGTATTGCCATTTCACAGATAGAGGAAATCACAAAGAGAATCGAGCTGAAGGTATGAGTTGCAACTTGTAATGGCGCATTTTCTGTTTCACCAGTAACCTTATTACCGTGAAGAGGATAATATTCTTAAGTAAATTATAAAATGTAATTTATTCTGTTCCTTATTTCTGGTGAACTGTTTGATGTAGGGAGAAATCGCCAAACACATTGATGTTAAAGTGAAGATTTCAGATCATCACGTGGAGGTAAACTTGGCTGATTTACATGGCTATGAGAAGTATGTCATAACTACTTTGTTGAATGAGTCAATCCCACCACCGGACTTGATTTGCGATCATGCTAACTGCAAAGGTACATTCTAACACATCTCTGCCTCTCCTCTGGTGGTACTGTTGTTAATCAACACAGGATTTTCAATAGCTGCCTATTCTTCGTTGATGTGAAATGACATATTAAAGCGTCAGTGGTTCATATATGCAGTGATTGTGGTCCATGATGCTGATAGGCTTTCGTCTGATCTTCAACATTATATCGGTTGGTTTCTGGGGAGGTATGCAGGTTGCAGCAAAATTATTTTCAGCTGCTCCAGTTCTTCAAACCTTGATGCCGTTGAACATTTATGCAAGGTTGTCCGACTTAAACCACCTTCATTTGATGAGGTACATACTAGGTCTGTATGAATGATTTATCTTCTCTCCAGTGCTGGACAGTTTGATGAATACATAATTTCTCTTAGATAATCAAGGTTCTAGAGTTCATTGCTACACAAGAAGGCATAGATTTGCCTCGTGGACTTGCCAGTAGAATTGCAGCTAGCGCGAGTAATAATCTCCGACAGGCAATACGCTCTTTTGAAGCTACATGGAAAGCAAAGTAAGCACATGGAATGCTTTCCTCATTCGTTTCATATTCAGATTGTAGAAATGCCATAATAGCAGTCCATTTTGAAACTGCAATGTGCCAGTGGTACAATATTCATTTTGAGTAGAAGTCAACTGATCCATCAAGGTGTGTTGTTTCTGTTGTAGCTATCATGCCACAAAAGTTTCATCCTCATCAGCATGCTTGCTTATAACTGTCTGTTCTCATTGTTATAATTACCACCATGGGTACGGAATCATAGAGCTTTCCATATTCATAAACAACTCTCTTAACCAACACAGCTATCCATTCACGAAAGACCAGCCCATTTTGACTGGATGGGAGGAGGAAATTTCTGATGTTGCCAAAAAAATCATGGAGGAGCCAAGTCCAAAGCAGTAAGCTATCCCTTTCACTATGATGGTTTGCAATTCAGTACGTGCGAGTTTCTTTTTTGAACTTCAGAATGAAAACAGAAATTTTGCTGATATCACCTTTACACAGGCTGTATCTCATTCGACGGAAGATCAGAAAAATGATTGAACATAATGTGTCACCTTATTTCATTTTCTGTGTAAGCTCTTCTCTGCCTTATGTTTCTATGTTCTTTGCGATTCCAAGTGTCTGGCCGAGGTTCATTTTTGTCAGAGCTCATTACTGTTTGTGATGTACCCTTTTGCTTTGCGATGCAGCACTTGGTCAATGAACTGAAAAGGGACAGGGATGAAGATTTTCAGAATAGCATCGATGAACTGGCACTGGAGTTGAACCAAGTGAGCCTGACTGCAAGCATTTCCTTGTATTAAGCTGGACTGCCCGCATATTAACTGATAATTGATTTTCCATTTGTGAACTAATCTACTGTGTACTGTGTGCTAATATATATTGCTTGCTTGCTTGTTTCAGAACCAGCAGTGCAAAGAATACAAATCTCAGGACACAATTTCTGACAAAAGAGCTATCAATATAGAAGGTTTCGCTGTTGAAGGCCCTGACCAAGGGGAAGCCATCCAATGCTTCATAAAGATTGAAGGTACAAGCAAAAATAAAAATGTTCATTCAAGTGTGAACTATGGTGTAAACTGACTATACTTTGCAATTGCAGAATTCACTGTGAGGTTCATGAGCTTCTACAGATCTTTAATAACGAAGAACTCAAGCAGAGGCGGTGTTCCATCATGAAGGTGGTGGAATCACTCTCTCGATCAACAAATCCTCTGGGGCGGGCGAGTATTGTAGTAGTGTTGATAAATAAGCAGTGATGTGCCTCTGAAGTCTGAATCAAAGCACCTCGGCGTTGCTTTGCATGTTAAAAAGTAAAACATACCTTTTTTATCCGCCCCGTTTGCGTGTATACGTGTGAAGTGTGATTATGCATACAACTCTGTATACGTGTGAATTGTGATATTCTGGTTTGTACAAAAATCAACTTCATATATGATAATTTGTGTGATCTGAGAATAATATCGTACGATTGTATATTAACAATGTTTTCCCCTTTCTCGAAAGGTATTCCTTGCCTGGTCCTGGTGTAATGCGTTGATACTAGACTTAGATGTGCAATACTTAGGGCACATCTAGATGTGCTTTAGCAAAACCGTTGATAATATTACAAACCCAAGTTTTTCCGTGTGCAAAAGTGCCATATTACTTGTGCTGTTATGCATAATGCTGAAGGAATCTCATTAGCATCTTTGATAGTGTAAAATTGCCCATGTCCTTGGTTTAGAACAGACTTGCTTACTCTTTACCCAGGTCCAGCAGTCGTTCAGTCCCCTGTTCATCTTCTAAATAGTTGCAATGAACAATGTTTTTTTTTGCGAATGAGTTGCAATGAACAATGTAATCACAGTGGTAAGTGAAAAATGTCCGCGCTTACATTTATTTGGAAATATTTCGGTATATACACACGTCCCATGCATGAATGAACCTAAGCTACCAATTCCTACCAACTACAGTACTACTAAAAAGGATTCAACAAATTTTGGAGAACGCGACACACCGGATCGCCACTCAGTGTTGCGTCGCCGGCGACCGTTGGTTACCGCTGGCCACTTGCCGGAGGTGACGACGTTATCCGGTGTCCAGTGGACTCGTGGACCGCCGCTGCAACCCGGCCACGGTCTCCGCGTTCTTCCGGGACGGCGATCTCCTCGTTGGGCGGCGCGTCCAGGTCGGTGCGGCAGACCGGGCACGTGGTGTGCGCGCCGAGCCACGAGTCGATGCACGCGGCGTGGAAGGCGTGGCGGCAGACGGTGAGCGGCCGGACGGCGTCGCCGGGCGCGAACTCGGACAGGCAGACCGCGCACTCCGCCGGCGCCGCGGAGCCGGCGGCGTCGGCCTCGAACCGCACCGTGGGGAACGAGGCGATGACGGCGTGGTCCAGGCCCGCCGGCTTCCGCGGCGCGGGCGCGGGCTCGCCTTCTTCGCCCGTGGCGGCGTCCGCGTCGCTGGACTGGAGGCGGCGGCGGCGGCGGAGCCAGAGGGAGAAGAAGCGGAGGAGGTCGCGGAGGAGGAAGATGGAGAGGAAGCAGAGCAGGAGGACGAAGAGGAGGAAGACCGGGAGCAGCATGGGGAAGGACGCCCCCTGCTGGGCCGGCGAAGGCGGCGGCGGCGGAGGCCTTGGCAGGTGAGAGGCGCGGACGTCGAGGGCGCTGAGGAGGCGGCGCGCGGCCATGGCCAGCGTATGCATCCGCCGCGGCGACCATGGGGTGGATGGGGTCGATGGGCTTTTAGGTGTGGCTCACACGCGCGCGCATGGGTACGGGCACGGGGTGGAGTGGGGCGAGGCGAGGCGGAGGGTGGTGGGTCGTCGGCGTCGGGCGTCGGTGTCGCTGTTGGTAGGGACGGAGCCGTGAGCTTTACGGCGAGGCGAATGCGACGCCGGGACGGAACGACATGGACGCTCATCATGCATGACCATTGGCCAACCGACCCGACGCCCAATCCCATGGCGCTGCGCGCCCGCGTGCTGGTCTTGGCGGGTCATACCCTCATGATATTTTTGAAGTTTTTTTAGGGAATTTATTATACTGGGGGTGGTGGGTGCTCAGTTTAGGGAGATATTTTTTTTACTAACAACTAGCTAAATAGTGATAGTTCTGAAAAAAAACTAGCTAAATACTCCCTCCGCCCTAAATTATTTATTGCAGAAATGGATGTACGATAAGTAATTCATAACTTGTCACAAAAATGAATCTAAACATCTAAACATTTATTTTTGCGATAAATAATTCGGAACGGCAGAAGTAGGATCTAGATCTTAATCTATCACTGACAGAAGATGTCACATTTTTATCACTACCTGGCACACGTAGTGAGCTATCTCAGACTTGAATATGAAAATCTTATAAAATTACCTTGTACTACTAGATCACAACAATGAATTTATACACGATAGATAAATATATTGCACAAGAACTTTGTGTTATTTTTAGGGATGAGACCAAATGCGTCGAGACATTGTTGCCGGTGACGTCTTGGCAGTCCTGGTAAAACTGGACCGGCAACCTCGCGCCCAGTCTAGAAAAGAAAAACAAACATGAAAAAGGGAAAAATGAGAAAAAACGGAAAAAAAAGGAAAAAATAAATGAAAACTTAGGCAAAAAAATAAAAGAAAGAGAAAAAACCCGGTTCGGAGAAGGTTCTAGAACCCTCTTAAAACCGGTGGGAACAAAAAACAAAATGGATCGGCCCATACGCGCGAGTGAGGGGTTCATAATTTCAGAAGAATCATTACCGCAATGCATAGAAGGGGGGGGGGGGTACGCGCTATGTCGCTATACAACGACCTACGCGGCAAATAGTAGCCGCGCTATTAGGCATTGCTAATCTGCACCCGGGCTCAGGGTATGAACAGTAAAATCATGAAAAGAAATGCAAGATGTTGCTGTATGTGATGTCCATGCAAAAATCAGATGAAGCTTGTACATTTGAGGAGCTCGTGGCAAGGAAGACCAAAAAAAATCTGATTTTTTTCCTGCTATGCCTTCTACTATTCATCGGATGCATATGAGCCCGGCTCGGGACTGAATTGAACTTTCTTTAGAGGAGGAGAGTGAATTGAACTATGGCCGCCACATGAAAAAGAAAAAAAAAACTATGGCCGCGGTATTCCTCTATTCATTCCTCGAAATCATTAGTTGAGGAGTACTCGTTACAAAGATCAGTCCAATCTCCCCAGGTTGCGACAAGTGGCGCGCTGCATGTGTGCCACTTGTCGTAAATTGGGAGTATTTCTTTTTTTTCGTATATCCGTTTATTTAAAATATTTTATCTCTTAAACCGTGCGTCCAAATTTCGAACCGCTTTCACCCTTGGATTCTTCGCGTCGAGATCTTCAAAACTAGGTCCCATGTTGATAGATTTTGACAAACTTTTTTTTCACGAAAAAACCGAACGGGAGCACGGGTTTTTCCCTTTTTCGAAAAAGGCACGCCCGTGCCTCTCACGAAATCACAACCGTGCCTCTCGTGGAAGCAAAATCGTGACTCTCGTGGATGAAAAAAAAAGAGAAAACACAATTTTTTCGTTTCCGAGGAGGCACGGCCGTGACTCTCGCGAAAGTACAATCGTGCCTCTCGCGGTAGCAAAACGTGACTCTCGCGAAAGAATAAAAACATAAAACACGTTTTTTTTCGTTTCCGAGAGGCACGGCCGTGACTCTCGCGAAAGCACAACCGTGCCTCCTGCGGAAGAAAAAAAAACGTGTTTTTTTTCTGTTTCCAAGAGGCACGGCCGTGACTCTCGGGAAAGCACAACCATGCCTCTCGCGGAAGCAAAACCGCGACTCTCACGAAAGGAAAAAAAAATAGAAAACACGTTTTTTCGTTTCCGAGAGGCACGACCGTGACTCTCGTGAAAGCAAATCCGTACCCCTCGTGGAAGCAAAATTGTGACTCTCGCGAAAGGAAAAAAACACGTTTTTTCAAAAAAAAATCAATGATCGAAAATCTAAGGAAGACCGGTGAAAAACCAAAACGTCAAAAAAACCCTCAGAAAAAACCGTTTAAAAAGCCGAGAACGCGTGCGAATAAATAAAAAACGAAACAAAATCCGGAGAAAGGCCCCAGAGCACGAAACGTGACGAATGACTGAGAGCGCCCCAAGTGGCACTGATCGTGCAAGGCTCTCGAAGGAGCGCTCGTTAACTTCTTTTTTTCGAGACACGTCACGAGGCTTTATTAATTCGTCACAATGTTTACAGGGGCGGAAGGTATGTTTCCGGGATGGCCTAACCAGACACGGCGGCCACCACCAAGAGATAATGCATGCCTCGCTAAGTTGTGAGCTTCATAGTTGGAGCTCCTAAATTCATGTCTAAAACTACACCAATTCAAACACTGAAGAATGGGCTTTATTTCATGAACAATTGCACCGTAGCTCGCAGAGTTGTCCTTCCGTAAATCTTCCACCATCACTTTGCAATCCGGCGCAACTTCAGTCCACCGCAAGTATAGATCGTCTGCCAGTGCCAGAGCTTCAAGGGTCGGTGGGTCTACAATGTTTCTGAAGCCAAAAGTTGAGGTGCCGATGAACATACCTTCATGATCTCTGCATATCACCCCAATAGACCCAAATCCCTTCCTAGACACAGCCGCATCGACGTTTATTTTGGCACTGCCCATCGACGGGGCAACCACCTCCTTAGGCTCACGGTTCCATGCGCCGTCACAACAGGAGATTTGGCATTGATAACCTGCAGCTCGCCCAAGTAGCTAGATATGAAACTGTCCACCGAGTGGGGAGACTGGAAGATGTTCTCATGGATGGCCTTTCTCCTGACTCCCCGTATCGCCCAAAGTGAAACCACCAAACAATCAAAGAGCTCTTTTGTTAATATTTCATGTATTGCAAACAGTCAATCCTTCGGGTTCTCCTCTCCTTGCTCTAGCATGTGGTGCACCAACTCCTCAGGTGCCAGCGCCCATACACTTGCAGACATAGGACACGAGATCAGTGCATGTTTTCTATGTGTCCACGGCTCCATAGAGCAGGCAAGTATTTTCTGTTGCCATGTGACGATGCTCCAACACAGTCTCGGTTGGCATTGACTGCCGGGCTAGTCGCTATAGAAGCATCTTGAGTTTTGAGGGGACTTGGATATGTCAGATCATGGATCAGTTATTGGTTTTGCTAAACTCATAAGAAGTCCCGCCCTCCTCATGCAGCCATGCCTCCCTACCGTGCTTCGTCTTGATAATCATATAATAGGCAGATCGAATACTGAATCTTTCTCTAGGATCATGATGCCAAGCCTAAAAATCTTCAACTTAGCGTATACATAATTAAATTTTAAGAAGCGCTCGTTAACTAGTTGCCCTTCGTTCCCTCCCGGCGGAGAACTCAGCGAGAGCGATGGATGATGGGCCGTATGGGCTGCTGGTCTTCGTGGCCACTGGAGTGAACGAGGTCACCGTCTTTTGGTCGCCTTGTGCTAAAAAAAAAGGTCACCGTCGGATACGTGATGCACGGCCAGCAGCGTCCGACGTCCCTCTGACGGAGAAATAGCTACGCTAGTTCCGAGAGGCGCCGCCCTTTCCCGTCCCTCCCTGCGACGTGCCCGCACCACCCCTCACCGGGCACTCCAGTCGCCGCCGCGCCTCCCCTCCCCTCACCCCGCTCTCCAGCTCGCCGCGGCGCCGCGCTACGCGGCCTCCTCCCGATCCACCTCCTCCCGGTCCACCTCCTCTGTCCCTCCCTCCCGCCCCTCCTCTGTCTCGGCCGCCGCTGCATCTGCAAGCAGCAGCACATTGCGCAGTGTTGACTGCCGTGAGGAATCGTCTACGCTAAAATAAAAGTGCGTGGCCGGCGACGGCCAGCGACCGCGCACGCCGGAGGCAGCTGGAGGGAGGAAAGGGACTGCGGAGAGGAGATGTTCACGAACGCGCAGCGACAGGTCGAGCGCACTGGCCGCGGCGGCACCCCGAGAGACCAGTACCTTCAGGTTCGCCTCCTCCCCGTCTTCTCAGTCGGGGATCGCCCGGGGTCTGCTAATTCCTCCCGCGATTGTATAACTGGTTAACGTACTCGTAATCACGAATTTCCTCAGGATCTTGTGACCCAGTTCCAGGACTCCACGGATGAAGGTAAAAATATGTTGGCTGATTCGTTCTTCTTTCTTAGGCTTGCACCAGGGTCAAATTTCTGACTTTTTCTACTAGAATTCGGTGTATTGGTTTAGGTGGAACTGAAATCAGAAGCTGAGTTCAGTTGGAATTATCGTAGAAATCGTTGTCAGCAGATTGTGCTGCGAAACTGAATTTCGTCGCCACTCAGTAAAGACCACTGTATTGGGGCCAAAACAAACAACTTAATGAAGTAGTGAAGTTCCAAACGACACATTCTAAGCAAAACAAAAGGGGTTGTAAGGTTGATGCATAGGCTCTAGTGACGCTGTAGACTAGACAACACATCAAAGGTTTGGGAATTATCATATGGTATGAAGATAGCTCCACTTTGTCGGTGAAACACCACAGCTTCAATGTTATTTACTGTATCATATTATGTGCTCACCAAATTCATCAATTTATTTATTTTTGTTTCAGGGTACAAGGAGAGAATTGTTGCAAACTTGTCAAATTTCGCATATGACCCTTATAACTACGCCTTTATGCGACAAGTTGATGATTCCACATGCCTTTTGTTTCGGTCAATTGCTGCATTTTTTTGTCAGCACTGTTCTGGTACTTTCCTATTCAATGAGACGGTATATATGTTCTGTTCTCTCAGCTGAATATTCTCGAGTTGTTCTTGGACTGCATTACGGAACCAAATGAAAGACTTGTTGAGTTCGGCGTTGGTGGAATATGTAATTCATGTGTTGGTGAGCAATCTAATGCCTTGAATTCTACGGAATTTTTATTATTGTGAAGCATGCAAGGCACTTATTCAACTTATCAAACATATTTTTTCGACGCGGTCATCTTATTTTGTATTTATCGTGCAGATCCAGCAAATGCTTCTGTTATTACTCAATGTGGTGGAATCCCATTGGTTGTACAATGCTTATCTAGCCCAGTTAAGAATACAGTGAGTGTTTCTGAACCTATGAACTGCAATCATAACAGTATAGGTTTTCTTTGTTTTGAAGAATATTTTTTTCTGATTGTTTCCTTCCTATGCATGTAAATTTCCTCTTGATCGATTAGGCTACTTTGGGTGATGTCTAAAACAAAGGTTACTTCGGGAAGTAGGGCTAAAGGAGAGGAGACATGTGAATTGTGGATATTTAGCCAGGGCACCCTTAGTCGCTTGTCTCTCTATTCCATCCATTAAATTCATTGCATACATATCAATCTTTATGTCACTATGTTCTCACTTCAACATATACAGTGAGTGTTTCTGAACCTATGAACTGCAATCATAACAGTATAGGTTTTCTTTGTTTTGAAGAATATTTTTTTCTGATTGTTTCCTTCCTATGCATGTAAATTTCCTCTTGATCGATTAGGCTACTTTGGGTGATGTCTAAAACAAAGGTTACTTCGGGAAGTAGGCTAAAGGAGAGGAGACATGCGAATTGTGGATATTTAGCCAGGGCACCCTCAGTCGCTTGTCTCTCTATTCCATCCATTAAATTCATTGTATACATATCAATCTTTATGTCACTATGTTCTCACTTCTGTTAGATGTGTATTGTCCCTTTTCTGTACATCCCCATTGTATAAGGGGTTTTCTGCACTTTACCACACATGTATATGTAATGGCCTTTGGCCCTCAGTGAATACTAGTTGCTCATTATCTAACATGGTATCAGATGCTAGGTTTGCCTCGCTCTCCCGCACGATGCAACCCCGTGCTCCCCCTTCCTAGCCTACCTCGTCTCCGGCTACTCCCGCTCGATTCCGGCCGATTTTTCCCGCTCTACTTCTTGCCACACAATCCGCCACCGCTTTCTTTGCTATTGAGCCGCGCGGCGCACCTCTTGCCGGCCTCACTGCCCGGTCGGCGCCGGCCTCCTCTGCCAGCGAAGGTCGCGCCCGGCTCCCGTCCGTGACGCGCCTCCAGTTCCTCGCTTGAGTGGGCCGCGCCGCTCCGGTTCCCCGCTCTCGTTCGGCAGCCGCTGCTGCCTCTGTCTCGTCTAGGCGCCGCCGCCCCAGGCCCATCCCCGGCTTGGCTGCTTCCGCTCGGGGGCTCTGCTTCCGCTTGGCTGCTTCCGCTCGAGCGAGCATGCCCCCTGCCCGATCCAGAATCAGGGGCCCTGCTTTGAGCGCGTGAGTCTCCGGCCTGATCCCGATCCAGTTTCTGGATCCGTTGACTTAGAAAAAAGGGCTCCTCATGTCTTCTTCAGGCTATGTCGCTGTTCCTCGGTGCTCGGTGATCTTCGATGGTACCAACTATGCTGAGTTTGCGGGTTTCATGCGTACCCATATGCGCGGTCTTCTGCTGTGGGGTGTTCTATCTGGCGAGGTCCCCTGTCCGCCAAGCCCTGTTGCTCCCGTTGCACCTACCCGCCGGTACCGCCAATTCTTGCTGCTGATGCTTCTCAGGCTGATCGGGATGCAGCCAAGGCGCTTGATGCTGCTGCGGTTGATGCTATGATCAACATGTATCAGCTTATTCAGATGCTCTTTCCGTCTACCGCGATGATCAATCTGCTTACACTTAGTGGTGCAATGATGATGCTCAAGCTTCTGCCGTTCTTACTGCGAGTGTCCTCCCTCAGTTTGCTTCGGAGTTCATGGGCCTAGGCACTGTTGCAGCGATGTGGTCTTATCTCTGTCAACGCTATCAGCCCTCTGGTGATGCTCTTTACTTACCTGTGGTGCGTCAGGAGCATGCTCTTCAGCAGGGTGACTCATCTGTTGATGAGTTCTACACACAGAGTTCTGCCATCTGGCGTCAGCTTGACTCTCTTCGGACTGTTGTTTGTAGATCTTGCCGCTTTGTCGAGACTATCTGGTCCGACTTGGAGTTTCGGCGTGTCCATGAGTTCTTATCTACGCCTCCGCTCGAGTTTGAGCCTCGGCGTGCTCACTTGCTTGCTCGTGGTCGTGTTCCTATCTCGGAGGTACTTGCCGAGCTTCGTCTTTGAGGAGTCCCGCCGTTAATTTGGGTTGCTTGCGGTTCATACATGTGTTGCCCAGAGCTCTTGTGTCATCTGCTCGTCCCAGTGCTCCACCGTTACTGCCCACACCTTCAGGGGGGTGGGTCGCCCTCCTTATGTTGAGAAGGGTCGGTCGCGCCGTGACACTTTCTGTGACTACTGCTCCAGGCCGGGTCACCCAGAGTCTGACTGTCGTCAGAAGCAGCGAAACCAGAGGCGCTCCTATTTCAGTGGGACTCCCGTGTCGTCTTCGACTCCGTCACTCACTGACCAGGACATTGTGCGGCTCAAGCGCCTTCTGGCTTCCTCTGGTTCTTCATCGACGGGCTCTGCTACTGCTGTGACTGCTTTCACCACTTCATCATCGCCGACATCTACACCGTCAGGTACATCTTCATGGGTTCTGGACTCTGGAGCTTCCTTTCATATGTCCTCTGATTGTTCAGCGTTGTCTTCTCTTGGAGCTTCCTTTCATATGTCTTCTGATTCTTCAGCATTGTCTTCTCTTCGCCCTCTTGATTCTCCTATTAATGTTTTTATTGCCGATGGCACATCTCTTCTTGTTGCCAGTCGTGGTATTCTTTCCACTTCGTCCTTTTCTGTTCCTAGTGTTTCACATGTTCCTCGCCTTACCATGAATCTTTTTTTCGCTGCCCAACTTACTGATTCTGGTTGTCGTGTCATTCTTGACACTGACTCTTGCTCCATTCAGGATCGCCGCACCAAGGTTTTGGTTGGTGCTGGCCTCCGGCGCCGTGAGTCAGAGGGCCTTTGGGAGGTTGACTGGCTTTGTGTTCCTTCCACTGCCACCACTTCTGCCAGCTCTCATGCTCTTACTGCCTCCTCGTCTGCGTCCTTCCAACAGTGGCATCATCGCCTTGGTCACATCTATGGCTCTCGCTTTTCATCCTTAGTGCGTCAGGGCCTCTTGGGGTCTGTATCTGTAGATGTTTCTTTACATTGTAATTGTTGTAGACTCGGCAAACAAACCCAGTTACCTTATCCTACCAGTGAGTCGGTATCTCAACGTCCTTTTGACTTAGTTCATTCTGATATCTGGGGTCCGACTCCCTTTGATTCGAAAGGTGGTCATCGCTACTATGTTTTGTTTATTGATGATTTCTCTCGCTACACTTGGCTCTACTTCATGAAATCTCGTAGCGAGGTTCACTCTATATACAAACGATTTCTCGCCATGGTTCACACGAGTTTTCCACTCCTATTCGTACTTTTAAATCTTGACTCATTTGGTAGTATATCTCCCAACTGTTGCGTGGTTTTCTCGCGGAACAGGGTATTCTTGCCCAGTTCTCTTGTCCTGGTGCTCATGCTCAAAATGGCATTGCGGAACGTAAGCATCGTCATTTGCTTGAGACGGCTCGTGTGCTGATGATTGCCGCTTCCCTTCCACCACACTTTTGGGCTAAGGCTGTTTCTGCATCCACCTACCTCATCAACATTCAGCCATCGACTGCCCTGCAGGGTGGTATTCCTATGGAGTGTCTCACTGGTTGTTCTCCTGACTACTCAGCTCTTCGTATGTTTGCATGTGTGTGCTATGTCCTTGCCCCGCGAGAACGCACCAAACTGATTGCTCGGTCGGTTGAGTGTGTTTTCCTTGGCTACAATGATGAGCACAAGGGCTATCGCTGTTGGGATCCTTTTGGTCGTCGCTTGCACATCTCGCGTGATGTGACCTTTGACGAGTCTCGCCTCTTACTACCCACGTCCTTCTTCCTCGAGCTTCTCTGCGGACGGTATTTCTTTTCTTCTCCTTCCCGATACACCCTACTATGTGCCTCATGTTTCACCTCTTCCTTCTGCACCTCTCATTCAGTCTCATTCACCACCGACACCATCTTCCCCATCCTCCTCCTCCACCTCTCCACCATCATCTCCAGTCCGTTGTCCTCTCTCACCGTTTCCTCTCCACTATACTCGCTGCCCTTGTACCGAGGATGCTTCCCCTGACGCACCTTCCACCTCTGGTGCACCTTCCTTCATCCTCCCCCGGTTCATAACCTCCGTGCTCGTCCTCGCCCCCCGCTTGATTGCTATTCTCCTGATCAGTACGGTCTCTCTGTTATTGCTGAGCCCACTTCCTATCGGACTGCCATGACTCAGCCTGAATGGCAGCTTGCGATGGCCGAAGAGCTTGATGCCCTTGAGCGCTCTGTCACATGGGATCTGGTTTCCCTCCCTTCCGGTGTTTGTCCCATCACCTGCAAGTGGGTCTACAAGATTAAGACTCGCTCCGATGGTTCTCTTGAGCGCTACAAAGCTCGTCTTGTGGCCCGTGGTTTTCAGCAGAGGCGAGGACGCGATTATGATGAGACATTCGCTCCTATGGCCCACATGACTCTCATCGCACTCTCCTTCCGTGGCTTACATTGCGTCATTGGTCTATCTCTCAACTTGATGTCGAACGCCTTTCTCAATGGCGAGTTGCGTGAGGAGGTTTATATGCAGCCACCACCGGGTACTATGCTCTGATGGTATGGTGCAGAGACTTTGCCGCTCCTCTATGGTCTTAAACAGGCCCTCGCGCTTTGGTTTGAGCGCTTTCGCCTCTGTGGTGATTGCCGCTGGTTTCTTGCCCGATGATCATGATCCCGCGTTGTTTGTTCACACGTCTCCTCGTGGTTGGACTCTTCTCATACGTATGTTGATGACATGATCATCACGGTGGCGACTCGACTACATTTCCTTTGTTAAGGCTCGCCTTCGCGACCAGTTCCTGATGACTAATCTTGGTCCACTTCGCTATTTTCTTGGGATTGAGATCTCCTCGACCTCTGATGGCTTCTACATCTCCCAAGAAAAATATATTCAAGATCTTCTTGCTCGCGCTGCTCTAGGTGATGAGCGCACAGTTGTGACTCCTATGGAGCTCAACGTTCAGCTTCGTGCCTCTGATGGTGACCCTCTTCCTAATCCCACTCGCTACCGTCACCTCGTTGGCAGCCTTGTCTATCTTGCTGTTACGCGTCCTGACATCTCCTATCCTGTTCACATCCCGAGTCAATTTGTTTCAGCTCCCACCTCTGTCCACTATAGTCATCTCCTCCATGTTTTACGATATCTTCGTGGCATGATCTCTCAGCGCCTTTTCTTTTCCCGCTCCAGCTCTCTTGAGCTCGGGCCTACTACGATGCTACAGGCTAGTGATCCCTCGATCGGCCTTCGATGTACGCTTCTTGTGTCTTTCTTGGCGGTTTCTTATTGCATGGAAGACAAAAGCAGACTGCAGTTTCGCTTCGAGTCTGAGAGGCTGAGTTGCGAGCCATGGCTATGTTGACGGCTGAGGTGATTTGGTTACGGTGGTTACTTGAGGATTTTGGTGTGTCTGCTACTACCTCGACTCCCTTACTGTCAGACAGTACCGGTGCTATCAGTATTGCGCGTGACCCGGTGAAGCATGAGCTCACCAAGCATATAGGTGTGGATGCCCACTTTGTGCGTCTTGCTGCGAGATCAGACTCTCGCTCTTCACTATGTGCCCTCACGAGTTC
Organism: Aegilops bicornis; assembly: GCA_021605145.1. NCBI lineage: Eukaryota > Viridiplantae > Streptophyta > Magnoliopsida > Poales > Poaceae > Aegilops > Aegilops bicornis. The sequence continues at coordinate 377,531,693 of CM038669.1, read as the reverse complement.
TGGTTGGCGGACTTCTTCACGAAGGCACAGACTCGAGCGTAGCATGATTTTCTTCTCTCCAAACTCAGTGTTGTTGATCCACCATGAGTTTGAGGGGGGTGTTAGATGTGTATAGTCCCTTTTCTGTACATCCCCATTGTATAAGGGGTTTTCTGCACTTTACCACACATGTTAATCTAACAACTTCAACATATACCAACATTTCCATTTGATTGGTTGCGTGCAGGTGAATTATGCACTTGGAGCCTTGTACTACTTATGCAACCCGTCGACAAAGAACGAGATATTGAAACCGGATGTACTTAGGATCATAAGAGACTATTCTGCAGCTGGAGCCGTCAACAGCAGCTTCAGCAATCTGGCAAATGCATTTCTGGACAAGCACGTCAACTCGTGATGTCAGTTCAGAACTGCAGATGGTAAGGCATGTAACATTTCATCTGATAGAGGATAGAGAGGAGAGGCTACGCAGGAGTTACAATTCTGTGTCCATTTATCCAAGCACAATAATTAGTAGTGACATAAATCTGGAATTTTTACGACCTCTGTGAGAAATCAGTAAGTTCATCAGCGTTGAGGTCTTGGTATTTATTCCAGACAACTGTAAAATTGTCTACTGTAATTGGTTAGGAGTTGGCAGTAAAAGAAAGGAGGATAAAGTGCTCCTTTGTTAATTCCATGCTCTTGAATACTCCCTCCGTCCTAAAATAAGTGTCGTTAATTTAGTACAACTCTGTACTAACTTTGTGCTAAATTTGTGACACTTACTTTCGGATGGAGGGAATTTCTCCGCTTCAAGTACATATCCACATGAACGTTAACAAGAGCTGAAGTGCTAAATGAGGATTTCATTCATGACCCATCTCTGTCATATTTCTGTTAATTTTCACATCCTTCTAAGTTTTCCAAATTGCTGGTTAAACTTGTAATCAGTCTCTCCATGCTTCACTATAAAGTAGTAGCAGAAAACTATCATTCTTCCCTACCTTGATCTGTATACACAACAATTAGATTACGGGAGAGGAAAGAAGCCGTGCACAAACGATAGGCTAAGGAATATAAGTATTAGAGCACAAGAATTCAAGTGCTCTGATAAATTGACCAGCACAAATGATTATTTTTTCGATAAGAAGGTGCTCCACCTTATATATTCCAAACAGACTGAAGCCTGACGCGGTTCACAAATGAGCATTTTAAGCATGCGTCTCTACGTTTCAATATGCTGGTGTCGAAGTCGCGCCTTGTTCTTGAATTTGTCGATTCAGAAGAGGACACAGCAATTTTTTGTTTAAATAATGAAAGTTGAGACTTGAATCTAGGACCCGTTGGCTTACGTTTTAAGCACTAACTAGTAGAACCAAAAGTTTAGAATGATTGAAAGATTGGACAATCCATGTATATTTCAACAGACTTGTCGCAGATGTCCTACAAAAGGTTCAGGATGGTGGATTCATTTCCCCAATGTCGCTCATCCCCAAGGTAAGGGTACACTCCTGTGTAGAATTCTAGTACGCTCTTTGCCGCTTTCTCCTTGAAAGATGTGAAACTTGGGTGAAAATAGATATAAGAAAAGACAACAAAGCTATCTGCTGCTTTACTTGCTGAGTTGTGTTACTCACTCACTGTAGTCTGATATTGTGACGCCCCCGATTCAATCGTACACTAATCATACACGCAAACGTGTACGATCAAGATCAGGGACTCACGGGAAGATATCACAACACAACTCTACAAATAAAATAAGTCATACAAGCATCATAATACAAGCCAGGGGCCTTGAGGGCTCGAATACAAATGCTCGATCATAGACGAGTCAGCGGAAGCAACAAAATCTGAGTCTGAGACTTAAGTTAAACAAGTTTGCCTTAAGAAGGCTAGCATAAACCGGGATACAGATCGAAGAGGCGCAGGCCTCCTGCACAGGATCCTCCTAAACTACTCACAGTCGTCATCGGCGGGCTGCACGTAGTAGTAGGCGCCTCCGGTGTAGTAGTCGTCATCGACGGTGGCGTCTGGCTCCACAGGGCTCCATCGTGCAGTCGCGACAACCGGGTAAAGAAAGGGGAAAAGGGGAACAAGGCAACCGTGAGTACTCATCCAAAGTACTGCAAGCAAGGAGCTACACTACATATGCATTGATATATGTGTAAAGGGCCATATCGGTGGGTGAAGCTGCAGAATGCCGAATAAGAGGGGATATCTAATCACGCCGAAGACTACGCTGGCAGCCTCCGTCTTGCAACATGTAGAAGAGAGCGGTGAAGTCCTCCAAGTAGCATCGAATAGCATAATCCTACCGGCGATCCCTCCTCGTAACCACGAGAGAAGGCGACCACCGGGTTATATCTCGCACTTGGAAGGGTGTGTTTTATTAAGTATCCGGTTCTAGTTGTCATAAGGTCAAGGTACAACTCCAAGTCGTCACATTACGAAGATCACGGCTATTCGAATAGATTAACTTCCTGAGGGTGCACCACATAACCCAACACGCTTGATCCCATTTGGCGGACACACTTTCTGGGTCATGCCCGCCGCGGAAGATCAACACATCGCAGCCCCACCTAGGCACAACAGAGAGGCCACGACGCCGGTCTAAACCTAAGCGCACAGTGCGGGCCCATCGCCTTAGCACACCTGCGTTGCGAGGCGGCGAAAGCGAACTAGCCCCTTAATACAAGAAGCGGGCTTACGTTCCAATCCGGTAGCGCCGCTCGATCATTGGCGTCACGAAGGCCGGTGATACCACGACGCGGGATACCCATAACTACTCCCGCGTAGATGGTTAGTGCGTATAGACCAAATGGCGGACTTCGGATCAAATACCGGATCTCGTTAAGCGTGTTAAGTATCCGCGAACGCCGACGGGGCCAGGGCCACCTCTCACCAGGTAGTCTCAACTCGCCTGCCGCTCCGCCACAAGTAACGATCGGGGTCGTCGGGAACCCGAGCCCACCTCTACGGGATGGAGCCACCGTCCTTTCGGCCCCCATCTCCGAACAGTATCACGGGTAATGTAACGATGTAAAGTATATAGTATATGCCCGTGATCACCTCCAAGTGATCACAGCCCGAGTATAGCATGGCGGACGGACAAGAGTGTAGGGTCATCGATGGAACACTAGCATCCTATACTAAGCGATGGGATAGCGGTAAAGGTATCAACAATAGTAGCAAGGACGGGCTATGCGAAGATATGATTAGCGAAAGCAGTAACATGTTACACTACTCTAATGCAAGCAGTATAGAGAAGAATAGGCGATATCTGGTGATCAAAGGGGGGGCTTGCCTGGTTGCTCTGGCAAGAGAGAGGGGTCGTCAACTCCGTAGTCGATCACAGGGGTACCGGCAGCGGTCTCGGGGTCTACCGGAAAAAGTAGCGGAGGGGGAACATAATAAATAACAGAGCAATCAAAGCATAACATGAAAAATGCGGTGCTAGAGGTGATCTAACGCAGGGATAGGTGATATCTTGGCGAAGGAAACATCAGGAAAGTATCCCCGGTGTTTCGTGTTTTCGGGCAGAGGAGCCGGAGGGGAAAGTTGCGAGTTCGATAGGTTAGGGATGCATGGCGGACGAACGGGTTGCGTATCCGGAATCGTCTCGTCGTTCTGAGCAACTTTCATGTTGAAAATATTTTAATCCGAGTTACGGATTAAAAGATATGATTTTTTAAAGATTTTATTAATTTCTGGAATTTAATTAATTATTTAATTAATAAAAAACAGATTAATGACATCAGCATGATGTCATCTTGACATCGTGAGTCAACAGAGTTGACTCGGTCAACCTGACGTGTGGGTCCCGCATGTCATTGACTGTTAACTAACCTAGCAGATTAATTAACTAAACTAGATGATTAGGTTAATCTAATCAGGATTAATTAAGTTAATTAATTCTTTAATTAATTAACTAATTAATATTTTAATTATTTATTTTTCTAATTATATATTTTAATATTTTTATTATTATTATTTTTTAAACATTCAGGGGTGGGTCCCCACTTGTCATAGGCCCTAGGGACCTTAGCGGGCGTCGGTGTTAGCGGGTTGGCGCATGAGGCACTGAGTCTTTGCCCAAGTGAGACCGAACCCACCCGGAGTGCTGGCGGAGGCGAGGATTGCGGCGTGGTGCGGGCGCGGCGCGCCTGCCTGCAGGCGAGCCGCTGCGGGAACGAGCCGGCCACCACGGCGTGCGTGCATACGGCAAGGGGAGAGACCGTGGCGGGAGCTAGCAGGTCAGGGGAGGTGCGACCAGTGCACGACGGCGGGTTACACGGGCGCGGCAACCGCGAGCTCCTCGGGAGCTCGGGCGCGACGGCGGGGGCGACCTACTGCGACGGGAGGGAAAGAAGAGGGGGAAAGCAGAGGAGGGGCCTCACCGGGCCCTGCAGGTGTGCAATAGTGTGCGCGAGGAGTCGGGGAGGCGCCGGAGCTCGGGGCGACGACGGTTGACGACGGGGGTGGTGGTGACGACGGGCGACGGCGTCGGGTCAACAGGCGAGGCCGCAGCGTTTGGCGGGTGTCGCGCGAAGGAGAGGAAGGCGAGGAGGAGTCCAGGAGGCAAGCAGCGACACGATGGGGTCGGCGGTCGGCGACGGAGGCGTCGTCGGAAGTGCCGCGGGGTCGCGCCCCCGATCTGGATCGAGAGGGGAGGGAGAGCGAGAGGGGGGGAGTGGGGGAGTGGGGATCGGGTCGCTAGGGTTCGGTCGCCTGTGGGGGCTATAGGCGCCATTGGGCACTGGTTAACCTGTGAGGCCACTGGGTTGTGGCCCAGTGGGGGGGGGTTGTTTTCTTTTCTTTTTCTTTTTTTGTTTTTCCATTTCTTTTCAGTTTTCTTTTATTTTAGTTTTATAATATTTAAGAGCGACAACTAATTTGGTGTTATTAAATAGGTCACAGCCCCAAATATTCTGGCACTTTAAATAAAGTGTTTTGCAGGTGCTTATTATTTTAAAAGCATTTTAGATAATTGTTTTATCGATGTTCTAGTTTATTTAATGTATTTAAGTTTTTTTTATTAGAAGATGATTTCTTCACCAACATTTGTTACGGGTTTTTTTTGACACGTTAGGAACAATTTAGTTTTGACTTTTGAAAACTTTAATTGTTTTAACTTTAATTCAGATTTGAATTTGGATCGGTTCTGAACTAACGCGAGATTACCAACAATAATCGAGGTGACGTGGCCTCATTACCAGAGGGTTACTGTAGCTTGATTACCCGGGCGTCACAATTCTCCTCCACTACAAGAAATCTCGTCCCGAGATTTAAGAGGGGGACTAAGGGGAAAACTCAGGTTACGAAATTCTAACGGGTCTTCTCGGTCTTGGTTGCTCTTCTCGAAGAGGCCGGTCCAATATATTGATGTCTTTATTTCTCTGCTTTAGGTCATCATGATGAAGACGGCATCCTTTCTTCGGGGGTTCCATTGTACTTACGAATAGCTAACGGGTCAGATCGGCAACAATAGAATGCTATACGGGTAATAATATGGGATTAACCCTTGAATGAGCATATGAGTACCTCTCGAGTTGAACAAATAAAACACATCAAGAGTAAAGTTCGAAGGTACAATAAGAAGTTTCAAGAAGATAGATAGTTGCTTGAAGTCTGAACCAGAGTGAAAAAGGGGTTCAGCGCAGCGAGAGTAAGTATTGTGTCTGATACCAGAATAGAGCACTAGGAAGGTGGCCTGTGAATTAAATACGAAGCAAAAGGTAAGGATAACCATTAGGGACCGGGTTGTACAGGAGAGTCAGGTTTCGATCCTGTGGAACTGTGGGTTATGGGCCCACCATGTGGGTTAAAAGTAGGAAGGGCGGTAATGTCTCGCACGATCATGTAAGCAAGACATGTCGAGGATAGCACATCGGTTATGTCGACAACAACATCGATACCAAGGGCGAGGGACGAAGAGAACCATTTTCACGCTTTCGTTGAACGAGGCGGACCAATAGGCAAAGTTCTCGTCCATCGGCGGTTCTGGGAAGTCATCAACAGTAGAAACAGGGTTACACCAGACAGGAAGGTACACCGAGGTGTTTACCTAAGCAGGGGATTACCACTGCTCGCTTAAGTAGTTTACAAGAAAATTTGAACAAAACAACGGGAAGGAAAATGTGCTTAAACATGTATATCAGGGGTATATCCTTCCCAAGGACAAGCAGAGCATGATATCCATGACAGGATATTATGTAGAAAACTCCTTAGGTAGGGGAGGGAAATTTCATGACATTACCCATACAACGGTGTTTGGATAATTGAGCAAGAACATTTAGCATTGGGCTTGAATGTTCTTGTTGAAAATCAGTATCACAGACATGCTTCGAGATAGCATTTGGCGTGGTCCTTTGGGTAAAGATCGGACTTTGGATACTCGAAGGATCCATCGAGGAACAGCTTGTAGAATAGGTCTTACAATTTCCTCATGGAAGAATGGATAGCATTGCTAAAAGGAAAATTATAAAATAGGTCCTCCGATTAGGTGTGCTAGGCATGACATCACCTTATCGGGTCAAATGCTAATGTTATAACTCTTGTAAATATGTCCGGCCACCATATCGGCCGAGATTCAGATCTGATTGGTGTCAGGATACCTCGAACTCGGGATGCAGAGAAGAAAGGGTGCAAGACAAATTGTGAGGCGACATTGTAAGATTATTGGGGAATGTACTATGGAAGCAAGTTTCAACACAAGAGTTCATCATTTAAACCAAAAAGAGGATGACGGGGTAGCTGATGGAGTCAGTAACAATCCTTGAGATTTCCAAAAAGGTGGATTTCCACAATTATGTGAACAAGGAGATAGCATTTGTCAGATCAAATGGTATAATGATGTATGCTCGAGGAAAACATACACAATTAAACATTGGATGAGAGGTGCACCCGAAATATGGGTTGGGTTGCACGACCAATGTCAGAATGGTGATTCAATAATCAATAGCCTAAGAATGAACTTTCGACCATTAACTTCAAAGAAATAGGGTTGCTAGAAGGAAAGAATCCAAACAACACCGTTCACTTGTTGGAATTAGCACGGGGACCAAGAAAGAATGGTGATGGTGAGAAGTAATTTTATGTCAAGAATTCTCAAGAGGTGGAACAAATCTCAGGACATTCTTGACATAAAGGATGGTAATACTCCAAGGTAAAGAAGAACAATTGCTGGATAGCAAGGAACTCAAGGTATAACACCAAACATGAACAAGCTTGTGTTGGTGGGAAGGCAATAAAGTGGTCGATGATAATACAATTCATCGAGGGCAAGGATGGTATTTCTCATCATGAATTCAATTGATATCCTGGATGAGCTCAAAATGTTGATGATCACGACACCTTTGTCGCGAGAGTTCATGAAGATGTAATCGATCGGCGACGACATCAAGTCAAAGTAATGATGAAGTGAAAGGTTATTGGAACCAAGGGTACGACACAAACTCGAAACCAAGCTTGTTGTTCAAGGCGAATTGATATGACGATGAGGATCGACGTAAGGTTAGCTCATCTTCGAAAATTGTGCTCCGAGAAGAAGGACCGGGTAGCACAGTTAAAATCATCACGACAATGATATAGCCAAACCGGCTAGGAATGGCGTGATCGGGTACAAACTCGTCCTTATAGAAGCTTACTGAAGAGTTGTTGAACCGTAGTGCAGACTTGGTTCAGTTATCGGTGTCTTTGAGTGTATAATAACTCAGAGCCCGTGAAAAATTGGAATCAGTGGGAAGGTAGCACTTGATGAAGAACTCATAAGAAGTTATGCAGTTCCATGATAATCTCGAGATACCAGGGGGGTAATACTCGACACAAGATCAAAGTAAAGGTTGGACTGGTGTATTGATCCATAGAAGGCAATTGTTTAAACTTGCACGAGAAATGGTATTTAAAGGAGAACATGGTCGGAACCACGATTGCAAAAAGGCCAGATCCCAGATATAAGATGATCTTATATCAAGGGAATAATTAATTTTAACAGAAGCTTTGATGAGAAGATGTATATCGTGTCCATGGGCATGAACACAAAGTTCAAGGTCGACTCCCACTTCTCCAATGCATAACCTTTCATCCACTTCTCGCGTTCGATTAAGTTGCAGTGTTGAAATTTTATCTGGCGAAGCACCAGAAGAGTATGACTCGTGAAAACTTTCGGGTTCACACGGTCTAGAGAAAGCATATGTTCAACCCATAGTGGCTTCTTAGAAACATATACCACAAGTTTCAAGAGTAAATAACACAAGCCCGAAAGCAGAGTATGGTTGGCCAAGCGGAGGATACAACTTAACAAAGGCATTAGGTATCAGGGGAAGAACTCACAAAGTGATCAAATGTGAAGGACACTGTCGGATAATAATCCAACAAAGGACTTGATGGTCCACAAAGGATCGATGTGAGTATCGATACTCAACCGTAAGAGGAGGGAATGCAAATGCAACGAGGTTATGGAATCATCCGAGTAATTCAAAGCTTAAATGCAAAGGAATTATGATTTCCAAAACAAAGGATCGAAGCGAGCGCTTTGATCAAGGATGGATCAATTGAATATACCAGAGGCACAATCGATTTACAGATAGTTAGGTCGAGAACCAGCTCATGTTCAAAATGACGTCACGGGCGGAAAGATAATCCTAGGATTCGATGATGATTGTGAACATTCACAACGTATTGAAATCAATGGACTCAAAAATGATGGTGACAAAGGATGCCAATAAGATTACTATACTTATGGGATTAATCATAATGAAAGCAAACAAGAAATTCGAGCAATAGGTTGCGGAGGATTTTCGGAAGATCGAATGGTATTTGAAGACTTTTGTGTAAAGCATGAACAAGCTGGGGATGAGCGGATACTCGACAAGTGCGAGAATTAACCGTAGGGGTATTCGGTGTCAATGAACAATGAGGCGAAGCTCAAAGGATTATCGAAACAACGACGAGTGTTTCGGGTATCTTGTAATAACAAGACCAAGCTGGGATGGATGTAAGAATAACAACTTCAAGTAGTTATCCATAAGGGTTGACGGTGGAAGGGAATTGCAAACGCGATGAACACAAGTTCTCGGGTTAACAATGGAGAGTATCTTGAGGTCTTACAGTGCAGCAGACGATCATCAGTAATAAGGGGCTCTCCGGGTGAAAGTGATAACGAGATCCTAATGCTAGATTTAGTAAAATTCATTTAACCCGAATAGAAGAGAGATCAGAGTCCCAGAGTATAGACGAGGAGTAAAAGATCCTAATACCACCCAATGGCGACGTGTGCCCGTAAGACACACAACCATGTTAGTAAAAGTTGTCGCAACGTCTAGACTCGACTTCGGCCAAGGAGTTGGAAAGGGGGATTCCTACAGGTAGTCGGCTCTGATACCAACTTGTGACGCCCCCGATTCAATCATACACTAATCATACTGCATAAGCGTGTACGATCAAGATCGAGGACTCACGGAAGATATCACAACACAACTCTACAAATAAAATAAGTCATACAAGCATCATAATACAAGGCGGGGGCCTCGAGGGCTCGAATACAAATGCTCGATCATAGGCGAGTCGTGGAAGCAACAAAATCTGAGTACAGACTTAAGTTAAACAAGTTTGCCTTAAGAAGGCTAGCACAAACCGGGATCTGAGATCGAAAGAGGCGCAGGCCTCCTGCACAGGATCCTCCTAAACTACTTACAGTGCGTCGTCGCCGGGCTGCACGTAGTAGTAGGCGCCTCCGGTGTAGTAGTAAATCATCGACGGTGGCGTCAGTTCTGGGCTCCATCGCTGGTCGCATCAACCGGGTAAAGAAAGGGGAAAAGGGGAACAAGGCAACCGTGAGTACTCATCCAAAGTACTGCAAGCAAGGAGCTACACTACATATGCATGGATATATGTGTAAAGGGCCATATCGGTGGGTGAGCTGAGAATGCCGAATAAGAGGGGATATCTAATCACGCCGAAGACTACGCCACAGCAGCCTCCGTCTTGCAACATGTAGAAGAGAGCGGTGAAGTCCTCCAAGTAGCATCGAATAGCATAATCCTACCCGTGATCCCTCCTCGTAACCACGAGAGAGAGCGACCACCGGGTTATATCTCGCACTTGGAAGGGTGTGTTTTATTAAGTATCCGGTTCTAGTTGTCATAAGGTCAAGGTACAACTCCAAGTCGTCCACATCAAGAGCACGACTATTTGAATAGATTAACTTCCTGCAGGGTGCACCACATAACCCAACACGCTTGATCCCATTTGGCGGACACACTTTCTGGGTCATGCCCGCCGCGGAAGATCAACACATCGCAGCCCCACCTAGGCACAACAGAGGCCGACGCGGTCTAAACCTAAGCGCCAGGGTGCAGGCCCATCGCCTTAGCACACACAAGACGTTGAGGCGGCCGAAAGCGTAACTAGCCCCCTTAATACAAGAGCGGGCTTACGTTCCAATCCGGTAGCGGGCTTCGATCATTGGCGTCCACGAAGGCTTGGTGATACCACGACGCGGGATACCCATAACTACTCCAGCGTAGATGGTTAGTGCGTATAGACCAAATGGCGGACTCGGATCAAATACCCGGATCTCGTTAAGCGTGTTAAGTATCCGCGAATGCCGACCAGGCCAGGCCCACCTCTCACCCAGGTAGTCTCAACCTGCCCTGCCGCTCCGCCATACAAGTGATCGGGGCCGTGGGAACCCAGGCCCACCTCTACCGGGATGGAGCCACTGTCTTTCACCCCCCATCTCCTAACAGTATCACGGTGTAATGTAACGATGTAAAGTATATAGTATATGCCCGTGATCACCTCCGAAGTGATCACAACCCAAAGAGTATAGCATGGCGGGGCGGACAAGAGTCTAGGGTCATCGATGGAACACTAGCATCCTATACTAAGCGATGAGGATAGCGTAAAGGTATCAACAATAGTAGCAAGGACAAAGGCTATGCAAAGAAGATAGGATTAATCGAAAGCGATAACATGTTACACTACTCTAATGCAAGCGGTATAGAGAAGAATAGGCGATATCTGGTGATCAAAGGGGGGCTTGCTGGTTCCTCCGGCAAGAGAGAGGGGTCGTCAACTCCGTAGTCGATCACGAAGTGCCGGCGGCGGTCTCGGGGTCTCTAGGAAAAAAAGTAGCGGAGGAACATAATAAATATGAGCAATCAAAGCATAACATGAAAATGCGGTGCTAGAGGTGATCTAACGCAGGATAGGTGATACTGGTGAAGGGGAACATCCGGAAAGTATCCGGTGTTTCGTGTTTTGAGCGGAAGGAGCCGGAGGGGGAAAGTTGCGAGTTCGATAGGTTAGGGATGTATGGCGGACGAACGGGTTGCGTATCGGAATCGTCTCGTCGTTCGGAGCAACTTTCATGTTGAAAATATTTTAATCCGAGTTACGGATTAAAAGATATGATTTTCTAAAGATTTTATTAATTTCTGGAATTTAATTAATTCAAAAAAAATAGATTAATGACATCAGCATGATGTCATGCTGACATCAGCAGTCAACAGAGTTGACTCGGTCAACCTGACGTGTGGGTCCCGCATGTCATTGACTGTTAACTAACCTAGCAGATTAATTAACTAAACTAGGTGATTAGGTTAATCTAATCAGGATTAATTAAGTTAATTAATTAACTAATTAATATTTTAATTATTTTAATTATTTATTTTTCTAATTATATATTTATTATTATTATTATTATTATTATATTTTAAAACATTCAGGGGTGGGTCCCCACTTGTCATAGGCCCTAGGGACCTAAGCGGGCGTCGGTGTTAGCGGGTTCGGGCGCAACGGGCACGGGCGCTGCCCGGGCGGAGACCGAACCCACCCGGGTGCGAGGCGGAGGCAGGGATTGCGGCGTGGTGGCGCGTGGCGGCGCACTGCCTGGCGAGCAGCTGCGTGAGGGAGCCGCCACCACGGCGTGCGTGCATACGGCAAGGGGAGAGACCGTGGCGGGAGCTAGCAGGTCAGGGGAGGTGCGACCAGTTCACGACGGCGGGTTACACGGGCGCGGCAACGACGAGCTCCTCGGGAGCTCGGGCGCGATGGCGGGGGCGACCTACTGCGGCGGGAGGGAAAGAAGAGGGGGAAAGCAGAGGAGGGGCCTCACCGGGCCCTGCAGGTGTGCGCGAGGAGGAGTCGGGGATGCGCGGAGCTCGGGCGGCAGCGGTTGGCAGCAGGGGGTGAGTGGTGACCAGGCGGCGGCGTGGTCAACAGGCGAGGCCTTGGCGTCTGGCGGGTGTCGGCGAAGGAGAGGAAGGCGGAGGAGTCCAGGAGGCAAGCGGCGACCACGATGGGGTCGGTCGTGACCAGGCGTTGTCGGGAGTGCTGGGGTCGCGCCGATCTGGATCGAGAGGAGGAGAGCGAGAGGGGGGAGTGGGGAGGGGGGATCGGCTCGCTAGGGTTCGGTCGCCTGTGGGGGCTATAGGCGCCCGGGCCGGGCAGCTGGCCTGTGAGGCCGGTGACTTGTGGCCCGATGGGGGGGGTTGTTTTCTTTTCTTTTCTTTTTTGTTTTCCATTTCTTTTCAGTTTTCTTTTATTTTAGTTTTATAATATTTAAGAGCGACAACTAATTTGGTGTTATTAAATAGGTCACAGCCCAAATATTCTGGCACTTTAAATAAAGTGTTTTGCAGGTGCTTATTATTTTAAAAGCATTTTAGATAATTGTTTTATCGATGTTCTAGTTTATTTAATGTATTTAAGTTTTTTTTAGAAGAGGATTTCTTCACCAACATTTGTTACGGGTTTTTTTGATACGTTAGGAACAATTTAGTTTTGACTTTTGAAAACTTTAATTGTTTTAACTTTAATTCATATTTGAATTTGGATCGGTTCTGAACTAACGCGAGATTATCAACAATAATCGAGGTGACGTGGCCTCATTACCAGAGGGTTACTGTAGCTTGATTACCCGGGCGTCATAGATATATGTAGAGAGAAAGGCAGGGGTGGTACTTAGACAAGTAGGTGAGCTTTATTTGTTGTATCAAAACTTATCTAGGGTAGAAAGCTAGGTAGCTATATTCATTATCCAAGTACAAACGTGGTAAAGATATTTATTTAGTTTTTTCTTCGAAACAGAGGCATAAGCTTTGCCTCATCCATTAATTAAAGGAGAACTAGAGAGTTGAGGTTGCAATACGACACAAAAGCGTCAGCAATTAATACAAAAAATGCCACCACTCTCCCGGCATGAGTTTTTTTTTGCGGGGGCTCTCCCGGCATGAGTTCACCCAAACGTTTTGCACCCACGATGACCTAAAGTCTTGCCTCATTTTTGTTCCCTTCCATGAGAATTGTGGGAGGGGCGGATTCGTAGCGGAAGACTTCATTTTAAATGGTCCAACTCATCGCACTCCTATCCTAAAGTTGCTTTCGGACATATTGATCCACCAATCTTTTGTGGACCCAAGCGGCAGTGTCGATGTGTACAAGTTGAAGCCAATCCCTAACCAAACCCCAAGCCTCATAGTGTAGCGGCATTTGTAAAGATATTTAGCTTCATGCATAGATATACAATCTCATAATGTTGAAGCCAATCCCTAACCAAACCCCAAGCCTCAGTTGGTACAAACTGAAATCTTATACAATCTCATAAGAATTTAGCAAGCACATCTCATGGATTTTTTTTGTGAGTAAGCACAACTCATGGTTCTTCTAAAAGTGTTAACAATCTCACCAGTATCAGTGTGTCTCACTTGGTGCCTGCTTCTGGTGTGCAGGAGTATTCAAGTGCTGAAATAGACCTCTGTTAATTTTCCTTTTGATATTCTTCTTGGGTCATCAAGTGAATCACTGTGGTTCCACTAGTCTCCATTTATGTGAACAAAGAGTTTCATACACTAAAAATATACATGCCATGTACGTAAGGCAGATTATTACGAAAGACCTTCAGAAGCTTAAAAAGGAAGAAAAAGGCCCCAAGTTCAAATTTCAGAGTCTGCTGTGGACAAAAGTGATGACTTCTCAACATTGTCAAGATTCGCAGCTGCACTACATATGATTCAGCAGTTATTGTTCCTCGCAAAAAAAACTTATTGTTCGCATTACATTACACTGTCAAGTTGTGTAGCTCGAGACATCCTTCTATCGCCGTAGTCAGTGAAATGACATTTTCATTGTCTGAATTTTACACCCTAAATATGTAAACTCCGTGGATTACATCATGTTAATGCTGAGTAATTTTTCTAACAAGCTCTTTTATTTCTCAGTGATGTGAAGCTTGGGCGAATAGATCAATACGATGGTGTGTAAGACAAGTAAGGATGACGGCGCTACCGTTGCATCAAAAATCAAGGCTGCAAAGCTGGGGGATAGCAGTGGGTGATGCTGCACACATCGACGGCTGCAACAGAACCGGCAGCTGTCTGCACTCGAGTGCCATGTACGCTACAGGTGCAGGCTAAGCACCTTGTGGCCGGAGACAGAACAATGCGATCTACTATGTTCTTGTGGAAGTTGAATTATTTTCCCGAATGCATCTCATCCCCTATAGGTCGTACCAGGATAGCAGTTTCATCTTTTCTTCTTTCTCACGCTCAAAGATGTCAAACTTTGGGAATGGAGAAGGGAACCTGAGATCAAGGAAACGAGAACATTGTTTGCTTCACTACATTAGTTGTTACTGCCGAGGGAAAATATATACTAGTGCGTTAGGCGAGGAGGTGAGAGTATTGCTCACTGCATCAAATTATCTAGGGTACACACCAATAGATTTTCCTTTCAATTTTAATTTTACAGTTGCAACAGTGGGTAAGGGGCGTAGCTTCAGTGGATATTGATACTACCAAGTTGTCTTTGGCACAAACTGAAATTTTTGGAGTCTCATTAACAAGTTGATATCGTCCCTCTGTAGAAACTAAGGTTCCTAAAAAAATGTTGACAAGCTCACAACACCTCCAAGGCGCCTGACATTTATTCATAATGTTGTGAAGCATGTACTTTGATTGATCACCATGATTTAACATGAAGTAATAGTTCACCAAGAGTTAAATGGAGAGTAAATTCCAGTTTTTACCTCTTATTTCGGCATTTTTGACAGGAATTATCTCTTTTAACAGATATTCATCCGTTTTACATGGCAATTTACTCCGGTTGGTACTCCCTTCTACATTTTATTGGAGTATGAGTAGGAGTGGTACATGCGTGCTCCTCCACTGCTGGCCGCCTCACCCGCGTGTCTTGTCGCATGAACGAGCCAAGCTCCCAGACCTATGTCAAGTGTTTTCTTTTTGCCTATTGGAAATGGATAATTAATTATGAGTCATTGACGGATGCATTACGAGCCATATCTGAAGCGCTCGGATTGTGAGTTCTTGCCAACTCGGTTGTCGATATGAATTATATGTGGTATTATGACTCGTTAAATATCTTCTTGTTATATGCTCTGTTTCTATGTTGGACTAATGTCCCAGGTCCTTAGAAGAAAGGGCATGGTCCCGGGTCCAGAAGAGAAGACGGCTCATGGTACAACCACCTGTAGACGTACCGGAATAGCTTCACACACGATGATTTCTGGACGACATGTGCACGATAGTAGGATCTCACGGTCCTTATTTAGAGAGGAATTTAATCAAACGCTGATAAGCTAGTGTCGTGCATGCATCGGCTGGAAAATCGTCGGCTGCATAGCACTGCTCTAGACGTACCACTCCGTCGTAGCCATTGCACAAGGAGCACCTGCTCATTCCACATGAGAAGAGAAGCTTGAACGCGAGTTATTCTATTTTGGTATAACTTTCATTATAGAATCTCAGGCTTGCAAATTTACAAAGCTCCGACCCCAAGAAGTGAGATCAACCAGGTGGACATGCCTGAACACCAGCGCCGCACTCAACATTGGTGATGATTTCAATTTTCTATGTAACGATGTTGGGTTGCAGATTTTTTTTCCAGGCATTGCGCAAGGAGCACCTGCTCATTCCACACGAGAAGAGAAACTTGAACACGAGTTATTCTATTTTGGTATAACTTTCATTACAGAATCTCAGGCTCGCAAGTTTACAAAGCTCCGACCCCAAGAAGTGAGATCAACCAGGTGGACATGCCTGAACACCAGGTGGACATGCCTGAACACCAGCGCCGCACTCAACATTGGTGATGATTTCAATTTTCTATGTAACGATGTTGGGTTGCAGATTTTTTTTTCAGGCATTGCACAAGGAGCACCTGCTCATTCCACACGAGAAGAGAAACTTGAACGCGAGTTATTCTATTTTGGTATAACTTTCATTACAGAATCTCAGGCTCGCAAGTTTACAAAGCTCCGACCCCAAGAAGTGAGATCAACCAGGTGGACATGCCTGAACACCAGCGCCGCACTTAACATTGGTGATGATTTTAATTTTCTATGTAACAATGTTGGGTTGCAGATTTTTTTTTTCAGGCCGCTCACACATACCACCGGTTGACACTTGAATTTATTTTCCAGGACGCTCTTATTTTTAGAGAAAGAGGATCACCCTCGGCCTCTGCATTTTCAGGACGCTCATACAAGAGCCAAACGCCGAGCGCTCTGTAAACTCTCCTTTTTTCTCATAGCTCCAAGCTCCAAGCCCAAAAACCACATCCTTTCGTTACCGGGCTGAGCTTTCATCAATCATTTCACCACTTTTTGTGGCCGGTGGTGAGCTAAGCATGCAATGGGTCGCATAGATCATGCGGTATCCGGTTTTGTTGCCATATTTGTATTTGTTTCATCACCGATACGACGGATTAGGACGTGTGAGAGGATCTCCTCCCCCTACATTATTGCCCGCAAAATCTACAAAGGATGGCCACCAAGTTGAGCTTTCATAAAAATCAGTATAAGAATAACACCTAGCTTTTGAAATTTCTTAAGGTTTCTGGAGCTTGCAAAATCCTCCATGCTTGCCTTGCCAACAAGGTCAGATTAAGTAACTCTATGTCTCTGAAGCCCAATCCCCCTTGGTATTTTGGTTGTGTCATCACCACCACGCCATGAGACCTAACTCATTTTTCTTTCTTAACGCCTACTATCCCACCACAGTTTTCTAATGATTGAATTTATATGAAGACCAAGTCCACGGGGTAGTTGTTGAGTTGTGATCCAAATTCATATAATGGCTAACTTTTGACGGAGCGGAGCGGAGGTCCGTCGCCGGGAGGCTTGGATCAGTTTCGACCCGAGTCACCACTGCTAGATATATCTTTTGTAAGCTGCCGCATGGGATAATATTATCGTTTCACGTTAAAATTCTGTGTCCTATGTGTTGATTTGACCTTCCTCATTTTCTATTGTTTGTTGTAGCTCTGACTGTAGTTTAAAGCAAGATATAGAGTATACGGGTACGCCCGCCCTGCGTCACATATTTGATGAGAGCATCTTTCCCTGGGAAGAGAGAAAAATTCATTCAACCTTTCACCTTATTCCATACCATTTCTTTAAGATACTTGAAAGCTCTGATTTTGCTATGGCCTACATCTTTAGGCATATGTGGATGGCATATTATTAACTAGGAATAATAATTCTATGCCGGGGCCAAGTTAATACCTTACTGAGAAACATTATTTTGGTGAAGGGTTTAGAAGAGGCAAAATATATCCTGGGAATTAACTACATAGAGACAACTAGCAAAGAGCACGTGCGCTGCAATAGGAGAAAAAAAATATCACACGGCCCTAACCAAATAATTATGACTCAAGACTCCAATAGGGTCATGTCCTTTATTTGAACATGGCATTCAATCTGTGTTGTCGCTTACCTCCTTATTACCCTGGCCGACTGTGGCTGCAATGCCCACAAAACTACACTGTGTTTGAATGTGATCAATTCTAAGGTCTCTCTCTCTCTCTCTCTTTCTCTCTCTCTGCATAAGATGAACAATCTGCTTTCTTTTTTCTTCTGCAAGGTTTTGCCGAGGCATGCGTGCGGGACTATTTATGGTTTCTTTCATATCCAGTTTGGTTTTGCTGAGATATTCATTTGCAACACAGATCGACGCTGGTACCAATAAAGACATATCATGCACTATTGATTAAAGTTATGCCCTAAATATAATTTTAAAATGGTTAATAGGTAAAATAACATCATATCATATTCAGATTCTACAAATTCTATATAACTGTTAAAATTAGAGTTACAGTTTAAAAGATATGGATCGATTAGGAAAACATTCGTCACTTAAAGATGAACTGCTGGTTAATTAATGAAAACGACAGAGGGTTTTCTAAAAAAAATACAAAAGACGATTTGCTTTTGTTACTTAAGGCTGCACAGCGGGCTGATTTCAGAAAAACAGGGGTTCTTGGGCAGAATTGTTTTCCTTTATTAGTAGGAGTATAGATTAACGACATATAGACCAATTAGTTTATTGGCTCACAATCTCCACGAAGCCCTAAATTTTGCAAAAATCAAAAACTAACATTTTATGATTCAGAAAAGCATAAAAATAATAGGCATAACATACGGATGTATAATTCAGCTATGTACATCATAAAATACGTTTTTTATGCGAGCTACATAAAAACAAAATCTTTTAGGGCTTGTTTAGACTGCTCCGCTCCATCAATGTAAGCTTTCTCTCCATGAAATCCACTTTGAAATAGTTTCACACAGGAGATGCAGCTAATCATGTTTGACTTTCAGCTAACTCCAGCTTTAAGAATGAGAAATTTGGTGGAGAGGATCTATTTGATTGGATGACGCGGGGTATTCACTTACTGGTGGCAGTGGTGGGTAAATTGTTGGCAAATGTAGCATGCAATTTCAAAATTCTCCTACGCTCACGCAAGATCTATCTAGGAGATGCGTAGCAACGAGAGGGGAGGGCATCTTCATACCCTTGAAGATCGCAAAGCGGAAGCGTTTATCAACGCGGTTGATGTAGTCGTACACCTTCACGATCCGTCCCAATCAAGTACCGAACGTACGGCACCTCCGCGTTCAGCACACGTTCAACTCGATGACGTCCTCGCCTTCTTGATCCAGCAAGACGGGCGAAGTAGTAGATGAGTTCCAGCAGCACGACGGTGTGGTGACGGTGTTGGTGAAGAATAATCTCTGCAGGGCTTCGCCAAGCACAACAGAAAATATGACGGGGGATAAACTAGAGGGGACGGGGTTGCCGGCACACGACTTGGTGATGATGTGTTCCAGGTGCTAGCCCTGCCCCTCTATTTATATGTTGAGCCCTGGGGTCGAAACTTGGAGTAAAAGCCTCCTCAAAGTCGGTTTTTCCCGCAAGGAAGAGTCCTTCTCGGACTTCCAGGACCAGACACCATGGGCCTCGGCGTCTAGCCCAAACACCATGGGCCTCGGCGTCTGGCCCAGGTGAGGGAGTCTTGGATTAGGGGGTACCCGGACAGCCGGACTATGTACTTTGGGCGAGGTTCCGGATTTAATTCCACCCACCCACCCAAACATAAGCGATCTATCCCAAATTCGGCAAGAGCCCGCAGAAACAGTACACCTTTACTGGGCCAGATTCCTCCTGGTCATGAACAGGATAAGGGACTGCCGCGAGGAGGATGCAATTTCATTCTTCTGCAATAATTGCACGGACAACGGAATCCTCAACGCCATAAGTCGCCGTGAAATTACACGCTTCGCTGACTTGGCGTCCATAGTACGAAAATCTTGCTCGATGGAAAGCGCTGGAAAACTGAAATAAAATTTTGGGACAATCCGTACGAATACAACCCGATCCGAAATAAAAGGGTGCATTATCGCGGGCACCTGGGTTAAACACCAAAAAGCAAAAAACCCCTACGGGGCATGGAACCGTCTTTGGAGGGATGGCTCAATGGACCTGTAAAATTCATAGTACGAGAGGCGCCACACCAACTCATAGCCTTAGAGCATGTTGGATACTCGGCGGTGGCGGAAGTGGCGAAGAGCTTCTAACTCCGAGAATCCACAGAGCACCAGCCTGGGATACCAAGACGGTATTAACAGGTCTTGAGACCGAGGGAGTCCTGGATTAGAAGTCGGATGGCGGACTATGACCTTTGGCGGACTCCTGGACTATGAAGATACAAGATTGAAGACTTCGTCCCATGTCCGGATGGGACTTTCCCTGGCGTGGAAGGCAAGCTTGGCGATACGGATATGTAGATCTCCTTCCATTGTAACCGACTCTGTGTAACCCTAGCCCTCTCCGGTGTCTATATAAACCGGAGGGTTTTAGTCCGTGGGGACGAACAATAATCATACCATAGGCTAGCTTCTAGGGTTTAGCCTCTCGATCTCGTGGTAGATTTACTCTTGTACTACCCATATCATCAATATTAATCAAGCAGAGTAGGGTTTTACCTCCATCGAGAGGGCCCGAACCTGGGTAAAAACATCGTGTCCCTTGTCTCCTGTTACCATCCGCCTAGACGCACAGTTCGGGACCCCTACCCGAGATCCGCCGGTTTTGACACCGACATTGGTGCTTTCATTGAGAGTTCCTCTGTCCGTCATCTTTAGGCCCGATGGCTCCTCCGATAAATCAACAACGATGCGGTCCAGGCGAGACTTTTCTCCCCGGACAAATCTTTGTATTCGGCGGCTTTTGCTGCGGGCCAATTAAGCAGCCATCCGGAGCAGATCGAAAGCTACGCCCGCCATCAGTCAGATTTGGAAGTTTGAACTACACGGCCGACGTCGCGGAGACTTGATCTTCGACGGGTTCGGGCCCACAATAAGCGCGCGCCTTTATCACGATGGGCATGATCTAGCTCTGCCGCCGAACAGTGTCCTGGAGGCCGCACCAGTGTCCGCTCCGACCCTTAGCTCGGAGCCGACTGCGCCTATCGAGGACGGGTGGCTGGACACCGCCTCGGGGGCTGCAATCTCTACGGCGATCGAGCCGAACACCATACCTGTCCTTTGCGAAGCTCGTGACTCCAAGGTGACGGACTCCTCTCCGGATTCCGAACCTTTCGCGCCCCTGCCAATCAAATCCAATTGGGCGCCGATCATGGAATTCACCACCGCGGACATCTTTCAGCACTCGCCTTTCGGTGACATTCTGAATTCACTAAAATCTCTCTCTTTATCAGGAGAGCCCTGGCCGGACTATGGTCAGCAAGGTTGGGATGCGGACGACGAATAAATTCAAAGCCCACCCACCACCCACTTCGTAGCCACTGTCGATGATTTAACCGACATGCTCGACTTCAAATCCGAAGACATCGACGGTATGGACGCCCGATGCGAGAGGCGACCAAGAACCAGCGCCTACTGAGGCAATCGGAAGGCCACCTCGTCGTATGACATATACATGGTGGACACCCCAAAAGAAGGAACGGCGATGGAACAACGGAGGATGACCCCTCAAGAAACAGCCTAAGCGCGGCGTCGCGGCGCCGCTTTAAATCCCGCCACAAAGAAAAGCGGCGATTCCGCACGGGAGATAATAACACCCGGACAAAGGTCCGAAGACAACCCCATCCAGCAGGTTTCAGCTCATGAGGATGGAGAAGCCAGCCCTCATGAGAGAGCGGCGAGCAGAGAGGTAGAGGGCGATAATTACATGCCTCCCTCGAAGACGAGGCAAGCCTCGGCGGCAGCATTTAATTTGTCGTGCCTGAAGATCCCGTCGAACAAGAGCGTTTCAAACGCAGGCTTATGGCCACGACGAGCAGCCTCAAGAAAAAATAGCAACAACTTAGAGCTGACCAAGACTTGCTAGCCTATAGATGGACTGATGTCCTTGCGGTGAAGAAATCTGAACTCGAACGCCCTCCAAGAGCTACCCAAAGCATGAGCTGCTACCCGGATTAGAGGAGGAAGCACCTAGACCTACATCACCGGTAGCATGATGATGCGGCCGACCGCCACCTCGTGGCTGCGACAGAGAGGCCTCTCGGCCCTCCACTCAAGCCGCACCCCGACATCGCTCAAAGAATACCAATGCATGGGGAAATGCGCCAGACCTGCGAGATATATTGGAGGACAGGGCAAGGCAAACTAGATCGATCTATGGATCGCGTGGGCGCCCCACGACACGTGACGATAACCGTCATGCCGGATTTAGTAAATCCGTCAAGGCCGACCACAGCAGACAAAGCTCATTTGAGCTACGTCGTGATATAGCCCAATCTGAGGCGCCGACACCCACCGTGCTTCACGGATGAAGTAATGGATCATCAAATTCGAGGGTTTCAAACCCGTAAACATCGAATCATACGATGGCACAACAGATCCGGCGGTATGGATCGAGGATTATCTCCTTCATATCCACATGGCCCGGCGGCGGCAATCTACACGCCATCAAATACCTCCCACTCAAGCTTAAAGGACCAACTCGGCATTGGCTTAACAGCTTGCCCGGCAAAATCAATTGGTTGTTGGGAGGACACGGAAGCCGCATTCCTCGACAATTTCCAGGGCACCTATGTACGACCACCAGACGCCGATGACCTAAGCCACATAATTCAGCAACCAGAGGAATCGGCCAGGCAATTCTGGACACGGTTCCTAACCAAGAAAAATCAAATAGTCGACTATCCGGACGCAGAGGCCCTTGCAGCCTTCAAGCATAACATCCATGACGAGTGGCTTGCCCGACACCTAGGACAGGAAAAGCCGAAATCCATGGCAGCCCTCACAACACTCATGACCCGCTTTTGCGCGGGAGAAGACAGCTGGCTAGCTCGTAGTAATAACATGACCAAGAGCCCTGGTAATTCGGATACCAAGGACATCATTGGCAGGTCACGTCGCAACAAGCAAAAGCGCCGCATTAACGGTGGCAATGCTAAGGATACGGCAGTTAATGCCGGATTCAGAGGCTCTAAACCCGGTCAGTGGAAAAAGCCATTCAAAAGAAATACTCCGGGCCCGTCCAATTTGGACCGAATACTCGATCGCTCGTGCCAGATACACGTCACCCCGAAAAACCAGCCAACCACACCAACAGGGATTGTTGGGTGTTCAAGCGAGCAAGTTAAACGTCGAAAACAATGACAAGGGGATGCATAGCAATGACGAGGAGGAGCCCCGGCCGCCGAACAATAGGGGACAGAAGGGCTCCCCCCCACAAGTGCGGACGCTGAACATGATATACGCAACCCACATACCCAAATGGGAGCGGAAGCGTGCACTCAGGGACGTATATGCATTGGAGCCAGTCGCCCCAAAGTTCAACCCATGGTCCTCCTGCCCGATCACTTTTGATCGAAGGACCACCCACTAGCATCCGCCATGGCGGCTTCGCGACATTGGTTCTAGACCCAATCATTGACGGATTTCACCTCACTAGAGTCCTTATGGACGGCGGCAACTGAAACTGCTTTATCAGGATACGATTGCAAAAAATGGGCATAGATCCCTCAAGGATTAAACCCACAAAGACAATCTTTAAAGGCGTCATACCAGGTGTAGAGGCCAACTATGCAGCTCGATTACACTTGAGGTGGTGTTCGGATCCCCGGATAATTTCCGAAGCGAGGAGTTAATCTTCGACATAGTCCCGTTCCGTAGTGGCTATCACGCACTGCTCGGACGAACCGCATTCACAAAGTTCAATGCGGTGCCGCACTACGCATACCTCAAGCTCAAGATGCCAGGCCCTCGAGGAGTCATTACGGTCAATGGAAACACCAAACGCTCTCTCCGAACGGAGGAGCAAACGGCGGCCCTCGCAGCGGAAGTACAAAGCAGCCTCTCAAGGCAATTCTCCAATCCGGCCATTAAACGTCCGGACACCATCAAGCGCGCCCAGAGTAACCTACAACAAGACCGCCTGGCACGTTCCGAGCACGTGTAGCAATGCGGCCCCAACCCCAGCCCTCGCGGAACTGCGAAACCAGTACTACGCGTACATAACTACGCTCTGGAAATACCATGGGCATAGGGGGAGGGGCACGACAACGGCATGCCCAAAATGCGGCTCAACCGCACCAGGGGCTCCCGATTTAGTCATTCTTTTTTTCTTACTTTCAGGACTCCGCTCTTCCGAAGGCCTGTCCGGCAGTAGAATCGCCGAACACACGATGCAACAGCCAGGGAAGCATAAAAGCTACGTCGAGTGTCCAGGTGGTCTCTATAACGAGCAGTATACTTGTTTCACATATCATCCCGCAGCTCGCCCCTGGAGGGGGACATGTCAAATAGTCCCACCTCTTGCTTATCGCACTTTTTGTATCATTCTGCTTTTTCCGCAGATTTTCCGAATAAACAATGCATAGCTTTTGTCTATTATTGCATTCCTTTTTTATAAAAATATGTTCAGTTATGACATTATGCAACCGTACACTTTGGTACGGCCAATACACTAGGGTCTTACGTGCCCCAGAATATGGTGTGAAAAGTCCGAACACTCTCATGAGTGCGGCACTCCGAACTTATAGCATTATGTGCATCGGCTCCGAATCATGTCTTGGGTCAATAGTTGGGTTTGCCCGGCTCCCATGTTTTGGTACCTTACGTTCCGTTATATCGGCTAAGGTAGCACTGGGAGAACCACTGCGATTGTGCCCTGGTTGAGCTGGGCTAAGCACCTCAGTGGAGAAAGCTAAAACTGGCCGTCATGATAGGGCGAGAGCTGGTCGCTGTTCGAGAGGTTTTCGAGTCCCTAAAGACTTATGCCGCTTAGAGCGAGGAGTCGGCTTTGTCCGGCCTAGGCTTGGATAGCGCCCCGAACTCGGTCTTCCGAATACTAGGGGCTTCGCCGAAATTTAAAATTATAGAATTCTATGGCTAAGGGAGAGTGTTCAAGCATTATAGTCCGATTGCCTTGTTCGTTGTGTTGAGCGCCTCCCTCGAAGGACCCAATAATGGGAAAAAGAGCGCTCAAGTTTATCCCGAACACCCCAGCACTCGCGGCATGGGGGCAGAAGCCGACGACTCGCCATCTCTCAATTTTAATAAATGGCCACACAGAAGGTAATATTTTAAATTCAAAAGAGTTGCTTAGCGCATATGAACAAGTTTTCAACGTACAGGATCACAAATGCGAGTTTACTCAAAAATTACATCTTTGGAGCACTCATCCGCTATATGGCGGGCACCCTTCAGGACGCCCTCATAATACATCTCAGGCATGCGATGCTCCTTGCCCGGCGGTGGTCCGTCCGTGACAAGCTTCTCAGCGTCCATCTTGCCCCAGTGCACTTTAGCACGGGCAAGGGCCCTACGGGCACCTTCGATGCATACGGAGCACTTGATGACTTCAAGCCTTGGACATGCATCCACCAGCCGCCTTACCAGCCCAAAGTAGCTCCCAGGCATTGCTTCCCCAGGCCACAGCCGGACTACGAGACCCTTCATGGCCTGTTCGGCCAGCTGGTCGCTCAAGGGCACCGGGTGTCCGGCCTCAGCATACTGAGACCAGAACACCTTCTCCGTCGAGCTCCCCTCTTATTTCCGGAAGAATCTGGCGACATCGGGCACACTCCGGGGAAGATCTGCGAATGCTCCTGGAGAGCTTCGGACTCGGGTAAGTAACAAGTAATTCACTTTCGCGTGCTTCCTTTGCATAAAAAATGCCTTACCCGCCGCTATCTTCTTCATCGCCTCAATTTCCTGCAGGGCTTTTTGGGCTTCGGCCTTGGCAGATTTGGCGTTCTCAAGCGCCGAGGCGAGCTCGGACTCTCGAGTCTTTGAGTCAAGCTCTAAACTCTCATGTTTTTCCACGAGAGCCTGGAGCTCTTGCTGCACCTCCGCCACCCGCGCCTCCTGCTTCTCTCGCTCGGTGCGCTCCACGGCCGCATTGTTTTCGGCCTTGGACAGTGCTTCCTTCAGGGTCGCCACCTCGGTTGTGGCCCCTGCAATACTCACGTTGGTCCTGTCAATTTTTGCAACCACACCTTTTTTTTATATATAATTACATAAGGTATTACTTACCTTCCTTGTCCTCGAGCTGCTTCTTGGCAAGGCCGAGCTCGTTCTCGGACCGCTCGAGGCTCTGCTTCAATGCATCGACCTCTGCAGTCAGTGCGGCAGAGGTCAGCAGCATAGCCTGCATTCCCATATTGACATACTTATGTTAGACTCCTGCGTATATCTTTTTGATCCTCAGTTCGGCTTTTCTTTCTGAACACCAAAATGAGCATCAGGGCTCTTGTCTATGCGGTAATATTTTTACATATCTTAAATACATACCTCAAAGCCTGTTAGAAGGCTGGCACGAGCTTGATCAGCCCGCTCTTGGCGGATCGAACCTTACGGATCACCACACGCATAATAGTGCGGTGCTTCGTCGATGGAGGTGCCGTTAAGCACCTCCGAAGAATTATCCGGTGCCTCCGGTTGGGCCGGAGGTCACCGGCGTCGTAAACTTGCCCTTCTTACGTGGGGCCGACTATCGGACTCGGAACCACTGAAGGTTCCGGTGAGTCTGACCAGGGCGGACTTAGAGCCCTTTGGGGTTTTATCACTTTTCGCCTGGAGTCCGGGAGGTTGCCTTGCGGCACCTCCAGGACCACCTCCTCCTGGCTTGGCCCCTTTTGGGACTCCACCTCGGCATCATCCACAACGCGAGGAGAGGAGGCGGCCAGAAGTGAAGTGCTATTCACATCTGATGAACCCAGGGAGCCGCTCGTTGAAGCATCGAGCCCGGCCTTGGGCGGGTTGCATGATTATATTCGGCTTCAGAAGGTACTGTGCAATGAAGGAGCGCCATGAGTACTCTGGTATCCGGATACTTACGATTTCGTCGGGGGCTTGGCCCTGGGTGGCCACTCTTCTTCGCTGTCGTCGGCGTTGGTGGAGTAGTTCGGAGGGAGGGTCCTTCCCTTCTTGGACCCTCCGGCCCCCCAGTTGGGGCGGCCTTCCTTTTCTTCTCTCCCCGCGCTGGGGGAAAGGCCTCTCTTTCCTCCTCCTCGTCTTCACGGGAGGAGTTCGCCTCGGAGTCATCGGACGATGAGTCCGACACCACGTGGCGCCGGGAACTCCTTCGAGTTCCCGTGACCTTCTTCTTGGCCTTCTTCTCCGGCACCACGTAAGGTGCGGAACCAACCCGTCAAGCGGGCGTCCGCTGGGTCTTCGGCAAGGGAGCCGGACGGTCAATCTGCCGGACGTCCTCTCGCCAATCTGTCAAAGGTAAGGGAGTTTAGATCCGCATATAGTCAAACTACGAAAAACAAGTGTCCCGTAAAGGGCAAAATAGCTTACGCGTTGGCTT
Source organism: Aegilops bicornis (assembly GCA_021605145.1). Lineage (NCBI taxonomy): Eukaryota > Viridiplantae > Streptophyta > Magnoliopsida > Poales > Poaceae > Aegilops > Aegilops bicornis. The sequence goes on along the minus strand of CM038669.1, from coordinate 377,504,625 downwards.
GATGCTTGGCGCTGAATCCATGATCCTCGGTGGCGGATGCGGGAGCCTCGGCGCCCTTGAGCAGCACCTTCCGGGCATCTTCGTGCGTAGTGTCGAAGAGCCTTTCGAGGAACTGGTGATGTGCCGGATCAAACTCCCACAAGCTGAAAGCCCGTTGTTAGCACGGGAGGATCCGGCGGATGAGCATAACCTAGACTACGTTGACGAGTTTGAGCTTCTTGCTCACCAGGTTTTGGACGCAGGTTTGGAGTCCGGACAGCTCTTCCGAATTACCCCACGACAAGCCCGTCTCTTTCCAGGAGGTGAGCCGTGTAGGTAAGCCAGATCGGAATTCGGGGGCCGCTGTCCATTCAGGGTCACACGGCTCGGTGATGTAGAACCACCCCGATTGCCACCCCTTTATGGTCTCCACGAAGGAGCCCTCGAGCCATGTAACATTGGGCATCTTGCCCACCATGGCGCCTCCGCACTCCGCTTGGCGGCCACCCACTACCTTCGGTTTGACATTGAAGGTCTTCAACCATAAGCCAAAGTGGGGCTGGATGCAGAGGAAGGCCTCGCATGACGATGAACGTCGAGATATTGAGGATGAAGTTCGGGGCGGATCGTGGAAATCCCGGCGTAGTAGAACATGAGGCCCGGACAAATGGGTGAAGTGGGAAACCTAGTCCGCGGAGGAAGTGGGTGAGGAACACCACCCTCTCATGGGGCCTGGGGGTGGGGATGAGCTGCCCCTTGTCGGGAAGCCGGTGCGCAATGTCATTGGACAAGTATCCGGCCTTCCTCAACTTTTTAATGTGCCCCTCCGTGATGGAGGAGGCCATCCACTTGCCTCCCGCTCCGGACATGACTGGAGAAGGT